>CM075671.1:149612500-151017500 GCA_037962975.1 Clitoria ternatea
CCTATTGATACGATTTTAAATAACTAATTTTAAAAGTATGAATTAAGTTACAGGTATAGCAATTCTTAATAACTCAAGCAATTCTTTGTAAGAGCTCCAGGACAAAAGAAAGTGATACATTAACCCTTGTAGTTGCAACAAATAATAAGCCAACAATTTTCACATGGAAGTAATTTACACCGTCCACATTCTATCAAGGAACAAACAACATGAATAAAAGAAATCAGTATACTGTACCTGAGGAGTTGCAAATGCAATAAAGTGAATAAAAATTCACGGCTTTAATAAAAACAAGTTATGAGATCTAAACACATTTTTTACTTGAGTAAACTATACATTATTAATGTCTAAACATTAGTGAATGGCAATGACAATAGTAGAGAACCTAGAATACATTAAAGAGTAAAATATCATCTAAATACAATAAAGCCCAAAATACTACATTAAAAAAATAAAAAAAGACTAAGAACTTTTTTTTACCAAATCACTAACACCCTCAGTTTACCAATTTGACTAGGTTAATACTGATTTGATTATATATCAATTTATTAAATTATTGTCTGGTTCGTTGATATTTTTTGAACCAAAAGTGATCCAATTTTTAAAACTATGGTTTAAAGAAAAATGAAGGATAAAAATTTAAAAGAAACTGCGATAGGTCGAGCAAAGCCTTGAACGCACATATTGAGCAACACAATTGGATATTCCAACACTATATTCTTATATGCATATACTGTAATGCTTTTTTGTACCTCAAAAAATTGTCATAATGCTTTGATTATGTAACATACTCTTTCAAGCCTAAAGCACATTAAAATATGCTCTGCTTGATTCAGAAAGATAATACCTACAAAGATAGGTGGTGCCTCCTCCAGCCCCCTATCTTCCTAAAACTTTACTTTGTGGAAAAATATCTTTGCACTTCCCTTCTGCACTTCACCACAATCTGCAATCCAGGTAATTAAGTAACAATAGTTACTGAAAGTTTGACAGTAAAAGTTCCAAGCATTTGGAGGTTATAACTTTAGTTAATATAAAAACTGATATGACAATGAATTTATAGTGATAATGTTGTTCACTCCTCCTCATTCATCCTTATCAAAAACACTTGCAGATTAGAAACAGCCATAATCTAACACTTGATTCAGAAGCATAACTTAATATTTTAAACTTCAATTCATTTACCCTATAAAATCTAAAATTAAAAGAAGTAACATAAAATGCAAAAGACACAGAAAAGTGAAAAATAGACAACTTAGATAAAACCAAAATAACCAACAATATTTTGAACTATGATTTAAGAAACTTGTATTCGACGATAGTAGAGCAGCTACCAAATGTTTAGAAACACATAGGAAAATTCATCATCCAGTTTCAAATACAGATAGATCTCATCAATCATCAGACTAAGTCTTAGTTCTCTCTTGAGATGAGTGTTCACAAACAGGTTCCAAATTCTAACGAATCAAGGCATGTTTCAATGTCGAGCAGCACAAGACTCATCGAACTATCAGAACTATCAGTATTCGTATATTTCAAAAATAAATTAGCAATGTAACATTAACATTTCTTGATTTTGCCAGGGAAGCAATTAGTAACAAACTACTAATTAGCATGCAAACAAAATGTGATTCAAGTAAGATCCGAAAGCGTGAACTCAAATTATTGAATAATATATTGATTTAGCAGCAACCAAGCAATGAATCAACAAATTAAACTAAAACAATCAAGCCGAACACGAATCAATGAAAATATTGGATGAAACAAATAGCATCAGATCCAAAAATAAAGAAAACAAGAATCACAATAGAAGAGAAAGAGAGAACTACCAATCTCGTAAAACGATGTTATCACTACGCTATGAGGATGAAGAACTGCGAGATCATGGCTTCGCTCGATGCACGCACCTTCTACTGCTCTTGCGGCCTTTGTTAACTCACGTACGGTGATGCAAAATGACTACCCATTCAAATCAGCAAAGTGCAAGAAATAAGATTCTTGATTCAGAAAAAAAGTGAAACAAAAATGAACTTAAGGCATCATGGATTGTGTAGAGAGAACATGAACAAGTAAAAACTAAACAAATCAGAAAAGGGGGAATTAATCGCATACGTTTTCCATTGCCAAGAACAGTGTGAACGGGATTTTCCATACCGAAAAGCCTCCAAACCTTTGACTTGAGTGAAGCAAGGGAGGTAGTTTTATCGTTATCTGAATCGAATGATGAAGAAGACAAGTCATGGTCATGGATCTCCCTAAAATCTTGTCTAACAGTGAATCACCCTTGGCCTCATCATGTTCGTGATGCTCCACCATGTTTCACACAAAGCTCATGTTCAAAATAAACGAACCAAACCAAACAAAACCCTAAATCCCTGATTACAAATAGAAGCCTCTGGAAGGAATAGGTTGGAGAAGAGGGTTGGAATATGGAGATGGAGACATCGGAAGGGGAAGATGGTGGAGATTGAGGGACAAAATAAGAGAAAAGAGAAGGAAGAGAGAGGGTGACTAGGGTTCGAGAGAGAACAAATAAGAAGAAGAAAGATGAAACACCTTTGAGGGAAAGGGAAAGGATATTGAAAGGGTTTTCTCACCGGTCCAAAAATTAAAATCGGTATAAAAAATAATTATAATTTTAAGTTATACCGGTCCTAAATTAAAACCGGTGTAAAATATATATTTCTCACCTGACCGAAATTTAGACCGGTATAAAGTTACTAAATAATTACAAAATTACCACCGCGCTATTTATTACACCGGTTATATTACAACCGGTGTAAAAAGCCCGGTGAGAACAGCCTTTTTTCCACTAGTGAAGAATCCTATTCAGTACTCCAAAGCCAAACATATTGAAGTAAAATATCACTTCATTCATGACTAAGTACAAAAAGGAACCTTGGATCTAAAATTCGTGGATACAGAATATCAATGGGCAGACATCTTCACTAAGCCACTGGCAGAGGCCAGGTTTAATTTTATTAAGCATAATTTAAATTTAAAAATTATTGCATAAATATTCTGCTTCATGTATCAATCTGTTATAACTTGCATTGTTTGACTTTGCACTCTGAGAGACTTACTTTATAAAATCATTTTCAGATTTTCCTTTTTAAAACGTGGCAGCAGTTATAATATTTTAGTATAACCACTTTCTGAACGTGTTTTCTCTCTCCATATACATGACCAAAAATTTTATTTATATAAATGTCTCTTCACTTTCACATTTTTCCACTGTTTTCCTCATATATTTTTCTTCACTATTTGACTTCTCTTTTGAAAAATGTAACATCCCGGATTTAAAAAAATAAATTTATTGGATAATGATAATTGATTATTTATGGTCAAGTAATTATGGGAGATTTTATTTGACGTTGGAGGTGAATTATTGGTAAATTGAGAATTACCGGAACTGGGTGATTTAATAGATGATATGGGACCTACTTGGTCAAATTAGACATTTGATGGGTCTAGAATGTTTAGAAAATTATTGAGGTTATGATGGTATAGTTAGAATAATTTTTAGTGTTAAGGAAATAATTAATTGGACACGACGTATATTATTAAATAGAGAAAATACGAGCCAAAATGAAATTAAAAGAAAATGAAAATTTCCCTTTTCTCCCTTCTCATAACCATGTGACTTATTCCTTTCTTTTTTACTCTCTTTTGTCCATTGGACAAAGAGAAATATTGACCATTGGGAAAACATTGAGGGGCACCCTTTTCTCCAATGGTTATTGACCAATTTTTGGTCATCTTTTCCCTTCTCTCTTCTCTCAATCGTCCATTCCTCTTCTTCTTTTCCCCAACCTTCATTTTTCTTCTTCTTCTCCTCCCTATCCACTAAACCGTCCACCATCTCCTTCATCTTCCATAATCATTTTTCACCCAAAAGCTTGAATTCTTAAGGATTCATGGAGCTTGGAAGGCACTTTGAAACTAATAATGGGTCATCTTCTCCATCCTTTCTCTATTTCGTTTTGTGAAGCTTGAGTTGTAAGGTATGGATTCCTTGCCCATCTTGCTCCATCCATGATTTTATGATGTTCTAGCTTGAGATATTGGTGTTGGACTTTAGGGATGTTAATGGAAATGTTGAAAGCCTAGGCTTGAATAATGGGGGTATGGTTTTGAATATGGTTTGATGTTAGGTGATGTAGAGAGTTATAACGTCCATGATGTTGTAAGAAGATGGTAAAGATTGATGTTGGGTGGTAATTTTGATGAAAACCCTAGGTTGATAAATTGGGGGTTTCTAGCAAAACTAGTGAATTTGAAGATTTTGATACTTTAAAATGATTTATATAAAGGGAATAAATTGTTAGAAGCATTGAGATTGATTAATGAGGTTGGTGAAATATTGAACTAAATTCATGTAGGTAAGTATGATGATTTGAGGAATTGAGCTTGAGAATGATTGTGTGATGTTTTAGTTAGGTGTTGTTAGTTATGAGGGAAAATGATAATAATAATAATGGTGGATGACCATTGATGAAGGATACTTGAGTTGATGAGTAATTAGGCCATGATAAATACCATAAGAGTTTATTGATTGATGATGGTCTTGAATGGAGCCAAGAGACTTATAATGAATTTGAATGAATTATGATGATGCTTGAGTGATTCACATAAGATATTGGATGCCTTATGGATATGAGCCATGATGTTGTTGTTTTTGGACTTGTTTAGCCTCTTTGAACCCTAGAGAATCTTGGTTTTAGGAAAGGAATTCCCGAAGCCTAACATAAGTGTATGAATTAGAGTTTAGACAAGTCTAGGACTTGATAATGAGTTTTCAAAGATGATTCCTTATGATAGCTTATTAATGGCATGTATATATGTGTTTATTGATAGGATTGTGTCCCAGATGAGGATGCGGAATAATCAGAGTGTTTGGATTGCGGTTCTTCTCTCGAGGTAGGAGAGGAGTTTGTATTTCAAATTGCATGAGTGAATAATTGTTGAATTATGTATATGTATGAACTCATGCATTGCCTTGCCATAATTATGTTGAATGTTGAATTAATGATATGATGAATGATAGGTTTGGCAAATTGTTGAATTTTAGAAATTATATATATATATATATATATAAGATGGTGATGAATGGTTAGTGGTCCCTTGATGGGAATTGATGCATTGTAATGAAAGACCCATAATGAAATGAATTATAGATGGTTTGGGTCATATGTAGTTCACAAAGTGCATTTTTAATGCATAATCATGGAAGTGAAGGGGTCAAATAGAGTTTTATGTAGTTTTGATGGCATGGGATAGTCCCAATAGCCCATATATGTAGTTTATGACTTGTAGGAATTGGAATGGGCAAATTTTAGTGAGAATAGGCCCTTGAGTTGCATAAAAGTGCCTCAAAATGGGTAAAATGCATTTATGCGCATAAGTCCCTCATTTTTGGAAGTTTTTAGTGCGGCTGGTGGCCACACGTCACAACTAATATATATATAAGTTGGTGTTAAAATTTGGAGGGCATTGGAATTCATATGAAAAAGTTAGGGGGGTTAGAAGTTCTAAAAATATAACTTTTCTACATAAAACAGGCTCTATGCTGTCATGAATCGATTCAAAGCCCTCTGGTTTTACTGTTTATAATTGTAGAAACGTGTGAATCGATTCACACCAGGGGTTGAATCGATTCATACTATTCTGTTTCACTATTTTTGGGCTTTGGCACGCATGAATTGATTCCCTCTTCTATATGAATCGATTCATTGTGTTGATTTATGAACCTTTGTGCCTCCAAGACATATGAATCGATTCTAGGGGTAAGGGAATCGATTCCCACCCCTCTGTAAGTCAATTTTGGGACTTTTGGATGTATGAATCGATTCACCACATATGGGAATCGATTCATGGCTCTGTTATGCTGTTTTTCCAACTGCTATGTTTTCCTTGCTGTCTTTTGGCCCGTTTGGGTATCTTAATGACATTTTTAGCCTCCGAGATATTCATGAAAATTGTAGATAATTGTGTTACGGAGGTGTGAGAATTGGTCTCACTTTAATTGGAGTTTTCTAACTCTCATTAGGCAAAAAATACCAAACCCATTGCGTTGAAAAAATTCAAGTTTTAGAGGGTTTTGAACCCAACTTTTTATGGTGGTCAAATTGGGACTAATAGGTGATATTTGTGACATGTCCCACTATTATTAAGACTGAAAGTGAGATTTTCTCATGTCTTAGTATTGAAAGTTAACATGAGCTTATTATTACTTAAAACCCCTTTATTATGTAAAAACAGGAGATTGTATTAGGGGTAATAATGGGTGATGTTGTTGATCAATCCCTTGAATAAAGGATGATTGTTATTATAGATGATTATGAATATTATTGAGTTGATACAAGCATAGGCTTGTATGTGTGGTTTGAATTGTATTAATAAATTATTGTATTACCACACTAGTTGTGAAACTATGGCAATGACAAATGAAATGAAAATCCACTAAATGATTATGTGGTGGTATTGATGAAAGATTAACTAATATTAATGATGATTTGCGATGTTGTGATGCCATTGTGGTTATTTTCAAGTGGTGACTTGCATGTATAATAAATGATATATTAAGATGAAAATACCACACTTAAAACTTGAAAACAATGGCTAAAACTAACAATGATAAAATCCACTAAGATGTATATGGTGGTGTTGGTGATTATGATGATGATGTTTGATGAGTGGCATTTAGGATACATAGTGTAAGAAATGCATTTGATTTGTATTGCATTGCATCCATGGCATATCACAGCCGCCGATGTTGGAACGTTAGGGGAGTTCCCTCGGCCGACCCAGTGGGAGGGTGGCTCAGTGCATGATCAATTTGTTGTTTCCCCTGTGACTCGGTGTGTAAGTCACGAAGCCACCCATGCTTAGCTACGGGGAGCTGCATGTGGCCGACCCTTGTGGGGGGTGGCTTTTGATAAGCAGGTGACCCCGGTGGTCCATTGGATCACAGCCGCCATGATATGAGATATGGCCGGCCCGCAACACCATATATTGATTATGTTGTTTACTGCGGTCATGGTGAAAATGGTCAGGTGTTGCATTATGGGCGATACGGTTTGGTACAAGTAAAAATATGGTGATTATGCATGCATTATGAGATATGTGTACATATTTTACTACTATAGTAGGGGCATGGTATGTGATCATGCTTGACCCACAATTTGGTATTTATTCCCATAGTCGGATCTGCATTTGTTGTCTATTCCATTGTGCATATCCATTAGCCATAAGAGCATTTACATATAGCATGGAGATATACCAGATGGTGATGATGATTGAGATTATGGTGTGGTGTTGATAAGATGGAAATTAAATACCTAAAGACCATATATGATTAATAAATGATATGAATACATCTAAAACAATATTGAGTAAGATGATGTGCATGTTGTGTCTGATGTATTGAGGGGTATGTTTATATGAAATTGATGATAATGATAATTAGCCCATGGTGGCTTGAGAAAAGACCAGAATGGTCGATATTCATGATGTTAGCCCGTTATGGCATTGGAATAGATATGTATATGCTTTCTTTGCTATGAATTGATGGGTGAATACATGATATGTATATTGTGAAATGAATAGATTATGATGATTGTTGATGTGTTTAGCAAAGCATACATGATATTGATATGCATATGCACATAATTTCAATTGTATTCATATTATCATTTGAAATGTATAACTCACTTTCCCATGTTGTCTACTTTTTAGTATTGATGCAGGAATATCATGGGATGAGGACATTTTAAAAGTAAAGCTTTGGTGAAGGTAAATAGTGGTAACGGAATGCCTTGGCCGGCAGTGGTTACAATTATTGTATGGTAAAATAGAATATGTATCATAATGTTGATTATTAATGATATTGATGGATGTATTGTAAAAGATAAAATAAGTGGGCGATGTGTTGATATTTGGGGTGTTGAAATTCATACCCACTTGAAGAATAAAATAATGTTAGATGTGTAGCCCCTTTCAGGATGTATGAGTGTTGATGACTTATGATTTTAAGGTTGAATCGAATGTGGTCAATTATGAAATTATGGACATTGGAGATGTATGTTGCATGATCGTATAAATATATATATATATATATATATATATATAGATATAGTTGGCAATGCATGTTTATGATTTATGCGTAAGGTTGATTGTGGCCTAATAGGCTTGTATAATATGGTTGCATGCTTTGCCGAGCCTTTTCTTATATCTTCATATATGGGACTAGGCGAATGCCCGGTATACACATTCTTCTTCCGTTGTATACTTTGTTATTTTGTATACCTATATAGGCAATATGTTTTACGATCTAGTTGTAAATTATGAAATCTCAATCTTTGTCTTTCTGTGGTCCGAGTTTTGATGTAATCGTAAGGTGTTTTGGAATTCTTTTGAACACGAAAAATTTACTCATATTTTATTATTTAATTATCTTAATTGCATCAGGATTTGAGTCCGGAAAATCGGGGGTTGACAAAAAACTCCTTGAGTTTCTGAAAACCCTTTCTCTTCTCATCACACCTATGAAATGGCATACAAGGCATCCAACATTGTTGAGTCCTCTGTCTTCAACCCCGGATAGCATAAGTTAGATGGGCATTATATTTTTAAGGAGTTAAATGGCATAGGTTGGACGAAGTTTTTCATCGACCAAACTCGTTATTTTGCATCTCTTGTTCTTAGCTTCTGGAATACAGTTTCTGCGGACAAGTCCAAGTTTCTTGTTCTTGGAACTCTCTCAAGGAAAGTCTATCAAAATCTCCACAGACCTTATTGTTACTGTTACTGGTTGTCCAAATGCAAGGGAAGTGTTTGATGAACTCTTTAAGTTCAATCTTGTGTCTTCACTAGAAATCAATGAAATATTGTATGGTTCTCAACATCCAGCCAAGTTCGCTTCTGGGTCTCTTCTTCCGAAAGCAAAAATGCTACATCTAGTAACAAAGCAAGTCCCTTGCCCTAGAAAAAATGCAAAAGATACTGTCAGCAAGCTCAACCGCTTTTACATGTACCATATGCTTACCAAAGAGAAGGTTAGTTTGCCCAATATCATCATGACGTATCTGATTTCCTCCATAGGAAATAAGCAAATAAGATTCCTTACCCTGTCGTTCTCATAAAGGTATTTGCACTTAAGAATGTGCAAACCACCTCATTGAAGGATTTGGTCACTCCTTCCTTGATGGTCAGTAAGTTGGCTGTAGTTTCCTCTCAATTGAATCCAACTCCAAGTACTGCTCTGGCTCTCCCAAAGAAGAAAAAGTTTGCAACCTCCAAGAAAAGAAAGTTTGCTCCATCTCGTACTCTGAATACTCACTCTACTAAGAAGATAAGAAAATTAGTTCTCAAAGAGTTTGATGCTCCATCCGACAAATCAGACTCCCCACATATAGAGGCACCTTCCTTATCTCAGGTTGCAACCTTTACACCAACTAATGGTTCCCCAGACTCAGATGATCATCTGCCTAATTGGCAAACATCAATTGCGTTCTACTAAGAAAAAGTCTGGTCCTGGTAAAAGAGTCAAGCTCTTAGCTCTCTCCAAGGCTCCACAAACCCAACCTTTTTTGTTTTGACCCTCTTTTGAGTCACATCTGAAGCCACTCTCTAGTGATCAAGTATTAGATTTATTTGTCTGTATTTACTAAAACCCAGACATCTTAGTATCAAGATGGGATTCTCTAGCTTGGAGTTCTAAATTTATTGAGCTTTGTGATGACTATTAGAGAGTCATGGCTAAGAATCACAATACTCTACAACAATGTGGTGGCTATCCAGCATACACTAATTATTTGCACTTCATTCATGGGTATCTGAGGAATTATCCTGTCTCAGAGGTCCACACCTGGGAACACGTTTATTGGATCAGTCAATTTTATTCCATCATTGCTCTATATCATAGTGATACGAGTGCCTTCAAAGCCTCACCCAAGAGAAAAAGGTCTCCTTCTCCTGAGACATGTTCCAAATGGTCAAGGTCTGAACCCTTACCTTCTCTAAACTCTACTCTCTCCTCTTCTCCACCTATTCCTCTTACTATTCTACCTTCACCTTTACCTCAGACCACCTCCTCTTTGGCACTTGTCCCTTGTCCTCCCATCTCCACTGTTATTCATAAGTCTCGCCTTCCCCCTCTTCTTAAACACTACCCCACCTTACCTAAATATTTTGACTACAAACCTGTCTTTGATACCTCAGACCCTATATATCACAGCCCATAGAATCAAGCTATTGTGAACCACCCCCATTTTGACCCTCAAAGGCTTCACATTTAACCATTTGCTCCAAAACGCTACCCTCCTCTTCCCATTGAAAAGCTTCTTGGGTTCCCAGACCTGTTTTCAAATGACGACCTTGGGATGTTTCATGTGCTTCAAGCCGAGTAGGCCTCTGTAGCCTGCGATCTAAAGCATGATTTTATCACTCTTGATGATGTCTCTATAAGGAATTGTCCTGTTGCTACCCCATGGAAGAAGATTTTATTTAAAGTCCCATGTCCTTCTCCTCCAGCTAAGTGGATCTCTTTGGGCAGACTCAAGAAGCCCATGCCCCCAAAGCCTAAGCCCCACTACAAAGGTCCTCTTCAACCTAAGCAATTACCTGTAACAACTCTTAAGAGCCTTTGGACCGCACCTAACCCAACTGAAGCTCATGATGATGCTGTGTGGTGTCATTATCTTTGGACTCTATGGGAAGAAACTTTCTATTCCTATTTCTCATCCTTCTATAATCCTATTTTTTGTTATTGTCGGTCATTAATCCTGTTTACTTCTCCTTGTCTGATTGTTTTTCAAACTCATTTTCTTACTGTTGTTTCCCCTGTTGTTTTCCCTCTTTTCATTTTAAGTGTAACTCGTGATTTACTTTTTGAGTCTCGCTGATGTCCTCTCTTTTGTTGATTATAAAAGGGGGAGTTGTTTAGAAGTCTTTTGTGGATCAATGTAATGACTTATAATTACTTAGCATGATACATGTTGTATGCACACTATTTTGATCAATGAAAAATCCTTTTTATTTTATTTTGTTTTTATCATCTCAATTATGATTCTATGATATTTTGATGACAAACTTCACCCATGAAAAGACTTGATGTTTGCTATTAACAAATAGGGGGAGATTGTTGAGAAAAAGTCTAGTAAAAAATATAAGTTTTAAGTCATGTTGGACCAGACCCCAGATTCTATAAATTCCTGAATTTGTTTATATTATTTATCAAGTATTTTTGCTAAAAGAATAGAGTTTAAACTATTCATAACATTTCTTTTAATTCATAAGTAATTTTAGGATACAGAGTTTAGGTTGTAAAAACAAAGGGAAAGCGTGTGTGTTCTAAAAGTCTGATAGAACAACAAAAGTCTGAGAGAAATATCCTGATTAAAGAACTCTCCTTCAACATTCAAAAATTCTATTTTGGTGATGCTTCAAGAGAAATGATCATATCATATTTGCATGCTT
Organism: Clitoria ternatea; assembly: GCA_037962975.1. Taxonomy (NCBI): domain Eukaryota; kingdom Viridiplantae; phylum Streptophyta; class Magnoliopsida; order Fabales; family Fabaceae; genus Clitoria; species Clitoria ternatea. Next base: position 149,623,979 of record CM075671.1, read on the forward strand.
ATCATCGAAGAACAAAAAGAATAAAATCAACATAAGCAGCGGTTATCAGCATACCTACCCCTGCGAACTCTGATCACAAGTTAAAAATCCCATCAGGACATCTTAGAAAGCAACCTCTCACTTAATCAAGAATTAGTTCATGAATGGTTTTGAGCATGGAAATGCATGAGAAACCCTTCTCGTGAAAACACTGAAATATGATTCAGACCTTTATCAAGCTTGAATTCAACTTCAAGGTCTAATCTTAAGAAGCTTAAAGCAAAATACCTTCAAAGGATTTCCAACGTCTATATCTACTTTCAAGAAGCAATAACGGATATATCTTTCGAGTCACTATATATATCAAGGAAGTTTGAATATCAAACACACACAAGAAAAATCTCAGAAGAAAGCTCTTCAAGTTATCATTCAATCTCATTCTAGTTCATTTTTTTGTAAAAGATAAAGACCCTTACTACTTTCTAGCTCTGCTTCTAGCAAACTCAGGTCTTGTATCAAAAACACTTAGTGTTCGATCTCAAAATTGTCTATTATTTATACACTAAGTTCTGAAAACATTTCTTATTCTTGTTGTTCATGTAAGTCTGATGGGTTACCAGAACAAGTTTGTGTTGGGAAACACTTTGGCCTGAAGAGGCTTTTGAAAGAATACTTGGGTTAAGCCAGGAGTGGCTTGTTGGAAGAATACTTAGGATAAGCCAAAAGTGGCTAGTGTCAAGAATACTTGTAACACAGGTTTGGTGCTAATTTTTACAATAGTGGAAATCCTTTAAGTTGGAAGGGACTGGACATAGCTTCTGTTTTGGAAGTAAACCAGTATAAACTCTATGTGTTTATTCTCTCTCATTCATCATCATTTGATTACTTGTATATTTTATTTAATTCAAAATTTAGGCGAAAAAGAGTCTAAGACTTATTCAACCGCCTTTCTAAGTCTAACTCAACCAACATATATATATAACTACTCTTGTTCAAACTTGAACTCCGTCCTTACTGGACGATTTGACCTTCCCCCTCTGCACTTGATGGTTTGATATCCCCCCTTCCTCCTTGAGGTGGACGATTCATTCTACCTCCTCGTGCCAAATGAATACAGGTCATACCACCCGTGGATTACGTTAGGATGACGTCGTTGACCACATCTATAACATATTAATTTTGATTAATTAGGAAATTTTAGAAAATTAAATTAGGTACATGATTTAGATTCAACAGTTAATAATTAATTAATTGTTTAAAAGTTGATAAATGAAAATTTAAAATGGCCCAATAAATTATGGGGTTAGTTTGGTTAATATTAGAATTTAAATCAAAGGGTGTTTGGTTTCGATGGTTAACCAGAGGGGTTAAAGCACTGAACTTCCCCTAACCAACCTAAACTAATTAATTTTCTCTCTTCTCATTTTTTACTCCACTCACTTCACTCTCTTTCTCCCTCATGTGTCCTCTCTCTTTTGTCTATCATCATCTTCCTTCTTCCTCATTACCACTCAAAACCATGTCCCTCTTCCTTTTTTCCATCTCAATCTCATTTTAGCTTTCACAAAGGCAAGTGGATGCATGTTCCTTGTTCCCTTCATTTCCAAGTTCAATTTTATTTGCATGGTCTCATTTTCGTTTCTCTCTTTTTCTCTAGGTGTGTCCACCATTGGAGGGTGAAGGTGAAGCTCGTGCTCTCAAAACTCCATTTTTAAAACTCTAAGGTAATGACCCAACTTGTACCATTTTCAATTTCACTTCTGGTGATGAAAACCATGGAACCCGTTTTCCTATTTCTCATAGGTTTAACTATTGTAATTATCAAAAGATGTTCAGAGTAGAATTCAAAGGTTTTCAGAAGGAGTTTTGAAGCTCTAAGGTGGTTTCGGTGCTTCAACGATGAATTTTATAAATTTCAATAAATAAATCTTTTTCAAAACTTCGTTGATAAAACATTCTAGCTTTGATTTTTGTAATTTGAAGGTTGGTAAGTTACAAAAATGAATTTAGTTAATTTTTGGAATTTTTCAAATATAGGAAATTGGACGTTCGGAGTTAAATTAAAGTTTGAAATCAAATTCAAAGGTTTAGAAATTGACCAAGGTACACATTGACGTATGGAGAAGGTTTATCACCTAACTAGTGATTAGTAAGCGTAATCTGAAAAGTGGGAGCTTATGTTTAATATATATATGTGTGTGTGTGTGTGTATCTCTAGAAGATTTTACCCGAAAATGCTTGGTAATGAATAATTTATGCTATTGATGGTGTTGTATAATAGTGTTTTATGACAAGACTTAAAAATTACAATGGTATGTGATATTTGATAAGAGTTGTTGTTGATACCATATAAATATATTGATACTTATGTTAATTGTGAAGTTAAATTGCTCCATGAATTTTATTTGGTACGTGTAGTGTGTTGGATATTGAATTGATGAGTATTGAGGTTAGTGGAGCTAGACTATGATGTCTATACTGTAAGGTTATGCTTTGGTTCAATTTCATGCATATTGCACTTTAGTTGATGGCATCATATGCATATCTGTTTAGGCACAAGAGTTACATGGTCTCTTGTTGCTCACCCTGGTGGGGGATTACTCTGTTAAGAGGAGCTTTAAATCCCTAAGGATAATTTTTATCCTTAGCACTTCGATTTGCTCAACGCTTCAATTCTCTTTAGGATATTTGCATTTATGGTGCTTCAGTTTATTGCAGAAATCCAGGATATTCGCTTTTATGGCGCTTTGGTTCATTGTGAATATCAGGGTTATCCATTTTTAGGGCACTTTGGTTTATCTATCACTTTGGTTGCTAAGGACTTCCCTTATTTGTTATGGCCATTTTCTTCAATAAGCACTTCAATTCACTTGGTACTTCGGTTTTCCACCCACCTGATTCGGATCCGCATTGCATGATTTATGAATTGAAAATGTTTAGATTTTTGAAAAGTCCATGGTATGTGAGTACTTGCATTGAGAATGTAGAAATGTATTAGGTATTGTAAGTTTGGATGATAATTGATGATGTATGGACTTAACAAATGACAAAAGCACAATAGTTTACTTATGGATTATGATGTGCTGATATAAATGTATGAAATGATTTTGATGAATTACACTCAATATGATATTGCATTTACTATTTACTACTTGGAGTGGTACTCATTTCACCAGATATCTTTTATAGTGAATTTTCAGGGGAACTAGGATGCTTGGTAAGCTTGGTGATGGATTGGATACACAATGCCATGGGAAGGACATGTCAGGTATATATTTTATGGATTATGTAATGAATTTTATGTGGTTAATCCTGAATGGTTATTGTGTTAAAATTGAGCCATAATGGCTACTTTGATCTTGATCTCATGTTTTGGTGACTTGCATGATGATGTAAAACTATACGAAAATTATGTGACCTAGTATTGATTATACAAAACATTATGATGCCAATCATGCATATGCTTTGTCATGTTTGATGTGGAAAACTTATGATTAGATTATGAAATTGATGGTTAAGTTAAAGCTGTGAGCATTTTGATTTGGTGAGTTATAATGTAATTCAATAGAGCTGGTATGCATATACATGTTTTATGTAGAATTTTGAGTTGTGAACATGACATATTGTGTTTGTGATGTAATGGCTCTATAAATGGCATGATAATGAATGTTGGACCATTATGATATTAGGATGGTGATTGATAATGAAAATATGACTCTTTAAAGTTGAATTGCACATATATTGATTCTGTAGAATATTGGAGTAAAATTAGGCATGCTTATGTGGATTGGTATTACATAAGTGATGTGGATCAAAATGAAACTAGCCTTAGTGGTTTGGCTTAATGCCAATTTATGACGACAAACGATGATATGTCATTAGGTTATGCTACTTGTATATAACGTAGGCATGGTGAATGTATTATATAGGTAAGTTGCCATGGTTCCCAATTTTCTTCATAATGGCATGGTAACAAGCTTCAAAGTGTATGTGATGAGATGAAAAATTAATAGGTTAAAAGCATGATGTTATAGGGATGGTTTCCATGTCAAAATGGAAGGAATTAAATGAGTTATATGTGCCAAAAATGTTCTAGATAATGTATGGGTTATATGTTCTAAAACAAGGCATTTTACAAGCTTGAAACAGGGCTTGGCAATGAGAATCATGGCCAGTGGGGAGAACCATGGCCAGGTCGTGGAGTTCATTGCCTCAAGGTCCAAATTATGCCATTTCCTTTATTCTAGAAGAAGGAACCACGACCAGGTCGTGGAACCTACTGCTAGGGCACCTAGCCTTGCCCTATTTTCCCATCTTTTTAGCGATGCAAACCACTGCCAGTGGCAAGAACCACGACTAGTGGAGGAACCACGACCAATGGGAGGAACCACAGCCAGGTTGAGGAGCACATTGCCAGGGGGCTGAAATTTTTGTGTTTTCTTATCCATTGCTTGCTCATGTATATTTCCTTATTTAAGGTTATATCCCTACACTTCTTGGTCCCTTCTACATAGTTTTTCATATGTTTTCTATTAACCCTCGATTTTCCAAACCCGAATCCCAATGTAATCAAAATAATTTAATTAATAAAAATACAAGTAAATTTTCCACGTTTTAAAAGAAAGTCCAGCATCTATCATTACATCAAGACCCGAACCCCAGAAAACCAAAGGTTAAGATTTTAGAGCATGAAAAATGGATTGATAAAGAAATAGCCATATTGTGAATACGAAACAATTGAGTTCACAACGGAAGAGAAAGTGTATACAGGGCAATACGCCTAGTCCCATATATAGAGATATGAGAAAAGGACCAAAAACAAAGAAGGAATTCAAGAAAATGAATTCATAAAATGCAAGATTTTCATGTACTGCCACAAAGCCCACCGGCGTAAGTATGTTGGATTCTAGCGTACCCACGCCTGGTGGCCAGCACCAACCAGGAGCCATGCGTTCCAACGCTGAAACCCAGTGTACCAATGCAAGTCCACCAACATGCTTACGCTAGAATCTAGCGTAAGTACGCCCAACGTCTGCCCATATCCTTCCTGCCACGCGTGCCTACGCACAGGGGAAGGTGCCTACGTTGAGGCCACCCAGTCACGCAGCGTGTCCATGCTGAAAGGCACACACATCAGACCCTGGGCCCAGAGGCTCAGCGTGCCAACACCTAGAATTGGCGTGCCTACACCCAGATACTACACTCGAATTAGTCAGCTAGCGTATATATGCCTGTTGCTAGCATACCTATGCCCAGTCACTGGTCATCAGACCACATTCTGTAACTTTTTGTACCTATGTTTTTGCCAATTTTGGGTCACCTTTTCACTAAGATATTCAACTCTAATTTGCACGAAATTTTATATACAACATATCTACCCCAATATCAATTATGTGGCACAATTTCAAGCCTAAATTTTATCCCAATCAAAATCTAAGCTATAGGATAGTTTTACACATATTTTGGGTATTTTACCAGATATACCAAAACATAATTGGCTAAGTCTCAGTCCAAATTCCCTAGAGACCTATATTCACATATGTATAAGTGACTTGTTCCAACAAGTCTCATACTATAACTTCTTTCCTAGATCGAGATATGTTCTAGTGGCAATTCATATCCTTTCTAGCTAACCCAAGCATGCTAAATTGCAAACTAGGCCTAATTGGCCATAACTACACATACATACAGGTCACATATATACAACATGAGTTATAAATGACCCTTACTTAAGGTCTTAACCATTCCATGGGAATACGACCTATCCATTTCCCATTGTTTATACATATTAGCATTTCAAACAAACAAATTTACTCGTTCATACTTCATAAACGGTTGTAATTCATAATCAACATCATCCATTCATCATATTGGCATAAATCAAGTATTCACATGAGTCTTGAATCGATTCAAGAGGTTCTATTTTCACTGTTCATAACTTCTAATTTACTTGAATCGATTCATACGAGTCTTAAATCGATTCAAGAGGTTCTGTTTTCACTGTTTTGAATTTCAAACATGCATGAATCGATTCATGGAGTACTCAAATCGATTCATGACCTATTCTTTATCAATTTTTCATAAGTTTGATGCTTGTTTGAGGTGTGTTAACGCATGGCTTTGTTTCTTTGCCCCGTGGTTGTTTTCTTAGGTTATACCTCATACTCATTCTTGTTACGAATTAATATATGTTTCCACTAAACTCTTGCATGGTGATTGTGCAAGTCATCACCCTATGATAGTACCTTTAAAACCATCTACCTTCTTATATCGTCATATATGAGATAGGTCTTTAAAATGATCAAGGGTTACTGGTCGAATTTTTAATCACGATGTCCTTCTTTCAACAATTATTTAAATCGTGAAAAATTTACTTTATTTTTATTATCAAATTATTAATGACTTTAATATTAATTGTCAGATTAAGGGCGTCATTACATTCCTCTTTTCTATAATAACACTTACTTCTCCTTCCCATAAAAAAACAATTCCCCCTTGCCTAGTAGTGTAAGGCATAGGGGTAAAATGCTTATTTCTAATTAAGTTTAACCTCTATCTTGTTTGGTTTTTTGAAAACCCTACTAGAAACTTAATTCATGAGATCCAAACACTCTTTCAGGCCATCACTTCAAAATGAAGAAAGTTCTAACATATTAGTCTCCATAATTTAGTTTCAGAATTAAGCATCTCAAGGACTTGGATAAGTATATCTTTAATTAAAACACATATGACATATTTGGACAACATTAAGACTTTGACAATTCTAAGGTGTCTACAATTATTTTAGCTTTTTTATGTTTAAAATTTAAAAGTAATGAAAAATGGTCTAAGTGGGAACGAAAAAAGACAAAAGGAAAAAGTAGAGAAAATGGTGGTAGGTGTGTTTAAGGAGCGTGTGAAGGGGTGAAATTGTCATATTACAAGTATAAAAACCTGGTAGATTTCATGATTAAGTTGCCCTTGTTAAATCAAAATCGAGATCCTAGAATTAAAATATTATTCTTGGCAGTAAGAAGAATCTTGTAGATCTATAGGTTCAAGTTTGATGAACCCAAGTTGAGAAATTCCTTCTTTCCAAAGTAAGGATATCTTCAACAAGAAAAATGTGTTCCCTTCCAACCTAGCAACTTATGAAGCACATGGACAAGGGATATCAGTGTCTCAAAATGGGAAAATTTGATATTTTCCTTTTAAATGACCAAGGTTGGTTAGAATTGTATTTTCATATGGTCCACAAAAATAAAAATTTCACTCCCCCTCACCATAATTACTCGCAACCAAACTATATATGAATAATTGTTTCCTTCCTTATTTTGTTAAGCAAATCTACTCCAAACAATTTTGCAACATCCCAAAATTTATTTAAGTGATTAACTAAGAGGAATAATTAGTAAATAATTACTTAAGGGTTATCAAATGTCCCAAAATTTAGAAATGATTAAATTAGGAATTTTTACGATTATTCATAATTTATTATAGCGTAATAGCTGAAAATAATACCCGATTAAAATATGAGTGTCAGACCAAGTATCTCCGATTAGGGTACTGTTGGTCAAGGCTATTGAGAATATTATTGTGGATCTGAATATATATTTGGAATAATTTTTGGATAAAGTATTGAGCACGAACGAAGATCCTGTTTGTTACAAAATAGAGAAATTATTAATAATGGGTCAAAACAAAAAAAAAATAGATACTCTTTTTTCTCTTTATTTCACGTTGGCTCCTTCTTCCTAAAGGAAAACATTTTCTCTTCTCCTTTCATCCTCTTCATCTCCCACTCATCTTCTTCCTCTCAAAACTCTAGCTTAAGGGTGTGTCCATCTCCTCCTCTATTTTTGTTTCTCTACCAATCTTGAAGGAAGAGCTTGTGATTGGAAACTCTCCCTCTCCCTCTTGCATTTTCATGCTCACTATCTCCCTCTCTTGAAGCTTACTCTTTTGTTGGCTTGAGGTAAGTTCCTCACCATTTTATTAAGCTTAAACCCTAGGTTATGGGTTATGGTAGTTGGGAGAGTGTTTGATTGCATGTGGGTTATTTAGGAGAGCCATTAATAATGCCAAACCCTAAGGTGGGGTGCATTTAATGTATGTTTTATGAGGGTGTTGTATGGTACATGAAAATGGCATGGTTGATGGTAGAAGTTGATTAGCATTAATGATGGTTATTGGGTTTTTGATGAAACCCTAACCCTTGGAATTGGGGGAAATGTAAAATGTAAGTAGAAGAGTATTTATTGATGTTGGGAGAATGTTATTAATGATGTGAGAGGGTGACATTGATGGTGGATGGCCATTAATGAGGGTAGATGGTTAATAATGATAGTTGAAAGCCATTAATATGGAAACCCATAGATGGGTATGGCCTTTAAATGCATAATAATGATTTTGAGGACCAAACGCATGGTGGCTATGGTGGATTAAATGAAGTAAAAGAGGTTTGAGGTTTAAAGTGGTATAAACACCAAGTAGTTAATTAAAAACATTTAAATCTTGGTGGTTTGGATAGAAAATAATTGTATGATACATTGTGTGATATAGAAAACAACCCCATTGATGAAGCGAGACCTTCAGACTACGATGATTTCTACTTCTCTTGAGGTAGGAGGGGGTAACATTTCTAAATACACAATTTCATCCATTATTGATGTGTATGTGTAGATATGTTTCTATAATTTGGCTTGGATGAATGTAATGATGTTCATGTGAATTGGAATGCATTTAGAATGAATTGTATTATGTAGCAAATGTTGTTGGGATGATGATTATGATATTGAGTTTGATTCATGGTAATGTGATTTGTTTATGAATGGCATTGAGACCATGATTGAATTAATTGCAATTGTGTTGGACATCCCATGACATGTAATTTGATGAGTGATAATTGCCACTAACTATTGATATAAGTGAAATCCAATGATAATTGGTAATGGTTGAGAATGATGAGGATATTGAATTCCCCTAAGTGTTGGTGGTGAGTTATTGATTGTAGAGTGGCATTTTAGTATGCACAGTGTGAGAAATGCATTGATTGACATTTGCATTCATGACATATCATACGATGTCTATATGGAATGTTAGGGGTTCCAATAGGTAGGCCTAGTGGGAGGGCAACCCACTGCATGAGTGAAATTATTGTTGTTCCCTAGGGATTCTTGGAATCACAAAGCTGCCCATAGTTTGGTGGCAAGGCACCCTATGTGGCGGGCCCAGTGGGTCGGCGGCTCTGTGATGAGCAAGTGACCTCAGTGTCCCTATGTTGAAATGAAATAATATGATATATGAAAGGAGTATATGATGCTCTTTAAGAAATATATCTTATGCACATACATATATATGTATCATCATAATGTATGATTTTAATTCATTTGGTATATGTTACTCACATCCTAATTGTTATTTTTAAAGGTTGATGTAGGTATGTCATACATCCTACTCTTTTTGGAGGTTGAGAGATGGTGAAGGTAAATATGGAAGGGAAGCTTGTAAGCCTTGGCCGGCAATCTTTTGTAAGGCACATGATATGTGTATTTACTTATTTTGTTCATGAATATTGAATGATGCTAGATATTCATTTTAAAGGTCACTTGTGAAAATTAGGCCTTATGTGTTTTGGAAGACTAATTTTTGGTTGTGACCTTAATAATAGTTAATGTTCATTATGATACGATGATTTTCATGTTGTATTGATGAATGGATATTGATGCTTATGTTGATGGAAATCCATGGATGGATGAATTGTTCAAAGTGTTAAGTCATGTTTATGATATTTATGCATAATTAAGGAACTGATAGGACCATATAGAGTTTTAGTATGTATGGATGCCATAGAATGGTTTCAATGGTGCCTATGCATGATGTAGAACTTGTAGAAATTGGAATAGGCCAATTCCATTAAGAATTGACCCTTGAGTCGCACAAAAATGCTTTAAAATGGGATAAACGTGTTTCTGCGCATAAGTCTCTCATTTTTAGGAATTTTTTAGTGCGGTCAGTGGCTACACATCATAAATGGTGTATAATAGGTGGTGTCAAAAATTGGTGGTGATTGGATTTCATATGAAAGAGTTAGGGTAGTTGGAAGTTGGAATTTGGTGTATTTTATGCATTCTGCAGCAATTTGCTGTCATGAATCGATTCATGAGCTACTGGATTGACATGAATTGATTCATGAGCTACTGGATTGACATGAATTGATTCATGATTCCCTTTGAATCGATTCATGAGTTACTGGATTGGTATGAATTAATTCATGAAAATCCTTGAATCGATTCATGGCCTACTGACTTCCATGGGGGTATTTTCTAGGATCCCTTGAATCGATTCATGAGACTCCTTGAATCGATTCATAACTCACTGTCTGATTGAACTGAAATTCCAATTTGTATGAATCGCTTCATTGGAATGCCTAAATCGATTCATAAGCTTCTGTTTTTACTGTTTTGGATTTCTAATTCGCATGAATCGATTCATGGATTGCTCGAATCGATTCATGGATGCTATTTGTCAAGTTTACATACGTTTTGGTGCTTACTTGTCCTTTTTTGCTTCATGGCATGTTTATGCAATTGAATGCACACATTTTTAACATATTTTAACGATCAACATAGGTATCCTTGAATCTATTCTCATGCCCATTCACACTCTCAAATTAACTTATACGTTCTGTAATTCCTTGAGCGATGATCATGTGACTGATTGTCCCAGGAGAACTCTTGTTTTAAACTACATATCTTCTCATATCATCATATATGGGTTAGGTCTTTAAAATGGTCAAGGGTTTGTTGTTAAAGTTTTATTTTGTGGTGTTCTTTATCCATTGTTGTTTTTACATTACGAAAAATTTATCCTAGTTTTCATTATCTAATTAATGATATCTTTAATATTATTTACTGAATTAAGGGCGCCACAAATTTCACCCAAAAATAAATGGAGTGTAAGGAAGACAAAAGAGAAAGTCTTAATCCCAGTCTAGAGTAATGTACCACTCACTATGAAAAATATAGATAACAAATATATCTCACTTCCTTCCCTTATTATTTCACCCAAAACCAATAATTAAAGAATTTCATGCATGGTAGCGCCAATAGAAATAAGCATGTACTTTGTCCCTTATGTAGAGAGAAAATAATCATAATTTTTGTTTGATGTTGCTCACAATACCTTGGTCAATCCCATCATCTTTAATAAACTCTGATCATCATTTTTTAAGTTGTTTTTTTAATATTAATGTAATTTTTTCCCTTTTTCTTATCTATTGGTTTCACCACCATTAGAGATATTAATGTAGTTTTTTTTCATCATTTCATTTTTTTCTTTATCTTTTTTTTGTTCATGCAATTTATAGTAATATTTTTATTCTATTACATATTTAATATGATATATTTGAGCGATACTAAATAGAACCTACATATAACTAAAGATCATTTCCTTTACACATTAAATACAAAGAGAGTAACTTCAACACACACAAGAATCGTTACATATTTCATTCATTAACTGATCAAAGTAAACAAAACGATTAAGTAGTAAAAGATTTATAAAAAAAAAACTTCTAACAATAGAAAACTAATCCACTCATTAACACTAAACCCAAAAATAAAATCATTTCATTTACCTATTAAGTAGCAAAAAGATTTATAAAAAAACAACTTTCAACACATAGAAAACCTAAACTCACTCATTAACACCAGACCCGAAAATGAGCTCATTAAATGCGTGAATGATATAACACCAAAATAACTTTTTCGTTTTCTTCTTTTTCTTCTTCACACCTTTCGTTCCTTCTTCATTTTCACAACTTTTCTTCATTTTTTCTCCTTATGAATTTTTATGTGTCTCTCTCCTTAACTGCACTACCACTTTCCTCGCTTCTATCCATTTTCAAATTCTACTGTAATAGAAAACATTCAAAAGTTTTTAATTTTAAAATGATTGATTCCATGATTTAATTATTTTAACCACCAATCATTTCATGCAGCCTATGTACATAGTCCTATCCACATAGTTTGTATTTGTCCCTTGCAGCAGGAGCAACTTTTTAATTATTTTATTGAATAAAATCCAACTTTTGAATTTTTAATAATTAGTTAAGGAGTAACTCATAAGTTTGTAGCATACATGAATAAAATCCAATATAAGTTTGCAAGCTTGTTATGTTGTGCAATCAAAGTCTGTTGTAGTCTTTCTCTCTCCTTTGTATGACTTATATTTAGACATTTTAGCTCTTTTTTCATGACTATAAATTCCACCAGACCGATACGTGTCTTTACGTACTTAGTATTCATATGATAAATGGATTTTCTCAATTCCCACCTTTTTTTGCATGTATTCTCAATGTTGTCCTAAAATTACCTCTTTTTCCATAAACAAAACTTGTGTATACTCCCTAAACATCACCTTCAACTATCCTTCTGAAAACATTGCTTACCCATTTCTTCATCAACCACCTAAGCAGAGCCTACAAACAACCCCAAATCCATTAAACAACCAAATGAACCAACCATTATACTCCTCAATACCACTAAACACTAGTCACAATCTTTGAAAAAAAAAAGGAAAAGAAACCAAAACTATGGAAGGTCTGGAAGGATTCAAAGAAAATGAACACTGGGGATAGGTGTACACGAGTTCTTATTCTACAAAAATGGGAAATTTTGGAACAAACATTTAAAATAACAAAAGAGGTAGGAATTGAGAAAAATGGGGTATTTTAAAAAAACATCATCTTTATAAAAGTTATTGAATTCATTGACAAAAAAGTCTAATGAATTGGGATAGAGATCAAGTTCACAAGTACAATGACCCACTTTGTCTATGTTTTGTTTAGTCCATCACCTTGTCTGTCTCAAACTAGTCCTTTCACTTGATCTGGTTCAGTTTACAAGCGATCTTATATTTAGTTGTTGCCCTATGTATTGTTTAGGCCCAGATAACTTTTTGTATTTGATTTGGGCTTTGGCTCTTTAGCTTTTTAATATATTGACAAAAAAGTTAACCAATTAATGTATTTTAAGATTGACAAAAAATGTGTTTTAATTAGTTGAAAATAGCTAATTTTTACTTTAGTCTATTTTTTAAAAAATTGATTCTCAAATTTTAAAAGTTGTTTTATGAATTATTATTAAAACATTTAAATTTACAAAGGGAAAAAGTACTAAAATTAAAATTAAATGTTCACAAAAAATTCAAAAATTTAAAATTTAAAATATTTACATAGACTAGGATATCATATTTTTAGCGAAAGTTAATGCTAATATATAACCATACTATGCACTTGTTAGGTGGGGGAAAAGGGGGGCAAGAGAGGTGAATGAGATGGAAAATGAAGTTTTCCATTGTTTACTTAGAAGATAAAAAAAGAAAATTGAAAAATAAATGAAACACACTAAAAATTAATTCCCCTTATTGAAAGAAGATAAAATTATATGAGATATTCATTTAATAAATATTATTAAAAGTTATATAAAAATTATATATTAAATTTATTAAAATAAAAAGTTAATAATATAATATGATTTTCTTTTTATATAATTTGAATTTATCTTCTTTCATCTATCCAAACAAAAATATATTCACTTTTTATTTTTATTTCTTCAATTCTTATCAATTCAATCAACATCTATCATCTTGTTTCGTATCATTTTTCCGTTCATATTTTCTTTTCATATCTCCATCTTAGAACACTCAATACAACTAATCTTGATTAAGGAAGAAAACTAAAGTTTGAAAGATTCATAATAGTATAGATGAAGATTCTAAAAGCATCCCCATGTAACAACTCCTTACAATGGCTAAAGCATTCATTGGAGTACATCGACATGACATTTGAAAACATCAAGATCAGCCTCTAGAAAATTATTTTTCAAAGCGTCTCACATTAAATTGATTTACTCATAATTAACGTTATTATTTTTTTAAAAAACGTTAATGATCAAATTGGACAATAAATCCTACATGGGCTTTTTTATGGTCATCTACATGGGCTTGAACTACCCTAACAACATGACTACAAGACCACTTTATGAGCCCAATTATTCAACTGTTTCTCATATTGGGCTAACAAGTCAATTATTCATGAACCCAATATTGCATTTGACCCTGCTCCCTTTACTCATAACCCCAATTCATTTAACTGGTTATATTTCTCAGGCTGAATCATATATGGATGATTGCTTCTTGCACCACCTTTTTGTTAATACTTTAATATTACCCTCTTATTATTATTAAATTCTGGAAATTAAAATTTGGAAAAACGTTACTTGCGGTTTATAAAACACAAATAAATATTTTTCAGATTTCAGAATTCAGAAGTCTCTAATTTCACTCCTAGATTTCGAAATTCAGGGAGCTTCCCTGATCTTGTTTAAATGTTAATTTTTTAAAAAATATATAAAGTATGATATGATATTATATACTTTTTAAAATTTATTATTATATTTATATTTTGTCTCAAAATTAACATATAATAAATTGATATTTTAAATTGGTTTAAATATATTCTTGGTCATAGAAATCTTTTGAGTTTAGTCTTTATAATGTATTTTTTTTACATTCATCTTATATTAAATCTTTTGCTTTTAGTTTATACTATTAAGTAAAATCTGCTAAATGTTGATATGACTACCAAATAGGTTCAACTAACTACTAACACATAATTCTAGTAGGCAAAATATAGTTTTAGGTGATAAAAAAGTCTAAAATTTTATTTTTCTAATAATTTAAAAAGCAACTTTAACTACATCAACATTTAACAATTTTAAATTAATAATGAATTAAAAACAAAATACTCAATATAATTTAAATGTTATATGAAAAAAATAATTTACGCTAATCAAAACCAAAATACCCATATAAAATAAGGAGAAAAACATATTTAAGGCTTTTAAATTTTGAATTTTAAATAATAGATAAAGAAATTCTAATTAAGAAACACTATAGAGTGTCCATTATACATATTAATCTTTAGTTAAAAGATAATATGAAAAGGGTGATATGATATCACCGTTGAAAGAGTAAATTCACTTAAAGGGCTCATTATTATTAGAAGAGGAAACCCAAAATTATAAAATAAATTTATTAAGGTTATGTTTGGTAAATCCTAACAATTTAAGTTAATTTGTAATTTATTTTATGATTTTAAAATTTGTTAGAAAATAATTTTATTTAATAAATAAACTTATTTTAGTATCATAGATATTTTTTAAAAAACTAATTAAAGAGTGTTTGAGCTTATAAATCCAAACTTATTTTATTTGTTGAAAATCATTCATATCTATTTTAAAAAAATATATTTTTATATTATTTTATATTTAATAATTAATTTTATCAAATTAACTAATTAGCTTATCAACTTTTAAATTTTAATTTTATTAAATAGAGCTAAATTTACGTGAAAGTGGGAAAAATAAACATGGACGGAAAAATGAAATGTCAATTACAGTTGATCATTAATTCAAAAGGTTGTCACTTTTTAAAAGTATCTGTTTGTTTCCACCCAAATTTGTCATAATAAGACAGTGAAGTTAAATTTTCTCGATTTATTGACAGTGCAGATTCCACTTTAACTCCAGATTTTGAGTTTTGAGCTACCGAGAAAATATTTGTGTTAAAATTTAATTGAAAATACTTTTTCGTTCATAATAATTTTCCGCGCGAGTTTAGATAAGGTAAATCCAACTTTTTAAAAAAATTCTCTTAATTTTTGCTGCAATTTTAAAACTAATTATTTGAAATTTCATGTATTACATTAATTTATTTTAACATACATAGAAGAACTTAGGTAACTGAATTACGATTCATATTTTTTTTCTTAATTTATTTTAATGTACCTTAAAAAATATAAAAGCATTACATCTTGGTAGACATAACATTAATTAATTATATATCGAGGTGAAAAATTATAACTTACCAAAAGAAATTACATTATAATAAGTTTTATATAATTATTATTTATAACATAAATTTTTTATTCTCCCTATTTCTTTTTAATTATCTAGACAAAATCCACATGTTACAAAATATAAAAAGAATATTATTTATAAAAAGAGCGTACCCATTATACAACAATTTCATTTTTAGGACTTGTTAAATTATCTGAATTAAAGTGTGTAGAAATACAAGGTATCTAGTAGGAATTGGGATACGATCAATGTCTCTTTCACTCAACAAATTGTTTCATGTTCCTCTCTTTGTGTGGCGATGTTCATGCATGTATTAAGGAATACCACAAACATGTTTAGCAAGCCGCATAAAGAGACAATGAATCCTTCCCTTTTTTTCGTGTAGTTAGAATGATCACTAAATCAAAGGTTCTATTCAACAAACCCAAATGTTTATAGCAATTGCATGTTATAATTTTGTTACATGTGATCAAGACTGCACCACCAGTCAATTTCTAAACAAAACTTTGCCTAACTAATGTATAAAAGCTATGCATGGCATGTTAGAATTGTCTCAAGGGGATTTTTAGATGTGCGTTGCATCTTACTACATTTCCATATGTAGGAAACAAATTAAAATTTAATAATGTATTATTTTTTAAAAGTTTAGTCTTAAAATTCTAACTTTACCTCCTTAATTATCTACTCATACCCAAATATTAAAATAATAATTGATGACAAATATTTCCTACATACAGTTTTAATTTTAAATGATTTTGAGTATAAAAATCTTTTTGAGTAATGTTACAAGTAAGAATCAAGAAAGCAACAGTATGATGATGATGATGATGATGATGATGATGATGATGATGATGATGATGATGATGATGATGATGATGATGATGATGATGATGATGATGATGATGATGATGATGATGATGATGATGATGATGATGATGATGATGATGATGATGATGATGATGATGATGATGATGATGATGATGATGATGATGATGATGATGATGATGATGATGATGATGATGATGATGATGATGATGATGATGATGATGATGATGATGATGATGATGATGATGATGATGATGATGATGATGATGATGATGATGATGATGATGATGATGATGATGATGATGATGATGATGATGATGATGATGATGATGATGATGATGATGATGATGATGATGATGATGATGATGATGATGATGATGATGATGATGATGATGATGATGATGATGGAGTTGTTAAAAATAACAAGGGTCAAGAAGATTCTATTGTCAACAAGAACAATAAAGTTGTCAAGAAAAAGAACTTAAAACACAGGTTCTAAAAAATATCAACCCAATTCAACTCAACTTAGTTAGAAAAAACTCAACCCAACTTAAACCTTGGTGAGTCAGGTTAGCTCACAATTTAAAAATTAAAAAAAACTAATGAAATCAATTTTAACAAAAAAAAGGCTCTTTTATTTCCTATCGTTGTTCTTAAATAAAAATCATTTCAACAATCAAAGATATACTTGAGGTGAGTAATACTATTTTGAGATAGCAGAAAAGTGTTACATCTTTAAACAAAATAATAGAGAACAAAAAAATTAGAGACCTTTTAAATTACAAGGGGAAATAAAAACCCTTAACTTTAACTAAAAGGAGAAAAAAACCAACCAAAGAGAACCAAACATGGTTCAAATCTTAGAAAAAAATTAACACCTTAGACTTTTCACAAAGGGTAGTTTTAAAGTTCTAAGAACCGAAGTATGACTTAGTTGGTGAGTTAACCTGGCTAAGAAGTCCTCCTCGTAGCTACCTTAGTACTGATCAACAGAAACTAGCAACCGAGCATGACAATGTTATGCGACTGCATCTAAAGACGAGAGTACGCACAATAACCGAAGATGTTGGGAATGAGCAACTACAACATTTTGTATTTTAAGCCATAACTAAAAAATATGGTCTAAAATGAAAAAACTGTTGTCTTTAGTTTAGGCTAAAGTTTAGCCATGCTTTCTGTGTTATGGTCTAAAATAAAAGGTCATGATTTTTTACTTTCAACCACACTATTTTCAAAATCATGGTCTCAAGGATTAGAAAAAGTCACAGTTTTTTACATTAGTTTAAAGCCATAATTTTTTACATTAATTTTGTTGTAGTTTCTTAAATGTAGTCACATATTAAAGGCCATGGTTTGTTGAACTAGTCCTTAGGTCATGCTTTTTTGTTATAGTTAAGGTCATGATTTTACAAATGTGGCCTCACATTAAAGGTAACGGTTTTTTAAAACTTATCTTTAGACTATGTTTTTTTGTTATAGTTTAGATCATAATTTTACAAGTGTGACAATATGTCTAAACCATATTTTTAAGCTTTATTTAAGGCCATATTTTCTCTATGGTATTTTGGGCCATGTTTTTTTGTTTAAAAGTATATATTATAAAATATAAAGATATCACAATCAAATGTGTAAGTTAAAGACTAATGCAATCTTACACAAAAGAAAAAATACAAGTATAAAAAATATCATTTCTATATGAATTATTGTGATGGCATCTCCATTATCAACAAGTTATAAGACAATTTCCTATAAGTAATGCAACTAACTAGTAAATACAAGATACAAAAACTTAATCACATAAAATTAAGGGATACATGAAACAATTCAAAATAAATTCAAAGCTATCAAAGTCCAAAATTGGGGGATACATAAATTTGCATATCTTAGAACTCACTTCATTAGCTAATCGCTTTCCACCTCCATCAATCCCAATAAATGTCTTAGTGTAAGTATTTGATGAATTTACTGCAGACAACAAATAATTGTTAAGGACTTCTTCCACACAAATAGTTTCATATTCATGGATGAGGCACCCAAGCAATATACTAGAAAATCTTCAATATATTAACAAAAAATATTGTTATCTTAAACAGCTAGCTTAGGTTACTACTATCCAAATTATACAAATAGACTTTCTCCCGCATTAGGCATGCCCATAAACAATGAATTTGAGAAGAAAGAAATACGTCTTCTTGCTTCTAAGTTAGATGGTACATCTATGGCAGACTCTTTCGTTGTAAGCAGCAAGTAAAGTCATTTGATCTATCCCAAAAAAAAAATAAACAAATCATTAAAAATTCACTTCACTAGTTTCAAAAGCAGAATAGTTGAAATAGTGACAAACCTTATTTGTCCGAGCTATTGTAACTGGTTCAACTGGAAATTTGATAGCCCCTTCAGATGCAAACAACTGGTTTAGGTTCAAGGTGAAGCATCTTATGTCCAGAACCACCACGAGTTAAATCTACCAAACTATTGAAACAATAACAATATATCCATAATCAGGGCAGAGAGGAAGCAAGAGCTATTTAGAAATATACTGACATAGGAATCTACACATGCATCACTTGAATATTTGTTCTTAATCCTCCATCACTATATCTCTTGTAACAATCTCTAACATGTCCTGGAATAGA
This sequence comes from Clitoria ternatea, assembly GCA_037962975.1. NCBI lineage: Eukaryota > Viridiplantae > Streptophyta > Magnoliopsida > Fabales > Fabaceae > Clitoria > Clitoria ternatea. The sequence goes on from CM075671.1 coordinate 149,643,321, forward strand.
ATCACAACTTGGTTCCTATCTTTTAAATCATTATCCAATTGCAGTTATTAAAATAACTCCATAAGATTTTGACAAGCACGCTAACGAGAAAGTAAATGTACTAAACTACTTAAAAGAGTGCTAAAACATTACCAAATATTTGATTAATAGAACAAACTGATCATAAAGGCTAGGAAGAACACTCATTTTGAACTCACTTATCAGTGTATCATCACCTATATGTTTGTCAACTTCTTTGGACATATACTCTATGACCATGAAATGAATTATACAAAACAGTTAGAAAATAAAAGGCAATTAGAGAACCTTTCAAAAGTCTGTGCACAGAAAAAGTTAAATAATCAAAAGTGACAAAGCTGACCGTTACCCATAGCATTCTTTAGTAGCCTATAATATTTGGAGTTAGGCAAGAATGTTAAACAACACTACCACTGACTCACAAAGTATATACTCCCCTCAAGCTGTAATTCTTTTTTTCAGCTCTCGATCCTTTCCATTGCTGTCCTTAGCCATATCAAAAGCAATTGGGATCTAAGACCATGTGGACAGTACACAAGAAAATTAATTAAATGGAAATGATAGCAGCAACCTAATAGATAAGTGACTACTGTAGAAAAATACATTATAAAAGAATATGCAAAAAATTATTAAGTAGGAGAAAATAGACATTATATTCAAGAGCCAATTGAGAATAGAAAAGGGCAATCACATAATTAGTGTGACATCCCAAATTTTTGAGAAAATAAATCTATTGGATGATGATAAGTGATTATTTAAGGTCCAATAATTATGGGAAATTTTATTAGACATTAGAGGTGAATTATCGGTAAATTGAGATTTACCGGAACCGGGTGATTTAACGAATGATGTGGGACCCACTTGGACAAATTAAATATTTGATGGGTCTAGAATGTTTAGAAAATTATTATGATTAGGATGATGTAGTTGAAATAATTTTTGGTATTGAGGAGATAATTAATTGGACTTAACATATGTTATTAAACGGAGAAAATACGAGCCAAAAATGAAATTAAAAGAAAATAAAAATTCTCTTTTCTTCTCCTCTCATGATCGTGTGACCATTCCCCCCTTTTTCTACTCTCTTTTGCACAATGGGTAAAGGAATTATTGACCAATGGAAAAAGGCATGATGGTGCACCCTATTAACCAATGGTCAGTGACCAATTTTGTCACTTTTCCCCACCTTCTCTTCTTATTTTCGGTGCACCCTTCTCCTCTACTTTATCTTCATCATTTTCTTCTTTTCCTCCATTCTTCTCTTGCCCAAACCGTAGCCACCCCTCTCCCTTGCCATTCCACTCAAAATTAAGTGGTTCCCATGGATTTGTGAGACTCGAATGACATATTGGAGCAAAGCATTGGTTGTCTTCTCCTCCCTCCTTTCTATTTTTGTTTTTGAAGAGCATGGATGTGAGGTAAGGTTTCTTGCCTCCTTAATGTCCTATTTATAGTTTTGATGTTGATTAAAACATTGGGATAATTCATTTATACCCATAATATGTAATAAAAAACATAATTGTTGAACACCAAGAGTGGGATATGAATGAAGGATAATGAGTAATAAATGGATGATGATGTTGATCATTTTCTTATATAAAGGTTGATTGTCATTGAGGTTGATTGTTATTATTGATGAGTTGTTGTGTACCATTGTGAGTGATACAAGTGTGATCTTGTATGTGTGGTTTGAAATATAATAATGAAATGTTATGAACGCCACACCAATATATATATAGATGAAACAATGGTAATGATAAATGAAATGAAAATCCATTAAATGATTATATGGTGGTATTGATGAAAGATAAATGAATGTTAATAATGATTTGTGATGTTTGTGATGTTTGTGATGCCATTATGGTTGATTGCAAGTGTTGACTTGCATGTATAATATATGATATATTGAGATGAAAATGCCATATATAAAACTTGAAAACAATGGCTAAAACCAACAATGATAAAACCCACTAAGGTGTGTATGGTGGTGTTGGTGATTATGATGATGATGATTGATGAGTGGCATTTAGGATGCACAGTGTGAGAAATGCATTTGATTTGCATTGCATTGCATCCATGACATATCATACGTAATCTATGTGGAATGTTAGGGGTTCCACTAGGCGGGCCTAGTGGGAGGGCGACCTAGTGCACAAGTATATTGTTGTATTTCCCTAGTGATTCTGGGAGTCACGAAGCTGTCCATAGTTTGGTGACGAGGCACCCTATGTGGCAGGCCCAGTTGGCGGACGGCTTTGTGATGAGCAAGTTACCTCGGTGTCCGACGGGACACGGCTCTCTCGATGTGTGTTTGGGAGGGGCCTGTAGCACTTGTGGCAAGTAAGGCCATGATTATAGATCCGCAAGTCACGAGGTGATTAGTGCTACAGATAGGCGAGAGCGGTTTGGTACTAGTAAAAGTGTGTTATTAAGCCTGCATGAATTGAGATATATGTGTACACATTTTTCTACTATAGTACGGGCATAGTAGCACTTGACCCATAATTTGGCGTTTATTCCCACAGTCGGATCCATATTTGTCGTCTATTCCATTGTGCATATGCATTAGCCATAAGAGCATTTGCATATAGCATGAAGATATGCCAAATGATGATGATGATTGATGATGATTGAGATTGTGGTATGGTGTTGATGAGATGGTAATTAAATACCTAAAATACCACATAAAAATTGATAAACAATATAATTACCACGAAGCAATATTGAATATGACGGTGTGTATGTTATGGCCCAATGTAATGAAAGGCATAATTATTTATGATTGATGATAATGATGTTAACCCATAGTGGTTTTGAGAAAAGACCTGAATGGTCAATGTTAATGATATTGGCCCATTGTGGCATTGGGATTGATGTGTATATGCCTGTTTTGCTATGACTTAATTAGAGAATATGAAATATGTATATGTTGTTGAATTAACAATTTGTGATGATCATTGATGTGTTTAGCAAAGCATACATGATGTTGATATGCATATGCACATAATTTCAATTATATTCATATCGTCATTTGAAATGTATAACTCACTCTCCCATATGGTCTACTTTATAGTATTAATGCAGGAATGTCATGGGATGAGGATATTTTTAAAGTAAAGCTTTTGTGAAGGTAAAATAGTGGTAAGGGAATGCCTTGGCCAGCAGCAATTGTAAATTATTGTATTATGAAAGAGATGTGTATAGTGTTATTCAAGTGGCCTCAATACTCAAGAGGGGGGGTGAATTGAGTTTTTAAAACTTTGCTTGAAATGCCTTTGAACTTGATTCTTTTAACACAAGTTTAGAGATTATGAAAGTAAGATCAAGTAAAGTACACAAGATAGTCCAAAACAAGAGGCAAATATGAATAAGGTAATTTATCAAACACTTGGTGTGCAATGTTCAATATTAACCAAATCAAGCAAGCTAAAATATGCAAACCACAATCAATCAAAACAAATCGATTAAGAGCAATATATGAAAGTAAAAGAGTAAGGGAGAAAAGATTGCAAACCGATTTAACAAGTTTCACCAACCTGATGTACGTCTCACCTCTAAGCAACCCACTTAGAGGATTTCCACTATTGTAGATTAGAGATACAACTTTGAGCAATTGCGGCTTCCTAGTGTCTCACACTCAAGAACCCAATCCTCACAAGTACAAGGGCAACCCACCCAATCTCTCAATCTCACAATATCCCAAAGGTTGAACCCCAACCTTTGTAACCACTCAACCTAGAGTGAACTTTGGTGTTTGATGTTTGTGTTTACAAGCAAAAATACTCTCTCAAAAGAGTGGATGAACAAGTGATAGCTCACACAAAATCTAACTCTCAAAAGAGAGGATATACAAGTTCTAGCTCAAAGAATGATGAATATACAAGGAATATGAAATTTCTAAGCACAAAGGTAAGTAAAGATTGATTGCCTCTTCTTCTGTGTTGTTGTGCTTGTGTTTTCCTTGCATTTATAGAGCCATAGTTGAGCTGCAGAAGTTCCTATCCGTTGCATGTAGTGGGCATCTGAGAAAATTGTGAAAAAATGAGTTGTCTTCCCACTAAAATGTGTTTTCCCACTATCGTAATCGATTACGCCTCGAGCTGTAATCGATTACATTTTGAATTTTTCAGTCCAGTTCGTGCTGTAATCGATTAGCATTCACCACCTAATCGATTAGCTTCAAGTCAGAAACCTGGTAATCGATTATATCTTGCCCAGTAATCGATTAGCTATAGCACCTGATGCATTTAATTCAATTCTTGACTTGGTAATCGATTATGATACTTGGGTAATCGATTAGAGATGTTCTAGTAGCTTGGTAATCGATTGGCTGAAGTCCTGTAATCGATTAGCATATGTACCTGATGCATTTAATTCAGTTTTTGATGTTGGTAATCGATTATGTCATTTGGGTAATCGATTGGTGTCATTCCAGTAGCTTGGTAATCAATTGGCATTCTTCATCTAATCGATTAGCTTATGTTCCTGATGCATTTAATTCAAAATGGAAGCTGTCTAATCGATTAGCTTAGACTCCCTAATCGATTAGCTGCGTAGTTTTTCTTGGTCTGATTCTAAGTCTTTGTTTTTGCAAGAATTTCTGCAAGAGTGCTTTGTCATTATCAAAATCCTTGAACCTGTAATCATATTCAAACACATTCTCTCCCTTTTTGATGATGACAACAATGTTCATCTCTTGAGGGTTGTTAGTTTAAACAACAAGCTTATCTCTAATTTTATCTCTGCAAAAACATATCTTTTGAATTCTGCATGATCTCTTATCTCTTAACCAGATTTTCAGAATTTGCAAGTTATCTCTTAAATATTATCTAGTATGCATTATCTCTTATCTCTTAAATATATCTCATTACATTATCTCTGAAACATTATCAAATCTCCCCCTATATTTAGGAATCTATGCCTTTGGAGATAATTAACCACTTAGAGATAATTAATCATTTAGCATATTTGTTTTTAGCAGCCAAAATAGATGAACAGTTAGATGAACAATTATTTCTTCTCCCCCTTTGGAATCATCAAAAATAATAAAGCAAATAGAGGCATGTAATGAAAGGTAAATCTTTATTCAATTCAAACGAAGGGAAAGTACATCAAAGGAAACATTGCGGAATTAAAAAAAACTTATGCAGAATTAAAGAAAACACAAAACACATTAACCAAAACATGAAAAAATAGATTTAGTTATCCGGATTAAAAAAGCGAAGCTCAGAGATTTGGTGAGAGAGCTCATCATAGCGCTGTTGCATCATCTCAAAGTGCTACTGCTTAGTCATTGAAAACTCTTGAAGAGAGTTCTCAATGCGGTCGAAGCGGCGGTCAAGGTGAGCGTAGAGAGATGCGAATGGATCAGAGGGGGCTTCCGGTGCAGGTTGTGTTGCAGGAGGAGGAGGGATTGGCTCATCAACAGGGGCTTCAAAAGGAATGTTGGCATGATAGCCTTCCATCCTTGAGTACCAAGCTCCATTCAGAAAAACAAGACCTATCTTGGTGAGGTGATGGGTGCCAATGTAAGCCTTTGGAGGCACCTTCTCTGACAGCTCTCCAACCAAGTCTACTCCATAATGTTTAAAGATTCTAGTGAGTAGAATGGCGTAGGGAAGCTTTTGCTGATCCTTGGCTTGGCGCATGTGGAGCTTGATCATTTGAACCCAATTTATCTCCTTTTGGTTTTGCATAGCCCACATCAAGAGGACATCATCCTCTTCTACCAGAGTATAGTTCCCACCACGGGGAACCAACATCTTGACCAAGAAGAAATGTAGGAGGCAGTTGTTCATGGTCAAGTGGCCCACCAGCTTGTGGTTGCTTCTTGGGCGATCAGCCTTCCATAAGGATTGTCAGGCAGTGAGAGCATTGAAACCCCATTCATCCTCAGGATCTCCTCCGTCGAACTCTGCATCATTGAGTAGCAGAAGAAAGATTTCCGCCAACTGGGCATTTGTGAGCTTAATGGTCACATTTTTAACCTTTGATTCTATTACCCCATTGACAAGCTTGAGGTTACAGTAAAATACCCGGATGAGTTTCGGATAGTAAAGTTCTTCCTTAAGGGTGAGGAAGGGGAAGAGGTTGTAGTGGTGGAGGCATTGGGTGAAGGTGAGGCTGTGGTTGTCAAAGGTTTCAGCAATGGTGTAGTGAGGGGTTATGATGTCTTTTTCAGAAAAATGGTTGATGAAGTGTTGTAGGTCTCTATGGCTTGTGAAAAACCTGGAGAAATCAAGGGGATTGTTTGTTTGGTCCATTGAAGACCTGGCCCTTTTGATGGTTCTTGATATAGACATGGTGGTGGAAGAAGAAGAGTGTAGAGGGAAGATGAAGAGAAGGAGATAGTTCTTTGGGAACTTGAGAGAGTTTAAAGGAGAAGAGGTAGTGTGAGTTTGAGAGAGTGAATAGGTGGGTTTTTATAGGGAAAAGGTAGGTTTAGAAAGGAGAGAAAGTGATTTAATGTGAGAAGAAAACGAGCAGGCCTCGGAAAACAGCGTTTGACTGTCACAGACTCGAGGCCAATCGATTACGAGGCATAGGTAATTGATTAGTTCACTGTTTCTAAGGAATTTGAATCGTTTCGTATAGTGGGTAATCGATTAGGGAAGATGGGTAATCGATTAGATTGAGAAACAGAATCGTCCTAATCGATTAAGGAAGGCTGTTAATCGATTAGAGGAAAGTTGAAACGTTTTGGACCTGAAACAGAGGCTTTGTAATCGATTATGGACCAAGTGGTAATCGATTAGGCAGAAAACAGAAGCTTGGTAATCGATTAGATGTCAAGGAGTAATCGATTAGGTAAGAACCAGAAGCTTACTAATCGATTATTTCAATCTTTGTAATCGATTATATTACTTAAAAACACCCAGATTTTGCTGATTTTGTTTCAGAAGACTAGAAATCTATTAAGTTATTCCTTAGAACATTTCGAACTTAATGAAACATAATCAGAATCAAGCAATTATCAAAATCATCCATTCATTCAAACACAACTAGTTATATCAAGGATTCCTAATTCTCTCCTAATATGTATGAATTGATCTTTTGCTAGAGGTTTGGTGAAAATATTCGCTAATTGCTTGGAAGTTTCAACATGTTCGAGCACACAATCACCCTTTAATACATGATCTCTAATGAAATGATGTCAAATCTCAATATGTTTGGTTCTTGAATGCATTACAAGATTCTTTGAAATATTAATAGCACTTGTGTTATCACATTTGAGAGGCACATGGTCTAACATAACACCAAAATCTAGAAGTTGTTGTCTCATCCAAAGAATTTGAGCACAACAACTACCAGCTGCAACATATTCTGCCTCAGCTGTGGATAGTGCAACACTTACTTGTTTCTTGCTATGCCAAGAAACAAGAGAACTACCAAGTAAGTGACATGTTCCACTAGTGCTTTTCCTATCTAATTTACATCCTACAAAATCTGAATCCGAATATCCAACTAATGTGCATTCAACCCCTTTGGGGTACCATAAACTGACATTTGGAGTTCCAACAAGATATTTCATTATTCTTTTTACAGTAGTTAGGTGTGATTCTTTTGGACATGCTTGGTATCTAGCACACATACAAACAGCAAACATGATGTCCGGCCTACTTACGGTTAAGTAAAGTAAGGATCCGATTATACCTCTATATTTTGTAAGTTCAACATCCTTACCCTTCTCATCCTTGTCCAAATAGCATGAAGTGCCCATAGGTGTGGCAATGTCATTTGTCTTGTCCATGTTGAATTTCCTAACCAATTCTTTACAGTACTTTGATTGACTAATGAATGTGCTTTCATTAGTTTGCTTGATTTGTAGTCTAAGGAAGAAAATAAGTTCCCCCATCATGGACATTTCAAATTCTTCCTGCATTAACTTAGCAAACTCTTTGCACATTGACTCATTAGTAGCACCAAAGATTATTTTCATCAACATATACTTGCACCAATAGTATGTCATTCTTTTTATGCTTTATGAATAATGTTGTGTCAACCTTTCCTCTTTCAAAGTTGTTTTCTAAAAGGAATTTGCTCAATCTTTCTTACCAAGCTCTTGGAGCTTGTTTTAAACCATACAAGGCTTTCTTTAGTTTGAAAACATGATTTGGAAATTGGTAGTTTTCAAAACCTGGAGGTTGATCAACATACACTTCCTCTTGAATATAACCATTCAAGAAAGCACTCTTGACATCCATTTGGTACAATTTAAAGTCCTTACAACATGCAAAGGCTAATAATAATCTAATAGCTTCTAGCCTAGCTACGGGTGCATATGTTTCTTCATAATCAATGCCTTCTTCTTGATTATATCCTTTAGCTACTAGCCTAGCTTTATTCCTAGTAATTATGCCATTCTCATCTAATTTATTCGTAAACACCCATTTTGTTCCTATTATTTGGTGATCACTGGGTCTTGGCACTAATTCCCAAACTTTATTTCTTTCAAATTGATTAAATTCTTCTTGCATGGCCAACATCCAATGTTCATCAATAATAGCTTCATCAATGCATTTGGGTTCTATTTGTGATACAAAGGCTAAATGATTACATGCATTTCTAATGGCGTTTCGAGTACTTACACCTTTAGTCATTTCTGATCCATTGTTGTGGTTCCTCATGTTGTGTTGCATCTTTGTATTTGTTCTCTTCTTCCTTGTCACTCAAGGTTAATTCTTGAAGATTACCCACAATATCATCAACATCTTCCTTTCTCGGGGAGTTATGGCGATTTTCATCAAATTTGACATGAATGGACTCCTCAATCGTGTTTGTTTGTTTATTAAAGATTCGATAAGATTTACTAGATTGTGAATATCCTAGGAAGATTGCCTCATCAGCTTTAGCATCAAACTTTCCTAGATTATCTTTTCCATTATTGAGCACAAAACATTTATATCCAAAAATATGAAAGTATGAAATGTTGGGTTTTCTTCCCTTGTAAAGTTTATAGGGGGTTTTCTTTAGGATAGGCCTTATTAAACATCTATTCATAACATGACAAGCGGTATTCACCGCATCGGCCCAAAAATGTTTCGCAATGTTATTTTCATTTAACATGGTTCTTGCAAGTTCTACTAAGGATCTATTTTTCCTTTCAACTATATTTTGTTGTGGAGTTCTAGGAGCTGAGAAATTATGATTGATACCATGTTTTTCGCAAAATTTTTCAAAAGATTGGTTTTTAAATTCTCCCCCATGATAGGTTCTAATGGATGCAATTTTAGAATTTTGCTCATTTTGGATAATCTTAGCAAGTTTCTTAAATGCATGATATGCTTCATTCTTATGAGTAAGAAACAAGGTCCATGTATATCTAGAATAATCATCTACAATTACTAGACCATAGTAATTACTACCAAAGCTTTTGATTTTGGAAGGTCCAAATAGATCCATGTGCAAAAGTTGTAAAGGCTTTTGGGTGGAAACAATGTTTTTAGATTGAAAGGATGCCTTTACTTGTTTTCCCTTTTGACATGCATCACAAAATTTGTTTTCAAATTTAAGCTTTGGTAAACCAATTACTAATTCTTTAGAAACAAGTTTATTCAAATGGTCTACATGTATATGAGCCATTCTTCTATGCCATAGCCAAGTTTCATCCTCTTTAGTCATGAAGCATTGTACATCATTTGAGGACAAACTATCCATATCAATCATGTAAATATTATCAATTCTTTGACCTACAAACTTGATTTCCTTATTAATCTTATGTTCAATTATGCAACAATTTGATTCAAACAAAACTCTATATCCTTTGTCACATAATTGACTTATGCTAAGTAAATTGTGTTTTAGGCCTTCAACATACAACACATCACTAATAGAAGTAGAGGAATTCTTACCAATGTTTCCAATGCCTAGAATTCTTCCTTTGGTGTTGTCTCCGTAGGTGACACTTCCTTTCCTTTTGGGAGTGAATGAGGTGAATTTACTTATGTCTCCCGTCATATGCTTTGAACACCCACAATCCAAATACCAATGAGTGTTGCTTGCCTTAAAGCATACCTACAAAACAAGATTAATTTAGAGAACTAGGTACCCATTGTATGTTGGGTCCTTTAATGTTAGCTTGTGGTAATGTTCCTTTGGGAACCCACACTTTTCTTATGACCTTTGGCCCTAATTTTCTAACATTGCAATTTGATGAGCTATGACCTTTGAAACCACAATGATTTCATTTTATAAAAGGTGAAGATAATTTCATAGGTGCCATAAAAAATTTTTTATAGTGTTTTTCTTTCTTGGTAGAGTTGTATCCTAGACCAGTTTTATCAAACATGCATCTTTGGTTTCCAAGTAATATATTTAAGTTATCTCTACCATTAGTGAACTTTTCTAGTGTCCTATTTAAGTCTACAACCTTGGTTTCAAGAATATCACACTTCTTTACAAATTCACATGGTTTGGTCCTAGAGCATGCTTGAACATTTTCTAATTCATCTTTCAAACATTTATTTTCTTTATAAACTTCTATGAGATCCTTTTCAAGAGTGTCAATGGTTTTTCTTGACAATTTGTATTTACTAGAAAGCTTGATAAATTTATCATACAACTCTTCAAAAGCATCTAGTAATTCATTCTTATCTAAATCAAGGAGACTTACCTCATTATCTTCTTCTTGGTGGTTTGCCATTAAACAAAGATTCACTTCTTCGTTTTCGGACTCATCGGAGCTACTTACATCGTTTTCATCCCACGCGATGTAAGATCTTCTTCTTCCTCTTTTCTCCTTCCCTTTCTTCTTAAGATTTGGGCAATCCACCTTGAAGTGCCCTTCCTTACCACATTCGAAACAATTAGGTGAAGAAGATGATTCATTTGGAATAAGTCTCTTACCTTGAGGTTTGAAGTTCTTTTGGAATCGTTTGTTTTTCATGAAATTTCTGAATCTCTTCACAAACAATCCAAATTCTTCTTCTTCATCAAGGTCACTACATGATTCTTCGTTATGTATAGAGGTGGCCTTGAGAGCTAAGCCTTTCTTCTTGGAGGATTTTTCTTCTTCCTCCGCTTGCTTCAAAACTCTTAGTTCTTGCTCTTGTTCTTGTAGTTTTTTGAAGAGTGTGGCAAGTGACATTTCATTTATACTTGGGGATTGTTTGATGGCGGTGACGAGTGGTTGCCATTCCCTACTAAGACTTTTCAAGACTTTGTGCACAAGTTCTTTGTTAGTGTAAACTTTACCAAGAGTAATGAGATGATTAATTATAAGAGTAAATCTCTTTTGTATTTCTACTATGGTTTCCCCTGAATTTATTCTAAAACTTTCATATTGACTAGTCAAGGTACTGATCTTGGAGTCTTTTACATCACTAGTACCTGCGTGAGTTACTTGTAAAGTATCCCACATTTCCTTAGCGGATTGACAAGTCATTATTCTAAAAAATTCATCTGGACCTAATGCCATAGTGATGAGATTTTTAGCCTTATAGCCATATTGCACTTTCTTCTCTTCATCACCAATCCATTCTTCCATATGTTTTTCAACATTTTTATCATTGACAGTATGCATGGGTATATAAGGACCATTTTCAATGGCATTCCAAATTCTTAAATCAATAGATTGAATAAAGATTTTCATTCTTTCCTTCCAAAAGACATAGCCTTCCCCATTGAAAGCAGGAGGTCTATTTATGGCACCACCCTCGGGAAAAAGGTTTTGAGAACTTGAGGCCATCTAGTCTCTTGAAGCTGTTAAGCTTGATCTACCAAGAGTCAAGCTCTGATACCACTTGTTATTCAAGTGGCCTCAATACTCAAGCGGGGGGGTGAATTGAGTTTTTAAAACTTTGCTTGAAATGCCTTTGAACTTGATTCTTTTAACACAAGTTTAGAGATTATGAAAGTAAGATCAAGTAAAGTACACAAGATAGTCCAAAACAAGAGGCAAATATGAATAAGGTAATTTATCAAACACTTGGTGTGCAATGTTCACTATTAACCAAATCAAGCAAGCTAAAATATGCAAACCACAATCAATCAACACAAATCGATCAAGAGCAATATATGAAAGTAAAAGAGTAAGGGAGAAGAGATTGCAAACCGATTTAACGAGTTCCACCAACCCAGTGTACGTCTCGCCTCTAAGCAACCCACTTAGAGGATTTCCACTATTGTAGATTAGAGATACAACTTTGAGCAATTGCGGCTTCCTAGTGTCCCACACTCAAGAACCCAATCCTCATAAGTACAAGGGCAACCCACCCAATCTCTCAATCTCACAATATCCTAAAGGTTGAACCCCAACCTTTGTAACCACTCAACCTAGAGTGAACTTTGGTTTTTGATGTTTGTGTTTACAAGCAAAAATACTCTCTCAAAAGAGTGGATGAACAAGTGATAGCTCACACAAAATCTAACTCTCAAAAAAGAGGATATACAAGTTCTAGCTCAAAGAATAATGAATATACAAGGAATATGAAATTTCTAAGAACAAAGGTAAGTAAAGATTGATTGCCTCTTCTTCTGTGTTGTTGTGCTTGTGTTTTCCTTGCATTTATAGAGCCATAGTTGAGTTGCAGAAGTTCCTAGCCGTTGCATGTAATGGAAATCTGAGAAAATGGTGAAAAAATGAGCTGTCTTCCCACTAAAATGTGTTATCCCACTATCGTAATCAATTACGCCTCGAGCTGTAATCGATTACATTTTGAATTTTTTAGTCTAGTTCGTGCTGTAATCGATTAGCATTCACCACCTAATCGATTAGCTTCAAGTCAAAAACCTGGAAATCGATTATAACTTGCCCAGTAATCAATTAGCTATAGCACCTGATGCATTTAATTCAATTCTTGACTTGGTAATCGATTATGATACTTGGGTAATCGATTAGAGATGTTCTAGTAGCTTGGTAATCGATTGGGTGAAGTCCTGTAATCGATTAACATATGTACCTGATGCATTTAATTCAGTTTTTGATGTTGGTAATCGATTATTTCATTTGGGTAATCAATTGGTGTCGTTCCAGTAGCTTGGTAATCGATTGGCATTCTTCATCTAATCGATTAGCTTATGTTCCTGATGCATTTAATTCAAAATGGAAGCTGTCTAATCGATTAGCTTAAACTCCCTAATCGATTAGCTGCGTAGTTTTTCTGGGTCTGATTCTAAGTCTTTATTTTTGCAAGAATTTCTGCAAGAGTGCTTTGTCATTATCAAAATCCTTGAACCTGTAATCATATTCAAACACATATAACGATATTGATAATTCTTGGTATCGATGGATGTCTTGTGAATGATATGATAAGTGGTTAATATATTGATATTTGGGGTATTGGATTTCATACCTATTTGATGAATGTAATGATGTTGGGGATGTAGTCGTTTTGGGAATGTATAAGTTTTGAGGATATATGATTTTAAGATTGAATAGGATGTGGTTAATTATGGAATACGAATATGAAAGATGTATGATGCATAACCATATAAATATGTATATATATAGTGTGAACACTGTTTTTTCTGATTATAATAATAATAATAATTTTTTAAAATAAATAAATAAATAAATTATTATCATTATCAGTCACTGTTCATCATCATCATTCTAGCCCTATTCTCCCTTAGCCCTCTACAATCAGAAGTGACCTTTGCATTGAGGAGCTTCCAAGAAGGATTCAAAGGGATCTGGTATGGATTTAAGAGCAAAAATAGCAAGATTTGATTCACAAAAATGGAATAACAAATGTAATAAAACCAGAACACACAGTAACACAACAATGAAAACCTCTCTGTAAAAACTCATCTCCTCTCTTCTTTCTCTTCCCAACAGAACAATCTTTTTCCTCTCTGAAAAAGCCAACAATCAAAATTCATCCTCTTCACTCTTCCATCAACCAACAATAGAAAAACCAAAAACTCCATCCACTTCTCAACCACCTTCACCAATCAAAAGCCAAAAAAAAATAGAAAAACAAACCATCCAACTTCATTTTCTTCACCATCATTAAATAAAAAACAACACCTCTTCTTCTCCTTCCATTTACCAATCGCAAACCATCATCCAAAAACCAACAACATTTAATAAACCTAACAACAATAAACAGCCATCAAAATTAACACAAACAGCAAAAGAGAATAGGGAAGATGAAGGTTTCTGCCGTCAGGACTTCCACCCGCCTCCCTGTCGTCGGATTGCCACCTCCGACACCGGTCTTCTTCCTCAGACCACCGAACCAGTTGACTGGAGCCCCTTGCCATCGACCGAGCTTAGTCCAGTCATCTTCTTCACGCAAAAAAGCCCCCGAGTCCTCCTCCCTTGGCGCCGCCCATCTCTACCGGAACCGCCCACATCAGGTCCCTCACCGGATGCACCAGCCACCGCGACAGACACCCTCGCGAGCGACGCTGACTGTCGCTCTCCTTTTGGTCTTTCCCTCTCTCGGTCTCTCTCTCTCTCTCTCTCTTCAAACTTCACTCTCTCTCCTCACTTGGTCCTAATGTGCCGCCTCCTCCTGATGCCTCTAACTCTTTCTTTTGTTTTTCAAATTAGTAACCCTAATGGGTTTGTTTGGTATCATATTTTCTTTTTGTTTGTTATGGGCTTTGGGTTCCTGAAGCCCAATGTGTCAAGGGATAGTTTGTTTTTAGAGCAAAAGAAAAAACCAAAACAAAAAAGAATGTTTTGATTTTGATTTCCTTTCTTGAAATATGTAAAACATAGACTGTTTTTTAAATATAATAATAATAAATGAAAAAAATAATTTTTATATTAGAATGAAAATAAAAATGCATCCTCTTTTAGAAATAATGAAGAAAAACCAAAAATAAATCTTTTATGAATAATAAAACAAAAGATTTTAATTGTGTTAAATCAAAGAAAATATTACAAGTTAAACATCCTTTTTAAACATAATAAATTCTTTGTGCTAAATCTAAAAGCAATAATCTTAAAAAAATCAAAATATATTTTCTAAAATAAAGGTACAATTAGTTTTATAAATAAGATTGTATTAGGATCTAAATATATCTTTTATAAAAAAAATAAATAATCTTTTAAGCTAAATTAATCTTTTCTAAAAATAAAGGTACAATTAGTTTCTTATTTATGATGATTTTTAAAAATAAAAATATATATATCAAAATCTAAACACATTTCTAAGTATAAAGACTAGTACTTTTATTTATGTTAAATTTGAAAAATCTAAAAATAGTAAGTATGTGTTTCTTTTGGAATAAATGTCCTAAAATCTTATGAGCAATGCAAAATTACTTTTGCCTACATTTGCGATATAAGGCTTCGAAGGTTTATGCACGTGCGAATTATTTCGCCTTGTATTTCTCCTTCCTCATAATTTATTCCATTATAAAAAATCAAATTAATTAAAACCTTTTTAAACATAATTTTAAATATTTTCTTGAATATAATACAAAGAACTACGTAATCCTGATTTCTCGAAAGTTTGAGAATACGTAGGAGCGGGAATCAATTCCTGTCGGGCTCACTTCTTTTGTTTAATTTTTATGTCTCTGTCATTATCTCAATCAATTTTATCTATTTAATATTTTATTTAAAATAGTAATTTCCTTAAAATGAGGTTAATTTAGACGTGACGTCTTGTTAATCTCATGTTTTTAATATTTTATTTAAAATAGTAATTTCTTTAAGATGAGGTTAATTTAGACGCGACGTCTTGTTAATCTCATGTTTTTAATATTTTGTTTAAAATAGTAATTTTTTAAAATAAGGTTAATTTAGACGTGACATCTTGTTAATCTCATGTTTTTAATATTTTATTTAAAATAGTAATTTCTTTAAAATGAGGTTAATTTAGACGCGACGTCTTGTTAATCTCATGTTTTTAAGATTGTATTTAAAATACTATCTTCTTAAAAATAAGGTTAATTTGGACGAGACGTTCTGTTGACCTTTGATCTTTAGTCTGTTTTGTTTCTTAACTATTATTTTCCACTGATTAGTTACGTCATCGATTTAAGATTAATTTGGACGAGACGTCTTGTTGATCTTGTCTTGAAGACTTTGTTGCCAATGTTTCTGGTTTCCTTCTTGAGAAGTTAAACTAATTTTTAGGCTATTTAATATGTGCGTAATTATTTTGAGGTAACCATTTTATAACAGACAGTGTGTGGTGCTAATACCTTCCTCTCCTGTAATTAGACTTCCAAACTTAGAATTTCATTCTTACAACCAGTGCTTTAACAAAAGGTTTTTCCGGTATTTTATCCTTAAAAATATTGGTGGCGACTCCCTGTTTTTCAAAAGGATTTCGAAACGGTTTAATAGTTTTAAGGGTCATCCTCCCGCTGCGATCCTGGTCACAACAGATGACGACTCCACTGGGGACTTTGAGAGTCAAGCCTAACAAATTGATTATGCATATTTATTTAGCCTTTAATTATTTTACTTCTCTATTTTATTTATTTATTTTTATACCGTCAGTTTTTCATTGATGTCTGTGTGTAATCGTTGTGTTGTTGTATTTTACAATTTATTTTCAATCAATGTTTGTATGTTGTTGAACCCTAGGATAGGTGACTTTATTTTTATTTGTTCTGTGTTTGTTCTTTGTGAAGGATTGGGTAAGGTAAAGGTATTGGATGTCCCTTCCACACACTACACTCATAATTTGCACACACTTTCTAGCGGTGCCCTATACCCGGGTTCAAATGAAGCTTAAGATTAGGGGAGGTTGGTAGTGGTGTCATTTGTGATGTACGTCCTGTCTGGCTATCGTGAGAACCTCAGCTAGAGTTCGATTTATTCATGGTGTCCCACACCTAGTAGACTTCCTATTGTTGTGGTTAACATCATGAGTAGGATCTTGGCTCTAGTGACCTTTAGATGGTAATGCAAGCCACCTATTGTGAGGTATCACTGTTAGACAAACCCTAGAACTGATAGGAGGCATTCAGAAAAACCCATTTTAGGCCATAAAGGGGTAGACTTTTCCTCTACCTTTCCTCATTCTCACTCTCCCTTTTAATCCAAATTGTTAGACAACTTACCTGTTCAAAGGATTGCTTTTGCCACAAATGACATTTCTAAAACTAGTGATCCTTTAACAGGCAAGTAGTCCTTCCCTTTTTATTTAAGTCTTTGGGTCTTGAGTTACAGATTTTCTGAGTCGTCAGAGATAAAAAAAGTAAAAATAAAAAATGAGAAAAAAACAAAAACATCCAAAAGTCAAAAGAGGACAAGACCAAAAAGTCGAAAAAAAACAAAAAGAGTCGATGATGATCAGGAAATCTGTAACCCATATGGCTCTCGGTTTGTCACGGGTTTTGTCAATCATTACCCCTGATCATAAAAAAGTTTTCCAAAGTTACTAAGGGGGGTAGTGATTTACAAAACACGTCGTTTCCCGATGACTAACTTCCTTTTTCTTTCTGTTCTCGCAGGAAGCTGTTCGGAGCTAGGCGAGTACCTTCGAGTAAAATATGGAAATTAACATGGGGTCAGGTAGTTATGGTACAAGTGTAACTGAATTGAGGAAGTTACTACACGTTAAGGCTAAACAGGTCGACACAACTAGCTTACAGGCACTCGGTTAGAAGTTGAATTTGACTCAAATGATGGCTTTCGCAAGGAAATATGGAAAGATTTTGAGGTTGTTAGAGGTCGAGGTACAAGTTGAGGCAATCACCGCGTTGACTCAGTTTTATGACCCACCTCTTCGTTGTTTCACATTTTGGGATTTTCAATTAGCTCTGTCTATTGAGGAATTTGAGCAGATCTTGGGGATGCCTCTGGAAGGACAAACGCTTTACTGACATCTTGAGCATCAAGCAAATATCGCTTCCATTTCCCGTGTCCTAAAAATCAGCCCAGAGGTGTTGAAGGGGGCACAGCTAAGTAGAAATCAGACCCCGGGGTTTGCTCGGGAATACCTTGAGAAACATATGCACTTCCTAGTTGAAAAGGAAGATTGGGATACCTTCATGGACACTTTGGCTCTTACTATCTATGGTGTCGTATTACTCCCAAACATAGACAACTATATGGACTATAAGGCTATCAACGTCTTCCTAGATCGAAAGCTCAAGTTTGAGAACCCCGTCACTGCTATTTTGGCAAATGTCTACTACACTATGGACTTCTGCCATACACAAAGTAGGAGAAGGATCATCTGTTGTCTTCTAGCTCTATATGTGTGGCTTACATCACATGCCTTTAACCAAATCGGCAAGGTTGAATGCCCCATTTCTAATTTGAAGTTGTGCTAGTTAGTGACAAAGAATGGGCGTGAGTGGGCCAATCATCTGGTGGGGCTCACGGCTGAAAAAGTAAGGTGGTATCCATAATGGTTGAGGGTTGACACCATAATTCACCACTGTGGAAACCACCCGAATGTTCCCCTCATGGGCACTCAGTGGTGCATCAATTACAACCCTATCATCGCCAAGCGCCAATTAGCCTACCCATTACTTGGGCCACCCGATGAAAAATTGCTCACTCCCTTTATTTTCTACTATGCAAAAAGAGATTACACCTCTGCTGTTCGGAATATAGCGGAGGCTTGGAAGAAAGTGAACAAGAAAGGGAAAGAGTTAGGAGTTAGGAGCCACGCTGTGAAGGAAGAGTATCATTAATGGGTCCTAAAGAGGGTCTCCATTGTCAAGATGCCATTCAGGAGTCTCTCCTATCTCCCGATAAGAGCCATGAGGGCCATGATAGAGGAGCTAACTGCAGAAACAAGAAGCTAGAAGAAGACTTGCTCAAGTCATAACAAGAATGCGCCCTTCAGAAAAGGGAGAACCTAGAAAGCAAATGGACCATTAAGGAGGTCGAAAAAAAGTGAAAAACCGAAAGGGAGTATTTGAGGAAGAAAGGTCAATGCCTTAGAGCGGTTAACACTTAGTTGAGGATGAAAAGCAAACAAAGAGACACCATGCTGGTGGACAAGAAACTTCTAAGGGATATGTTGGCAAAGGCCAAGGAAAATGAGTGAAACGCTCTGGTACAAAAAGAATTACTGCAGTCACAAATTCACAGGGTAGAGCGTCAGCTCAACAAAGTGGTAGAGGCTTGCCAACGAGAAATAAACAGCGAGCGTCGACACGCAATGGAAGTAGAACATGACTGTCGTGAGGCTATACGCATCTTAGAGGCTGAGATGACACTTTGCCAACCTAGCATATTTGGCCAACGGGACTTTGGAAGACCTCCCACTCCTACTCAAGCAAGTCGAGGAAATGGCTAATCCCCTTACTACCCCAAAAGAAATTATAACCTTCCTAAGCTACTATAGGGAAAGGATTTTTAAGATGAAGGCCATGATTGCCCGAGCTAGGAATGGCTAATTTATTTTGATGTAAAAACTTTTAGTAGTTATGTATTTTGTGGAATCCAGAATGAAGGAATCTTTTGTCTCCATAGCTATCTCATGTTAATTTCCATTTATCGCGTACTTAGTACTTTTAAACGTGACGTTCTGAGGAACAGTCAAAGGATAATCGACAAGTTCTGAATTGCTTCACGCGTAATTTTGTTTACACTCTCTTTATCGCCTTGTTTTATTTACTAAACATGTCCTGCTTTTTAACAAATTTTTTATTTCCTTTCAAAAGACATCACGGGTAGGCATCCTTACCAGACCCGACTCCAAGAAAGACTCATGGCTGAGGTAGAAGTCATGGACGAAGACTTTAGAACTGAGTTCGATCAGTTGAAAGAGCGGGTAGCAGAGTTAACCAGGCTTCTAGAAAGGAGACACGCAGAAAGGGGCTCCTTTGCAGGTGTTGAGGACACCCAACAGCAGCCTACCACCCCACCACATCCCCCTGGTTTTGGCCCAGCGAGGACCCAACTCCCTAATTCAACGGGACCTACTCTCACTATTAATATCGGAAGACCTAACCCTGTCGTTGAGTCCCAGCCATCTTATGGCCAGTCCTATACACAGCAGCATACATTTGTCGTCCCTGACAGTAACCCAGTACCTTTTCCACCCTATAGCCTACCACCGGGATACTATCCCTCACTCACTAACCAACAAGACACCTATGACCAGCAAGCAGCAAATCCTCACGCTTCACACCCTGCCCAGCCAAGTATGCCACCATTCTATGACACACAAACCTATCAAGCCCAAAACACACAAGCCCAGATGGCCCAGCCGACTTACAATGCACAAGCCCAAAACACACAAGCCCAGATGGCCCAGCCAACTTACAATGCACAAGCCCAAAACACACAAGCCCAGATGACCCAATCGACTTACGCCGCATAAGCTATGGCCCAACCCCGGGGTCCCTCGTTAAATGTAGGCCCGATGAGCCAGCCTCACACGTCAGCTCCTTTTAACCAGCCCCACGGCTATCCGTATGGGTACACGACCCCCTATACGGCCAATCCCCAAGACATGACCCATATGATGAACCCGACCGCTGGTTAAAGCGCGGTTGTAGCTCCCCAAAAGGGAAAGATAGAAATCTTGGAGGAACGTTTAAGAATTATAGAAGGCGCTGAAGGTTTTGGAGTGATAGACGTCTCTGAGCTGTGTTTGGTCCTTGATATTGTTCTCCCACCCAAATTCAAAATGCCAGACTTTGACAAGTATCCGGGAATGACTTGTCCGAGGAACCATCTCACGATGTACTGACGGAAGATGACGTCTTATTCTTCCAAAGATCAGTTGTTGATCCACTGTTTCCAAGATAGTCTGGCCGGGGCCGCCCTCACGTGGTACGCTCACCTTAAGCGGACCCGTATCCGTTGCTGGAAGGACTTGGCGGACGCCTTCATGAGGCAATACAAATATAATCTGGACATAGTGCCCGATAGAGTTTAGTTACAGAATATGGTGAAGAGGGACAATGAAACATTTAAGGAGTATGCCCAAGGCTGGCGAGAGACAGCTGCACAAGTAGACCCCTCGCTATCAGAAAAAGAGATAGTCGTAATATTTATCGTATGCTCCTGTCACCCTTTTATGGAAAGATAAGTGGCAGTGTTTCATTCAACTTCTCCGACATTGTGACTATCGGGGAGAGGGTAGAGAGCAGGATACGAACAGGAAAGATTACCCGGGGCCCATCTAGGGTAAGCATGACAAGAAGAACGGCACCAGGCGATGGTAGGAGAAGAGATGGAGAAACTAATTCCATCTCTTATGATCAAAGAAGGGCCCAGCCAAGACCATCCACTCCTACCACTTTTCTAGCCCCTAATCCTTATGCACCGTACCCATATGTGGCCGCCGCCGCTCACAACTCGACATCTTATACTCCCCACTTCCGTCCGCCCATTGTGAGGGTGCCAATGCCACAACCCATGCTGTACCGTCCCCTGCAACAAGTAATTCAGCCACCCAATCCCAATCAGAATGCAAGAAGACCCAACAATGAGCGCACCCCTGTGCAGTTTGATCCTATCCCAATGACATATGCTGAACTTTTACCACTTCTCGTTTGTAATGGTCTGGTGGCTCCCTGCCCCTTGAAGCCGGTGCAACCCCCTTACCTAAAGGGGTATGATCCTAATGCTCATTGTGATTACCACGCCAGGGCATCAGGGCATTCCATGAAAAACTGCATGGCCCTGAAATATAAGGTGAGAGACCTGATTAAAGCCGACTGGCTCAACTTTCAAGAAGGAAATCTGAATGTGGCCATGAATCCCCTACCCAACCATGGGGTTTCAGGGGTTAAAGCCGTGGAAAATGATGAGGAGTACATTAGGAACGTTGCTGATATGAAGATACCATTAAAAGTGGTTCATTCCTAGTTACTCAAGGTGGGACTAGTCGAGGGCCCCTAGAGTCAAAAGCTTGATAATGAGCAGACCGCCGAACACCAAGGCTTCCATGAGTTCCTTCAAGGGATCATGGATAGTCACATTATGTAAGTCTGTAAGCGCCACGGAGGCGAAGTGAATATGATTCAAGAATAGTTGGTGGTGTCGGTTTCTAAGCCTTTAACAATTTTATACAGCAAGAGCTCTCCAACAACTCCCGCTTTTGTGAAGCCAGTTATCACTGTTCAAACACCTACCCCATTTTCATTCAAAGATTCATGGGCTATCCCATGGAAATATGACATGGATGTGGTCGTTGTAGGCTCAAAGACGAGCGACCCGTCTTCATCATTCATCAAAAATATTGTCGGGGTAGGAGGTGTGACCCGGAGCGGGAGAGTATACGCCCCTCTAGAGCAGAAGAAGAGTCAAACTACCGGGAAAGCCAAGGCAAATGGAGAAGGAGCCAGTGGTGAAACAAAAGGGACTGTGACTGACGAAGAAGCCCAAGAGTTCTTAAAGTTTATTTGCCAAAGTGAATATCAACTACTAAACCAATTAAACCATACTTCCGCTAAAATCTCTCTGCTGTCATTATTGATGAATTCTGAGGCATATAGGAAGATGCTAATAAAGGTGCTGAATGAGTCTCATGTTAGCCATGACCTTCCCGTTGATAAGTTTCAGGGAATAGTGGGACACATCATTGTAGATAACTATATGACCTTCATCGACGACGAGATACCGTCGGAAGGAATGGGGCATAATAAGGCCCTTCATATCTCCGTGAAATGTCGAGATCATATTCTGGCAAAAGTACTAGTTGACAATGGGTCATCCCTTAATGTAATGCCCAAATCAACATTGGCCAGGTTACCATTTGACGGGACATATATGAAGCCAAGTGCCACAGTCGTGCGAGCTTTTGATGGTACGCGGAGAGAGGTTATAGGTGAGATTGAACTGCCAATTCAAGTTGGACTGTACACGTTCCAGGTACTTTTCCAAGTCATGGATATCGTCCCTGCCTACAGTTGCCTGTTGGGTCAGTCGTGGATCCATTCAGCTGGGGTGGTCCCCTCTACCCTGCACCAAAAACTGAAGTTCATAATCGATAACAAGCTGATAATTGTCTTTGGTGAGGAGGACTTTCTGGTCAGTAAACCCCTTATGTCAAGGCAGCGGAAGAGGCCATTGAAACCTCATTCCAGGCATTGGAAATTGCAAATGCCATATACGTGGGGGAAGGGACCACGATGGTTAGAGCCTGCATGCCAACTACATCCCTAGTGATGGTGAAAATGATACTGCGCGAAGGATATAATCCTGCGAAGGGGTTAGGGCATGCTTTAAATGGAGAGGTATATCCTGTGCACCTTGTTGAGAATAGAAATGGTTTCGGCTTGGGGTACTGCCCCACGACCACTGACAGGAAAAGGGTGGAGGAAGAAAAGAGAGAAAGAAGGACTGCCCATCTCACCGGTAGAGAGCCTCATACCGTAAGAGTCCCTATCTGTGATCTCTACAAAAGATTCCGAAGCACCAGATTGATGCCTCCAGACCTAGTGGCTATTATTGAAGATAGTTTCTATGATGGTGTTGATTTCGTGATTGCTTGCCCGTCGGGCCAAGAACTTTGTAACTGGGAGGCCATTGAGCTCCCTACGATTTTGAATGTTTCACCAAAGTAATTTGTTTATGTTTTAAGCATTTTTTTGTCCCTTTGCTATGCCTAAGGCTTTGGGACTTTTCCATGTAATAAGGGAGAAAAACTTGTTTTTATCATTTTCATCAATAAACACGTATCGAAATTCACAAAAACTCTTCTTGTTTCCTTTATCCCTACTTTGAATCCTTTTCTTTACTCGCTTGTTTCTTTTTTCATTTGCCATAATACACTAAATTACAGATCTGAAAATGACTCTCTTGAGAATAGTGAGGTTGCGATCCCGCTTCCTGACTTCGATCACCTGGTTGATTACACTGATGAGGAAGGTAAGGAAGATTGTGAGCTACCGCCTGAGTTGACAAGGCTGTTAGAGCAGGAAGCCAAAGAAGTCCATCCCTATCTAGAGATAGTTGAGATTATTAATTTGGGGAATGAGGAGGATAAGAAGGAAGTCAAGATCAGCACCTCCTTGAGTAAAGAGCGAAGGGAAGAGTTGATTAGGCTACTAATAGAGTTTCATGACGTCTTTGCCCGGTCCTATCAAGATATGCCTGGACTCGATACCAGTATCGTCGAGCATAAGTTACCTTTAAAGCCTGAATACCCGCTGGTGAAGCAAAAATTACGCCGAATGAAGCTAGAGATGCTCTTAAAGATTAAAGACAAGGTTAAGAAACAATTTGATGCCGTGTTCTTAGCCGTGGCAAAATACCCTCAATGGGTGGCAAATATCGTCCCCGTCCTAAAGAAGGACGGAAAGGTGCAGATATGTGTGGACTATCAGGACTTGAATAGCGCCAGCCCTAAAGACGACTTCCCTCTGCCACAGATCGACGTCCTGGTTGATAACACAGCCCAACACTATCTTATTATTCATGGATGGTTTCTCTGGATATAATCAAATCAAGATGGCACCTAAAGATATGGAAAAGACCACGTTTATCACTCTGTGGGACACCTTTTGTTACAAAATGATGTCCTTCGGGTTGAAAAATACTAGGGCAACCTATCAGAGAGAAATGGTGACACTCTTCCATGACATAATGCACAAGAAGATAGAAGTTTACATATATGACATCATTGCCAAGTCTAGAACTGAGGAAGGGCACATTATCGATCTAAGGAAGCTCTTCAAATGGTTGAAAAAGTTTAGGCTCAGATTGAACCCTGCCAAGTGCACGTTCGGCGCAAGGTCAGGCAAGTTACTGGGATTTATAGTAAGCAAAGAGGGGATAGAGGTTGATCCCGACAAAGTCAGGGCAATTCTCGAGATGCCTCCCCCTTACAGAAAAGGAAGTCCGAGGATTCCTGGGAAGGCTGAATTATATTGCCCGGTTTATTTCACAATTGACGGCAACTTGTGAGCCGATCTTCAAGTTACTCCGTAAGAACCAACCGGGGCAATGGGATGAGGACTGTCAAGCGGATTTTGAGAAGGTTAAGCAGTACCTGTGAGAACCACCAATCTTCGTACCTCCAACCCTTGGGAGGCCGTTAATCTTGTATCTGATTGTATTGAATGAGTCCATAGGTTGTGTGTTAGGTCAGCACGATAAAACCGGAAAGAAAAAACATGCTATCTACTACTTAAGCAAGAAGTTCACCGACTGTGAAATGAGGTACTCTGCTCTAGAGCGAACTTGTTGCGCACTAGCATGGGCCATCAGGCGCCTGAGGCAATACATGTTGAGCCATACTGTAACACCCAAATTTTTCAAATAAATTTTTCAAATAAATTTTTCATAAATAAATGAAAATTTTAAACAGAATTTTTAAATTAAAATATAAAGCAGTCGGCATTACATCATCCAGCTCATTTAATGTTTACAAACATTTTACAATCGGTATACACAGGAGCCGGCCAAGGCTACTACAAACAACTATGTGCATTATGTACAATACACAAATACATAATGCTCTAATCGGCTGAGTGATATCACACGTCATTGCTGGGTCCTATGTCCACTGTAAAAATGACAACAGTAGAGGGTGAGCATAAACATATCAAATGATAGTTAATGAATTGGATTAAAAGTCCAATTCATAACTATGTATAAAACATAAACACATCATATAATCTCATAGCATCAGCTGATCAAATCATCATATTACTCTCAATATCATATCAGTGCAAATATATGCTCAATCAAATGGATCCATTATTAAGTCTTTTAATTTGTGTTGCAACACTGGCTCCCTGAGCCATAACTCAGCTCTCAGCTGATCCGGCCGTTTTACTGGTACCAAACCGTTTGCCCTCTCATGTGACACAATCACTCCCAGCGACAACGGTAGTGTCACGGCCTAAACCCCGAGCCCCACTCAAGAGGTTTGCCTTGAGTCCCACCCAAGGTCTTTTGTGGAATCCTCGAAACCACATAATATATTTCATATTTATTCATCATATAAGCATCCCATGCTTTATCAATATGCATCCCATGTATTCATATATCATGAAAAATTCATAAATAACATTCATATCATCATCATCAATCACATATCAACATCAATATCATATGAACGGAAATATCACAGATATATCACACATATTATATTCATATTCAGGATTTAATATTATCCCAAATCCATTCATAAACCATGCATTTAAGATGTAACGCTCCCCCTACCTGGAAGTAAGGAGTTCCTCAAGCTATATTCAACCACAGTACACAAATTCCGACTGGAACTTCAGTTCTGCACAGTCCATAACTTTCTTTCTCAAAGCTCTTACCAAGTTTCACATTAAAGAGAAGAATGAAGATTGGTCTCCTCTTTTTATCGATAGTTTCCAATGATGATTGGAAAAGAAAAGATTAAAGGTGATGTTGACACTCACATAATTCCAAGCTAGTCTAATAATAGGATTTGACATAATTCGTTCATGAAAAAGACATAAACGAATTGAATAAGTGAATGGATTAAGCACTGATACATGCACCTATAATATAAGGACAAAACAAAATAATAAAATAAAAGAAGATAGGATTATGGAAAAGGTCCACCACTTAGCAAAATCAGGAAAAAGAATCTGCGCTCCAATAATTGAAGTGATTATTAATTCCGACTCGGTTTTAGTATGTTTCGACTCGGTTTCAGTATTCTGGGCACATCTTTCCGAGAGGATTCAACATAGCCTCTGTCCGTTCAGAATTCCTTCATTCAGAAGAAATTCACTCGGAATGGTTTCATCCCATGAAACACTCAGCTTTCCTTCCTCGGAAATGTCCCACACGAAAATATATCACTCAGAAATACCTTTAGAAATAACTTATTCGGTTATATTTATTTCTTTCTGAGTCAAAGCCTTCACTTACGTCACTCGGAAGTCTTTCATTCGAAATTATTACTCGGAATCAAGGTTCAGTCTTCTCTCAGAATCTTTCCACTTGAAAGGATCACTCGGGGTCAAAGTCAATCTCTATGACGAACCCGAGTACAAACTCTCAACAACTCTTTAAAACACCCGTGCATGAATTAAATGAAGGGTTCACCACTCAGGAACTTACCACTCGTATATTATCCACTTGGTAACTATTCACTTGGAATATACTCATTCGAAGTTGAAGTCTTTCTGTCCAGAAGCACCTTTCCTGGAAAAGACTCACTCGGTGTGTCTCAATCGGTGCCATACCACTCGGAAACCAGAAATGTCTCTTGACGTTGTCCCACTTGGAAACGTCTCACTCGGTGTCATCCTACTTGGAAGTGTCGTACTCGGAGACACCTCACTCGGAAAGTCACACAACTTGGAGATGCTCCACTCGGAAATAGCTTGACTTCCCTACACTCGGAAGTATCTCAACTTTCCTACACTCGAAAGGATCTTAACTTCTTACTCTCGAAAGTATCTTAACTTCCTACACTCGAAAGTAGCTCTCTCGATCATGCTTCACTTGGAAACATAAAATTTAAGAGCGTCTTTGCCCGAAAGGTGCTCATTCAAAGTCTGAGCCCCTTTTCACTTGGAATAACTTCTATTTTCACTCGGTATCGTACCATTTCACTTAGAATAGCTTATTTCCAACAATATTCACTCGGAATTTCACTCGGAAATTCCTCACTGATCCTTATTAAATTATTTTCAAAAATTCAGGATGTTACATTTCTCCCCTCCTACAAAAACTTCGTCCTCGAAATTTAAACCTAGACATACCTTAACGAAATAACTCGGGGTATTGTTGCCTCATAGCATCTTCTCATTCCCAAGTATGTATAATAGACTGATCATGCTGCCATGCAACCTTGACCAATTGAACATCCTTGCTCCTCAAGCGTTTTACCGATCAGTCCACTATACCAGTGGGCTCGGCCATAGTGGTCAGGTTGTCTCGGATTTCAACATCATCATTCGGTATTTCATGAGTAGGATCCGGCAAGTAATTTCTCAGTTGAGAAATGTGAAATACAATATGCAGATTTGCCAAATGAGAAGGCAACGCAATCTGATAAGCTACAGGTCTGACTCTCTTCAATATTTCATACGAACCAATATACCTCGGGCTCAATTTCTTGCTTTTCAATGCTCTCCCAATACCTTTTCTCGGAGAAACTTTCAGAAAGACTCAGTCTCCGACCTGAAATTCAATCGGTTTTGTCCGTTTATCATAATAACTCTTCTGACGATCTTGGGATACTTTTATTTTATCTTTGATCATTTGAATTTGCTCGGAGGTTTGTTGCACAATCTCAGGTCCTAACATTAAGCTCTCACCCGATTCCGACCAACAAAGAGGTGTTCGACATTTCCTGCCATATAAAGCCTCATATGGAGCCATACCGATGCTACTGTGGTAGTTATTATTATAGGTGAATTCGATCAGAGGAAGGTATTGCTCCTAGCTACCTCCATGCTCTAGCACACAGGACCTCAACAAGTCCTCTGAACTTTGGATAGTTCGTTCGGACTGCCCATCTGTTTGAGGATGATAGGCCGAACTCAATCGGAGCTTCGAGCCTAATTCCTGATGCAAACTTCCCCAAAATCGGGAAGTAAACCTCGGATCTCTATCCGACACAATAGAAGATGGAACACCATTCAGTCGGACTATCTCGCTAATATACAATGTGCTAGTCTCGGCAAGGAGTAACTCATATTGATCGGCAAAAAGTGTGCAGACTTTGTCAATCGGTCCACAATAACCCAGATAGCATCGTGTCCACTCCGAGTCCTGGGTAATCCCATTACGAAATCCATAGCAATAGCATCCCACTTCCACACGGGAATTTCTAAAGGTTGTAAACTACCGGACGGTTTTTGATGTTCGACCTTTGCTTTCTGACAAATTATACAGTGAGCCACGAAGTCTACCACATCCCTCTTCATTCCGGGCCACCAAAAATGTAATTTCAAATCATGATACATCTTAGTAGTACCCGGATGAATACTCAACATGCTTCTATGTGCCTCATTGAGCACCGATCATCATAAATCACTCGAGTCAGGTACATAAATCTAACCTTTCACTCAGAAAATGCCATCAGAACCCTCGGTTAAGGATAGGTCCTTGCCTTTAGCCTGAGTTTCTTTCATCTCGGCTAAATAGGAATCCGACATCTGCTATACATAAACAACCTTTAAAAATTCATTTGCTATTTTCAATGTACCAAGAGTTACTTTTCTGGGTGAAGAAATATCCACTTGTAAGCTCATGTCTTGGAATTGTTCAAGCAACTCCATCTCTTTAACCATCATCATTGCCATGTGAGTGGACTTCTGACTCAAGGCATCGGCTACAACATTTTCCTTTTTTGGGTGGTATTTCAAGTCGAAATCATAATCTTTCAAGAATTCAATCCACCTCCTCTGCCTCATATTCAACTCCTTCTGATCAAACAAATATTTCAGACTTTTATGGTCACTATACACTTCAAATTTAGAGCCATAAAGATAATGCCTCCAAATTTTCAGTGCAAAGACGACAGCTGCCAACTCCAGATCATGGGTCAGATAATTTTGTTCGTGTGGTCGCAATTGACGCGAGGCATAGGCTATTACTCAGCCATTCTGCATCAACACACATCCAAGACCGAGTCCGAATGCATCACAATAAACTACAAAGCCTTCCTGCAGATTTGGCAAAGCCAATACAGGAGTAGAAGTCAGTCGGATCTTCAATTCTTGAAAACTCTTTTCACACTCGGAAGACCACACAAAAGGAATATTCTTCCGAGTTAGTTTGGTCAGTGGCGAAACGATTTTAGAGAATCCCTCAATAAATCTCCGATAGTAACCGGCTAAGCCCATAAAACTCCTGACCTCGGTGACCGACTTAGGTCTCTGCCAATTCATCACAGCTTCAATCTTTGAAGGATCTACCGAGCCACCTTCACTAGAGATAACTGATGCCAAATCTCCGAGTCATTATTTTGATGTATATTTCTCAGAAGATTTACGCTTTGGCAAGCGCACCAGTCGTTAAAATTGTATTATATTTGATCGTCCTACAGGGATTGTGGTAAGTACCTCAATCTCAGACTAGTACAAGCTGAACCAACACAAGCACAGAAAGTTCATTCGGTTTTTGTTGTTTTAATGGTTTCTAGTTGTTTTTGTATTTCCAGAAACAGTGTTAAGATGAAATATGAAAGGTGATTAATAGAAAACAGGTCAGGATTGCTTCGGTTCACAAATTCATCAAGAAACATGCAATTAAAGTATAATCAAACTTCATAATCCAGAGGACAATCCGCTTGTGGTTATTCCCTAATTCCTTAGGTGAAAAACACTAATCCTTAAGCATCGAACCTTAATTCCTTAAGTGCTCAATTAACCTAAGAATCTAATGCGAAATTGGAGGTTGAACTCTAACTATTCACCTAAATTGATTAGGCCTGAACTAGTTAGAAAGCTGGAAGTTACCTAACCTTCAACCATGATTCCTCACTAGCGAAGTTCTTCATCAGTTCTGGATTTGTCAATCCAGCAATTCAGATCCACTCCTCAGCTTGTTCGCCTCAGGATCTAGAAGTTGATTTCCTCGCTCACAGCTTCAAGATTCCATTGCTAACCTTCGCAATCCCAACCTTAGGGATTTAGAACTCCATTGACTTCGGTTCCATCGAAGGATTATGGAACGTCATGGAGGAGAGGATTTAGAGAGAGAAAATGAAGTAGTGAGATGTTTGAAGTTTTTAATGAATTGTGTTCGATGTATTCTATGTGAATCTGTCTCTCCTCCTTTATAGAATATGTATAAATATATATATAGGCATCTACCTAACTAACTAACTAATTACATAATTACAGAATAACTAACTAATTACAGCTCAGCTCTTAACAGATTCCAGTTCATCATTAGCTAATTTACAGCTCAACACTACTAATAACAGCTCACTACTTAAATTACTAAGGTGCAGAAGTAGGAGAGAAGGCAGCAGGAAACAACACTGGTGTCGAGTGTCTTCTGGAGGGAACAATCAATGTTTTAAATATCAGCCTTTACGCTTGAGCGAACTGTGTTCTCGCTTGGGCGAGCTTGAAATATGTACTGCAGTATTGCTTTCTCGCTTAAGCGTGATGGAGAAGCTTGGGCGAGAGTGATATTTTGGGGTCACGCTTGAGCGACCTTGCTCACTTGAACGAATTTTGACCCTCGCTTGAGCGAATTTAACTCTCGCTTGAGCGAATTGATTATTTAATCAGCACTCTGAAATTGACGCTCGGGTTCTTCTTTTTATTTCAATCGGTTCCCTGTTCTATTTTGGAGTTGGTATCTTTTGGACTCTTTTCAGTCGGATTTGTGAAGTCTCACTTGGATTTTCCAATTCTCGCTCGGCTTTTTCCTTTCAGCTTGAGCGCTCTTTTTCCTGCACCAATAAACAACTAATTTGCCCAGCATTTGTTTACTGATTGTCTAGTATTTGTATGCTAGGTTAATGAAAACTCAATTTCTTAACTAATTAATGTTTTTAATCAGTTTTTTTACATAAATTAAGCACTTTTAAAATAATTAAATAAATTATAAATTATTAGTAATTAATTAAATAATAAGGCTAAACTAATCACTAAACAATGAATTAAGTCAAATAAAAGGCAGAATAATTAAGTCTTTTCAAGACTTATCACATCCCCAAACTTAAAACTTGCTTGTCCTCAAGCAAATATTCAGATTAATTAACTAACAAGCTGTTATTCAACACAATCAACCTTTCCTTAACTTAGTTCATGCTATAATTATTGAATACCGACCATGCTTTCTTTTTGCAATTTCTAAAAGTATAATAACTTACACCTCCTTTGGGAAACAAGCTGTTAATGCTTTCCTTACTGGGTCGGTGTTTCACTCTTCTCTCGGTGTATAGGGTAAATAGAATGCACTCATCACCTGCATACTTGTTACATAAACATAGGCTTGCAACAATTCTACACGTCGTGCCATATTGTTAGCCCAGGTGGCCTCTAGTAAACTTGAAAAGGGGGGGGTGAATTGAGTAGTTAAGAACTTTTTCCACTAATGAATTTCTCCTCTAAAAAACTCAATATGCAATGATATATGATTTGAATAATAATGCTTAAAACATAAAGAGTTTAAGGGTTAGAGAAGTGCAAACATAGATTTATACTGGTTTGGCCAACCACTGCCTACATCCAGTCTTCTCAAGACACCCTTGAGGAAATTCACTATAATCAATTCCTTTGATTACACCACAATGGGGACTCACACCCCGATCACAAATGCATTGGATGCTACACCACACCCAAGCACATCACCCTTGGATACTATACCATACCCAAGAACATCACCCTTGGATGCTACACTACATCCAAGAAGAACCCCCTCAGAGATACACCACTCTGAGTATCAATCTCACTTTTAGAGATAAAGATCTCTTACAAGAAAACTCTCTTCAAGAGTATGATAAACAAATTGAGGAACAAGAAAGAGTAATAACTCTATTAAGAGAATATGGCCATTATTGCTCATAAGAAAAGATTGGAAGTATTTGGTATATCTTGGTGTGTCTTTTGCAAATGAAATGCCTTCCTATTTATAGGAGAGGAAATGCCTTCAAGAGGTGTGAAATTATTGATTAAAATAATTGGAAAGGTACCTCTTGGATAAAATAATATTTTGTGAAAAGTTATAATGTTTCAACATGAATTTTTGCTTTCTGATCACGTTGTAATCGATTACATAAAATAGGTAATCGATTAGAGCCTTTTAAAATCAGTTTTAAAACATAACGTTCATATTGTAATCGATTACTTAAACATGGTAATCGATTACATTGCTGAGGTAATTGATTACACTAATGAGGTAATCAATTACACGATGTAATTGATTACACTAATGAGGTAATCAATTACATTCCATCAGAATGTATTCTTATTTTAAAACCTTTTTATATTAATGGCCGTACTTTCTTTCTATAGAGTCTTACTTTAATTATGCCTTGGTCTTGGATCTTTATTCTTGATCTCTGACATTGGCCTTGTCATTATCAAAATCCTTCATGGTCTTCATTCTCCCCCTTTTTGATGATGACAATATTTCATTGATTTCATGACTCTTTTTGTGCTTGACATGGTATACTAAATCTTCAAGTCTTCATGTTGTTAATCATGTCTTGCATATATGTTGTTGATATCAAAACCTTAGTTCTTCATTCTCCCCCTTTTTGATATTGACAACATTTCCTGAGAAGAAAAATAAACAGCATGCAAGATACAAGATTTTCTCCCCCTTAATTTTGGTTTAGTTGACAAGGTTTGATTGATTTTTCTCTTATTTTGCTTCTCATATATTAACCAGGTTTGATTGATTTTTCTCTTATTTTGTTTCTCATATATTACTCCCCCTTTGTCAATGGCAAAAAGAATATAAGAGCATAAAGTTTTAGCAGAGAGTGATGCACCTTGTTGTTTGATGTCACTCGTTATTTTGATATTGCTCTTTGTTACTTGTTGATTGATAGATGCTTCAAGAAATGTGTTGACTTTTCTTGTGGGTAAGAGTTAATCCTTAAGTGCCTCCCATCAATGATAATTCCTGCACTATTATAAATATTTGATCTTGGTACCCAAATTTTCTTTGGTCCTTGTGGGTTAGACGTGGATACTATATTCTTAGGAACCCAAATCATTTTTGTCTCAGTATAGCCTTTGTTCCTTATATGACATGTTGATGCACTATGACCTTTTCTCACATAATGAGAGAATTTAACAAATGGGCTAGTTGAGGTCTTTTGTGAAATAAATAGATTTTTCTGCAACTTTTGCTTTTTGGAAGGATCAGATGCTAGTTCTGCTTTTAAATGACATTTTTGTTTTCGAAGAAGAATATCTAGGTTATCTCTTCCTATAGTAAATTTAACTAATGCATTTTTCAAATCATCAATCTCTTGAATATGCTTTTGACATGTTGAACATGTATGTTTAATGATAGTTTCATTTTTAAGCTTAGTTTCTAAGCTTCCTTTTCTTCTTTAACTTGTCCTAGTTCATGATTGACCTTTGATAGACTTTCTTCTAAGATTAGGTTAGAATTTTTCATATTTAAGAATTTCTTAGCTAGTTTTTGATATTCATTATGAAGATCTTTAAAAGCTTCTTGCAATTCATCAAATGTAGGATTTGAGTCATTTACCTCTTCGGTGTTAGTCATTAGGTACAGATTTACGTCTTTATGGTCTGATTCCTTGGACGAGCTTAAACCATTTTCATCCCAGGTAATATAAGCTATTCTTTTATTTTTGGGATGCTTTTTCTCTTGCTTGTCAGACTTCTTATTTAGTTTCGGACACTCCATTTTCATATGTCCATATTTTCCACATTCAAAGCATTTTGGACCTTGGTTAGATTCATCATTTTTGAAGGAATTCTTGAAGTTTGGCTTCCTTTGCCCTTCCTTTTTCTTTAGAAACCTGTTAAATTGTTTAACAAATAATTTAAGGTCATTATAATCATTTATACCTTTTTCATCATCTTCTTCATCATCTTCTTCATCACATTTTTCAATGGTTGATGATGATGCTTTTAGAGCAATACTTTTCTTCTTTTTGTTGCTTTCCTCATGTTGATTCAATCTTTCAAGCTCGAGTTCATGCTCTTGTAATTTTCCAAAGAGTGTTGCAAGGGACATGCTTGACAAATCTTTTGATTCTGATATAGCAGTTACTTTTGGTTGCCATTCCCTGTTCAAACATCTTAATACTTTATCAATCAAATCTTCATTTGAAAAGGTTTTTCCTAAGCATGCAAGATGATTGATTATATGAGTGAATCTCTTTTGCATGTCTTGTATGCTTTCATTGTTGTTCATTCTAAATAATTCATATTCCCTAGTTAGGGTATTTATTCTTGATCTCTTAACTTCGCTTGTTCCTTCGTGAGTTACTTCTAAGGTATCCCACATCTCTTTTGCTGTCTTGCAATTAGATATTCTAAAGTATTCATCCATTCCTAAGGCTGAGGTTATTATATTTTTGGCCTTGAGGTTGTATTGTACTTTTGTTTTGTCAGCATCAGTCCATTCACTTCTTGGTTTAATCATGGTTACTTCTCCAACTACTTTGGTTGGTATGAATGGACCATTCTCAATGGAGTCCCATATGTCTATATCAATAGCTTCTATGAATATTTGCATACGGGTTTTCCAATATTGATATCCTACTCCGTTAAATATAGGAGGTCTATGTATGGAGTTTTCTTCAGGAAAGATGGGATTGAAAGAGGCCATGGATCTTCTTGTGGTTGTTAAACCTTTTCCAAGATACTAGCTCTGATACCACTTGTTAGCCCAGGTGGCCTCTAGTAAACTTGAGAAGGGGGGGGGGTGAATTGAGTAGTTAAGAACTTTTTCCACTAATGAATTTCTCCTCTAAAAAACTCAATATGCAATGATATATGATTTGAATAATAATGCTTAAAACATAAAGAGTTTAAGGGTTAGAGAAGTACAAACAGAGATTTATACTGGTTCGGCCAACCACTGCCTACATCCAGTCTTCTCAAGACACCCTTGAGGAAATTCACTATAATCAATTCCTTTGATTACACCACAATGGGGACTCACACCCCGATCACAAATGCATTGGATGCTACACCACACCCAAGCACATCACCCTTGGATACTATACCATACCCAAGAACATCACCCTTGGATGCTACACCACATCCAAGAAGAACCCCCTCAGAGATGCACCACTCTGAGTATCAATCTCACTTTTAGAGATAAAGATCTCTTATAAGAAAACTCTCTTCAAGAGTATGATAAACAAATTGAGGAACAAGAAAGAGTAATAACTCTATTAAGAGAATATGGCCATTATTGCTCATAAGAAAAGATTGGAAGTATTTGGTATATCTTGGTGTGTCTTTTGCAAATGAATGCCTTCCTATTTATAGGAGAGGAAATGCCTTCAAGAGGTGTGAAATTATTGATTAAAATAATTGGAAAGG
Source organism: Clitoria ternatea (assembly GCA_037962975.1). Classification (NCBI taxonomy): domain Eukaryota; kingdom Viridiplantae; phylum Streptophyta; class Magnoliopsida; order Fabales; family Fabaceae; genus Clitoria; species Clitoria ternatea. Next base: position 149,679,108 of record CM075671.1, read on the forward strand.
TACCTCTTGGATAAAATAATATTTTGTGAAAAGTTATAATGTTTCAACATGAATTTTTGCTTTCTGATCACATTGTAATCGATTACATAAAATAGGTAATCGATTACAGCCTTTTAAAATCAGTTTTAAAACATAACGTTCATATTGTAATCGATTACTTAAACATGGTAATCGATTACATTGCTGAGGTAATTGATTACACTAATGAGGTAATCAATTACACGATGTAATTGATTACACTAATGAGGTAATCAATTACATTCCATCAGAATGTATTCTTATTTTAAAACCTTTTTATATTAATGGCCGTACTTTCTTTTTATAGAGTCTTACTTTAATTATGCCTTGGTCTTGGATCTTCATTCTTGATCTCTGGCATTGGCCTTGTCATTATCAAAATCCTTCATGGTCTTCATTCTCCCCCTTTTTGATGATGACAATATTTCATTGATTTCATGACTCTTTTTGTGCTTGACATGGTATACTAAATCTTCAAGTCTTGCGTCCATGTTGTTAATCATGTCTTGCATATATGTTGTTGATATCAAAACCTTAGTTCTTCACATATGCCAACACAATCAGATCAGTAAGGGCTTTTTAAGCTTATAATAGGGTTGGGCTACAGGCTCAATTATTGTTTTCCGAGTGAATGTCGGGTTACAAGATGTATCCACTGATGACTTGACTCAATTTTTAACTTAACTGCCTCTACTTAGCAAGCTCCATTATTTTCCGAGTGAATGCTAACTTAATAACTTACGGTGCTTTGCACCTTCTTTTTCTTTCAGTCCTTCGGACTTTTCCTTTTCTATCTTCTTTTCCATCTTTTTCCGATCACATTTTTTTCAATCGGTGCTTTGCACCTTTTTCCTTGCTGATTTTTTTCATTTTTTTGTTCTTAGCTTTTCTATTTTTCTATTTCTCCCTTCATTTCTCTATTTATTCATCTATAACCAAGGTCGGAGTGTGTCCTTAATTGATGCTAGGCACACTCTTCATCCCCAAACTTAGAACTTGCTAGTCCCTAGCAATAAGTAAGACTGAGCAATTCATCGGTGGAACATCCAGGGTAAATCAGTCGGTTTTTTTAGATAAATCGGCTTGTAACGTTAGGTGAATAAACAGAATAAAAGGGTCTCAGGCTCAAACATAATTATTGGGTCAAAGGATAATTAAATATATTAGGAAGGCTACTTTTTGGCCCTGGCTAAATTAACAAAGAAGGCCTTCATCATTTCTGATTGGCTAGCATACAATCAATTAGCAAGTACTGAAGCAAATTCTGTCTCATTAACTAGCATGCAAGTTCACTCGGAAAAGAATAAAACAGGCTCAAAAGCTACAAATATAATAGTTAATCAGCCAGTCATGTCCCCAAACTTAATGTAAGGTCATACATTCAGATTACTAACTAGCATGACGAGTAAACAATTAATTAATAATGAAATAGTTATGGCCAGGGATCATGAGTTAAACAAACCCGATCAATTAATTTATCCGACTAAAGCCTAAGAATCAGCAAACTTTAACTTATTAAGATGGATTTGAAATTAAACAATAAACATATTTTAGCAATTAATGAGTCAGAATATCAATTAAGGAGTCAGAAAAAAAATACTTCCCCTTTTACCTGAGTGGCTGTGAATGGGAAACATGTGGTTGGATTGGGATGCATGAATTTACCGATACATTCGAAAAAACAGAATAATAACAAGCAATTTTAACAAAGAAATAAAATTTCATTACCACTAAAATAAAAGAGAATTCATTGTTCAGGAAACACTTAAAATAATGTCAAGTCATTACATAAAAACAACATAAAAACACGGAGCAACAACTCAATCATCCTGATCCTCATTCTCTTTGTCCTGCTCGGAAGACGGTGGGAGGTCAGCTGCTAGGGGTACGTCCTTAGAGGGAATAGTGAATCCAATGGAAGCCAACCATGCATCTCTGTCAGGTGGGGCTCCCATTTCTGCTGTGTGCTCTACCCTCAATTTGGTGGCAATCTTCCTGAGCATGAGATCACGGTTCAAGACCCGATCATAGATTCCAAGTTGCATCTTCTTCATGACCTGTAATTCCTGTAACACCATAGAAATGTCAGAAGAAGAAGAACCGGCTCCTGCAGATTGCCTGGGACGCTCGGGATCTCTGGTTTTAAACTTTATATCATAGTCTTCAGCAGTCTTAACATCTCTGAACCTGGGCCTGTTAAAACTTTCAACTTCTGGCGATTCGTTCTTCTCAACTGCAGAGGATGCATTCCTCTGAACCGAAGAAGATGCATTCCTTTCAGCTTGACTTTGACTGGGTGCATGTTCAGAAGAATCAGATATACTTATGGTTGCCACTTCCTTTTCGTTATCTGTTTGCTTTTTTCTCACATTTCCTTCTGCAAAATTTGGTCTAGGTTTTTGTAGGAGTCTCTGTGATCTTCTTTTCATGGTTAATGATAAAAAAAATGCTGATAAACAACCTAAATGAAAATAAGAACAAAAATCCAAAAGAAACACAACAAACCTAAAATGTGAGATGCATGGCTATGAACAATGGAAGAATATTAACACAAAAACAGGAAAATACTAAGCATGTACTTAGAAGTGAATGAAATAAGTGAAATAAGTGGAAAGATGGTACCTTTCTTAGGAATCAGAAGGTGCCTTTTCGTCTTCAACCCAAGTTTTAGCTTAGGAATTTAGGGTTTGGACGCTGAAAGGTTTTTATACTGTTGAAGTCACTATCCAAGAAACGCGTAAGTATGCTCCAGCTTTATTTATTACTTTATTATTATTATTATCATATGTTATTATATGTTTTTTTAAGGCACTCTCACTCGGCTCACATACTGAATAGGTGGAAGATCGAGCGAGAGTGGGAAGAGATGCTGAGTGGATTCACAAAAGATGAGTGACAGTGATGAAGAAGACGAGTGAATGAATCAAACGATGAAAAAGAACGAATGAATGAAGGTGATAAATAAATGAAAGAGTGAGTGGAGGAACAAATGGAAGAACGACACGTGAATGAATACAGGATCCCAAGTGAATGAAAACTGAATGGAAATGATCCTGAATGAATGAAGGATGAATGGATACAAGAACGAGTGAAAGAATGGATGAATGAAGTAGAGTGCATGAGAGACGAGTGAACAACTGCAGTGAGATGTGAGTGAACAGAAAAGCGAGTGGGAGAAAGAACAATGAGAGTAAGACCGAGTGAAAGAAAGAAAGAGTGAAATAAATGACGATTGGAAGAGTGTATGGAAGAACGAGTGGAAGAATGAATAAGTGGGAGATTGACAGAGTGAATAAAGGACGAGTGAATTAGAGTGAACGAATGAATGAAAATCGAGTGATCGAATGGGAGACAGTGAATAGAAGACTGCAAAGGAAGAGACCGAGTGAAAGAGTGAAAAGAGTGAAAAGAAAATGACCGAGTGAATATGGAGAAGGATACCGAGTGATAGAGATACTGAGTGGTAAAGGACGAGTGAATTAGAGTAAACAAAATAACGAGTGCAGAGAAGGAATGAGTAAATAGAAGAACCGATGAATAAAAGACGAACGGAAAAATAAGAGCAAAGCTGAGTGAATGAAACAACAAGTGGAAGAACAAATGGATAAAAGATAGAGTGCAGTAATGAAAGACTGAATGACAAGTGAGGAACAAAAAAGAAAGAGTGACCGAGTGAATGGAGAACGAGTAGATTGTTGGTGGATGAAAAAGAAAAATACAGGGAGGTTTGTAAGAAAACCATGAAAGAATTTAGATGGAACGAAACAACGAGTAAATGAATACCGAGTGGATTATACCGGGTAAGAATGAAAAATGAATGAATGAACAATGAGTGGTCGGAGAACGGAAAAATGAGTGGAAGAACATGAAAGAATGAATGACTGACTGGGTGAATAAACACGAGTGAAAGACAGAACAAGAAGGAGATAAACTGAGTGGATAAAAGAACAACTACAGGGGAAACTGAGTGAATAAAAATACTGAGTGGATTATACCGGGTAAGAATGAAAAATGAAAGACAAAGCATTCATGAAATAATGAGTGAAAAAGATCGGGTGAATAAGTGACGAGTGGAAGAATGAAAGAGTGACCGAGTGAATGGAGAACGAGTGAAAGAGATCGGGCGAGGGAATGAGAGACTGAGTGAGAAAGACGAGTGGATGAAAAAGAAAAATGGAAGACTAAGTGAACACAAGACTGACAAGAAAATATACTGAGTGAATAGGAGACTAATTGATACAAAACTGACTGTGATGAGTGACAAATCCGAGTGATAAAAGGCTGACTGAAAAAGGGTTAAGAATGAGTAACAGTTATCTGAGTGTACTACTCTCGCTCAAGCTCAGTAAACTTTCGCTTGAGTGCGAAACAACAGCAGCAGCTTCTCGCCTAAGCTACAAGTGCTTCGCCTGAGCGAAATGGAAGAATCAGGCTTGGACTCCCTTCTTCAAAACTTCACAAATTTTATTCAAACTTTATTCACTAAATTTTTAGTTTTCTTTTTATTAGTTCCGACACAAAGCACAAAATAAAACACTCGGAATGTAGGGCTGCCTCCCTAGAGCGCTTCTTTAAGGTCACTAGCTTGACCTTTTGGCATCTAAGAGGATGCCTGAAGTAACAAGGAGGTTTTCTGCCTATCAAACTCTCCTCCAAAGTAGAGTTTGAGTCGCTGGCCATTCACCTTAAAAATCCGATCGGTGGTCGGGTCTTTCAACTCAACTGCACTATGAGGAAAAACCTCATTTACAGTAAAAGGCCCCGACCACTTAGATCTAAGTTTTCCAGGGAAGAGTTTCAGTCGGGAATTGAATAACAAAACCTGATCACCCTTTTGAAACTCCTTATTGATCCACTTATCGTGCCACCTCTTTGTTTTCTCCTTATAAATGGAGGCACTTTGATAAGCGTTGAGTCGGAACTCCTCCAGTTCATGGAGTTTCAAAACTCTTTCCTCCTGGGATTAGTCATAATCCATGTTTAATAGCTTTGTAGCCCACCACGCCTTATGTTCCAACTCTACAGGGAGATGACAAGCCTTACCGTAAACTAATTAATACGGGGACATGCCAATCGGAGTTTTGAAGGCTGTTCTGTAGGCCCATAATGCATCATCTAATTTTACCGACCAATCTTTCCTAGATTTCCCGACCACTTTCTCTAAAATTCTCTTGATTTCTCTATTTGACAGCTCAACTTGTCCACAAGTTTATGGATGGTAAGGTGTGGATATCTTATGTAAAACCTCATAGTGACGTAGGGCTTTTTCCATTATTTTATTACAAAAATGTGAACCCCCATCACTAATGAGCACTCTTGGAACTCCAAACCTAGAGAAAATATTCTTCTTAATGAACCTAAGCACCACATGTGCATCATTGGTTCTGGTCGGGATTGCCTCCACCCATTTGGAGACATAATCAACAGCAACAAGTATATATTCATTGGAGAACGACTTTGGAAATGGTCCCATAAAGTCGATACCCCAAACGTCAAATAATTCTACAACTAAAATGTTTGTCAAAGGCATGCCAGCTTTAGCAGAGAGACCTCCACTCCTTTGACATTTATCACACCTTTTGACATACACTTTAGCATCTTGAAAGATAGTCGGCCAATAAAAGCCACTCTGTAAAACCTTTGCTGTTGTATGGGAGGCACCATGATGACCTCCATAATAGGAGTCGTGGCAATGCCACAAGAGCCTTTCTTGCTCGGTTTCAGGCACACATCGCTTGATCACTCCATCTACTCTTATTTTATACAGAAATGGATCATCCCAAAGAAAGTTTTTACTATCATGAAAGAATTTTTTCTTTATTTGGGATGTCCAGCTGTCAGGTACCACCGAGGCACTTTTGAAGTTGGCCATATCAGCATACCATGGCCCGGTGATAATTGCCATCAACCTCTCATCTGGAAATTCTTCTTTTATTAAAACAGAATCCGATTCATCTTCCAGACGAGACAGTTGATCGGCAACTGAGTTCTCTACTTTTTTTTTGTCTCGTATTTCTAAGTCAAACTCCTAGAGTAACAGAACCCACCTGATCAGTCTCGGCTTAGATTCTTTCTTAGCTAGTAAGTACTTGATTGCCGAGTGATCTGTATATACAATGACCTTGGCCCCAATCAAGTAAGCACGAAATTTATCAAATGCATACACCACAGCAAGCATTTCTTTTTCAGTAGTGGTGTAATGTATTTGATTTTCGTTCAACACTTTACTAGCATAATAAATTACATGAGTTAATTTGCCTTTTTTCTGACCCAGCACAGCTCTGACTGCAAAGTCACTTGTATCACACATTAATTCAAACGGTAAAGACCAATCAGGTGCTGCAAGGATCGGAGCTGAAGTCAAACTTTGTTTCAATTTTTCAAAAACCTTGACACAGTTTTCATTAAACACAAACACATGATCTTTTACAAGCAAGTTGGTCAAAGGCTTAGCTATTTTTGAAAAATCTTTTATGAACCTTCTGTAGAAGCCAGCACATCCTAGAAAACTCCTCACTCCTTTCACGTTGATCGGAAGAGGAAGTTTTTCAATGATTTCTATTTTGGCTCTATCCACTTGAATGCCCTCAGCAGAGATTTTGTGGCCAAGGACTATCCCTCCCTTAACCATAAAATGACATTTTTCCCAGTTAAGGACGAGGTTAGCCTCCTGGAATCTCACCAGCACCTTAGATAGGTTGCTGAGGCATGTATCAAAACTACTACCAAAGACAGAGAAATCGTCCATGAATACTTCAATGAATTTCTCCACCATGTCCCCAAAGATTGCCAGCATACACCTTTGAAAGGTTGCTGGAGTGTTGCACAAACCGAATGGCATGCGCCTATAGGCAAAAATTCCATATGGACAGGTGAATGCTGTCTTCTCTTGATCTTTTGGGTCAACCATAATTTGGTTATAACCCGAGTAACCATCAAGGAAGCAGTAGTATTCATGACCCGATAGTCTCTTAAGCATCTGGTCAACAAACGGTAAGGGAAAGTGGTCTTTCCGAGTGAAGTCATTTAACCTTCTATAGTCTATACACATTCTCCATCCTGTGGTCGGTCTATTAGCTATGACTTCACCTTTTTCATTTTTAACAGTTGTCATCCCTCCTTTCTTGGGCACCACTTGGACCGGACTAATCCAAGCGCTGTCCGAGATAGGATAGATGATTCCTGCATCAAGAAGCTTGACCACCTCTTTCCTGACAACCTCTTTCATTATGGGGTTCAATCTACGTTGTGGCTGAACTACAGGGGAATAATCATCTTCTATCAGAATTTTGTGCATACAAAATGATGGACTGATTCCCTTCAAGTCAGAAATATTCCAGCCAATCGCTGATTCATGTGTCTTTAAAACCCCTATTAATTTGTCAACATCCTCTTCTTTTAAGTTAGCATTAACAATGACAAGATGTGTTTCATCCTCTCTCAGGAAAACATATTTCAGATGAGAAGGTAAAGGTTTTAAATCACATTTTTCTTCAGAAACTTCCTTTCCTTTCTCAACTTCAGTAATTTTCAAATCATTTTTCTTTTCTTTTTCAAAATCACCTACTTCCAATACTTCCAGTAGGTTCAGCATTTTCGAGTGAGAGTCATTTAACTCCTCAGTCTTGGAGTCAAAGTCATCCTCCAAAAAGGTTCGTAAAGCCTCTTCCTCAGTTTTTAAAAGCATTGGAGTCTGGTAACTTTTAATTTCTTCAATCATTAAACAATCCATCCTTTCAGTCGGATGTTTCATGGAATTGAAGACATTAAAGGTTACTTGCTCCTCCTGAAATCTCAGCATTAATTCACCCTTTTCTACATCAATCAATACTCTGCCTGTAGCTAGAAAGGGTCTACCTAAGATCAAAGGAATCTCTCGATCAACCTCCATATCCAACACTATAAAATCTGCTGGGAAGATAAATTTGTCTACTTTAACTAACAGGTCTTCCAGCATCCCCTGGGTATATTTAATAGACCTGTCAGCCAACTGCAAAGACATGCGAGTCGGTTACAGGTCATTAATCCCCAGTTTTTTCATCAAAGATAGAGGCATCAGATTTATACTAGCTCCTAGGTCACAAAGAGCACTTCCTACATGAATATCCCCAATTGCACATGGTATTGTAAAAGATCCAGGATCTTCTAGCTTTTGAGGAAGTTTCTTTTGAATGATTACACTGCACTCTTGAGTGAGAGCAATCATTTCATCCCCCTTAAGCTTCCTCTTCTTAGACAATAGCTCTTTCAAAAATTTTGCATAGGAAGGCATCTCCTACAATGCCTCGGCAAAAGGGATATTTATGTGAAGTTTCTTGAATACATCTAAGAACCTAGCAAACTTTTGCTCTTCTATTTGCTTTTTAAACCTGTGTGGAAATAGAGCATTCCTCAGTTTTTCAGGAGTCAGCTTAGAAGCTTCCTCCAGAATCAGATCAACCTTTTTCTTTTTCTTTTGGTGGACTTTATTTTTTTTCTTTTTTTGTTTCATTTTCATTTTCAGCTTCATTATTAACCTGCTCAGTTTCTTGCACTATTTCTTTTTCTTTATCTTTTTCTGAGCTTATTTCCTGACTCGGAGATGGAGAAATAATTTTTCCACTCCTAGTATTATAGCCTTGCAATGTTCCCTTGGATTTACCTCGGTATCTCTAGGGAAATTGCCTGCTTGCCTCTCAGCTAATTGCTTAGAAAGCTGTCCGACTTCATTTTCTAGATTTCTTATGGACACTTCCTGATTTTTGAAACTAGCCTGAGTGGCCTGGATGAACTGAGAAAGTACATTCTCAAGTTCTGACTTTTCTTTAACAGGAGGGTGAGAAGGTTGTTGTGGTCTATTTGTGGGTTGATTTTGTGGGATGTTCTGATTCAAATGTGGACCTTTCTGCCAGGAGAAATTGGGGTGATTCCTGTAATTAGGATTAAAGGAATTAAAAGGATAATTCCTTTGATATTGTTGCTATCCCATATACTTCACTTGCTTGGAAGGCACATTTGGATCACACATTCCATTTTCATGGTCTCCACCACAAAAGTCACAACTTATCATAGAAACTTGACTCGGCTTTTGGAGTTCTGAAATCTGTATGCTTAGTTTCTCTAAAGCCTGAGTCATCAGCTTACTCTGAGCCAGATAAGCATCTTGTGCTTCTAGTTCTAATATCCCTTTCTTAGGGACTTGGCTCCTCTCACTAATCAGACATTCATTAGAAGCCATAACGTCAATCAGCTCTATGGCTTCTTCTACAGTTTTAGTTGTTAATGAGCCTCCAGCTAAGGCATCAATCAGGACCCTGGTAGCTGGCCTGACACCATTATAGAAAATAGTCACCTGTTATACATCAGAAATCTGATGATGAGGACATCTCCTCAAACTCTCTTTATACCGATCCCATGCTTCCATCAAAGATTCACCTTCTCTATGTTGGAAACACGTGATTTCATTGCGCAACTTCGCATATTTAGAAGGAGGAAATTATTTAATCAAAAATTTTCTTTGCAAGTCCTCCCAAGTGGAAATACTGCCTCTCGGTTGACTCTGCAACCAGGCTTTATCTCGGTCCCTTAGAGAAAATGGAAACAATCTCAGTCGGATTCCCTCTTCAGGAACTCCGTTCATTTTTACTGTATCATAAATTTAGAGGAAGGTTGCTAGATGCAAATTTGGATCCTCAACCTCACTTCCTCTGAACTGTTCATTTCTTACCAACTGCAGTAAAGCTGGTTTAAGTTCAAAATTATTTGCTGAAATTGGTGGCCTAAGGATGCTAGATTGCGATCCTTCTTCAGTCGGCCGGGAGTAGTCACCTAATGTAACTCTCCTCTATTCCATTTCTTTTTGTTCTTTTTGCTTTTTCTTTTTTCTCAGTTTACGTTCTAACAAGTCGATATCAGGATCAAAGAAGAAAGGCTCTCCTCTGCTCCTTGACTGCATACAACAAATGTCAAACAAAAGAACGATTCACAGCTATGACTACAGCTTACACGAAAACAACAAACTACTACTAATAAAAACAAAATTCAAACTACGTATTAAATGTAAACAAAAGTAAACGGTTCAGTCTAGTACCGGTCCAAGGATTGTTGATATTACTCAATAATCCCCAGCAACGGCGCCATTAACTTGATGCCAAATCTCCGAGTCATTATTTTGATGTATATTTCTCAGAAGATTTACGCTTTGGCAAGCGCACCAGTCGTTAAAATTGTATTATATTTGATCGTCCCACAGGGATTGTGGTAAGTACCTCAATCTCAGACTAGTACAAGCTGAACCAACACAAGCACAGAAAGTTCATTCGGTTTTTGTTGTTTTAATGTTTTCTAGTTGTTTTTGTATTTCCAGAAACAGTGTTAAGATGAAATGTGAAAGGTGATTAATAGAAAACAGGTCAGGATTGCTTCGGTTCACAAATTCATCAAGAAACATGCAATTAAAGTATAATCAAACTTCATAATCCAGAGGACAATCCGCTTGTGGTTATTCCCTAATTCCTTAGGTGAAAAACACTAATCCTTAAGCATTGAACCTTAATTCCTTAAGTGCTCAATTAACCTAAGAATCTAATGCGAAATTAGAGGTTGAACTCTAACTATTCACCTAAATTGATTAGGCCTAAACTAGTTAGAAAGCTGGAAGTTACCTAAGCTTTAACCATGATTCCTCACTAGCGAAGTTCTTCATCAGTTTTGGATTTGTCAATCCAGCAATTCAGATCCACTCCTCAGCTTGTTCGCCTCAGGATCTAGAAGTTGATTTCCTCGCTCACAGCTTCAAGATTCCATTGCTAACCTTCACAATCCCAACCTTAGGGATTTAAAACTCTATTGACTTCGGTTCCATCGAAGGATTATGGAACGTCATAGAGGAAAGGATTTAGAGAGAGAAAATGAAGTAGTGAGATGTTCAAAGTTTTTAATGAATTGTGTTCGATGTATTCTATGTGAATCTGTCTCTCCTCCTTTACAGAATATGTACAAACATATATATAGGCATCTACCTAACTAACTAACTAATTACATAATTACAGAATAACTAACTAATTACAGCTCAGCTCTTAACAGATTCCAGTTCATCATTAGCTAATTTACAACTCAACACTACTAATAACAGCTCACTACTTAAATTACTAAGGTGCAGAAGTAGGAGAAAAGGCAGCAGGAAACAACACTGGTGTCGAGTGTCTTCTGGAGGGAACAATCAATGTTTTAAATATCAGCCTTTACGCTTGAGCAAACTGTGTTCTTGCTTGGGCGAGCTTGAAATATGTAGTGCAGTATTGCTTTCTCGCTTAAGCGTGATGGAGAAGCTTGGGCGAGAGTGATATTTTGGGGTCACGCTTGAGCGACCTTGCTCACTTGAACGAATTTTGACCCTCGCTTGAGCGAATTTAACTCTCGCTTGAGCGAATTAATTATTCAATCAGCACTCTGAAATTGACGCTCGGGTTCTTCTTTTTATTTCAATCGGTTCCCTGTTCTATTTTGGAGTCGGTATCTTTTGGACTCTTTTCAGTCGGATTTGTGAAGTCTCACTCGGATTTTCCAATTCTCACTCGGCTTTTTCCTTTCAGCTTGAGCGCTCTTTTTCCTGCACCAATAAACAACTAATTTGCCCAGCATTTGTTTACTGATTGTCCAGTATTTGTATGTTGGGTTAATGAAAACTCAATTTCTTAACTAATTAATGTTTTTAATCAATTTTTTTACATAAATTAAGCACTTTTAAAATAATTAAATAAATTATAAATTATTAGCAATTAATTAAATAATAAGGTTAAACTAATCACTAAACAATGAATTAAGTCAAATAAAAGGCAGAATAATTAAGTCTTTTCAAGACTTATCACATCCCCAAACTTAAAACTTGCTTGTCCTCAAGCAAATATTCAGATTAATTAACTAACAAGCTGTTATTCAACACAATCAACCTTTCCTTAACTTAGTTCATGCTATAATTATTGAATACCGACCATGCTTTCTTTTTGCAATTTCTAAAAGTATAATAACTTACACCTCCTTTGGGAAACAAGCTGTTGATGCTTTCCTTACTGGGTCGGTGTTTCACTCTTCTCTCGGTGTATAGGGTAAATAGAATGCACTCATCACCTGCATACTTGTTAGATAAACATAGGCTTGCAACATCTCTATTAGGAGGAATACCAGGTACATCCTCCGAGAATAACTCGGAAAAATCACATACAACAGGAATATCCTGGATTCTAGACTCACTCTTTCCATCAGTCATATAGAATAACATAAATAGTTGAGATATACCTTGGATTTCATGATCATCGGCTTTCTGATTAGGGAAGATCACTCTCCGATTCCAACAGTCAACTAGGACTCTATTGGCCGACAGCCAATCCATACCGAGGATAATGTCAAGAACTCTCAAAGGTAGACATATCAAGTCAACCATAAAACTCCTATCACCCAAAGTGAAGGAAACATTTTCACACATCATAGAAGCCCCAGCTTGATCAATTCTATGGTAGCCACTAACGGGCTGGTGCGCTAAGTAGTCTGCCAAGGCGCTTCCTCTTATGGCCTTTTGAGTGACATACGTTATGTCATACTTAGTTAATATCACTTGCCAATGAGCGATCCTTCCGATCAGAGCAGGCTTTTCAAAGATGTACTTGACAAGATCCATCTTAGAAACTAGCCAAGTGGTATGTGTAACATCCTAAATTTTTGAAAATAATTTATTAAGGATCAGTGAGGAATTTTCAAGTGAAATTCCGAGTGAATATTGTTGGAAATAAGCTATTCCGAGTGAAATGGTATGATACCGAGTGAAAATAGAAGTTATTCCAAGTGAAAAGGGGCTCAGACTTTGAATGAGCACCTTTCGGGCAAAGACGCTCTTAAATTTTATGTTTCCAAGTGAAACATGATCGAGAGAGCTACTTTCGAGTGTAGGAAGTTAAGATACTTTTGAGAGTAAGAAGTTAAGATCCTTCTGAGTGTAGGAAAGTTGAGATACTTCCGAGTGTAGGGAAGTCAAGCTATTTCCAAGTGGAGCATCTCCAAGTTGTGTGACTTTCCGAGTGAGGTGTCTCCGAGTACGACACTTCCGAGTGGGATAACACCGAGTGAGACGTTTCTAAGTGGGACAACGTCAAGAGACATTTCTGGTTTCCGAGTGGTATGGCACCGATTGAGACACACCGAGTGAGTCTTTTCCAGGAAAGGTGCTTCTGGACAGAAAGACTTCAACTTCAAATGAGTATATTCCAAGTGAATAGTTACCAAGTGGATAATATCCGAGTGGTGAGTTCCCGAGTGGTGAACCCTTCATTTAATTCGTGCACAGGTGTTTTAAAGAGTTGCTGAGAGTTTGTAGTCAGGTTCGTCATAGAGATTGACTTTGACCCCGAGTGATCCTTTCAAGTGGAAAGATTCCGAGAGAAGACTAAACCTCGATTCTGAGTAATAATTTCGAGTGAAAGACTTCCGAGTGACGTAAGTGAAGGCTTTGACTCAGACAAAAATAAATATAACCGAATAAGTTATTTCTAAAGGTATTTCCGAGTGATATATTTTCGTGTGGGACATTTCTGAGGAAGGAAAGCTGAGTGTTTCATGGGATGAAACCATTCTGAGTGAATTTCTTCTAAATGAGGGAATTCTGAACGGACAAAGGCTATGTTGAATCCTCTCGGAAAGATGTGCCCAAGATACTGAAACCATGTTGGAACATACTGAAACCGAGTCGGAATTAATAATCACTTCAATTATTGGGGCGCAGATTCTTTTTCCTGATTTTGCTAAGTGGTGGACCCTTTCCATAATCCTATCTTCTTTTATTTTATTATTTCGTTTTGTCCTTATATTATAAGTGTGTGTATCAGTGCTTAATCCATTCACGTATTCAATTCGTTTATGTATTTTTCATGAACGAATTATGTCAAATCCTATTATTAGACTAGCTTGGAATTATGTGAGTGTCAACATCACCTTTAATCTTTTCTTTTCCAATCATCATTGGAAATTATATATAAAAAGAGGAGACCAATCTTCATTCTTCTCTTTAATGTGAAACTTGGTAAGAGCTTTGAGAAAGAAAGCTGTGGACTGTGCAGAACTGAAGTTCCAGTCGGAATTTGTGTACTGTGGTTGAATATAGCTTGAGGAACTCCTTACTTCCAGATAGGGGGAGCGTTACATCTTAAATGCATGGTTTATGAATGGATTTGGGATAATATTAAATCCTGAATATGAATATAATATGTGTGATATATCTGTGATATTTCCATTCATATGATGTTGATGTTGATATGTGATTGATGAATGATATGAATGTTATTTATGAATTTTTCATGATATATGAATGCATGGGATGCATATTGATAAAGCATGGGATGCTTATATGATGAACAAATATGAAATATATTATGCGGTTTCGAGGATTCCATAAAAGACCTTGGGTGGGACTCAAGGCAAACCTCTTGAGCGGGGCTTGGGGTTTAGCCTGTGACACTACTGTTGTCGTTGGGAGTGATTGTGTCATATGAGAGGGCAAACGGTTTGGTACCAGTAAAACGGCTGGATCAGCTGAGAGCTGAGTTATGGCTCGGGGAGCCAGTGTTGCAACACAAATTAAAAGACTTAATAATGGATCCATTTGATTGAGCATATATTTGCACTGATATGATATTAAGAGTAATATGATGATTTGATCGGCTGATGCTATGAGATTATATGATGTGTTTATATTTTATATATAGTTATGAATTGGACTTTTAATCCGATTCAATAACTATCATTTGATATGTTTATGCTCACCCTCTACTGTTGTCATTTTTACAGTGGACATAGGACCCAGCAATGACGTGTGAGATCACTCAGCCGATTGGAGCATTATGTATTTGTGTATTGTACATAATGCACATAGTTGTTTGTAGTAGCCTCGGCTGGCTCCTGTCTATACTGATTGTAAAATGTTTGTAAACATTAAATGAGCCGGATGATGTAATGCCGACTGCTTTATTATTTTAATTTGAAAATTCTGTTTAAAATTTTCATTTATTTGTGAAAAATTTATTTGAAAAATTTGGGTGTTATATTTTGGTATCAGAGCAGACTTGAAAAGGTCCAAGGCCAAGGTTAATCTACTAATGCTATGAATTGAGTGAAATCATATTATGGTTGTTGAGTATTATAGTTGAGGAAATCAACTATAAATAAATTGCCTTCGTATCCATGAGAGGTACTAAAGTATAGTGGTTATTTCCAGGATAAGAAAATGGACTCTCAATGTATGGATGCAATGGCTGCTGCCTTCCAGCGTATAGCTGATATCTTTGAAAGGCAGAACTAGCATCGACCGACTGACAATCAAACTATTGATTGTTTTCTAAAGCGGAAACCGACTGAATTCCATGGAGGATTTCAGCCTGACCAAGCTTATGTCTGGATCCAGAACCTTGAATGGATCTTTGGCAGTCTACAGTGCACTGAGGCACAGAAGGTCGAATATGCTGCGTTCATGCTTCGGAAAGAAGCTGAAAACTGGTGGAAAATAGCTAAAGACCGACTGACAGTTATGGGAACCGAGCTGACCTGGGAGAATTTCAAGGGATGTTTCCTTGAAAAATATTTCCCGAATACTATTAGAAGTCGAAAGGAATTGGAATTTATGGAGCTCAGACAAGGTGTTATGAGTGTAGAAGAGTACACCGTAAAATTTGAGGAACTCTGTTTGTTCTATCCTCCTTTTCAAATGCCGGGTACTGAAGGCTCAAAATGTATTAAGTTTGAAAGCGGTCTGAACCCAAAAATCAAGAAGGCTTTCCGACACCAGGAAATTAGAAGCTTTCTGATTCTGGTTAATAAATGCCGAATCTATGAGGAAGATGGTAAAGTCGGGTAGTCTTTCGAAGCTACCACCGATCAGTTTTAAGAAGCATGGGAAGTGTAACATCCTGAATTTTAAAATGAGAGAATTAATTACCGGAATAAATATTAGAAATTGGTATATGGAGTATTTAATGTCCCAAACTATTGAGAATAATTAAATTGATAATTTTGGGAACTGTTAGAAAATTATGGAGATCAGTTAAGCTGAAAATGAGCCTGGTTGAGATATGGGTGTCGGACCAAGTATCTCGGAATGAGATGATATTGGTCAGGGCTATTGAAAATATTATTGGGAATCTGAATATGTATTCAAAATAATTTTTAGATGAAGCATTGAGCCCAAACGAAGAGCCTGTTTGTGGAAAAACGATAAAGCCTTAATGAATGAGAGTTAAAATAAAATATAAACTCTTTTCTTCTCCCTCTCATTCTCTCGTGTATTCTTTCCCTCTTAAGCAAACACTTCTCTTCCTCTCTCTTCATACCTCACTCATCATCTTCTCCTCCTTTCCCTTCAAAAATCCACAAGTGTGGTGTGTGTCATCTCCTCTTCCATTTTCATTTTGGGGAGCTTAAAGGAAGCTTGGGGCTTTGATTTCCTCTCCTATTTCCTCCTTATTTTCGCAGCTCTCTCTCTCTCTATTGGAACCCATTTTTGTTTTTGGGTTTTGAGGTAAGTATACCCATTTTTGCTAAGGTTTTGGTTAAGAGTATGTGGTATTATGTGTTTTGAAACCATGCATGTGTATGGATGTTCTTGAGGAGAGTATTTGATGCAAGTGTTTAATGAGGGTTTGTATGAGAATGAGGTTTCTTTGAGAAGTAATGAAGTGGATGTATTTATGGTTGGAAGGAGAAGAATATTTATGAAGGTGGTTGGAAATTTTATGAAACCCTAACTTCATAAATTTGGGGGAAAATGTATATGGAGGTTGATGAACATTTATTATGGGTAATAAATGTGAGTTGTGATGCATAAGGGTCATTGGTGATGGTATTTTGTTGAAGGAAATTAATAATGAAGAAACCCATGAAAGGGTTTGGTTATTGAGTGCATAATAATGATGGGTATCACCTAACCCATGGTGGTTATGGTGGATAAAATGGAATAAAGGAGTTTTAAGAGTTAAAATAAAGTAAACATCAAGTTACTGATATATGTATAAGTGTTTGAATCTTAATGCGTAAATAGAAAAATTGATTGTGTAACGTATTGTGATGTAGGAAGTGACCCCATTGACGAAGCGGGACCATCGGACCGCGTTGATCACTACTTCACTTGAGGTAGGAGGGGGTAACTTTTCTAAATGCATGATTTCATCCATTGATGATGTGAAAATATGTATATGTGATCATTTTGATGATTGTTGAATGGATGATGTGAAAATGTTATGATTGGAATGCATTTAGAATGATAATTATTGTATGGTATTGTATTTGGGATAATATTGTGATGTTGTGATGATATTATGTTGATGAAGTATGATGATGGTTTGAAACCATGTGTGAGTTGGAATTATGATGTGAATATCCCAAAGGTGTATGTTTGAATTGATGAATACGTATGCCACTAACCCTTAATGTGTATGAATTGTAAAGAGAAATGGTGATGATTGAGGATGATGACAATATTGAAATCCACCAAGTGGTGGTGGTGAAGGATTGAATATGGAGTGGCATCTAGGGTGCATAGTGTGAGGATGCATTTGATTTGCATTTGCATTGCATCCATGGCATATCATAGCTGACTATGTGGAATATTAGGGGGTTCTACTAGGCAGGCCCAGTGGGAGGGCGGCTCAGTGCACGAGCATCCTTGTTGTTTCCCCTGTGACTCGGTGTATGAGTCACGAAGCTGTCCATAGTTTGGTGACGAGGCACCCTATGTGGCAGGCCCAGTGGGCGGGCGGCTCTATGGTGAGGGAGTTTACCTCGGTGTCCGAAGGGGCACGGCTCTCTCGATGTGTGTTCGGGAGGGGCCCGTAGCACTTGTGGTAGTTGAGGCCACGATGTTGATCCGCAAGTCACAGGGTGACTAGTGCTACAGATGGGCGAGAGCGGTTTGGTACCAGTAAAATAATGATGATGTAAGCATGCTTAAAAATTGAGATATATGTGTACATAATTTTTTCTACTGCAGTAGGGGCATAGTAGCACACCTATGCTTGTCCCACAATTGATTTAATGATATATTTTCCCACAGTCGGATCCGCATTATTTGATAAGAAATTCTTGTGCATATGCATTAGCTTTAAGAGCATTTGCATATAGCTGGAGATATGCCTAGTTGAAAGCCCATGGTGGCAACGGATGAATGATAATCGAAAAGGGAAAGAGTTGAATACTAACCCTATGTGTGTGTTTGGCAATCCAAATGATTGAAATTGTGAATGTATACTTGAGATTATGAAATGTACTGTGTATGATGTATAATATGGTGTAATGATTGATAATTGAGCAAGTATACATGTATTTCATCATAATGTATGACTTTAATTCATTTGGATTATGTTACTCACCTCCCCGTTGCCACTTTTAAAGTTGATGTAGGTATGACTTAAATCCTACAGCTTTTGGAGGCCGAGTTTGGAAGGAGGTAAATATGGATAGGAATGTGTAAGCCTTGGCCAGCATGAATTCTATTTTGTAGAGTATATGGTGTTTATATACTCGATTTTGTAATGGTTGATAATTTTGGAGGTCATGGGAGAAAATTGGACATGTGTGTGTAAGGCCAATTTTCATTCATGACCTAAATGATGTAAAGGACAAAGTCATGATGCTTGATGATGTTGAATTTGATGTATGGATGATGAAAATTTATGAGTTATAGCTCCTTTGTGATATGTGCTTTGAGAGGCCAATTTTTGGGTGGTGAACTTAATATTGGTTGATATTGATATGGATATGTTGATTCAACTTACCATATTGAGGAATGAATATTAATTATGAAATTTCTTGGCCAATTGATGACAATAGTGTGCATGATGTTTGATTGATTGATTAATTTGCAGAGCTCTCATATGGAGTTCATGCATAATTGAGGAACCAATAGGGTCAAAATGAGTTTTATGAGTTTTGGATAGTGTGTGGTGGTTCCAATAGCTTAAATACATGAATTGTGACTTATAGGAACTGGAGCGGGTCAATTCCATTGAGAATAGACCCATATGTTACTCAAAAAGGCTCAAGAATGGACAAAACGCATTTATTTGCATAACTTTCTCATTTTTGAGAATTTTTGGGTGAGGCCAGTGGCCACACGTCATAATTGGTGTATTTTAGTTGGTGTCAAAATTTGGTAGCATTTGGAGTTGATATGAAAAAGTTAGGGGGGTTAGAAGTCCAAAAATAAGGCTTTTTCTCCATAAAACAGCAACTGTGCTGTCTCGAATCGATTTGAGGATCTCTGAATCGATTCGAGCGCTACTGTTTTCACTGTTTTTGGTTCCAGGAAGGCCTGAATCGATTCATACGATCTTGAATCGATTCCAGGACCTCTGTTTGTATAAATTTGAGTTCCAGAAGCGTCTGAATCGATTCATACAAGCTTGAATCGATTCAAGGGGTCCTGTTTTCACTATTTTGCACTCCAGAATCATTTGAATCGATTCATGGGGTGTTTGAATCGATTCATGGCCCTATTTTCACACCTCTTCATCTGTTTTGGGGTATCATTGGTATTGTTTGACTATATTATGATTGTACATTAACCTACACGCATAATTAATACATTCTATCAATTCAATGGACCGTCCTTCGACCTCCTACCACTCCCCTTCATTTTATTAATGTAATTGCACACTTCCGCTACTTCTTGTTGATGATCATGAGATTGATCATCCAAGGTTCACTCTTTGACTTAATTGTTCACCTTCTCATATCTTCATATATGAGATAGGCTATTAAAATAGGTCCAGGGGTTTGGTGAAAAATACTTCACCACTTTAATTATTTGATTTATTAATATTTTCAAAGACGCAAAAAATTTTCCCCTATTTTAATTGGGGGTTCAGGGCATCTCAGGAAGTCTGTTAGAGGCGGATCATCCTCTAACTTCCGAGGCCGAGTGAATTCTGGTGGCCGATCGATGAGTCGTCCGAGAGTCGTTAAATGTTTTAAATGTGGCGGTGACCATTTTGCTCGGGATTGTGATAAAGAAGAAGGGGTTATTTGCTTTCATTGCAATGAGAAGGGATATATTCGTCCTAACTATCCTCTTTTGCTACTTACCGGGTCAAATGTTAGTGTAAACCGAGGAGGCTTCCGAGGATGAGGCCATGGAGTCGGAAATAGGGGAGGCAGAGGAAATGGTGGACGTGGCAATAATTCTATGATGCCGAGAAATGATCAAGCTGGGGCTTCTAGTTCACCAGCTGCAGGCCGAGTGTATGCCATCACTGCTGAGGAGGCTGCTCAGGCCAATGACCTTGTTCAAAGTAAGTGTTTACTCGGAAATACTACTCTTAATGTGGTGTTTGATTCGGGTGCAACTCACTCATTTATTTCCAATGATTGTGTGATGCGTATAAGATTACCTCTAATTGCTATGAGTCGGCCATTGAGTGTATCTAACCCGACTGGAGTTAAACTATGGACTTCTATGATGTGTGAAAATGTTTCCTTCACTTTGGGTGATAGGAGTTTTATGGCTGACTTGATATGTCTACCTTTGATAGGTCTTGACATTATCCTCGGTATGGATTGGCTGTCAACCAATAGAGTCCTAGTTGACTGTCGGAATCGGAGAGTGATCTTCCCTAATCAGAAAGCCGATGATCATGAAATCCAAGGTATATCTCAACTATTTATGTTATTCTGTATGACCGATGGAAAGAGTGAGTCTAGAATCTAGGATATTCCTGTTGTATGTGATTTTTCTGAGTTATTCCCGGAGGATGTACCTGGTATTCCTCCTAATAGAGTAGTTGAGTTCTCTATTGATCTGATTCCTGGAGCCGAGCCAGTCTCTAATGCTCCCTATAGAATGTCCCCTGCTGAGTGATAAGTCTTGAAAAGACTTAATTAATTCTGCTTTTTATTTGAATTAATTCATTGTTTAGTGATTAGTTTAGCCTTATTATTTAATTAATTGCTAATAATTTATAATTTATTTAATTATTTCAAAAATGTTTTATTTATGTAAGAAAATGGTTAAAAACATTAATTAGTTAAGAGTTTATGATTATTTGTAATTCCATTAAGCAGCCAGCATACAAATGCTGGGCAAATTAGTTGTTTATTGGTGCAGGAAAAGAATTGCTCAAGCTGAAAGGAAAAAGCCGAGCGAGATTTGGAAAATCCGAGTGATATTTCACAAATCCGACTGAAAAGACTTCTCAAAAGGTTGACTGGAAGGAATTAATGAAAATCCGACTTGAAAGACTTCCAAGATACCGACTCCAAAATAGAACAGGGAACCGATTGAAATAAAAAGAAGAACCCGAGCGTCAATTTCAGAGTGCTGATTGAAAAGTCAATTCGCTCAAGCGAGGGTTAAAATTCGTTCAAGTGAGCAAGTTCGCTTAAGCGTGACCCCAAAATATCACTCTCGCCCAAGCTTCTTCATCACGCTTAAGCGAGAAAGCAACACTGTAGTACATATCTCAAGTTCGCCCAAGCGAGAACACAGTTCGCTCAAGCGAAAAGGCTGATATTTAAAACAGTGATTGTTCCCTCCAGAATCCACTCGGCACTAGTGTTGTTTCCTGCTGCCTTCTCTCCTACTTCTGCACCTTAGTAATTTAAGTAGTGAGCTGTTAATTAGTTAGTGTTGAGCTGTAAATTAGCTAATGATGAGCTGTAACTTGTTAAGATCTGAGCTGTAATTAGTTAATTATTCTGTAAATTATGTAATTAGTTAGTGAGTTGAGTCGTTAACTTAAGTTTTCTAAGTTATTAGTTAAGTTAGTTAGTTAGGTAGATGCCTATATATATGTTTGTACATATTCTGTAGAGGAGGGAAGAGACAGATTCACATAGAATACATAGAACACAATTCATTCGAACATCTCACTACTTCATTTTCTCTCTCTAAATCCTCTCCTCCATGACGTTCCACAATCCTTTGATGGAACCGAAGTCAATGGAGTCCTAAATCCCTAAGGTTGGGATTGCGAAGGTTAGCAATGGAGTCTTGAAGCTGTGAGCGAAGAAATCAACTTCTAGATCCTGAGGCGAACAAGCTGAGGAGTGGATCCAAATCGCTGGATTGACAAATCCAGAACTGATGAAGAACTTCACCAGTGAGGAATCATGGTTGAAGCTTAGGTAACTTCCAGCTTTCTAACTAGTTTAGGCCTAATCAATTTAGGTGAATAGTTAGAGTTTAACCTCCAATCTCGCATTAGATTCTTAGGTTAATTGAGCACTTAAGGAATTAAGGTTCGATGCTTAAGGATTAGTGTTTTTCACCTAAGGAATTAGGGAATAACCACAAGCAGATTGTCCTCTAGATTATGAAGTTTGATTATACTTCAATTGCATGTTTCTAGAGGAAATTGTGAACTGAAGCAATCCTGACCTGTTTTCTATTAATCACTTTCCACATTTCATTTTAACTCTATTTCTGGAAATACAAAAACAACTATAAAACATTAAAGCAATCAAAAACCGAATGAACTTTCTGCGTCTTGTGTTGGTTCAGCTTGTACTAGTCTGAGATTGAGGAATTTACCGCAATCCCTATGAGACGATCAAATATACTACAATTTTAACGACTGGTGCGCTTGCCAAGATATAAATCTGAGAGTCACAATTTTTAAACAAAGATTTTCACACCAATTTGATGACTCGGGATTTTAGCATCACTGAGTTAGCAGAACTAAAGAAACAAGTTGACGAGTTATTAGATAAACAATTTATCCGACCGAGTGTATCACTGTGGGGTGCTTCGGTGTTACTCGTTAAGAAAAAGGATGGCAGCATGTGATTATGTGTTGATTACCGACAATTGAATAAGCTGACCATCAAGAATAAATATCCATTGCCCAGGATTGACGATTTAATTGATCAGTTACTTGGTGCATCAGTCTTTTCTAATATTGATTTACGATCGGGATACCAACAAATCTGAGTGAAAGCTGCTGACGTTCCTAAGACGGCATTCAGGACCCTGTATGGTCATTATGAATATGTGGTGATGTCGTTCAGAGTGACTAATGCTCCGGCTGTGTTCATGAACTATATGAACAACATCTTTCATCCCTATTTGGATCGGTTTGTAGTGGTATTTATTGATGACATATTGATTTATTCGAAGTCTCATGAGGAGCACGAAGAGCATCTCCGATCGGTACTTCAAGTGTTGAAGGAGAAGCAATTGTTTGCCAAATTGTCTAAGTGTGAATTCTGGATGGACAAGATTCAATTCCTGGGTCATGTTATCTCCAGTGAAGGTGTCTCGGTAGATCCTTCAAAGATTAAAGCTGTGATGAATTGGGAGAAACCTAAGTCGGTCACCAAGGTCAGGAGTTTTATGGGCTTAGCCGGTTACTATCAGAGATTTATTGAGGGATTCTCCAAAATCGTTTCGCCACTGACCAAACTAACTTGGAAGAATGTTCCTTTTGTGTGGTCTTCCGAGTGTGAAAAGAGTTTTCAAGAATTGAAGACCCGACTGACTTCTACTCCTGTATTGGCTTTGCCAAATCTGCAGAAAGGCTTTGTAGTTTATTGTGATGCATCCGGACTCGGTCTTGGATGTGTGTTGATGCAGAATGGCCGAGTGATAGCTTATGCCTCGCGTCAATCGCGACCACACAAACAAAATTATCCGACCCATGATCTGGAGTTAGCAGTTGTCGTCTTTGCACTGAAAATTTGGAGGCATTATCTTTATGGCTCTAAATTTGAAGTGTATAGTGACCATAAAAGTCTGAAATATTTGTTTGATCAGAAGGAGTTGAATATGAGGTAGAGGAGGTGGATTGAATTCTTGAAAGATTATGATTTCGACTTGAAATACCACCCGGGAAAGGAAAATGATGTAGCTGATTCCTTGAGTCGAAAGTCAATTCACATGGCAACGATGATGGTTAAAGAGATGGAGTTGCTTGAACAATTTCGAGACATGAGCTTACAAGTGGATATTTCTTCACCCAGAAAAGTAACTCTCGGTACATTGAAAATAGCAAATGATTTTTTGAAGCTTGTTTATGTACAGCAGATGTCGGATTCCTATTTAGCCGAGATAAAAGAAACTCAGGCTAAAGGCAAGGACCTATCCTTAACCGAGGGTTCTGATGGCATTTTCCGAGTGAAAGGTCGGATTTATGTACCTGACTCGAATGATTTACGATGATCGGTGCTCAATGAGGCACATAGAAGCATGCTGAGTATTCATCCGGGTACTACTAAGATGTATCATGATTTGAAATTACATTTTTGGTGGCCCGGAATGAAGAGGGATATGGTAGACTTCGTGGCTCACTGTATAATTTGTCAGAAAGCAAAGGTTGAACATCAAAAACTGTCTGGTAGTTTACAACCTTTAGAAATTCTCGTGTGGAAGTGGGATGCTATTGCTATGGATTTCGTAATGGGATTACCCAGGACTCGGAGTGGACACGATGCTATCTGGGTTATTGTGGGCCAATTGACAAAGTCTGCATACTTTTTGCCGATCAATATGAGTTACTCCTTGCCGAGACTAGCATATTGTATATTAGCGAGATAGTCCGACTGCATGGTGTTCCATCTTCTATTGTGTCGGATAGAGATCTAAGGTTTACTTCCCGATTTTGGGGAAGTTTGCATCAGGAATTAGGCTCGAAGCTCCGATTGAGTTCGGCCTATCATCCTCAAACAGATGGGCAGTCCGAGTAAACTATCCAAAGTTTAGAGGACTTAGCTATCACAGTAGCATCGGTATGGCTCCATATGAGGCTTTATATGGCAGGAAATGTCGAACACCTCTTTGTTGGTCGAAATTGGGTGAGAGCTTATTGTTAGGACCTAAGATTGTGCAGCAAACCTCCGAGCAAATTCAAATGATCAAAGATAAAATGAAAGCATCCTAAGATCATCAGAAGAGTTATTATGATAAACGAATAAAACCGATTGAATTTCAGGTCGGAGACCGAGTCTTTCTGAAAGTTTCTCCGAGCTAAGGTATTGGGAGAGCATTGAAAAACAAGAAATTGAGCCCGAGGTATATTGGTCCGTATGAAATATTGAAGAGAGTCAGACCTGTAGCCTATCAGATTGCGTTGCCTTCTCATTTGGCAAATTTGCATAGTGTATTTCACGTTTCTCAACTGAGAAAGTACTTGCCGGATCCTACTCATGAAATGTCGAATGATGATGTTGAAATCCGAGACAACCTGACCAC
The DNA here is from genome assembly GCA_037962975.1 of Clitoria ternatea. Classification (NCBI taxonomy): domain Eukaryota; kingdom Viridiplantae; phylum Streptophyta; class Magnoliopsida; order Fabales; family Fabaceae; genus Clitoria; species Clitoria ternatea. The sequence continues at coordinate 149,704,321 of CM075671.1, forward strand.
TATAGCCGAGCCCACTGGTATAGTGGACTGATCGGTAAAACGCTTGAGGAGCAAGGATGTTCAATTGGTCAAGGTTGTATGGCAGCATGATCAGTCTATTATACATACTTGGGAACGAGAAGATGCTATGAGGCAACAATATCCTAAGTTATTTCGTTAAGGTATGTCTAGGTTTAAATTTTGAGGATGAAATTTTTGTACGAGGGGAGAAATGTAACATCCTGAATTTTTGAAAATAATTTATTAAGGATCAGTGAGGAATTTCCGAGTGAAATTCCGAGTGAATATTGTTGGAAATAAGCTATTCCGAGTGAAATGGTACAATACCGAGTGAAAATAGAAGTTATTTTGAGTGAAAAGGGGCTCAGACTTCGAATGAGCACCTTTCGGGCAAAGATGCTCTTAAATTTTATGTTTCCAAGTGAAACATGATCGAGAGAGCTACTTCCAAGTGTAGGAAGTTAAGATACTTTCGAGAGTAAGAAGTTAAGATCCTTCCGAGTGTAGGAAAGTTGAGATACTTCCGAGTGTAGGGAAGTCAAGCTGTTTCCGAGTGGAGCATCTCCAAGTTGTGTGACTTTTCGAGTGAGGTGTCTCCGAGTACGACACTTCCAAGTGGGATGACACCAAGTGAGACGTTTCCAAGTGGGACAACGTCAAGAGACATTTCTGGTTTCCGAGTGGTATGGCACCGATTAAGACACACCGAGTGAGTCTTTTCCAGGAAAGGTGCTTCTGGACAGAAAGACTTCAACTTCGAATGAGTATATTCCAAGTGAATAGTTACCGAGTAGATAATATCCGAGTGGTGAGTTCCCAAGTGGTGAACCCTTCATTTAATTCGTGCACGGGTGTTTTAAAGAGTTGCTGAGAGTTTGTACTCGGGTTCGTCATAGAGATTGACTTTGACCCCGAGTGATCCTTTCAAGTGGAAAGATTCCGAGAGAAGACTGAACCTCGATTCCGAGTAATAATTTTGAATGAAAGACTTCCGAGTGACGTAAGTGAAGGCTTTGACTCAAACAGAAATAAATATAACCGAATAAGTTATTTCTAAAGGTATTTCCGAGTGATATATTTTCGTGTGGGACATTTCCGAGGAAGGAAAGCTGAGTGTTTCATGGGATGAAACCATTCCGAGTGAATTTCTTCTAAAAGAAGGAATTCTGAATGGACAGAGGCTATGTTGAATCCTCTCGGAAAGATGTGCCCAGAATACTAAAACCGAGTCAGAACATACAGAAACCGAGTCGGAATTAATAATCACTTCAATTATTGGGGCGCAGACTCTTTTTCCTGATTTTGCTAAGTGGTGGACCCTTCCATAATCCTATCTTCTTTTATTTTATTATTTCGTTTTGTCCTTATATTATAAGTGCGTGTATCAGTGCTTAATCCATTCACTTATTCAATTCGTTTATGTCTTTTTCATGAACGAATTGTGTTAAATCCTATTATTAGACTAGCTTAGAATTATGTGAGTGTCAACATCACCTTTAATCTTTTCTTTTCCAATCATCATTGATAAAAAGAGGAGACCAATCTTCATTTTTCTCTTTAATGTGAAACTTGGTAAGAGCTTTGAGAAAGAAAGCTGTGGACTGTGCAGAACTGAAGTTCCAGTCGAAATTTGTGTACTGTGGTTGAATATAGCTTGAGGAACTCCTTACTTCCAGGTAGGGGGAGCGTTACATCTTAAATGCATGGTTTATGAATGGATTTGGGATAATATTAAATCCTGAATATGAATAAAATATGTGTGATATATCTGTGATATTTTCGTTCATATGATATTGATGTTGATATGTGATTGATGATGATGATATGAATGTTATTTATGAATTTTTCATGATATATGAATGCATGAGATGCATATTGATAAAGCATGGGATGCTTTATGATGAACAAATATGAAATATATTATGTGGTTTCGAGGATTCCACAAAAGACCTTGGGTGGGACTCAAGGCAAACCTCTTGAGCGGGGCTCGGGGTTTAGCCCGTGACACTACCGTTGTCGCTGGGAGTGATTGTGTCACATGAGAGGGCAAACGGTTTGGTACCAGTAAAATGGCCGGATCAGCTGAGAGCTGAGTTATGGCTCGGGGAGCCAGTGTTGCAACACAAATTAAAAGACTTAATAATGGATCCATTTGATTGAGCATATATTTGTACTGATATGATATTGAGAGTAATATGATGATTTGATCGGCTGATGCTATGAGATTATATGATGTGTTTATATAGTTATGAATTGGACTTTTAATCCGATTCAATAACTATTATTTGATATGTTTATGCTCACCCTCTACTGTTGTCATTTTTATAGCGGACATAGGACCCATCAATGACGTGTGAGATCACTCAGTCGATTGGAGCATTATGTATTTGTGAATTGTACATAATGCACATAGTTTTTTGTAGTAGTCTTGGTCGGCTCCTGTGTATACCGATTGTAAAATGTTTGTAAACATTAATTGAGCCGGATGATGTAATGTCGACTGCTTTATTATTTTAATTTGAAAATTCTGTTTAAAATTTTCATTTATTTGCAAAAAATTTATTTGAAAATTTTGGGTGTTACAATGCTCGCTAGGCTGAAAACCTGAAAGGGCGGCCTAGGCAAAAGTTAGAGTGACCTAGTGTGTCAAAAACCCGAAAGGGTGGCTCAGGCAAAAGTTAGGGTCAAATTTCTGGTAATATGACTAAGACCTCCGACTCAAGAAGTGCAAGTCCAAGCTGGGGCACGTGATCATCTTCAGATTGCCTTCTAAAAAGCTAGATCGAAGGACGACTCAGGAATAAGGGAAAACAAAAAGAAGAGAAAAGAAAAAAAAAGTAAAAATAATGCTCGCTAGGCTAAAAACCTGAAAGGGCAGCCTAGGCAAAAGTTAGAGCGACCCGGTAAGTCGAAAACCCAAAAGGGCAGTTCAGGCAAAAGTTAGGGTCAAATTTTTGGTAATACGACTAAGACCTCTGACTCAAGAAGTGCAAGTCCAAGCTAGGGCATGTGAATCATTGTCGAACTCACCTTTTCAAAAGCAAGGTCGAAGGGTGAACAGTCGTGTTGAGGGATTAAGATTCTCGCTAGTCTCAGGGATTCACTGGAAGATCCATGAACCTTCCCTGTTTCACCAGTTCTTGACTTGTTCTATGTGACTTCATTCATTTTATTTACTTTCTCGATTTTTTTTTCTATGTACTTGTTTGACATACATGAGTAAAATTCACCCTTTTCGATACATGTTCATGTTATTGATGTGATAAAACATGTGTTTTAATGAATAAAATGAAAGAGTGATAAACATTTAAAGTCGTAAGGGACAAGATGCTCCTACCACTCGATCTCATCTTGGGCAATCATTATAAAAACTTGACAGGCACGCGCTCCGAAGCTAGGGTTACCTCGTTCGTTTTGCTTTGTCCATGAGTCATCTCAAAAGTTTCATGGGATCTACCTGAATTTCAATTTTGCTTTGTATTACTTACCCTCTTTTATAGGTTTTGACCACTCAATTGCCGAAGCCGGCCTCCTTTAAATTTCTTATTTTATCGCCAAAGCTGGCACCTTTTAGGTTGACATCCTTTTGAACCTTTTATAAACACAGATCCTAGGGGCCTGTGAACACCTCTTTTGGTCCGGCCCAAATACCCAAGATTTGATTTTAAAAAAAAGAATACCAAGTGAGGCATTTCTGAGTGGTCTGTTTCCGAATGATAATTTCCGAGTAAGACGCTGCCGAGTGAGATGTCTCCGAGTGAGGTATTTCCGAGTGGTCTGTTTCTGAGGGAGTTACTTCTGAACGAAGAAAAGGCTCTGACTAGGAAAGAATACTTTCGGGCAGAGACTCAAGTTCCAAAGGTCCGAATGATAATTTCTGAGTAGGTTGTCTCCGAGTGAGACGCTGCCGAGTGGAATGTCTCTGATTGAGTCATTTCCGAGTGGGCTGCTTCCGAGGGAGTCACTTCCGAACGAAGAAAAGGCTTAGACTCTCTCAAAGTTCCATGTTTCCGAATGATCATTGCCGAGTGAGTCATTTCCGAGTGGAATGTCTCCTAGTGAATCATTTCCGAGTGGAATGTCACCGAGTGAGATGATGCCGAGTGGAATGTCTCCGAGTGAGTCATTTCCGAGTGGGTTCCTTCCAAGGGAGTTACTTCCGAATGGAAAGAGGCTCTGACTATGCCTTTCGGGTAGAGACTCTTAAGTTCCATAGGTCCGAATGACAATTTCCGAGTGGAATGTCTCCTAGTGAGTCGTTTCCGAGTGGAATGTCTCCTAGTGAATCGTTTCCGAGTGGAATGTCTCCGAGTGAGTCATTTCCGAGTGGAATGTCTCCTAGTGAATCAATTCCGAGTGGAATGTCTCCGAGTGAGCTATTTCCGAGGGAAATACCTCCGAGCGAAAAGTGAATCTTTGGACGAGTGTTTTTTCTAGTTGGGGATACATCCGAGTGAAGAATTCCCGGTTGAACCCATTCTGAATGAAAAGCGAGTCTGACTTCAGATGAACACATCCGAGTGAAGAGCTCCTGACTGAAGTACTTCCGAGTGAAGAGATTCTGACTTTGGATGAGTGCTTTTTCTGGGAAGAGCGAATCATCTCCGAGTGAATTGATTCTAAACGAGAGGCTCAACTACGAATGAATACTTCAGGCAAAGATATATATCCGAGTAAGGTTTCTCCGAGTGGTTCAATTCCGAGAGAAGTACTTCCGAGCAAAGGAAGACTGATTCCGAATGAGTATTTCAGAGGGGACAATCCTCGAGTGCATCAACAAAAATGGATGATTCTAGAACTTTTCAGACAAATATATCTGAGTGAAGTGTCTCCCAGATACAGAGATTTCAGAGTGGACAATTCCCGGGAGGATCGATTCTGAATGAATACTTTGGGCAGACTCTTCCAAGTTCCATAATTTCTGAGTAGTTCAATTCTGAGAGAAATACTTCTGAACGATGAAAGACTGATTTTGAAGCAATACCTCTCGGACTGAGATATTCGAGTGAAGAATTCCCGAGTGAATTAATTTTAAGTTAAAGTGGTTGACTTTGAAGGAGCTTGTCAGCCGTCAGCCCGAGATATAACCGAGTGAAATATCTTTGGAGGTGTTTCTGAGTGATATGTTTCCAAGTGGTCCACTTTCGACCAAAGAAAGGCTATAGACTTTAAATAAGTGCTTCAAGCAGAAACATTTCCAAGCAAAGCACCTCCGAGAGAAGCAATTCCGAACGAAAAGATACTTTGATGAATATTTGCTTTGATGAATAATTCTCGAGTGAGTCAAACTTCGAAAAAGAACACTTTTGAGGCAGATATATCCGAATGAGAAAGTTCCGAGTGGGTCACTTTCGAAGAAAAGCTAACAGTCTTTCAAGGAGACATTTCCGGACAAAACATCTCTGAGTGGAGCAAAAGGGAGCCGGTGTCACTTGAATGATCAGTTTTTACAACTCAAGCCTTCACATCGAGTGTCGAAGGATCGGTCCTTACACTCGGACTTTTCTCCTGTTTAGATCGGACCAATTTCCACCGAGAAGGGATGTGACAGACCAAGATCAGGGCCATAAGAAGAAAACCGGTCCCAGGTGGCACCGATTGAGAAGTCCAATCGCCATACTGTGACTTGGAATTCCACCACCCAAGTCGATCCATGAATTCTGGAAGTGGCAGACAGGGGGCGGAAGTGGAAATAATTAAAAATTCCCCACCAGCCGCTGCCCCCCACTACCTGTTAGTGGCTAGGCTGCCTCCACTGTGAGTGGAGGTTTGAGCTGTCTGAGCACTCGGCCAGCGCCCAGAACCCCTATAAATACCCCATCTGAAGAGGCACAAAGGGTTGGAATTTTTTCACTCTTAAAAGGTGATTCTGCCCACACTCCACTGTAACTGGCTCCGATCTCCACAAAATCTTTTGTCCTTAAAAGCTTGAAGTTTCCTCTGGTGTTCAAAGCCAGAACCTCGTTCTCTTGAACCTCATAATTTGTTTTGGGCCTTAAGTGGTTACTGCAACACCGGATCAGTCTCAATCCAGTGAAATTCCTATTTCCCAGATACCGTCCAGATTCCTTAAATCCTCCTCACCAACTTCATACCGGCCTCTACACCAAGCCTTCACACCGGTACCCCACAAGCCCACTGCTACACCAGCACCACACCGGTTCTGTTCCAGTCCATACACTAAGTCCTCACACCGTCCAAGCCTTCACACCGGTACCCCATAAGCCCACTACTACACCAGCGCCACACCGATTATGTTCAAGTCTATACCGGCCTCTACACCAAGCCTTCACATTCGGTACCCCATAATTCCACTGCTGCACCAGCACCACTTTAGTTTCCTCTGTTCAAGTACACACCGGCTCTCGGTACCTCGCTACACCGATTCCATTCTGTTCCTTATTCTCATTATTCGTTATCCATTTCCCTGTTGAATTTGCTTTTTGTTGATTCTAATTTCCCATTTTAAATTAGTATTTTGCTGCTGATTTTCTTTTTCCTTCATCCAGATTCACAATAAATAACAAAAAATGAGTGTTTCACATTTGAACTAGCCTAAAAAAGTTTTTCCTGTTGAATTTGCTTGTTCGTCGATTCTGATTCCCCATATTAAATTAGTTTTTGCTGCTGATTTTCTTTTCTTTTATTCAGATTCATAATAAATAATAACAAAAATAAGTGTTTCACATTTGAACTAGCCTAAAAAAAAACATCACCAAGAACTATGTAACCCTGATTTCTTGGTAACTCAAGAATACGTAGGAGCAGGACTTTAAATCCTGTCGGGCCCACCTTTCCCATTTTATTCCTATTTTTATTTTCTTTATGTTTCCTTTGTAACTGCCTTTTATTAAATTCCATGAAAATCAATTTAGACGTGACGTCTTGTTGATTTTCCCCTATTTCTGGTAGACCCTCACCACGATTCATAAGGAACGGGGTACTTGAGACGAGACGTCCCGTTTATCCCCTTCCCGTTTCTAACCCCGCATTTTGATTAAATTCCATGAAAATCAATTTAGACGTGACGTCTTGTTGATTTTCCCCTATTTTTGGTAGACCATCGCCACGATTCATAAGGAACGGGATACTTGAGACGAGACATCCCGTTTATCCCTTTCCCGTTTCTAACCCTGCAGTTTGATTAAAGGATAACTAATTTAGATGCGACGTCTTGTTAATATCCTTCCCTTTTCCTGTTTTATACCAAAGCCAAGGTTCATTTGGACGAGACGTCCTGTTGACCTATACTTCATGTTTGTCCAGCTTATACCTTTCATTTTTTTACAAAGTACAACAATAAAAGGGAAGAAACATAACATCTTTTGTAAGGCTATTTATGTTGTGCATTTTCAATCTTGGTACTATTTTCGACAGGCGATGTAGGGTGCTAATACCTTCCCTACTCGTAACCGACTCCCGAACTTGAATCCCGTTTTTAAACCAGTGCTTTACTGAACTTAGTTTTTTCCCAATGTTTTTCCTATGGATAAAAACATTGGTGGCGACTCCCTTTTTTTTTCATTCCCTTCCTTCTTTCGAAAGGGTCGGCCGCGCCGTCGCGATCCAGGTCACGACAGGGCCCATATAGGAAATAATGTCCACATCTTTACTTCCTTTTCGCTATATGAATGAAACATTCATATTTTCATAGAATGAAAGTAAAGAGGGGCAGCTGTGAGCACAGTTTTTTCTGATTATAATAATTATTATTATTTTTTAAAATAAATAAATAAATTATTATCATCACCAGTCACTGTTCATCATCACTCTGGCCCTATTCTCCCTTAGCCCTCTGTAATCAGAAGTCATCTTTGCATTGATAAGCTTCCAAGAAGCATTCAAAGGGATCTGGTATTTATAAGCAAAAATAGCAAGATTTGATTCACAAAAATGGAATGACAAATTTAATAAATAACCAGAATGTACAGTAACACAACAATGAATACCTCTCTAAAAAAACTCATCTCCTCTCTTCTTTCTCTTCCCAATAAAACAATCTTTTTCCTCTCTGAAAAAGCCAACAATCAACAACAGAAAAACCAAAAACCCTAAACCAACAGAAAAGCCAACAATCTTTCATCCTCTTCACCCTTCCATCAACCAACAACAGAAAAACCAAAAACTCCATCCTCTTCTCAACCACCTTCACCAATCAAAAGCCAAAAAAAAATAGAATCCCGATCACGACATATATCCTAGGCAAAGCATGTGCATGAATTTATGTGAAAAGACAATGGTTGTCTATTAGGTTTAAGTTGTGTCTTTGCATGCTTTGCCGAGCCTTTTTCTATATCTTCATATATGGGACTAGGCGTATGCCCGGTATACACATTCTTCTTCCGCTGTAAACTTTATTATTTTGTATACCGTTATGGGCAAACTATTTACCAATCCAGTTATAGATTATCAAATCTCACCCTTTGGTTTTCTGTGGTTCGAGTCTTGATGTAGTAGTCATGGTGGTGTTTTGAAATTATTTCGAACGCAAAAAATTTATTCATATTTTTATTGTTTAATTATTTAGATAACATTAGGATTCGAATCCAGAAAATCGGGGTGTTACAATTAGGGGTCCAGTCAATTAAGAACAGACCAAAAGTTAGTTACAAGTCTTTATTTAAGCCATCATCTCTAAATATACATAATACATTTATAAACAATGAGTGTCGCGACGTGGACGACCGGATAACAATTCCAACAAGCTTGATTTTTCAAAAATAAATTATAAAAAGGTGTGGAGTCGGCACCAAGATTTTGTTTTTATTTTAAAAGGATAAAATATTGGAAAAAACTCTTTAGAGCTCTAGGTTTGGGAGTTGATTACGAATAGGGAAGGTATTAGCACCCATATTCGCCTGTTCCAAAGAAACAGTATCTTAATTAAATTATGTAATTATTTTTTAATAATTTAAAAGTGACCCAATGATAAAGAAATAAAAAAAGAAATATCTACATCAAATTAATTTTAAAAAAATGGGCCCCATAAAATTTGATCTTCCTTTTACATTTTCCCAGGTGCAAATGGGAAATCAGGGTTACGAGTTCTTGTTAAAAATACTCTTATGATAATGTATCCCAGGACATCAATAAAATTATTCATATAATTTTTTAGAGTAACTTTATCGATTTAATGTATCTCACGACACTAATAAAGTTATTCATTAAATTTTTAAAGCAACTTTAATTGATGTAATGTATCCCATAACATCAATAAAATTGCTTATTAAATTTTTAGAGTAATTTATTGATGTAATGTATCTCATTACACCAATAAAATTGTTTATGATTTTTAGAGCAACTTTATTGGTATAATGTATCCCGCGACACCAATAAAATTATTCATATAATTTTTAGAACAACTTTATTGATGTAATGTATCCCACGACACCAATAAAGTTATTCATTAATTTTTTAGAGCAATTTTATTGATGTAATATATCTCATTACACCAATAAAATTGTATATGATTTTTAGAGCAACTTTGTTGATGTAATACATCCTACGACACCAATAAAATTATTTATATAATATATATTACGAGAACAAACTTATATGTTGTATATACATTATTTTTATCAATTAAATTGTATGCTTTAAATAAATGTAAAGATGGTATGTATATATTTTAATCATAAACAAATAAAAAATATATATGAAATTAAGGATGGAATAAATAACTAACCAATTAAAGTACAAAAGGAAAACAATAAAAAGATAAATATATCCAACATAAATAATAGAATAGTCAAAAAACAAGGCTTCATTAGCCTAAAAAAAAGAAAGAAAAGGAAAACATACCTTCTTTTTTGAACCAAAGAAAAATTTTAAGGTTAGCGTTCGGATTTGGTGATGTCTCTTATTTTTATAAACTGAGACTTCTGTGGAAAAATTAAATCTTTTCTAATGTGGAAGATCGGTCAAAGCCGTAACCACAAAGTATACTAAAAAATAAGTTATATCCACGGTTGCATCAGGAAGTATCTCTTTTTTTTATGTTCCAAAGTGTTACAATGTGTTCCTTATATAGTAACTTGACAAGCAAGCTCCCATAAGAGTATTCAATGTGGGACTAAATAACACTAACAACTTTTAGAATTTAGTAACTTCTAATTTTAGAGCATTCAATGTGAGACTAAATCTAGTCTATTTTTCTATTTGTTTTTTCCTTTTTCTTTTTCCTTTCTTTTTTATTTTTATTTTCCTATTATTTATTATTCCCCTTAAACAATACACACATTTTTAAGAGCCCTTTAGACAAAAATTAAAATTTGTTACCTTTTTTATTTTTATTATTGAAACGACAACCCAGAAGAAATTAGGTAACAACAGCTTGCCCTTCTTTTCTTATTTCTTACTACATTGTAGTAAGGCATAAGTAAAGACCGAGCAAACCAATTTTGTCTGGATCTCAAAAGGAAACACGAACATCAAATATTGGTAAAATTGACACATGACATATACGATAAGGAATTTTAACTCACAAAGGATGAAGAATACAGCGAGAAATTTAACACCCATGGTGGGAGCAAGAAATTTAACACATACAACACATGGGAGATAAAGATCAACACATATAATAGGAATAACAATGAACACAACCCTACAACACGTATGGCAGGAAATACAACATATACAACGTACAACACATACGATAATATGATTGGAAACACAACACATATGACACATATGGCAAGAAATACATATGACACATACGATAGGAAACACAACATATACGACACATATGACAAGAAACACAACACATATGACACACACGGTAGGGAATACAACACGTACGACACATACAGCAGGAAACGCAACACATACGACATGAAATACAACACATATGGCATATATGGCAAGAAGCACATACAACACATACGACAAGAAACACAGCACATACGGCACATACAACGGGAAACATAACACATACAACATGTAATGTAAGCATTTAAGATATAGGCAAAGACTTAAGGCATGTAAAAACTTAGCATGGTGGGAACCTATTATAGGCATAAATGTAGAAATGCAGAAATGTAACTTGGTACGGAAATTTAACAGAAGTAGAAATTTTACACATTTGTAGAAATTTAACACATTTGCAGAAATTTAACACAGACAGAGCTTTAACACATTTGCAGAAATTTAACACGTTGCAGAAATTTAACATGTTTGCAGAAATTTAACATGATGCAAAAATTTAACACATTTGTAAAAATTTAACATGGTGCAGAAATTTAACATATTTATAGAAATTTAACACGATGCGGAAATTTAACACATTTGCATGAATTTAACACGGTGTTGAAACTTAACACATTTGCAAAAATTTAATACGGTATGGAAACTTAACACATTTGTAGAAATTTAACATGGTACGGTATTTAAGACATTTGTAGAAATTTAACACGGTGCGGAATTTAACACATTTGTAGAAATTTAACATGGTCTGGAAACTTAACACGTTTGCAGAAATTTAACACAGTGTGGAAACTTAATACATTTGTAGAAATTTAATACGGTGTAGAAACTTAACACATTTGCAGAAATTTAACACAATGCGAAAACTTAACTCATTTGCAGAAATTTAACCCAATGCTAAAACTTAACACATTTGTAGAAATTTAACACGGTGTGAAAACTGAACACATTTGCAAAAATTTAACACGGTGTAGAAACTTAATACATTTGTAGAAATTTAATATGGTGTGGAAACTTAACACATTTGCAGAAATTTAACACAATGCGAAAACTTAACACATTTGTAGAAATTTAACACGGTGTAGAATTTAACACATTTGTAAAAATTTAACACAGTATGAAAACTTAACACATTTGTAGAAATTTAACACATTTGTAGAAACTCAACACATTTACAGAAATTTAACACGGTGCGGAAAGTTAACACATTTGTAGAAGTTTAACACATGGCTACAAGGAATTCTATATAGTAGATAAATTTACAGCAGAGAATGACTCTTGTTAGAAAACTAAAGTTAATCTGATTCCCTACCACTCGTACGACCTCAGCATTCTTAAATTTGGCTAGGTTTGATTTGACATTTTTTGTTAAAATAGTTAAGCAGTGCTCACCTCGTCTTTTATTTGCAGCGAGATAATTGGTAACTTCTTCCTGTTACATATGAGATTACTTTGTTACCCGTAAACAACCATTGACATAATTGTAGCATCTTCTTTTTTCATTTTTATTTTTAACATTTCTGTTGTTAACTCATGCATGCTCATAAATAAATAAACAGAAAGTGGAATCGATAATTCAATGATGAAAACTTGGAATTGTTTATGGTATAAAGAAAACTAAATAGATGGAAGAATCCAGTGAAATGGATTTTGAATGGTTTCGTCCCTAAGATTAACTGTCATTCCTCCATAAACTATGACTTTGATGCACCCACTAACCAAACTTCAGAGTAATGACTGCCTTTGAGTGTTCATATACCTTTTACTGCCAACCTTTTGAGCCTTATTTTTTAGCTAGGTCTCCCTTTCAGGTTTTCAACTTAGCAGACACTTCATTTTCTTTTTCAAAGCCCTAACTTTTTCCTAGATCGCCCTTACAGGTTTTCAACCTAACAGGCCCTTTTATTTTTTTTCCTTTTTAAAGCCCTAACTTTTGCCTAGATCACCCTTATGGGTTTTTGACCTAGCGGGCATTTTAAGCATAATATTTCTTGATAGCGTCTGAATTCATTAGGTAGGGAAGCTGTTCACCATCCATGTTAGTGAAAATAAGAGCTCCTCCTGAGAAGGCTTTCTTAAAAACATAAAGACCCTGATAATTTGACATCCATTTCCCTCGGTGATCTTTTTGAACAAGCAATATCTTTTTCAACATTAAGTCTCCTTTATGAAATTCCCTGGGATGAACCTTCTTTTCATGAGCCTTCATTCTTTTTTTGATATAGCCGACCATGACAAAGGGCCATCAGTCTTTTTTCTTCAATCAAATTGAGTTGTTCAAACCTTGTTTGATCCTATTCAGCTTCTTTTAATTTGACTTCCTTTAGGACTCACAAGGAAGGAATTTCTACCTCAAATGGTAATATTGCCTCCATACCATACATTAAGGAAAAAAGGGTTGCCCCAGTTGAAGTATGAACAGTAGTGCGATACCTATGTAAGGAAAACGAGAGCATTTCATGCCAATCCCTAAATGTTACCACTATTTTCTGAATAATTTTTTATGTTTTTATTTCCTGCGTCCATTGCCCCATTCATTTTCGGTCGATACAGAGATAAGTTATGATGTTGGTGTAGGATTAGGTCTTAACTGGTATTTCCTGAATTGTTCAAATAATTTTCACAAATTGTCCATATGCTCCTCCTCCGTCTTGGATTTGGCAATCATGTCATCAACATAAATCTCGATCTCTTTGTGTATCATATCATGGAAAAGTGTCACCATGGCTCTTTGATAGGTTGCCCCAACATTTTTGAGTCTGAAAGGCATTACCTTGTAATAGAAAGTTCCCTATAGAGTAGTGAAAGTGGTCTTTTCCATACCTTCTTCGACCCACTTGATTTGGTTGTACCCTGAGAATCCATCTATAAAGGAAAAGAAGGCATGATTGGCAGTGTTATCCACCAAAACATCTATGTGAGGAAGGGGAAAGTCATCTTTGGGACTAGCACAATTTAAATCTCGATAGTCCACACATACGCACCTTTCCATCATTCTTGGGCACTGGCACAATGTTCACCACCAATTCAAGGTAAGTGGCAACTGCTAAGAATTCGACATCAAACTGCTTTTGAACTTCCTCTTTAATTCTCAAGGACATTTCCAGTTTCATTCTTCTTAACTTTTGCTTTACTGGATGATATTCAAGCTTCAGGGGTAGCTTGTGTTCTACAATACTTTCATCACGCCCAGACATATCATGGTATGACCATGTGAAAATATCAACAAACTCAACCAAAAGTTGGACTAAGTATGCATGATTTTCCTCTTTCACCATTATAATAATCTTTACTTTATATTCAACTCCCAGGTTGATTGGTTAAATCACCTCTTGATGAAGAATTATTTCCCTATCTTCCTTGTCCACCAACCTTTTCAATTCAGTAGGAAGTTCTCATTCAATCTTATCTTCTTCCATGGTTTGGTTAACAGGTTTATCAAAGTCATAATTCATGGACAGTTGACAGTTATTTTCAAGGACATTATTTTCAGACCTGGATTTATTTGAAAATCACAATGAGATGATTTTGGAGAAAATTATATTTATTTGTGAGCAACCAAAAGAAAAGAAATAGAAACCAAAACGAATAAAGGAAAAGAAAGAACAAAAATAATTAAAAACAAATGGAAACAAAAATGCATTAATTAGCAACTGAAATGTTTCACCCTTTTATCAAATAATCATCCTAAAGTCTTAGGCAAAGCTTATAGGAACCGTACTATAAATAATTACTTTGAATTAACTACAACTAACTCAGCAATTTCCTAATTGTTCAGTTTGAAGCCCGTGGTATTAGGTAAACCAATATTATTCCTAGATCACTCTTTATTCATCTTTTCTACGACATTCATTGCTTGCACATGTTGTAAGAATATCGAGGATTCAATTCTGCTTTTTGTTTTTCAATTTTTTTGGCTTTTTAAGGAGAAGGAATGCACATTAGGCACAATAAAAAAAGATGCATGCAATTAATGATGTATGCAACTGATAATGCATTTTCATTTTTGTTTGTTTTGAAATAATGTGACGCATGATGGTTGGAAAATTTTTTTATAAAAAATGCAATTAAGTATTATATGAAATGAGGTTTTGAGGAAATGAAATGTGAGTGTTCATCCCACGATTTCATTTGATTCCTTGAAAGTGTTTTAAAAAACCCTATGGAATATGTGGCGTAAATTTTGCATACTCAATTGAAAATGTTCAATTTGCACACATGGGGTGATTTTTCAATGATTGTCAATTTAGAATTTTGCCCCAGTTTTTGTTGAATGGTGGCAAAACTTACATCTTTAATTGAAAATTTCCAATTCACAAAGGGCTTTTTCCTTTATGATTTTCACTTCAAGATTTTGCCACGACTTTTGCTTTGATCACTTGATCAATCAAATATGGTCATGTAGCTTTCGGGTTCAAAACTTTCATAGATAAATGTTTAATTCCATTTTTATACAAAGCAAATATCAATGTAATGATCATGTAATTTGGAGAACTTGATGGTAGAGGAGAAAGGCCTTACTTGAATTGACAAATGAGTTATGAGGCTTTTATTTATGGAGCGAAGATGGATATTTATCGATGGAGAGTGGGGAACAATTTTATTTTAATGGTGCAACAAGATCAATGTGGAGCTTGAAAATCATTTGCCTTATTATTTTGTTTGTTTTTTCAAATGAAAGCATGCCTCAAGCAGCTTAAGCCTCAATAAGGTCTTTTATAGCTTGTAATATAGCTTAGTTAAGGTTTTTTGAAAAAAATGGAAAGTAGGCTCAAAATTAATTGTCATCCCTCCCCTCCTTATTTCAATTCTCCTTTATTCCTATTTTCAATAAGTCTTGTTTAGTCCAATGATCAATAGGATTCTAAAGGTTATAATGGGGTCATGAGGTGAAAATTATGGCTCGTGAAAAAAATGATATAAAAGGTCCACAAACTATGTCGAGTTTCAATAAAAAAAATTTATTTGATTTTTTAGGTTAGTGTTTCTGAATTTCAATGGAATTGCAATCAAAGTTTTATCACATTCATTTCATAATTCCTTTGGAATTTTCATTGCATTTTTTACTTCCTTTTTTCTCTTTGTAGGGAATTTGTTTTTTTTTTACGATTCTAGTATTATTTTTTCCAACTTAAACTTTAACTTGCATCTAATAATCATTAGGAAACAATAACTACTTCTTTTGGTTTAAAATTTTCATTGATACTCAGGTATTATTTTGTGGGGTAAAAGAAAGAAAAAATTTTATTTTTGTATTTGACTCAAAGAGGCTACAAGGGAAAAAAATTGTTTGAGATAAAATGAAGAAAAATAATTCTTTATGATATCTAACTACAAAACAAAAAATTGTTGAAATCCTACCCTTCCCCGAGTTGAATTTTATTAAGGATGATTTCAAGAATCACCGTTACTCTTAGGCTCAACGGGGTAACAAGAGATAACTTCTTACTTTTTGGGTAGTCAAACAATGCCTTATATCATTGACAGAATTT
The DNA here is from genome assembly GCA_037962975.1 of Clitoria ternatea. Lineage (NCBI taxonomy): Eukaryota > Viridiplantae > Streptophyta > Magnoliopsida > Fabales > Fabaceae > Clitoria > Clitoria ternatea. The sequence continues at coordinate 149,720,514 of CM075671.1, forward strand.
ACTGGAGAAAGTGCTTTCATTTATTATTTCTTTTCTTTTCTTTTCTTTTTTTAAAAAAGGCATGTTATTATTCTCTAAACATTACCTTGTTGAGACCATTTAGAACAGAAAATTATCTAGCACCCAGTTTTGGTACACGAGGAAAGAAAACCAGGTAGGTTGATAAAGATGAGACATAGAAATGACACGTTGTCATTGTCGGATCAAATAAAAAGTTAAATTAATATAGTATAAGGTGAACTGTGGCACCCACCATAATAGGGGTCAATTTTTCACAAATTAATTAGAAAATAGCCTGGATCTATAATAAAAACACTCCCATATATGAAGATATGAAAGCCGGTCCTATGGCCAAGGAGAAAAAGGAAAGGAAGGCAAAGGCAAATAAAATCTTTCACAGCGGAAAACAACAGCGCCTGAGCGATCCCACAAACAGCGTGCACTCGCTCAAGCGAGATCCGACTCCGCTTGAGCGAGACAGCACAATTCACTCGGGCGAACACCCCTTCACTTGAGTGAAACCAATATCAAAGGCCTTCTTATCCAACATATTCGCTGGAGCGAATTCCTTGTTCGCTGAAGCGAGAAGCCATCCGGCCTTCAATCACTCGGGAAACCGAGACATTCATTCACTCGGTAAACAATCAGGTCCAGTCGGAATTCATGCCTAAGTCCTCTTGGAATTTCATATCTTAGTCCACTCAGCATTATGGGGTTCCGTCATTCGGGAAACAACCCCAACACTTATACACTCCATAACTTAGTCGTTAAATTTTATACACCAAGGCGCACACACAATCCACTCGGCAACTGAGGGTTATCCCACTCGGATTCCATAAACCCTCACTCGGAATATCTCCCAATCAAATGCCACTCGGCATTTTCCAACCTTAACTAACTCGGAAGTATTTCACATGCTCATCACTCAGCACAATCATCATTTCTCTTACTCGGAGATTACTTAACCATTCACAACTTAGCAATAAGCCATCTTAATCAATTTCACTCGGAATTATCCGAACTCCTCAATACTTAGAGGAATTCACCAAGTTAAGTCACTCGGACTTCTTTATTACATAACCACTCAAAAAACTATTAAACTAAGTCCCACTCGGACTTATTTCAAACCCAACCATTCAGAGTATTATTCTTATTCACTCAACATACATGTATTTCCAATACTTGGAATATATATATATTCAGTCTAATCCATCATAACAACCCTTCACTTGGAATCACTCGGAATTCCACTCGGATTTTACGTATACTCATTTCCACTCGGGATTTACACATAATCCCACTCGGAATCATTCAAGCCTATTTACTCGGGAAATCCTCCCACAAAATCCCTCACAATAAATTCATCAAAAGGGGTTTCTCTCAAAATCCATCTAAGTGTTCTTCACTCAGAAAGAACTCACATATATGAGTCTCACTTGGACTCGTTCCATACTTAAACACTCAAAACACTCATTACCCTATTCACTCGGAATAGGTTCCTATATTCACTCGGAATACATTTATAATTCATGCAATTAGAATATATTAATCTAAGTCCTTGCAATAGATCTTCCCTTGGGATATTCAAATCATTCCCCATTAGGGTTCACTCGGATTTTCATCACTTAATTACAATTAGGCTATCCTTCTCTTATAATACGTTCCACTCAGAATTCCATAAGACCATTATTTTTCGGCAAAGGCCCAAATGTACGAATCTCACTCGGAAATGAGTCTAAACCTCTTATATTCCTCTCGGGATTCATTAACTTAGATTCACTCCTTCAACACCATTATTTTTCAGTCGATAAAAAGCATCAAATCAACATAAAACTCATACATAAATGTACTCTCTGCTTCCCAAAGCCGACTACCCACTCAGCACTACTCAACACTAAAACATATTCATGTTATCCCTAAAACATATGTATACATACACACACTCAGATTATCCATCATCTTAATATGATTTATCATTATTAATCCTAAGCCACTCCAATACATAATGCCCAAATAAAACATATATATATATATATATATCAATAGGAATTTACACTTGAGTAATATCAACTTAACTTTATTCATTCACTAACATCCATTATCCAATATATTTACATGATTTTAATGTAAATCTTATATATACACACACTCGGATCTAATACATATATTCGTATTCATTATACCACAGGTCATAAGAGCCAACCAAGGCTTTAATACATCAATTGCACTCGGTACATTACATTATTCATACAGCCTCATCTTAAATACTCATCCCTCTGGTTTAAGACCATCATAACATTCCAAACCGACCTGCATACACTGAAAAATGGTGTAGGGGTGAGCATTACATATTAAATGATAGATATTGGCTTGGATTAATCATGGAATCCATAACATGCCATAACATATAACATCAATCAGTTTAACATTCACTGCCATTCAATATGAACAATCACAAACATCTTCAATCGGGTTTCTTACCCCTTTCACTCGGCTATAAAGTCTAATATCCTCATCAATAATATAATCCCTCAATCGGATTTCATCTCAAGTCTACCCCAAAACTATATCAACAATATTCACACTCCGAGCCATGCTCAAGGAGTCTGTCCGAGCCCAGCTCCAGGACTGAAATATATTCATCACATGTTGTCATCTGATTGCCGATCGGTATAGAAGTTCAACGCATTCTAGTGGCGAATCGGATGCATACGGTTTCATCCACTCGGCATCCAATGCCAATGCACTCGACATTTCATCAAGCGTCTCATTTCACGCTTTGTGCCCCAGGCACTGCCCCGAGTCCAACCCGAGGTCTTTCATCATATACAACATTAGGACCACGTCCTCTTCACTCGGGATTACACCCTCGTGGCACCCCGCAAGGTGTTCATATTCAATAACTAAATATCACGTATACATATAAATTTAACTCATATTCATTCGATTGCCCACTCGGAAATCTGCGTTCAACATTAAATTCACTTGGCAACTCAACAATAATCAGATGACTCGGCTTATACCACATGCACTTGGCATCACTATGCCATCACTCGGAATTATCATCTATCACAAGCCTCACAGGCTATTTCATTGGATACACTCAGACTTAGCATTTTCTAAGCCTCACCCACCATCATATATGTATAATTCCACTTGGAATACAACACTAGTAATTAACCCATGCCAATATTTCACTCGGATTTATCCTTTCCAATAAGCATTTCATGCTTTCATTTATAAGCCTACTCGGCATTCATCATAACAGTCCCCATACATACATTCAGCATACGCATACACATCAATAAAAACTCACATGCATTCAAATGTACACACACCCAGGGACAAATAGAGAATCACACATAGAACTCAACATTCATCATGTGCATCTCATACATCTTAATATAAACATCATCAACAAACATCACACATCATATGAACGGGTATCATACATTACATAAATAATAAGCATCAATAATCCGGGCTATTTACTCAACTACAGCATACCATACACATTAAAACACAACACAGTGACACTTTCACCCGGAACTTTGTCCAGAAATCCATGCATTTGAGATGCAAAGCCCCCTTACCTGGATGAAGCTTTCAGGAGTCACATGGACCACTCGGCTCAACCACAGCAGCACCCTGCTCGACTTTTTAAACCATAGAAGAGCCAACACAGCTTCCTTCCGAAACAGCTCTCCCACCAAGTCAATGAAGAAGTCTCCTAAAGCTCACAAACTTCACTCGGCCCAGTAGAGATCCTAGACTTTACTCCACTCAAGCCTTCAAGCCACCAACACCCAAGTTCCACTCTGCTCACAGCCATGGAAGAGTCCATGCTGTTTCACTCGAGCAGCAACCTCCAAGCTCCCCAAGGCATACAACCATGCCCTCATGCATCATGCATGTCTTTATCCTCACAATACAGTGGACCATCTTGCATCCACAACTGAGGCACCCAGAGACTGCTACAGCTTCCAACCAAGGCACAATCAGCCCATCACATGGAGAAAGATGAAGAGGAAGCACCAGGGAAACAAGGAATAGCCTAGTTTCCATAACACACAGCTGCACGCTGTTCCACTCGGTTCTATGCCATGCAGGAGTGGAAGAAGAGGATGAAGGAAAGGAAGGAGATGAAGCAGGAGCTCCAACAAGTTCTAGAGGGAAGGAGGAGCACTTCTCTCCTCCATAACATGCACCAACAAAGGATGAAGAGAGAGTGAGAAGAAAAACATGCAACCAAGGCCTTATCATCTCAGCCTTATCAGCATCCCCCTCATCACAACATCCCATCCTCATTTAATACAAGTCCATCAGCATTTAATGCCAATTCTCTCAACAATGATTACACAAACACCACGTGGACAAGGAGGGAGAGAAAACCGGACCTATTTGACCATCAAGGCACATGAGTCATCAACATGGGGACCACACAGGAGAAGAAAAGAGAAAAGGGAAACTGGGCCCTACAATGGTCCAAGAGCACCAGCGGTCCCTCATTAATCAATTGCCTCGCCTGAGCGAATGCTACCCTTAAGATTCTTCGCTCGGGCGGATTCCATCCAGCAACTGATTCCCTTCGCCCTCACTCGGGCGAAGTTCCATTCGCCTGGGTGAATTCCCTCCAGTGTCTAAACACTGATACTGGGTCAAGCTCACTTGCGCGAGACTTACCCTCGCCTGAGCGAGAATTACCCTGAAGCTAAATTCCCAACATGTGAGTCTCTCGCTCGGGCGAGAATTCACTTCGCCTGAGCGAAATGATCAGCACTGGCGCAGAACTGAAAGCTCTCACCTCACTCACAATTTCATTCAACTCAGCCCATGTAATTACACTCAAGCCAGCTCAATTATTTCTAGCATACCATATACAACCTTCGAGGCATATACTTGTCCAATCATCCATACTTATAAAATTCTCATTCCAAACATATTAATCATATGAAGTTCAAACTCATCTTTATCTTATATATGTTCATACCTTGCCACAATAATTCCATATTTTCCCACACATTATCCTCAATAATCAAAGATTTTCCACTTACACTAATTACTCATTTTTATAAAATTCGGGGTGTTACATGAACAACCTTAGTCATCTCTCGAGGAACTTAGTTAAATTAGTTACACTCAATTTAGTTATAACAAAGGGGGGATTTGTGTTGAGATTGAAAGAAAAATTAAGTAATTATATAATAGTGCAAAAAGTAAATTTATGAGTGAGAATAATCAAATTTAGAAAGAACCAACCCAAGGAATTAATAAATATTTACTTAACTAATCATTGATCACAAATATGATTAAATATAATTAATTTCTCAACCTTGAATCATTTAGAATCCCTAAATGATTATATTCTAGAAAATCTTCTAGAATTGAATTAATGAACTAATAAGAATAATCAATCGATATATTCTTATTAATTACTAAAATAACTTTAAAACCATAATTTGATTGAGTTAAGAAACTAAGTCTAAATCTCTTATTTAGTGACTTAATCTTTATTCTCAAATTGATTATTGATTAACCAACCAACATCAGTTTAGATTATAGATTGTTTAATTATATACCAATCGGTTATACACTTAAATAATCTACCATCATAAGTGTTTGAGAAACAAAGAAAAGTAATTATCTTCAATCAAAACATTAAGAGCAAGAACTCAAAGTTAACATAAAGAAAAAATAAATTCCTTGAGTTGATTTTAAAAGATTATGCTTCCATGATAATTTTTAACAATGAAAGTTAATATTAAATTAACTATAACTTTGATTATAAAAGTAAATAACAAATAATAAAATTAACTTACTTGATATTGAGGAAGGGAAATGAAAACCATAACTTGAGGGACGGAATATAGAACAAAGAAATAAAGCAAGAGAAAGAACTAAAACTTAAGAAACTAAAGCAAAGATATAGAAATGTAATGAAAACTAAAGCATGTATTTCTTATGTATCTCTTGTGTATCTTCCTTACAACTTCAAGCATCTACTTATAGGCAAGGTATCATGATACTATACATTTAATTTCTGATCATTAATGCATTTTTTCAATATTGGTGGGCTTGACATTACAATAATTCAAAAGAAGATAATGGTAGGTGTTGAAATTCATTCTCCTATTTATCTTCTCCATGCGAGTCAAATATGACCATCTAGATTGCCGAAGTTTGCAAAATTTTCAACATAAAAGTTGTAGCTCTCTGTCTTATTAAGAATTTGGAGCATGAATGAGGTCATTTAGACATCTACAGCTCCAAATATGTCTATTTTGGTGAACTATGTCAATGCTGGTGGGACACATGAGGGCTGATTGATTCAAGCTCCATTTCTTCATTTTTTTCAAATGCAAAATAACCAAATCTGATAATCATGATGTAGGTCTCTGTCTTAGCTTTCCATGGGCTCCAATATTAGTCCATTTGGATCACAAAAGCCCAAGTTATGGTAAAAACAAGGCAAGATACTCAAGATACATACAAAAAACAAAAATTGAACCATATATACATAATATTTTAATTTAACTAAACAACATAAAACTTAATTAAAATACTATTATTAAACATAGTAATTATACAATAAACCCCAAGTGTAAAACTATAAGAAGTGTATTAAAATTGATTTATCAAATTCCCCCACACTTAAGCTTTTGCACTTCAGGGTAAAACCAAACCAAAAACTAAAATGAAAAACAACAGAAATTTTTTTATTGATTTTTAAAATCTAAAATAATAAGTAATACACATCATCCCTTATATCAAGAAGTCATGATAAGTATGAACAAGAAGCATTACATACTAGTAACACAAATTGAGTGATCAAATCAAAGAGTGGATGAAAATGTGATAGATGTTCTTTTCATGATCTCTATATCTCAATTGTTTAGGTTTGTGTATACTCTCAGAAATCAGCCAAATAAATTAGCACTACCATAGGCTTGACAAATTTCTAATTTTCATATTTGAACACATATGCATGCAGAGATCAAAAGGACTTTATTAAGGTTGTAATGGGGCCAAGGTGATATAGGGTGGATAAAATGAAATAGTATGGCTAAACTTAGGGTTGAGAGCAATGGAGTAAGTGATTCAGTGATTGTGGAAGTTTATTTAAGAGAATAAATCCTCCTGATTATTTTCATACATATATTCACCACTTCTTCTTTTTCTTCTTTTTTTTAACATTTCCTTTTTTTTTACTTTCTTTTCAAACAATGAAACAACAACATACATATCTTGGGTACATTTCCACAATCATCAAGAATCTTTATTCATAGTAATTCCAAAACTCCTAATCAATTCCTAAGAAAAGGTGATCATTTTTTTGGCTATTGGCTAATTATGTGGCTGAATCAAGAAATGGATATAGGCTCAACATGGGTAACAATGGAAAATATGCAAGGTAAGGCATATGGCTAGTGTTTGGTTAAAACAAAAATGGCCTTAATCACATCAAAGCATGCATATGAAACATAATACATCAAAAAGAAACAAGTCAAGTTCTAGAATACTAATAAATAAGGGTCAATCAAAAACAAAAGAAAGATGACATCATCTGGTCCATCCAATTAAGCTCAAAATCTTACCGAGGGTGGTCAATCTATCACAATTCATATACAATTTGATCTTCACAAACAACTTATTGAATTAATATGCAAGGAAATTATTCACAACATGTCATGAAATATTGGACAAGGGTGATGTAATTACCCATTACTTAGACAAATTAAAAACAAAATTAGTGAAAAGCATGTAGAATTTAAAATGAAAAACTGGAAATGATGATTTTTTTCTGAACAAGAAACAAAAAAGGAAAAATAAATCATAACCAAATATTGGTGTCAGGATCTTGTTCCTTATGCTTCTTGCTCTGTACTTTTTTTCAAGGGCGTTTAGTAGCGAAGATACCTACAACAAATTGGTCAGTTCAATTGCATGTGAAATGATTAGTATAATTGAACAATTTAATTGTGTTATATAACCCAGTTTCATGGGACTTGTGTTAGAACCCAAAAGAAAAATATCATCAACACAACTGAGTAGCATCAAGAGCAATAACATACATCTTAATTCATTCGTATGCCTATAGAAAGACTCTGCTATATCATCCATTAAGAGGAAATAAAGAACCTGATGATTGCTTAGTGGTGTGGTGTGACTCCGATCTGAAAGAAAAGGATGAAGGCAAAGTGTGGCAGTTGGAGAATGATGAAAATGATGTTTATGGTTGCAGAATGGTTGATGTCGGATGGAAATGATCGTAGTAAAGGTAAAGGCAAAGAATACCTGACACTAAAGCAAAGATAGTGGTTGTGCATGTGTGTTTTTTTATATTTTTTTGTTTTTTAATGAAAAATGGTTTTGATAAGGAAGAGGAAACGGTTGTAGTTATCTGAGTAAGATTTGTTATGAGGATGCGTCTCAAGAGTTTAGACTCTTTACGCAGCCCATCCCAATAAAAGTACTCGCAACACATCTCACTCGGATAATTTTTTTAAATTTTTTAATTTAAAACAAAAAAAAAAACAAAAGTGATACTGAAACTATATAGTGAAGGATACGTCTCAAGACTTTGGTTCTCAAAGATGCATCTTTATGACTTTAGATGCAACTTTCCCAAATTAATGTTTACTCTGTCTATCCCTCACAAAAAAATAATAATATATATATAACTCAGACCCCTCCCCCCCACACTTATTCAAGACATTATCCTCAGTGTCTTATATGATTTCCAAAGTCTCTTTTTTTATATTTTTATATTTTTATATATATTTTTATTTTTTAATATAGATAAAGGTAAGAAAAAAGTTATAACCGAAGGGTGGTGTCTGGTTCTGGATTCTTGCGCTTGTGTGTGTGATCCTTATCTTGCTTTAAGAGGAGTTGAGTGAGGTAAAAAGCTCTGTAAAATATCAATCAATTCAGTTGCATTTTAAGAAGCATGAATGAATAATCGATCATCTTGACTTATAAGGCCCTGTTCCACAGCTTTATCTAAAAACATTAACAAACTATCATAAAAACCATTAATATTTAACAATCCTAATGGCTTTTTATGAAGGTTCATGCTACACCATGATGCAATGCAAAATATTTCCTCAAAAGTACCAAAACCTCCAGGAAGTGCAATAAAGGCTTCAGCACCTATAACCATACGAGCCATTCGTTGATGGATGCTTGTAACTTTTACCTCAGTTCCTACAGCAATAGCTGGTGTAATACTAACATGTTGTAGAATGATACTAGAGACGTTGCTTCCTTCAACTGGTGCAGATAGTGCCATGTAGCCTTTCAAACTCTATACTCCTACTCTATACAAGACTTTTATTTCTTTCGCAGCCAATAGTTTTCCCAACTTAGTAGTTGCTATTAGGTACTCCTTACAATTACCATTGTTGGATCCACCAAACATACAAATGGATTTGATTTTTTTCATCTCTTTTTTGTGTTTTCTATATAGAGTTATGCGCCCTTATATAGATGAAAACTAAGATGAAATAATTGATGAAAGATAAAAAGTTTACATAATTATTATCATATAAAAAGAAATGATGGTACTAAAGAAATTTGAAAAGACTTGATTGAAGAAAATAAAAACAGGTAATTTTAAAAGTCAAAGTGAATTCAAAAAAGTAAAACATTGAAAACAACAGTAAATATGTACAGTAGTTGTGATTGTGGCTCACATCTTCCTCTGGTTTTACGTCTAGTAACGGCTTAAACGCCTTCTATGAGTCAAGGTTTTTGCTACCCATCCGATTTTCTTATAAACTGGCAAATAAGGTCGTTTAACGCCAGATTCCCAAGGCTATAGTTTTCTTTTTGTTGAATGAATAGATCATATAATTTCAGAAGGACTCCTTGAACAATTCTACATGGATGCGTCTTAAGAGTTTGGATTAAGTTATCCAAATTACACTCTTTACTCAGTCCATCCTTTATAAATTTAATTTTGTCCTCCCGATTTATAGATACCATTCTAGGGTTTCTACAACGTGTATCACAGTTCCATCTTGCATACTTATGGAAAACTCCCATCCTCTTAGCTCTTTATTTTTTAGAATAAGAACTACGTCCCATACCTGGCAAATGTTTTATATAAGATTTATGTAATTCACCAGAAAGACGTACCTTTGCTTCAATAAGCCAACGAACATCCTTTGGAATGCCAAAATATATGAGTAGTTTTAACATTTGAACTCGAGCTTAGTAAATTTTTACAACCACATCACATGGAAGTGTAGGGAATCTTTCCTTAAGTTTTGCAAAGGTTTGTTCCATTGTCAGATTACTTTGAAGTTGTAGCTATTTAGAAAAGAGAGAATAGAAAACGAGGTTATAAAGAATAGTAGAGATGAAGAAGGTGAAAAGGTGATAGGTTACCTTCTATCAAGCGCTTGTTTAACGTCACGAGCCTGATGATGACTTTTTAACTACTGCAAGAAAATAATAATAATCCCAAAACAATAATAGTAATAATGATTGAGACAAGTGTTAGCACTAAAAAAATAATGATGTAATTAATTGATATCCATTTTTTTATTTTTTATAAATATTTTTATTAGGAAAAATTAGTCAAAATATTTGGCATCACACAAATACACCTTCGTATCTATGTGCTCTTGGAACCCTTGAAAAAAAGGTTTAAGTCGGTGCCCATTTACCTTGAAAACCTTGTTTGTCGCTTTATCTGAAATTTCAATCACACCATAAGGAAAGATATTAGTTATTTCAAATGGGCCTGCCCATTTAGAGCGAAGCTTACCATATATGAGCTTTAGACGTGAATTGTACAATAAAACTTTTTGTCCAATGAAAAAGTTTTTTCTCAAGACCTGTTTGTCATGAAAGGATTTGCTTTTTCTTTATAGATTTTAGAACTTTCATAAGCTTCCAAACAAATTTCTTCCAGTTCCTGTAGTTGGAGTTTCCTTTCTTTACCGGCCTTATTTAAGTCCAAGTTACATTGTTTTACTTCCCAATAAGCTTTATGCTCAATTTCTACAGGTAAGTGACATGATTTTTCAAAAATAATCCTATAGGGTGACATTCCAATAGGTGTTTTATAAGTTGTTCTATAAGCCCAAAGAGCATCTTCTAACCTTTTGCTCCAATCTTTCCTATTTGATTGTACTATTTTTTAAAGGATCATTTTCAATTCCTGATTGGACACTTCAGCTTGCCCATTTGTTTGGGTGTGATAAGGTGTTGAAACCTTATGCATAACTGCATATTTTTTAAGAAGTGACTCTATTTTACAGTTGTAAAAATGTGATCCTTGATCACTAATGATGGCCTTAGGAACACCAAACCTGCAAAATATGTGTGATCTAACAAAATCTGCAACAACTTTAGAATCATCAATTCGAGTAGCTTTAGCTTCAACCCATTTAGACACATAATTGACCAAAAGTAGTATATAAACAAAACCAAAAGATACAGGAAAATGTCCCATGAAATCTATGCCCCAAACATCAAAAATTTCACAAAATAACATGGGTTGTTGAGGCATCTCATTTCTACGAGATATGTTTCCCATTCCTTGACATCGTTCACAAGATTTACAAAATGTATATGCATCACGAAAAATGGTTGGCCAATACAAACCAGATTCTAATACTTTCCTTGTTGTACGTTGAGGTCCAAAATGTCCACCACATGCATATGTATGACAAAATGTAAGAATGGAATGAAATTCATTTTTAGGTACACACCTTCTAATGACTTGATCACTACAAAGTTTCCATAAGTAAGGATCATCCTAAACATAGTATTTAGAATCACTTTTTAGTTTTATTATTTGTTGTTTAGATGCATGTATGGGAGTAACAGAAACAACTAAGTAGTTTACCAAATCAGTAAACCATGGAGTGGAATCATGTATTCCCATAAGTTGTTCATCAGGGAAATCATCTCTAATGGAAATTGGATCAAGTTCTTTTTCAATTCTGCTTAAGTGATCAGCCACCAAATTTTCTGCTCCAATTTTATCCCTAATTTCAATGTCAAATTGTTGGAGCAACAACATCCACCTGATTAATCTTCGTTTTGCATCTGGTTTCTTTAAAAGGAACTTTAATGCTGCATGATCTAAAAATACAACTACTTTTGAACCGAGCAAATAAGATCTAAATTTATCAAGTGCAAACACAATAGCAAGTAGTTCTTTTTCTGTGGTAGTATAGTTAATTTGTGCAGCATCCAAAGTTTGTGAGGCATAGTAAATAACATTTTGTACTTTACCTACTCTTTGAGCAAGAATAGCTCCTAATGTATAATTTGATGCATCACAAATAAGTTCAAATGGAAGTGACCAATCTAGTGCCTAGATGATAGGAGTGGTAGTTAAAGCTTTCTTTAAACAATCAAAAGCCTCTTTACATTTGTCATTAAAGTCAAATGTTATATTTTTTTGTAGTAAGTTAGACAACAGAAGGACTATCTTACTGAAGTTTTTTATAAACCTTCTATAAAAAACTGCATGACCAAGAAAAGAACGAATATCTTGCACATAAGAAGGATAAGGTAATTGAGAAATTACATCAATCTTTGCAGAATCTACTTCTATGCCTTTTTTAGATATTACATGGCCTAAAATTATTCCTTCTTCTACCATGAAGTGGCATTTCTCATAATTAAGAACAAAGTTAGTTTCAATGCATCTATGTAACACTTTATCTAGACTATTTAAGTAAGCATCAAATGATGAACCATATACTGTGAAATCATCCATAAATACTTCCATGCAATTTTCAAGAAAATCAGCAAAGATACTAATCATGCATTATTGAAAGGTACTAGGGGCATTGCAAAAGCCAAAAGGCATCCTCCTATAAGCAAAAGTGCCAAAAGGACATGTAAATGTTATTTTTTCTTGATCTTCTGGTGTAATATAAATTTGGAAGTAACCTAAAAATCCATCAAGAAAGCAGTAATGTGACTTACCTGTCAGTCGTTCCAACATTTGATCAATGAAAGGTAAAGGAAAGTGATCCTTTCGGGTTGCTTTGTTAAGTTTCCTGTAATCAATGCATACTCGCCAAATATTTTAGATTCTCATAGGAATTAGTTCATCATTTTCATTTTAGACCACTGTGATTCCAGACTTCTTGGGAACCACTTGTACAGGGCTGACCCAAGTGCTATCTGATATAGGGTAAATGATGCCAGCTTGTAATAATTTTGTTACCTCTTTTTTAACTACATCAAGGATCTGAGGATTAAGTCTTCTTTATGGTTGCCTTACTGGTTTAACTTCTTCCTCTAGTAGAATTCTATGCATACACATGGAGGGATAATACCTGGGATATCTGCCAAAGTCCAACCAATTACTTTCTTATGCTTCCTAATAATCTGCAACAACCTTGTTTCTTGATCAACATTTAATTTGTTAGAAATAATCACTGGAAGATTCTTATCTTCCTCTAAATATGCATACTTTAAATGTTCAGGAAGAGGTTTTAACTTTAACATGGGAGGCTGCATTATTGAAGGAATCAATTTGGTTGAATTTGTCTCAGCAACTTGTACTTCAACATAATCAGATGTATTTGTAACTACTTTAATCAAATTATTACACTCTGATTCTTTTGAAACAACATCTATAACTATATTTTCTGTTTTAAGGGAGTGTGGATCATTATTATCATTAAGCAGATATTTCTCAATTTCAGCACACACATTGCATTGATGTGAATCAATGCATGAATCACAAACAAATGAATCACAAAAATCAGATATTACAGGAAAATCGATATCATCAAATAACTTAATAATATTATCATCAACTAAATCAATTATTAAGTCAATTTAAAAAACAAAATGATCCTCAGTAGGATGCTTCATAGCATTTAAAATGTTGAATCTAACCACACTATCTCCAAATTGCATAGAAAGTGTTCCTGCATGCACATCTATCTTTGTTCTAGCTATTTTTAAGAATGGTCTACCTAAAATTATTAGAGCTCTATTGGTGGAAGTCTCACTTTCCATATCGAGAACATAAAAATCTGCAGAAAAAATTAAATCGTTAATTTTAACAAGGACATCTTCAATAATTCCTACAGGATGTGCAGAGCTTCAATTTGCTAATTATATAACCACACCTGTAGTTTGCAAAGGTCCAAGGGAAAGTGAAGTAAATACAGTCATAGGCATAACATTAACAAATGCACCTAGTCTAGCATGCCATTTTCAAATTTGTTATTGCCTATTATGCATGGAATGGTAAACGTCCCAGGGTCTTTACATTTTTCTGGTATATGTGACAAAGGTTTCTCAATTAATGCAGACACATTTCTACTTATGTTAATCCTTTCATTTCCTTTTAGTCTTCTTTTATTAGTGCATAGTTCTTTAAGGAATTTGGCATATCTTAGGATTTGCTTGATGGCTTCTAATAAAGGTATATTTACCTCTACTTTTCTAAATGTTTCCAAGATCTCCTCATCTATTTTCTTATTTTGTATAGATTTTTGTCTTTGTGGAAATGGAAGAGGGATATATTGTTTATCAGGACCAGCTACAGAAGGGGGATTTGTAAGAGATATATTATTACTATTATTACTTGAACTATCTAAAACTTCTTCTGCATGTTTTTCTATGACAATAGTATTTTCAGTTTGTTGTTGTTTTTCTGGTCCATGGATAGCTTTGCCAGATCTTAAAGTAATTGCACTTACATTTTTAGGATTGACAATTGTCTGAGTAGGTAACTTATCTGAACCTTGAGACTGTAAATGGTTTAAAGATGTAGCCAATTAACCAATCTGATTTCAAGAGTCTAAATTATAGCCTTAGTTCTTTTTTGGAAGTTCAAATTATCTACTGACATTTGCTTTATCAGTTCCTCTAAATTTGATTTCTCAGTGGAAGGTGCAACTATTTGTGTAGCTTGTTGTTGTACATGAGGAGGTTGATATGGTCTACTTGGTCTAGTATTTGCCTGAAAAGATGGATGAGGTTGTTGCGAGGAATTACCCCATCTTAAATTAGGGTGATTCCTCCAACTAGGATTATATCTGTTAGAAGAAAGATCATAATTATTATGTTGTTGTTGTGGCAGTCTGTTATTGTATAAGTTGGCAGCACATTTTCATTAGGAATTTTAGCTTCCTGCAGTGTAGGACAACAATCGGTATAATGATCTAATGAAGTACAGATAGAACATACCTTAGTAGGGGTTGCAGGTTGTTGTTTTTGAGACACAATAATATTTTTCATAAGTGTTGCTAGTTCAGTAAATTTACTTTCCCATTTTTTATCTCCATCATTAGTAGTTTTAATTTCATGGACTTCTCTAATTACTACAGAATTATTTCTTGTGGCATGTTGTTGAGCATTAACAGCCATGTTCTCAATTAAAGTTTTTGTTGCATTTGTAGTTTTATTTTGCAAAGCACCACCACTAGCTGCATCAACCAAAGTTCTATCCATTGGATTAAGACCTTCATAGAAATTTTGTATGAGAAGTTGATCCGTAATTTGGTGATGGGGACAACTAGCACACAATCTTTTAAATCTTTCCCAGTATTCATAAAGATTTTCCCGGTCATGTTGCCAGATGCCACATATTTCTTTTCTAATTGAGGAAGTTCTTGAAGCGGGGAAAAAGTTTTCAAGAAACATTTTCTTTAAGTCATCCCAACTTGTAATGGAGCCAGGAGGAAGGTAGAATAACCAATCCTCAGCGATATCTGCTAGGGAGAAAGGAAAAGCTTTAAGTTTTACATGTTCTTCTGAAAGGATATGAAATGCTTTTAAGTGCTTATGAGGATCTTCACCTGCACGACCATGAAACTTTGGTAACAAATGAACTAAACCAGTTTTAAGCACAAAAGGAACATCTTCCTCGGGAAATAAGATGCATGATGTTTGATTAGTGACATCTGGTGTAGCTAGTTCTTTTAATGTCTTTTCAGCCATGTTATGAAAATACTCAGAAGTTGAAGGTTTAGTTCACTACTTATGCTATTAGCTAGAATATTATTATTATTATTATTGTCTAATAGTTTCTTAGATGATCTACTAATTGATAAAATGTTCTATCTATTTTAGGATCAAAAGAATATAGTGGTTCGGGATTAGATCTAGTCATGCACAATACATATACACATATTGTAACAAAATACTACAACTATGTAAGGAAAAAGTTATCATTTTAATTATGTAATGCTTAGAACATATATTTAAAAATTTAAAGATTTTTTATTTATATTTTTTTCAATGGTTGAAAATGAGATTACTAGAAAATAAATAAGAATGTAATAAAGTCGATTTTTTTAAATTTTTTTTATAAGCTCACATTCAACCAAACCTGAATATCTTCAACACACCTACAAAAAAATGTAAAACATATTAGGTAATTGAATACAAATAATTAGGACCAAAGGTCCCCGGCAACGGCACCAAATTTGACACGTTGTCGTTGTCGGGTCAAATAAAAAGTTAAATTAATATAGTAGAAGGTGAACAACCTTAGTCGTCTCTTGAGGACCTTAGTTAAATTAGTTACACTCAATTTAGTTATAACAAAAAGGGGATTTGTGTTGAGATTGAAAGGAAAATTAAATAATTATATAATAGTGCAAAAAGTAAATTTATAAGTGAGAATAATCAAATTTAAAAAGAACCAACCTAAGGAATTAATAAATCTTTACTTAACTAATCACTGATCATAAATATAATTAAATATAATTAATTTCTCAACCTTGAATCATTTGGAATCCCTAAATGATTATATTCTAGAAAATCTTCTAGAATTGAATTAATGAACTAATAAGAATAATCAATCGATATATTCTTATTAATTACTAAAATAACTTTAAAACCATAATTTGATTGAGTTAAGAAACTAAATAGAAATCTCTTATTTAGTGACTTAATCTTTATTCTCAAATTGATTATTGATTAACCAACCAACATCAGTTTAGATTATAGATTATTTAATTATATACCAATCGGTTATACACTTAAATAATCTACCATCATAAATGTTTGAGAAACAAAGAAAAGTAATTATCTTCAATCAAAATATTAAGAGCAAGAACTCAAAGTTAACATAAAGAAAAAATAAATTCCTTGAGTTGATTTTAAAAGATTAAGCTTCCATGATAATTTTTAACAATGAAAGTTAATATTAAATTAACTATAACTTTGATTATAAAAGTAAATAACAAATAATAAAATTAACTTACTTGATATTGAGGAAGGGAATGAAAACCATAACTTGAGGGATGGAATATAGAACAAAGAAATAAAGCAAGAGAAAGAACTAAAACTTAAGAAACTAAAGCAAAGATATAGAAATGTAATAAAAACTAAAGCATGTATTTCTTACGTATCTCTTGTGTATCTTCCTTACAACTTCAAGCATCTATTTATAGGCAAGGTATCATGATACTATACATTTAATTTCTGATCATTAATGCATTTTTTTCAATATTGGTGGGCTTGACATTACAATAATTCAAAAGAAGATAATGGTATGTGTTGAAATTCATTCTCCTCTTTATCTTCTCTATCTTTCGTGTCAAATATGACCATCTAGATGGCCAAATTTTGTAAAATCTTCAACATGAAAGTTGTAGATCTCTGTCTTATTGAGAATGTAGCGCAAGAATGAGGTCATTTGGACATCTACAACTCGAGATATGTGTATTTTGGTGAACTATGTCAATGCTGGGGGGACACATGAAGGATGATTGATTCAAGCTCCATTTATTCATTTTTTAAAATGTAAAATAACCAAATCTAATCATCATGATGTAGGCCTCTGTCTTAACTTTCCATGGGCTCCATGATTAGCCCATTTGGATCACAAAAACCCAAGTTATGGCCAAAACAATACAAAATACTCAAGATACATACAAAAAATAAAAATTGAACCATATATACATAATACTTCAATTTAACTAAACAACATAAAACGTAATTAAAATACTATTATTAAACATAGTAATTATATAATAAACCTTAAGTGTAAAACTATAAGAAGTGTATTAAAATTGATTTATCAGGAAACCACATAACTCTTTATTCTTTTTTATTTTTTTTATTTTTTCGAATGAAAGAGAAGAGATGAAATACATGATTATAATTGCATTGATAATTTCATTAATATTTCTTTAGAAAAATTACTAGATATCCTAATCTTAAACATTTATAAATGAAGAAAACATGATATATTTCAAAGCCAGGTGAAAAGCAAGTGTGACAGATACCACCATTTTATTTCATGAGAATCATTATTTTAAAACTTTGGATGAACAAACAGACCATAATTTATTTGGAGAAAGAAAGAGAAGAAAAAAATACCAAAGGGATGCATAAAGAAATGCCTAAAAGTATATGATGATAATAGAGTAAAAAAAGTTTGATTTTATTTGTTGGATGAAAATGCAAATGAGACACTTTTTATTTATCATTTTTAGGATGAAAAAATATGGATGCAAAAAAATTGATGTGATTTTTAATGAAATACAAGACTTTTTGCTTTATGGATGCGATTAACTATTCCTTTAGTTGTTCGATCTCTTTTTTTAAATCTTTATTCTCTCTCTTGATCAACCATTGCCTTAACTCTTGAATGAGTATTGTAACAATGACGGGGAATCAGTTTGAATATTTGTATTTCCTTTAAAGAGTAAAAAACTTGTTAGTAAAACATATCCTTTTTTTAAAAAACAAATGTAAGGGAAAAGTTATTGCCTATTTGGAATCATAATCGTTGTCACATGATGTTGAGCAGCGAGAACAAAAATTAACTTAGGACTAAAAAGTAGACTCTTTATTTCCAAATTTCATAATTACATAAGATGAGCTTATCAAAGGTCAACAAAAAATACATTTCAGTTGACACCATTGACAACTCTGTTCAAAAGATAAAAAAAAATTTAATTGTCCTTTGTTATTCCCATACTTGTTCTCAAAAGGTATTCCTTAGTGAGAACTCAATTTCATTCCAAGCTTACTTAAACTGGAAAAATCTATTTTCCTTTCTTTTATTCGGATCTTATTTTTGAGTTGAATTGTCTTCATGTTAATTTCCATTATTATTTTTCTCTTTCTTTTTGTGACAAGATTAAAATTCTAGAACACAACAACAACAAACATATTAATGGTAGAAGAAAGTAAAAAGAAGAAAAATCAATAATGGTGAGTTGTTAATCTCATAATCCACCTATTCTTTTTTCAAATTCATGGACCGCCACATATTCTACTTTTCAAAATCATGGACCGGGAGATTGACAACTCATATGGATGTGTCATTAATCCTTTGCACAAACTTATTATTTTTTAGAAAAAGGAATTTGCACGTTTGTCCAAAGGATCAATGATCCATAATATTGCATAATTAAGGAAAGACCGAAAAGAAATAAGGGTGTGCCCCCTTAGTGTCCTAACTGAATTGCCTATTAGGTTCTATCCTAGGGTTCTAGGGTATCTATACTTCGGGAAGGAATTATTATTCCTAAAAGGCCATTAGAGCTCATAACTTTCTTAGATGTTTACCACAATAAAAAGTACATATCAATAATGGGGCGCCCAAGAAAGCCACACTCTAGCTGGGCTTTCACAAAAGTCAACAAGAAGTACATCCCAATTGACACCACTAATTGGGTGTAGAGCCACTCTTAAAATTAATCAATGAGATATGTGCTAGGGGACACACAAACTTGTCACACCTTATCCCTACAAAACAAATAATAGAGCCAAACTGTAACATCCTGGGGACTAGATTAAGATTAAGTGTTAAGTAAGGTTAATTATAAATTAAAAATTTGACTGCTGACGGGACTGACTGATTGTGATGTGTAACCGTGCAGCAGGCTCTAATCCGCGTTCCCCACTCACTCTTCGCGTTTCTAGGAGTATAAGGGCTGAAGCCCTTAACCACTTCTCCATTCACTCCAAATTTCCTCAAGACTTTCCATCTTCTCCTCCTTCTTCGTTCCTCTTCGTTCTTCTTCTTCTCTGTCCCTTGTTTTTCGTAACTTCGCGGCTATGGTGAAGTGGAGAACCCGAGATTCCCACTGTTGGTGAGGAGCAATCGTTCGAGTGGAAGAAGAACAGCTTCCTGTTCCCAAGCTGATTAAAGGGTGCGACTGTGTTCGAGGAGGACTGAACAAGAGAGAGTGGTGGACGAAGCAAGCAGGACAGCGGACCAACGCTGAAAACAGAGGAACTTCTTGGAGTCTCTTTAGTTAGTAGGGGGTTATCTTATATCTTAAATGCATGGGTTATGGACGGGTTCCGGGTGTTGATGACTTATTGATTCTGGTGATTTAAAATGCGTTGATAGGTGTGTTTTGATTGAGTAAAGGATATGTGATACCCGGATGCATGATGACTAGAAGTTGGGTAATGCATGTCAATTTCCGTCCATGAAATGCATGTTAATAATCTTGAGAATGTTGAATGATTGCATGAGGAGAATGTGTTAAAGTATTGTTGATGATTACCGTGTGATTTACGTGAAATGCAGGCTACTATGAATCTAAATGCTGACTGCATGTGAGGAAAGATTAACTTACTGAGTTCTGATAATGTCTAATACCGATTGCATATGATGCATGTATTGTTGAGTAAAAGGTCGAGTGTGTGAAATCTGTGTTTGTATGATCATCCCGTGTATGGTTATATATGTGGTGCATGAGGTGCATGAGTTAATAGTGTGGAAGTGATTTACCGATTCTGTTCGTAATCTAATGATAATACTTGCATGAGATGTATTGGTAAGAATGCTGAGAGCATGTAGTGTGTGACACTACCACTTGAATCGGTAATTATATGCATGAGATGCTATTAAAGACCTTGAGTGGGACTCAAGGCGAGCCGACTGAGTGGGACTCAGGGCTGCCCGTAACACTACCGTTGACGCTGAGAGTGTTTGTGTTACAAGTGAGGGCAAACGGTTTGGTACCAGTAAAACGGCTGAGTCAGCTGGGAGCTGAATAAAAGGCTAAGAGCCTATGTTGCAACAATAAAAACCAATAATATGGGAGTCAGATCCGATTGAATGAACCTGTGTACATGTACAATTGATGTTGATTGTGACGCGATTGTATGTAT
This sequence comes from Clitoria ternatea, assembly GCA_037962975.1. Taxonomy (NCBI): domain Eukaryota; kingdom Viridiplantae; phylum Streptophyta; class Magnoliopsida; order Fabales; family Fabaceae; genus Clitoria; species Clitoria ternatea. The sequence continues at coordinate 149,741,595 of CM075671.1, forward strand.
ATGTGTTAGTGTTATTGAGAATAATATGTGCATATAGCCGAGAGATAACTAGGTAGATTCCGATTGAAAGATGCCTTGTGTGTGTTCCGATTGAATGGCACTGTGTATGTTATTGATTGTTGCTATGTATATATATATATGTTATTGCATAATTGAGGGATAATCCGAGTCAGTATCTATCATTTAATATTTAAGATACTCAACCCTACTGTGGCTATATTTCAGTGGACATCACACGAGACGGTGAATGATGGAGGTGCTACATACCGTGTGGAGTGCTTGTGTACTGTGGAAATGTATGTATATATATATATATATATGTATATGCTGTATATAAGGTTTTGTCATAGCCTTGGCCGGCTCTTAATTTGGTCTTTTGTCTAACTGTATCAGAACTGAACTCTCTCGGGTTGAGAGTATGATCATGTGCATGTAAATATTTATATATATAATACTGTGTGTTCATCTTGTGCTGTGTGCGAATGTCCAGGTGGTATACGTTGCATTTTACTAAGCATGTAGAGCCCGCATGATCCTGAATAAATAAAAGCTAAGTTAATCATGTGTAAGGCGTGATGAGTGACCTTCTTCCGAATGAAGAAAGGTTGGGCCAACTCCGAGTGGAATATGCCCATTAAAATCGCTTTCGAGGTAAGTTGGTCAACATGTTATGGAGCGAGAGATTTCTTAGATACAACCTTCCGATTGAAGAGTATTTAGATGTTTCCGAGTGAAAGTCAACCGAGTGAATGTTTCCCCCGATGGTTGAATTGACAACACGATTTTGAGTAGAGCCTGTAGTAGTGAACTTATTCGAGGGGGTAAAATCTGGATGATACGGAGTAGATTTTAGTCTAACAAGGACTTCCGCATGTAGGGGAGTTAGTATGTATCCCGAGTGGCGAGGAGTTAGAGCATTTCCGAGTGAGGTAAGTTATACAATCCTTTAAGCGAGATTTGACTTAGTGAGGGAGCCTTAGTGTGAAGTAGACTACATTTCCCGAGTGATGGGTGTGGAAAACACTCCCGAGTGATATCTGGCTGAGGAGAGTACTCCGAGTGAGAAAGGAGGTATAGATCCCGAGTGAAGTGATCGAGGGGAGTCTTCTCCCGAGTAGTTTATACCTGTGAACTCTAAGGCTAGAATAGGATGTGTTGAATGAACTTCCGAGGGAAGCGTGAGCGCAAAGACTTTCCCGAGTGAATCTGGACTCCATTCCGAGTGGGAAACTATCCGAGTGTATGCGTCACTTCAGCGAATAAATCCTCGCTCTAGCGAGTGTAGCCGCTTATGTATTTTCATCCGCTGACTCTCGTAGCTAGAGCCACGTCTTGCTAATGTGTAATATTCTGACCCGGCCTCCTCTTTTCTGAGTCGGATTTCTACTCTTCTTAACCTTCAATTGCTTATTTTGCCCTGAACACCCTGTGATCTTTGGGAAAAAAAATTTTCCCTGTCTCGGGCTGCTGTCATCTAAACCGGGTTGTTTCGTTTTGGTATCAGACCAGACTTAAAAGGTCCAAGGCCAAGGTATGCTTACTCCCAGTAAGCGATGATGTACATTATGACCGGTCGTCATAAATTGCTTGTAATATCAGAGGACTTTGATGCCTAATTAAGTATAATTTGTGTGGCCATGTGCCTATAAGGTGTTGTTTTGGGGGTAGAAGATTGTTCCTACCCTGGTCCGATTAATTATATGATATTTAAGAATTGTATAATAATGTGTTATAATTGTTGAATGTTGGGTTGAAGTCCGATCGGTAGTGAGTAATTCTGTAAACTTATCCTTGAAAGGGGTGTTAATTTCAGGATAAGTCATGGCAAATAGTCATAGCATGGAAGCCATAGCCACGGCATTCCAGCGTTTCACTGACATATTCGAGAGGCAGAACCAGCCTCGAACTGAAGATAGCCAAGTATTGGATCGCTTCCTGAAGAGGAAGCCGAGTGAGTTCCAAGGGGGATTTAATCCCGAAGCAGCTTACAAGTGGATTCAAGATTTGGAGAGAATTTTTGGGGGCCTTCACTGTACTGAGGCCCAGAAAGTCGAGTGCGCAATGTACATGCTGCGGGACGAAGCAAAAAACTGGTGGAAGATCACCAAAAACTGATTGACTGACGCTGGCACCCAGCTGATCTGGGAAAATTTTAAGGCGTGCTTCCTGGAGAAATATTTCCCCGACACAGTAAGGAGTCGGAAAGAACTAGAATTTATGGAACTGAAGCAGGGTTCCATGTCTGTAGAGGAATACGCTGCCAGGTTTGAAGAGTTATGTCTGTTTTATCCGCTCTTCCAACAACCCGGAACCGAGAGTTCCAAATGCATTAAATTCGAGAGCGGACTAAGGTCGGACATTAAGAGAGCGTTCAGGCACTAGGAAATTAGAAGCTTTCCTGTATTGGTGAATAAATGTAGAATTTTTGAAGATGACAAGGTCCACTCGGGCCAGAGCAGCAAGGCAGACCCCTCCTTGAAGCCCCAGCAATCTCGCTTCAAGAGACCGAGCAACGCTGGCAGAAGCAGACCTTCACCAGGTTTAGGGGTCCGGGTCAGCAGGGAGGACGTTCAGCTCATCATATGGGAGACGGCAAGTGTTTTAAGTGTGGAGGAAACCATTATGCTCGGGATTACAGCAACGATGATGAAATGGTATGCTACCACTATAATGAGAAAGGGCACATTCGCCGTGACTGCCCTCAACTACATCAAGCAAACGCCAATGTGCACCGTAGAGGCTTCCGAGGGAAAGGCTATGGAAATGGTGACCGAGGGAATGGGGGCAGAGGCAATGGAGCTCGGGGTAACATGATGTTTGCCCCAAACAACCGGGGAAGAAATGCTGACCAACCGGCTGTTGGGAGAGTTTACGCTGAGGAAGCTGCACAAGCGAATGACTTGGTGCAAAGTAAGTGCTCACTTGGTAGATATACACTTAATGTAGTTTTTGATTCTGGAGCTACCCACTCCTTCATAGCTGACGATTGTGTGAGACGTTTGAGGTTGCCGACTGTGTATATGGATCGGACTTTGGAGGTAGCCAATCCGACCGGCGTTAAAGTGTTGACATCAATGATGTGCAAAGATGTAACCTTTACGTTGGGCGATCAGAGTTTTACCTTCGATTTAGTATGTGTGCCTCTGAAAGACCTCGACATCGTACTTGGCATGGATTGGCTATCAACCAACAAGGTATTGGTGGACTGTCGAAACCGAAGAGTAATTTTTCTGAGGCAGATCAGTGATGACTACACGGTACAAGGTATAGCTCAGTTATTTATGATGCTTTGTTTAACTCAGGGAGAGGGTAGAGCCCGAGTGAACGATATTCTGACTGTTTGTGAATTCCCCGAGGTGTTTCCGGAGGATGTGCCGGGTGTCCCTCCAAATAGAGAAGTTGAATTCTCTATAGACTTAATTCCTGGAGCCGAGCCGGTCTCCAGTGCACCCTATAGGATGTCCCCAACAGAATTGGATGAGTTGAAAAAGCAAGTAGATGAGTTACTTGGAAAATAGTTCATTCGACCGAGTGTATCACCATGGGGCGTACCAATGTTACTTGTTAAGAAGAAGGACGGCAGCATGAGGTTATGTATAGAATACCAACAGCTAAACAAGCTTATGATTAAGAACCGGTACCCATTGCCCAAGATTGACGACCTAATTGACCAGCTGCGCGGTGCTTCAGTCTTCTTGAAAATCGATTTACGATCGGGATACCACCAGATCCGGGTGAAGGACTCGGATATTCCCAAGACTGCCTTCAGGACCCGGTATGGCCACTACGAGTACGTAGTAATGCCGTTTGGTGTGACAAACGCCCCTGTTGTATTCATGAATTACATGAACAGCATCTTCCACCCATACTTAGACTGATTCATGGTTGTTTTTATTGATGATATCTTGGTCTATTCCAAGACCCCTGAGGAGCATGAGGAACATCTCCGTTCGGTACTCCAAATATTGAAGGAGAAACAACTGTTTGCAAAACTTTCAAAGTGTGATTTCTGGATGGATAGGATCCACTTTCTCGGGCATGTAATTTCCAAGGAAGGCGTCTCGGTAGATCCTTCAAAGGTAGCAGCTGTAATGGCATGGGAGAGACCCAAGTCGGTCTCGGAGATAAGAAGCTTCATGGGTCTAGCTGGCTATTATAGAAGGTTTATTGAGGGTTTTTCTAAGCTTGCTTTGCCCCTGACCAAGTTAACTCGGAAAAATGTCCCTTTCGTGTGGAGTTCCGAGTGTGAGAGCAGTTTCCAAGAGTTAAAAACTAAGTTGACAACCACTCCAGTGTTGGCATTGGCAAATTTGCAAGAGAGCTTCGTGGTCTACTGTGATGCGTCGAAACTCGGCCTGGGGTGCATACTAATGCAGAAGGACCGAGTGATAACTTATGCCTCTCAGCAATTGAGGCCACACGAGCAGCATTATCCGACTCGTGACTTGGAATTGGCAGCTGTAGTCTTCGCATTAAAAATATGGAGGCATTACTTGTACGGTTCCAAATTCGAGGTGTACAGCGACCACAAGAGCCTCAAATATTTATTCGACCAGAAAGAGCTGAATATGAGGCAGAGGAGATGGACGGAGTTTTTGAAAGATTACGACTTCGAGCTAAAGTATCATTCGGGTAAGGCGAACGTTGTAGCCGACGCATTGAGTCGGAAATCCCTTCATGTGGTAGTGATAATGGTGAAGGAGGTGGAGTTACTGGAGCAATTCTGAGACATGAACTTGTATATGGACGTCCCTTCGTCTCGGAAGATAACGCTCGGTACGTTGAAGATTGCCAATGAGTTCCTGAAATTGGTATTTGAGCAGCAGAAGTCAGATACCTACTTGGCTGAGATGAAGGAGACTCAGGCTAAGGGTAAGGACTTATCTCTGACCGAGGGATCGGATGGAATTTTTCGAGTGAAGGGTAGAATATATGTGCCGGGTGAAGGAGAATTAAGGAGGATGGTGCTTGATGAAGCCCACAAGAGCCTGTTAAGTATTCACCCGGGCACTACAAAGATGTACCACGATCTAAAACTGAAATTCTGGTGGCCCGGATTAAAGAGAAATGTGGTGGAATATGTGGCTCGGTGTGTTACTTGCCAGAAGTCGAAGGTCGAACACCAGAAGCCGTATGGTGCGTTGCAACCCCTTGAAATCCCCGTACGGAAATGGGACTCAATTGCCATGGACTTTGTAATGGGATTGCCTAGAACCCGAGCGGGTTATGATGCCATTTAGGTCATTGTCGACCGGTTGACGAAAACTGCACACTTTCTGCCTGTGAACATGAGATATCCATTACAGAAGTTAGCCCAGATCTATATCCGAGAAATTGTCTGACTGCATGGTGTACCGACTTCTATCGTGTCGGACAGGGATCCTAGATTCACGTCCCGATTTTGGACAAGCCTGCACCAGGAATTAGGCACGAAGCTTTGGCTGAGTTCCGCCTACCATCCCCAGTCGGATGGGCAATCCGAGCGGACAATACAAAGTTTGGAGGACTTACTGAGGGCGTGTGTGTTGGAGCATGGTGGTAGTTGGGAGTAGTACCTCCCTCTAATCGAATTTACATATAATAATAGCCACCACAGCAGCATTGGCATGGCACCCTATGAAGCACTGTATGGCCGGAAATGCCGAACCCCACTCTGTTGGTCGGAAACTGGTGAAAGTTTACTGTTGGGGCCGGAAATTGTGAAACGGACTTCAGAACAGATCCAAGTAATTAGGGAAAAGATGAAGGCGTCTCAGGACAAGCAGAAAAGCTATCATGATAAACGGACTAAGCCACTTGAGTTCTTGGTCGGTGATAGGGTGTTCCTAAAGATTTCACCGAGTAAAGGAGTCGGACGAGCCTTGAAGAGTGGGAAGTTGAACCCCCGATACATTGGACCCTATGAAGTACTGGAGCGGATCGGTTCTGTGGCATACCGAATAGCATTACCAACTCACCTATCCAGATTGCATAACGTGTTTCATGTGTCTCAACTAAGGAAGTATCTACCCGATTCCACTCACAAAATGCCGGATGATGAAGTGGAGATCAAGGAGGATTTGACCACAGTGGCTGTACCGACTAGAATTGTGGACAGGTCGGTAAAACGCTTGGGAACGCGAGGATGCCATGAGGCAGCAGTATCCCGAGTTGTTCATTTAAGGTAAGTTACCGTTTGAATTTCGAGGACGAAATTCTTTGAGAGGGGGAGAATTGTAACATCCTGCGTATTAATTAGGGACTAGATTAAGATTAAGTGTTAAGTAAGGTTAATTATAAATTAAAAATTTGACTGCTGACGGGACTGACTGATTGTGACGTGTAACCGTGCAGTAGGCTCTGATCCGCGTTCCCCACTCACTCTTCGTGTTTCTAGGAGTATATGGGCTGAAGCCCTTAACCACTTCTCCATTCACTCCAAATTTCCTCAAGACTTTCCATCTTCTCCTACTTCTCCTCCTTCTTCGTTCTTCTTCGTTCTTCTTCTTCTCTGTCCCCTGTTTTTCGTAACTTCACGGCTGTGGTGAAGTGGAGAACCCGAGATTCCCACTGTTGGTGAGGAGCAATCGTTCGAGTGGAAGAAGAACAGCTTCCTGTTCCCAAGCTGATTAAAGGGTGCAACTGTGTTCGAGGGGGACTGAACAAGAGAGAGTGGTGGACGAAGCAAGCAGGACAGCGGACCAACGCTGAAAACAGAGGAACTTCTTGGAGTCTCTTTAGTTGGTAGGGGGTTATCTTATATCTTAAATGCATGGGTTATGGACGGGTTCCGGGTGTTGATGGCTTGTTGATTCTGGTGATTTAAAATGCGTTGATAGGTGTGTTTTGATTGAGTAAGGGATATGTGATGCCCGGATGCATGATGACTAGGAGTTGGGTAATGCATGTCAATTTCCGTCCATGAAATGCATGTTAATAATCTTGAGAATGTTGAATGATTGCATGAGGAGAATGTGTTAAAGTGTTGTTGACGATTACCGTGTGATTTACGTGAAATGTAGGCTACTATGAATCTAAATGCTGACTGCATGTAAGGAAAGATTAACTTACTGAGTTCTGATAATGTCTAATACCGATTGCATATGATGCATGTATTGTTGAGTACAAGGTCGAGTGTGTGAAATCTGTGTTTGTATGATCATCCCGTGTGTGGTTATATATATGGTGCATGAGGTGCATGAGGTGCATGAGTTAATAGTGTGGAAGTGATTTACCTATTCTGTTCGTAATCTAATGATAATACTTGCATGAGATGTATTGGTAAGAATGCTGAGAGCATGTAGTGTGTGACACTACCACTTGAATCGGTTATTATATGCATGAGATGCTGTTAAAGACCTTGAGTGGGACTCAAGGCGAGCCGACTGAGTGGGACTCAGGGCTGCCCGTAACACTGTCGTTGACGCTGAGAGTGTTTGTGTTACAAGTGAGGGCAAACGGTTTGGTACCAGTAAAACGGCTGAGTCAGCTGGGAGCTGAATAAAAGGCTGAGAGCCTATGTTGCAACAATAAAAACCAATAATACGCGAGTCGGATCCGATTGAATGAACCTGTGTACATGTACAATTGATGCTGACTGTGACGCGATTGTATGTATGTGTGTTAGTGTTATTGAGAATAATATGTGCATATAGCCGAGAGATAACTAGGTAGATTCCGATTGAAAGATGCCTTGTGTTTTCCGATTGAATGGCACTGTGTATGTTATTGATTGTTGTTATGTATATATATATATATATATATATATATATATATGTTATTGCATGATTGAGGGATAATCCGAGTCAATATCTATCATTTAATATTTAAGATACTCACCCCTACTGTGGCTATATTTCAGTGGACATCACACGAGATGGTGAATGATGGAGGTGCTACATACCGTGTGGAGTGCTTGTGTATTATGGAAATGTATATATATATATATATATGTATATGCTGTATATAAGGTTTTGTCATAGCCTTGGTCGGCTCTTAATTTGGTCTTTTGTCTAACTGTATCAGAACTGAACTCTCTCGAGTTGAGAGTATGATCATGTGCATGTAAATATTTATATATATAATACTGTGTGTTCATCTTGTGCTGTGTGCGAATGTCCAGGTGGTATACGTTGCATTTTACTAAGCATGTAGAGCCCGCATGATCCTGAATAAATAAAAGCTAAGTTAATCCTGTGTAAGGCGTGATGAGTGACCTTCTTCCGAATGAAGAAAGGTTGGGCCAACTCCGAGTGGAATATGCCCATTAAAATCGCTTTCGAGGTAAGTTGGTCAACATGTTATGGAGCGAGAGATTTCTTAGATACAACCTTCCGATTGAAGGGTATTTAGATGTTTCCGAGTGAAAGTCAACCGAGTGAATGTTTCCCCCGATGGTTGAATTGACAACACGATTCTGAGTAGAGCCTGTAGTGGTGAACTTATTCGAGGGGGTAAGATCTGGATGATACGGAGTAGATTTTAGTCTAACAAAGACTTCCGCATGTAGAGGAGTTAGTATGTATCCCGAGTGGTGAGGAGTTAGAGCATTTTCGAGTGAGGGAAGTTATACAATCCTTTAAGCGAGATTTGACTTAGTGAGGGAGCCTTAGTGTGAAGTAGACTACATTTCCCGAGTGATGGGTGTGGAAAACACTCCCGAGTGATATCTGGCTGAGGAGAGTACTCCGAGTGAGAAAGGAGGTATAGATCCCGAGTGAAGTGATCGAGGGGAGTCTTCTCCCGAGTAGTTTATACCTGTGAACTCTAAGGCTAGAATAGGATGTGTTGAATGAACTTCCGAGGGAAGCGTGAGTGCAAAGACTTTCCCGAGTGAATCTGGACTCCATTCCGAGTGGGAAACTATCCGAGTGTATACGTCGCTTCAACGAATAAATCCTCGCTCTAGCGAGTGTAGCCGCTTATGTATTTTCATCCGCTGACTCTCGTAGCTGGAGTCACGTCTTGCTAATGTGTAATATTCTGACCCGGCCTCCTCTTTTCTGAATTGGATTTCTACTCTTCTTAACCTTCAATTGCTTATTTTGCCCTGAACACCCTGTGATCTTTGGGAAAAAAAATTTTCCCTATCTCGGGCTGCTGTCATCTAAACCGGGTTGTTTCACAAACACAATACAAATAGTCGTCTACCCTAGGGAGTACAGAATATATCATCCAAACAAGTATATACAAGGACAAACATTCATACACAACAAATATTCACAAATCAATAAAAGATAAGAAAAAAAAACAACACAAATAAAACAAACAAACGCAAAGGGTCACAAATAAACTAACACATGAATTACGCAATTTGATTTAAATGGCCTAACTCTCAAAACGTCCCTAGTTGAGTCGCCATCTGTTGCGACATGGACGACCGGATAATGATTCCAACAAGCTTGAACTTTTAAAAATAAATTATAAAAAGGTGTAGAGTCACCACCAAGATTTTGTTTTATTTTAAAAGGGTAAAATATTCAAAAAAAATCATTTAGAGCTTTAGGTTCGGGAGTTGGTTACGAATAGGGAAGGTATTAGCACCCATATTCGCCTGTTCCAAAGAAACAGTACCTTAATTAAATTATGTAATTATTTTTGAATAATTTAAAAGTGACACAATGATAAAGAAATAAAAAAAGAAATGTCTACATAAAATTAATTTAAAAACAAATGGACCCGACAAGAATTGATTTTACTCCTATATTTTCCCAGGCGCAAATGGGAAATCAGGGTTACGTAGTTGTTAAAAATACTCTTATGATTTTATTTAATTGGTACCATGTATCCCACTATGTCGATATTATTTTTATAATAACTTTATTGGTGTAGTGTATCCCACGACGCCAATAACATTATTCATATAATTTTTCTAGATCAACTTTATTGATCTAATGTATCCCACGACACTAATAAAGTTATTCATTAAATTTTTAAAGCAACTTTAATTCATGTAATGTTTCCCACGACATCAATAAAATTGTTTATTAAATTTTTAGAGTAACTTTATTGGTGTAATATATCCCACGACACCAATAGAATTATTCATATAATTTTTAGACAAACTTTATTGATGTAATGTATCTCACGACACCAATAAAGTTATTCATTAAATTTTTAGAGCAACTTTAATTAATGTAATGTATCTCACGACATCAATAAAATTGTTTGCTAAATTTTTAGAGCAACTTTATTGATGTAATGTATCCCATTATACCAATAAATATGTTTATGATTTTTAAAGCAACTTTATTGGTGTATTGTATCCCACAACACGAATAAAATTATTCATATAATTTTTAGAATAACTTTATTGATGTAATGCATCCCACGGTACCATTAAAGTTATTCATTAATTTTTTATAGCAATTTTATTGGTTTAATGTATCCCATTACACCAATAAAATTATTTATGATTTTTAGAACAACTTTATTGATGTAATGTTTTCCATGACACCAATAAAATTGTTTATATAATATATATTAAAAGAACAAACTTACATGTTGTATATACATTATTTTTATCAATTAAACTATATGCTTTAAATAAATTTAAAGATGGTATATACATATTTCAATCATAAATAAATAAAAAATACATATGAAATGAATGATGGAATAAATAACTAACGAATTAAAGCACAAAAGGAAAATAATAAAAAGTTAAATATATCCAACATAAATAATATAATAAACAAAAAACAAACAAAGAACATGGCTTCATTAGCCTGAAAAAAAAAAAGAAAAAGAAAACATATATTCCTTACATTTTCTAAGGTGGAAGATCGGTCAAAGCCGCAACCACATAGTATACTCAAAAATAAGTTATATCCACGGTTGCACCAGGAAGTATCTCTTTTTTTTATGTTTCCAAAGTGTTACAAGGTGTTCCTTATATAGTAACTTGACAAGCAAGCTCTCATAAGAGTATTCAATGTGGGACTAAATAACACTAACAACTTTTAGAATTTAGTAACTTCTAATTTTAGAGCATTCAATGTGGGACTAAATCTAGTCTATTTTTCTATTTGTTTTTTCCTTTTTCTTTTTCCTTTCTTTTTTATTTTTTATTTTTCTATTATTTATTATTCCCCTTAAACAAGACACATTTTAAGAGCCCTTTAGACAAAAGATTAAAATTTGTTACCTTTTTTATTTTTATTTTTGAAACGACAACCCAAACAAAATTAGGTAGCAACAGTGAGTATTTATGAAACATAAGATTTTTTTTTTTGACGCAATAGATAAAGTAAGATGCAAGAAAAATGCAGTGGTTATCTACAACAGAAAAAATTAGTTGAGTTATAGGCAGACAATATTGTGACATGCATTGCCCTTTAATATTTAAGTACTGCCCTAGAATGGAATAAACTTGTCTAACAGAAGCAACAAGAGGAAAGAATAAGAATGAGAATGTCAATGAAAACAGTAATTACCCACCAAATTATATAAAAAATAATGAATAAGAAAAAATAGCTCAAAAGAAATCCCCAATGCTGGTGTATACAGGAATGTGGACAATCTACCAACCTCCCCAAGCTGATGAAAGGCACCATAAATTCCACCAAACAAGATTGAGAATGTGAAAAAGAAAAGACTTGTATGATTATGCTACTAATATTAAAAGTAGAATGTGAATGAGGTTCATTATAAACCTTTACCAGAATAATTGGAGCCCAAAGCGCAACTACAACGCTAATATTGCTCCTAGCTACAAAACACACAACTACCTATAAAATATTTTCTATAAAAAATGAACTAAAATGAAAGCTTGAACATTCAAGCTTACTACCATGAGGAAAGAATTCATGCCACTGGAAAGCTGAGATTTTGACATTCATTATAGCTTTTGTAGGTTCAACCAGAGGTTTTATCTAGTGAAAGAATGTAACAAGGTTAAAACAAGTAAAAAAATTCAATTAAAGAAGTAATTCATTAAGATAAAAAGAGAATATTGAAGACCGAAGGATTAAAGGTACTCCTAAAAAAAGAGACATGAATCTATTAAATTAAATTAATTGATTGTTCTGAATAAACAAGGTAAAAGATATGTCTATCAATGCCACAGAGAATAAGGAACAAGCAAAATCCATTAATTATAACCTAAGACATGATTAAAAGACCAGACAAACTTACAAGTATAGTTCACCAAAATATAAAGGCATACTTCAATAATTATAATGTAACAATGGGACAAATGGATTTTAAATTAAGGCAAAAAATTTGAATATATTAATAACTGTAATTTAGTGAATCATGGAAGTGAATCTGAAAAAGCAAATGACATTCAGACTCATCTGGAAGATATGATAGATTATATGGCTTTTATAAGTAATGGAAAGGGAAAATGTATCACCTCTATGTAGTAACTAAAAGCCAACTTTGCAATTATGAGGAAGACCCAATTGTGTACCTTGTAAAATATAGAAATGAAATGTATTTGAGTGTTAATTTCAACTTGATTTTGCGATGTACAGAAGGTATATATTTATAAAAGTGACTAGATAATTCTAGTATAACAGCTAAGGGAAAGAATGCATAATTCTAGGAAATCAAGTAATCAGATAATTCTGGTATAACAGCTAAAGGAAAGATTACATAATTCTAGGAAATCATGATAAGGTTGTTATGAGAGATTGATTTGTTATGAAGACTGAGTCAATAGACCAACACGCCCCCGCAAGATGATGGTGGAGGAGACAACACCAATCTTGTTTAGTAGAAAATGATGATGTTTAGAAGCCAACAATTTGGTAAGTAAGTCTGCTAACTAATGGCTAGAAGGCACATGAGACACTTGAAGTGCTTTGCTAGCCACGAGGTCTCAAACAAAATGGTAGTCAATTGCAAGATATTTTATCCAAGAATGGAAAACTTGATTTACATAGAGATAGGTTGCACCAATGTTGTTTGAGTACACTGTAGGACTACATGGAAGAGGTACATGAAGTTCTTTAAACAGCTCTTGAAGCCAAAGGACTTCAGTTACATTGGAAGTAATGGTGCAGTATTCTACTTCTGTTGAAGATTTTTCAATCGTAGGTTGCTTCTTACAAGACCACAAAATGGGATTTGAATCGAGATAAATGATGTGGGTACTAGTAGATTTCATGTCTTTAGAGTTACCTGCCAATCTAAGTCACAAAATGTATGCAGTTGAAGAGAATTTAATTTGCGGAGATGAAGACCAAAGTCTATTGTACCTTTGAGGTAGCTTTGCAGCTTGCATATGCAAGGCAATTGGTGCTTGACGAGAAGGAAATGTCTGATCTCATTAAGGAAAGATACGATAGGGATCCATCCAATTTGCAATAGGCAGTGATATCACAGGTGGATGCGTCACCCATGTAGGCAAGGTCACAAATAGTAGCTAGTGGAGTGGTTACTAGGTTTTCCTCGTGCATGTTGTTACTATGAAGGAGATCACGTATATAATGATGTTGTGTTAGGAACAAGCTTGACTGTGTAGGTACAAACTCGATACCTAAGAAATGAGTGGGTGCTCCAAGATCTTTTAAAGAGAACTTTGCTGCCAAAGCTTCTCGAAACTTTGTTAAGAACAACATGTCATTGCCTGTAAGTAATAGATCATCAACATAAACTAGGAAATAAATAATGGTACTTGCTCGACTATATACAAATAGGGAGGTATCAAATTTTGAGTTTGTGAAGCTATATTCCAAGAGAAAGCTCTTGAGAGAATGATACTAGACCCTAGGGGCTTGCTTGAGCCCATATAGTGCCTTGCATAATTTACAAACATGATTAAGGTATTGAGGGTGCACAAATCCTAACAGTTGGGACATGTATATGTCTTTAGTGATAGTGCCATGGAGGAAAGCATTATTGATGTTCATATGACTTAGGGACCACCCTTTAGAAATTTCCATACATAAGACTAACTTGATTGTTTATGGCTTAACAATTGTACTAAAGGTATCATTATAGTCGACACCTAGACGTTGATGATACCCTTTAGATACAATGCGAGCTTTGTACCGAGCAATTGAACTATCTGCATTACATTTGAGTCGGTACACCCATTTATTGCCGATGATATTGAGGTGTGGCTAATGGGGAATAAGAGTCTAGGTACAATTGGAAAGAAGAACATTGAACTCTTCTGACATGGCAGTCTTCCATTCTGGGTGCTTTATGGCTTGAGAGAAGCATGAGGGTTTAACAGGATTGGGCAGTGGCAATTTGGTGGCCATATGAACCTGTTTTGGCTTAAAGATGCCATTTTTGAATCGAGTAGTCATAGGGTGAGTTGACTTTGGAGCCAATGAGCAAGGGGGGAAGCATCTGCACCTGTAAGAGGAGGTGATAATGTGTACTCATTGATAGAGGTGGTAGGGGTGAAAGAGTAGTGTAGAGATGGTGCATGTGGTGAGATGGGCGAGGATGATGTGGCAAGGTTAAAGGATGTAGAGGGATAAAAGATGGGTGCTTGGTTGGATGAAGAGGATAATGTATTAGGAGATGATGGAGGTTGTTGGATGGGATGTGTTAGGGATAATGGTTAAGGAGAAATAAGACGTATTGGTTGTTGGAGAGGTTGCAGGCCATTTAAATATGGATTTAAGACAGAGGGTGCAACTGAAGTTAGTTGAGAGGAATAAGGAAAGACATCCTCAACAAATTGAACATTGACGATAAGAGAAGATTTTAGAAGATTAAGGATCAAAACAGTAGTATACACTGAGTTGGACTGTAACCTAAGAACACACATGGTTTTGACTTAGGATCAAGTTTGTTAAATGTGTACGGAGTGAGCCAGGGAAACATAGGCAGCCAAAAATTTGTAGCTTAGTATAATTAGGAGCACAACTAAATAGGACTTGAAGAGGTGATTGCATATTTAAACCATGAGTAGGCATGCAATTGACTAGATAAGCAGCTGTTTGAAGTGTATATGACCAGAAGTGAAGAGGAAGAGAGGCATGGTGAAATAAACAATGAGCTATTTCAAGGAGGTGGCATTGTTTGCATTTAGATAGGCTATTATGTTCAGGGGTATGAGGAGGACTAGTTAGGTGAGTGATGCCATGGTTTTAAAGGAAAGAGCGCAACTTTATATATTCTCCACCATTGTTAGTATAAAGCGTTTTGATTTTTAAGTTTAATTTATTTTCAACAAGAGACTTAAAAATAGGGAAAATAGTGGATACTTCTGATTTCAATTTAATTAGATACAACCATACATATTTGGAGAACAAGTCAACAAATATGACATAATAAGAATTACCATTTATTGAAGTTTTAGAAGTTGAGCCCCATACATCAGAAAACACAACTTGAAGAGGGCAACTGCTTGACAGAGTTAATTTATTGAATGGTAACTTGTGACTTTTGTTGGTAGAACAATCAAGGCAGTGAATAGCAGAAGCATGGACTGGAATTTGACTACTTTGTAATGCATGTTTGAGAACAGGACTGGCTGGATGACCTAACCAGTGGTGCCACAAAAGAGAGGAATGACAATGAACATAATGAAGTTGGAGGGATGAGTGGGAAGACAACTTGTACACGTGATCATCATTCTTTCCTCATAGAAGAACCGCCCCATGCTCAGGCTCTTGACCTCGAAATGGTAAGGGAAAATTCAATAGAAACAGGATTAGTTTTGCACAATTACGGGACAGAAATCAAAATTTGAGTGACCGAGGGAACATGTAAAACATTTTATATTTGGAGAGGGGTAGATGAAGTAGGAATAAAAGTAGAACCAGAATGCTTAATGGAGAGACTTTTATCATCAGCAACAAAGAGTTGATCATGTCCATGATATGTGTTGGAAAGGGACAGATTTGCAATGTCCTTAGTAACATGATGTGAGGTACCTGAGTCCAGTACCCAGCTGGAATCAAAGTGTGATTCTTGTTGAGCTAAGTTAGCTTGATGACATGGACGGTTGGAAGGGTATCCGTGCAATTGGTAGCAAGTTTTTGCGGTATGGCCTCTTCGATCATAGTATTGGCATGTGGGAACTAAGCGAGTGATGTTCCTCGCTGAGATAAGTTACTGAGATAATTAGGAAAAGTAGTGGAATTGTGAACTGGTGGTGAGCTATAGTGAGTTTATGACCTTTTTCCACGGAGGAAATAAGTATTGGAGCGCTGAGTATAGTGTACAGTGGCTGGGATATATTACTGATGACGTTCCTTACGTTGAAGGAAGATCTCAAAATCAATGAGTTTATCAAAAAGTCCATCAAATAGTAATGGAGAGTCACATGTACAAATAGAGACGGTGAATTTATGAAAGGCAGGGCCGAGACTATTGAGGGAACTGATCACCAAATCAAGATCATCAACAGGATGACCAATAAAGGCAAGCTCATCAACAATGACCGTTATAGAGCAGAGGAAGTCTGAAACACTCGAAGTGCCTTTAGATATTGAAGCAAGTCGTTCCTTCAGGGACATAATGCAAGTGGGAGATCGATTGGCATATTGCTTGTTAAGTCATTCCCATGCAGCAACAGAGGATTCTGCAGAGGTCATGACAATTTGAATATCAGGATCACAGGAACCAAGAAAGGCAAGGAAAACAAATTGTCGCTTCCAATAAGTATATTCTGGATTGGTTGTAACATTGTCTCCGGGACCAATTTTGGGAGGAGGACAAGCAGTTTCACCAGTAACATAGCCAAAGAAATCATTGGCTTTAAGGAGACGTGTGATTTGATTATACTAGGTATGATGGTTAGTGGAGTAAAGTTTGATTGGAAGATTGGTTGCTGTAGTGAGTTCAATAAGAGATTTGGTGGAAGCTGATGTGGTAGCCATTTAAGAAAAAAATCAGATAAGTGTTGTGAAGCTAGTGGCTTTTGATACCATGTAAAATATAGAAACGAAATATATTTGAGTATTAATTTCAACTTGATTTTTCAATGTACAAAAGGTATATATTTATACAAGTGACTAGATAATTCTAGTATAACAACTAAGGGAGAGAATGCATAATTCCAGGAAATCAAGTGATTAGATAATGCTGGTATAATAGCTAAAGGAAAGATTACATAATTCTAGGAAGTCATGAAAGGTTGTTATGAGAGATTGATCTGTTATGAAGACTAAGTCAATCAGCCAACATACCGAACATTAGAAACAATGACATGATTAAACACCAATGAACATGACCCCATTCAAGACAGCGAACCCTAACGATTAGGGATTACCTTCTCTATTTTGTCTCATTCCTGAAATCTTGAGGAAGTTTCTCAACTCCTCAAGGTCCAGCAAGAAAGCC
Source organism: Clitoria ternatea (assembly GCA_037962975.1). Taxonomy (NCBI): domain Eukaryota; kingdom Viridiplantae; phylum Streptophyta; class Magnoliopsida; order Fabales; family Fabaceae; genus Clitoria; species Clitoria ternatea. The sequence continues at coordinate 149,758,827 of CM075671.1, forward strand.
AAAAAAGTTTAGATTAAGGATTATCTCCTTGAAATCATGATGTTTGAAAAGGGGCTGACGAAAGCATGGGACGAATGACAGAAGGAGTAGGAGAGTGAGACGAGAAAATGGGAAAGTTAACAAGAGCGTGAGATGAACGGGGGAGGGAGTGGGAGAGTGGGACGAGCGAGGGAGGGAGAGGGATAAAAGAAACAGGGGGAGAGGGACAAAGAAGGGAAAGATCAAATGAGGGTTCTGTTTTGTCTAATTTTTTCAACTTAAAAAATTGATTTGGGGTAGGGGGTTATGGTATTTGGGTCAATTTTTTCTAAGTTAAAAACTATGCTATTAATGTGGCCTTTTATAAAATAGCCCATGGTTAAATTGTGACTTGTATATATACTTAATGCAACGGCTAATAAAGTGTTGCCAAAAATTTTTACGGTCAATAAACTGTGGTCAATTACAAAATAAGTTGCGGTTTTCATGTAAGCTTTTTTAAAGTTAGGCATGTAGATGTATCAATAGCCACAAGGTATAAAGTGTGGTCTTTAGGCCGTTTAGGCCATATTTTTTCCATTTGTGGGTTAGATTAGTGTAGCCTAAACTATAAAATGTTGTAGTGAGTAAACGATAAGAGAAACCAAGAATGAGCCAATGAGGACCATACATGACAGGACTGAGAGGAGAGGAAAAGCCCACGACTACTCTTCAATCTCTTATATTTTAGATTTAAGAATTGAGAAAGAATGGTTTAATTTTTAGGGTTTTAATGTGTATGAGTGAAGCTTTTAGTTATTTTATTTTTTATATTTTAGGTGAGCCAACCCGGCTCACCACAAGTTAATTTTATTTAGGTTATGGGTTAGGTGAGTTTAGTTGTGATCAACTCGATTAGGAAAATAGGTTGAAAAAATATAACCCGGCTTACAATGAGTTGAGTTGGGCTGGGACAACTCATGACTTTCAGTCCATTTTGAAAGCTCTCACCAACAAAGCTTGACATAGCTAGCATATAGCTGGGGTCCTTTAAGCATATCGTTAGGGGTTTTAAATCCTATATGTGTATAGAAAATGCATTATTGAGACAGACAGTACTCACTTTTACGACCCCTACACATATGAAAAAAAATAATAATAAAACCCCATCAAAAGGAAAGTGATCACCATTTTTTTAAATCCTTCCTTCATAAACATAGATAAAATGCACTTTTTATATACTTATTCTCACCTAACCACATTGTAGTTATAGATTTGTAGATGCTAGTCTCTTTTCTTTGCATTGTAGTTACAGTACGGAATAGAAACCTCATGGAAACTCTAACATTCCTGAATGGAACCATGTGGAACCCTTACTTCTCTCTTAATGGAAATTGTATTACATTTATGTATATTATGTCTTTCCAATTTATTCTTATAAAACATGTTTTTAAGTCTTACTCAAATTATGCATAAGTATCAAAGGCATTCAAAATCTATTGATCACTATAAGCATGTCTCACATTAAAACATTCCAAATTTCTCAAAATTTTCAAAATTTTCATTTTTGAGAAATTTTAAGCTTAAGAAACCTTTACCACTAAGCCAAGTCCATAAAGATATCAAGAAAACTTCATTCTTCACTTAAGTCAAAAGAACTACTCAAACAAAACTAAAACTACTAACCAGAAAAACATCAAATCTAAATAATTATACAAAAATTGACTAAACAACAATAACAAAAGAAATTAGTAGATAAATTCATATGGGTCCTTAAAAAGTGCCTAATGTATCCTCCATCTAAATGTCACCACCATCATCGTGTTGCTTCTACTTGATACCAACATCAATATCTCAAATAGCTCTAACCCTCTTTAGAAAATTGACTTATTCCCTAGCCAAACAACAATAACAAAAATGAGGTTATTCATAGTAGAATGGATACCAAGAAATAAGTATAAAAGAATAGGAAAACATAAAAATTACAAAAATAATTTTTTTAATTTTTTAACAAAAAAAACTAGAAAAATTTAACTTGGGCAAAAATAATTTTGCCTGTGCAATTTTTTATTTTTTTAAAAACATTTGGTTGCTCAGTAAAAATAGGCTTATCGTGATGAAATTTTCAATAATTTTTTTTACTTTTCTTGTACCAAAAAGCTACGTAATTTTACCCTATGGAAATAGGATTTACTCAAGTGAAAATTAGACAGAACGCATGCCTAAAATAGCACTTTGTTCACATGGTGAATCTGGGCTTACTTGGGTATCCTGAATAAACATACCTTTAGGCCTTTTAAGGCCCCATACTTGATTTCTCTACCCAAAGCAATCATTCATAATATCATTATACCACCAAAACATAATGATTACAACAAAATCAACCTAATATACCTACACAACAATAAAAAATATGCATAAATTCTATAATACAAAGTTAATATAAACTACCACTCCATACTAAACTACTAACAATACATGCAATAGCATAACATAAAATCAAGCAATAAAGAACTAAGTTTACCAACACTAACTAAAATAAGTAAAGAGAAAAAAGGGATAAAAAGTTAGGTTGCCTTATAGTAAGCACTTTAGTTTTTATATCCTTAGCTAGACATTGTAATGCTTTCCTTCAAGGAACTCCTAGTTCCACCAGCTTGTTGTTGGGACTTTGGCAAGTGTATCGAATTTCGTTGTAGTTTCGATAAGTATTTAAGTATTATAACCACAGGGACTTGTATGATAATCGATAAAATAATAATCTATACTTGTAAAATGACTATAAACTTGCATACAATATATTCGCAAATATGCAGAATTGTTTGTTATTGATAGAGGATGTTATTGTGTAAATATAAACAAAAACATTGAGATTAAGATTTACCATCCTCCCTCTCTTGTATATGTTATCCTAATTAATATAATTATGCAATTAATCAAGCCAATGTAGCATAAATCTCACTACACTCAATCTCTTGATGAATAGATCCCAAGTCTTTTCCCAAATATTGACCCCTCAACTATTTGACGGAAGTCTTTGTATTAGGAAGTGACCTTAATGACCATTAAATTTAACTCTATACCTAGGTCAAGAAATTAATAGGTATTTTCTTCTTCAACCTATTTGGAAACCCTAAACACACACATAAAATGTTCTTTCATTTGAAACATACATTAGGTATTAAAATAATAACATTGATTTAAAGCATAAATCATACAAGAGTATTCAATACATAGCTAGAGAGGGAATAAGTTAGACCAAACCCAACAAAAAAGGGTTTAGCCACACATTTTCGTATGGGCTACCTTAAAAACAAAAAAAAAATTACAAAATGATCAATGGAAAGCAAGAGAAAAAGCAAGGAAACCAAAAGAGATCTCTCATCTTTAAACTTCCCCGCGGTGTCAGAGTAGTTTCATGTAGTGCTCCTAGCCTCTCACAAACCAACAATGTCACAAAAAGTGACCTAACCCTTTTTAAATGGATCTTAGGGTGAAAAATAAGATTCCCAAAATAAAGAACTAGATGTCATACACTATACATAAAATGGATTCCCAAAATTTTAATGCATCTACTCAAATGGTAAAACGACTGCTCAAGCGACACCTAATATCAATGACTTGATCCGACCTTTCAAAATAAAGAACTAGATGTCACACACTGTACATAAAATTTTAAGCTCAATCCAACAGTGAACGAAGTGACAGAGCAGATTTATTATTGAATGTTAGGAGTAAAATTAAGCATTCTCTCTTTTTGTCATCTTTTCTCTCCAAAGGCCTTTACAACCTACCAAACACATCAAAAACAATATGTGAGCTTAAAATTGTGGCAATGCTTTAAATAAAAATAATAAGGATAATTTTCTTATTAAATGAGTAATTAAACATCAATTTAAAGGTAAATTTTACATGAAAACAACCTCAAATCAACATGTAACACTTGTAGTCATAGTTCCATCTTCATTAGCATCAGGCCCTCAAGCCTTCCCCATTCACTAGCCAAACCCTTTCTTACCAGAAAGGTTCTACATACACCTAGCCCTTGCTCATTGGCTACGTTTATGAGAAATGGTTTTTGCCAATTGTGTTTGAACTTTCCAGGAAATGTTTTGAACATGGATCTTGTTGACATCAAAAATCAATCCAATGGAGGTTTTAGGGTAAACTTTCTTTATTTAAGCCTTCCTATCTCTCGACTTCTTGGAATGATGAGCTAGGAAAGAATGTGCCTTCTCAGACGAGACATAAGGTTCCTTATCCTTTTTCATTACTTTTTTTTGTTTTTTTATTTTCTCTTTTTTTCCTCTACACCTTCTTCATCACTTATTTCTTTTTTGTCTTTTCCCAATCTTTATCCACTCTTTTTCACCTACTTTATTTTTTTCTTTTTTTTAATTCTCTTCTACCTTCTCCCCAAATCCATCACAAATAGTTTCTACAGTAACCACACCATTATCCATGGTTTGGATGTTGTTTGAATCTTCCTTCCCAGATTGCTCAATGGTATCAAATATGGGCAATAGGCCAAAAGCTTACATATATTGAGGAAAACTATGTTACCAAGTGACCTCAATACTCAAGAGGAGAGGTGAATTGAGTTTTAAAGATTTTCACAAGAATTCCCTTGAATGAGACTTGTTTTCTAATTGTAAAGATCAAATTGAGATATAAAAATAGATTTAGAATACTTTGAATGAAAGTTATAAACAAGTGTTAGCAGTCAAGTTAAGCAACACAACCAATAACACAATAATAGTGTTGAATGTAAATGGTGTAAGGAAGAAGAGTGTGTAAACCGATGTACTATTTTCGCTATTTCAATTGTGTTGTATGTCTAGTCTCTAAGAAGACCACTTAGAGAAATCCACTATTGAATGATTTAAGTACGAATAGAGCAATCACAATTTCTTGATGATTCACACAAAACGTTTAACTCTCCCACTCAAAGGATACTTTTCACCCTTCTTACAATCACCTAATTTTACAACCCTAAAGGTTAAATCCCAATCTTTGTAACAATATAGAGACACTGGTTACAACTTCTCTAAGCCTAGCCTTTTCTCAATTACAAGTAATCTCACAAGGATGAATCAATGGATTTTTCACTCTCCCAAAGAGTATATGATACAAGTTAAAACTCTAGAAATCAAGAAAATGATAAGATAGAGCTCAAGAGTGATTCTAATGATCAAAATATGTTTCCCTTCTTAGTTGTACTTAGAAGAATCCAAAAACCTTATTTTATAAGCTCCCAACTTGACATGAACATTATAGAGACATTGAGTTTGATCAAATGGTCATTCAACCACTTTCTACAATATTTAATGTGTAGTCCAACTTACATTATTGTTAGTAATTGATTACCAACATGGTGTAATCAATTACCAGCATGATGTAATTGATTATTAGCATGATGTAATGGATTATCAATAAGTTGTAATCGATTATTGAAAGGCGTAATCCATTACTGACAACAAGTAATCCATTACTTCAGTTCAAATTTGAGGGCAAGTTCATTTTTCAAATTTTGATACATAGGAATCGACTATGAAAATACGGTAATCGATTTTTCTTTGACATAAACATTATTTTTAATTTCCTAATCAATCAAAATCTTCTCTAAACATGATTTCAATATATTTAAATATCCCAAAGGTTTGAATTTCCATTTTTATGAAGAAAAATCATTTAATAGATATTTTCCCTTTAAAATTGGTTTTTCTAAAGGATGTTAATTGATTTTAGAATCTAGAGAGCTTATTTATCTTTTCTTTTGATTTTAACAAAAATCATTCCTAGCCTACAAAGAATCTAAGAGACTTTGAAGTCCTTTGGCTTAGAAGTCTCGATGTGATCTTGAAGAGATATTACCATTGTGCCTTGAACACCAACTTTCATACATTTCCTAGTCTCATTTGGCATTATCAAAATCTGAATACAACATCCAAGTACAAAACATCCTCCAAGTTAAACGATGAATTTGGTTGTTGCTATGGGTAGTATTCTTGTAAGGGTGGTCCAAAACATGCCAAAAATTCTTCTTGAAATATGCTTCAACTAGTCTTGTTTGATTTGGATAGGACTAGCATCATAGTTTGGCTTCCTCTATTAGATTAAATGAGAAGTATCTCATGAACATTATCTTTTCTTCTTCAGGATGAAATCTCATCATATCACACAGCTTATAAAATGTAGAGAGGTGAGCATCAAAGTCCTTATAGTCTGATTCACCAAATTGATTTGACATTATTAGGCAGAGAAGTACACAATTTAGCTTAATGCATTAAACACTAGGACTTGATTTGTAAGTGTCGTAGAAATGCTTAGCCCCTTGAGAATTGGCATATCCACCTGAGGTGGACCTTTAATAGCCATCTTGGTTCATGAATAATGAAGTTAAGGATTGGATTTCAAAGGCATAGGGGTACTTACATCAAAATCATCCATGTAACTATACATATTAATTGACACAAACTAACAAACAAGGTAACTACATCCAGTTCACACATAAAAACACAAATGAAACTAAAACCGTATAAAAAGAATAAATGATCTAACAAGAATAAGATTTCATTTTCCTTTTTATCAAAATACAGGTCCTTGACGACAACGCCAAAAATTTATTAGGACCTTTAGCAACTGTACTAATATCCATTGTAGTTTGGATGAACGAGTATCATATTCACATGAACTTGTTAATATTCAGAAAAATAACAATTTATACTTGTAAAATCATTTTAAAACTATACACAAGATATTCACAAATATGCATAATTGGTTGTTGTTTATGGAGGATGTTATAATGGTGATAGAAATAAAAATATAAAAATATATAAATAAAAGCGTTGGAATTAGCTTTCACTGTCTTTCCTCTTAAGCATATGTTATCCTACTTAGTACAATTACATATTTTAATCAAGCCAATGTAGTATGAATTTCACTAAACACAATTCCTCAATGAATATATTCTATGTCATTTCCCCAAATATCGATCCTTAACCTATTTGCAAAAGTCCTTGCATTAGGCATTAGCATGGAAATTATTAAGTTTAAATTTATCCCTAGAAAAAAGAATTTAATGGTTATTTCATTCTTCAACTTGTTTGAAAAGCCCATACACACATGTGAAACATTCTCCTACTCAAAACACACACTAGGCATATGAAACAAAATATTAACATTGATTGAAAAACATAAATCATACAAAAATATTCAAAACATAGCTAAAAAAAGAGTAAGCTACACCCAAACCCAACAAAAATAAGGTTTAACCATATATTTCCATGAGGACTACCCAAAAATCAAAGGAAAAATAAAAAATCAAAAGAAAAAACAAAAAATCAAAGGAAAATAAGAGAAAATGAAAGAAACTAAAAGAGATCCCTTGTCTTCAAGCCTCCTTACAGTGTTGGAGTACTCCATACAGTGTTCTTAGCACCCGCACACTCTAAAAAAGACCTAAAATGTGATCTAGAGTCTTTCATAAGACTTCCATAATAAATGGGAAAGGTGTAATACGTGACAAATTTGCTCCAATGAAATGGACTTTAACTAGAAGAAAAATGCATTTTGAGATGTGTTTTGACAGGGATTTCCCCCAATGTACAACTATTTTGCCCAATGAAAATGCATTAGATTTTTACTCTTGTTGATTTTCTCCAAAAAAAGCTATAGGGTACCCTTATATCGTGTCCAAAAGCATCAAATATGCTTTCTTAGTTAAAAAATATGACATTGATTTTACCTAAACAAAATAGGAATTAATTCTTTTAATAAATGAACAATTGAATATCAATTTAAAAGTAACTTTCATATAGAAAATAACCTAAATTTGACATTGAACAATCTTCCCAAGGTGTTCCCATAACCGATAACCATGGGACTATCTTGTTGGTTACTGCACTTAATAAGTGGTTTTAACCAATGACTTGTTAATTAATTTTTAAAATGTAAAAGCAAATTCTTGGGGGTTTTAATTTATTAAGTACCATATATTTTTATTTATCATCATCAGAAAAATGATTATTGCTCGTATATATAAATATAGTGCAACCTGATCTCACTTTATAACTTCTTTTGGTTATCCTACTAATATTTTAAAGGTTTAAATATATTTTTAGTCTTTGTAAATTAGAGGTATTTAGATTTTAATCTCTATAAAATAAAAATTTTATTTTACATCCAATTTTATTGAATATTATATTTGTGGTCACTCCTTATAACTTGAAACCATTACATGCTAACGTGGTTTGTCACCTCTCCTAGACTATCTAGATTAATCCTCGAAGGTCACATACCAAGTGTTAAAAATGAGGAGGAAATTTTTTTCCAAAATCAGACTTTGAAGCATTAACATGGTAATTCGAATGGCCGTGAGATTTTAAACCATAAACATAAATACGGCACTAGAAGGAACCACATGGATTCAACATAGAATCCATAGCGAATGGAAGTAGAAACATGTGAATAAGTATGCACAAATGGGCTAAGAAGCGTAGGGATATAATCCCTAAACAAGGAAGCACACATGAGCAAGCAATGAGATTGGGAAACACCAAGATATTGGCCCCTTGGTAGTGTACTACATGGCTTGGCCGTGGTTCCTGCCACTGGTTATTGTTTGCATTTCCAAAAGAAAGGAAAATAGAGCAAAATAGGGTCTCTGGTAGTGGGTTCCACGGCCGGTCCGTGGTGGCCACCATTTGTCGTGGTTCCTTATGCTATAACAAGGGAATTGGCACAAATTTAGGACCCTGAGACAATGAGTTCCACGGCGTGGTCGTGGTTCTCTACACTAGCCATGGTTCCCACTATCAGGCCCTATTTTTGGAACACCTAGCCCATGCATTATTTAGAACCTTTTTGGCATACATCACTGCTTTAATTCTTGGTATTTTGCATAGAAACCAATCCTATAGCATCATGCTTTTGATATATCAACCTTGCATCTTATCATATACATTGTGAAACTTGTTCTAAGCCATTATGCAGAAATTTGGAAATATGGTGACTTATCCATACAATGCATTCATCATGCCTACAACTAGCTCAACCTATCAACATGTTGTAATCTCTAGGCACAAATTGGCATGAATCCAAACCACTAGGGTTGGTTTCATTTTAATTCACATCATTTATGCAATGTACATCCACATATGCATGCCTAACTTCTAAGCCAAAATTTTGTAGCATTACTATATGTGCATTTCAACTTCAAAAGTCACATTCTCATCATCAATCACCATTCCAATACCACAATAGTCCATATACACTATCAAGACATTACATCACAAGCATAACATATCATGTGCACAACTAAAAATTCTATAGCAAAATTCTATAGAAAGCATATATATATATATAGGTTCCATTAAGTTACATTCTAACTTACCAAATCAAAAAGTGTACTTCTTTTCATTAACCATCATTTATAACCTAATCAAAGGTCTTCCATATCAAACATGCCGAAGTATATACATTATTGGCATCATAATTTTCTACACAATCAATATCAATTCACACCATTTCCTCATGGATTTACATCATCATGTAAATTACCAAAACATGTATCAAGATCAAAATAACTATTATGGCTCAACTCTAATACAAAAACCATTTTGCATCAACCATAAAAAGCTCATTGCATAATTCACAAAATACATATACATAACAAGTCTTTCCCATGAAATTGTGCATAAAATCCGCCACCAAGCTACTAAGCGTCCTCATTCCCCTGAAAATTCATTTTAAATAGTATTTGCAGAAGTGAGTACCATTCCAAGTAGTAAATAGCAATACAATCACATAAGTGTAATTCATTAAGAACACATCATACATAAATATATAACAACACATCATAATCCATAAGTAAAGTATCATGTGGCGCCCTTAATCCAGTAAATAAGTTATAAGTATTGATAATTAGGATAATAAAAGTGAGGGTAACTTTTTCACGTTTTTAAAACATGAACGGGGATGAAGAACACCACAATTATATTTTTAAATAACTAACCCCGGACCAATGCAAAACCCTAACTCATATATGAAGATATGAGAAGGTATATGGTTTAATGAATAGCAGAGTGTGTATTCTAATTCAAGGATATGAATTGATCAAAGAAAAGTGTCAAAGATACATAAAGGATTGCTAAGTTATGTTAGAGGAATGATTAAATCAATTGCATAAAGGTACCATGTCACATTAACATCCAATAGCATCCAAAAATATAGATTTTTCATGGAAACAGGGGTATGAATCGATTCGAGCACCCCAGGAATCGATTCAAATGCTTTTGGAGTCTAAACAGTGAAAACAGGGTCCTTTGAATCGATTCAAGATCACATGAATCGATTCAAACGATCCTGGACATCATAAACAGTAAAAACAAAGAGCTTTGAATCGATTCATGCGAGGGCTTGAATCGATTCAAAGTGTTCTAGAAGTATGAACAGTAAAAATAGTGATGACTGAATCGATTCATGCACTATTCTGAATCGATTCACATCAGTAATTATGCAGAAAAATCCAATTTTTCAACTTCTAAACCTCCTAACTTTTTCATATGAAGTCCAATCACTACCAAATTTTAACACCAATTAAAATACACCATTTGTGACGCGTAGCAACTGGCCGCACTCAAAAATTCCTTAAAACAATGGATTTATGCGCATAAATACGACTAGCCTGTTTTGAGGCATTTTTGTGCAATTCAAGGGTCAATTCTTAATGGAATTGACCTATTCCAGTTTCTACAAGTCACAATACATGCATTGGTGCCATTCAAATTATCTGATGCAATCCAACCCTCATAAATCTCTACTTGACCCTATCAATTCCTCATTCAAGCATGAAAATCACATCAATTTCAACCTATTCAGATTCCATTATCTAACCAATCCTTCTAACACATAATTTGACTCAATCATCATGCATAAATCATCAAATGGAAACTCAACAAAGGTCATAATTCATTAACCATGCATTGTTTGTCAATATAGACATCAAGATCAATACCATGGGTTACAAAATGGTTGTCTACTAAATCCAACAGATTCTATAGCATTCACTTCCATTCTAGGATTTCAAATATCAATAAGCCATCATCAATATTCATTTGTCATCATTCACACAAGTTACTCAAATTGTATTATGGCCATACAAGGTAATAACATATATACATCTCAAAAGAATATACAAAGCCATAAACACAAAGCTATACCGGCCAAGGCATCATTACCAAAAGAACCTTCTTCACACAATTCCTCCACACATGAAGTGCCTCACTCCATAGTCATACCCTACAACATAAAAGCTAAAAAGATAAACCACATGGAGAGTGAGTATACTTTCTCAATGATGAAAATCCAATAATTATATAATATAAATATGAACTCAAATCAACATCTTCTCCTATCAAGGGGTTTAATTTACAATGAAACCAACCAATCCATTGAACACACATATTCACATACCAACATGTGGTAAGTCCATCATTAAGGAGATATCATATAAGACCATATCATCAATTCATAAATTCATAAAGGATCACACCAATCAACAACATAAGTACGGTTAGTGACCAAAAGTGGATTTCACATTTATCTCATAATAATCCCAAAAGGGTATCTCGTTCTCGATTTACTTCACTCAAATTTCATGTTCCTATGGCTAATGCACATGTCGTGTTTAAAATGCATATGCAATGGATCCGATTTTCATTTCATCAAGTGATCACAACCACTGTAATCATTCGATTCATATTGGTTTCCCGCCACGCATGGGGTACTCCCTTCTCATAACCCCGCAAGGCTTAATCATGATCGCAACCACGTTTCATTTTAATTCATATCAGTTTCCCACCACACATGTGGTACTCTCTTCTCATAAATTCCCGCAGGATTTTCTCTTGGTGATTGCAACCACACATATTCATTTTCAATGGTCCCGCAGGGCCTATCATTTCATCTGCCAAGTGATCGCAACCACTGGCTCAATTTCATATAAACCCGCAGGTTCCTTTTATTTCCAAGTACCAAGTGATCGCAACCACTTTTCAATATCATCATACTAGTCCTGCAAGACTTCTCTTTGTGATCGCAACCACATTCAAATGATATGCTATGCATGCTATGGATGCAATAATGCTCATGCAAGGTTTAACCTCGAAAGGAATATCTCACCCTCTCAATTAGGGGTATAACTTACACTCTAGATCATAGTTAGTGACACACAATCACACATATATATATTATCCTCCAAGGCATACCATTTACAAAACTCATGAACTTCTCTAGCCAAGGATCTCATATAATTGTTCATCCACACATGGAAGCAATATCATGTCATCACACATTCTATAATTTGTAACCTCATCAAGGTATCATTCTACAATCAATCATTACCAGAGCCATGCTCAATTTCATATCACACACATATGATACTACATCCATTCAAGAAAGAACATGCAAATATGCATCAATACATACATTATCATCACATAAGGCATCATATATTTAGAAAATACACTCCTCTCCTAATCCCGTCTGACAAGTGTTATCAAATCCTACATCAATCAGTTGTTTGACCATATTAATCATCCACTCAAGCATTATTCTCAATTCTTATAATACAAATACATGGAAATACACATGTGACTCTCATCGTGTAATAATTGTTTATGAACTTTATTCTTTTACTTCATTAGGCTTCAGGAATTCCTTCCCTCAAATCAAGACTTATTATGATTAAAAAGGGTCATAACATAAGTTACCCATACATATCACTTCTACACCCAACTCCTCAAGTGGGTTTTTCTTATTAATGTTTCCCAACCACCATCATAAATCATCATCTATGGCAATCTCTCATCATTAATAACATTCTCATCATCACTAAATATCTATCCCATTCACATTACACATTTCCCCTAAAATCATAGGTTAGGGTTTTATTAAAAACCCAACAAACATCATAAATGCATATGGTTCATCATCTTCCATCCCACATTTTCATGTACCCCATCCAAGGCTCATAAAAACTCACATTCACATCACCCTACCTTAGGGTTTTTATATCTAAAGCTTCCCCCAACAACCCATATACAATTAATACTCTCCCAAGCCTTAAGAACCCATAACCTAGGGTTCAAACACCATTAAAATGATAGAGAGCTTACCTTAGCCAAGAAACAAAAATAGGAGTCAAGGGAAAGAAAAAGGGATGACGAAAATAGAGAAGAATGGGAGGAACTTCAAGCTTCCATGGTCTCCTCCATGCACAATGGAAACGAAATAGAAGAGAGGAAGAGGCACCAACTTGGTCAAGCTTTTTGGAGAAGAAGAAGATGAAGAAGATGAATGGGAAGTTAAAGAGAAGGGAATAAAATATGTTTGCCCATGGGAAGCTAGAAACCAGCGTGAAAAGAGACTGAAGAATGGGAGTTTTTATTTTACTTTTAACCTCCTTCATTTAAAATTTACCGTTTTATAATAAACAGGATCTCTGTTCGGGCTCAATATTTCATCTAAAAATTATTCCGAATACATATTCGGATTCCTAATAATATTTCTACAGCCCTGACCAACGGTATCTCAATCAGAGGTACTTGGTCCGACACCCATATTTTAACCGGGTATATATTTTAGCTCATGGAGCTTAGTAATTTATGAAAAATCATATTAAACTCAAATTAATTTATTTCCATATTTTTGGGGCATTACTCTTTCCATATATAAATTTGTCACTTATTTCCCTTAATTGGATATTTATATAAAAATTGGAATGTTACATATCACGCCTTTGTCATTTGTCAAGTTCATACATCACTAATTAACATCCAATTTCCAATACTTAACATATTTATACAGTTTCAATGCAATTACTCACATGTCGTAGACTTTTCAAAAATCTCATCATTTTCAATGCATAAATCATGCAGCACGGATCTGACTCAGGTAGGCAACAAACCGAAGTGCTTATTGAGGAAAAATGACCATAACATAGAAAAGAAAGTCGTTAGCAACCAAAGTGCTAGAAACTGAAATGCCCTAAGAACGAAAAACCCTAATATCAACAACAAAACAAAATGCCATAAGAGTGGATATGCTAGATATCTATGATGAACAGAAGCGCCATAAATGCAAATATCCAAAAGCGAACCGAAGTGTTGTGCAAAATAAAGTGCCAAGGGAAAAATTAGTCCTCAGGAATTTAAAGCTCCTCCTTAAGAGCAACCCCTACCACAGGCAAGCAACAAGAGACCCTGTAACTCTTACGCCTAAATAGATATGCATATAATGTCATGAACCAATATGCAATATGCATGAAAATGAACCGAAGTGCTACCTCACAGTGTAGACCTCATAACCTAGCTCCATTAACCTCAATACTTATCAATTCAACATCCATCACATTATACATACCAAATCAAATTCATGGAACCATTTAACTTTGCAATTAACACAATCATCAACACATCCATATGGTATCAACAAAAATCCTCATCAAGTATTAAATAGCAATAATTCTTATCAATTATTAAATATCAACACATCCAAACCAAATGTCACAAAAACACTATTATACCATTATACCATCAGCAACACAAATCATTCATAACCAAGCATTTCCGAGTAAAATTTTCAAGAGACATATATATATATATAACATAAACTCTGGTTTTTTAGTTTTATGTTTTTTAGTCCACACGTACCTTGATTAATTTCTAAATCTTCAAACTTGATTCCAAACTTCACTTTAACTCCGAGCGTCCAATTTCCTATATCTAAAAATTCTAAAACTTAATGAAATCCATTCTCGTAACTTATAAACTTATGAATCACAAGAATCGAAGCTAAAACATTTAATTAATGGAGTTTTGAAAGGGTTTTACTTACCAACATTTATGAAAGTCACTATCAAACGTCAAAACCACCTTAAAGCTTCGAAACTCCTTCTGAGAGCCTCCAAAATCCACTCAGATTGTCTTTCGACAGCTACAGTCACAAACCTACGAGAAATGGAAGAATGGGTTCATGGCTTGCATCACCAACAGTGAAATAAAAAATGGTACAAGTTAGGTTGTTATTGTAAAGCTTCAAAAAAGGAGTTTTGTGAATGTTTAAACTTCATCTTCACCTTCCAATGGTCACGCCTAGAGAAAGAGAAAAAGGCAAACTTGGAAATGAAGGAACAAGGCACATGCACCTACTTTTGTAAAGCTAAAATGAGATTGGAAATGAGAAGATGAAGAACATGGTTTGGGTGGTGTTGAGGAAAAGAAAAAATGGTGGTTTGTGGGGGAAGAAAGGGTGACGTGTGAGTAGGGGAGAAAGAAGAAAAAAACATGATGGTAGGTGAAGAAGATAAAGTGAGGCAAGTGGGTGGAGAAAGAAAGCACATAAATGGAGGGAAAAAAGGGAAAAGGAAAAGAAAGAAAATTAATTACACTAGTGCAAAATAAGGTTTTTACACCAGTTATTTTTGACATTTTACACCGGTTGTTAGCCGGTGTAGATCTAACAGGTGTAAAAAATATGCAATTTTACATCTGGTGTAAAAAAAAGATTTTACACTGGTTATTTAAAACGCACCTAGTGTACAAATGCTATTTCACACCGGTTTTTTAAACATATACGATGTAAAATTTTATTTTTACACTGGTCACTCATTACACACCCGGTGTAAAAATATTCTTTTGTACCTATCCTTTTTATACCAACCGGTGTAAAATATGACATTTTACACACGTTTCCTCTTCCCACCTAGTATAAAAATATTAATTTAACTCTTCATTTATTCCATTAAAATTGGGCATATCCTTAGTCTATCATGGCACTATTGCTAGTTTTATTAAATGCCATCATTAAAGAATTACTACTCCAAAAGAGTCAAATCCTTAAAGTTCCAAGTAACATATTGATTGGTTTCTGTTACTGTATACTCGATAAGAATAATTGAATAACCATCATTGTAATAGCTTCATCATATAGAGTGATAGCAATTTTTATGGTAACAACAATTCCATATTGCTATCTGCCTTGGATCTGAGTAAGAGTTACATTATTGTTGGGGTTACATTGATCTTCCTGGGAAGAAGACTCTAAACTTGATGAATATTGCTTCTGCATGAATCCAACTTGCCTAGGAATGGGTAGATAGGAAATCTCACTATCAAGCATCATGACTACAGTAGTCATAGTTGGTATTGTTTTTGAAACTTTTTGCACACATAGAAATGTTGTGTGAATACACCTGGTATCATAAAAATATTTTGTCAATCATTGATGTGTAATACACACCAGTCTTTACAAGTCTCTCACTACCTACCAAAGCTTGCTCTTGGTACACTCACCGTTTAACAAATTTTTAGTCTTTACCATTATACAAAGCATGCTAAAAAAGAAACAAGTGATTATTATTTATTAATTTTTTTAGAAAAAAATCAAGTTGATGTAGACTGTAGAGGTCCACCATAAGAAAGCTTCTTATAGCAATATAAGAGGAAAAGAAGCAAGAGCTAGGTACCGGTGAGATCGACTACTATGCTCATTAACATTATTACTTCCACTTCTCTAGCATTACTTCCTGCCTGCAGTACATTCCACAACTCAATTATGTTATTATCCTTGGCTTCTACAACACCAGGAACATGATGAAATCCTTCAGTGGCTTGTTTAATCTCCAACCTGACAACCATTTCACGAGAAATCGTTCCAAATACTCCAGTTTCCCACTTAGACTATTGTAGTTACAAATTTCTAGCGTGCCTGAAATGACTTTATTTGTCATTAATTGAATCAACTATGAACATAACATAAGCTATCTTTTTTACGTTTGCCCCGTTGCCAATAGTTTGATCTGACAAGAAAATTGACATTAAAATTAGCAATATTATAACCTAGGAAATATTTGGAATATAGCGATAGTATTCATATAGGTGCTTTGTATCATATTAGACTATATATTTTAACATCATAAGTTATGTACAATAGATAAAATAACAAGGTTCTCTAATTTCTATATATATAGATGGGTTAATGAATCTCTTAAATGTACTAATAGTGAGTGACTTGAATGTCATTTTATCGAGTTCCATCTGTACTGCCTCTAAGTGCTCATTTGTTGTAGTTAATGACATCCATGCCTCATAGCATTCTTTGCTTTTGAGTTCACACTGTATTATGAGTTCCTTTATCTTATTCATCTGAAAAATTCGAATGAAAAGGCAGGAAAAGCAAAATGTTATGAGTCTTTTGACACTTGACATTCAAACTGCCACTTACCAAAGTAGGTTGAGCCTCTGACCTGTGATAAAGGAATTTCAATCTGCGTAGCACAGTAGTCGCATTTAATGTAATCATTTGTCACTTGTGGGACTGTTTAAAAAAATTACAAAGAATACAAGAAATTGCTAAGTAACATGTATGCTACCGGGAAATTATTCAAGCATTGTAACATCTTATTAGATAATCACAACATTCTAGTGCCATGAAATAGGCTACTGTTAAAGAGAAGAAATGCTACTTGGTCAGCATTACCGCTAGGTCTAACATCATTAATTCTACGAACTGAAGATCTGACACGCATATCAAAGAATTCCATATCATCATCATCCCCTCCACAGGCAACTAGTCCATGAAGCTTGCTAAAATTTAGATAAGACTCAAGTTCCAGTGATTTATAACAAAATTACAAGGCGCGTAACAAAATACACATAGCTCTAAGCCTCTAGCAATTGAAAAAAATAAAGCAGGGGAAGTCAGTATTTTTCCACTTGTTACCTTTGCAAAACTACATTCAACGCAAGGGATTATGTAGTAAGGGAGGAGAGAAATCACCCCTGAGAAGTCAAAAAAGTAGTTTTCCATTTTTAGAATTTCTCATTACAAAATTTAGCAAATACAAAGAGGCATCTACATGTCACTAGTGATACATCACAATAGCAAATGATAAACTAAACACCTGCTCTAAATTAATTCTGTACAGATTTGGGGACGAGGTGGCACAAAGCAAGTCATAAGACCAACAGTCATAGGTCATATCCCTTCCCATCCTATCTAGCAAAAACAATAAATAACCCTTGTTTCAGCATAAATCAAACTTTACCCTTCAAGAGCAATACATATAAAGTCAATATAATAAACCTTGGTATACACAAACTATAGTGCTTCCCATATTTTGCATGCAAATAAATAGAGTGAGTGGCACACAAAATGCAAGCTTTGAATAGTCATCCGTCAAAACCTACACTAACAAAAACACTTAGTCGTTAAAATGCAAGATTCAGAAAAATACCTTGTAACCTCAACCAACAAATCCTTCACTAAAAGATTGTAACAAACACAAACAAAATATTGAATCATAATTTCCAGGCCTAACTACATGTATCACACTAAATAAAACCAAGGACAACAACAATTGAATCATAATTTCATAACCTATTTCCCCCCTTTTTTTCTCAATTAAGGTTTACATAACATTCAGCTCCTACAAAAAAAACATAGTTTAAACAAAGAACAAGATAAACAATCAGCCCGAAACAAATATGAATCATACAATTAAACATTCATATTTTTTTTTGCAATTGATATGTAAGCACCTGAAAGTCAACAAGCTTAGAATCCAAGTGGCAATCAACCTTCAACCATAGCTCCCTAACCTCTTAAACCTTAACTTGTGGTGGATA
Source organism: Clitoria ternatea (assembly GCA_037962975.1). NCBI lineage: Eukaryota > Viridiplantae > Streptophyta > Magnoliopsida > Fabales > Fabaceae > Clitoria > Clitoria ternatea. The sequence continues at coordinate 149,777,474 of CM075671.1, forward strand.
TATACCTTCGAAAGCAGAATCAACTGATCAATATGAGTTTTCACTCACATTTCACACCAACAAAATCTTCAATAGAAATAGTAGGAACAGTAACAGTAACAATATACTCTCCATCAAGAGTTGCCTTAATCTTTATAGCAGCGGTTGTGAACCTCAAGTCTTTAAGGAGTTGTAAGCTTTGCGTGTAACCTAAAATGAGAAAGTGAGAAAAGAGAAAGAGAGAAAAAAAAGAGAGAGGAGTGAAGAAGGTGAAGTGAGAGTTACTTTTAACTTTGTGATGAGAACTCTGCTTCTTAGTTGGGAGCCACGAAGCAAGCAAGGGTTGCTGTGACGCTATCGTGTACGTCTTGATGCCGTTTATCGACGTCTTTTTCATGCCATCATCTTGAGTCACCATTGTTCACGGTTCGGTTGTGAGTGAACCACGGAGAAGCATCATTGCATGCACGGGAACCTAGAGGGCTTGGGAGCTCAGGAACAATGGTTGATCTTGGAGTAGTTTCCAAAAGGCCACCTTCGAGGGAGAAGCTTTTCGATCGAGATGGAGCAGAGGAAAATTAGAAAAGGGGGAAAATATCACGAGGGCTTTCTAATTTCATTTGGATTCTAATTGGCACCTTGCATTGGTCCTAAATTTAGACCGGTTAAATATAACATATTTCCCACCCGATATACAAATAAATCGGTGTAAAGTAACTAAATATTTATAAAAATGTCATCGCACTAATTTTTATACCGGTTCTTTTTACAACTGATGTAAAAGCCTTATTTTGCACTAGTGTTAGTTTAAGTTAGTTAGGGGTAGTTTTGGTCCTTTAACCCTTTTAATTAATCACCGAAACTAAACATCATTCGATTTAAATTCTAGAATTAACCAGACTAACCCCATAATTTAATGGGTCACTTTTAATCTCAAATAATCAATCTTCAGATTATTAATTAATTATCACACATTAAATTTACACTAATTTCTCAGTTTAATTTTCAATAACAAACCTTAATTATTTAAAAATTTAGGATGTTACATGGTTGATGGAAACCCAAGTTATGTCACCATATAAGTGCTAAAAACATAACTCACATATTTTACAAGAATAAAAAACAAAACTTGTATATTTTATAAAGACAAAAAGAAAAAGTCACATACGTTATACAATTTCTTTGTTTGTAGACTTCTTTTATTTCTTATATGATAAATATAATTCCAAATTTAGAAAATATTTCTACCTTATGCTTAGATTTCAAATAAATAAAAGTTTTATGGATAAAACCTTTTCAATAATAGCTAATATTTTATTATGAATACTTTCAATAACTTTAAGAGAAAATAAAATATCCACTTATTAAAAGATGATGCAATTCAATTTTTTTAACCAATTTCTATAAGTCATAGAAGAAAGACATGTTATGAAGAAAAATAAATTAAATTAAAAAACTTACACTTTTTGAAGTTAAATTTCATAAATAAAACAATTAATAATGGTTCCCTCAAGGGTTCTAATCATGGTTTGAATTTGTTTCTTTAACTTCTGATTGACATTGTTGTCAAGAAGTTTCTAACGGAGGGAGTGGATGATGAAGAAATGAAAGTGGAAATATAATGATGACGAAATTATAGACATGACTTTCTATATTTTGGAAAAAGATTACAAGGGTTTGTAGAGGATAAGTCACCAAGAATAGTGAAAATAGTTTTTTTTTAAATGACTTGAATGTGCTTTCGGTTTGTATAAAACATGAGTTTCTTTAGTCCTTATAAAATTTATAAGTTTTGTTTCTAATCTTTATATGGTGATGCCAGCACAACATGGACGTGTTGATGTTGATCTATCTTAACTAAGTCAACATTTAGGGTATATTTTGATTGATAGTACATAATGGAACAAAGGAACAAATTAGTATACAATAGAACATAATTGAAATGGGATATGTTGAGAAAAAGTTTGGATGAAAAGAATTTTTCTAAGTTATCTTGGATCAGGCCCCAGTTTCTTTTGTATATCACTCATTTGAGGAATTAAAAAGGGATTTTCACAAAGCGATAATGGGCCTTTTTAGGGATTGAACGTGGTTCTCCGTATGTTAGGTACATTAATAAAGTTTTGACTGGAACATATTAGTTAACTGAAGGAAAAGTTGGCTTGGAAAACTTAATCTGATTCTTATTAATTAAAAGTTAAACTGTTAACACAAGATAACGTCTTAAACCCCCAGAATCCCAAGATACTCTCAATTCTGCTTTTAATCTCAAGTAAATATTTTTTACTGTTAAGTAAATATTTTTTACTGTCTATCTTGTTTTGCTTTAAATACAATTGTGTCTGTAAATTTTAAAATTGTTTATCTGGATAATTAAATTTCAATATACTGGTACTTGGAAATAGTCCCTGTGGAGACGATAATCTTTTATATTACGTGACACAACCTGTGCACTTGCGGGCCGTGTTAGTCACCTGGATGCCCCTATATTATAGTGCTACGATTCACTGAGTGGGTTATTCTTGGTACTATTGTTGTGTTGGAAAGGCAGATCCGTATAGCATGATTTCATGCATTGGATGTAATATTTTCAAAAGTGCATGGCATCTTTACATCTATATGCATATGTATGTACACATGAGGAAACATTGTGAGTTGTTATTAGTGATGGGGTATTGGTGGGATGTTTAGAGATGTATTTTGTTATGATTGTTATAAATTTAGTTTTTATATCATTAGTGATGAGTGATGTTGTTAAGGTATGACTTGGTACATATTAAAATTGCGGATATAAATTGAGAAAGAAAGAATCACAACTTGCTTGATAATGAAACTTGTATTTGGGTGATTTTGTGAATTAGATGACTATTTATTATTTGATTAATACTCACCCCTTTAACTTATAGATGTGTAATGAGTGTACAGGGGGATGAGTTTACTTGGTGATTCGAAGGCCGAAATGCATTATATAGCCATAGTGGACGCATGTATATATATATATATATATATATATATATATATATATATATATGTAGTTGTGTATGATTTAGCTCTTGACATTTTGGTAACCTTGATGTTTGCATATGTCTTTTGTTGTTTGGGTGATGATTATTTTGTATTTAGTTTGGAACCCCTATTTGAATGCAGTGAATTGTGATTAGACTTAATACTAGGATTTATGACTTTGATGAGTTCTTGGCACGGATCCATTTATATTATTGCAATATACATGTTATGGGCAGGTTATTGTATTTTGATTGGAATCATGTGAATGGTGATTGAGTTAGGTGATGTAGTGTGATGTTGTGTAACAATATAGTACATGATTGGAACTTGATATGCCAAAATGAACATCTATGGGAATTAGACTCCCCAAACTACCTCTACATGTTAGGACTTGCATATTAAACTTGTCTACAAGTCCATATTATGGGTTGTATTTCATTTGACCATTTTAGTACCTTAAGTTAAGCATAAAATGACCAAAACATATCTTGTTGTGTAACTTAGACATACGATGGAATTTTTATAAACGGGCTTCGCCAATAGATCCAAAATGACGAAAACATGGTGTTTATGATATTTGGGATCAATCAAGCTTAAAACTAGTGATTTAAGGAGTCCTAGAAGTTGGTGATTTTTGTGTAGGGACCAAACTACAAAAATCAAGAAATTGCCCCTAATGTGGGCGTTCCAACGCTGGTCTAGGTGTTCCAACGCCCCGACTCTATGTCATCCCCTTATGTGTAGGTGTTTCAACGCCTAGGTGGCGTGCCAATGCTGGTTGCCTTGGTCCTTGATCTCCCCCTTGCGCGTGAGCATGCTGGTGAGCGTATGCCTACGCTAGGTCTTCTGTGTGTTGTCCCTTGCATGGGCATTCCCATACCAGCTCCAACATGTGCATGCTGGGGTACTGTTTGATCCCGTGTGCCTTTCCTTTCTCCTTGCACCCCACGCCTCACTTTAGCGTCCATATGCTAGTTTTGGTTTATGTGGTTTTTACATCTAGTCGATCCTTTTTACGCGTTCATACGCCACTCCCAGCGTCCTAACGCTGATGCTCATGCTCCATGATTTCCTTTGGCAAAGTGTGGGCATACCCACACCTGCTCCCCAGCATAAGCACGTTGGGGTTCTGTTTGACATAGCAATAACCGCCTTTGTGGCCATCATCCAAACGCTACACCCGGGTGTTTATGCGCCCAGGTTCTGGCCCAAGGCCATACTTTGCACACTTAATGATAATATTGACTTGTACATGGGTCCATTTAAAATTCAAATACTGTAAGTCACTTATACAAGGCTTAATAGCGAAAAATTTACTCGTAAAACTTGTAATTTAAATGAACATGATCTGAATTTTATTTAATTAGTATAATTAATAGTGATCTCAAATTGGAGCCTGACAATTTCTCAATCGAACAATTCTGGCATGCGTCACTGATTACCGACAACACTCTAAAACGTAACCGAGACTCCAAATCCTTTTTGATTTCCTCTGAAGCTAAATTCTAACGCTGCCCGACACTAAAAGCTTCAAAATGTGGTTATTGATTGTTTAAGCTTCACTCATCATCACCCAAGGTTACCATGGCTAAGATTGTCTTACCTTGACGGAGCCAACATGGAATTAATGGAGTCTAGGAGGAGAACACGACTTGGTGATTGAGAGTGACAGAGATAATGGCTATGAAGAAAAAGAGGGCACGTGGGTGAGAGAGAGGTAAAAAATGGTGGAAAGAAAAATGAAAAGAGTACGAAAATTAGGAAAAGAAAAGAAGTAAAAGAAAAATTAAGAAAATAAAATAAAATAAATTTAATTAAATGGATTTAGTTTTATAAATAATTTATCTAGTTTTAGAAACTTTAATTTATCCCAAACATTAGATATTAGGTTGATGAAACAATTGATAGCCACCGATAATAAATTACGGTTATATTTATTGGCTCATTGTTGGTATTTGTCAAAATATTTAGGTACAATTCATTCTATAAATATTTTTAATTATGATTTCATATTTATAATTCTTTTACTCCTAAATAAATCAAATCTCATATATGATAGTGATGAAGCAATTGATAGCCATCAATAATAAATTACAGTTACATTCATTAGACCACTATTTGTATATGTCACAATATTTAGGCGCAATTTATTCCAATAACTTAAGTTTAACTATTCCGAAAGGACCATCTATCATTTCTATATAATATGGATAATTTTTTTGCATTGGACTAATTACACATCATAGCATTTTCCTGTCTTTGTTTACTATCACAAATGCCAACACTATGACATATGATTTGATTAATGTGGTCAATATTAAAATTCAGAATTAGAAATGAAAAATTCAAGGTAGGGTTATTGGACTATGGAAAATACCTAACAAGAATTTTCCATCTCAACACCCAACCAAAGACATGGTTATCATTAATGAAATGGTACTCACTTTATATCTTTTTATTTCACTTCCAATTTAAAGATGTATATAAAAAGGATATGAGTATTATGTTTTCTAATTCTCACAAGATGTATATTTATTTCTTTATAAATATATTATTATTATTATTATTTAAGGAACTTTCACAAAATACTATTTGAATAATATGTTTTCTTAATATCATAAGATGTATATTTATTTAAATTCCTCATTTGGATGAAAACATAAGTTGATATTTATTTATTTATATTTTTTATTATTTAAACATATATAACAATATGTTTTCTAATAATCAACTACTATAGACTAAATTAATATTAATTTAAAATAAAAAACTTCTCATTTAAATTTCTTATCTTTTGCAAAATTATACAAATAAAAAAGAATTTAAAAGCAATTTTTTTAAATTACTTATGTATATATATTTTTTGTTATTTTCATCCATTTATTTATATTATATATATTATCTTTCATTTATATTTCATATTTAACTATATTCACGTAATATATTTGAAATTTAATTAGGTGTAACTATATGTGTGGTTTATTGTTGTTGAAAAATAAATAAACTTTCACCCATATATAAAATTGTAATAATTTTTTTAGAAATGAAATCATATATTATAAACTAGTCATAAGAAAATTAAATTTTTATCTTAAATTTTATTTTACTTTTAGAATAAGTCTTATCTTCTTTAATTGATTTTTCTATTAATAATTTTAATAAGTTCGTTTTATAAAAATGACAGCATGGGTACTTGAAGTAAAACACCAACACCACTATCACTAGATTACATACATTTATCATTATAAAATTAGCAATACTTATATATAACAAATACTATTCAATATGTTTATAAATCATTAATTATAATATATATCGTTAATAATATATTAATTATTTTTAGTAATATTATTTAAATAGTAAATTTTATGATACAATTATATATATTTTAAAAATATATTTCTTATGAATGTATCTAATAATATATTTTAAATTTATTCAACAAGAATAAATTTATTGAAAATATATAATAAAATTTACTTTTAGATATATTACTATGTAAATTATTATTATATATAGTTGAATATTTAAAATATACCATTATTAAAATATAGAAATATATTTAGTTATATTATTAAAAATATTTAAAAGTATATTTAATTATATTAGTATTAATAAAATATTTAAAATTATATTTAATAACAATATATAAAACAATATATTAAGCAATAAAAGATATAAAAATGTATGTAGTATATTATTAAAAATATTTAAAAGTATATTTACTTATATTATTATTATTAAAATATTCAAAAATATATTTAAAAATATTTAATAATAAAATATTTAAAAATATATTTATTTATATTATTAAAATAATATTTAAAAGTATATTTAATTATATTGTTATTAATAAAATATTTAAAATATATTTAATAATAATTTAACTATATTATTAAAAATATGTATAACTATATGTAATTATATTATTAATAAAATATTTAAAATTAATATATTTAATAATAATATATTTACAATATATATTTTTAACTATGTATATTATAATTAATGATTTATAATTATATTGAATGATATGCTATATATATAAATATTACCAATTCTATGATGATTTGTACTCTAATGGTAGTGACATTGGTGTTTTGTTCAAGGATTCAAACTCAAAACCTACCGAAAAAGTTAATCATCTACTTGCCTTTTTTAATGTTTGATGAGAAAATTGTTATGTGTAATATTTTCCTTGATTACCCCTTTCAACTAGAAAAATTAAACTAGTTAAAATGAATATAATATAATATAATAATTAAAATAATAGTGATATATTGGCAAGTTTTAAAAAGTTATTCAAATGCGACTTTTATAATATAAAGGTTATATTAATAATTTTGTCAATTTTTATAATTCTTTTTTATACTTTTCTAATGAACTAAGCATTAAAAAGAATAATTTATAAGTTTTTTATTTTTCTAATCAACCAAACAACACTTATTTTCTCGTACTTTTTATATTAATTTCTTTCTTATATTTTTCTTACACTATTTTCTTGACAACTAAACGGACCATTAATAATATAAATAATAAATTACTTAAATTATTAAAAATTAAAAGTTAGAAGTGTATATATATATATATAAAATAAAAATAAGTATATTAGAAGGAGGTGGAAACTATAGTTGCTGTACTCATCCCGTATTTCTTTTACGAATAATTCCTTATACTCAGTATGTGCCATTAAGCAGTTACATATAATTTTGACGAATGTATATTAAATCCTAATATTTTCCAATATGATAAGCTTTCGTTTTTGGTTTGGTGGACGTGGACCAATATTATATGATCATCAACAACGTGCCATGTGCATCCAATTTTCTTTGTCTTTAGGTTTCCAAAATATTGGGGCATAAGTATTCCGTTGAGTTTGGTATAACAATCAAATAATTAATCATTGTGCTGGTGCCACCAAACTTATTATCCTAACTCTTCTTATTTTTCTTATAGGGTCTAATGTAAGATGGTCATTCAACCATTATGGCGTATAGTGGAGCCGCACTAGATTGTAACAGAAAAATCCCTGAACTAGTGCTGCCTCGTTTTGTATTCATAGCCAAGAAACACAAAATCTTAAATAAGAACATACAATCAAAAACTATTTGTTTCAATAAATTTTAAGTGACACATTAAATAATGAGGATTGAACTAATGACTTTATGCACAAATCATTAACTACACGATCATTAAATCATAATTTTTTTTAAGTTTACTTGTGGAAATATTTTTTAAAATTAATTTAAATACAACATAAATGGGGTAAATGTGTATGATAAAATATAAATCCATATTATTTTATCAATGTATAGGACCTAAAACATCATATTATATATTTTTAATAGTATTTATTATTAAATATAATGTCATGATATATTTAAATATATTTTTATTACATATTTTTAATGATATAATTATTAAATATTTTTTAATAATTATATCATTAAAAATATGTAATAAAAATATATTTAATAGTTATATTTTAATAGTATTGAAAGTATATAATAATAAATAAATGTGTTTAATAATAATATATTTTCAAATGTGAATTATCATATATATATATATATATATATATATATATATATATATATTTCCACATATATAGACTTAAAAGAAACTTTGTTTTAGTGGTTGAGTAGGTATAGCGATGACAACTAAACTTGAACCTGTGAATACCCACTCGCTTGACTTGTGTTGACGGACACTACTAGAAAAATCACTTATCAATGAAATTTTTTTGTCAGCGACAAGATTCATGATGGAATTAGCAACAACTTGGCCTTGTCATCAAAATCTTGGTCTCTAAACTGATTGAAATGATGACAAAATTGTCTTTGTCACAAAATGCGATGATCTTATGTCCCTAACTAAAACACAACATTAATTTTGATTTAGCTGTGAGATTATATTTGTCCCCATTTGAATCTCAAACTTTTAAATTTGAAATAAAGTGGCACACGTACCCTCGTAATATCCGTCGTTAAAGGAATTTAGACCTTAATAACTTATAGTGATAGAATGGGTAATCATGGCCATAACCCGTCATAGAGGTTGCCGCTAAAGGTTTCCATACATTTAGCAACTAATGTATATCAGTCGCTAACTTAAACCAAGATACTTCCGTGGCTAATTCCATCCCTAATATTTTAATAAATAATTACCATCTTATTTATTAGTTTATCATTTAACTCGTATTACATTTAACCTAATTGTAATTCTTTTTTTTTGTGATTTCACACATTTGCTAAAATTAATAAATCTTAAATGTCAATAAGTGGAATAACTCAATCAATATATTTAAATAATGTTAAAATTTTTGACAAATAATGTAAAAAAATTGAAAAATATCAATAGTCATCTTGGGTGTGTTAGGGAGGGTCTAACACACTCTGGTCATTCTAAGTAGGGATGGAAATGGGCCAGGCCAGGGCGGACTTTGAAAGGCCCAAGCCTTGCCTACATCAAATTTTCAAGACCCGAGTCTGACCTATTAGCCTGTCATAGGCTTTTTTTAGGGCCTGGTCTTGCCTGTTTGAAGATCTAACCCGTTTAAAAGGCTTGTTTATAGTGAGGCTTTTAAAAGGCCAAGAACAACCTAAAAAAATTATGTTCCTTTCCCTTCTAATTTTTTTTAATTATAAACTTGCAATATTAATTTATATTATATAAATGTAAATATATAATATATATTATTTTATGTTATAAGTATATTATATATATAACTAATTAATAATTAATCTAATTAAACAGGTCAGCCTGTTGGGCTTCAAAGGCTTTTTAGAAAGCCTATGGCCTAACCTGTTTAGTTAAAAAGACCTTTTTAAAAGCCTAAGTCTGGCCTTCTAGCCCGACAAGCCTGGCCTATATAGGCTTTAAACGGGTCTGGCCATAGGTCCCAGACGGACAATCTGACCCATTTCCATCCATAATTCTGAGGTTATTGCTCTTGCTGTGGTTATTGAGGCTAAGGTTGTGGTTGTTGTTGTGTAGAGGTCTCGTAGTGAAGTGTCAATGGGATCTTGAGATAAGTGATGCGTATTGACAGGACATCATCGTGATCTACATAACTAGTCTTTAAACTTTGGATCTCCTTGGTCTTCTCAGTTAAATCGCTCCTCAGCTCATGGATAATGTTGTCCTAAGTGGCCAACTCTTTTTTCAAATCCTCAATGATCAGAACATACTCAAAAGTAGATGATATGTTGGATGGCAATGATTAGGGTCCAAATTCTATAACTAATTGCCTCAACCTAATCATATACCCTTTCTTATTCACACCTCTAACAACCCCGATGAATAAGGCATTGTCAAAGGTGAAAAACTCTTCCCCCAGCCACTTCTCCCCATTTACATCCATAGTACTAGAGGCGGTCTCATCCTTTTAGTGCTCAAACTCTTTTGGAAAATTGAATTTGAAAATATTAGTAAACCAAAAATAAAAAAGTAATGAATTTCCTAATAAATAAATATTTACAACAATTTGCTTGGCTTGGTCACTGACCCTAGCACAACTCTTAGTCTTCTTAGTCTTTTACATGATGTCAAAGACATTGGGGTCTTGTTAAGCTCAACAACCTATAAAGAAAAAATGAAAGAGTTGTTATTGGTATTAGATTGAGTTTTTATTTTGTACACAAACATAATGAAAGAGAAACCACTTTAAGTAGGTCTACATACAATCAAAAATCATCCTAGGTCCCAATTCTTTTAAAAAATGGATAAAGTATCCCATGTATAAAGGACATTCCAAAATTTTTGTAACTTTGCAAAATAACCAAACAACTCATCAATATAGTTTACAAATGATTCAAATGTAATCTAGTTTTCCAAGTATCAACTATTAGTTACAATTTAAATCCAACTATTGGCTATCAATTCTCAATTACAATTATCAAGTACAAATGTAAAAATGGACTTATAGTGAATTTCCGTTATCACATGTCTTGTGTGTCTTTATCCATATTGCTTCAACATGTAAAAGGAGCCTCAAACTTCTCCTTTATGATCTTTGTGATCTGTTAAGGGATGTAAGTGTCAGGGGGTTGAAGCTGTAATCAATATAAAAAAAATTAAGGTAATTATCAACATTAATTTAATATATAAGAACTTTAATTAAAACTACCAACTTACTTAAACTTCACTCCAGGGGCGATCCACATCAAATGATTGAGCAACAAATAATCATTTGTGTATGGGGGAGAGAGGGTTCCCAAAGGAATAGGTTAAGAAAAAGAAACTTTCATGGGGGCAATAATAGGGGTGGGTGGGTGTTTGGGTAAGGGGTGTTGAGTAGCTGTCAGGGTAGGGATCGTACCATCTTTATGTCCACAGGGTTGGCCCTAACCAAATCATAGATAACCATATATGGATGAATCATCAGCCATCTATAACAAAAAAATATATAAATGAATTCCAACAAATCATTATAAGTTAGGATTAAATTATTATTAAAATACCTAATCAGTATCTGTGTCAACAAATTTGGTCTCGCTTATTGATTCAGTATTTGAATCATTATGTTCAACATCTTGGTTGTCTGGTTCTATATTTGTTGTAATGACAACTCAATCAACTTGTTCACCTCTAACATCCTCTTCAATTTGCAACAACACATGAAAGTTCTAAATATCTTCTTGAATATCTTGGTAAGGATCGTCAATAGGACAACTACATTATCTATAATTATATTATATGCTTTAGTCTTGATAATAGCTAACCAATCTCTATGACCTTCACATAATCACATGTAGTAAACTTGCTCAAATTTTTATGCACAAATAAATGGGTCATAATCAAAATAATGTTGAGACTTCTTGACTTCAACTAAATTAAACTATATATCGACTTTAGTCTTATGACTGAACGTGTTATCAAACCATTCACACTTAAAAAGCACGAACTTTTTTGTTGGCTCCCCAATGTAATGCAAATTAACAATGTCACTTGGCAGCGAGTCACCATAAACTACACCATGTGATTAAAACAACCCTTGAGCATGTTATGTTCCGACTTTAAGTTCAAGATAATCAATGATGTTGATGACTTGTTGTAGCTCTCACATCTTTTATTAAATTTCATAAAAGTGTTTCACTTAAGGATTAGGGTCTTCTTCAATGTTGCTATCAGTTTTTACATTTGCCTGTTCTCGTATTGGATGCCCAATAGAGGGCCCTGGATGATCCATCACAAGTTGCTTGAACAAATTCAAATCATCTATATTACCTTTAACATTATAATAGTCAAACTCAACCACATCAAACGCCATTGGTGGAAGCCTTGTTTCCTTTTGACGATTCCAAGTATAATAATCATCATTGAACCATCTTTCGTAAAGATGTACCATGATATCAATTAGGTCTTAAAACTTTCTATAATCAGATTTCTTGCATGAACGCCGTAACTTCAGGTATCATTTGAAGTTATCTTTCCCAATAACAAACAAAATAAATTTGTTATCTCTTACACTAAACTCCTCTCTCACATGCCTGCTTGGATCTAATATTGCCATCCATTTTCGATGGTTAAGGATATTTATCCATGCTACGAATTAAGGGTGTTAATTTCTACATATATGGTGCCACCTTCACTTTTGTTTATTTTAGTATAACCCTAAACCCAATTAGGAATAATGAATTTTAGATATTGTCACTAGTTGTTTAAAACTTAATCATTACAATTGACTCAAATTTGGCAATATTTCGTATTAGTCTCTAAGTGCATAGCTTGGTCTTCTAATCAAACAAGATTGTAGTCAAGCATGTACCTAGAGATGGTGTAAAATAAGAAAATTTCATGACAATTATAATGATCGAGCTCCAAACAAGAACATAACAACACTCCATTAAATGAAATTCATTATTCTTAAATTGTCCAACATGGATATTTCAAGATTGAATTCAGCAATACACCACTAAAAAAACAACTGTTAGCGACGGAAGTAATTGGTCGCTAATCAATGGAATTCCCGTCGCTAAAACCATTAGCGACGGCATCGCAGACGGGCAAGAGGACGTCGCTAAAACCCTCGTCGAAAACACGTCAGCGACCACACACCTGCCGTCGCTACCATATCGACGGCGAAAGGCCGTCGCTAAAATCGTCTCTGTCCCAATAACTCCAGCCGTCGCTAAGTGTTGCCATACAGCGACCTCGAGGCCCGTCGCTACTAACAGCCACCAGCGACCACCGCATGCCGTCGCTATAGGTAGTGATGTAGCGACCACAGTGTCCGTCGCTAGTGGTTGCAATTTAGCGACGATGTTGTCCGTCGCTAGTTGTTGTCAGTTAGCGACCACGCGGTCCGTCGCTAGTGATTGTGATGTAGCGACCACAGTATCCGTCGCTAGTGGTTGCAATTTAGCGACGATGTTTCCGTCGCTAGTTGTTGTCAGTTAGCGACCACGCGGTCCGTCGCTAGTGATTATGATGTAGCGACCACAGTATCCGTCGCTAGTGGTTGTGATGTAGCGACCAAACCGTCCGTCGCTAGTGTTAATAAGTCAGCGACGGACGTGTACCGTCGCTAACGGTAATTTTTAAATTTTTTAAAATTAATTCAATATTGACTGGTTTTGTTAATTTAACTTTAAAAATATGTTAATATTCTGTATTTTGTATTGGCTGATAAAATTTTATAATTAAATTAAAATAATTTTTTTGAAGTAATAAATTATTATTAAAAACAAAATAATAGATTAAATTAATTTATCAAATAGGTTGAATTATTAATGATAGGTAGAATAAGGCTTTGTGATTTGAATGTAATTACCAATAAATATTGACATAATAAATAAAGAATGACAAAATAAATACTGAATGAAAATATAACATAACTAAAAATCAAAAATACAATGTGTATAAATAAAAGAACTACAATCAAGGTGGTGGGGGATCCTGGGGTGGTGGTGGGGGCGCCTGGGAAGTGGGGGGAGGTAGCCTCGCCATCAACTGCATCAGTAGCTCCTGCTGCTGAGCAAGTTACCGACGAGTCTCGGCGTGCTGCTCCTCGGCCCGCTGTCGGTCCGCCTCGGCCTTCTGTCGGTCTGCCTCGTGCCGCTCCAACAGCAACTGCCTCTGACGTCGCTCCTCCTGTAGCTCATCGTTCAGGTTTTGAATTACCTGAACGACCTCAGTCGGAAGACCAGAGGAAGACAAAGAGGAAGGGGTCTTCCCCTTTTTCGCCAGCTGCGTGCCGACGCCACCCAATCCAAACACCCTCCCTTTCTTGTTCACACCGCCAACAGCCTCCATATAGATGGCGTTGTCGTCAGAACAAGATAGGGTGGGAGGAACCTCCCCTTCAGGGGTGGAAGCCACCAGGTCCGCCTCCTTCTCGGCCCTCCTGGCCTGATACGCCTCCTGTAAATTCAAAAACAACGATAGGATTAGTAAGCTGATTTGTAAGTAAATTAAAAGCATGTGTCAGTTAAAAGTAAATACCGCTAGCTCCGTAGTCTTCTGGTTTACCCATGCACCGGCTTTGTTCTTCTTGGTCATTTGCATGACCTCAAACAAAGAAGGCTCCCGGTGCTCCCTCTGCTCCTGTGGTGGACAAAAAACATTGAGATTATTATTTGTAAACATGTAAGACGAACCATAATAGAAATGTTTAACATAAATATACTTACAAATCTTTTCTTGTGCTCGAGGGTTGAAATGCTACCCCCAGTGTAAACCGAGGCTGCAGCATCGGCGGCTCTGTTGGCCCTATTCCGAGCACTCGCCTGCTGGAATGGGACCCCGCCCCACTTCTGGACCATCCCGTCCCAATGGTCCTCCGGGATCCAACGAGGGCGCTCACCCTTGTCCCTCACCTTCCAAAGGGTACTCTTGATGATTTTGGAGGTCTTTGTGGCAAAGACTGCTAATGTTCTTTCGCTCAAGCGCCTTCAAGCATGACTTTCAGAGTGTCTTGTGCTCAAGTGCCCCCTATGTTACGCTCAAGCATGGCAGGGGCCTGATGCATGGTTCAAGCTTCATGTTTCTTCATGACTAAGACCAAGTATGCTGACTTGATTGTTTTCTTGTACTTCCTGTATTTCTTCAAGAGTTTTGACAATGTTTTCTCTTTTTGGAACATATCTATCATTACTTAAAGAATTCATGCTCAATCTCTTCTATCCTTTATCAATTTGTTTTAATTCTTAAGCAATTTTAGAAAAATGAATCATGAAATCAATTCTTAATTTCCATTTATCAAACTCTCCCCAACCTAGAGTTTTTCTTGTCCTCAAGCAGAAAGAATGAAAGTTTAAACAAGAAGATATCCATGATGCTCAGATTCTAAGTATGAATAAAATCAAAAGACAGCATACTTCTTTGGACATATGGCATCCTTAATACCATTCATTTGAAATGTGATGCACAATTTAATGTTTTCACAAAGTAAGTAGCCTAATGCTGTAAGAATAAGGAGCTTCTCATTTTTTCTCACTAGGTGTCTGTTTCACACATTCATCATTAGAACTGTATAGTTAACATTGCCAGTCATTTCTAATCAAACCAAAATCAAAAGAATAGCAAGGATCAAAAAGGTCTTTTATCAAGGTTGTAATGAGGCTGGGTGTACAAGAATTCTTGGTTTTTCTTGGATTTCAAATTGCATGCACAAAGAAGAGCATAAGTAATGAAATTTTCATAATTTATGAGGCTTCTTCCTTTTCGAACTTCAAAATTCTTTATCTTCTTTTTCCAGTTCTCCTTTTGTTTAAAGATTTCTGGAAGGAGAACTTACTGTTTTTCTTTAGTATTTTCTTTTTCAACCTCCATTTCTTGCATCACCCTTATTGAAAAAAATATTTTATGCTCTTTTCACATTAAGAATGCTGATAAGGTAGTACTTTATTTTTCATGCTTGGGTTAGGGTTTTTTTTTAAAAAAAAACATTGGCTCAAATGGGTTACCAAAGAATAGGATATTTTATTAAGGGTAGCTTTTTGGCTCTGGCTAAATGTGTTTTCAAAAAGAATGCCTTGATCATTTCCTTACTTATTTCTTTAGAAAAAGGTTAATCAGAAAATTAGGCAATGCAAACTTAACAATTTCTAATGAGGTTCTTAATGTTTAATTTCTCGCTTCTCACCAGGTTATAAGGCATACTCCAATGTTCTCACAGTAAAAGGTTCAAGCATAAAAAAAATTTCAAGAGTTCATTCATTTCATTTCCTGGTTCTTAATTCAGCCAATTGTCCTTTCAAACAATGTTACTGCCTTAGAATTTGTTGCTAGAACCTAGTGAATCTTTTGCATGCATTTTACTTTCTTGCTTACGAGTTAGGAAAACAATTTAGTTGAATGTATGTTCATATCCAAATAATTAAACAGATCATGCAAATTCATCCATTAAGCATATAATTTAAACTGAAATACCCCAGAAATATTTGTCTGCAGCAAGTTAGAAATAAAAGAGAAAAATAAAAATAAATCTAAACAAAAAATCAAAAGGAAACCAGAATAAAAGTAGTCCAAAAAGAAATGCAATAAGCCAAGATAAAAATTATGAAGTGTTAATCTAAAAGTAGCAATGATTTAATTCCTCACTCATCATCCTCTGCCTCATCCTCTGACTCTGAATCATCCAGCTCAGGTTCTCTTGCTGGAGGTGGCTATGAGGATGATCCTGGTGTCTTATCCCTCCTTGGTAGAAAAGGCTTATCCCCAGGCCATGCCATGTGAGCTGCAAACTGAGCAGAGCCCATCCACGAGTTGACTTGGCCTACAAGAGTGCTGTGATACAGGCCATGGTGTAGGTGTACAAGGCCTCTATGATTGGCACTCTGTTATGCCATGATATGATTTTGCTGGATTTTGAGCTTGAATATAGCCTGAAGAATTATCTCTGATTCTGTGTTTAGAGAAGGTGGTATAGGTGTTGTTGCAGTTGCTGGTGGTGAGGAAGGTGCATTTGTGCCAGGTGGTGGAGGTGCAGGTGGTGCCTGGACACTACAGTAGTGCTCAATAAAATGCCTATCAATGGGAGGCCTGATAGGTTTGAGATCCTATACCTCAATTCCATGTCTTGCACAAAAATTAGTGATAAAAGCAGGGAATCCTAAACTCCCTTTTACCTTGTTTCTATCCTGGGATATCTTCTGATCAACCTTCATGAACTTGTGGATTTTATCCGAAATAATTTAGGCCAGGTCAATAGAGATATCATCCTACAGAATGCAGTAAAACAAATAGCATCAGAGACGTGTGAATTAGGGGCTATGTTAGCAAGCAAAAAGGATGTCTAAACTTGAGAGATGGTGGTCATATCCTTTCTCAGAATACGTAATGGGTTCTCTCCCTGGCCAAACTAAAAATGGTGGCCTGGTATGCATATTGCAGCTTCAATGTCATAAGTTTCAATGAACTCATTCCTTTATTTCATAGCAGTATAATCGCAGGACTCTCCTTTCCCTAGTTCTATAATGCTTCCTAGATAGGTGTTGATCTCAATTCTGCCATATGAAATCCAATGGCCTCTCACATAAGTCCTCTGATCACCTTCACCCTCCTTAGGCCATGCGTTGGCATAAAACTCTCTAACAACTTTAGGGTCATATTTATCCCTGGGGTAGCAAATTTTGAGCCAAGTTCTTCTCCTGATTACCATTATGAAATCATCACATTCTCCAAGAGCTAGGTCCACCTTTCTCTCGGGGATGAAGGTCCAGTTTTTGATATCCTTATAACGCTTAGTCCTTGCCTTGTCTCTAAATTTAGGAGCAGTGTTTTGGTCATTAGTGTGTGGCCTCTTTCCTTTATTTCTTCTAGAACTTCTTGCTGGATAAATAGGTGCAGGGGAAGTAGGTTCAACTTGTTTTGTTCTGGCCATCTGCAATATACTTAGCAATCATCATATCAAATGGTAAAATAAGTCTCTAATAATTTCAGTGAGCCTAGGGACTTCTTAATCAATGCATCCATTTTCACATCAAGCATGTATATCAGTGACTAATCAAACCAACAATGATTTTATTTGACATGGCAATAACAGTTCAATCTATTAATACCAAGCATGTATAGCACATTCTGGACTTTTTATCGGATAGTTGGTGTGCATCCTTAAAACAGAAGAAAATTTTCATAATGTTCACTTTAAAATAATGAATCAATTCAAGATAAAATGAACAAACCCAGATGAAGTAGAACATTTTATCATATAAGTAAGCAAAACAGAGAAACTTGATTCCATATTAAGACCTAAACATGTTTTTTACATCACAACACAGCAAAACGTATGCAAGACACATCAGAAAAAGAGAAAGGTTTAGAGTTACCTTGCTTCGGATGATTAGAAGAATACACAGTGCAGAAGAAAAAAGAGAAACATGCAGTTGTGATTTTGAATGCTTTAAGAAAATGAAATGGTAAGGTGTGAGAAGTTGAAATGTTTGTGGAAGGGGGTTATGAAATGCAGAAAGGTTAAAATGAGAGTGATGGGTGTAATGGCTTTGATTCTCATATTTAATGGTATCAGACAGAGCATTTTAAAATTGCTCGCTTAAGCATGGTATTTCACGCTTAAGCTTGAACGAACCAGAATGCACCCTTCCTCTCACGCTTGGTATTGCGCTTGGGCGCGTCACCCCTGTGCAATTTTTTCTTTTCTGCGCTTGAGCATGGAGGATTACGCTTGAGCATGAGCGTGTTCCCAAAGGCCAAAAGTTTCACGCTTAAGCTTAAAAACCTTCGCTTAAGCGAGTTCTCCCCCTAATGCTTATTTTTCTTCTCGCTTGAGTGTGCCTTGTCACGCATGAGCGTGACAACCCCTGATGCTCTAAAAGATCCTCATGCCTGAGCCTCCCTTGCTTCACTTGAGCATGGCAACACTACTGATGCTTAATTTCCTCTCGCTTGAGCGAGGGAATTCACGCTTGAGCGTGATCGGGGGTGAATTTGAAATTTTTGATTTGACAGAGTTTTACCATGCTTGAGCTTGATCCTTATACTTAAGTGAGAATTAGACAGTATGTAAATTACCTTGACACGCTTAAGCGTGAAGACTCATGCTTAAGCGTGAATATACCTGATGCTTTATTTTCCTTCCTCGCTCAAGGTTGAAATCATTTACTTGAGTGAATTTGAGACAGAATCAAAACTAAAGTTCCTTGCTTGAGCGTGAGAACTCATGCTTGAGCGTGATGTGCTGAACATTGTTCCTTAACCAAATCAAAAACATCAAACACACAAAACATACATAAATTGAAATATTATTGAAAAGAAAACATGTTGGGTTGCCTCCCAATAAGCGCTTGTTTAACATCATTAGCTTGACGTCTGAAGAGTTGTCCTATGGTTCATGTAGATGAATGAGAGTGGTGAGCTTCTCCACTTCTCCTCCCAAATATGGCTTAAGTCTTTGGCCATTCACTATCCATGTTCTCTCAGATTGAGGATCTTGTAATTCAATGGCTCCATAAGATTTGACTTCTTTGACAATGAAGGGTCCTGACCATTTTGATTTTAACTTCACTGGAAAGAGTTTTAATTTTGAATTGAACAGCAACATAAATTGGCCTAGATAAAAACTTTTATGCAAAATTTTCTTGTCATGATAGAACTTCATCTTTTCCTTATAAATCCTTGAAGATTCATAAGCCTCTAACCTCCATTCTTCCAGCTTCTTCAGTTGAATTTTTCTTTCTTGTGCAGAAGCTTATGGATTAAAGTTGAGCAACTTCATTGCCCAGTAGGCCTTGTGTTCAAGTTCCACCGGAAGATGGCAGTTCTTTCCATACACTAGCTGAAAAGGTGAAAATCCTGTTGGTGCTTTGAAAGCAGTTCTATATGCCCATAAAGCATCATCTAACTTCAAGGACCAATCCTTTCTACTCTGGGACACAATTTTCTCTAAAATTTTCTTTATCTCTTTATTGGAGACTTCTACTTGTCCATTAGCTTGAGGATGATAAGGAGAGGTGACTCTATGTTTAACTCTATAGTGTTCCAAACATTTCTGGAGTTGAGCATTGTAGAAGTGGGATCCTCCATCACTTATTAGCACGCGAGGCGTGCCAAACTTGCTGAAGATATTTCTTTTCAAGAATTTAATAACACTTTTGGCATCTGCCTTAGCACAGGCCATTGCTTCCACCCACTTTTACACATAGTCTACTGCTACAACAATATATTCATTTGTCAATAAAGTAGGTAAAGGTCTAACAAAATCTATTCCCCAACAATCAAACACTTCCACCTCTAAAATAGTGGTCAATGGTATTTCATTTCTTCTTGATATGCTTCCTGTTCTCTGACAAGCATCACAATGCTGCATAAAAACATTAGCATCTTTAAACAAAGTAGGCCAATAAAAACCTGATTGAAGAATCTTGGCTGCTGTCCTTTCTTCATTGAAGTGTCCTCCATAAGGTGAACTGTGAGAGGGCCATAGGATGTTCTTGGCTTTTTCCTCAGATACACATCTCCTCAGAATGTTGTCTAATCCAAGCTTAAACAAGTATGGATCATCCTATACAAATTGTTTTTCATCTTTCAAGAACTTTTTCTTTTGTTGCCGTGTAAGATCTTCAGGAAGCACTCCTGCAGCTTTGAAATTTTCCATGTCTATGAACCATGGTCTATTCTGAATCCATAATAGCTTTTCATCTGGGAAGTTATCTTGAACTTCAAGTTGAAATTTTATGACTTCATCATTAGTCAGCCTTGACAAATGATCTGCTACATGGTTTTCACTTCCCTTCTTGTCTCTAATTATCAAATCGAATTCTTGTAGAAGAAGAATCCACCTGAGTAGTCCTGGCTTAGACTCAAATTTGTTTAGCAAATATTTGATGGTTGTATGATCTGTAAAGACAAGAACTCGAGAACCAATTAAATACAATCTAAATTTTTCCAGACCATACACGACTGCTAATAATTCTTTCTCTGTTATAGCATAATTAATTTGAGCCTCACTCAAAGCCTTACTACCATAGTGTATGGGATGAAAGACTTTAGATTTTCTTTGACCTGGGACGGCACCTATTGCATAGTTGCTCGCATCATACATTATTTCAAAATCAAATTTCCAATCAGGAGAAATTATAATAGGAGCAGTAATCAACTTTTCTTTCAATAACTTAAAAGTAAACAAACATGCATCATCAAATTAAAATGAGATATCTTTTTGCAATAGATTACTCAAAGGTTTGGCGATCTTGGAGAAATCTTTGATAAACCTTCTGTAGAACCCTGCATGTCCTAGAAAGCTTCTGACTCCTTCGACATTGGTTGGTGGGGGTAATTTCTCGATCACTTCCACTTTTTCCCGATCCATCTCAATGCCTTTTCCTGAAATTGTGTGGCCCAATACAATACCTTTAGTTACCATGAAATGATATTTCTCCCAGTTTAGCACTAGGTTAGTTTCCACACATCTTTGAAGTACAGTGTCTGAATTTTCCAAACATAAATCAAATCATTTTCTGAACACTAAAAAATCATCCATAAAGACTTCAATACACTTTTCCACAAGATCAACAAAGATTGCCAGCATACATCTTTGGAAGGTGGCTGGAGCATTGCACAGTCCAAAAGGCATCTTTCTGTAAGCAAACACACCAAAAGGACAAGTGAAGGCTATTTTCTCTTTATCTTCTAGAGCCACCGCTATCTGATTGTAACCTGAATAACCATCTAGGAAACAATAGTAAGCATGTCTTACGAGTCTCTCCAGCATTTGGTCCATGAAAAATAGTGGAAAATGATCCTTCCTTGTTGCTTGGTTGAGTTTCCTGTAATCAATACACATCCTCCATCAAGTAACAGTTCTGGTCGGGATCAACTCATTGTTTTCATTTTTCACCACTGTAATGCCACCCTTCTTGGGTGCAACCTATACTAGACTTACCCAAGTACTGTCTGAAATAGGGTAGATCATTCCAGCTTCCAACAACTTCATTACTTCTTTTCTCACAACCTCCTTCATGGTTGGATTTAGTCTTCTTTGAGGTTGTGCAATGGGTTTGTACTCCTGTTCCATGAAAATGTTATGCATACAATAAGAGGGGCTGATACCTTTCAAGTTGTTCAATCTCCATCCCATTGCTCCTTCATTTCTCTTCAAAATTTGGATTAATTTATTCTCCTCTTCCTTTAGCAGGCTATTGCTTATTACAACTGGCTTTTGACCATTATCATCCAAAAATGCATATTTCAAGTGGGAAGGTAGTTCCTTTAATTCTAGCTGTTGAATTTTTGTGACTTGTTTTTCACCAAGGCTTTATGCAGGTTCTTCCTTATTTGATACCTCCTTACTTGTGTTAAAACTTCTGAGAATTTCCTCTACTTCTTTTGCTTCTTTCTCATCAAGTCCTTCAACTGCCCATGTTAAAGCTTTTTCAAGATAATACACATTTTGCATTTTCGTAGCTTCTTGTAAAACCACATCATCTTCTATATCAATTTTGAAATAGCTTTGCTTATCTGCAGGATGTTTCATTGCTTCAAAGACATCAAAGTTGACCTCCTCATCTTGAACTCTTACTTTCGATTTCCATCATCAACATCTATGATAACTTTTGTAGTTTTCATAAATGGTCTTCCTAAAATGAGAGGCACTTTAGAATCTTCCTCTATATCCATGATCACGAAATCCACAGGAAATACAAATTTATCTACTTTCACCAAGACATCCTCTGGCACTCCATATAGAAATTTTACTGATCAGTTAGCCAATTGGAGAGTCATTCTTATTGGCCTAACCTCCAACTTTCCTATCCTTTTTAACATGGATAGTGGTATTAAGTTGATACTAGCTCCAAGATCCAGCAAGGCTTTTCATACTGGAAGGGTTCCAATAGTAACGGGAATTATAAAACTCCCTGGATCTTTGAACTTCTGAGATAATGCCTTTTGAATAATGACACTACATCCAACTTCAAGCTCAATTGTCTCTTCTGAAAATTTCTTTTTCTTTGTTAGCAAATCCTTCATAAATTTTGCATAGGTAGGCATTTGCTCCATGGCTTTCATAAATGGAACATTAATTTGTAACCTTTTGAAAATATCCATGAATCTAGCAAATTGCCTTTCTTTATCACGTTTTGAAGGATTTTTGGGATAAGGCACAGTTTTTAACTGTGGAATGTCATCAACTTTTGCTTTTCCTTTTTCACTTTCATTGTTTTTGTTTTCTCTCTTTCTTTTTCTTTATTTCTATTTACATCTTCACTCTCTTTTTCTTCTTTTTCTTTTTCTCTCTCTTTTTCTTTTGAAATCTCTTCTTTTTTTCTTCTTTTTCAGTCAACTCAGTACTTATCATTTTTCCACTGCAGGTCACCACAGCTTTGCATTGCTCTTTAGGATTATACTCAGTGTTGGCTCCATACTGAGGTCTTTGTTGTTCAGCAATTTGGCGAGCTAGTTATCCTACTTGCGTTTCCAAAATCCTAATGGATGCCTCAATGTTCTTTTGATTTGTTAGAGAAGCTTGCATAAACATTTCCAAGGTATCCTCTAGTCTGTAAGTTTTCTCCATCAAAGAAGGTCCCTGTTGGTATGTTTGTTTCCTGTTGGATGTGCTAGCCTCTTGTTTCCATCCACCGTTTTAATTATTCCTCCATCCTTGTGAAAAATTGTTAGAAAAAGCAATATTATTGGAATTATTCTGCTTACCTTGATTGTTCATGTACAAGACAGATACTGTTCTCCATGGCAATGTCCATTTTGATTATCACCTCTATAAAAATCACATTTTGATTGTGAGTTTTGATTTCTTGTAGAGGTTTACACTGTATGTAACTGCTAAGGTAATTTTGCCATTTGTTGGGTGAGAGCTTCAATTTATTGGGTTAATATTTTATTTTGAGCTAGAATGGCATCAGTAGTGTTTAGCTCCAATATTCCCTTCTTTTGGATTTGGGATCTATCATGTTGGGCTTGGTAGTCTGTGGAGGATAGTGCTTCAATAATTCTTATAGCTTGCTCTGTATCTACCATCATCATCATGCCTCCAACTGCTGTATCCAATATCATTTTTGTATCTGCCCTTAGTCCATTGTAAAAGATATTAAGTTGGGTAATATCTTCTAAATCATGGTTTGGGCACTTTCTTAGGAGAGATTTGAAAAGTTCCCAGGCTTCACAAAAGGGTTCATCTTGGCCCTGTATAAATGTTGTGATATCTGATTTGGCTTTGATGAATCTGGATGGTGGAAAGAATCTTTGTAGGAATTTTTCTTCAACTCCATCCCAACTACTCGGACTTTGATTGGGATGAGATTGCAGCTATTCCTTTGCTTTATCTGCTAAAGAAAAAGGAAACAATCTTAGATATACAGCTTCGATTACATCTTGGTCAAAACCCATTGTTCCAACCAATTCATAGAATGTGGCCAAGTGAGTATATGGATCTTCACTTGTCATTCGATGGAATTGGTGGGAACTAATTAAACTAAGAAAAGCAGGTTTCATTTCAATGGCCCTTATTGTATTTGGAATAGCAATGCTTGAAAAATGTTTGGGTCCTTGTTGTAAGGCATAATCTCCCAATGTTCTTCTTGGTGGATTTTGATTATGGCTATTGTCTTTCGCCATTTTCTCAGCTTGTGTTGAGGAAGAAGTTTTACCCGTGTGGAAGTTCTGCTTTTTCTTTGCTTTCTTGATCTTCTTGAGGAACCTATCTATCTCTGGATCAAATACAAATTGTTCTTTTGATCCCTATCCTCTTAAAAGCATAAATTAAACACTTACTCCAGCAAAGTTACCACATGTTAGAAGGAAATGAAAACACAAATAACAGAAACAATTCACAAACTCTTATCAATTCAATGCTTAGATATTCAAACTTGAATCGCCTCCCCGGCTGCGGCGCCAAAACTTGATATGGTTTAACTTGATTAATGTTATCAGATCTTGCACAGAAGCTTGTTGAAAAGGAAGTTTTCAATAAAAGAATCAAGTTTGTATAATATGGATTCAATGGAAGATTAGTGCCAAGTTTAAACACTAGAGTTATAGTAAAAATGGGTTGTCATTCCACTGAGGAGGTGTTAGCTTGAAGATCTTAGTTTTTGAATTGATTTGACAAGAAGTTTGTTTTTGTTTGTTGTAAAGGATACTAATTTAAAGGGTTAACAAAAGTAATAAATTTAAAGAACAACAGTAATAAGTTTTGGTAAAAATCAGATTTGAAAACTAGGATTGGTTTTTCATCACATCTCACCTTACGTAAGCTATGTAAGTTTGCATGTATATAACTTGAAGTGACAAATTTTACGTCACAATCAAAGTCATTTGCATCAATCCCTCGACTATAAAACTCATAACAATGATTTCAACCTACTGATCCCTCAGTCACTTGAAATCATTCCAGCATTAATGATCGATTATTTAGACGTTCATTGCATTAGATACCATCCCTGGTCATCTACTTACAACAAGTATTTCATTTAGATCTGCTTTCAAAAGTTATTTCCTAATATACTTAAGAAAACCAAAGACAAGAAAATAGTGATCCAGTACTTTCAAGCATTAAGTGTAGAATGAAATACAAAAACTATCAAATCTTGTTATATATATGAAAAACTTACAGCAGCATTACTTGGGGTTTGAATTGATTACAACCAATCCCAATAAAGGAATTAGTTACTCATGCCTTGCATTTTCACTCCAAAATATGGGAAAGAAGAGAATACAAGAGAGGAAAGTGAAGCTGAATAAATGATTGATGTTCCTCTCTTCTTCTACTCTATTTATAGAGGAGTCACGCTTAAGCTTCCCTTTGTCATGCTTAAGCGTAACCCCAACTTTCTGAGTAGCGTTGCAAGAGTGGTCAAAAAAATGCAAAAGTGGATGAGTTGGGATCGTATCCTTGGTCAATGGAAAATTCAGTGCCCATGCTTGTTCGATCACGCTCAAGCATGAGATATTCTCGCTTAAGCGTGACTACGCTTAAGCTTAGAATTTCCATGCTTAAGCGGGAGGAAACCTGATGCCTTCTGGTTCTCACGCTTGATCACGCCCAGGATCACGCCTAAGCGTGCAGGTCACACCCAATGCTACGCCAAGCATGTACTGCTTCACGCTCAAGCTTCCCTTTTTTACGCTTAAGCGTGGGAGGGCCTGATGCTAATATTCTTGCATGTACTGGTTCACGCTCAAGCGTCCCCTTCTCACGCTTAAGCGTGGAAGGGCCTGATGCTAATGTTCTTTCGCTCAAGCACTTTTAAGCATGACTTTCAGAGTGTCTTGCGCTCAAGCGCCCCCTGTGTTACTCTCAAGCGTGGCAGGGGCCTGATGCATGGTTCAAGCTTTATGTTTCTTCATGACCAAGACCAAGTATGTTGACTTGATTATTTTCTTGTACTTCCTATATTTCTTCAAGAGTTTTGACAATGTTTTCTCTTTTTAGAACATATCTATCATTACTTGAAGAATTCATGCTCAATCTCTTCTATCCTTTATCAATTTGTTTTAATTCTTAAGCAATTTTAGTAAAAATGAATCATGAAATCAATGCTTAATTTCCATTTATCAGTGCCACATATTACAAAAAGAAAATAAATGAATAATTAAAAGAATTTAAAAGAGGGTGTAGACTGCGTCTCCTAGTATAACAAAGAATAAGATGAAAAATAATTCTAAGTTACAGAGCATATAGACTACAATCATACAGACACATCTATCATATAATATTACGCATTTTCAGACTATATTTGATAAAAGCAAACCTGGCTTTTACTAAGGGCTTGGTAAGAATACCAACCCACTGGTGGTCTGTATCCATATATTTTAGGTCCAAAATGCCTTTCTGAACATAGTCATGTATGAAGTGGTACTTGACTTCAATGTGTTTTACCTTTGAGTGCTGGATTGGATTCTTTGATAAGTTAATAATACTTATGTTGTTACAAAATATAGGAATTTCTTCTTAATTGAATAGTCTTTAAGTTGATACTTCATCCACAGAAGTTGTGAACAATAACTGGCTGTAGAAAAGTATTCTACTTCAGTTGTAGAGAGGGCTATTCAATTCTATTTCTTACTACTCCATGAGATCAAACTAGTTCCCAGAAAATGGCATCCATCACTTATACTTTTTCTATCTGATCTATCACCTGTAAAATCTACATCATAAAATCTACGAAAATAAAAAGAGTCTATTCTTTTGTTGAACAACCCAAGGTCAGTGGTACCAACAAGATACCTCAAAATCCTCTTCACTACAAACAGGTATGATTCCTTGGGGTCTGGTTGACATCTTGCACACACACATACACTAAACATTATATATGGTCTATTGGATGTCAAATACAATAATGATCCAATCATTCCTCTATACAGAGTCTGATCAACTATGTACCAGATTCATCTTTGCTTATGATGCAATTTGGATGCATTGGTGTACTTATAGGTTTGGCATCAGTCATTTTAAATTTCATGAGTAACTCTTTGGTGTACTTTTGTTGATGAATAAAAATTCCATCAGCAGTTTGTTTAATCTATAGACCAAGAAAGAATTTGAGTTCACCCATCATGCTCATCTCAAATTCAACCTGCATAGCTTTTACAAAATCTTTGCATAGACTTTCTTCAGTAGCACCAAAGACAATGTCATCTCCATAAATTTACACTATAAGAAAGTGTTTATCTGAACCTTTTCTAAATAGCGTTGTGTCAACCTTTCCTCTAGTAAAGCCTTTTGATTTAAGAAAAGAACTGAGTTGATCATACTAAGCTCTTGGTGCTTGTTTCAGACCACACAGTACTTTACTAAGTTAAAAGACATGAGTTTCAAGGGATTTGTCTTCAAATCCAGGAGGTTGTTTTACAAAAACTTCTTCAATAAAACCATTTAGAAAAGCACTCTTAATATTCATCTGATCTAATTTAATTACTTTATAGGCAGGAAAAGCAAGCAAAATCCTTATAGCTTCAAGTCTAACTACAAGAGTAAAGGTTTCAGTGAAGTCTATACCTTCTTGTTGATTGTAACCTTGTGCTACGAGCCTTACCTTGTTCCTTACAACTTTACCTTCTTCATCTAATTTATTTCTGAAGACCCATCTTGTTCCAATGATGCTTTTGTTCTTTGGTCTTGGGACCAGGGTCCAAACTTCGCTTTTTTCAAACTCGTTGAGTTCTTCTTGCATGGCAATGATCCAGTCAGGATCCTCTAAGGCTTCTTTGTTAACCAAGTGGACTCAATAACTCAAGAGGGGGGTGAATTGAGTTTTAAAATTAATCGCCTTGTAATAACTTTATTTCACTTTTAGTTTGCTTTACTTAGAGAAAAGAAATTAGTTTATTAATAAACAAGTAATAGTAATTGAAGCAATTAAGTAAAGAAAATAAATAAATGACTCAAAATTAAATAGAGTTAGGGAAGAGAGATAATGGCACACTCAAATTTTTATCCTAGTTCGGATCCCCTACGTCCAGGTCCCAAGTAAACTTACTTGAGATTTTCCACTAATAAGAATTTAAGATTTATAAGATGAACCAATAATAGTCTCTTAATTTCCCTACCAAGAACTTTATCCCACACTTTTTTTATCCTTCTCATAATTCTTACCCAACAACAACCCTAAAGGCTACAACATGCCTTTGTTACAATGCTTCAACCTAATTTGTGAATGAGTAAAAAACAAAACTTTTAACTCCTCTTATAATGAATATGTAAAAACAAAATAAGAGAAGAAAGATACATGATAATGATCACGAAATATAGCTTTCTTTGTAGAGCAGATATTGCAAATTTAAAGCACTAAGAAAAACTCTCTTGATAGAGTAAAAAAGAAAATTTAAAGTACAAATATAATATGATTAACTCAAAGAATGTGGCTCTCTTTTGATAGAGCAAATTTTAAAATCAAAGCACAAAAGATCTTAACTCACAAGAATGTAGCTCTCTTTTAGAGAAAAATATGAAAATTAAAAGTGCAGAAAATTTTTACCAAGCTTTGCTTCTTGAAAACGTGAGAGAAAGAATAAGAAAGTTTAATGCATATGTTGTGTTTTTCGATAAAGACTTAGGCCTCTATTTATAGTGTTTCAAGTAGATAACTAGTCGTTGTAATATGAGCATATTCAAATTTGATTCCCTTAAAAGTATCCCTTAAGTTTAGCAAAGCTGAGAATCAGTTAAACTTATGCAGTGTAATTGATTATCTTAATCGGTTAGCAATGTTCTGTTTCACTTAAACATATCTAGATTTATCTTAATCGATTAACAATACTCTATTCTAATTAAAACACATCCAGGTTCATCTTAATCGATTACCTTAATCGATTAACAACATTCTATTTTAATTAAAACTAGTCCAGATTCATCTTAATCGATTACCTTATTCGATTAGCTCTTATTTAATCAATTACCTTAATTGATTACGTCTTTTTTAAATGATTTCAAAATTTATCTCTTAGGCTTAGGGGTTTTTTTGGATACAAACCCCGGTTGGTCAAACCCTGATTTGACTAACCTCAAAAATACATCCAACAATCAAACGGAGTTTTGACTATCTCGAACTACGTAAAGGATCAATATCAACCCTTAAATTTCTTTGTTTCCCCAACTCCGTTTCCCCAACTGGAAACCAAACGGACCCTTAATTGAATAGCTTAATTGATTTCCTTGTGCCTAATCGATTAACTTAATCGAATACGAGAGTGCTAATTTAAGATTCTCATATTATTAAACTTTTGAAAAACATTTTTAGAATCATCAAAACTTAGATTACAAGAAATCTAATTATTAATTCTCCCCCTGTTTGATATATTATTATGAACAAAGACATTCTCCCCCTTTTTGATAATGACAAAAAGTTTTGTTAATGATAGGGAAAATAATAAAGACACTTTATTTTCTCATCTCAATAAATCTTAAATCCATTAGTGTAGATCAAACCTTTTCATATACAAAATCAAATCATAATATTCATATCATCATATATCATAGCATTTCATCATTATACCATCATATTTTCTCCCTCTTTATATCAATATTTATATCAACATATTTTCTCATATTTTAAATCATTATATCATCAAAATCATATTTTCTCCACGCATTTCAAATGTATCATATTATAGCATGAATAACACATTTCATCATTATATTTTCTCCCCCATATAGATCAAATCATCTATCATCATATTTTCATTTAACATCATATTTTCTCCCCCTTTGTCATTATCAAAAAGAACTAGATACCACTATATATCAAAAATATAGTTCAAGATGCAATCATATTCATAAGACAATTTATCAAAACATAAGAGTGTAAGACATAATCCAAAATAAAAAACAAGAACTGGTCCATGTGAGGTGGAGGAGGTGGATTGTAGGGAGGATTACTTTGAAGGCTATCCAATCGAGCAAGAAGAGTTTGTTGGCCCTCTTTAAGAATGTCAAAGTGAGCTTCAAACCTATCAAGCTGATCATTCAAGCACTGAACGACTTCAAGGATAACATTTCCATGGTCTTAAGGTGCTAGTCTAGGAGGAGGATCATGAGATGGAGGTTGAGGATTAAAGTCCACACACCAGCATACTGAGATATTCCTATTTTTTTCCAATTGTGCCACTGCCATCTCATGTTTAGAAGATAGTTTTCTTGAACTTCTCCTTGTAAATCAATGTTAAATGCTTTTAATAACTTGGTTAGAAGGACAACATAAAGAAGTTTGGACTAGTTCTTACTTTTAACCATATGGGTTTTAATCATATCTATCTAATTTATAGGACGCTCATTAACCATAGCCTAAAGAATCAAGACATCTGTTTCCTCAACCAAAGCATAATTGTTAAACAAGAATCTTAGCCAGGCAATAATGTAACAGTCTATTATCCAAAGAAAGCCTACCAACAGTCCTAGAGTTATGGGTGTCATGATCTTCATGCCAAAGAGAGGTTCTAGCATCAGTTGGATCATAGTTCCAGGATTCATTAGCAAATAGACCAATAAAAGTAGAATCTACTTGGGGAATAAGTCCCGTAATGGATAAAATTTCATCAGTGATTTTCATGTCTACTTTCTTAACACATGCTTCAAGAACCCCATCCTTTAAGCTTAAACTATAGTAGAACATCTTTAATAACTCAAGATAAATAAACTCTTCAAATAATGAGGCAAATTCTAGAATATCATGTTTTTCCAAAACAGAGATAAATGAGAAATCTTGGTCTTTGAAGAAGTTTTTCAAAAGCCACATAGGAGAGATGATACCTTTGTTTAAAAAATGAGTGAGGTAACGGGTTTCCACTTACTTGGTTTTGAAATGGGGTAAGAAATACTCAAAGGAACAAGAACATGCTCCAGCAATGTTGGCTCTTTGCTTCTTCCTTGCATGAGAGATGGTTGGAAAAGATAAAATAACAATGGAGGTTTTGTAGAGAGAGAAAGTGAGAGATAAGTAAGAGAAGAGGAAATGAGTGGCTTTTGTGTTGCAAATGAGTGATTTGAGTGGGTAAATAAGGAGTTGAGATGGAAAAGGAAAGATCTTTATTGTAAATAAGGAGTTAAAGAGGAAAGGAATCACCTTTTTACGTTTGAAAATTGTCTCAGGTAAAAATAGCTTGGATGTCAAAGTTTTGATAATGATAAAGAAATCACTTAAAGAAACATGACAAAGAGATAAAATGTCAAAGTGAAAGGTTTATGTGAATAAACCTCTGAAGATGAAGATGCAGAAGAACAAATAGACTACAACTCAAATCATACATGAGACCTATTTTTTGATGAAGGATAATCGATTACACCCTTGTCCCAATCGATTACATAGGTTCTGGAACAAAGCCTAATCGATTACATCAAACACACTAATCGATTATGATACTGCATAATAAGATTAAGAGTATCAGGTAATTGGCACAATCGATTACAAGGCACACAACAATCGATTATCAAGGTTCTGTTTGTTAGCCAATCGATTACAAGGCACTATCTAATCGATTATAGAATTTCTGTTTGTTAGCCAATTGATTACAAGAAACTATCTAATCGACTACAGAGTTTCTATTTGTTTCACAATTGACTACCTGAAACAAATAATCAATTATAATGTTGAACAAAGGAATTAAATGCATCAGGTATATTTCATAATCGATTACAATAAACAGTATAATCGATTACACTGATATAATGGATTACAGAAGAATCCTTAATCGATTACACAGCTACTGGACAATTAAATAAGTGGTATACAACGAAACATAATCGATTACAACTCAAGGCGTAATCGATTACACAAGTATCAGAATTTAGGAAAGTGGCTTTTAAGTGCAAAACCAGCTCATTTCTCCACATATATTCAAATGCCCATGTTGTGCAATGGCTCTGAAGACTTTGAAGCTCCTCTCCAAGGCCTACAAACTTGACTCTAACATCTTCCACATATTTTTCTAGCGAGCTTATAGGATAATGTTGATTGGTAAACTTCAGATGGTGGTGGTTGTAATACCAAGTTAAGGAATTTCTTCCTTTGACAAGCTTTACTAGGACTCATCATATTTTGGTGTTAAATATGTAGATATCATTTTAGATGTGAAGTTACTTGAATATGCTTTTGAATGTCATTTTGTGTAATGACCATGTATGTAAATGATAAGTTGTTGTACAGATAGGCCAATTAGTGCCTTGTATGATTGTGTAATATCATACTAGTATTAAGAGATGAATCTTGATGTCATAATGGACATGAATTGTTAATATGCTAGATGAAATAATGGATTATATGGAATGCATAAGAAATTGTCTTTGCATTAGGTTAGGATGAGTTTAATCCATGATATTACATAAATTAAGAGTAGTTGATGAATTAACTTGGTAAGGTTGTAGGTAAGCCCTAATTAGGCATACTGGAGTATATGTGGAAAGGTTTTGGTGCCAATACCCTCAATTAGGAATTTCACACACTTTGTAAAATGCCATTTTTGGTATAAAACGTTTGACACACATGAAATCCATTTGAGAAGGCATTTTGGCACAAGACTTGGACTACTAGTTAGGAAATGAGATATATGAGCTATATACGATAGGCATTAGACGGTTTGGATTAAAATTAGTATGAGTTGTTGATGCTTGAATGCATGTTTTAGGCCTAAAATGGTCAAATGTTGTTTTGTGAGTATATTTCATGTCTAGATGAATTTTTGATTGAAACTTATGAAAATAGTTTTAAATTGGTAGATTTTAGCTAGTGTAAAAGTTTGATATGAATTGGATAACATTTGATTAGGTTTTAAACCATTACAAATTGGATTTTTTTTTGTAAATAGGCATTTTCTATTGGTGCTAAGAATTTCTACATATTAGTTTTACATTTTATGAAACTGGGAATCCTCTATACCAAATTAGCATTACTTATCTTCATAAAAGTTGTAGATATCTGAGTTATGAAAATTTACTAATTGGATTCACCTTAAAAGGAGTTTGTGGCTTAAGTTATGTGTAAAGTACTCTAGTATGTCCCTACTAAAAAAATTTTACATAATAATTCTGTATTTGTTAACCTATGACTTATCTGTACTAAATTAGCATTACTTGTCTTTATAAAAGTTATAAATATTTGAGTCATAAAAATTTACCAATTGAATTCACCTCAAGAAAATTTTTATGACTTAAGTTATGCATAAACTACTATAGTATATCCTTATCTAAAATTTTCTACATAACAACTCTGTATTTTGTTAAACTGGAACTTATCTGTGCCAAACTTTCTTTTATAAAAGTTGTAGATATCTAATTTATAGAAACTTACAAATTGGTTTCACCTCAAAGGGACTTATGTAGCTCAAGTTATCATTAAAATATCAAACCATGTACAACCCAAAAAAAGTATCCTAAAGTTTAGTGATTTTTTTTAGTTTATAATTTGAATTAAAGTATCTAATATACAATTCAAATATCTCAATAACCTTAGGTTAAGAAAAGCATTTAACATGTTATTTTAATTCAACAAATGGAAAACATTTTATCTTTTCTTTCTTTCCCTAAAAGCAGTTATTCATCACCTATCTTATAGTATGTACAAGCAAAGAAGTTACAGATACACACTGAAATTACACAACATAAATCTTAGGATTAAAGAATCACATTCTGAGTCTTTTATGTGCTGGCCATAACACTTGAGTAATGAGCTCACATAGTCTGTGGAAGCATCCCATACTTGGACACTGAAAAGCACCCCTACCTCACAAGGTCTTACCTATGACCCTATGACACCTGATGCAACCACCTTTGAAACTATAAGGTCATTACCAATTCCCTTGTAATGCCAAGATGATTTATCTGTTAAGTCTTTAGAATTTTGATTAATGTACATTTCATAGTTAGGCCATATAAGACATGTGCATTCAAGAAACTCATTCATATAAAAAAGTTTAGGGTTGGAAAAAGTGTTTTCATACCATTTATAACAGAGTAATCAATTACTATATATGATACAATTGATTACTAAGAAATTGGAGATTTAGTAATCAATTACCAAATTTGGATAATCAATCGCCTTGGTTGGATATCGATTATTGATGTATCAAGTATTTTCATTAACAATCGATTACTTTATACAAAAACAACAAAAATGATGTATATATACAACTAGATTCATTCTAAAACTACCATATTTCTATTTCCTTAATTTAGTACGAACACATTGCATTATCAATTGCAAACTAAGTCCAATATAACATTACTATTTCACATAACTAAATATGCAATCTCCACCCATCATCACACTAGTGGAAAAAAGGCTTTTTACACCGGTCCTTTTTGGCTTTTTACACCGGTTTCACGACCGGTGTGGATGGAGCCGGTGAGAAAAATAGGGACTTTTTACACCGGTTTTGGGACCGGTGAGAAAAATACATTTTACACCGGTCCTATTTATAATGACCGGTGAGAAAAATACATTTTACACCGGTCCTATTTATAATGACCGGTGAGAAAAATACATTTTACACCGGTCCTGTTTTTCACGACCGGTGTAAAATCTGTTTTTCTCACCGGTTTTGTTGTTGTGGCCCGGTACAAAGAGGACTTTTCTCACCGGTCCTGTTGTTGTGGACCGGTACAAGAAAGAACCTTTCTCACCGGTCCTGTTGGTTAGGCCCAGTACGAAATGTAATTTTTTTATTTTTATTTCAGTATATTTTGAATCCTGGGCGCCAATTAACACTTTTAAGTGTCAACTTTTTACTTGAACAGGCTTTAGACATCATAAAATAAATTATCATGCTAGCGTAGAGAAAACACCAAATCAAGGTAAGTGAACGAGAACAAAAATCCAATATTAACCTTAACAACATAAAATAAGTGATTGCCTCCAGTAAGAGTCCCTTGACAGAAAATTCATACTCAAGAATGTAATGTAAGATAAATATTTATAAATTCAAACTTAATTTCTTCTACATAAAGCAAATTTAATATTTAATGTTTTTTTATACATAAAAAATATAAAAAAAAACTACACTCAAATAAAATGATAAAACGAAAATCAGAAATGGATATCAATTTTGACAAAATTTTACTGAAAAATACAAGAACCACCCAGTTTTCAAGCTATACTTGTATTGCAGAGACAAAGGTACTTGACAAGAGGGAGATGACACATGATTCTGTATAAAGCAGACCAGAGAAAGAATGGAGGAGAAGACAAGGTTGTTGTTGTTGGATTTAGGTGCACCCCATAGCTCTGCATGTTTCCCTGATTTTGCAAGCTTCTTGATGAGAACATTGGGGTCCACATTCCCTGAAACCGTCACCTTCCCTTGCTCTACATCTATCTCGGTGGTAAACACCCCTGTAATTAATCAACCAACACACACACCGCATATTCAGCCTCAGATTTTGTTCTTTTCGTCGGATAATTAATGAAAGCACTAACTTTTACAGTTATTCTCTCTGAAGGGGGGTAACCATTTTGAAGGAAAGCACAAGATATAATAACAATGGAAGCATACATACCATCAATTTTCTGCAAGATTTTCTTCACTTTTTGCTTGCACCCGTCACAGTGAATGTTCACTTTAAGAACACATTTCTGCATGCACAAGTAATCCCACGGTCCAAAACGGAATAAAGGATGAGTTTCATTGCGAATAATAACAAATAACAAATAAAAAAGGAACTCAAACGGGACAAGACTCGTTCACTTTATCAGAAATATCCAAAATGCAAAAGGGGGAAATGAATAAACCAAAGTAAATAGGAAGAAGAGAGTCTGAACAAAAACAAAAGAGAAAAAAATGAAGGATGTGATGGATTGATTACCTGTATCTTCAAAAATTCTTCTTTATTCATGTCTCACACACCACCAACGGAACAAAAGGTCGAAACTTGTAAGAACACAGAGAAGGGGGGGTAGTATAGATCTGAACAAGAAAGAAGAAATGACAGAGGGAAAATGGAAACCGAACCAGATTGGGAAGTCATTTTGTAAGAAGAATTAAAGAGCACTATAAAACAAAGAAACAAAATGATTCAAACTCAAATGGAAAGCATAAGGATAACAACTGTAGAAGTCATTCAGAATTCAGAAACTGCATCATATCATTGTGCAATTAAAGAATGGAAGTATGCTAAATATTAGATATGTAGTTGGAAACACAGAGGCTAAGTGTAAACTGTAAATAACTAAGTTAGCAGCTAAAAAAATCTTGAAAACCAGTGATTGTCTTGGGACGACCAGCTTGACCCCCAACATCTACTGCTTGACCAACACGAACAGGCACGGATAGAGGCTTCAAGTTCTCATCCACAGTCAACAACATCCTTGGCTGTTGCAACAAAATATAACTCAGAAATGGCTCACAATAGGGAGAGCGGGAGTCAATCATTAGAAAGAGGAAATGAGACATCAAAACTAACCTGCATTGCCAAAACAAAGAAGTAGAGAACATAGTGATATTTCCCCAACACAATAGCTTTCATATCAAGGCATGCATGCAACATGGTAACTAGTCCAGCAAGAGCTGTCCTGCAAAAATGAAACACAAAAACATGAATTGAACCGATTTCATTGTATATCCAAATTATCTATACTAATATTTTATATTTTCTTAATTAAATATTATACTAACAAATACTACCTTTACGATTATGAAATTTAGAGGTTAGTAAATGGGAATTTATTTTAGTATCGTACCGATTTCATTCGTATTAAATGGCAATTGAAATTTTCTACATTCCTTTTGATCACAAGGTAGTGCACTTAAATTAGGAAGGAAAAGATTAAGGTTCAGAAATTAATACCTTCCAACAAGGTAAGGTTTGTACAAATATAAACAAGTGAAGCGCTGGACCCATCATGACCCAAATTTTTGCTTTTCCAGCCCCCAAAAAAAGAACTCAAGGAAAAAGTGTGGAGAGATAAAGAGAGAGAGAAGCTAAACAGGAAAGGAAAGTAGCACGTACAGTACTGATATCTGCTTCCTGAAAAATATGTTATGTAAATGTAAAAGTAATCACACAAAGTTATATACTTAAATACCAGAGTGCCATCATATATCATATAAAGTTAAGCAACACAAATTACCATTTAATATTCTATCCATCAAATAAAATTTACACTTATAATTTAGATAGTTAAATCTTTTGATGGTATTGTTGATGGATCAATTGAATTATAATTTACCACATACTGGTAAACACCCTTTCCCTGAATCGAAGTCAGAAGTTAGTTAGAAGAGGTGGTGGAAGCTCTTAAGCAAATAATTTAGCAAATAAAGTGCACCAAGCACTAACAATCACAAAAACATGAACCATATCCCCTTAGAAAACTGCTGCCTGATGCATATAAATTGTTAATATAGCTACAAATAAGATATAGACCAAAAAAATTTGAAGAGGCTCTAAAATCTTACCATAGCTACTTCTGAATCAGTATCATGGCTAAGTCTGCTCAAGGTATCCATAACATTGACCTGGAATGATCCAGTAAAAGGTCAGTACAAGTGACAGAAAAATGGTGGTTTCGCACACAAAATCAAATGACGAATTGGGAAATAGAGGAGGAAAGAAGGTTGACCTGGGCGCCGTGAGACCAAGTTTTGAGGCGAGAGGAGAAGTTTCCGGCGTCGCAGAAATCGGAATCGCCGAAAGCGTGTTGGAGAGAGAAATGGATCTTGGAATCGGAGGAAGAGTCTGAAAACCTCTTGCGGGAGGAGGAAGGAGAGTGAGATTGGGAATCGGGGGAGATAAAAACACAAGTCTTTCCTCAATACTATACCTGTTGAAGATAAAAACACTAGATCTGCATCTAACAACACAGCAAAACTCAAATGGCAAAAACGGCATTGAGGGACAAACCTTGCAGCTTCAAGGGAGAAGAGCGAGGCAGACGGCTTTGAGGGAGAAGAGAAAGACGGGAGCTTCGAGGCAGACGGTCTTCTAGGGAGAAGAGAAGGAGACGGTGGCTTCTAGGCAAATGGTGGTTTCGAAAGAGAAGGAGACGATGGCTTCGCGTGGCTTTGAGGGATAGGCGAGAGCTTCGAGAGTCGCTGAGGAGAAGACGAAGGGATCGCGTGGCTTTGAGGGAATGTGACCGACGGAGGGAGACCTTCGAGAGGGAGAGTGAGAGAGGTAGGGCTTTCGAGAGTGAGAGAGTTTTCAAGAGGTAGGGCTTTCGAGAGTGAGAGTGAGAGAGGTAGGGATTTGAGAGGGCTGCGATCGTAAGGTAGGAAAACTTAAAAAGCATTTTATATTTTTTCTCACCGGTCCAAAAAGCAAGACCGGTATAAAGTCTCACATTTCTCACCGGTCTAAACAAAGACCGGTATACACTTAAACCTTTCTCACCGGTCCAAAAATAAGACCGGTACAAAATTAAGTATTTCTCACCGGTTTAAAGAGTAGACCGGTGTAAAGTTTTATATTATTTACAAAATTGCCACCGCCTAATTTTTTACACCGGTTACATTACAACCGGTGTAAAACCCCCGGTGTAAAAGGTCATTTTTCCACTAGTGTCACAAGCATGCATACACCTTCTAATTCCTCTAACAACACACCTATCATTCAATTACACCATTCACCAATTACAAGCACTACTAACATCAATTACACTTCAATTTCTAATATTCATCAACCAACGTCACCAATTTACCATTTCACAACAAAACCTAGGAATTTTTTTTAAAGAAAAGAGAGGTCACCTTAAACTCTTGTTGTTTCCCTTACTTGGACACTTAAATCAAGCTAGATGTATGCCTTTTCTACCTTTGCATGCTAGAGAAATTGATGAAGGGGGTGGAGACTCTTCCTTAACCATGGTGAGATGAAAGTGATGGTGAGAATGAGGGAAAAGGAAGTCATGATTTGGGTGAGGTTAAAGAGGAGAAAAGGAAATGGTAATGAAGTTTGTAAGGGTTAGGAATTTTTGATGGTGAGAGTGAAAAAAGTTTAGTGAGTTTTGAGAGTTTAAGTGAGGTTAGGGTGGAGTAAGGTACATGGTAGTTAAGATGAGGTATGCAAAATTGATGGAATTTACAATTGGTCCTATGAAAATTGAAATTAAAACAAATAGAAAACACCAAAATAAACAAAGGGGAAGTTAAATATAGTCATTTTATCTCTAATTTAAAATTGGTAAAGAATATTAATTATGATAATAAGTTTTTCAAAATAGAGGATCTACTACAAATTTGGTTATGTAATTAAATTATTTTGTAGCTTATAAAATAATTTATTAGATACTGTTTTATTCGTCTTTATTATATTTTTAAGAATTTATAATTAAACATCATAATAAAATATAATTATTTTATTAATATAATAAAAATAATTGTTGGATAATTATAATCATATTTCTTAAATATTTCTAATTCCATTTGTGCTTAAAAAAATTAATTTATTTATAAAAAAAGTTATGTAAAATCATAGTAGTAGCTTACATAATTTTTATAATAGCATTATCAATTTATATTTTATTTCTATCATATTTTTTAAAAATTATTTATTCTGTCTTTTATTAACGAAAATTTAAAGAAAATATTTGATGTTTCAAAATCCTTAAAACTATGAGAGCATATTTTTATTAATTTTTTATATTTGTTAATTATCATTTATAAAATTTCATGACTATAAGTGTTTTAAATTCTAATACAACTTGTGTAAGACACAAATACATATGTATCTCTACATTTCTTTTATATAAAAGTAACTTCACAATTCATGTTATTTTATTAAAAATAAATTTAAATTTTCAATAACGCATTGATTTTTAGGTTAAAATAAAAATAGTTATCAAAATTTAAAAATTTCTTATGTCATATTGTATCTTAATTGTTAAATACTTCTATTTCTTAAAAGTTTTTTTTAACATTTTAATCATTTATTTTTTATAACTTTTTATTAAAATGTAATTGTAAATTTGCTACAATGTATCAATTTTTATATTTAAAATTGATATAAATTTATCAACAACTAAAATCTATTAACTTGTGTATGTTATAATAATGATTTTTACTTTCTTCTTAAATGCTATAATTTTTCTTAGAAATTCTTTAAAATATTTTATTTAATTATTTTATTTATTCAAGTTTCTAAAGTGGTAGTAAGATATTAATCATGATTACAAAAATTTAAAAGTTTTTTTAAAATATAAAATATACCATGAATTTAAAGACTACCATGCCTTTTAAATTGGTTACATTTTTAGTATTATTTTTTAAAAATAATTGATATTTCTTAATATATCCATAATATCAAATGAATATAACATATTATCTTAATTATATATCATTATATATATTTTATTACACAAAACTATCATATTTTATTACATGAAACTATCATAAATATAAATAATAAATTTTATGATAATTTTTTTTTTAAATCACATATGATGTATTCTACCATTAGCCTTTATATAAATTATTAAGTAACTATATTGCAATTTAAATTTGAATAAAATTAATAGTAAATAATTACTCTTTATCTCATGTAGGATTGTATCTTCTATTGGAATTACATGATAAAAATATAATTATTTCACTGACATAATAAAAAGAGATATAAGAAACTTTAATTATATTTTTTCGATATTTCTTTCTTTTTGTGGTGCACAATAAGATAAAAAATCACTTCTACAAAAGATATATAAAATCATAACATCATATATAGTTTTCATAATAGTATATATTTTATTTCTATCTATATATTTCTTTGACATTTAATTTAACAATGTTTATTAACAAACACAAATATTCAAAAGATTTATTTTAAAAAATTATATCCATAAAATTATGTAAAATATTTTTTTTATAATTCTTTTTATTATTACTTTTGAAAGTTAACAAGAATCCGGTCATTAATATAATTCTAAAAAACAAGATTCATTGAAAAATATATAATTCCTAAAAATTAAAAAATATTCCCAAACCAAACATCCTAAGAAAACATTACTTTCTCAAATACAATCGTATTTTTTTTCTCTCGTGAAGACAAACAAGAATTTTTTTTACCCTTGGAGTGTGGAGTGTGTATGCAGTGTGCCGCTTCGCAAGTGGCACTTGTCTGCACTAGGCTGTCACTCTCTTCGTTTCAGATCTAACTCTCTCAAGCTCCCTTTCTCTTCCCAATCTCATTCTCATTCTCATTCTCGATCTCATCAATTCCAGAACAAACCCTTCACCTTCGCCATCACCAATTTCTCAGGTTGAATTGAATTGGACGTTTCCTTCGAATTCATATTCATT
Source organism: Clitoria ternatea (assembly GCA_037962975.1). Taxonomy (NCBI): domain Eukaryota; kingdom Viridiplantae; phylum Streptophyta; class Magnoliopsida; order Fabales; family Fabaceae; genus Clitoria; species Clitoria ternatea. The sequence continues at coordinate 149,819,090 of CM075671.1, forward strand.
CAAATATCCCAATTCAATTCAATTCAATTTCAATCCAATGATGTCTTCCCCCAATCAACCTCCTCCACCCTCTTTCGACATGCACTCCTTCTTCAACCCAACCACAAACCCTAACCCTAACCCTAACCACAACCTTTCTTCTTCCTCCTCAGCACCATTCCCTCCCTCTGCACCACCTTCGTCATCCTCCTCGTACCCTCCCCCGACAGGTCCCTTCTCCCCCACCCCTTTCCACCACTTCCCTCCTTTCGACCACCACCTCCCTCTCCCCCACCACCGCTCCCTCTCTTTCCCCACTCCTCCTCTCCATCCCCAACCTATCCCTCCCCCTTCCAACCCCAACGCCGGTGCTCGCCTCATGGCCCTCCTCAGCAACCCTTCGCCCTCTCCCTCTCCCTCCCAACAACAACCACCCCCTCCTTCCTCCTCCGCCGTCTCCGCCTCCGCTTCCGCTTCCGCCCCGCCGTTCTCCGATTTTGCCAATTCGACCCTCATTCCGCCCTCTTCTAGCATGCTCTCCGCTGCCAGTGCCGCTGCCGCCGCGCTTACTCGGCTCCCCAGTAGTAAGGTCCCCAAAGGGAGGCATTTGGTCGGGGAACATGTTGTGTATGACGTGGACGTTAGGTTGCCTGGGGAGGTTCAGCCCCAGCTTGAGGTTGCTCCTATTACCAAATACGGGTCGGATCCTAACCCGGTTCTTGGGAGACAGATTGCTGTGAATAAGTCTTATATATGTTATGGGTTGAAACAAGGGAACATTAGGGTGCTTAATATTCACACCGCTGTTAGGTCCTTGCTCAGAGGCCACACTCAGGTTTGTTTGTTTTTTAGTTTGTTTGTTTTCAGTTATACTTGGTGCCTTGCGTTGTTCTGGTTTTGGAATTAAAGATGAAAAAAAAGGTGTATGGTTAATGCTTTAGGTTGTTGTAAGGGTGTATTGCAAAAGAAAAGTAAATGAAATGAGATGAAGTTGAGAAATTCTAGTTAGTTCTTACTAGTTAATAAAATGTTAAGATGAGTGCAACTGCTATGCACTGTGAGCGTTACTCTGTCAACATAGAAAAACCGTAGATACGACTTATAGTATAGTTGGAAGACAATATATAAAGATTAACACTTCGCTTAGGTCCCTAAAATTGGTAACCTCTGGCATTTTAGTGCCCAACTTTCGGAGACAATTGCTTTTGTCCTGAGATTGCTTGTTGTCAATTAAACTTTGGGAAACCATAGTTCCTGGTATTAACTGTCATCAATCACTTATGCCCCTGATTGACAATCAGCAATCTCGGGGACTAAGGTGATGGTTACGATCAATCGCATGGACTAAAATGATTGATTTCTAAAAGTTGTGACAGTTTATGAAAATCAGGAGCTGAAGTGTTTGATGCTACCAACTTTAGGGACCAAAGTGAAGGTTTAACTGATGTACAAAAACCTGTACACTGAGATTTTCTAATCATATTCTGTCAAGATATGTTAAGATGTAAAACAACCATAAGCCTTTCCGCTCGGTAGGGTGGGCTATATGGACAAGTGGCATCATGATTCATAATCTCTTATTGTAAGTAAGAATGTTATTATTGCATCCATGTACTTGCAGGATGTTGATCTACCAAGTACTTTGAGAAAGATTAGCTTTTAATTTCCTGATATAGAAGATTGTAATCTTGTGCATGAGTTAGACGGATTAAGTTTCATGTTTAGCATTTGGCCTTTTTTGTGTGTGACCGAATTTGAATTGTAAATCTGGTCCAAATGTGTTATGTTGATGATAGTTTTATTATCTGCTTGAGTGTTGAGTTCATACTTTATAGGACGAAACATATGGCAGAAGCAACAATAGGTACAGGAACAGCTCTTATGCTGAGCTACTTCTCTAGCTTTGTTTTGCTTCTTAGTGAAATTTAATTTGAATGAATGCTAGATGAAAGGCAGCGTTTCTGTCTTGTTCATTGTAGCAGAAAATCTCATGCTTCTTCAAGGTTGTTTACTGCCTGGATTGCTGCACTTTCACTCATGAGTCATTTTTTGTTTCCCTATTTCCAACTATACTACTGAATGTGTGTTTTTAATGGCCAAGTTATTATAAGGATAAATAATTTATTGTTTGATTAATCTGTTTTTCCCCCTGTTCAGAGGGTCACAGACTTGGCGTTCTTTGCTGAAGATGTTCATCTCTTGGCTAGGTAGTTTTTGTTGCCTGAAAATTTTAAATGGTCCAGTTTGTTTGGGTATGGATTAAGGGAACATGCTTTCTCTACAGTGTTGGCACAGATGGTCGTGTCTATGTGTGGAAGATCTCTGAAGGGCCAGATGATGAAGATAAGCCTCAGATTACTGCCAATATTGTTATTGCTATTCAAATATTGGGGGAGGAGAAAGTTGAACATCCTCAAATTTGTTGGCATTGCCACAAACAAGTAATTGTTCCATATTATTCTCCTTTTTCTTTGTTGTCAATTCCAAAAACTTGCAATGGATCTTTTTTCCCTGTATTCTTATTATATTAATTCTTCCTTTTCATACAGGAGATTTTGATAGTTGGTATGGGAAAACATGTTTTGAGAATTGACACCACCAAAGTTGGAAATGGTGAAGCATTTGTGGCAGAGGATCCTCTGAGATGTCCTGTTGACAAGCTCATTGATGGTGTTCAGCTTGTAGGCACACATGATGGGGAGGTGACAGATTTGTCAATGAGCCAATGGATGACCAATCGTTTGGTATCTGCATCACAGGATGGCATGGTTCGTAATTTTTTTTCTTTTTGCTCTAATCAACTGCCACAATTTGTTTTCTTTGTTTTGATTCAGTTTTGGTTGAAAGTTGAAGATATTCATTAAAGCAATTCTCTGAGCAGGGTGGATAATGCATGAATATTCCATGAATGTTTGTAGTTGTCTTTGAGTCTGCAACTGTATTAGTTTGTGTTTACTATAAAACCAAACACATGAATATATAGCTGCACTGAAAGATAGAGTAGAGGGGAGTCAGCGACAGTGAGGAATTATTGAATGTGCTTAGTGACTACAGATACAGCTCATCAATGGTTCAAAATATATTAAAGTAACAATAAAGTCTGTAGCAATGTTATTAATCATGGATGGTTGCTAAATTCACCAGAAGAATTTAGCGGATGACATTGGTGAACATGGAGGAAGCTTTGCACAATGTTGTTGAAATCGCGAATAAGATTGTGTAATTGTTTGATCTTAGGATTTTTGGGGGGTGAGGTGATCCTGGAAGGGCAGAAAATCGTAAATCACAAAGATCAGACCTGGATTGTAGATCTTGCTCCCAAGCTCGTGATACCGTGACGTGTTCTGATCTTCTCTCAGTCATGGTTATGGGTCGGGTTGCGTGACCCGGTATAAAAAAATCAGCTTTTTACACTATATTTGGTAACCGACTTAACTTCTTCCTTTCTTAAGTTTGGTGTTCCATCTCCGTTTGTTTGTTTGTTTCTCCAAAGCCTGAAAATAAGCTCCCTTGCTCCATTGTCGTGTGGTGTGCAAAAATTGGATTACCTCAAATCCAATCTAAATCTATTTAAAAACTATTTATAAGGATTGGATTTTGAATCTAATCCATTTTGTCATTTTAATTCAACTATGATCTAAATCTAGTTCTTAGAAAATGGATTTTATCCAAATCCAATTTTTAAAAACTGGATTTGGTTCTAATCCGGTTTATTAAAACTGGATTTTATCCAAATCCTATTTTTAATTTAGTTTTTAACTCAAATCCAGTTCTAATCCAGTTTTTTTTAGGTCAGATACAGTTTTTTAAATTATACTATTTAAAAAATTAGATTTTAAAATCAATCCATTTTTATTATGTTAAACTGGATTGGGTCTAATTTTTGAAAACTGGATTGGGTCCAAATCTAATTTTTTAAAAATGGATTTATCCAAATTCAATTTTTAAAATCTAGATTTAATCAAATCTGGTTTTTTAAAAATTGGATTGTATCTAAATCTAAGTATAAAATGCGCCTTCAATATCCAATTTGGTGAAATCCAATTTTTTCTTATTTGGATTGGGCTTAAATATGATTTGTATTCAAAAACTGGATTTTTTGCACACCCCTGACTGGTGGGTAGTGCGCGACTAGCTCTGTTTGGTCTTCTCCCTTTAAGGTTGCACTCCGACGGTGTGAACCCATCTTTGACCAAGACACTAGTTGCTCTGCTATGCTTTGATGACGCCCAACCAGTTCCGATCAACTCCGACAACCTGCTCTGTTTTGTTCCTTGTGTTGTGCAGCTTGTGCTTCTATTTTGTCACTTGTGACTTTTACCTTTGACCCCTTTTTAGTTTTTAGTGATTTGTTTTGTTTTGTTTTTCTTCTTCTCAAAACTCTGTTGTTCTCTTTTTTAAAGATGAGTCCAGGCTTCTGTATAATTATAAGTCTTTTGGAATCTTTCAATACTCACAAATTCACAATTTTAAGACTTTTTAGTGTAGTTTAATGATATGATTTGGATGTTATTTTCCTTATTTATATTATTTTATATAAATTCTATGTATGTGTATATATAGGTTTAAATATAATTTTAGATATTTAATAGGATCTTACAATCTGAGTTACAATCCTCTGATCTATGATTTTTCATTCCCCTCTCCGATCCCAAGTAAAATCTTGATTTTGACAACACTGATTACAAAGCAGCTATAATAAAAGAAGATATTCCATCCGGTCCTTATTATATATATATATATATATATATATATATATATATATATATATATATGAGACAAATTAGACCTATTTCTTGGTCTTGAATATAAAAGACAGTTACATATTTCTAGGTAAATTGATGATGAATTTTCTATCCTACCCTTTACTTATTATGAGAGGGTGCAGAAGTTACTTAGTCATGTTTCTCTATTTTAACTTTTTAATTTTGGGTGTTCTTAGGGAAAAAATAATTCTCTCACAATTATTGCAAATATTGGTATGTGTGTTTTTTACTTTGTGTCATGTATTTGGGATCGGAGTAGTATAATAGATATATGCTGGAAGTATACTTACAAAATTACAAAATATATAACAAATAAAAGAAAAGCTGTTAACATATATAAAGAGCCATAAACTATGAACATATAAAATTCATCAATAGTGCAAAGGGGAGCGGAAAAGTCTCTGAATATGAACTTCATGGTTGAAGACAGTATGATTAGAAATATGGAATCTGAGTTTCATATTCATGGAAGAGAACAAAGAGGGAATGTGTGTCTGAGAATCTGAATATATTTATTGAAAATAGAGCATGGTTGGAAATTTTAAATTAGAATTTCAGATTCATAGAGCAGAGAAGAGAAGACGGGAAATAACAGGAAAGGAAAAGAGAGGGGAAAGAAGAAATAAAGGGAAAAAAGAGGAAGAGAAAGAAATTTTGTTCCCTTATATGAGACACTGGAGACCTAGCGGCTATGTTACCCAGATACTTAGTACGATACGGATACGATACGACATGGATACGGGGATACAAGACATTTTTAAAAAAATCAAGATATGATACGGCCTAGATACATTCATAGAATTTTTACAAAAAGTACATGTGAGATTCATTCTAAGCATTGTTTTAAAACAGCAATGGCAGGATGGCATTGGCAGCAGCACACACAACAAAATAAAGACAAAAACAGCAGCACAAACAAAAACAGCAACACATTGGCATTGACATTGGCATTATGCATTAACAAAATAGCAACACACACAATAAAATAAAGACAAAAAACATTGAAGTGCACCACACACAAAAAACAGTAGCGCACACAAGAAATCAATTCAAATCAAAACTGTAAAAATAAAAATTGTTGAATTAAGAAAAATCATCTTAGAGCATTGAACAAACCTCCGAGCAATGAAGTGTAGAAGCTCCGATGGCAGAACCCGAAACAGAGATGCAGCTCGAGGAAGATGGGACGGGACGTTGTAGAAGAACGTTGAGCAAGAAGACGGGACGCTGAGGAAGAAAAAGCACGACGAAGAGCATGAGGAAGAAGAATGTTGAGCTCTGTTTAAGAAGCTCATGAAATAGAGCTCGATGAAAAGGAAGAAGACGGAGCGGAAGAAGCTAGAACAAGACAAAGAGCAAACGCGACAAAGAGGAAGATGACGGAGCTGGTTGAACGATGAAGGATGAAGGCTCTAGAAGCTTGGACCATCCATCATCAAAGCTAGTGGTCGAACGAAGAAGGGGCATTCGCGCTCGCGATGGAGAATAGAGGAGCCCTAAATGAAATTGTGTATTGAATTTGGGGGAAAAGAAGAAAGTGATTCATGTTTTGTGCCATTCAGCAATTAAAGTATTTAATTTTTTAATTGCATATCGTATCCTCTGTGCGTAAGCTGTATCCCACGTGAGCTCCGCGTATCGGAGCCGTATCCTATACGTATCTGTGTTTGGGTTTCACTTTTTTTTATTTTTTTAAATCCGTTACTTTTTGGATACGTATCGGGACATATCGGTCGCGTATCGGTATCCGATACGTGTCTGCTACGGGTACTTCCACATTTTTGGAGTATCTGGGCTTCACAACCTACCAGAGATTGCCATGCACTTCCCGAAGTTGATGGTGAGTGCATCGATCAAGAGAAGGATATGGATAGGGAAAAAAGCAAGGGAAGTTAAAAATGGAATTAGTATGACAAGTTGAGGTCGAGTCCCTATTACAGGGCTGGTACCAAATAAAGAAATTTAAATGAGAAAGATAAATGTTGTATTTAATTTTAATTTGATAAATGTTAATTTTAGTGTGGATACCAAGTTTCAACGAACCTAATAAATTTTAACTGGAAAGGATATATGGAACTCTAAATTTGGAAAATAAGGGTGAAAATGTATTTTCTTTTTCCTTTTAATAAAATATAATTATATTTTCTTTCTTCTCACCTTTCTTTCTAAACAAACAAGAGAAATGGAAAGCTATCATTTTCTTTACTTTGTCAAACAATTTAAACATTTCCAAAACTGCTAATTTTTTCTACCATGTTTTCCACCAAGGTGGTTAAAACGTAGACTCTACATTGAGATGACGGGAATTCACGAAACGTAAGATGACATGGAAGAGTCTATTGAAAATACTAAATTATATATAAATATAAAAAAAATATCAAACTAAACTCAAAAGTCATAAACATAAAACTCAGTCTAAAACATAAATTCATAATATTAGAAACATAAAACCAACCATGCTACCATAAACACCTACATAAAGCATGATGTGTAATATTAAAATATTAAAATTAAAGAAACTCAATAAATAAAAATAATAATAATAGTAGTAGTAGTAGTAATAATAATAATAATAATAATAATAATAATAATAATAATAATAATAACCCCCCTTGTAACCAAAACAAAAAAAATGCAGGCCCTAAAAACCTTCTTCCCTAATAGTCTAAAAAATCTAAACCTAAAGTAAAAAGTATAATAACCAAACAGGCCTTTATCACCAAAACAAAAAAAAGGGCCCTAAAAACGCTCCTATGTAATAGTCCAAAAAATTCAAAAACCTAAACCTAAAAGTAAATAGAAAACAGTAAAATACTTCCTCCTTCCTCCATCATTTCATGCGCCGTGCGCCACCCTCGTAGCCTACACGACCACCTTCACAGAAACGAGAGAGAAAGAGAGAAGAAGATGAACTGCAGAGAGAGATCAAAAAAGCGGCGAGAGGGAGACTGTGAAACAGAGGATGCGAATGGAGAGGTAGAACGCAGAACAAGCTGTGAAAAGGAGAGGGAGAATCCAGCTTTTCCCCTACGTCTCAAGCAAGGCAGAAACTGCCTCGTCTCCACGAATCCACGCCCGGTGTCGTGTTTCTACTCTGTCTCAAGGATAATGCATCTCAAACCAGGACGGGGAACGGTCTACCCAGTTTTTGACGTAGACTCGTACGTCTCAACGTCTTGCGACGCGAATCTGACAACCATGGTTTCCACACAGACTGGCCTTCACAAGCAGCCACACTAGTCTCCTTGCATTGTGTTTTGTGCAAATTTAGCAATGTCATAGTATCATGGCTACTATTTGATAATACTAGTCTGTAGTGTAAATGTACTGATGTTTAATATTTTCTTAAGTTTATTATTATTTGTGCCTGCCTATAGGCACTGTGCTCATGCAAGAATTGTTCAAATTTCAAAGAAATAATATAGATATATTACTGAAAAAAGTAGCGAGGACAAGACTTGAGAGCACATATAATGCTGGGGAAAAGTTGTATATAATTATTTCAAATTTATTTTATTGAAGTTATCTAATAAATTAGGATTATTTGGAAGAAAGTGCTTACAGGAAATTACCCCCTTTTACTCTCTATTGAGTGTAACATCCTAATGCATGCCAATGTCATACTTAATTTGTTATTTGTTTAATTTGGCATGGATGTCTCAAATCATTTGTTTTTGATCATCAAATGTGACAGATAAAGATCTGGGAAGATCGCAGGACACAACCACTTGCAGTTTTGAGACCACATGATGGGCAGCCTGTTTTTTCTGCTACATTTTTTACAGCTCCACACCAACCTGATCATATTGTCCTTATCACAGCAGTAAGTGTATTCATCACCTTTAGTAGATCAGGTCTTCTAGATGAATTTGTGTTGGCCAAAAGTCACTGTACTGTAGTGCAATTTATGGCCGCAGTTCATTGTTCCTAACTTATAGTCCTGGATAGAACTAACTTCCATAATGCTTCTATCCAAGTAATATTTTGTTTTACTTGTTTACAATTGACATCTGTGTGCAGGGACCTCAAAACCGGGAAGTGAAGCTTTGGGTCTCAGCAAGTGAAGAGGGTTGGCTGCTCCCAAGTGAATCTGAATCATGGAAATGCACTCAGACATTGGAGTTGAAGAGTTCGGCTCAACCGTCTCCTAAGGATGCATTCTTTAATCAAGTTGCAGCATTGTCTCATGCAGGTTTGCTTTTACTTGCAAATGCCCAGAGGAATGCTATATATGCTGTGCATTTAGAATATGGTCCTAATCCGGAATCAACACGCATGGATTATATAGCTGAGTTTACTGTGACCATGCCCATTCTAAGTTTTACCGGGACAAGTGATATACTGCCTCATGGTGAACATATTGTTCAGGTTTATTGTGTTCAGACCCAGGCTATTCAGCAGTATGCTTTAGATTTAGCCCAGTGCTTGCCTCCGCCATTGGAAAACATGGGACTTGAGAAGTCAGATTCCATTGTTTTCCATGATGGAATCACTGTTGAAGGATTCAACTGTTTAGACTCATCTGCAGGTAGAACATCTGAAATGTCTTTACTAAGCTCTGCTCCTAAAACAATGATACAAGCTAGTAGTACCGAGAGTGGATCTTTGGCAAGATACCCTTTAAGCTCTGGCCATATTGAGGCACCTATTTCTAAAGAAATCAGCAGTTCCAATTCTGAAACTAAACCTGTTACATTACCTCCTACTAGTGATGCTGATATTGTTTGTGTTCCCTCTCCACCTCTTCCTTTGAGCCCAAGGTTGTCAAGGAAACTCTCTGATTTCAGGAGTCCACAATCCAACTTGAGTGATCATGCTGGGGACCAACCTGTTAATGATTATTCAATAGACAGACAAATGGATACAATTCATAGGAACTTGTCTGACTCATTGAATAATGATTCCAAAAATGATGAGAAGAAAGTGATGCAGGATGATGTTTCAACTGTGCTTAATCCTTCTGTCCTGTTTAAGCAACCAACTCATCTGGTTACACCATCTGAGATCATAAAAGGTGGTTCCTCCTCTGAAACTAATATAATTGATAGGAAGAGTGAGGGAGAAGCAAAGATCCAGGATGTGGTTGATGTGGGTAATGCTGAAGTAGAAGTGAAAGAGGTGGGTGAGGCAAGATCAAATCAAAATGATGAATTTGGTCGGCAGGGGCCACAACAAAACCAAATTTCTGATAGTAAAGAAAAATTATTTTGCTCTCAGGCCTCAGATCTCGGTATTGAGATGGCCCGAGAATGCTGTGCATTATCGGGGGACACTTACATTACAGAGGAAGCTGGACAAATTGATTCTATGGGTGGGGACTCACTGGCTCAACCTCCTGATGCTGGTGAGGATGGACTCCAAGACTTGGGTAAAGATGTCCATGAAAAGGTTTCTGACTTCTCTACATCCATGGCAGTACCACCATCACCTGCTCCCAATGCAAAAGGGAAAAGACAGAAGGGTAAAAATCCTCAAGCACCAGGTCCGTCCTCCTCATCTGTAAGTGTGTGCAATTCAACTGATTCATCCAATGAACCAACTGGAAATTCAAGCCTCCCATCTACCGAAAATGCTTTACCTCAAATTCTGGCCATGCAAGAATCACTCAATCAGGTGATGAAAGTTTTTTGCTGTTCAAGAAACCCTATATTTTACTTTAAGGGACTTTGTTGAAACTGTTTAATATATATTCTTTTTCAATATTAAGAGAACTCTTCTGTTTAGAAAAAGCTGTGAACAGTTTTTCGTTTCTTTTCCTTCTGAAGCTAGCTTTTGTTCACTAGAAAATGCATGGCTAAAAGGGTTCTCATTTCCTCTTATTAATGCCTTCAGAGATGTATATGTAATTTATGTTTGTGCATTGGGCAGTTTGACTCATTATTTATTTATTATCTTTGTATTTGGCAGTTATTGACAACACAAAAAGAGATGCAGAAGCAAATGACAATGATGGTTGCTGTTCCAGTGACAAAAGAAGGTAGAAGGCTTGAGGCTACCCTAGGGAGAAGCATGGAAAGAGCTGTGAAATCCAATACTGATGCTTTGTGGGCTCGAATTCAAGAGGAGAATGCAAAAAATGAAAAATTGCTACGAGATCGTATCCAGCAAGTTACAGGTTTGATTAGTAACTTTATGAATAAAGATCTACCGGCAATATTGGAGAAAACAGTAAAGAAGGAAATGGCTTCAGTTGGGCAAGCAGTAGTACGTGCAATGTCTCCTACTGTGGAAAAAATAGTAACTTCTGCTGTTGTGGATTCCTTCCAGGTTTGTACAATTATGTTTATATCCACTAGAAATTAGAATGAACACAATGTAGTTGTCTTGCTGAGATCTAACTGGAACTTCTGCTATAGAGAGGAGTGGGTGATAAGGCAGTGAATCAACTTGACAAATCAGTAAACTCAAGACTTGAGGTTACTGTAGCTAGGCAAATCCAAGCACAGTTTCAGACAACCGGCAAACAGGTGCTTCAGGTATGTCACTTACCTTACTTTCACTTGTAAGTGTATTGTATATTTATGTTACTTAATTCTCGGAGTTAGTGTTATTTGTAATTTGATCACCAGGAAGAATTTAATTACTGAAATAATTTTTCTGTAGGATGCACTCAAATCCAGTTTTGAAACATCAGTGGTTCCTGCATTTGAGATGTCGTGTAAAGCCATGTTTGAGCAAGTAGATTCTACATTTCAAAAAGGCATGGTTGAACATTCAACTGCAGTGCAGCAACGCCTTGAATCTGGACCTACTTCATTGACAATGACTCTAAGGGTTAGTTATTGAGTCTACTTATTCCAATATGGCTTATGTGTCAACCTTCCTTTTATTTGGAAAAATGTGTGAACTCTTTATCCATGGAGAAATTTGGATAATTTAGTAAAATATGAGCCGAGAGAAATGGTATGAGTGAAAAGAAGAGTATAATGAATTAATCTGGGTATCAGAACATTTTTACTTTATTTAATGTCGTAAATACCCCTGATATGAGGATATGTTTTTATTGCAAAATAAGCATGCCATTTTTTGTTGTGGAGTTGTCTCCTTTTGCCATGGTTTCTTGTATTTGAACCTGTAAATTGTCAAAAATAAGCATGCCATTTTTTGTTGTGGAGTTGTCTCCTTTTGCCATGGTTTTTTTATTTGAACCTGTAAATTGTCAAAAATCTCAAATTACTGTCAGGTGATTTGGATCCACTCTATAATCTCTATGATATGGCTATAGTGTCACAGAATGATAGAAAACAAGGGAATTTATCCTCTCTAGACCAGGAGGCTCTGGATCCACTTGTAATGCAACTGCTTGCTAACTTTAAGAGATTAAGCTTTGTATGTTTTCTTTGTTATTTTTTATTGTGAATATTTTGAATGAGAAGACACACCTTTATGGGTTCCTTTTGCATATTAATTACCTTTTTGTTAGCCCCTTTTGTCACTGTTGACAATTTCTCTCAGACACAAACTTAGTTGCCTAGTTCATACTTGTGTGTAATGAAGTGACATCCTTTTCTCCTACAGATTAGAACTGATTGGTTGAGTAATATCAAATTACATGGTAGTGCTGCTCTTATTTTACTTATCACCATTTTTGTATCTCAATGGTAGTATTCCTCTTGATGCAATTTGCAGGATTCCATTAATTCGGCATCGTCAATTACCCAAACTTTGAGTAGAGAAGTTCTAGAGGGCCAGAGGAAGCTAATGGCACTCGCAGCTGCAAGAACAAATTCAGGCACATTAAATCCTATGCCCATCCAGCTGAACAACGGTCCTTTACTTCATGAAAAGGTGGGTAACTTTGCTCACCACTTGTGGGTCCTTGTAGGAAGGGTTTAACACAAAGCTTTACTTTTACCATACATGGTAATAATTGCTCTTACAATTTCATATTGCATATCAGGTTGAGGTGCCACTAGATCCCACACAGGAGCTAGCAAGGCTGGTTTCTGAACGGAAATATGAAGAGGCTTTCACTGGAGCCTTACAAAGATCTGATGTAACAATTGTATCTTGGTTATGTTCTCAGGTAGGCCATAGGTGTATTCATGTCTTTCCTCAATTAAGCAGGCTGTTTGTCAGCTTGGGTAAAATCTCCCGTTGTGTAATGGATTTTTTAATTGCAACCTCTCGTTCTGGAGGGGCAAATTGTGTAAAAGGGCTATAATTGTTTACAATCCAAATCTTCTAATTCAACTTGATGTGCATTTACTTAATTTGTAACATTTGCTTCGTATAACTATTAATTGAAATTTACTGTTGCTTCATTTTTACCTGAGTATATTCAAATAATGTAGACCATTAACATAATTACCTGATTTCTGCCAAGCAGGTTGATTTACATGGAATTTTGGCAATGGTTCCTCTTCCTTTAAGCCAAGGTGTACTGCTTGCACTTCTTCAGCAGTTGGCTTGTGATATTAACAATGACTCATCCCGGAAGCTTACTTGGATGACTGATGTGGCTTCTGCCATACATCCCTCTGACCCCATGATCACAATGCATGTTCGACCCATCTTTGAGCAAGTCTATCAGATACTGAATCATCAACGTAGCTTGCCCACAATGACTCCACCTGATCTCTCAAGTATCCGTCTTTTGTTGCATGTTGTCAACTCCGTGCTCATGACATGTAAATGATGTTTGTTTTCTCATTTCCAGAAATGTGCGAATCTTTGCCTTTTGAACTTATAACATGATTGGAATTTTGTACAAAATTGAGAGTTTCGCTGAAAGAGTCGAAATTGGTAGATGAGTCTTTTCACAGGTAGTTCATGTCAATATTGATTCAGCAGCAACGAAATTGGTTTTTTTGACTCCTCATCTCCATGTGGAAAAGCCATAGTTTCAAAGTGCGTCAATTAGTTTATGATATGCATGGAAATATGAAAATTCATTTTTGTTTAAGCTTGTAGGTCATCCGGGTCTGTGTATTCAATTAACTATTTGTTATTTACTTTCAGAATGATTATTGTTCAAAGTTGAAGTTCTTTTGAGCACATTAGCATAAAACACTTAGAATTTGTTATGCAGATTAGGATGAGTGGCATTTTGCAGCTTATTTAAGTTTATTCAAATAGTTTCGTATTCATGTTCCTTTCAAGCTTAAAATTAAGGGAAATTCGTTACAATTTTTGATGTAATTAAAATATATTAAATGAGTGTTTAAGGGTGTGTTTGGTTGGTTTTTCTGTGCTAGAATTGAGTTTTGATTTTATGTAAAATTAACCTCTGGGTTTTTTTTGGACCAACCTCCAGTTTAAGGAAATTTTCATGGAAGTTTTTGGTCTTATGAAAGTATATTTTTTTTAATGTTATTAAATGTTTGTCTACTAAATATTAAGGATATTTTAAGATATTATATTAAATAAATGATATAACTAATTACTTCTAATTATTATTTTTAATGTGTAAAAGTAGTTACTTTTATTGTATTTAAAATTGAAGATAGAATTAAAGTAACATGATTTTCATTTGGTTAATATATATTTGAAAATATATATTAGTAAATATAGATATTAGTATACATAGGTTGCATTGAAAGTTGATTCGGGTGTAATTGTGGCGCCTTAAATCTGCTATTTGATATTATAGTTATCTACTTCTAATTAATAAAAAGTAGGAGAAATTTTTCGTGTTTATTTCGTCACTTAATTAAGGTATACCACAATTTAAGACTTATAATAACTACCTTAGATCTAATTAGAAACCAACCCATATGTGAAGATATGAGAAGGGGAAAGTTAAGCAAGTATCTAAATTAACTTCAACAATGTATATATAATATTGTCATGCACCAATTCCTCTAATTCTCATATTGGTCATTAACCCTTCAAATTCAAGATACCTACCCGTGGTCTTACACATTCAAGTCTAATCCATAATCATGAACATCCACATCAAAGCTTTTCCAAGAACCTAATTAGTTGACAATACCATCCATACATACTAATGAATCATCAATCTTTGCTTCTTATCAACTAGGCCTCTTAATGTACTCATAACTAGGAGGTATGCATCATATTATCTCATCCTACATGCCTTGCACCAATTGTATGATAAAAATTCAGCATTTACACTAGCATAAACAAAGCTTCATAAATCCACTCCATAACTACTTCTATGCAACATACACAATTTTTGTGACATAATATCAACTTTCATGCATAATTCCTCATTCATAAAAATTCATGATATTCCTCATTCATAAAAATTCATGATCATCAATCTCTAATATACCAACAAATTCATAGCTCAATCTCTAAATCTAAATGTACCAACAATTAATCTAACAAACTCATTTGGAATTCCAAAAACTTAGGCATA
The DNA here is from genome assembly GCA_037962975.1 of Clitoria ternatea. NCBI lineage: Eukaryota > Viridiplantae > Streptophyta > Magnoliopsida > Fabales > Fabaceae > Clitoria > Clitoria ternatea. The sequence continues at coordinate 149,834,159 of CM075671.1, forward strand.
TACATTAATAGTCAAGCTATACAAAATAACGCCTATACACATCAAATTCTATAAAGAATTTAAATCAACATGTTCAAAAAGAAGAATGTCGGCCAAGGAAAACGAGACACCCTCTTCACATCGAACCTCCTCCACAAAAAGTGTACCTCTCTACCATCTTAACCTACATCACAAGGCTAAAATGGACAACATGGAGAGTGAGTATATTTTCTCAATGATGAGCAATTATAATGATAAGTCATGCATAGTGAAGCAATCATACATATTTTTCTTCAACATATCCAATCTCATTAATACAACATAAAGACCATAATTTGACAATCAATACATACAACATATACCATAACGCCAACTCATGCCAAAAGTTTTAAGTATCAATCACATGTCACCAACAATGGTCATCACTACACTTATACAATAGCCAACAACATCAACAATGTTTCTTAATTCAAGATTCTCATGAGTCATAATCATTTTGGGTACTCAAATTCAAATGCCATGTTCTCACAAATAATGCATATGTTAGCCAACAATTAATGCATATGCAATGAGACCAACTTGTAAAATTTTCATTTTCTCTTCATGTGCATGTTACACTCATGTGACTTACAACCACATATAGTTGTTTAATATATAGAACCAACGCAAGGTTTCTTCTCAAGATCAACGCAAGATCAATAATATGTAACATGGTATCCGCTTCGACCACGTATAGTCATTTACGAAATCAACCAACGCAAGGTTGTTATTCTCAAGATCAACGTAAGATAATTATTTATCACACATGAGGTATGTTATTCATGGATGGCCCCACTTCACCGGAACGGTCAAAGCCTACTGATAAGTACAATGCCACATCAAACATTACTCTATCATTAAATCAATGTTAACAACTAGGTCTCATTTTAGAGGTACATAAATATATTCATGTTTGTGAAACTTTGTTATGCTTATGCCTTCTCTATCTTGGAGGTTTGAAACCTAGACCATTCTCGTGACATTCTTTTTGTCTTGGGATTTGAAATTCACCATTGGTGATTAATCAAAATTCAAGGTGTTACCTATTAGGCTCTCTAAAACCTTAATTAAATTGTTCACTTCATTATGTTTCATCTTTAATCGTTTCCCTTTAGAAGACATAAGTCTTTCATCACTAAGTAATTCAAGTAAATTTTGTTCTTTATCTCCTTGAGACAACTAATTGTCATTATTAGTCTTTAAATATTTAAATGTATTATTATTAGTCTTTGGAATCTCCAATTATTCATAGTGATTTTCTATTATTACCAATCACAAGTAACACTCCAAAACCATGGTCATTTCTAATTTTATATCATGACTTAAATTCTCTAATCTACTTACATGACCAAGTCACTTATCCCTACAACAACATTCTCTAAGTTCAACTAGTAGCCTTTTTATGCCTAATATAATCCAATGATATTTTCTAGGCCAACAATCTTTTCTTTCAAATTTAATGGTTCATGTTCTTCACCTAATTCTTTATCAACATTATACTTTTTCCTACCCCTTTTACTCGTTGACCAATCTAATTCTTAAGCCACTCTTACTAACATTTTCTAAGACTATCTAATCTAATAACATGCCTAATTCTTATCAATCCTTCATGCCCTTCATTTAAGTCATCTCACATCCTACTCTTTGTCAACCAACAATTATCCAACACTGATTCTAATTAATAACGCACACCTAACAAGAGCTTTCATGCCCATTAACAAGGTCAACATATTTATGGACTTATTCTTGTCACTTTTCCAACTTCAAGAGAAATTTCAAAACTTACATTCAACCTTATACTTTCTACCAACACTAAATATATTTTAGATTATTACCTAAAGTCTCATAACTACTTTAAAACCATCTATAGGCCATTTCAAGTCTAAAACAAAATTTTTTCTTAAATCAAAGTAAGTCCTTAGTTTCCAATCTTGCATCTAATGCCAACCAATACCAATTCATTTATTTCAACAACAATTAATTCCATTATAATAACTATTTCATATCAATTTCAAGCCACTAGAAACATTATTCAACAACAACAAAAGATTCCAAATGGTCACCTATCATAAAGTTTAGGGTTCCATGTAACACCCTCGGTTAGATAAGACAACCCTTCTATAGGATCATCCTATTTAACTAAGAGTGTTAACAGTTTTCATAAAAAGTGAATATTTTTTTTAAATAAAGAGATGGCAGATCAATGGAAGCAAATAGTGAATATATCACATAGTCATTCACAAACTTACAAATAATTGTACTCATAACAGAATGGGGCACGCAGGCACCCTTAAGCATTATACAGTCATCCGGTGTCTTTGTCGTTAATAAATATTCAAACTATATAAACTCTATCTTTAATGATCGTTCTCAGTGGGTTCAGCATAGTGCTGTTCTTCACACTCGGGTTCTTGATTTTCTAATTCCTCTGAAAATTGTCAACAGTAAGGGTGAGTATAACCCAATGTTGGTGTATGCACTATGAGCTTTTATGCTTCTTCATTTGTATCATTTTTCTACTTATCAATAGAATAAATATTTCAGTTTAAAATTGTTTTAAAACATATTTATCCTTGGAGTAATAGGTCATATAAAAATTATTCCTAAAATGTCCCTAGTCAAGTATTTACATGGGGACATGTAAATACACTGAGACTAGTGTGTGAGTATACTGATGACCTGATCTCACAGATCATAGATATAGATGATATCGAGTCTTCACACAGGTACACATTAAGAGTAATGATGTACTGGACAGACCCACCATGAGAACGTTGCATGGATCGTTACATGATTGTCATAAACGATTCTCAATGTAATAATGGTATATGTAGTCCTTCGACCTGAAGTCACTACGATTCCTACATGAGGAGTTTATTGTTTTAATACAATTAAACGTCTTCTGTAACAAGAGGACTATAAAGGTTGTGATTAGGCAATGAACAAATTATGCAGAGGGATGTGAGTGATGTAGATGGGATTTGTCTCTCCTATGTGACAGGAGTGATATCCATAGGCCACTTGATGGAGTAAGACTAAGAAAACGCATGGCCATGCTAGAAAGAATAAATATTAGATATTTATTCGGATCCAGTCTATTCCGGTATCAAGTAAAATAAATTGGGCCGTACAAGGATGACGCGACCATGCCTTGGGCCCAATTAGGATATCGTGACAAAAGGAATAAACATATTAAATAATTATCACTTATAGGTTATGTTGATAATATTCGGACATAATGATGCATTGCTAGATGCCGCTCTTATTTTATATTAATAATAAAATAGTTTATTATTAATATGACCGGGTATTTTACCTATAGGGTCAAACACATAGAGTAAGCCCATTAGAAAATATTGTCTTATTTTAGTTGGACTAAAATAAAGCTATTGGGCCTAACTCTTTGGAATGAGTAAGGAGCCCACTTTTAGAGAGAACAAATTAGGTCAAACCTAAGCCTATAAATAGAGCATAAGATGCTCATAGGCCGTTCACTCAAGTGAGACACAAATTCGTAAAAGTTGCAAGAGCTACACGCCGTCAAACTAGCAGTTGGCAAGTGTTGCGATTCTGGTGGGAGTGCTCGTGTGGACTCCTAAAGGACGAGGCTACGACTGCTTCGGAGTTCTTCAAGAGGTAATCCAAAATGAATTTTGAAATTGTTTTTGTGCTTTGAAACACGGAACCTTGCAAATCCTATGGAATCCCTTTTATTTTTCCGCTGCTCATGCTTAGGGATTTCCTAACAGTGGTATCAGAGCCTAGGTTGCAAAACCGTGTTTTGGGCATTTGTTTATATTTTATGATGATATATTTTCGTTTGTAAGAGCTTTTGGAAAATATGATTTGCGAAATCGTTTCGTTGTTTAAAGCTTTGCAATTTTGTTTTGCGAAAATGTTTTGTGAAACTAGGATTCAAAAATGAACATGCATGATTATGTTGCTATTTTGAGTTATCGCATATGATGCATATTATTACAATGATTAATCATGTATATGGTATGACCTCTGTTTTGGCATGATACATATAATTTTGAGTTATTCTTTATAAATTGTATATGATGCATGTTATAGAGTTTCTCAATTTTAGTATTATGTTATTGCCATTTAAATTTGTATGATGTATGAGTTTATGCAATTTTTATATTTGATATGTGTTTTACTCATATGATAGTCATCGTACAAACTTTGAATCAATTGAGTTGATCTTCAAACATGAATGGTTCATGTTATGGGGCGTTAAGTGATAAGGTTTAAGTGTTAAACCATGGCCGTTCCTTAATCTAGGGTTCAAGAGTTGAAACCTAGACGACCGTCATGGAAAGGCATTGCATGTTGGCATTAGCGCAAATTGAATTCTAGGTTTTGAAATCCTAGACGGCGCTGCCTCCATGTGCCTTGACGGCTGCGTTGTGAAGTGTTCGCAACAAGGAATTAGGGTTTCAAAGTGGTTGAAACCCTAGCCAAAATTTTAGAGCTGTTAATGGTCAGTGGGACGTTCTGGCTAGGAAAGATTTGGTACTTAAGCGGTCACACCGGACCCACTTCTCTTTCCTGGGAACCAACCTGACTACAGTACTAAATTTTCGGGTCGGACACCCAAGACCCTGAAGGTTACCCGGTGCGGACATAATCCAGTCAATAGATAATATCACATAAATGATGCAATCAACATACTTATACCTATAATAAACAAATATTGTCATAGAAATGCATGAGTAGGGTTTATTATGATTTATCTTGATTAAGTCTCATGATGCATGTGGGCCCAATAATTTAATTCATCTTCATCTCATTCTTTGGAATATCTCCATTCCAATCTAGAGCGATCAGGGTCCGCCCAAGCTCCCGTAAGGTACAAATGAACTCATTGGTTCTCATCATTGATTTATATATATATTTGGGACTTGGATCCCTACGATCATAGTTACACTCCGTCATTTAGTCAAAGTACACTAGAATTGCATCGTCTCACCCGGCTATCAGGCGCGACTCTGATGCCATTGGGTTTCCGTTCCAGTTGTACTCCCAAGATTCTTCTACTGAGATCGAACGTGAGTGTCCTCCACCGTACCAAGTGTATGCTCTAGATTTTCTTCTCCTTTCAAAATATTTTCATGATGCGAAATGCATTCTTTTTATCTTTAGATCCTTGGGTATCCTATGTGTTTTCAGTCTCATCATATTATTCACAAGCTCTTGGATTCGATCAACTTGTTCAGACGTTGCAATTTATTTTATTATCTTATTCGAGAAAATATATCGGTTGTATTTTGGGTTCAAAATTATACTACAAAGAGTAAGATAATATATTCCTTATTTTATTACTTATAATTGAATTATTAATAATAAACAATAACAATAATACTAGTTAATAGAAACAATAATAATAATAAGTATAATATTAATAAGAGTAATGATAATAAATGGAAATAAGAACAATAATGAAAATTATAACGCTCCAATAATTCAAAAAGGAGTAAAGAGGAGTTTCTGAATGAAAAAACCAAGTAAAAATGTTAAAACCAGCTTTTCCGAGGAGAAAGAGTTAAATACCGAGTGAAAAATGGGTTAACCGAGTGAAATAAGTTGAATACCGAGTGAAAATGAGTTTGCCGAGTAAAATAAGTCTGTTTCCGAGTGAAAATGAATTTTCTGAGTAAAATGAGTTAGATACCGAGTGTAATCAATAGGATTCCGAGTGGAATGAGTAGGATTCCAAGTAAAATCAGGCTGAGATGAGTTTCTGGGTAAAATGAACATGAATCCGAGTGAAATCAGACTAAAAGAGTTTTTTGTGGAGTTAAAAATGTTCTCTGAGTGAAATATGATTGTGGAAGAGTTTTCTGAGTGAAAATAATATGTTTTTCGAGTGAAATTAGATTGTGGCAGAGTTTTCTGAGTGAAATCAAGTATGATTCCGAGTGGAATCAGTATGAAAAGAGTTTCCTGAGTAAAAATGTTTTTGAGTCCGAGTGAAAATAAGTCTCTGAGTGAAATAACTATGTTTTCCGAGTGAAATCAGTCTGAGAAGTGTTTTCCGAGTGAAACAGATACTGAAAAGGATTTTCTGAGTGAAATAACTTAAATTCCGAGTGAAATCCGACTGAGAGAATTTTTCTAAGTGAAAATGTTTATGAATCCGAGTGAAAACAAGTTTCTGAGTGGAATAAAATATGATTCCGAGTGGAATTAGTCTGAAAGGAGCTTTCTGAGTGAAAATAAGATATTTTCCGAGTAAAATGTTCTGTCTGAATGATCTGGTCGGTTTATTGTAAAACAACTGAGTGAGATTATGTATTTTTAGGTGATCCGGTCGGTTTTCACAAAATCCGAGCTAATTACTCACTGAATCCGACTTCTGTTTTATAATTCCTCGCTGGAATTCACATGAACACCCAGGATTCTTAGTATCTTTACAATTCAACAACAATCATATCCTTCGAAATTCAATATTTATCATATCATTCAATCATCATGATTAACAAAACTCAACACAATAAATCAATCATACACATAAAATATATGAAACAAATATATAATGATTTAAAGCATGTTAATTCAGACAATTCCCGAACCTGCCCAAGAAAAGTGAGGACCAAAGGTACCCCAACTCTTCCTAACACTCGGTTTTCCCCAGAATACCCAAGAATATACCCCCTTACCTTAATGGAGTTCCTGGATGGAAAGAAAAAGGTTCCCTTCACTGTCCTGCTTCAAATCCGAGTGAGAGAGGAAGGGAATTGAGAGAGAAAGCTTGTTTGTAGAAGGAGAAGAAGGAAGGGAAATTTGTGTTAGTTTCAGTGTGTGTGTTCTGAGAGTGAGTCAATGAGTGGTATAATAAGAAAGCAAGTGGGAGACAGCTTTCTGTGTGATTGGAGGAGTAGGTGGGATTAATGGAGCCTTTTGAGTCAGCTTTGCATGATGGAGGAGAAGGATATATTAATATATAAAAAGGGTGCTTCGAGTGGAGATAATGGACAATTAAATAAGGAGGTAGGCTATCTTAGTGCCCATTTCTGGCCGCCTACAAGCTATAGTGCGCATGATTGAATTGAATAAGTAAAAATAGGCACTGAAAGACAAAATTGGAGTCAACACGTCCATTCTGACACTGAATACCGAGTGAAATTACACTCGGTTAGTCTCTTAGCCGACTGGAATCCCATTTCCGAGTCCGGCTATGGAGAACTCAGCAATTCCTACTGCTTCCTTTCCTTGGAGAGACTTAATCCGATCTGATTCAAACCGATCCAAAGTCTCTCAGATTCCCACTCGATTCAATCCTCCTAAAACCGTGTCTACTCTTAGTCAGTCTCACTCGGTAATTTCAAACTAAATCTGAGTCATCTCAGTCAGTCTCACTCGGAATTGGCTTATATACTTAAGACAGTAAGGTTCTCAACCACAATTAACCAATCTCCACTCGGAAGTAGTCCAGTAGAGTATATCTCACTTGGGAAAGGAGTCATACCCATAGACTCACTCGGAAATGGTTCAGCCTCCTATATTTCTCTCGGAATGGGCTCCCTCTACCATTTTCCACTCGGTTTCCTAATCATACACATACGAAACCATTCGGAATCCTTCCCAAATAATTCCACAACACATTCCAGTCGGTAGGAAGCATCAAATCAACATAAACATAAGTATATATGTACTCTTCCACTCAGAATACTTCAATCAGAGGAGTTTCCTTCGAAAAAAGAAGCATTTGGCAAGGTATGACTCAGAAACGAGTCATTCTAGGGTGTTTTGACTCGGAATTTCACCCAGAAGTGGTTCTCTTGAACACACTTCACTCAGAATTACTTCTCAGGTCAGGACTCCACTCGGTGGTAGCCCTCTCAGTCATGTTTTACTCGGAAAACATGACACTGACTCGGAATTCCATCCTTCACTCGGAATTTCTAATTATTCACTTGGAATTTCTAATTATTCACTCAGAATTTCTCTCTGTTACTCGGAACAGAGCCCTTTTCACTCGGAATTTGCATAATTTCACTAATGGTCCATATAATTTCCATTATTATGCACAAAAATGACATTTCTGAGATACCACAGACCATCAACAGGGTATATATTGACTTATTCTTATTTACAAACCTTCCATAATTCAAAAATTACAAGGGTAAAACTGTTTCTAAAAACAGGGATGTTACATTCCACATGCATATCATCAATTTTTCCAATACTAACATCATAACTTACATACTCTAAGATACCATCACAAAGCCTATTAAGGGTTTTCAACATACCCCAATGGAATTCAAGATTCCAAATTCAAGAGAGCAAAAGGAAGTGGGAGAGTTAAGGGCCAAACACCAAATGCTTGAATGAGCTCCACCAATGTGCAAAGAAAAGCCTCCAAGGACCTATCAATTTCATCACCCAAGGTGAGGCACAAGCAAGAGAATTTCAGTTTTTGCCATGGTTGAAGGGAGGAGAAGAACATAGAAGAAATAGGGAAATAAGAAGAAGAAACATGGAGTCTAGGGGTTTAAAGCCCTTACCTTGTGTTTTCTTCAACAAAAATTCAACATGACCTATGGAGGAAGCAAGCCATTAACGTGAAAATGAAGAGGGATAAAAGCAAGGAATTTTGTTTTTCCCTTCTACATATGGGGCTGTTGTTTTCGTGAAAAGCTAGGGGAAGGGAAGAGGAAAAATCACTTAGTTACTTGCTAAATTACCATGGTGCCGTCCCTTTAAAATTTTTGGCTCCAAGACCAAATTTTTGGCAAATACATCATCATGGGCTTTAAGTTTTAGAATTAGAACAACCCAATATATCACTCGTGGTCAGCTCATTTAATTGGGTGAAATTCGTCGTGTTTTGACTCGAAAACAAAGTGTTTTGGTCGCCGGGGCCCCCCGTACGTCTAATTAATCATTTATAAATTTTTCTGGGTTTATTTTTGGGTTTAAAATATTTATTTGATTTTTTTATAATACTCAATAATTATTTTTGGGTTAGTGAATTTTTGAGGCCCGTTGCTCAAATCGGTCGTTTTTCGACGTTAAACGACGCCGATAAATCCCAAATAATTCATGATAACTTCCACAAATGCTCAAATTAATTTAAGTTCATCGTTGGGACATAAATATTCATTCCTAATAATTATCTAATGTTTCCCAGCCTGTTGGGCCCGTCTCTGTATTCTGCTCATACGTCGTTCGTCAATTAAATGACGACGGTAATCGCTATACTCGCCGTATTAACTCAAGGGGTCCATAATTAATTTTCCTACATGTATGTGGCATCAAATAATTATTTTCTATATTTTTTCTATTTATTTACTCCGACTAATTAATTCTACTTAAATTTTTTGGGATGTTATAGTAATTACAAAGTTGGATTTCAAGCCATATTTAATTATGAGAATTTTAGTCTTTTACTCTAAATATTGATTTTAGATGGATCTCAATGTTGTAATTTTTTCCTTCCATTTGGACTAACTTGAACCATGGTTGTGACACAATAATTTAGGTTAAGATTTTAACCTATGACGCAGAATGACAAATAACTCTCTTTAACATTGAACATGTTTCGATTTATACATAAATGGTAATTTTAAATTATATATAAAAGATTCACGTGTTTTTATTATCACTTTTAATACAATACAATATGAAATATATTATGGTTTTCTTTGACTTGGTTTATTTTTGGCTTGAAGGATACTTTTAAGTTAAAGCTAAAAATAAGAGTTTTCAAAAGAAATGAGAAATTGTTTGGCATTCTTTAAATTCTTTTAATAAAATGATAGCTTTAAGTTAAAAGTTATTTGGTAAAATATTTTTTAAAAGCTTTAATTTTATAGAAAATTCAACTTAAGGATTAATTTTACAAATTATAAGTTCGTTTGGTGTATGGAATTGACAGCAATAGTGATGAAGACAACAATGATGGCAAAACCGACAATAATGGTAGTGGCGAAGATAAAAACAGTGGTGGGGGCGACAATAATCCCCTTAAAATTCATAATCTAAGTTTTAAGGTCACATATAAACATACATATTTTATCTAAACTAATTCAGATCCAAGAATTTATCATTAAGAAGCTATATATCTTAAAGCTACAAACATCACATACGTTAGGTGGTCTATGGACTTTTGTTGCTCTCATGGTGCTTTTGATTAATAGGTTTCATGTTACGTAAATTTGAAATTGCTCGATTTGTTCAATTATAACCTTATAATGTAATCATATTCTCAGGTCCGATTGTTGTTTTTTATTTCCGTATTCTTGATTTATCCTCTAGGTAAGTCTGGTTGGTTCTTTGCACCTAGTCCTAGTGTAGCAGCTATATTTTGATTTATCCTCTTTTTCCAAGGGTTTCACAATTGGACATTAAACCTATTTCATATGATGGGAGTTGCTGGTGCATTGGCATTGTGATACTATGTGCTATTCATGGTGCTAATGTAGAAAATACAAAATTTCCATACCTAAAATCATTCTGTTTTGTTTAGTATTTCGTAAAAATAAATGATAACAATACAAATACAATAGAGAATTTTGATTTCTGTTATTCAAACTAATATTCAATCAAACTAATAAAAGAGACCTTCAAAATCTTAAAAACTAAATACAAATACCAATATGTTCTCTAATAATATTAATGACTTCTCATGATATTTAATATAATAATACCTTATATATAATTCTAAATTATTTATAATTAATATAATTTAGAATTATACATAAATTAAAATATAAAGACAAAGTGAAATTAGTTTCATTTGTGAACTTATGAGTGAAATCTAAATAAATAGTTACACATAAAATTTGATAACATAGTTGTTTTTCCAAAATCAAAAGAGTGACATCAGTTTCATTTGTGAACTTATGAGTGAAATCAAAATAAATGGTTACACAAAAAATTTGATTACTTGAATATTTTTTTCAAAAATCAAAAGAGCAAAATTAGTTTCATCTATGAACTTATGAGTGAAATAAAAATAAATGGTTACACAAAAAATTGATAACTTGGATGTTTTTTCCAAAATCAAAAGAGCGATTGGGTTGATAAAAAAATAAAGGATTTCTTACTTGACACACACATATATAGATGCCAGCACTACTATCAACTCCACATCACACGGAAAATATATGTTATACATATGTCAAACAATGTTGATTCATTTACTCAATCTTTCACTTTAGCTAATGATATGATGGATCCATTCTAGATGATGGGTAATTACTGTAGTGTAATAAATCTCACTATCATAATCATTTTATCGATATCAAACCGAAGCACACCTTACAACATTGTTATACACTATGACTTGGATAAACATATAACTATGTTGTGGGACGACCTAGAACATCTCCTCTAGGGAAATAGTAGATCATAAAGATCATACTCATAGAGTCTTTGTAACATCCTGATTTTTAATTAACTACAAATTAAGGTTAAATTCAGGATTAAGGTTAATTATGGAATTAAGAATTGTTAATTGAATAATAATAATAATAATAATAATGCCAATAATGACCCATATGCCTTGGTGGCTTAAGAGAGTTTCGGTTCTCTCTCTCCTTGGCACACTGATGGAAGTGCCTTAATGATGATGTGATGGCTGATGGAAATTGTATTGAATGTGATTGGAACGTTGAGTGAGAGGGAGAGTGGACGCTGGCAGTGAGGAGATAAGGACTTGGGTTTCTTATCTCCACTCACTCTTTGCTCATTCTCTCTTTGGTATATGGAGAACCATTCTCCTTTTCTCTATCGCGTCCGTGGCTTCTTCTTCTTCCTTCGCTGTTCGTCTCCTTCGTCTTCTTCATCTTCTTCTTCCACTCAACATTGTGTGGAGTTCGAGTGGGAAGTGAAATACGAAGAGGAACAGTGTGGTGGCTGAGAGAGATCTGTCGGTGCTGTGTGTTTAATGGCAGAGGTCTTTCCCCTGTTCTGCCTAACAGCGTTGGATGCTTGGATGCATGGTGGCATGGAGTCCTCCATTTTTGGTGAGGACTAGACTGTTCGGGTATGGAAGAGCATTTGGAGTCCTCCACTGGGTTGCACGAGGACTGGTCGGTTCATGTGTGGGAGCAGAAGCCTTGGATCCTCCACTGGACCGAGGGTGAAGGCTATCTGCGTGGTGCCTTGGAGGCATGGAACTCCACTGTCTTGTAACAGAGCATGGAGTGTCTTGGAGGGGGGAGCTGTTCGTAGGACCGAGTGGCTCGGTGCTCCTCCAAAACTGGGTGTTGCAAGCTCATGGAGCTTCTGGATCTTCATTCCAGGTAAGGGGAGGCTTTGCATGTTAAATGTATTGTTTATGGATGGGTTTCCGGGTGAAGCTAATACACTGTGATGTGTTATGTTTGTTGCTTTGTTGTATGTTGTTTGAGTGAAGCCCGGATGTGTGATGATTATTATTGTGTAGTGTATGATTTTTCGTCCATATGATGTATGATGCATGATGAGGTTGAGTGAAATATGCTGTGAGACAACAACTAAATCCTTGTTGTGGTTTATGTGAAATGCATGAGATGCATGATGTTTATATTATGAATGCCAAGTGCAATTGCGTGTTAATTATGTTGATTTCCTAGTGAAATTCTATATGAAATGGCATGAGAGGCTTAAAAATGTTAATACCGAGTGAATCGCATGAATTAACATAAGATGCTTGCCTCAAATGATATTCCGAGTGAATGGCATTGTGGTTGCCGAGTGCATGAGATACGGGTCGGTTATGTTAATTCCCGTTTGGGATTTTATATGGAAAAGCATGAAATTGCCGAGTGCATGTGATTGCCGTGTGCATGTGTTATGATATTGCATTGGATGCATGTGATTGATATTAAATGCTGAGTGCATGGGCGTTGGACGCCTGATGGATAAGACCGTATGCATCTGATTCGTCGTTGGAAATGCTTGAAGCATATAGCGTTGGACGCTTAATACCGATCGACAATCAGATGAATACGTGTTGAAATATATTGAAAGACCTCAGGTTGGACATGAGGCAGTGCCGAGTGCACTAAGCATTGGACGCTTAAAGACCTTGGGTTGGACTCAAGGAAAGCTTACTGAGTTGGACTCGGGGCTGCCCGTAACACTCCCGTTGTCGCTTGGAGCGATTGTGTTACGTGTGAGGGCAAACGGTTTGGTACCTGTAAAACGGCCGAATCAGCTTGGAGCTGAGTGAAAGGCTTGGAGCCTATGTTGCAACAATAAAAATTGGTAACCGGATCCAGGTGAAATGAATGTGTGCACACTATGATTGTTATTGAGTTCAATGTGAATTGTTGAATATGGAAATATGGAAATGATTGGGATGAATCCAATTGGATTAATGCATGTATACTGATGTATTTGCCGAGTGCAATATGCTGTTATGGGTGTGATACATGCTGTGATGAACGATATGAATTATATGGCCACATGTAAATGTAATATTCCGATTGGACGATAGAATATATATATATATATATATATATGTTGATGTTGTCACCGAATGCAAAGTGAGCCTATGGCTGTGATTATATGTGATTGTAAATAATGTAAGTTTTATAGCCGAGTGGATTGGCTGGAATGAATTCCGATCGGATGATGATGTGTGAGTATTCATATTTAAAGGGCAGTGTGCGTTATGGTTGATTGAAATATGAAATTTGTATAATTGAGGATTGAGGTATAATCCGAGCCAATATCTGTCATTTAATATGTAAACGCTCACCCCTACACCATTTTTCAGGGTACGCAGGTCGGAATGGGAATGACGTGAAGGCCTTAACCCGAGTGATGGGAATTTAAGCTGTTGTAGTGTACAAGTATATTGTACCGATTGTATGTGGTCATATTAAAGCCTTGGCCGACTCCTAACAATGATGTATAATAAATGCAAATATATATGTATAGGAATCCGAGTGCATGTTCATATATACATATATAGTTTACATTGATATCATGTACTCGTATCGGATGATGAGTGTTGGTGAATGAGTAATGTTAAGATGATAAGTATTCCGAGTGCATGGTTATATTTATATATATGTGGTTTACATTGATAACATGTATTTGTATCGGCTGAGAAGTGTTGATGGATTGAATGATGCTAAGTCTATGAATTCCGAGTGGAATATTATTGTGAGAGCCATTTCCAAGTGAGGCTTAAGAATGTGGCCTTTTTCCGAGTGAGTTAGGCTCGAATGGTTCCGAGTAAGATATACTCGAGTGGGCTACTTCCGAGGGAAGGTTAGCCAATATGTTACCAGGTGAAAAATATGAGTAAACCCCGAGTGGGAAAGGGATTGAATATTCCCGAGTGGGAAATCTGAGTGAACCTCTTCTGAGGGAAGAATTATTGTAATGGTTCAGATTGGGATGTATCCTAAGTACATGACATATGTATATAATCCGAGTGAATGAGGTTCCATATCCCGAGTGGGTGAGACTTAGAACAAGTCCGAGTGGGACTTAACTTAATGGTCTTCTCCGAGTGAATAAGATGATATATGCCGAGTGAATCTGGCTAGAATATCCCGAGTGATGAATGATTGTGGAGATCCCTTCTGAGTGAAGGAAGGTCTAAGTGTTCTCTGAGTGAGAGAAGTAAATATAAGCCGAGTGACGAATGTGAAATACATTCCGAATGAGTTAAGGTTGAAATACCCCGAGTGGTGTTGATTGGAAGATATCCTGAGTGAGGAAGGTTTATGGATCCCGAGTGGGATAACCCTCATTTCCCGAGTGGATCATGTGTGTGACCTATGTGGATAAAAATAAGGAACTAAATATGGGCTTCCGAGGGAGGCATGTATGTTGGGGTTGTTTTCCGAGTGAATGGAACCCCGAATTCCGAGTGATAGAATGCCGAGTGTGGCTTCTCGCTTCAGCGAATGAGGGATTCGCTCCAGCGAGTGTGATTGGATGGAAGGCTTTTGGGTTGGTTCGCTTAAGCGAATGGCTGTCCGCCCAAGCGAGTTGGGCTGTCTCGCTCAAGCGTGCTGGATCTCGCTTGAGCGAGTGGACGCTGCTTTGGGGCTCGCTTAAGCGCTATGTCTTCCGCTGACCTGTTTGTTATTGGTTTTAATTTCCCTTGCCTTCCTTTCCCTTCTTCTGTGCCGGTTGCCTTGAGGTTTATTTTGGGAAAAATTTTCCCTCCCTCGGTTTTGGTTTTAAAAGTGAAGGATGTTTCATTTTGGTATCAGAGCAGACCAAAAGGTCCATGGCCAAGGTATGCCTACTGTGTGTGGGCGGTTTTGTGCAATATGACCGGTTGTCATCATTGCTTATGGTATTCTGTTGGAATTGATACATGTGTAACCATAAATTATGTGATTATATGCCTATATGTTGTTGGGGATAGTAGTGAAAGGTACTACTGTTATGATGTTAATTGGGGGTAGGAGACTTGCTTACTACTCTGGTTCGGTTATTTATGGAATGCTTAGAGGTTACTCTAAGCCTTGGTTGGTCAGAAAGAAAATAGAATAATATATGTTGGGACCCTTGTACAGGTGGAGGTCGGATCAATTGGTTAGGACTCTTGGGTGTGCTATGCTAATGGTTCATGGCCAAGTCATGCTTGTTAAATGGATTCGAACTCCTATGTTCGAGTTGATTAAGTGAATTATATATGACGTGTGTGGTTTATGGCATAAGTAATTTATTGCAGTTTCCTAAGTTGGAAATCTGGGTATGTGATAGATGGTTAAATGTAAAGCTTGATGCCTGTTTGATTCGGGTAGTGTCTCGGTTTCTGGTGTGTGAAAACCGAGTGAATCATTGGTTGATGTTTGACCACTAGGTGTGGTGACCCAGTTGATTGGGCATGATCAAGTATGATCGGATATTATTGAAATGGATATATGAGATATTAGAAAACTGGGTGAGAAATTGATGTAATTGGATACTTGAGGATTTGGGTTAGACTCGGTCTTGTGGTTGAAAACCGAGTGAATAATTGATTGAATTATGACCCATAAGTTATGGAAATACTAATCGAATTTAGTGTAATTGTATGCTATCAGATTTCATGGAGCTGGGCCTTGTGGTGGTCCAGACTTGGGATATTTGAATATAGTGGGAATATTCCACAATGGATTCTAGGTAACCCTTAGACTTATTAAGTATGGTTATTGACCGGATTTTGTGGATGGTCTGGACTCAGTGATAATTGGATGTTGCGGGAATGTTTCACGAGAAATAATAGGTGATCCCTGGAATTTCTGAGTCGTATAGTTTGATTGACCCTGTGGATTGTTGAGCCGAGTAAAATGATTATGTAATAAATTGTTAAGCCATGAATTGACATAAGATGAAATATGCATAATGAATGCGATACCGGGTGGATAATGAAGGGTAAGGATGAAATCCGAGTACGCTTGGGTATTGAGAATGATAATGATAATTGTACTTCATTGAAGTGTGTTTACAATTAATGAAAAGGCGGATGCAAAAGCCTGCTATGTGAGTGAAAGTCACATTATAATCCGAGTGGTGTACCTAAGTGAGCTCGGTAAATCAGTTAGGCTTAAATTGAGCTGTGGTCGGTGAGGTGAGATGAAACGAATGATTGATAAGTTGTCAGATTATGGTTTTGTGATAGATGAGATTGAATGGAAGGGGATATTTAATCGGTATGGGGCTGGAAGCCGATTGTTGATATGCCGAGTGAGTATAGGTGAATATAGTGCTGGACCCATGTGAATTTGTGGGGTCGGAAACCTATTGCCATTTTACTGTTTTACAGTAGTGGTAAATTATATTTAATGATTGTTGCTGTGTGATGTGCCTAGGTGGTACATAATGAGGATGATGTATGTAAATGTGTGTTTATATATGTGTGTGAACTGTTATTAATTTTTATGGGTTAGTATTAGTGGAGTGAGTTTGGTCGGTGTGAGTGGAAAGAACGTAATGTATGCTGTTCCGAGACGACTCTTCATGCCATAGGTATTGTGGCAGCGTACACGTTGCAGTGACTATATAATTGTTGTAACCCTATAGGAATGAGACGTCATCCTATAAGTTGGATGCAGCAATTCATAAGTCGGGCAGGTGAGGTTGTAGCTGCTTATGGTGATGGTGAGTCTATCGGACTGTTCCGAGTGAAAATAAGGACTGCATTGAGTGGAAAATAATTGTTAGTGTATCAAAATAAGGGTTGAAGGTTGTTTAACCTTGATGTGTTTACCTCCGAGTGGATTAGAGGTTATTGGGTATGAATTGGCTATTAAAATAATGATCGGTTATTGAAATAGATGGGTGATCGGTAAAGTGAGGATTTGCTCGGGAGAAATTAGTATATTCCGAGCGTGAGAAAATGGAGATAATTCTGAGTGAAATCTTTCTGGGAGAATGAATTACTGAGTGGAGTTATGATGTTCCGAGTGAAACATCGTTCTTGGGAGTCATTATTAAGTTATGGGACTGTGCCCGAATGACACTTTTATGTTAGGCGAAATCCGCGTGAAATATCCGAGTCGTGTGACTTTCGGATGACGTGTCTCGGAGTGTGACATTTCTGAGTGGGACTTGGAATAGGTAATTTTCCGAGTGAATAGCTCCTGAGGGGAATAGATACTCAAGAGGTAAACTTATTCATATTTGTGTTTGGGGTTGATGTTCAGAGTTGTTAAGTTTGAATTCAGATTTGTAATTGATGTAGGCTTGAATGCCGAGTGAAAATTTTGTAAGTGGAAAGTTTTCCGGGTGTGAATTGTTTTCAAACCCCGAACAACCTTTTTGATTGAGAGATCCGAGTGACATTCTCAGGGTGTAGGCATGGAATTAGCCAAATGAATGGTTAGAAATCTGAGGGTTTAGAACCGTGTGTGGTGCCTGAACGAGGTAAATCCAGGCAAACTGTGCTAATTGGAGCACATTGGAGCTCTTTTAAGTGTTTGACTCGGTATTGTCAAGATATATCATGGTTTAAAGAGAGATTTTAGTGGTCGGATGTTGAATATCTGAGGGTTTAATCCGAGATAAATCGGACAATGGTGAGTATTGGTGGGGATCGGTAATGTTGTTTACCGATTAGATTCTTCCCAACTGGATAATTGACATCTAGAATGTAATTCATATGACACAATTTTGAGCTTATACTCAGTGTGGGTACATGATTGTGCTGAGTGACTCCTACGAATTGGAGGAAATGGTGATGGATGTACACCGATTGATGATGAGAGTATAGGGCCGAGTGGCCAAAGAACTTGAGGTATCATTGGTTATAGTAAACTGGCAGAGTTAAAATGGGGTAACTTGTACGTTTTAAAAATTGAATCCCCAAATATATTGAATTCTATGATGAAGTTATGAGCAGGTAGGACCTGACTTTAGTGTTTTTGCCGACTGGAATTGTGGGGCGGTGTTAACCCGGCGATAGCGTCAGATCCGTTCGTTTCCACCACCGGGTTGTTAATTGGCAAGCGCACCAATCATTTGTAGTTTTCAAAATTTAGATATCGTTCCACTGGGATTGAAAGTCCAATAACAACAGTAATTTTTTATTTACTATGGTAAATATGAAGAAAGTTATGGACAAAAGAATGATTTATATACAATTTATACAATATTCACAAGATAGCATGGTTGAGTTGTTCATGAGATAAAAAGAAAATAAAAATCTATCTAAAAAGTTGAGTTGCAATCTAGAATAGGTAGGATACTTGAGATAAACACAGATAAACAAATTATGTTGGAAATTGGATCCCTAATCTAGAATAACAATGAGGAACTCAAGACATGCATATTTAATCATCAAGTTTCATGTCATTGCAGCTTAAAATCATTATAACCGATCCCTCGTGATATAAATTCTAAGAATTCACCGTAAAGTCTGATCCCTCGTGAGCTTTCTCAGTAAAAACTTGCATTAAGACCTGGCCTTATGGCAACAATGGTTAATAACCCCTATAGAATTGAGATACCAAGGGTATTCCAACTTTTACTTTCGTCAAAACAAGTTTCAATACGGCATGAATAATCATTCTCCCGTTTGACATTCATACTAATAAAACAAGTTTCAATACACATGAAAATCATTCTCCCGTTTGACGTTCATATTAATAAAAGATTGAAATGCTAACATGGATTTGAATCATAAACATGCAGAGGTCGAATTCACAACATTATACTCAATAGATTAGTTCACCAATTCCAACATAAACAAATTAGTTACACATGGTGAAAGTAAAAACAACACTTACAGAGTTTGACATTACGAAGACGATGGAAACTTCACGATACAACGATCACAATACACCAAAACACACTCAAGTATCTAGAAAACTATTCTAGAACTACAACTCACAAAAGAAGTACTCAAAGTCGAGCACAAAGAGAGAAGAATGAGAATGGGATGCCTGGAATGATGTTGGATGGCCCTATTTATAGGGCTGAGCAAGGGTGCTGACGCTACGTGTCAGTGTGACGCTACGCGTCACACCCCTGACTCAGCCTTCATTAAACACTTGATAATGGCCACTTCAAATTATTAAATTTGATCATGCCTGGCCACATGAACATGTTTCCACCGAGTTTTGGCCTTTCATGCTGAGTGGGGTGGCCCTTGGTGCTGAGTGGAGTGACCATTATTGGGTCTAAGTGGAGTGGTTAGCCAAAGTGGAGGTGGAGACCACGCAGCACTGACGCTACGTGTGGCTGTGACGCGTAGTGTCAGCATCCAAAATAGCTGTTGATGCTACGCGTGGGGTGAGGCTACGCGTCAGCTCCTCTAGTGTAATTTTCTCTTGATTTCTTAACTTTTTCACTACAAAACTAGAGAAAATTGATCAAGGGCAGATTATTTCCAACAACATCCATTTATTGAATTTAAAGCCTAATTTTCTAACAAATTAACCAAATTTTTATTTATTTTTGTGAAATTTTTATTAAAAGATTTATTGTAAATTTGAGGACTAACAAATACCCCCAACTTGAGACATT
Source organism: Clitoria ternatea (assembly GCA_037962975.1). Taxonomy (NCBI): domain Eukaryota; kingdom Viridiplantae; phylum Streptophyta; class Magnoliopsida; order Fabales; family Fabaceae; genus Clitoria; species Clitoria ternatea. The sequence continues at coordinate 149,854,094 of CM075671.1, forward strand.
GCTCGTCCTCGAGCAAGAGAGAAAAATAAAAAAATAAAAATTTGAAATCAAATTTTTGAGTTAGTCCGAGAATTTACCACAAAAAGTAATTACATAATTTACCATTTTGAAATAATCAATTCTAGACATCTAATATAACAAAGGTTTAATGATAAAATTCTTTAAAATATTTTATTAACATACCAAGCCTAATTTCAGGCTTAGCTCTCCAAGTGTTTATCTCAATGCGATTGGTAACCTGTTTCACTCAATCAATCATAAAATCAAATGAATTTAATTTTGATTTTCATCTAATCAATGTTTGGTTATACAGAGTTAATTCAGAAATCACAAGGTCTTTTCACGGGTTGTAATGAGGCTTGACTTACAAGAATCAATGGTTTTTCTTGGAATTCAAAAACCTGAAATCATAAAAGAGCATTTTATAATTTTTTTTAGGCTTTCTCTTGACCCAAACTCTCATTTCCTTTGTTGATGAAAAATAAATACCCCCAACTTGATTCTTTTCACTATTTTTGACTTTTCTTTTCCATACTTTATTTTTTTCTAAAAAGAATCAAGTTGCTTATTTTCACTCCCCATTTTTGTGAGAACATTCAAAATATTTTTCATTTATTTCAAGTGCTCTTTTGATCAATCAAGTATAGGGAATGGTAAAAACAGATTTAGGTTTAAGGGTACCAAGGAATTTTATTTTAGGCTCAAATTGGCTTGCAAAGGATAAAATAATTTTTACCAAGGTAAGCTGTTTAGCCCAAGGTTTCTTTTCACCAGAAATGTGCCTTGATCATTTTCCTGAATTTTCTGTGCAACAACACAAATCAGAGATTAAAGCAAAATCAATTCGAATTGAAAATATGTCGATTAAACCCTCAAGTATTTAAAAAGATATCTCTCAGCTCACCGGGCTATCAAAATTTGCTTGAGAGTTAATAAACCTATTGTAATTAAATTTATCAAAATTCCTAAGTTATAAAGAACTAATAATTGATTTTACAAAATTAAGTATCATTGTGTAAAAACTTTAAGTGTATAAATTAACTTACTAACAAAAATTTGATTGATTTATTAAAAAGATAAATTTTATTTTATTTTATTTTATTTTTTGGATTATTTTTCGAATAGAATATGCAAAAACAAATAATTACGTAAAAACACACCACACATAATAAATTACCATAATATAAAGTGTAAATGTAAATGTAAATATAAACTAAAAATAACTGTACTCAAAGTAAATGAAAGAAATACAAAGATGGCATCATCAATCCTCCATCTGATCATCATCCTCCTCCTCCTCCTCATCCTCATCAGAGTCAGCCTGTGCGCCAGAAGATCCACCAATCTTAAGGTAGGTAGGTAAATCACCGGGCCAAGCTACATGTGCTGCAAACTCGGCCGGGGTAACATAAGGTGCTCCCTCTCCCTGTAACCTGTACTGATAAAATTCATCGTGAAGATGAATATAAGCTCTGTGAGTGGCAGCCATCATCTGCATCATATGATGATGCTCAAGTGATATCCGGGCAAAGCCCTGTGTGACAGCATCAGTAGATGGAGGCTGCACTAGTGGTCTCCTGCTCCTAGGTCTGGGCTGAGCCTCCTGCTCTAGTGGTGGAAGCTCGCACTGCTGGACGAAATAATCTCTGTTTACTAGAACTTTGGGGACTCTCCCCGAAGAACTAGTGAACTCAGGTGAAGGTACGATGACTCCCTGCCTTCTCAGTAAGGCAGATATGATGAGAGGAAATGGAATGGGGCGGTTCACTTTATACCCAAGGGCATATAAGTGAATCTGCTCAGATATAAGCTCAGCAATGTCAATGGTATGGCCCTGGAGGATAGAAAAGAGAAGGCAACAACGCTCAACTGGAAGAGATGAAAGGTGGGTGACAGGAGTGATGTTATGAAGCATGAGGTAGGACCACGCCTGGGCTAGAGGGGTCAGTTGGGTCTTTAGGAGGTTAGATGGACTCCTTCCAACCTTACTTAGGTTGAAAAAGATTCCATCTTTTCTCAAAAAATGAGCAACCTCCTCGAGGGAGTATCCTAACTCTCCCTCAGCAGCAATTTTGTTTCTGTTTTCCTTCCAGAAACAAGTATCATCCTCGAGAGTAGGCTCCCAAGGATTACCCAATAGGGTACTGATAGTGTCCCAGTCATATGAAATATGCCGGCCCCTCACCCAACTCATCCGCTGCTGTCCTATACTTGGTGCGTCCTGGCGAGTCCTGAAGGCGTTCGCATAAAACTCCATCACTAAGATGGGATCCCCCTCAGTCGGTAGAGAAAACAGGGGTCCCCATCTCCTCCTCTGGATTTCATCCTGCAGCTCAGGATAATCTCCAGCACTAAGATCCAATACTCTCTCCCACATCAGCTTTTGGCCCTTAATCTGATGAAAACGGGCCCATTTTGCATCAGTGCAAAATCTCGTAGGATCCCTCAGTCCTAACACCTCCTGTCCCTGAAGATCAGGATCCTCAGAGGTGGTGTCAGTATCCGTGGCCTTCCTCTGTCTTTTAGAGGGACCAGTAGTGGGAATGGATTTCCTTGGTGCCATCTGCAAAAAGTAAAAATTTTAAAATTAATCATACATTAAAAAGTAAGTCATACATCAACCAAATATTTACACAAAATTTGAAACACAAATATTTTTGGTTTTTCTAAACACTAAATAGACATGTAATTCACAAAATTCAAAACAATATATTTTTGTATTTTTGTGATTTATAAAGAAAGTTAATATGCATATTTTTGGATTTTTAACAATAAAACAAAAATTCACACAAAATAATATACATCAACAATTTTTATATTTTTAATTTTTATCAATGCAAGAAAGTATAACAAATACTACATAAGAAAATTTATTAAATTAAAAGAAAATGCAAAACGACACACAAATAGGCATACTGGAAAGATTTATTAAAAACAGAAAATAAATATATACATAAAACAGTACACATTACTCAAAAACTAAAAACAGAGGCTGACGCTACGCGTGGTGGGACGCTACGCGTAACCCTATTCTGCCCACGCTACGTGTCAGTGGGACGCTACGCATGGGCTTGCAGTTCATCCTCACGCTACGCGTCAGTGGGACGCTACGCGTGAACTGCGCAGAACAGAGAAAAACAGGGGTTGCACAGTAGCAACCCCTTTCCAAACCACATTATATCCATTCAATTTCCTAATTCTAACAGCAATCAATTCCAATGGTCTTCTAATCCTAATCCTAACCACATTTATTTCTAAAAATCAAAAATTTAAAACGAAAACTAAAGAGAAAGGATTAGAACACTTACTTGTGATTCCTTGAGCAAATAGGATTGAGAAGTTTTGGAAGAGAGAAAAAGGGGTTTCGAAAATTTAGGTTTTGAAAACTAAGTGAGGCAGAGAGGAGATCTTAGGTTTTAAAACCTAAGATGGGCCTCTTTGGTTCAGTTTTAAAAACAGAACGTGGGCTCTGACGCTACGCGTGGATGGGACGCTACGCGTCAGGTCCAAAATTTAGAGTCCATGCTACGCGTCACAGTGGCGCTACGCGTGGGCTTCTATTTTTTATTTTTCAAAATTTTAATTTTCAAAAACCTTTTCTTTTGAGTTTTAAACCCCTTTTCTTTTAACAACATAATTCTAAAAATTTTTGTTTTTGTTTTGTTTTTATTTTTATTTTTTTTATTTTTTTATGTTAAAATAACTTAAAAAAATAGAAATAATGGGTTGCCTCCCATTGAGCGCTAGATTTAATGTCTCCAGCCAGACATTACCTCTGATTAATCAGGTGGTCTCCCAATATTCGTTGAGGAATCACCTGTCTTTTTCTTCCTCCTTCTTCTTCTCCGATGCTTGATTACCTGTCTTTCATCATTCAAGACATCGGTTAACTTAAAACAATTTAATTGATTGGGAAGAGATATACCTGATTCGGTTGAAGGGTAAACTTTTTCCTCATCATTTGTCCTAAGATGTTCATGAGCACTGAAGCTTATCTCTTCTTCATAAACCTTGACTGCAACCATACTTTGATCAATATCTACTCTGATCCTTGCAGTCTTCATGAAAGGTCTTCCTAGGATTAAGGGGATCTCAATATCCTCCTTCATATCTAGTACCACAAAGTCAACCTTGAAGTGGTACTTATCAACCTTTACCAATACATCTTCCACAATCCCAAAAGGCTTCTTGACAGAGCGATCCGCAAATTGTAATTCTGTTTTTGCTTCTCTTAGCTCATATTCACCAATGCGCTTTATTAAATCTAAGGGCATCAAATTGATGTTAGCCCCTAAATCTAATAACGCATTCCTGATGTTGATATTTCCAATTGTTACAGGAATGGTGAAACTCCCCGGATCTTTACATTTTTTCGGGGTTATACAGTTTGTTTCTTGCTCTGTATTTACTTGCACATTTTTTCTTTTTCATTTTTTTCATTTTTTTCTATTTTTTTACTTTCTTTCTTTTCTTCTTCTTTCTTTTTCTCTCTCTTTTCTTTACAATCAATTTTTACAACATCAGAAGAAACAATATTACATTGTTCCCTTGGGTTTTGAGTGTTTGCAGTAAACCCAGAACTCTTTAATTCAGCTATTTCTTTTGCAAGCTGACCCATTTGTATGTCTGATGCTTTCCGGGCAGCTTCATTTGTTTCCACAAACTGCAATAACTGTTGAATAGATTCCTCTATCCTTGTCAATCTTGCATTGTCAGTTTATGATTGTTGTGGCTTAAATTGATTGTTAGGAGGTCTGTTGGAAGGTCCAGTGTCCTGTCTCCAGCCAATATTTTGATTTTGCCAACCCTGTAGGTAATTGTTAGGAAAAGAATTTCCATGATTGAAAGGAAAATTACCTAAGGGTGCTCTTTGATGGTTCATAAAATTGGCTTGCTCTTGCTCATTTCCACAGTAACCACATGGTTGTTCTCCCATGTAGTGCATACATTGTTTAAGTTGAGCAGGGGGTGGTGATGTTACTTGAGCAATTTGGAGTTTTTCCAATTGCTTGCTCATAACTTCAATTTGTTGGGTCAGTAATTTTTGCTGAGCCAACACCGCATCATTTACTCCCAATTCGAGCATTCCTGGCTTCCTTTGTACATTACCTCTTTCATGCTTTGCTTGGCGGTCACTGATAGCCATTGATTCTAATATTTCTATGGCTTCCTCCACAGTCTTGTTCATTAAAGAACCACCTGCACAAGCATCTAACATCATCTTGAACTGAGGTAATAAACCATGGTAAACGATCCTTACCTTTTCAGCATCATCCAGGTTGTGGTTTTGACACTTTCTCAATAGTGCCTTGAATCGTTCCCATGTCTCTCCTAGTGATTCATCATTATTTTGAGAAAAAGAATGTATGGCTGTCATTGCTTCAAAATATTTCGAAGGAGAAAAAAATCTTTCCAAAAATTTTCTTTCAACATCGGACCAGTTTGCAAAACTACCCGGTGGACAAGATTTAAACCATTCTTTTGCTTTACCAATCAATGAAAAAGGAAAAAGTCTCATGTAAACAGACTCTTCTTGATTGGGTTCAAAACCAATTGTGCTGTATAACTCATAAAAAATAGTTAAATGTTCATATAGTTCTTCATGATTTAAACCAACAAATTGATTGTTTTGAATAATATTTAAAGTAGCAGGTTTAATCTCCACTGGAACAACAGGTCCTTGAAACATTCCTGAAACTCGGGGTGGACCATTAATAGCAGCAAACTGTCCCAATGTTCTCCTTTCAGCAGCTATATTTGAATTTTCAAAATTTTTAGAAGTAGAAGAAGATTTAGTTTGTGTTTTAGATTTCAAAGACTTGATTTTCTTTACAAACTTTTCTATCTCAGGATCAAAATAAATTTTACCTGCGGTAGATCGAGTTTGCATACACAAACTAGACAAAGAAAGTTAGTGTAACAATAAGTAAAAATAAATAAAAATTTTTTAACTAAGGTAAAAAAAATTTTACCACGGCAATTAAAAATTTACTGTTTTACTGAAACAATTCAATCCCCGGTGACGGCGCCAGAAAACTTGTTAACCTGGCGATAGCGTCAGATCCGTTCGTTTCCATCACCGGGTTGTTAATTGGCAAGCGCACCAATCGTTTGTAGTTTTCAAAATTTAGATATCGTTCAACTGGGATTGAAAGTCCAATAACAACAGTAATTTTCTATTTACTATGGTAAATATGAAGAAAGTTATGGACAAAAGAATGATTTATATACAATTTATACAATATTCACAAGATAGCATGGTTGAGTTGTTCATGAGATAAAAAGAAAATAAAAATCTATCTAAAAAGTTGAGTTGCAATCTAGAATAGGTAGGATACTTGAGATAAACACAGATAAACAAATTATGTTGGAAATTGGATCCCTAATCTAGAATAACAATGAGGAACTCAAGACATACATATTTAATCATCAAGTTTCATGTCATTGCAGCTTAAAATCATTATAACCGATCCCTCGTGATATAAATTCTAAGAATTCACTGTAAAGTCCGATCCCTCGTGAGCTTTCTCAGTAAAAACTTGTATTAAGACCTGGCCTTATGGCAACAATGGTTAACAACCCCTATAGAATTGAGATACCATGGGTATTCCAACTTTTACTTTCGTCAAAACAAGTTTCAATACGGCATGAATAATCATTCTCCCATTTGGCATTCATACTAATAAAACAAGTTTCAATACACATGAAAATCATTCTCCCGTTTGACGTTCATATTAATAAAAGATTGAAATGCTAACATGGATTTGAATCATAAACATGCAGAGGTCGAATTCACAACATTATACTCAATAGATTAGTTCACCAATTCCAACATAAACAAATTAGTTACACATGGTGAAAGTAAAAACAACACTTACAGAGTTTGACATTACGAAGACGATGGAAACTTCACGATACAACGATCACAATACACCAAAACACACTCAAGTATCTAGAAAACTATTCTAGAACTACAACTCACAAAAGAAGTACTCAAAGTCGAGCACAAAGAGAGAAGAATGAGAATGGGATGCCTGGAATGGTGTTGGATGGCCCTATTTATAGGGCTGAGCAAGGGTGCTGACGCTACGCATCAGTGTGATGCTACACGTCACACCCTTGACTCAGCCTCCATTAAACACTTGATAATGGCCACTTCAAATTATTAAATTTGATCATGCCTGGCCATATGAACATGTTTCCACCAAGTTTTGGCCTTTCATGCTGAGTGGGGTGGCCCTTGGTGCTGAGTGGAGTGCCCATTATTGGGTCTAAGTGGAGTGGTTGGCCAAAGTGGAGGTGGAGACCACACAGCACTGACGCTACACGTGGCTGTGACGCGTAGCGTCAGCATCCAAAATAGCTGTTGATGCTACGCGTGGGGTGAGGCTACGCGTCAGCTCCTCTAGTGTAATTTTCTCTTGATTTCTTAACTTTTTCACTGCAAAACTAGAGAAAATTAATCAAGGGCAGATTATTTCCAACAACATCCATTTATTGAATTTAAAGCCTAATTTTTTAACAAATTAACCAAATTTTTATTTATTTTTGTGAAATTTTTATTAAAAGATTTATTGTAAATTTGAGGACTAACAGGCGGTTGGTAAACCTCTTGAGGTGATTATGCCGAGTGGAATTATGAACCGGTCGGTGAATGCTTGGGAAACAGAGACATGTAATTAGCTGCTTGTTGAGATAAGTTGTATTGGAATTTCAAGGACGGAATTCTTTGAGTGGGGGAGAAATGTAACATCTTGATTTTTAATTAACTGCAAATTAAGGTTAAATTCAGGATTAAGGTTAATTACGGAATTAAGAATTGTTAATTGAATAATAATAATAATAATAATAATAATAATAATAATAATAATAATGCCAATAATGACCCATGTGCCTTGGTGGCTTAAGAGAGTTTCAGTTTTCTCTCTCCTTGGCACGCTGATAGAAGTGCCTTAATGATGATGTGATGGCTGATGGAAATTGTATTGAATGTGATTGGAACGTTGAGTGAGAGGGAGAGTGGACACTGGCAGTGAGGAGATAAGGACTTGGGTTTCTTATCTCCACTCACTCTTTGCTCATTCTCTCTTTGGTATATGGAGAACCATTCTCCTTTTCTCTCTCGCGTCCGTGGCTTCTTCTTCTTCCTTCGCTGTTCGTCTCCTTTATCTTCTTCATCTTCTTCATCTTCTTCTTCCACTCAACATTGTGTGGAGTCCGAGTGGGAAGTGAAATATGAAGAGGAATAGCGTGGTGGCTGAGAGAGATCTGTCGGTGTTGTGTGTTTAATGGCAGAGGTCTTTCCCCTGTTCTGCCTAACAGCGTTGGATGCTTGGATGCATGGTGGCATGGAGTCCTCTATTTTTGGTGAGGACTGGACTGTTCGGGTGTGGAACAGCGTTTGGAGTCCTCCACTGGGTTGCACGAGGACTAGTCGGTTCATGTGTGGGAGCAGAAGCCTTGGATCCTCCACTAGACCGAGTGTGAAGGCTGTCTGCGTGGTGCCTTGAAGGCATGGAACTCCACTGTCTTGTAACAGAGCATGGAGTGTCTTGGAGGGGGGAGCTGTTCGTAGGACCGAGTGGCTCAGTGCTCCTCCAAAACTGGGTGTTGCAAGCTTATGGAGCTTATGGAGCTTCATTCCAGGTAAGGGGGGGCTTTGCATGTCAAATGTATGGTTTATGGACGGGTTTCTGGGTGAAGCTAATACACTGTGATGTGTTATGTTTGTTGCTTTGTTGTATGTTGTTTGAGTGAAGCCCGGATATGTGATGATTATTATTGTGTAGTGTATGATTTTCCGTCCATATGATGTATGATGCATGATGAGGTTGAGTGAAATATGCTGTGAGACAGCAACTAAATCCTTGTTGTGGTTTATGTGAAATGCATGAGATGCATGATGTTTATATTATGAATGCCAAGTGCAATTGCGTGTTAATTATGTTGATTTCCTAGTGAAATTCTATATGAAATGGCATGAGAGGCTTAGAAATGTTAATACCGAGTGAATCGCATGAATTAACATAAGATGCTTGCCTCAAATGATATTCCGAGTGAATGGCATTGTGGTTGCCGAGTGCATGAGATACGGGTCGGTTATGTTAATTCCCGTTTGGGATTTTATATGGAAAAGCATGAAATTGCCGAGTGCATGTGATTGCCGTGTGCATGTGTTATGATATTGCATTGGATGCATGTGATTGATATTAAATGCCGAGTGCATGGGCGTTGGACGCCTGATGGATAAGACCGTATGCATCTGATTCGTCGTTGGAAATGCTTGAAGCATATAGCGTTGGATGCTTAATACCGATCGACAATCAGATGAATACGTGTTGAAATATATTGAAAGACCTCAGGTTGGACTTGAGGCAGTGCCGAGTGCACTAAGCATTGGACGCTTAAAGACCTTGGGTTGGACTCAAGGCAAGCTTACCGAGTTGGACTCGGGGCTGCACGTAACACTCCCGTTGTCGCTGTGTTACGTGTGAGGGCAAACGGTTTGGTACCTGTAAAATGGCCGAATTAGCTTGGAGATGAGTGAAAGGCTTGGAGCCTATGTTGCAACAATAAAAATTGGTAACCGGGTCCGGGTGAAATGAATGTGTGCACACTATGATTGTTATTGAGTTCAATGTGAATTATTGAATATGTGAATATGGAAATGATTGGGATGAATCCGATTGGATTAATGCATGTATACTAATGTATTTGCCGAGTGTAATATGCTGTTATGGGTGTGATACATGCTGTGATGAACGATATGAATTATATGGCCACGTGTAAATGTAATATTCCGATTGGACGATAGAATATATATATATATATATATGTTGATGTTGTCGCCGAGTGTAAAGTGAGCCTATGGCTGTGATTATATGTGATTGTAAATAACTTAAGTTTTATAGCCGAGTGGATTGGCTGGAATGAATTCCGATTGGATGATGATGTGTGAGTATTCATATTTAAAAGGCAGTGTGCATTATGGTTGATTGAAATATGAAATTTGTATAATTGAGGATTGAGGTATCATCCGAGCCAATATCTATCATTTAATATGTAAACGCTCACCCCTACACCATTTTTCAGGGTACGCAGGTCGGAATGGGAATGACGTGAAGGCCTTAACCCGAGTGATGGGTATTTAAGCTGTTGTAGTGTATAAGTATATTGTACCGATTGTATGTGGTCATATTAAAGCCTTGGCCGGCTCCTAACAATGATGTATAATAAATGCAAATATATATGTATAGGAATCCGAGTGCATGTTCATATATACATATATGGTTTACATTGATATCATGTACTCGTATCAGATGATGAGTGTTGGTGAATGAATAATGTTAAGATGATAAGTATTCCGAGTGCATGGTTATATTTATATATATGTGGTTTACATTGATAACATGTATTTGTGTCGGCTGAGAAGTGTTGATGGATAGAATGATGCTAAGTCTATGAATTCCGAGTGGAATATTATTGTGAGAGCCATTTCCAAGTGGGGCTTAAGAATGTGGCCTTTTTCCGAGTGAGTTAGGCTCGAATGGTTCCGAGTAAGATATACTCGAGTGGGCTACTTCCGAGGGAAGGTTAGCCAATATGTTACCGGGTGAAAAATATGAGTAAACCCCGAGTGGGAAAGGGATTGAATATTCCAGAGTGGGAAATCCGAGTGAACCTCTTCTGAGGGAAGAATTGTTGTAATGGTTCAGATTGGGATGTATTCTAAGTACATGACATATGTATATAATCCGAGTGAATGAGGTTCCATATCCCGAGTGGGTGAGACTTAGAACAAGTCCGAGTGGGACTTAACTTAATGGTCTTCCCTGAGTGAATAAGATGATATATGCCGAGTGAATCTGGCTAGAATATCCCGAGTGATGAATGATTGTGGAGACCCCTTCTGAGTGAAGGAAGTTCTAAGTGTTCTCCGAGTGAGAGAAGTAAATATAAGCCGAGTGACGAATGTGAAATACATTCTGAATGAGTTAAGGTTGAAATACCCCGAGTGGTGTTGATTGGAAGATATCCTGAGTGAGGAAGGTTTATGGATCCCGAGTGGGATAACCCTCATTTCCCGAGTGGATCATGTGTGTGACCTATGTGGATAAAAATAAGGAACTAAATATGGGCTTTCGAGGGAGGTATGTATGTTGGGGTTGTTTTCTGAGTGAATGGAACCCCGGATTCCAAGTGATAGAATGCCGAGTATGGCTTCTCGCTTCAGCGAATGAGGGATTCGCTCCAGCGAGTGTGATTGGATGGAAGGCTTTTGGGTTGGTTCGCTTAAGCAAATGGCTGTCCGCCCAAGCGAGTTGGGCTGTCTCGCTCAAGCGTGCTGGATCTCGCTTGAGCGAGTGGACGCTGCTTTGGGGCTCGCTTAAGTGCTATGTCTTCCGCTGACCTGTTTGTTATCGGTTTTAATTTCCCTTGCCTTCCTTTCCCTTCTTCTGTGCCGGTTGCCTTGAGGTTTATTTTGGGAAAAATTTTCCCTCCCTCAGTTTTGGTTTTAAAAGTGAAGGATGTTTCAGTCTTTGCTCATCACACAACCGCCCTCACCAAACCGGCAATCAAGGGACCCTTATATCCCAAGATACGTCCTTTATGTATATGATGCATGATGCATTAATTGTTCCTATATTTCATTGTATCATGTATTATATCCCAAACCAACAATTTTCCATAACCACAAGGATGATCTCAAAGAGATACACACTTTAGTTAAGAGTTTACCAAGGGTTAACAATGTGTTTTTCAAGCAATTTCAGGATAAGTAATTGATTATCAAGTTGGGGTAATCGATTGCTAAAGGAAGGAAAATCACTTTAGGAAATAAGGATAAAGTAATCAATTATCATACATGGGGTAATCGATTGCCATGATTGGGGTAATTAATTACCACGTCTAATGCAATCGATTACCGATAGTTCAAAATTTACTTTACCAAATAGAGATTTGGTAATCGATTACCATAACTTGGGTAATCAATTACTTTACATAGGAAATGACATAAATGAGTAGAAAATGCAGAATTCACAAGATAAAACCATTTCAAACTATCATATACTCAAATTAGTCATTAGTAACCTACCACGTAACTTCAATCAAGTTATCCAATGTAGGCTTTCAATACATGTTCAATCCAATTACCATAAACATCAAATCATTCACCTAATTCATATTGTTGATTCATCAATTTTCACAATTGAATCACATTCTAATAATCCAACCTATACATGCATTCAAGTTACCGAATCCATGATTAAATATTATTCTAACATTCAAATGGTGATAACTATCATAATTCTACAATCAAACATATTCTACAACTAAACATGCATTCCTACTCATTCTCTATCTATTCACAACATTTTCTCCTATTCGTTACTTCAAAAAAGACAATCACAAAGGTTGTGAGCTCCTCTTTTTGGTTCTACCTCCAACCTACAAACCAATAACACTCAATTTCACACACAATTATCAAACTAACTGATAACATTAACAATTAACCAACTCCTAACTACCCAAAAACTCAAGGACACAAGAATATTACAAATTGAAGGGAAAATGATATTTTCGTAAGTTTTGACTTACCAAATGAAAATTCAAAAGAAGGTTATGCTTTCTGCAACACCAATAAGAAAACAATACACCTACAAGTATAAATTTAGGTGAATTAGGGTTTGATTTCAAGAAATTGAAGAAAATACCAAATGATTTATAGATTCATAAGCAAGATTAAGAATAGAAGCTTGCTTTACTCAGTACCTTTGCATGTGAATATGAGATGATAGGGATGGAGAATTCCTTCTTGACTTGAGGGAAATGAAGGTGAATATGGTGAGGTAAGAAGAGTGGTACGATTTGGTTTAGGGAAAGGAGAGAAAGAATGGTATGGGTGATGGAGGAAAGGAAGAGAAAATGTGTTTGTGAGTGATAGAGAAGGAGAATGATGAGAGTGTGAAAGTGAGGTAAGTGAGGGGTACATTAGTGAGGATGAAAAAGAGAGGGAATTTTAAGTTTTTAATCAACTAAGACAGGTAACTGTTGCCTTTAGGGTATGGTTGAATTTATGAAAAGGTTGAAACTAATCTGTGAGTATGTTTCTCTAACCAAAATTTAAAACTTTATTTTTCTTGTTAAATTTCAAAATAAATATAAAAACTAAACTATACCCCTAAACAACCCAAGACCGTATCAAACTCAGATATAATTAAATTTCTAAAAACAGAATATTACATATTCAATAATATATTTTTAATATATATATAATATTTACTTTAAAAACTTTTATCATACTTTCATATATTTTTAACGTATTTCAAATACATTTTAAATATATTAATATATTTAAATATTTAAAATAATCATATTAAATATATATTCAATATATCTAATTTATTAGTTTTTACTTTTTAAATATGTTTAAACATCTATTTGATATATTCTTTAAAAATATACATTTAATACACTCTATTTTGGACTATAAAAGCAACACAAAAAATATATGAAAGTTATGCTATATAATTGAAAATTGGCGCTTATGTATTAATTGAAATGTGGTTTGGTGGTAAAATGTATTATTTTTCATTCTAGGTCTCCCCTCCTTTAAAAAAAATTCGTCCTTGAAATTTAAAGGAGCATATCTCAACGAACAACTCAAGATGTTGTTTTTGCATCATATCTTCATGTTCCCAAGTTGAGGTAACTTTATTCCTATGACGCCACGTCACATGTACAAGCAAAATCTCTTTATACCGTATAACTTCCTTTATCTTGGACCGAAGTCCGCTCTCATACTTTACATATCTCATTCTAAAATGGAGGAAAAAACAAACTCAATTCATTAAACTTAAGGGTATACTGCCAACAAACATAGCACCTTGCTTGAGCTCCATAAATTCAAGTTCTTTCCAACTTCTAACATTTGTCGAGAAGTATTCTTCTAGAAAATATTTTCTAAAATTAATCCAAATCAATTGCCTCCCATCATTTATCATACGTTGCCTGACCTGAAGCCATAGGGTCTCAGCCTCTTCGATTAATTAGTAGGTGACATATTCCATATTTTATGCCTTAGGGCACTCAAAAGATCGGAACACACGTTCCATCTCCTTAATCCACAAGTATGCACCTTTAGGGTTGTATCCCCCTTTAAAGGTGGATGACTTCCATTTCAGGAAGCGATCAAGATCGCTAGCACTATGGCCTTGCTTATCAAGCACACCGGCCAACCGGACTAGTGCATTGATCATAGGATCATTACTTTGCATTTGGCCTATCATAAATCAACCTAGATACATAAACAAATATTCAAGGTTTAACATGTCATTGGCTTTACGAAAACAAGGCAACTACATCAATGAAGCTTGTAGAGTGGAATGCAATGCTATAGTCCCTGAAAATGTCACATAATCATATCACATAATACAACACACAATTCCCACCACATTATGCCTTCAAGTACACTTTAACTTCATGCAACTAGAATTAGCCCAATACTTCGATAACTTAGTACTTTTGCCCTGGTAGAGCAAAACCACTCTAATACCACCTTGCGACATCCCATTGTCTAAATTTCCAAAATTAATCCCCAGGGTTTACTAAAATTAAAGGAAAATTTTCTTTCATGAATATGAACAACCCCAACGAACTAACCCTAAGAACCTAAGCGACACATAGCTTTAAAATATGCACAACGAAAACATAACTCAGAAGCCTGGAATAAGCTTAAGAATGGACCCACCCAAGCTATAGGTCCTTAATAAGGTATCCTTCCCTTCCCATATATGAAGATATGAGTCGAGAACCAAGAAATACCAACCTCAGGGTATCACTTGCATAACCTAACCAAACCTCAAATCATAATCATCCAGTTCAAACAATCCCTAGACATATACAGGATTTAATCCTCAACACAACATTATTGCAAGACTTAAACTAAACCTCCAATAAACAGTCAACTACCTATCCACTATCAATCACATAAATATATTTAAAATATCACCATCCATGCTAATATATGGCACCAAACCTCAAACACATGAATGCCATCTCAGGCCAATCGAAGGGCCAAACCTCAAACCTCATATATATATATATAAACTTAATATTTGGCATTACATACTTGTGTTCTCCAACTTTAGCCGATCAAAAGGCTATACCAAACTTTTATACATCGCAAAATCATATGAATTACACATTCACCTTAAATCACACAACAAAATAGTTAAGTATATAATTCATCCTTGGCATTGGATTGCTCCCGCCTCTGAGCTCACCGAGTGGCATTATCACCCTGAAAACTCGCTAAAATGAAGGTTGAAGGGTAAGTACCACTCAAAGTAGTAAATAACAATATTACATATAAAAATTACCCATTGTAATTCAAGATGTCACAATCACAGCACAATGGCACATATTCAACATAAAAAGGCTTGTAAAGCCTCTTCTTCAGCCTTTAACAGCATATGAGTCTTATAACTTTTGATTTCTTTGAGCATAAAACAATCCATCTTCTCAGCTGGATGTGTCATAGCATTAAAGACATTAAAAGTTACTTGCTCCTCCTGAACTCTCAGCATGAGTTCTCCCTTCTCAACATCAATTAAAGCTCTCCTAGTAGCTAAGAAGGGTCTCCCTGAGATTAGGGAAATCTCTCTATCAGCCTCCATATCCAAAACTATAAAATCTACTGGAAAGATAAACTTATCTACTTTCACAAACAAGTCTTCTAGCATCCCATGAGGATATTTGATAGACATATCAGCCAACTGCAAAGACATGCGAGTTGGTTACAGTTCATTAATTCCTAGTTTCCTCATCAAGGACAGAGGCATAAGGTTAATGATAGCTCCTAGATCACATAGAACACTTCCAACATGAACATCCCCTATTGCATCTTCTAGCTTTTGAGGGAGTTTCTTCTGAATAATTACACTACACTCTTGGGTGAGGGCAATCATTTCATCTCCCTTAAGCTTCCTCTTCTTAGAAGGAAGTTCTTTTAAAAATTTTGCATATAAAGGCATCTCTTGCAATGCCTCAGCAAAAGGAATATTAATGTGAAGTTTTTTGAACATATCTAATAACTTAGCAAACTTTTGCTCCTATAACTGTTTCTTAAATCTATGTGGGAATGAAGCATTCTTCAATTTCTCAAGAGTTAGCTTGACAACTTCCTCCAAAATCAAGTCATTGTTTTTATTTTTCTTTTAATGGACTTGATTTTCTTTCTCTTTTTCTATTTCTATTTTGTTTTCAGTTTTATCATTAACTTGCTCATTTTCCTGCTCTTTTTCTTTTTCTACATTATTTTCATGACTTGGAGTAGGGAGAACCAAAGTTTTCCTACTCCTTGTGGTTATTGCTTTACAATGTTCCCTAGGATTTACCTCAGTATCTCTAGGGAAATTACCTGATTGTCTCTCAGCTAACTATTTTGATAGCTGTCCAACCTGGTTTTCCAAATATCGGATGGACGCTTCTTGGTTTTTATAGCTGGCCTGAGTGGCCTGGATGAACTAAGTTAGAACATTCTCAAGTTCAGACTTTTCTTTAGGGGGAGGGGGAGGTGGTTGTTGTGATCTATTTGTGGTCTGATTTTGTGGTATGTTTTGGTTCAAATGTGGACCCTTCTGCCATGAAAAATTGGGGTGGTTCCTATAGTTAGGATTAAAGGAATTAGAGGGGTAATTTCTTTGATATTGTTGCCCCATGTAATTAACTTGTTCAGTAGGCACATTTGGATCACACATGCCATTTTCATGGTCTCTACCATAAAAATCACAACTCATCATAGAGACTTGACTAGGCTTTTAGAGTTCTAAAATTTGTACACTTAATTTCTCCAAAGCCTGAGTCATCAACTTACTTTAAGCCAGATAAACATCTTGTGCTTCTAATTCTAGTATCCTTCTCTTTGGGATTTGGCTCCTTTCACTAACTAGACATTCATTTAAAGCCATAACATCAACAACTGTATGGCCTCTTCTACAGTTTTAATAGTCAGTGAGCCTCCAATTAAGGCATCAATCAAGACCCTAGTTGCTGGTCTTACTCCATTATAAAATATGGTAACTTGTTGGACATCAGGGATCCGATAATAAGAACATTTCCTTAAACTCTCCTTGTACCTAGCCCATGCTTCCATCAGAGATTCACCCTCTTTCTATTGGAAACAAGTGATTTCTGTGTGCAACTTACCATACTTGGAAGGAGGGAAATATTTAATCAGAAATTTTCTTTGTAAATCCTCCCAAGTAGATATGCTGCCTCTTGGTTGGCTCTGCAACCAGGCTCTAGCACGATCCCTTAGAGAAAATGGAAATAATCTCAATCTTATTGCCTCATCAGGGACACCATTCATCTTAACTGTATCACAAATTTGGTGGAAGGTTGCTAGATGCAAGTTTGGATCCTCAACTGTACTTCCTCTGAATTGATCATTTCTAACTAATTGCAGTAAAGTTGGTTTAAGTTCAAAATTATTAGCTGTAATTGGAGGGCTAATGATGCTAGATTGTGATCCTTCTTCAGTAGGCCTAGAGTAGTCACCTAGTGTAACTCTCCTCTGTTCCATTTCTAGCTGTTCTTTTTGCTTTTTCTCTTTTCTAAGTCTACGCTCTAACAAATCAATATCAGGATCAAAGAAGAATGGCTCTCCTCTATTCCTTGACTGCATACACCAGATATTTCATAGAATCAATTTCAAAGCTACTGCTACTGCTATACTAATACGAAAATTGAACTACTACTAAATGAAAAACAGAATTAAATGGTTCAGTCTAGTACCAGTCCAAGGATTGTTGATATTACTCAACAGTCCCCGGTAACGGTGCCATTAACTTGATGCATAATCTCAGAGGATTATATTCTTTTGGCAAGCGCACCAATCGTTAAATTTGTAATATATTTGATCGTCCCATAGGGATTAAGGTAATTACCACAACCTAGGACTAGTACAAGATGAACCAGAACAATACAGGGTAAAATTCATTCTATTGATGCTTTTCTACACTTCCTATGTTTTATAATTTCAAAAATAATGTAAAAGATGAAGTGTAATTAATGGAAGATAGGTTATGATTACTTCAGCTCATAATTTTATCAAGAAACATGAAATTGAGGTTCAATCAAGCTTCAGACTCAAGAAGACAACTTCACAGATGGTTAATCCCTAATTTTTTAGGTGATTAACACTAATTCCTAAGCACTAAACCCTAATCCCTTAGGTGTTCAGTAACAAATCTAATGCGAAGTTGGGGATTGAACCCTAACTATTCACCGAATTGCTAGGCCTGAATTAGCTAGGAAGCCAGAAGTTACCTAAGCTTTCAACCATGATTCCTCATTGGTGAGATGCTTCAATTAGGTTTGGATTTGTCAATCCAGTAGTGTAGATCCACTTCTCAGTTTGTTCTCCTCATGCTTCAGAAGATAATTTCCTCAATGCACATTCAAGACTCCATTGGAAGCTTCAGCAATCCCAACCCTAGGGGTTTAGCAACCCATAGAAGTGGAATCAGTAGAAGAAGAAATGCAGAGAGCCATGGAAGAGAGAGTTTAGTGAGAGAAAAGGTTTAGAGAGAGATTGAAAATTAGAAAATGATAGTAAAATTATTGCTTCTGTGTTAAGTTACAAAGGAATTACAAATAAATAGGTTTATTCCTTGAACTAACTAACTAACTAACTAACTAAGCTTAATCACGCAATTGCCCCAGAGGGGCTTACAAGCAAATAATTAGAAATTACATAACTGAATAAATAACTACTTCTGGTTTCCCTCCTAGCTGCGCGTAGAAATGCCCACATACCAGCGTATGTACGTTAGGGTTCTGTATGAGTGGGAACTGTGTGCCTTATGTTAACTTGATCTACGAAAATGTATACTAGGGTCTAGTGTATGTACGGCAGGGGACCAGCGTATGTACGCTAGTCTTCTGTCTGATGGTTTTTGGTTCTGTTTCTGGCGTATGTACGCTCTCCTACCAGCGTATGTATGCTGAGCCACTGTATTTGGTACTTTGATCTTCTTTCTTCACGCGTTCGTACGCTCCATTCCTACGTATGTATGCTGGCTCATTGGATGATGGTATTGGAATGGGCGTATGATACGTTGAGTTGGGCGTTCATACGCTGAACTCCTAGACTTGGATCCTGTCAAACACAAACAAACAAATACCTAGTGTATGTTCGCTAGCTTTGTAACGTATATACGCTGGGTTAATGGATTTTAGAATGAACTTCCTTCCTTATGTGTTTATCTTTTTATCCATTTTCTTGCATAATTCAATATATATTTTAATTAAATAAGAAAAACCCAAAGAATGACAAAATATTACTTAAACAATGCCAAACCCAACAATACTTAATGGATTAAGTTAAATTAAAGATAAAATTATTAAGTCTTTTCAAGACTTATCAATGTCATAATCACAACATAATGACACATAATTCAACAACTTATATCTCAATCATCAATTCAGTTTCATACATCACTGTTAGTCCTCAAATTTACATTAAATTTCTTAATAAAATTGTGTCAAAAATAATAAAAATTAGTTTAATTTATTAGAAATTTAGGTTTTTATTGTAATAAATAGAAGTTATTGGGAATTATCTGCCTTGATCAAATTTCTCTAGTTTTATAGTGAAAAATTAAAGAAATTCAAGACAGAATAGAAGAACTAGAGGGGTGACGCATAACATCAACTTTAAGCGTAGCGTGGGAAATTTTAATGCTGACGCTACGTGTCACACCCACGCGTAGCGTCAGAAGCTACGTGGAATCCACTTTCAGGTGGCCAAGCACTCTGCCTAGTGGCCAAATTATGGCCAACCCACTCACCAGATGCCAAAACGCAGTGGGAGACAATTGACCTAATGTCTACTGATGATTTTAATTCATTAATATCAATAGTGGCCTTAATCATGTGCGTTTAATGGGAGCTGAGTCAGGAACCTGACGCTACGTGCCAGGATGACGCTACACGTTAGGACCCTTCATCAGCCCTATAAATAGGCCACTTCCAAGGCATTGAAGACATCCAATTTCAGTTTTGAGTTTCAGAACTTCCTTCCTTTCTTTTGAGTTTTGAGTGTTCTTTTGTGAGTTTGTAAGTTTAGAGTGATTTTTAGATACTTGAGAGTGTTGTGTAATATTGTGAACTCTTGTATCGTGAAGTGTTTCCACGCCTTTGTAATGTCAACCTCTGTAAGTGATGTTTTTACTTTTACCATGTGTAACTAAATTGTTTATGTTCGAATTTGGTGAATGAATCTATTATATGATGTTGTGATTATAACCTCTGCATATTCATGATTCAAGTACCATGTTAGTATTTCAATCTTTTATTAGTGTGAACGTCAAATGGGAGAATGATTTTCATGCATATTGAAACTTGTTTTATTAGTATGAATGTCAAACAGGAGAATGATTATTCATACCGTATTAAAATTTTTTAATGAAAGTAAAAGTTGAAATACCCTTAATATGCCAATTACTAGGAATAGATTTGGTGATTATTGTTGCCATAAGGCCATGACATAATGCAAGTTTTTACTGAGAAAGCTCACGAGGGATCAGACTTTACGGCGACTACTTAGAATTTATATCACGAGTGATCGGTTATAATTAATGATTTTAAGCTTCAATGACATGGACTTGATAATTAAATATGTATGTTTGTAATCATTTCATTATATTTTAGTGCGAGGATCTTAATTCCAACATAATTTGTCAATCTGTGTTTTTACTTCAAGTATCTGAGATTATTCTGAATTACATTTTAACTGTCTAGATAGATTTTATCTTTATCACCTTTTTATCACATGAACAAATCAATCATCAAATTCTGTGAATATTGTATAAATTATTTATAAATCATTCTTTTGTTAATAAATTTTAATACATTTACCATAGTAAATAGAAATTACTGTGAATTACTGGAACTTTCAATCTCAGTGGAACGATATCTAAATTTGGAAACTACAAATGATTGGTGCGCTTGCTAATTAAAAGACCCAATAGTATTCAGGGTTTAACAAGTTTTCTGGCACCGTCACCGGGGATTGAATTGAGTCAGTAAAATAGGAAATTTTAATTACCGTGGTAAATTTTTTTTTAGTTAAATTTTGAATTTTACTTTTTACTTATTCATTCATTTACTTTTTATCAATGTTACACTAACTTTATTTGTATAGTTTGTGTATGGAAACCTGATGTACCGCAGGGAAAATTTACTTTGACCCTGAGATAGAAAAGTTTGTTAAGAAAATCAAGTCTTTGAAATCTAAAACATAAACTAAATCTTCTTCAACTACATCTTTTAAAAATTTTGAAAATTCAAATATGGCTGCTGAACAAAGGAGAACATTGGGATAGTTTGCTGCTATCAATGGACCACCCCGAGTTTCAGGAATGTTCCAAGGACCTGTTGCTGCAGTGGAGATTAAACCTGCCACTTTAA
Source organism: Clitoria ternatea (assembly GCA_037962975.1). Lineage (NCBI taxonomy): Eukaryota > Viridiplantae > Streptophyta > Magnoliopsida > Fabales > Fabaceae > Clitoria > Clitoria ternatea. The sequence continues at coordinate 149,875,571 of CM075671.1, forward strand.
ATATTATTCAAAACAATCAATTTGCTGGCCTAAATCATGAAGAACCGTATGAGCATTTAACTGGTTTTTATGAATTATGCATCACAATTGGTTTTGAACCCAATCAAGAAGAATCTGTTTATATGAGATTGTTTCCTTTTTCTTTGGTTGGGAAAGCTAAAGAATGGTTTAAATCTTGTCCACCCGGTAGTTTTGCAAACTGGTCCGATGTTGGGAGAAAATTTTTGGAAAGATTTTATTCCCCTTCAAAATATTTTGAAGCCATGACAGCCATTCATTTTTTTCATAAAATAATGATTCGTCCTTAAGAGAAACATGGGAACGATTTAAAGCACTTTTGAGAAAATGTCCAAATCACAATTTGCGTGATGCTAAATAGGTAAGGATCGTTTATCATAGTTTATTACCTCAGTTCAAGATGATGTTAGATGCTTGTGCAGGTGGTTCATTAATGAACAAAACTGTGGAGGAAGCAATAGAGATATTGGAATCAATCTCCATTAGTGACTGACAAGCAAAACATGAAAAAGGTAATGTATTAAAAAAGCCAAGTATGCTTGAATTGGGAGTGAATGATGCAGTATTGGCTCAGCAAAAATTATTGACTCAACAAATTGAGGCTATGAGCAAATAATTGGAGAAACTTCAAATTGTTCAAGTGTCATCACCACCCCCAACTCAATTGAAACAATGTTTACATTGCATGGGTGAACAACCATGTGGTTATTGTGCCCCTGATAGAAATGAACAAGAGCAAGCCAATTTTTTGATCCATCAAAGAATACCATTAGGTAATTTTCCTATCAATCTTGGTAATTCTTTTCCTAACAATTTTCCACAGGGATGGCAGAATCAGAACTTTGGCTAGAGACAAGATGCTGGATCTTTCAACTGACCTCCTAACAATCAATTTAAGCAACAACAACAATCACAGACTGACAATGCAAGATTGACAAGGATTGAGGAATCTATCCCACAGTTATTGCAGTTTGTGGAAACAAATGAGGCTGCCCGAAAAGCATCAGATTTTCAAATAGGTTAGCTAGCAAAAGAAATAGCTGAGTTAAAAAATTCTGGTTTTACTGCAAACACCCAGAACCCAAGAGATCAATGTAGTGCTATTTTCTCCAATGTTGAAATTATTTGTAATAAAAAAATGAAAGGAATGAAAAGAAAGAAGAAGAAAAGAAAGAAAGTGAAAAAGAAAAAAATCAAAAAATCAAAAAATTAAAAAAATTCTGATCTGATACTTGAGATGGATGAATGCGAAGCAAGTTGTAGTACTGTCTTACAATATGACACACCGGAGAAATCCAAAGATCCTGGAAGTTTTACCATTCCCGTATCAATTGGGGAAATCGAAATAAGGAAAGCTCTATTGGACTTAGGGGCAAGTGTTAATATAATGCCTCTAGGTCTAATGAAACAAATTGGTGATCTTCAACTCCAGGAAGCTAAGACAACTCTACAACTATCAGACCGCTCGATTCAAAAACCATTTGGGATTATGGAAGATGTATTGGTCAAGGTTGACAAATACCACTTCAGAGTAGATTTTGTGTTTACTTGATATAAAGAAGGATACTAACATCCCCCTAATTTTGGGAAGACCTTTCATGAAGACTGCAAAATTGTTAATTGATGTTGACAAAGGAGAACTGGCAGTCAAAATTCATGATGAGAAGGTAAGCTTTAATGTTTTTAAACATTCTAATCAAAGACATGAATGTTTAAGAGTTGATGCAATGGACAAGGCTTACCTAGAAGATGAAAAAGGTATATCTCATCCTAATCCCCAAAAACTAATTGCTCTGTTTATTGATGATGGACAGATAATCAAGCATCGAAGAAAGAGGAAAATAAGAACAGGTGATTCCTCAAAGAAATTTCAGAAACCACCTGATTAATAAGAGGTAATGTCCGGCTGGAGACATTAAACCTAGCACTCAATGGGAGACAACCCATTATTTCTTCTTTAATTTTTATGACCAATATAATCATTAAAAAAATATGTGTTTTATAAATTTTAATTTGAACTTTGATTCATAAATAAAAGTTTTTTTAAATAAAAGAAAAAAGGTTTTTGAAAATTAAAATTTTGAAAACGAAAAATAGAACCCCACGCGTAGCGTCACTATGACACGTAGCGTGGAGGTAAAATTTTTGCACTGACGCGTAGCGTCCCAGCCACGTGTAACATCAGAGCCTGCATTCAGTTTTTAAAATTGAACCAGAGAGGCCCAATTTAGGTTTTTAAAAACCTAAATTTCCCTCTCTACCTCATTTTTCTCAAACTCCATTCATCAACCTCTTAGAAGTATACATTCTCCTATCTTTCTTCAATTTTAAAAGGAATCCAAGTAAGTAATCTCCTCCCTTCTCCTTAATTTGTTTTTGATTTTTAATTCTTAGAATTGCATGTAGTTAGGTTTAGGATTAGAAAACCATTGGGATTTATTTGCTATTAGAAATAGGTAAATATGTGATTAAATGTGTATTGAAAGGGGTTGCTGCTGCGTAACCCCTGTTTTCATGCTTCTAATCTGTAAGCCCACGTGTAGCGTCCAACTGACGTGTAGCGTGGGCAAAACAGGGCTAACGCGTAGCGTCCCATCCACGCGTAGCGTCAGCCCCTGTCTTGAACTTGTTTTTAATTTTTGTTTTATTTTTTGTTAATTGTATATATTGTTTATTATCTGTACTAATTTAAAATAAAATAAAACAAACTATTTTTGGTCTATTTTTATTTTTGTTATTAATAAAACTTCTTAAATTGTATGTTTGTTATATTTTCTTACTTAGAAATAAATAAATTTGTTAAATTTTGTAAATATGTATGTTTTATAAATTTTAATTTTTGTATTGTATGTTGTGTGAATTTATTTTCTATTTGTCTTAAAAAACAAAAAAAATAAAAAAATATGCATGTTTTAGATTACTTGTACGAGTGATGTAAATATATAAATAGATAAAAAACCAAAAATATTGAGTGATGCATATTACTGTGTGTAAATTGAGTGATTTATTTTTATTTAAATAAATTTTCTTTTGCGGATGGCACCGAAGAAATCCATTCCCACCACTGGTCCCAAGAGACAGAGGAGGACCACAGATACTGATACCACCTCTGAAGATCCTGATCTTCAGGGTGAGGAGCAGTTGGGACCCCGAGATCCCACCAGGTTAGGACTGACGCCAAGTGGGCAAGATTTCATCAGATCAAGGGCCAGAAACTAATCTGGGAGAGGGTCCTTGATCTTAGTGCAGGAGATTATCCTGAGCTACAGGACGAGATACAAAGGAGGAGATGGGGACCCCTATTTTCTCTACCTATTGAGGGGGATCCCATACTAGTTATGGAATTTTATGCAAATGCCTTTAGGACTCACCGGGATTCATTGAACATTAGTTAGTAGAAGACGAGCTTGGTGAGGGGTCGGCACATTACTTACAACAGGGACACTATTAGCACTCTTTTGGGTAATCCTTGGGAGCCTACTCCCGAGAGTGATACTTGTTTCTGGAAGGAAAATAGAAACAAGGTCGCTACTGAGGATGGTGACCTAGGATACTTTCTGGATCAGGTTGCTCATTTCCTGAGCAAGGATGGAATCTTCTTTAACCTTAGTAAGGTTGGAAGAACTCCATCAAACCTCCTTAAGACCCAACTGACCCCTATAGCTCAGGCGTGGTCTCATCTTGTGCTTCATAACATCACTCCTATCACCCACCTTTCTTCTCTTCCAGTTGATCGCTGCTACCTTCTTTATTCCATCCTTCAGGGCCACACTATTAATATTGTTGAGCTTATATCTAAGCAGATTCACCTTTATGCCCTCAGGTATAAGGTGAATCGCCCTGTGCCTTTCCCTCTCATCATTTCTGTCTTACTGAGGAGGCAAAGAGTTGTTGTGCCATCACCAGAATTCACTAGTTCTTCGAGGAGAGTCCCCAGGGTTTTAGTGAGCAGAGATTATTTTGTTCAGCAGTGCGAGCTTCCACCTCTAGAGTAGGAGGCTCAGCCCAGACCTAGACGCAGGAGACCAGCCCAACCACCATCTGCTGATGTTATCACTGAGGGATTCACTAGGATGACCATATAGTATCAACATATGATGCAGATGATGGCTGCTTCTCACCGTGCCTATGTACACTTACATCATGCATTTTATCAGTACATGATATAGGGAGAGGGGGCACCATTTATGACACCAGCCAATTTTGCTGCTCATGTGGCTTGGCCTGGTGATTTGCCTACATATCATAAGGCTGGTGGACCTTCTGGAGCACATGCTGATACTGAGGGAGATACTGATGAGGAGGGGGTGATGAGGATGACCAGATAGAGGATTGATGGTGTTATCTCACATTTTCTTACATTTTCATGCATTTTAGTTTAATTTGATATTTATATTTACATTATCTTTACATTTTGGATTATATATATTTAGAGTTTTATTTATTTTGTGTATGATATGTGTGATAATTAGGTCTTATTTATGTTTTTAAATATGTTTTTAAATAAAAATGATCAAACTTTGAAAAAATTTAAAAATTTTACATACTTGAAATTCTTTACAATAAACCTTCTTTCATAATCAATAATTAAATTCTTAATTGTAACTAAGGCATTTTGATAAAATTAAAATACAATACTCTTATTAATAATCAAGCTAATTTTAAAAACCTGGTGAGTTGAGAGATCTTTAAACACTTGAGGGTTTTGACATAACTTCATTCAAATTGATTTTGCTTTAATCTTTGATTTGTGTTGCTGTACAGAGGATTCAAGAATATGATCAAGGCACATTTTTTTTGTAATCACAAAGAAACCTTGGGCCAAAAAGCTTAACATGGTAAAATTGTAATTTTCCTTTGAAAGCCAATTTTGAGCCTGAAAAATAATTTCTTTGGTACCCTTAGCCCTTAATAATTTTTGACCATTCTCTTTACTTGATTGATTAAAAAAGCAAATGATCAAAATAGAAAAATATTTTGAGTGTTCTTACAAAATTGGGGAGTGAAAATTTTTGAACTTAATTCCTTTTTGAAAAATGATGCATGTAAAATAAATTGAAAACAAAAATATATGAATAAAAAGAAAAAGAAAATAATGAAAAGGATTAAGTTGGGGGTATTCACCAAAAAGGGAAGTGAGATTTGGGCCAAGAAAAAGCCTAGAAATTATGAAATGCTCTTTTATGATTTCAAGTGTTTGAATTCCAAGAAAAACCATAATTTCTTATAGCCAAGCCTCATTACAACCCTTGAAAAGACCTTGTGATTTTGGTTTGACTCTGTATGATTAACCATTGATTAGATGAAAATCAAAATTAAATTTGCTTGATTTTATGATCGATTGAGTGAGACAGGTTACCCTTTCGTAGAGATAAACACTTATGAGGTAAACCTTGAAATAAGCTTGCTTTATTGATATGATATTGTGTATATTTTATCTTTAGGTCTTTCTTACATTAAAGATGTAACATCCTAAATTTTAAAGAAAATAAATTTATTGGATAATGATAATTGGTTATTTATGATCAAGTAATTATGGGAGATTTTATTTGACGTTGGAGGTGAATTATTGGTAAATTAAGAATTACCAAAACTGGGTGATTTAACAGATGATGTGGGACCCACTTAGTCAAATTAGATATTTGATGGGTCTAGAATGTTTAGAAAATTATTGAGGTTATGATGGTATAGTTAGAATAATTTTTTAGTGTTAAGGAAATAATTAATTGGATACGACGTATGTTATTAAACAGAGAAAATACGAGCCAAAATGGAATTAAAAGAAAATGAAAATTTCCCTTTTCTCCCTTTTCATGATCGTGTGACTTATTCCTTACTTTTCTACTCTCTTTTGTCCATTGGACAAAGAGAAATATTGACCATTTGGAAAAACATTGTGGGGAACCCTTTGTCCAATGGTTATTGACCAATTTTTGGTCATCTTTTCCCTTCTCTCTTCTCCCAACCATCAATTCCTCTTTTTCTTTTCCCCAACCTTTATTTTTATTCTTCTTCTCCTCCCTCTCCACCAAACCATCCACCATCTCCTTCATCTTCCATAATCATTTTTCACCCAAAAGCTTGGATTCTTAAGGATTCGTAGAGCTTAGAAGGCACTTTAGAACTAATAATGGGTCATCTTCTCCATTCTTTCTCTATTTCATTTTGTGAAGCTTGAGTTCTAAAGTATGGATTCCTTTCCCATCTTGCTCCATCCATGATTTTATGATGTTCTAGCTTGAGATATTGGTGTTGGACTTTAGGGATATTAATGGAAATGTTAAAAGCCTAGGCTTGAATAATGGGGGTGTGATTTTGAATATGGTTTGATGTTGGGTGATGTGGAGAGTTATAATGTCCATGATGTTTTAAGAAGATGGTAAAGATTAATGTTGGGTGGTAATTTTGATGAAAACCCTAGGTTGATAAATTGGGGGTTTCTAGCAAAACTAGTGAATTTGATGATTTTGGTACTTTAAAATGATTTATATAAAGGGAATGAATTGTTAGAAGCATTGAGATTGATTAATGAGGTTGGTGAAATCTTGAACTAAATTCATGTAGGTAAGTATGATGATTTGAGGAATTAAGCTTGAGAATGATTGTGTGATGTTTTGGTTGGGTGTTGTTAGTTATTAGGGAAAATGATAACAATAATGGTGGATGACCATTGATGAAGGATACTTGAGTTGATGAGTAATTGGGCCATGATAAATACCATAGGAGTTTGTTGATTGATGATGGTCTTGAATGGAGCCAAGAGACTTATAATGAATTTGAATGAATTGTGATGATGGTTGAGTGATTCACATGAGATATTAGCTGCCTTATGGATATGAGCCATGATATGGTTATTGTTGGACTTGTTTAGCCCTTTTGAACCCTAGAGAATCTTGGTTTTGGAAAAGGAATTCCCAAAGCCTAACATAAGCGTATGAATTAGAGTTTAGACAAGTCTAGGACTTGATAATGAGTTTTCATAGATGATTCCTTATGATAGCTTATTAATGGCATGTATATATGTGTTTATTGATAGGATTGTGTCCCGGACGAGGATACGGAATAATCGGAGCATTTGGATTGCGGTTCTTCTCTCGAGGTAGGAGAGGAGTTTGCATTTCAAATTGCATGAGTGAGTAATTGTTGAATTATGTATATGTATGAACTCATGCATTGCCTTGTCATAATTATGTTGAATATTGAATTGATGATGTGATAAATGATAGGCTTGGCAAATTATTGAATTTTAGAAATTTTATATATATATATATAGATGACATGGTGATGAATGGTTAGTGGTCCCTTTATGGGAATTGATGCATTGTAATTAAAGACCAGTAATGAAATGAATTATAGATGGTTTGGGTCATATTGTAGTTCACAAAGTGCATTTTTAATGCATAATCATAGAAGTGAAGGGGTCAAATAAAGTTTTATGTGGTTTTGATGGCATGGCATAGTCCTAATAGCCCATATATGTAGTTTATGACTTGTAGGAATTGGAATGGGCAAATTTTAATGAGAATAGGCCCTTGAGTTGCACAAAAGTGCCTCAAAATAGGTAAAACGCATTTATGCGCATAAGTCCCTCATTTTTTAGAATTTTTGAGTGCGTCTAGTGGCCACACATCATAAATAATATATATAAGTTGGTGTTAAAATTTGGAGGGCATTAGAATTTATATGAAAAAGTTAGGGGGATTAGAAGTTCTAAAAATGTAACTTTCCTACATAAAACAGGCTCTATGCTGTCATGAATTGATTCATAACAGTGTGTGAATCGATTCAAAGCCCTCTGGTTTTACTGTTCATAATTGCAGAAACATGTGAATCGATTCACACTAGCGGTTGAATCGATTCATACTCTTCTGTTTCATTGTTTTGGGGCTTTGGCACGTATGAATCGATTCCCCCTTCTATATGAATCGATTCATTGTGTTGATTTATGAACCTTTGTACCTCCAGGACGTATGAATCAATTCAAGGGGTAAGGGAATCGATTCCCACCCCTCTATAAGTCAATTTTGGGACTTTTGGACGTATGAATCGATTCACCACATATGGGAATCGATTCATGGCTCTGTTATGCTGTTTTTCCAACTGCTCTATTTTCCTTGCTGTTTTTGGCCCATTTGGGGATCTTAATGACATTTTGGCCTCCGAGTTCTGCATAAAAGTTGTAGATAATTGTGTTACGGAGGTGTGAGAATTGGTCTCACTTTAATTGGGGTTTTCTAACTCTCATTAGGTGAAAAATACCGAACCTACTGTGCTGAAAAAATTCAAGTTTTAGAGGGTTTTGAACCCAACTTTTTATGGTGGTCAAATTAGGACTAATAGGTGATATTTATGACATGTCCCACTATTATTAAGACTAAAAGTGAGCTTTTCTCATGTCTTAGTATTGAAAGTTAACATGAGCTTATTATTAGTTAAAACCTCTTTATTATGTAAAAATAAGAGATTGTACTAGGGGTAATGATGGGTGATGTTGTTGATCAATCCCTTGAATAAAGGATGATTGCTATTATAGATGATTGTGAATATCATTGAGTTGATACAAGCATAGGCTTGTATGTGTGGTTTGAATTGTATTAATAAATTGTTGTATTACCAACACTAGTTGTGAAACCATGGCAATGACAAATGAAATGAAAATCCACTAAATGATTATGTGGTGGTATTGATGAAAGATTAACTAATATGAATGATGATTTGAAATGTTATGATTCCATTATGGTTGTTTGCAAGTGGTGACTTGCATGTATAATAAATGATATATTGAGATGAAAATGCCACACTTAAAACTTTAAAACAATGGCTCAAACACATAATGATAAAATCCACTAAGATGTATATGGTGGTGTTGGTGATTATGATAATGATGTTTGATGAATGGCATTTAGGATGCATAGTGTGAGAAATACATTTGATTTGCATTGCATTGCATCCATGGCATATCATAGCCGCCGATGTTGGAACGTTAGGGGAGTTCCCTCGGCCGACCCAGTGGGAGGGTGGCTCAGTGCATGAGCAATTTGTAGTTTCCCCTGTGACTCGGTGTGTAAGTCACGAAGCCGCCCATGCTTAGCTACAGGGAGCTGCATGTGGCCAACCCTTATGGGGGGTGGCTCTTGATGAGCAGGTGACCCCGGTGGTCCATTGGATCACAGCCGCCATGATATGAGATATGGCTAGCCCGTAACACCATATATTGATTATGTTGTTTACCGCGGTCATGGTGAAAATGGCCAGGTGTTGCATTATGGGCGATGCGGTTTGGTACCAGTAAAAATATGGTGATTATACATGCATTATGAGATATGTGTATACGTTTTACTACTGCAGTAGAGGCATGGTATGTGATCATGCTTGACCCATAATTTGGTGTTTATTCCCACAGTCGGATCCATATTTGTTGTCTATTCCATTGTGCATATGCATGAGCCATAAGAGCATTTGCATATAGCATGGAGATATGCCAGATGGTGATAATGATTGATAATGATTGAGATTGTGGTATGGTGTTGATGAGGTGGATAACTAAATACCTAAAGACCATATATGATTAATAAATGATATGAATACATCTAAAACAATATTAAGTAAGATGATGTGTATGTTGTGTCTAATATATTGAGGGGCATGTTTATATAAAATTGATGATAATGATGATTAGCCCATGGTGGCTTGAGAAAAGACCGGAATCGTTAATATTGATGATGTTGGCCCGTTGTGGTGTTGGAATAGATGTGTATATGCTTGCTTTGCTATAAATTGATGGGTGAATACATGGTATGTATATTGTGAAATGAATAGATTATAATGATTGTTGATGTGTTTAGCAAAGCATACATGATATTGATATGCATATGCACATAATTTCAATTGTATTCATATCGTCATTTGAAATGTATAACTCACTCTCCCATGTGGTCTACTTTTTAGTATTGATGCAGGAATATCATGGGATAAGGACATTTTAAAAGTAAAGCTTTGGTGAAGGTAAATAGTGGTAACGGAATGCCTTGGCTGGCAGTGGTTACAATTATTGTATGGTGAAATAGAACGTGTATCATAAGGTTGATTATTAATGATATTGATGGATGTATTGTAAAAGATAAAATAAGTGGGCGATGTGTTGATATTTGGGGTGTTGAAATTCATACCCACTTGAAGAATAAAATAATGTGAGATGTGTAGCCCCTTTCAGGATTATGAGTGTTGATGACTTATGATTTTAAGGTTGAATTGAATGTGGTCAATTATGAAATTATGGACATTGGACATGTATGTTGCATGATCATATAAATATATATATATATAGTGTGCAATGCATGTTTATGATTTATGCGTAAGGTTGATTGTGGCCTAATAGGCTTGTATAATATGGTTGCATGCTTTGCCGATCCTTTTCTCATATCTTCATATATGGGACTAGGCGAATGCCTGGTATACACATTCTTCTTTCGTTGTATACTCTGTTATTTTGTATACCTATATGGGCAATATGTTTTACGATGCAGTTGTAAATTATGAAATCTCAATCTTCGTCTTTCTATGGTCCAAGTCTTGATGTAATCGTAAGGTGTTTTGGAATTCTTTTGAACGCAAAAAAATTTAGTCGTATTTTTATTATTTAATTATCTTAATTGCATCGGGATTTGAGTCTGGAAAATTGGGGGTTGATAACGTGGTATCAAAGCGTATTTTATTCTGAATTAGATTTGTTAATTATCATCAGAGTAGGGTTACTCTGCATTAAAATTGATATCATGGATGATTGGGGCACGATTGCTCAATATTGAAACATTTTGGTGATCATTGGAATATGGTTATTCTGTATAGATTTAAGAGTGGTAATTAGCTTGAGGATGATGTTATGTTAAGTATTGATTGACCTATATAGACATATGAAGGACTAATTGTCTAGGAATTATGAATTGATTATTAGGGCATTATTGCTTATTGAGGATTCTTTGTGAACCATTAGTATGGAGTTGTAATTGATGCTTACTGAGGATTCTTTATGAATGTGTATTCATAAGCTATGATGGTTGTTTATGGAAATATACCCTTTATTATGGAAGTTATGTGATGCATAACTGGAGCATAGTTGCTCATTGTTGATTATGGTTAATTCATGGGGATCGAATGTATATGAATAAATTCCTCAATGTGATTAATATGGTTGTTTGTGTAAGTCTGACCAAGTTCCTTCACTATTTCCTTCGAATGACGAATACATTGATATTATGCATTTGAATATTGATATATTGAGTATGATTTGAATTGATGATGAATTTATACCATGTTCAATCATGGATATAATATATCGAATATGAATTAATTTGATGATGAACCTATGCCGTGTGTTGACCACAGATAAGAGATATTAAATATGAAATGATATGGTGATGAACTGTGAGATGTTGAGACCTTGATATGTATGTATATTAAAATTGGATTAGTTGCTTAGGTCTCTTATATGAATTATGAGGTGACTTATAGTCTTGGTATGCTCATTGAATGTGAAATTGTGTTGGCACATGATTGGGGTTATGTCTCGGTTTTATGTTTATGAACCGAGTAAGTGGTTAATTTGGTTGTGACCCACTAAATGTGGTAACTTTGGATAACTCACTATGATCTTGAAAGATCGAATCTTGTGGAATTAGACCCTATGGCGGTCTAGGCTCTACGATGTTTCTGTGAGCCATGTCTAATGATGTTTGTGTGTTGTGGGAGTATTCCACAATGGGTACTAGGTAACCCTTGAACTTTCTAAGCCTAGTAGTGGATTGAATCTTATGAATAATTGTGCCATAGTGAGATTGATTGTGGAATGAGTTGTTGAGGTTAGAGCCGATGTGTGATTGGATTAGAAATGTAAACGTAAAACCCTTAAGTATTTGGTGAATAATAATGTTGAATTCGGGGTATAACTTAGCAATGACTATGATGAAAAATTTTATGGTATGACTTTAGGCTAAATTGTGTGCCCTTGACGTTATGATTATTAGATCAATTATGGATTATGATGTGATGTAGAGGTGATATATATGAGTATGAGTTGGTAAATCGAGTGTAATCATGTTGATACCTCCTTTTACGCTCTGAAAGAAGTTGTATTAGTAATATAAACCACATAGTGATGTGATATTACACAGATTATATGTTAAATTTATGGACTTTGGCTATGATAAATAAGGAAACCCACTAGTGTGGAAGATCTTTACATGATTGTGGACCATATTTTTAACCTTGAGGGTGTATACTTGACGTGACTTTGGTGATTCGTATAGGCTTGAATCGAATTATAGCCGACAATATTCGAATTAGACAAATGATTTCTAAGTTACTCGACTATGATTTCGGGATGGACGAGGTCCAATGGTGGGGTGATTACCCTATGATGATTAGAAATCTATGGTGATATGTCAATATATGGTTATGGTGACTGACGATTGATGAATTATATGGCATTAAGCCGGATCATGATTAAATGATGATATGATGTGAGGGTATTACTCGTGGGTTTGTGTGACTTCTTATGAAGTCTCGTGTATGAAGAGATATTATTTGGGATAATATAAAATATGTGAGCGATAAGACATGAAGGTACTTATCCTAATATGTCTCTACATGCCATAGGCATTGTGGCAACGTGCACTTACGCACTGACCTTATGTGTGTGTGTGGTAACCACTACGGGATTGGGACGCCTTCCTGTATGTTGGATGCAGCAACACATAGACCGGGCAAGTGTAATGTTGTAACAGCTTACGGTGAATGTATTGAACCTATTCGGTGGTACTGGATAAGAATGTGATAGTTGTAATGAATAAACTGAGGATTGATGAGTGGTGACTCACTTTAGATATATGAAATTTTGTACTTGGACAAAGGAATGATGACAATCATATCCTGCTGGACTTTGGAAACTCTGATGTTACCTTATAGTGTCATTAAACTCTATTGGTGCGTGGACAAAGTGCGGCCTCATGATATATGCCGATGTAAAAGTTCGAGGATGAAGTTTCTTGTTGGTGGGGTGGATTGTAACATCCCGAATTTTAAAGAAAATAAATTTATTGGATAATGATAATTGATTATTTATGGTCAAGTAATTATGGGAGATTTTATTTGATGTTGGAGGTGAATTATTGGTAAATTGAGAATTACCAGAACTGGGTGATTTAACAGATGATATGGGACCCACTTGGTCAAATTAGATATTTTATAGGTCTAGAATGTTTAGAAAATTATTGAGGTTACGATGGTATAGTTCGAATAATTTTTAGTGTTAAGGAAATAATTAATTGGACACGACGTATGTTATTAAATGGAGAAAATACGAGCCAAAATGGAATTAAAAGAAAATGAAAATTTCCCTTTTCTCCCTTCTCATGACCGTGTGACTTATTCCTTACTTTTCTACTCTCTTTTGTCCATTGGACAAAGAGAAATATTGACCATTGGGAAAAGCATTGTGGGGCACCCTTTTGTCCAATGGTTATTGACCAATTTTTGGTTATTTTTTCCCTTCTCTCTTCTCCTAACCATCCATTCCTCTTCTTCTTTTCCCCAACCTTCATTTTTCTTCTTCTTCTCCTCCCTCTCCACTAAACCGCCCAACATCTCTTTCATCTTCCATAATCATTTTTCACCCAAAAGCTTGGATTCTTAAGGATTCATGGAGCTTGGAAGGCACTTCGGAACTAATAATGGGTCATCTTCTCCATCCTTTCTCTATTTCATTTTGTGAAGCTTGAGTTGTAAGGTATGGATTCCTTGCCCATCTTGCTTCATCCATGATTTTTTGATGTTCTAGTTTGAGATATTGGTGTTAGACTTTAGGGATGTTAATGGAAATGTTAAATGCCTAGGCTTGAATAATGGGGGTGTGATTTTGAATATGGTTTGATGTTGGGTGATATGGAGAGTTATAATGTCCATGATATTTTAAGAAGATGGTAAAGATTAATGTTGGGTGGTAATTTTGATAAAAACCCTAGGTTGATAAATTGGGGGTTTCTAGCAAAACTAGTGAATTTGATGATTTTGGTACTTTAAAATGATTTATATAAAGGGAATGAATTGTTAGAAGCATTGAGATTGATTAATGAGGTTGGTGAAATCTTGAACTAAATTCATGTAGGTAAGTATGATGATTTGAGGAATTAAGCTTGAGAATGATTGTGTGATGTTTTCGTTGGGTGTTGTTAGTTATGAGGGAAAATGATAACAATAATGGTAGATGACCATTGATGAAGGATACTTGAGTTGATGAGTAATTGGGCCATGATAAATACCATAAGAGTTTGTTGATTGATGATGGTCTTGAATGGAGCCAAGAGACTTATAATAAATTTGAAGGAATTGCGATAATGGTTGTGTGATTCACATGAGATATTGGTTGCCTTATGGATATGAGCCATGATGTGGTTGTTATTGGACTTGTTTAGCCCTTTTGAACCCTAGAGAATCTTGGTTTTGGGAAAGGAATTCCTGAAGCCTAACATAAGCGTATGAATCAGAGTTTAGACAAGTCTAGGACTTGATAATGAGTTTTCAGAGATGATTCCTTATGATAGCTTATTAATGGCATGTATATATGTGTTTATTGATAGGATTGTGTCCCGGACAAGGATGCAGAATAATCGGAGCGTTTGGATTGCGGTTCTTCTCTCGAGGTAGGAGAGGAGTTTGCATTTCAAATTGCATGAGTGAATAATTGTTGAATTATGTATATGTATGAACTCATGCATTGCCTTGCCATAATTATGTTGAATGTTGAATTGATGATGTGATGAATGATAGGCTTGGCAAATTGTTGAATTTTGGAAATTTTATACATACATACATATATATATATATGAGATGTTGATGAATGGTTAGTGGTCCCTTGATGGGAATTGATGCATTGTAATGAAAAACCCATAATAAAATGAATTATAGATGGTTTGGATCATATTGTAGTTCACAAAGTACATTTTTAATGCATAATCATGGAGTGAAGGGGTCAAATAGAGTTTTATGTGGTTTTGATGGCATAGGATAGTCCCAATAGCCCATATATGTAGTTTATGACTTGTAGGAATTGGAATGGGCAAATTTTAATGAGAATAAGCCCTTGAGTTGCACAAAACTGCCTCAAAATGGGTAAAACGCATTTGTGCGCATAAGTCCCTTATTTTTTGGAATTTTTGAGTGCGGCCGGTGGCCACACGTCACAAATAATATATATAAGTTGGTGTTAAAATTTGGAGGGCATTGGAATTTATATGAAAAAGTTAGGGGGATTAGAAGTTCCAAAAATGTAACTTTTCTGCATAAAACAGGCTCTATGCTGTCATGAATCGATTCACAACAGTGTGTGAATCGATTCAAAGCCCTCTGGTTTAATTGTTCATAATTGCAGAAACATGTGAATCGATTCACACCAGGGATTGAATCGATTCATACTCTTCTGTTTCACTGTTTTTGGGCTTTGGCACACATGAATCGATTCCCCCTTCTATATGAATCGATTCATTGTGTTGATTTATGAACCTTTGTGCCTCCTAGATGTATGAATCGATTCAAGGGGTAAGGGAATCGATTCCCACCCCTCTGTAAGTCAATTCTGGGACTTTTGGACGTATGAATCAATTCACCATATATGGGAATCGATTCATGGCTCTGTTATGCTATTTTTCTAACTGCTTTGTTTTCATTGTTGTTTTTGGCCCGTTTAGGTGTCTTAATGACATTTTTAGCCTCCGAGTTCTTCATAAAATTGTAGATAATTGTGCTATGAAGGTGTGATAATTAATCTCACTTTAATTGGAGTTTTCTAACTCTCATTAGGCGAAAAATACCGAACCCACTACGCTAAAAAATTCAACTTTTAGAGGGTTTTCAACCAACTTTTTATGGTGGTCAGATTGGGACTAATAGGTGATATTTATGACATGTACCACTATTATTAAGACTAAAAGTGAGCTTTTCTCATGTCTTAGTATTGAAAGTTAACATAAGCTTATTATTACTTAAAACCCCTTTATTATGTAAAAATAAGAGATTGTATTAGGGGTAATGATAGGTGATGTTGTTGATCAATCCCTTGAATAAAGGATGATTGTTATTATAGATGATTGTGAATGTCATTGAGTTGATACAAGCATAGGCTTGTATGTGTGGTTTGAATTGTATTAATAAATTGTTGTATTACCACACTAGTTGTGAAACCATGGCAATAATGAAATGAAAATCCACTAAATGATTATGTGGTGGTATTGATGAAAGATTAACTAATATTAATGATGATTTGCGATGTTGTGATGCCATTGTGGTTGTTTGCAAGTGGTGACTTGCATGTATAATAAATGATATATTGAGATGAAAATCCCACACTTAAAACTTGAAAACAATGGCTCAAACCAACAATGATAAAATCCACTATAATGTATATGGTGATGTTGGTGATTATGATGATGATGTTTGATGAGTGGCATTTAGGATGCACAATGTGAAAAATGCATTTGATTTGCATTTCATTGCATCCATGGCATATCATAGCCGCCGATGTTGGAACGTTAGGGGAGTTCCCTCGGCCGACCCAGTGGGAGGGTGGCTCAGTGCACGAGCAATTTGTTGTTCCCCTGTGACTCGGTGTGTAAGTCACGAAGCCCCCCATTCTTAGCTACGGGGAGCTGCATGTGACCGCCTCTTGTGGGGGGGTGGCTCGTGATGAGCAGGTGACCCCGGTGGTCCATTGGATCACAGCCGCCATGATATGAGATATGGCCGGCCCGTAACACCATATATTGATTATGTTGTTTATCGCGGTCATGGTGAAAATGGCCAGGTGTTGCATTATGGACGATGCCATTTGGTACCAGTAAAAATATGGTGATTATGCATGCATTATGAGATATGTGTATACATTTTACTATTGCAGTAGGGGCATGGTATGTGATCATGTTTGACCTACAATTTGGTGTTTATTCCCACAGTCAGATCCACATTTGTTGTCTATTCTATTGTGCATATGCATTAGCCATAAGAGTGTTAACCCCGTTGTTGTAACCGGGTTTTGTCAATTGGCAAGCGCACCAATCGTTTGTAGTTTTCGAAATTTAGATATCGTTCCACTGGGATTGAAAGTTCAATAACAACAGTAATTTTCTACTTACTATGGTAAATGTGAAGGAAATTATAAACAAAAGAATGATTTATACACAATTTATACAGTATTCACAAGATAGCATGGTTGAGTGATTCATAAGATAAAAGAAAATAAAATCTATCTAAAAAGTTGAGTTGCAATCTAGAATAGGTAAGATACTTGAGATAAACACAGATAAACAAATTATGTTGGAAATTGGATCCCTAATCTAGAATAACAATGAGGAACTCAAGACATGCATATTTAATCATCAAGTTTCATGTCATTGCAGCTTAAAATCATTATAACCGATCCCTCGTGATATAAATTCTAAGAATTAACCGTAAAGTCCGATCCCTCGTGAGCTTTCTCAGTAAAAACTTGCATTAAGACCAGGCCTTATGGCAACAATGGTTAACAACCCCTATAGAATTGAGATACCAAGGGTATTCCAACTTTTTACTTTCGTCAAAACTAGTTTCAATACGGCATAAATAATCATTCTCCCGTTTGACATTTACACTAATAAAACCAGTTTCGATACACATGAAAATCATTCTCCCGTTTGACGTTCATATTAATAAAAGGTTGAAATACTAACATGGACTTGAATCATAAACATGCAGAGGTCGAATTCACAACATTATACTCGATAGATTAGTTCACCAATTCCAACATAAACAAATTAGTTACACATGGTAAAAGTAAAGACAACACTTACAGAGTTTGACATTACGAAGAAGACGATGGAAACTTCACGATACAACGATCACAATACACCGAAACACACTCAAGTATCTAGAAAACTATTCTAGAACTACAACTCACAAAAGAAAGTACTCAGAGTCGAGCACAAGAGAGAAGAGAAGAGAAGTGTATGGAATGGGATGCTATGAATGGTGTTGGATGGCCCTATTTATAGGGCTGAGCAAGGGTGCTGACGCTACGCGTCAGACCCCTGACTCAGCCTCCATTAAACACTTGATAATGGCCACTTTCAATAATTAATCTTGATCATGCCTGGCCACTTGGACATGTTTCCACGAGTTTTTGGCCATTTATGCTGATTGGGGTGGCCCTTGGGCTGAGTGGGGTGCCCATTATTGGGTCCAAGTGGGGTGGTTGGCCAAAAGTAGGAGTGGAGACCACGCAGCACTGACGCTACGCGTGGCTTTGATGCGTAGCGTCAGCATCAAAAGTAGCTCTTGATGCTACGCGTGGGGTGAGGCTACGCGTCAGCTCCTCCAGTGTAATTTTCTCTTGATTTCTTAACTTTTTCACTGCAAAACTAGAGAAAATTGATCAAGGGCAGATTATTTCCAACAACATTCATTTATTGAATTTAAATCCTAATTTTCTAACAAATTAAACTAATTTTTATAATTTTTATGAAATTTTTATTTAAGATTTTATTGAAAATTTGAGGACTAACAAAGAGCATTTGCATATAGCATGGAGATATGCCAGATGGTGATGATGATTGATGATGATTGAGATTGTGGTGTGGTGTTGATGAGATGGATAATTAAATACCTAAAGACCACATATGATTAATAAATGATATGAATACTGTAACATCCCGATTTAATAATTAATTGCCGAATGAAAATAAATCATTGAAATAATAATTGCAAGGTGGGAAAATTATTTAATAATTATAATTACCTTAATTAACTCAACTTAAGAAATAATGACTGGTTAAGAGTGATTAATTAATAATTGCTGGCTGATTGTGATTGGAGTACTGCTTCACGCTTTCCCACCCCACTTCCCCTTCTCTCCGTGCATGCGTATATGGGCTACTGGGCCACCCTATCATTTATTTTTTCCCCTTTAGACTTTTCTTCTTTCTGTTCTCTCTTCTTCCCTTCTTCTTCGCTCTTTATTCTCCTTCTCTTCTTCTTCTTTCTCCTCTGCTCTCTGCGTCGTGAGCTCGCAACCGTGATGGCTGAGGATCAGAGTCCTCATTCCTTACTCGACGAGCCAGAGAGGGTGAGGGTGTGCATTCCCTCTGCATGCAACCAGTCTTCTTCCCCATGACTCCTCCGTCGACTTCCCTCTTTCTCCCTCTCCTTGCTTGAGGCTGCCGAGTCTCAGTGAAGATCTGCACCACGAAATGCTGCAAGGAGGTTAGAGCATTCACCAGCGTTGTGATGGAGCTGCTCAAGAGAGCGAGCAGGGAACTGGGCATCTAGGAAGCTTGGAAATCCCCACTGGACCGAGTGGAAGGTCAATGTGGTGCCCTGGGGGCTTGGGTCTCCCTACTAATCTTACATGCAGAACTGTTTAAGAGTGGGAGTGGCTCGGAGTTCCTCCAAAGCCAAGTGTAATGGTGGATGACTGATGCAGGGTCACTCCATTGAGAACGAGTGAATGGGCTGAGCAGAGCAACCGACTAGAGCTGCAAGCCCATGAAGCCTTTGGAATCTTCATCCCAGGTAAGGGGCGCTCTGCATGTCAAATGCATAGTTTCTGGATGGTCCGATTGAACGTATTACCTTATGTGTTTGTATGATTATGATTATGATGACTCTGTGAGGTGTTTGACTGTTCATCATTGGATATCGTATGTGTGTCTTAGTAGAGTCCCATTGATTATTTCATATTCACATGCATACGTTCAGGATGTGTTGTTTGATATATATATATTGTGCGTACTGCTGAGTGGAGTCCGAATGAATGATAATTATTATCTGGGTGGTGTATGACTATGGCTGTCCTAGAGATGTATGATGACATTGGTGATGTTGTGGAGTTAATGTATGAATTGCATGTTAATTGTAATGTGAATGTCAAGCACATTGTGTGGTCTATTGTTGACTTCCGGGTGGATACGATATGAATTGCTTAAGATGAACTTGCTGAGTATGGATGACTACCGTGACATGCATGAGGTTGCATTTATGAATAGAGGGTGACCCGTGGAAGGTCAGGAACCTAATGAGATGATTTCTAGCTACAGACCCTTGGCTAGATTCTGAGAGAACCCATGGTAGCCGTGGGAGCTAGAGTTAAGTCTCGAGACGTTCGTGGGAGACCGGTACCACACGGTAAGGGTTATCAGACAAGGGGCCAGAAAAGGGATCTGTAACTGAGAGTTATTGTTAAGTCGGATCCGTATGCATATGGGTAGGTGCATCATTGACGAGAGCAACACGCTCCTTAAAATCTGTGAATGCTATTAAGGAATTCCGACTGGATTTGTGTGTGTGTTTGACGCTGAGGCTAAGTATTATTGATGTTATTGTTAAGGGGTATGTTGTTGTGAATAGTAGGAGTTAGATGACCATGAATGAATTGAGTAATCCGACTAGTGACTTGTGTAGATGCTTTATTAAATGTTAGTAAATGCTAGTATTGTCTCAGATAGATAGAGTATGTTGAAAGGGAATATGTATGCTAAGCCGAGCCAATAACTGTCATTGTATATGTAAAAGCTCACCCCCTACACCATTTTTCAGTATGTGCAGATCGAGCTCGGAAGTTCTGACAGGGCCTCAAGTCTGAGTGTGGTGTACCCGATTGTTGAGTGCTTATATTTTATTCATTATGTTTAGTCAGTGTAGCCTTGGCCGACTCTTATGTAAAATGGCGATTAAGCATATTCGTTTATAAAGATTGATTAGGAGAATTATAGATATGGGTTACTTGTATGGAATTGTAAGTATTGGTGAATATATATATATATATATAATGTTAAGATAATGGGTATTCCGAGTGTGTGATTGTGTATAGACCTGTGTTGTATGCTGGTGACTTATGTTGGGCTCTTTCCGAGTGGGGGATACGCATAAGGATTCTGCGAGAAACCCCTTTGATGAATTCTGAGCGGACGTTATAAATAATCCGAGCGAATTAGCCAAACGGTATTCCGAGTGATTAGAACTAGAATATGTCCGAGTGAGGATTTACTTAATGACTCCCCGAGCGAATAAGTTGTGGCGTGCCGAGTGAGTTAGCTATCATTTTCCGAGTGAATGAGTTGAAGGATGACTCTGGATTCTGAGCGTCTGGATAGCCGAGTATGGATTCTAGCCCGAGCGATCAAGGTACTCGCTCCAGCGAGCGTGGATTTGGGAAGACCTTGTGTTGGCATCGCTTAAGTGATTCGTGCCTCGCCCGAGCGACTGGAGCTGCTTCGCTCAAGTGTATGGGTTCTCTCTTAACCGAGTGAATGCTGGTTTTGGGCTTCGCTGAGTGTTTCCTTCTTCCGCTGTATGCCCTCTCGAGTCGGTTTTATTCTCTCTTGCCTTCCTTCTCTTATTTCTTTTGTGACCCGGTTGCTTTATGGTCTATTCGGTTTATTTAATTTCGGAAAAAATGTTCTTGTCCCGGGTTGTTTTCATTTTAAATTTAGGATGTTTCAAATACATCTAAAACAATTTTGAGTAAGATGATGTGTATGTTGTGTCTGATATATTGAGGGGCATGTTTATATGAAATTGATGATAATGATGATTAGCCCATGGTGGCTTGAGAAAAGACCAGAATGGTCAATATTGATGATGCTGGCCCGTTGTGGCATTGGAATAGATGTGTATATGCTTAGTTTGCTATAAATTGATGGGTGAATACATGGTATGTATATTGTGAAATGAATAGATTATAATGATTGTTGATGTGTTTAGCAAAGCATACATGATATTTATATGCATATGCACATAATTTCAATTGTATTCATATCGTCATTTGAAATGTATAACTCACTCTCCCATGTGGTCTACTTTTTAGTATTGATGCAGGAATATCATGGGATGAGGACATTTTAAAAGTAAAGCTTTGGTGAAGGTAAATACTGGTAACGGAATGCCTTGGTTGGTAGTGGTTACAATTATTGTATCATGAAATAGAATGTGTATCATAATGTTGATTATTAATGATATTGATGGATGTATTGTAAAAGATAAAATAAGTGGGCGATGTGTTGATATTTGGGGTGTTGAAATTTATACCCACTTGAAGAATAAAATAATGTTAGATGTATAGCCCATTTCAGGATGTATGAGTGTTGATGACTTATGATTTTAAGGTTGAATTGAATGTAGTCAATTATGAAATTATGAACATTGGACATGTATGTTGCATGATCATATATATATATATATATATATATATATATATATATAGTGTGCAATGCATGTTTATGATTTATGCGTAAGGTTGATTGTGGCCTAATAGGCTTGTATGATATGGTTGCATGCTTTGCCGAGCCTTTTCTCATATCTTCATATATGGGACTAGGTGAATACCCGGTATACATATTCTTCTTTCGCTGTATACTCTGTTATTTTGTATACCTATATGGGAAATATGTTTAACGATCCAGTTGTAAATTATGAAATCCCAATCTTCGTCTTTCCGTGGTTCGAGTCTTGGTGTAATCGTAAGGTGTTTTGGAATTCTTTTGAACGCAAAAAAATTTAGTCGCATTTTTATTATTTAATTATCTTAATTGCATCGGGATTTGAATCTGGAAAATCGGGGGTTGACAAAAGATATTTAATCTTTGAATATTTTAATTGGTAAGTGGTAAAGTATTTCTTGTAGTAGATTTTCAGACTAATATAAATTTTGATCTCAAAATTTGTTTTTAAAGTTTTTTTCTCTTGCTCGAGGACGAGCAATGTCTCAAATTGGGGGTATTTATTAGTCTTCAAATTTACAATAAATTTCTTAATGAAATTGTGTCAAAAATAATAAAAATTAGTTTAATTTATTAGAAATTTAGGTTTTTATTGTAATAAATGGAAGTTATTGGGAATTATCTACCTTGATCAAATTTCTCTAGTTTTATGGTGAAAAATTAAATAAATTCAAGAGAAAATAGAAGAACTGGAGAGCTGACGCGTAGCATCAACTCCACGCGTAGCGTGAGAAGTTTTAATGTTGACGCTACGCGTCACACCCACGCGTAACATCAGAAGTTACGTGGACTCCACTTCCAGGTGGCCAAGCACTCTGCCTAGTGGCCAAATAATGGCCAATCCACTCACACCAGATGCCAAAACACAGTGGGAGACAATTGGCCTAATGTCTACTGATGATTTTAATTAATTAATATCAATAATGGCCTTAATCATGTGCGTTTAATGGGGGCTGAGTTAGGAACTTGACGCTACGCGTCAGGACCCTTCCTCAGCCTATAAATAGGCCACTTCCAAGGCATTGAAGATATCCAATTTCAGTTCTGAGTTTCAGAACTTCCTTCCTTTCTTTCGAGTTTTGAGTGTTCTTTTGTGAGTTTGTAAGTTTTCAGTGATTTTTAGATACTTGAGAGTGTTGTATAATATTGTGAACTCTTGTATCGTGAAGTGTTTTCACGCCTTCGTAATGTCAACATCTGTAAGTGTTGGATTTACTTTTACCATGTGTAACTAAATTGTTTATGTTGGAATTTGGTGAATCAATCTATTATATGATGTTGTGATTATAACCTCTGCATATTTATGATTCAAGTACCATGTTAGTATTTCAATCTTTTATTAGTGTGAACGTCAAACGGAAGAATGATTTTCATGCATATTGAAACTTGTTTTATTAGTATGAATGTCAAACAGGAGAATGATTATTCATGCCATATTAAAATTTGTTTTAATGAAAGTAAAAGTTGAAATACCCTTAATATGCCAATTACTAGGAATAGATTTGGTGATTATTATTGCCATAAGGTCAGGACATAATGTAAGTTTTTACTGAGAGAACTCACGAGGGATCGGACTTTAGGGTGACTACTTAGAATTTATATCACGAGGGATCGGTTATAATGATTTTAAGCTGTAATGACATGGACTTGATAATTAAATATGTATGTTTGTAACCATTTCATTATATTTTAGTGTGAGAATGCTAATTCCAACATAATTTATCAATCTGTGTTTTTACTTCAAGTATATGAGATTATTCTGAATTACATTTTAACTGTCTAGATAGATTTTATCTTTATCACCTTTTTACCACATGAACAAATCAATCATCAAATTCTGTGAATATTGTATAAATTGTTTATAAATCATTCTTTTGTTAATAAATTTTGATACATTTGCCATAGTAAATAGAAATTACTATGAATTACTGAAACTTTCAATCTCAGAGGAATGATATATAAATTTGAAAACTACAAACAATTGATGCGCTTGCCAATTAAGAGACCCAATAGTATTCAGGGTTTAACAATCACCAAGTACATATGAATCATCAATTCACTATTTCAAGGTCAAACATCACCAGGTACCTCCAATTCTTCCAAATCCTATACATATATCATATATTACTATTCTCTTGATACAAATGATCGAATGCCATGGACTTTCAAAATCATATCTTTTTAAATGCATAAAAGCATGCAATGTGAATCCAACTTCATCAACAACAATCTGAATGCCAAAATGGATAACCCATACAACAAATCTGAGTGCTATAAATCGATGGATATCCTAATAACCACACAACAAATTTGAGTTCTATAATTGGTGGTACCTTGGGAATTACACAACAAATCTGAGTTCTATAAGCGATAGACCTATACAGCAAATATGAGTGTTGAGCGAATCAAAGCGCTATAGTAACCAATGCATATGATGTCATGAGTCAATGCAATATGTATGTATGCAAATCAAAGCATAACCTCATAATACAAACATCATAACCTAACTCTACTAACCTCGATACTCACTAACTCAACAACTATATACCTCAAAGACTCTGAAACAAATTCATGGAGCCATCAATACCATAACTAATATAGTCATTCAACATATCCATAATACCACATGGGTCATTTCTAGCAATACATATCAACCATATAGCCAGTGGCATTCACACCATCAATAATATATATCATTAACAAAGAACTGTTAACAACATATAACCAGCACATCAGGCTTCAACATACATATAGCGCCACCACATGGTGTAACCAATGTTATTCCGATAAAAACTATATCAATTAATCATCAACACCATTAAGCATTAAGTTTCACTTTGTAAATATTATTTCATATCCTAACTTCAAATTTCATAATATCATCTATATTATCATGGGTCATTGCCAACAACACATACCAAATAATATATTGAATGGCACTTCATGAATCAAATTCACATAATATTAATACCAACATTTATCAAGCACTAGGCTTCCATTTATAAACAATACTTCATAACATAACTAATAACTATATTTTTATTTTGTAAAAATAAATATTTTCCGGGCGTCAATACTTACTAAAAACTTTTCAATTTTAAAACCCGCTCCAGAATTAAAAATTCCTATTCGCTACTTGAATGATAACCCCCTACCCCGTACGTCAACACATACCTTATAGCATTATTTGGCTTTCTGACAAAGTCCTGATTCTTTGATTCTACTTCAGACGCCAATGTCCTATATTCAAAAAATTATAAAAAGTTAATAAAATAATTCTCGTAACCCATAAATCATTGAAACACCAAATTCGAAGCCAGAAAGCTAAAACGATGGAGTTTCAGAAATGGCCATACTTATCGAGGGTTACGAATCTCGTCGTAAGGGTGTCAAAACTACCTCGGAGCTTCTAAATCTTTCTGACGACTCTAGGAAGCACGCCCCAACCACTCAGGATTCAAAAGATACAATTTTTAAGAGTCGATCTATGTCTTTTCTTTAGTAGAGTACACGAACAAGGCTAGGAAAAGAGGGAGGAGACCAAAATCAACATATGCAAAGGGAAATGAGAGACAAAGCCATGCATGTGAGGGAAAATAAAAACATGCATGTCCAAATGAAGTGGATGTGTTTGAATATGTATTTCAGGTTGAATAATTTTGATAATGACAAAATCAATTGAAGAATCAAAGCAAAAGGCTCAAGTTACCATGAAAACAGAGAAAACAACATTAGACCTGGAAAAACACATATGCTAATTGATTATAGCATCCAACATAATTGATTAGAGGAGTTCTGACCATAACATAATCAATTAGATATTCACATCTAATCGATTACCTAAGTTCTGTTTGTCACCTAATCGATTGCATCAATGGAAATAATCGATTACCAAGTTGAGAATTTGAATTAAAAGCATCAGGTACATCTCCTAATCGATTATAAGGTCACCACAATCGATTACCAAGGTTCTGTAAGGTCACTAATCGATTACCAAACCAGGTCTAATCGATTATGAAAGTTCTGTTTGTATGCTAATCGATTGTATGAAAGGCATAATCGATTACCATGCTGCGTAACACAATAAAATGCATCAGGTGCTACTCACAATCGATTACAAGGCACTGCATAATCGATTAAGCAATGTTCTGTTTCTCATTTAATTGACTACATAGGACAGTCTAATCGATTAGAAAGCGAATTACACTGTAAAATTTAAAGTGTAATCGATTACAGCTCGAGGCCTAATCGATTACTATCGTGCCAAAAATTGGGGAAAAGCGTTTTTAAGTGGGAAACCAGCTCACTTCTTCATTCTAACTCGAATGCCCATGTTGTGCAACGGCTATGAAGACATTAGGGCACCTCTTCAAGGCCTATAAATGCAAGACTCCTTCAAGCTACTAAAAGCAATATAAAATTCCATCAAAGGGAAATCAAATCTTGAGTCTTGTGAGTTCTATTTTCATTGTTTAGTTTCAATTTCTGAAACTTAGAGCTTATACTTGTAAATCTTCTCTTGTGAGAGTTTAGAAATTGTGAGAGCTTTCATTTGCTTATCTACAATATTGAAAGAGTTTATTGATTGTAAAACAAAACACCAAAGTTATTCACTCTAGGTTGAGTGGTCACAAAGGTTGGGGTTCAACCTTTGGGTATTGAGAGTTTGAGAGATTAGGTGGATTGCCCTTGTGCTAGTGAGGATTGAGTTCTTAAGTGTGGGACACTAGGAAGCTACAATTGCTCATAGCTTGTATCTCTAAACTTCAATAGTGGAAATCCTTCAAGTGGGTTGCTTAAAGGCGAGAGGTACACCGGGTTGGTGGAACTTGTTAAATTGGTTTGCAAGCTTCTCTCCCTATTCTCTTGCATTTACATATTGTCTTTGGTTTGATTATTGTTGTTGATTATGAAAGCCCCTCTTATATTTGCTTGAACAACTTGTGCTAAAGTGTTGCACACCAAGTGTTCGATACATTGCCTAAGTGACATTTGCATATTGTTTTACATTGTTTCTTGCACTACACTTGCTATCCATTGCATATAAGTATATTTTATGAAAGAGGAATCAATTTCAAAGGCATTCTAAAGAAAAGTTTTTAACACTCAATTCACCCCTCCTCTTGAATATTGAGGCCACTTGAACAATAATGGATCCATGTGCATGCAAAGGAAATGAAAGATGGAAATGAAATCATGCATGCCAAAAAGAAAGGAATTAAAGAAAGAAGCCATGCATGTAAAAGAGAGACCATGCATGCAAAGGAAGGAGAAACATGTGCATGCTCTATTATTTTTAACAAAATTGAAGCTATAAGTGCCAGATTAAGTGATCTTATTCTTAAAATTTTTGTAACAAAATTTACTACAACTTTTATGAAGACATCAAGAGCCAATTTTGTATCAAAAAGCCCCAGTTTGCGCAACAAGCCATTGACCCGTAGCCATGCACCCAATCCGAACAACATTTGGTATTTTAGGCATAACTTTCTCTCTATTTAACGGATTTAGAAGTTCTATAGCTCGTTGGAAAAAGGAAAGAAAAAGGAACAATTTTTGTGTTCATGATTTTCTCAAAATCATAATAGAACAGCCTCATGTAAACCTATCAACAGACCCCTAAAATTCTCAAATTTAACATGCATGCAAGAAGAAGAAAAATGGACATGCATGCAAAGACAAGAAAAGGTTGACATGCATGTAAATAAAAGAGAAGGTTTTGACTTATTAACGTTGATTTCACACCAATCAACAACTAAGAACCTATGCTTCAGCTCAACTAAGCCTCTAATCAACCTTGACACAACCTCAAGCTCCATAAAAAAATGCATGGATACCGTATATGCAAAGGAAAGAGATGAATGAAGTTAGAGGGAGTGGTCACGAGTTGTGATGGTAATAGAGGAAGGGAGAAGAAAAATAGAGTGGTGGCTTGGTGGAAGGGTTACAACGTGATGATGGAGGAAGGAAATGGAAGATGATAGTGATGGTGAAAGAGAGGGTGGCATGGTGGTTTTGTGATGATAAGGAAGGAAAGAAATGGTGATGGAGGAGGGTGGAGAAAAGCACGTAGAGGAAAGGGAAAGGAAGTGGTTTGGCTTGGAGAGAATAAGAAGGAGAAGATGATGGCTTTGTGAGGATGATGGGTGAATAAGAGAAAATGAAAGTGGAGTGAATGGAAGTGGAGAGTGATGTGAATGAGAGGATAGAGAGAGTGAATATATGAGGGAGAATGAAGAGTGAGTGGGAATAAAGGAAGGAGAAAGAAAAAGAAGTTAATTAGTTAGGTAGGTCAGGGGTAGTTCGGTCTCGTAACCCTTTTGGTTAGCCACCGAAACCGAATACCCTTTTGATTTAATTCCTAAGAACCAACCCGATTGATCTTTTGATTTAATGGATCACTTTCTAAAGATTTTAATTTATCGACCCTCTAATAGTTAGTTAATTAATTAATTAATTACAAACCGTTAAGAATAAATCGCATGTCCGATTTACTTTCCTAAAATCTCTTGATTAATTAAAATTGGAATGTTACACTAGGGTCATGTGTTCAATTTTTTTAAGGCTCATTTTCCCTATTTTACATGTGTATTTGTATATTAATAAGAAGATGTTTTTTCAAAAAAATGTTTGATGGAAAGATCAAAGTGAAACATTTTATAAAGATATGGAACTTGTTTGAAATAAAACAAAGATAAGAGACTGACTTGATACATATATAAAAGAAAGATGTTGTCAATATAAGAAAGTTGCACTATGTTATAGTAATAAAGTCCAGCTTCGATGTTTCAATGCTAGGGATCTAGTCCTATGATGAGCTAGTGTGGAAAATAGGTTCGCCCATGAAGGGAAGCTCACTCCGAGCTAGGAAGGACCTTATCGAGTAGCCAAAGTCACACACTAAGACATGTTTCAACTAGAAACTTTGGACGATATCGCTATTAATAACAAAGAGAACATTCAAAACCTTCGAGTATATTACAACTAACCAGCGTTCAATGTGCACTCTTTTTCCTAACTTCAGGTTTTTCCATTCGGTTTTCCCTGAAAAGGTTTTAATGAGGCATGCTTTGGTATGCATTATTGTAATTACCTAATCAATGAAAAGTTTCTATTTCTTTTAAATATGATTATGTTATTACTTCTATTTTTCTTTCAAGATTGCATCGTCTTTCAATACCAACGTCTTATGAGAGTTCATGTCAGACCCCAACGAGTGGCTCCCTAGTCAATTGAAATAGTGATCAACTATTTGACTCAAATGAGTAACAGGGATTGGATCTCCTATAAGACCATGCCAAACCCCCCAACAAGTAGTGCAAGTAGACCTAACACCCTAAGAGCGGCCTAGTTAACTATCTGTTATAAGTATAGTTAATGAAGCCCCAAGATCAGCATCCTAATTATCTATATTGGAAATTGGCTAATTGGCCCCAATGAGTGGCAAAGATCAGATCTTTTATGAGACTATACTAGACCCTAATGAGCGATGTAAGTAGAAACCGTTGCAACGTGCATTATAATGACAAGATACTTCATTGATATTTTTAAGCTAAGTTATAATTCTAATTTTTGAAATTATGAGTCAAGTATGTTACACTGACATCAACATAATTGATAATTGTAACTTAGTATCAAAAAACAAACTATGTTTGTCATTCATTTGAATATCGGGTCTAACACCTAAATTACAAAAAAATAAAAAAAATGGGCACCTTGGCCTCAATAATTCAAGCTAATAACAAGTTGAAAAACAAGGGTAAAGTGTAATATTAAATCGGAGTGCATCTTGGAACAAGGCTGAAAAAGAATAGCTATTCAAATGTAGGAGGATCAATATGGTGACTTCAAAGAGATTGGCCTCACTTTCATGGTTTGGAACTCCGGTAAAGGCAACAACTTATATGATTCATCTGTCGCCTCCTCATATGAGTGCTCATTTACAATGAATAGGCATCCACCATGAAACTCATGGAAGATGCCTATCCGATTGCAATTCAGTTAGATATGGGAGTTCTAGTGCTAGACTTGCTGCGCTGCACTGCTATAGGCTTCCTCAGTGATCTCTTCATAGGTTTACACCAACTCTTTGACATTTTCACGCATTTGTCCATTTTGCTCCTCCAAGTTGTTGATGTTAGACTCGAGCTTTTGCACCATATTAGAAGCCTCCTCAGCAGAAGCTTTCTCGGCCAAGAGTTGCTCCTTTTCTTCTTGCAGGCTTTTTGTGCTTCAGCTTATGTTAGTTTGAGGACCTCTACTATATCCTTCATCCTTTTTAGGTCATCCTTAATCTTACCCTGGAATTCTCTTTATTTCTTGAGGTCGTTGACAGCCACGTTTTTCTCAGTTAAGGCTTGGTTCATTCGGTTGATGTACTCGTTCACTTATGCCTAGGTTTCACAAGCTCGACTAAGAGAACATATTACATCGGCTACCTTTCCTAAATGCCACAATGCACCTTGAGATACCTCTTGCATTTGTTCAATGGTTAACCTAGACTATAAATGGAACGGGGTGTTGAACTTTATTATTACTGACCCCTAACATTAGAGGTATGTAGACAATTAGAAGTGGTGTAACAACCCTCATTTTTGTGTTAGGTCTTTGAGACTAGTTGCCTGTATTCCGTGATAATTTTATGTGTATTGATGATTGGCCTACGGTTTATATGTTTTGTTTTAAAAAAATATTTTATGAGTAATTGAGATAATTAGGATAGCAATAATAATGTGTCTAATAACATTGTAATAATAAAGATTTATAAAATAAAACTTTAGGTGATTTAATATAAATATCTAAGTATTTATTTTAAGTTAGTAAAACTGTGTAACTCCCCAGTTTTGACTTAGAAATTATCTATGGGACTTGAGTCAATTATTTTTATCCCAAAACATCCCTCGTGTCATTCCTAACAACTTTTATGAAGAGCCCAATACCCATTTCTAACCAACCAAGCCTAAAAACGTTAATTTTAAGTTACCCGGGTAAGCCAAAATGCGCATCTGTAGTATTTTGGGCGCGGTTTTCTCTCCTGATATTGGATTTGAGTCATTCTTATTCCAAAATCTCCGTATCAAATTTATCTACAACTTTTATGTTGACTACAAAGGCCAATTCGTATCCCATAAATCCTAGAAATTAAAACACTACATTAATTCATGTTTTTCCAGCAACAGCTTGCACTAGGTGCAATATTTTCCATATATCTTTCTCATATAACCATGAAATTGAATGAGGCCTTCACCAAAGTTTTTTAACTCAATTCTCCATAACTTTGATGAAGAACACAAAGCCCAAATCCTTACTAATTTGGCCTAAGAAAAATAATCTCTGCAAGGGACAAAAATCCCATCACAGCTCTGCACCCCTTTTGTATTTGGGTCATAACTTTCTCATTTCTTCATGGAGTTTTTTGTTTTTTATATTAAATTAAAGAGAATAAAAAGTTCTATAACTTTTATGTTCAGCCCAGTTTCAAATTCGGAACCCACGAGTAAGTTGCTGCCCCTGCACTTGACACCTCAGCTTGTATGCACCATGAACCAATTAAATCACTCCATCACTTGGCCACTTGTCCCAGCCATGCAAAACTCTTCACCACTTCACCTCCAGCTGCAATGGACATTTAGTATTTTCATGGGACACTCTTGATACCTCCTATTCCACATGCAAAAATTCCATTTTCATTTCTCTTGCTTTGTTCTTCTTTCTTCTTCCAACTTAGCCAAAAAACAATTCCTGCAACTCTTTTCTTCATTTCTTCATGTTCCATTCATCCAAATCATCATCACACACCCATCATCATCCATCCTAAATCACTACACTACACTACAAAATTCAAGATACCACCTTTGATCATTAAATTTCTTCTTCTTCCTCTTCCAAACAGCAATATTTTTCTCCACCTTCCACCAACAAAATTCACGTGAATCAACCATCCTTCAAGGCATCCATTTCCTTCTTCCTTGACGAAGCCATCTATGGTGATTTAGAAGCAATTCTTGAAGTCCTTGGCTTTTCTTAGAGGACGAAATTTTTGGTGGTAAGGTAGGAGTACTTTTCTTGTTTAAATCCATGAAATAATACATGCATGGTGAAGTATAAGTGTCCCTTAACACTTATACTTTGATGTCTCCTTGAAGATCTTAGCTTGTATGGTTTAGATCTTGAAAAATCTGAGAAAAATATGGATCTTGAAAAAATATGGCTGCACTATAGTTTTAATTAATTCTTTGAGTTTTACAATTTTAATGATAAGTTTCTAACTTGTGAATTTTATTACTGTAGATTTTTGGTTAGTTTTAATTCTATGCATGTGATAACTTGTTAAATTTTGTGTTGCTTGGCTTAATTGGTGGCTTGTGGTGTTAGTGATATTTTTAGAAAATATAAAATCTCTTAAAATGAGTTCTATATCTAATAATGGATTCTTGTTGCTGTTGGAAATTTTTAATGTTTAGTTAAACAACTTAAAAAATTTTAGATCCTAACATATAAACTTTAAAAAAATGATTTTTGTGGTTGAAATTTTGTAGCATGACTTAATCTTTGAAAATTATGTGATAAAAATAAATTTTAACATAAAACTTCAATTCTGGAATTTTTATAAAAATAATCACAAATGACTTTTAGTTGTATAAATTAAATAATATGTTTATGACTTTAAGAAAGTGATTTACAAGATTTTAGAAAGTATTTCTTGATGAAAATTTGGGATTATTAGTGTTGTTCACTACCAAAAAAATTAATTTTACCAATGGTTTTTTTGGTAATAACGGGGGTTAAAACCTCTCTTAAAACCATTACCCATAGTTACTAAAACCATAGAGACTCCTTCCGTCACAAATAGATTGACTATGGTTTTAATTAACCTTGGGTAATACCATTATCCATGGTTGATAACCCCAAATAATGTAAAATTTATCTATAGTTTAAACCCCTGTTAGTTTTAAGACTATAACCTTGGGTAACACCATTATCCATGGTTGATAACCCCAAGTAATACAAAAATATGATAAAAATAAATAATAAATATATTCACAAAATTTGATAAATTTTCACTTACGGCAACAATTTCAATTTAGAATATAAATTCTATATTTTAATTTTATATAAATTCCAATTCTATAAAAATTATAATTAAAACTGTAATTCCAAATTATAAGAGTCCACTTAAAATATCTTTTGCCACGTATCAAGAAAATAAATTGCCCAAATTACCAAAACTAACATTAGATATATTTGATGTAAAAAAAGACATTATATTTGCAGTCAAGTTACAAAAACTAAGCTTAAGATACTGCATACGAAATAATGTTTAACATCACATAACCAATAATAGTATTGATTAAAATTTTCTAAGGATAATGACATTGGCAATTTTCACAAAAACATCTATGACCTCGAAAGGGACAAACTATTCTTTTCTACGTTCTACCCATAGTGACATTGGCAATTTTTTATGCTTCAACAAAAGCCAAGCCATCATTCATCACATCATCAATTAAACATTTAATACATTCATGGCAAGGCAATACATGAGTTCATACATATACATAATTAATAATTATCCACTCATGCAATTTGAAATGTAAACTCCTCTCCTACCTCGAGAGAAGAACCACTATGTAATTGCCTCGATCGTCCCCCATCATTGTCCAGAATACAATCCTATCAACAAACATATATATACATGCCATTAATAAGCCATCATAAGGCATCATCTCTTGAAACTCATTATCAAGTCTTAGACTTGTCTAAACTCCAATTCACATGCTTATGTTAGGCTTCGGGAATTTCTTTCCCAAAACCAAGATTCTCTAGGTTTCAAAAGGGCTAACCACACCGAATAACAACAAGATCATATCCTTCATCCATAATACATCCAATCATCACCAAAATTTATTCAAATCTATTACAAGCCTCTTGACTCCATCTAAGACCATCATAAGTTAACAATTTCAAAACGGCATATATCAAGGCCTAAGACTTCATCAAATTAAGTATCCATCTCCTTAATCCACTATCAATGGTTTTCAACCATTATTATCATCATCATAAATATCAACACTCAAGGGAATCGACTCCTCTAATCACATACATACTTCTCCCAAACCTCAAGAATTTATACCAATGTTTCCAAACATTCATTCCCCATATAAAATCATCCTAAGCAATTAAAATCATTTAACTCATCAATTTGGCCAAAACCCCCAATTTCTAATACTTAGGGTTTTCACTCAAATCATCCAACAACAACTCCAACCCATTTTTGAAATCCATATGAATATCATAACCCTCATTCTCATATACTCACAAAACCATAAAGCCTAAGGTTTACATCATTTTCCTTAACATCCATAAAGCCTAATGTCCATAATTCAAACCTAAGCATCATAAAAATCAATAATGGGGCAAAATAGGTTCAAAGTCTTACCTCTCATCAAGCTCCAAATTAAAATAAAAATGAGAGTGGGAGGAAGAAGATGACCCAACATAAGCTTCCATGTCCATAAACACTCCACAAATCCATGCTTGATCTTTGATTTTTGCAAAAATGGGAGTAGAAAGAGTGGTCACGGTTTAAGGGTTAGGAGGATGAAGGAGAAGAAGAGAAAAATGAATATAGAGAAGAAGAAGAAGTCCCTACCGAAAATCAAATGAGAGGGGAGAGAAAATGCATTTTGTTATTCCTTTAACCATTGGTCAAAACAATGCACCATTAGCCCATTATCCATTGTGCCCTAAAACCCTTTATCCATTGGGTAAAAGCATAAAAGTAATATGGAAGGGAAGAAAGAAGTGGACGGCTGAAGTGTAGAGGGAAATGAGATTTTTAGTTTTCTTCTAATTCCATTTGGCTCGTATATTCCCCGTTTAATAACATATGTCGAGTCCAATTAATTATTTTCTTAACACTAAAAATTATTTCCTTAACATATATTCCCCGTTGCCGGGGAGTCAACCTTCGAGGCTAAGTTTTTAATGGCATCGGAGGTTGTAAACTTGATAGGCCCGCAAGCGCACGGGGTATCGCGTAATAAAAAGAGATATCGTTCCCACAGAGATTGTGCCCAAGTACTAGTTTATAGCAGTGGTTCAATTATCTAGAAAATTCTTAAGGTAATTTTTAATTCAGAAGATTTCTAAAAACAAAATAAAAACAAATGCAAACTTCAAGAATTAAACTTGTTTACTTTGAATTAGAACAAATAAATGGTGAAACTCTTGGGATTTGGTATGTGATCACGTCATGTATTGATTTCACCTAAGACTTTCCTATTTATTAATTCATGTTCTAAGGTAGGATTTCCGAATTTAATTAAGCCTTCCTCTCGGAACAACGTTAATATGCCCAACTAATAAAGAACCGCGCTCAATTTATTATTTGGGCTCATTAAGAACAATGAAATCCCACGTAACCTCGAAGCGTCATGCTCACTTTCAGGACCCATGATCCTAACTTCAATTTCATGTGTTCAAACAACCAACTAATCTTTCGATTATCTTAGTGTTCAAGTTCAATTGATCCTATCTCTAGATCTTCAAAAGCATTAAGCACTCATGGAAATTGAACAGAAACTAGGGATTAATAAACAGAACAAGTCTCAAGATCAATTCAATACAATAACATGTCACACCCTTAACCCATGATTGGAGTTTAGTTACACATGCCTAATTCACACAACCCACAATTGAGATCATATTCAGAGATTACAAATTAAATGGAAGTCCCAAGGAAAAAGAAGAAAAGAAAGTAAAAGCTCTCACTATTGCTTCTAAATCTCCTTCCGAAATCTGCCAATCGATGTTCTTCAACGTCTATGGTCTTGATCCCCTCTAAAAATCCCTTGAAAAGTTCTCTCTTTTTCTTCCAAAAAGTCTCCCTAAATGTCTTTCTCTTTTTCCCTTTCCAAAAACTGCCTCTTAACCTCAGAAACCGCTCCCAAAAAGTTGCAAAAATACAGAATGTGCAAAACCCACTGGTAGTGGGAAAAACCCACGGCCAGTGGATCGTGACAGGGGGTTCAGGATCCCAATTTGTCATTTCTAGGCAGAGTAATCCACGGCCAGTAGGTTTTTGGGCAGAGGGAAACACGGCCAGTGGGAAAAACCCACGGCCAGTGGGTTTTTAATGGCTCAGTTCTCCCACTCCAGAGAGGTCCACGGCCAGTGGGTTTTTCTGGACTTCCTCTTTTTGCGTTTTTCTCACTGTTTTGAGGCCCCAGAATATCCATCTTGGTAGATCCTTTTTCTATCATGCTTTGGAAGGTGGATAAGGCTTTATTTTTTATCTCTTAGTGGCTTAACTCCTTTCGATGCATCCAATGCTTCCTTGAATGCTTCTTGTGTTTGAATTTATGCACCTGTACCTAAGCTATTCCTGCAAAACTTGAAACACCAGAGTAGCAAATGCGGAATGAAAGAAAACACTTGGAATTAAGGGGAAAACTAGCATGAACAACCTGAAAACTTAAACAAAAAGGACCCTAAAACTAATGCAAATTAGACTCTTATCAATACCCCAAACTAGAACATTGCTTGTCCCCAAGCAATCATCATCACCACAAATATGAACAATAGAGAATGACGAACTTAGAACAACTTAAGGAACCCAATTAGAGAAAAGGAATTTAACAGATTATTGCAAGATTACCCAAATAGGAACCACACAATTATTCATACTATGCTTACAAGACTAGGCTATAGACACACATCATTTCATTTCTCTCTAAGTATTTAAGCTTGTG
This sequence comes from Clitoria ternatea, assembly GCA_037962975.1. NCBI lineage: Eukaryota > Viridiplantae > Streptophyta > Magnoliopsida > Fabales > Fabaceae > Clitoria > Clitoria ternatea. Next base: position 149,912,637 of record CM075671.1, read on the forward strand.
TATAAGAATCACTCAAATCATAACATTTCAAGACACTGCCATAGGCTTGGAAAGTGACCTTAATCTCCACAGTTATCTAGAAAACAAGTTATGGTCAAAAGGTCTTTCATCTGGTTGTAATGGGGCCATGGGTTCACAGATACGGGAATAGATACCAAGAAAAAGGAAATTCAAAGGGCTATTATCCAATGAAATCTCTGAGAATAATTAAGTTTCGGAAGGCAAACCAAAAGGCATATTTTTTTATTCCTTCAAAAATGTCTAAGGAGTCCTTTTTGTTTTCATTTTTAAATTTAACTCCTTTCGCTACCTTGCTTTCATCCTTTTCTTTGTTTTTCCCAACAATTTTTTTCTTTAGTTGGAAACACAAAATCATTTTGTTTGTTGTTGTTTCCCAACTAAAACTCACTTTTCTCTTAGCATTTTTCATTCTAGTTGCCACCCTTGAATTTATATTATTTTCTCAGGAATTTATCAAACCAATTACCAAAGGGTTTCAAAAACAAAAACCAACAGTTTAGGTTCAACAAAGGTCAACTAATGGTGTATTATAACTTCCAAAATTCGGAGGCTAAAGAACAAAACCTACGGTGCCTTTTTCATTCCACAACGAGTAATCACCAACCATTTTGAATTGGTCGCAAGCCAAGTTCTAGAGCGCTTTAAACGTATGACACACTCAATAGAAGAAAACATGGGTTTTCTAAATGTTTATGTTCAAAGGCTACCCCATTTTGGCTCAAAAGCTCTCAAAATACATGGTGGGTGAAATAGACCTAGTCAAAGAAAACACAGAATCATAAACCATAGTACCTCCGGACAATCAAGCAATCATCATAACAAATTATTTAAAATGTTTTTTTATTTAGATTCCACAAGGCCCTAAAATTATGTCAATCTAAACTAAAACAATTTACGGCAACAATGATCACTAGAAAACTAGCTATGATGTCCTAAATGAAAACACATTAAAAACAGAATGCATGCAAACTACATCCTAACATGATAAAATGAAACCGAAAGGAAAATGCAACAGGCAATCAAACAAAATCAAGTGAAATGACAAACTATAAAAGGCTCAAAATAAGTTTCATCGTACCTACCACCCCAAACTAAACGTGAGCAGTGTCCTCACTGTTCAGAAGAGGGAGAGCAATGTACAGTGAAACTTATCTGGATGAACTCACCAGTCATGGAGGAGAAGGGGGAAAATGACCCTGCTGGAGGTGCCAGGAATGCATAGCATCCACACGCTGGGCTATTTCATCGATCCTACTCCCTTGTCGGAGTTGCTCAATAGATAAAGACTCCAAACGGGTGTTCATTCCTTGCATCAAGGAATACATCCGTTCCATAGGAAACCCGGAGTCGGAAGGGGATCTAGACGGGCCAGCTATGTGGTCATGAGGAAGGGGCATTTTAGTGTCCAAGGGGGAGTCATCCTGCATATCAGTACCTGAAAACAAAAAAGAAGTCTTGCCCTCCAGGCTAGTGAATCGAGGGTCAGGAAAGGGGTGAGGTACAGAAAATCCGGGAATAACCAAACAGTAAATTCCACGTTCCAATACAAGCATACCCATATGAACCATCTCATCAATATCAACTCGCTTGGGTTGGCAAAGTAAATTATCCTCTTGTAGATCAATCCCCACATACCTAGCAATAGGATTAATATAACCTGCAATGATAATTTTTCCAGTAGTGGCTCTTCCTACCCTAGTGAATTGGCTAAAAAGCCATTTCGTAGAGTGGACAGGGATGTTATTAATCATGGCATAAAGAAAATAAAGCTCAGCGGCCCTAATAGTACCAGGACTATCATAGCGACCAAAAATAGATCGGGCCATAAACCTCTGAAGGTATCTAAAAACAGGGTAATGCATGAGTAAGGCTTTTATAGAAGATGGGTCATAATCCTCCCTAGATTTAGAGAGTCTAGACCAAAAAGACTTTGCCTTAAAATCCCTAGGGATACGGGCAACATTTAATTTAGCAGTGGCATCTCCAGGCACAAATGGAAAACCATAAATGGCATCCACATCAGCTAAATCCATCCTATAATCATTGTTATTTAGCCTAAAGGTGATTTCCCAAGTTGAGTCATTGTCATAAGGTTTAATGTCAATGGAGCTTAGAAATTCTAGGGTGGTACGTTCATAGCAGGGCTCATATAACTCAATAAACTCTTCCCAACCCATACTCATGCAAAATTTTAAGGTATCATCATACAACCCAAGTTCAAGTAAAGATTGTTTGCAAAAGAACCTAGAGGGGATAATTTCCCTAGAGGTCAAAGAAGCCAATCGCATTCTTTGTTCATCCGAGGTGCACTCAATATCATCTAGACTAGAATAGTTAGATGATAATTTACCTTTGTTCTTTCTCTTTTTGCAAACATTCTTGGTTCTTCCGGAAGACATGGCTTTGTGCACCTAAAATTCAAATTCAAGTTTATGCATAAAAGATGTCAATAAAATCAAGAACATGGGAACTCTATGATGGATAGTCATAAGAAAACCCAAAAAGGATCAAACAAACTATAAATATATAAAAGGTAGAACAAGAAATTGGTTTGGGCAAGTTGTCAAACACTTGGTGGGCAACAAGTTTGACACCAAGAAATCCATGAATCTATATGCTAAATGGTACCAAAGTAGGAGAACAACACCAAACCATAACCAAGCAATCACCAATTGGTCAAATATATGAAAAGGATCATCAATCATGAAGAAAAGATTAAATGGGTATTCAAACCAAATGAAGAACAAGAATGAACAAATGAAGCATAAAGATGAGTTTTTAAGAATACCCATTCTAATAAACCATGATAACAATCAAATATAAACCCGTAGAAACCTTTCCATATGATGAATTCACTTCAAAACAAAGTTATGGCAAAAATAAGAGAACCCCAAGAACATCAAAAGAAAACCCCAAAACTAAAAAATTGAAAAGATCACACTTACTTGATTAGGATTTGAAACTAGTAATGTGAGGAAGAAGAATGAAGTTAGGGGTTTCAATTTCAGTTTAGTTGTTCCAATATGCCAAATATATGAAAAGGAGTAGGAGAAAGGCAAGGTGGGAGAGCTGTTTTTCATAAAACACACGGGTGAGGTTGTTTGAAATAAAAGGAGCCATTTTTATAAAACCTGATGGGTTCCCACGGCCAGTGGGAATAAAAACTTGATAGGCCCGCAAGCGCACGGGGTATCGCATAATAAAAAGAGATATCGTTCCCACAGAGATTGTGCCCAAGTACTAGTTTATAGCAGTGGTTCAATTATCTAGAAAATTCTTAAGGCAACTTTTAATTCAGAAGATTTCTAAAAACAAAATAAAAACAAATGCAAACTTCAAGAATTAAACTTGTTTACTTTGAATTAGAATAAATGAATGGTGAAACTCTTGGGATTTGGTATGTGATCACGTCATGTATTGATTTCACCTAAGACTTTCCTATTTATTAATTCATGTTCTAAGGTAGGATTTCCGAATTTAATTAAGCCTTCCTCTCGGAACAATGTTAATATGCCCAACTAATAAAGAACCGCGCTCAATTTATTATTTGGGCTCATTAAGAACAATGAAATCCCCAAAAACTCGAAGCGCCATGCTCACTTTCATGACCCATGACCCTAAGTTCAATTTCACGCGTTCAAACAACCAACTAATCTTTCAATTATCTTAGTGTTCAAGTTCAATTGGTCCTATCTCTAGATCTTCAAAAGCATTAAGCACTCATGGAAATTGAATAGAAACTAGGGATTAATAAACAGAACAAGTCTCAAGATCAATTCAATACAATAACATGTCACACCCGTAACCCAAGATTGGAGTTTAGTTACACATGCCTAATTCACACAACCCATAATAGAGATCATATTCAGAGATTACAAATTAAAGGGAAGTCCCAAGGAAAAAGAAGAAAAGAAAGTAAAAGCTCTTACTATTGCTTCCAAATCTCCTTCCGAAATATGCCAATCGATGTTCTTCAACGTCTATGGCCTTGATCCCCTCTAAAAATCCTTGAAAAATTCTCTCTTTTTCTTCCAAAACGTCTCCCCAAATGTCTGTGTCCCTTTTCCCTTTCGAAAACTACCCCTTTTATTCAGAAACTGCTCCAAAAATTAAGGCAAATGTAGAACGCACAAAAACCCACTGGCAGTGGGAAAAACCCACTGGCAGTGGGTTTCTCTTGAATCCAAAAAAATAGTTTTTCCTCCTCTGGGCAGCAGGATCCACGGCCAGTGGGAAAAACCCACTGGCAGTGGGTTTTTTTATGCATAAAATACTCACTCCAGAGGGGTCCACGGCCAGTGGGAAAAACCCACTGGCAGTGGGTTTCTCTAAACTTCACAAAATGCCTTTTATTTTACTGTTTTAAGGCCCCGAAGTGTTTCTTTGGTTTTTCCTTCTTTTATGCCACTTCCAAGAGTGAATCCTTTCTTCTTTTTGAGCTTCCAAATGGTTGGACTATCTTGCATCCATCACATGCTTCATCAAATGCACTGCATTCTTGCATTTATGCACCTAAATCAAGGTTATTCCTGCAAAACTTCAAACACCCAAGTGACATGTGCGGAATGAAGGAAATCATATAGGAAACAAGAGGAAAATGATAGAGATTACTTAGAAATCCTAAGTAAAAACATCATAAAACAATGTAAATTAAATACCTATCAAAACACCCCAAACTAAAACATTGCTTGTCCCCAAGCAATCATCATCACCACAAATATGAACAATAGAGAATGACGAACTCAGAACAACTTGAGGAACCCAATTAGAGAAAAGAAATTTAACAGATTATTACAAGATTACCCAAACAGGAACCACACAATTATTCATACTATGCTCACAAGACTAGGCTATAGACACACATCCTTTCATTTCTCTCTAAGTATTTAAGCTTATGTATAAGAATCACTCAAATCATAACATTTCAAGACACTACCATAGGCTTGGCAAGTGACCTTAATCTCCACAGTTATCTAGAAAACAAGTTATGGTCAAAAGGTCTTTCATCTGGTTGTTGATAAGAGTCTAATTTGCATTAGTTTTAGGGTCCTTTTTGTTTAAGTTTTCAGGTTGTTCATGCTAGTTTTCCCCTTAATTCCAAGTGTTTTCTTTCATTCCGCATTTGCTACTCGGGTGTTTCAAGTTTTGCAGGAATAACTTAGGTACAGGTGCATAAATTCAAAAACAAGAAGCATTCGAGGAAGCATTGGATGCATAGAAAGGAGTCAAGCCACTAAGAGCTCAAAAATAAAGCCTTATCCACCTTCCAAAGCATGATAGAAAAAGGATCTACCAAGATAAATATTCTGGGGCCTCAAAACAGTGAGAAAAACGCAAAAAGAGGAAGTCTAGAAAAACCCACTGGCTGTGGGTTTTTCCCATAGGCCGTGGACCTCTCTAGAGTGGGAGAATTGAGCTATTAAAAACCCATTGGTCGTGTTTCCCTCTGCCCAAAAACCCACTGGCCGTGGGAATTTCCCACTGGCCGTGGATTACTCTGCCTGGAAGTGAAAAATTGGGATCCTGAATCCCCTGTCATGATCCACTGGCCGTGGGTTTTTCCAACTGCCAGTGGGTTTTACACGTTCTGTATTTTTGTAACTTTTTGAGAGCGATTTTTAAGGTTAAGAGGCAGTTTTTGGAAAGGGAAAAAGACACAGACGTTTGGGGATACTTTTTGGAAGAAAAAGAGAGAACTTTTCAAGGGATTTTTGGAGGGGATCAAGACCATAGACGTTGAAGAACATCGATTGGCAGATTTCGGAAGGAGATTTGGAAGCAATAGTGAGAGCTTTTACTTTCTTTTCTTCTTTTTCCTTGGGACTTCCCTTTAATTTGTAATCTTTGAATATGTTCTCTATGATGGGTTGTGTGAATTAGGCATGTGTAACTAAACTCCAATCTTGGGTTAAGGGTGTGACATGTTATTGTATTGAATTGATCTTGAGACTTGTTCTGTTTATTAATCCCTAGTTTCTATTCAATTTCTATGAGTGCTTAATGCTTTTGAAGATCTAGAGATAGGATTAATTGAACTTGAACACTAAGATAATCGAAATATTAGTTGGTTGTTTGAACGCATGAAATTGAACTTAGGGTCATGGGTCATGAAAGTGAGCATGACGCTTCGAGGTTACGTGGGATATCATTGTTCTTAATGAGCCCAAATAATAAATTGAGCGCGGTTCTTTATTAGTTGGGCATATTAACGTTGTTCCGAGAGGAAGGCTTAATTAAATTCGGAAATCCTACCTTAGAACATGAATTAATAAATAGGAAAGTCTTAGGTGAAATCAATACATGACGTGATCACATACCAAATCCCAAGAGTTTCACCATTCATTTGTTCTAATTCAAAGTAAACAAGTTTAATTCTTGAAGTTTGCATTTGTTTTTATTTTGTTTTTAGAAATCTTCTGAATTAAAAATTGCCTTAAGAATTTTCTAGATAATTGAACCACTGCTATAAACTAGCACTTGGGCACAATCTCTGTGGGAACGATATCTCTTTTTATTACACGATACCCCGTGCGCTTGCGGGCCTATCAAGTTTTTGGCGCCGTTGCCGGGGAGTCAACCTTCGAGGCTAAGTTTTTATTACACGATATCTCTTCAAAAGGTCTTTCATCTGGTTGTAATGGGGCTATGGGTTCACAGATGCGGGAATGGATACCAAGAAAAAAGAAATTTAAAGGGCTATTATCCAATGAAATCTCTGAGAATAATTAAGTTTCGGAAGGCAAACCAGAAAGCATATTTTTTTATTCCTTCAAAAACTTCTAAGGAGTCCTTTTTGTTTTCATTTTTAAACTTAACTCCTTTCTCTACCTTGCTTTCATCCTTTTCTTTGTTTTTCCCAACAATTTTTTCTTTAGTTGGAAACACAAAATCATTTTGTTTATTTTTGCTTCCCAACTAAAACTCACTTTTCTCTTAGCCATTTTCATTCTAGTTGCCATCCTTGAATTTATGTTATTTTCTCAGGAATTTATCAAACCAATTACTAAAGGGTTTCAAAAACAAAAACCAACAGTTTAGGTTCAACAAAGGGCAACTAATGGTGTATTATAACTTCCAAAATTCAAAGGCTAAAGAACAAAACCTACGGTGCCTTTTTCATTCCATAACGAGTAATCACCAACCATTTTGAATTGGTCGTAAACCAAGTTCTAGAGCGCTTTAAACATATGACACACTCAATAGAAGAAAACAGGGGTTTTCTAAATTTATGTTCAAAGGCTACCCCATTTTGGCTCAAAAGCTCTCAAAATACATGGTGGGTGAAATAGACCTAGTCAGAGAAAACACAGAATCATAAAGCATAGTACCTCCAGACAATCAAGCAATCATCATAACAAATTATTTGTTTTTTTTATTTGGATTCCACAAGGCCCTAAAATTATGTCAATCCAAACTGAAACAATTTACGGCAACAATGATCACTAGAAAACTAGCTATGTTGTCCTAAATGAAAACATATTAAAAACAGAATGCATGCATTCAAAATAGAAAAAATATAAGAGAAACATGCAACAAAGACAATCAATCATGCAATTGAGATAGGATTACACATTATTATTCATCAAAGATAAATCAATATGTAATAACCCCAAAACGAATCACAGAAGGAAACCAAGAAATAATAAAGAGATTTTTTTCTTAATTAAATTTTTTTTTGTGAAACAAAATACACAAATTCAAATAAGAAAAAGAAATTTAAGATTACCATGGAACCATGGGGTTACCTCCCCATAAGTGCTAAGTTTAACGTCTTCAGCCGGACGCTATACCTAAATTACAACCAAAAACCTATTAGAGCCATGAAATTCATACCTCAGTGTAGAATTTAAAGGCTTAAGTTCCACATTTGGGTTCACCACTTTATCACACATGACTTCTGTATCAATGTTCAATGGTGCACAACCCTTACTGCATTTGGATGTTCCTGTAGGCTCATTCAGAAAAACAAAATCAAGTGGATCCTTAGGAAGAATCTCTTCCTTCACCACTTGGTCAACTGATTCAATGTTACAACAAACATTATCATGAAGAGGTTTTTTCAAAGCATCTATCAATTTAAATTCAACCTTTTGATCCCCTACAGTCAGAGATAACTTACCATTTTTAACATCAATCACGGCACCTGCAGTTACTAAAAATGACCTGCCTAATATAATGGGGGTCACAGAATCCTCATCCATTTCTAGCACAACAAAGTCAGCAGGGATAAAAATTTTTCCTACCCTAATAGAAACATCCTCTAAAATACCTACAGGATACTTAATAGATCTATCAGCCAATTGTAAGGTCATCCTAGTAGGTTTCAATTCATTCAATCCCAGTTTCTTAGAAATAGACAGAGGCATCAGGCTAACATTAGCTCCTAAATCACATAAAGCTCTATCTATTGGCATATCACTAATCATGCATGGGATGGAAAAACTACCTGGATCCTGAAGCTTGGGTGGTAGCTTTCTTTGGATAAGTGCACTACACTCTCCAGTAAGTGCTACAGTACCCTCCTCTTCCAACCTTCTTTTATTGGACAAGATATCCTTCAGAAACTTTGCGTATGTAGGCATTTGCTGCAAAGCATCTGTGAAAGGAATATTAATGTATAGTTTCTTCAAAACTTCTAAAAACTTACCAAACTGTTTGTCCAATTTGGCCTTGGCCAAGCGCTGAGGAAATGGAATTGGAGGTTGATATGGCTTAACCTCCCCCTTCTTCTCTTGTTTCTCTTCTTCTATAGCAGGTGGAGGTGATATGGTCTCATCCTTCTTAGGGTCATTCTCAACTTGTTTTTCCTTTGGCGGCATTGGACCTTCACATTGTGTACCACTCCTAAGCATTACAGCCATGGCGTGGTTGGATGGATCTGCTTCTGGTTTTCCTGGAAATGTCCCTGGAATTCTAGTAGAGCTGGAAGCTTGTTGAGCAATCTGAGATTCCAATATCTTGTTGTGAGTGGCAAGCGAGTCCACCTTTACAGCTAGGTTCTTGATGGCATTGGAGAACTCATCATTCTGCTTTAGTTGAGTAGCTACAAACGTCTCTATCAAGGACTCTAATTTTGATTTTTGAGGAATGAAGGGTCCTTATGGTTGTCTGTAGTTATTCTGGTTGCCTTGGAATGAAGGTGGTCTATTTTGGAAACTAGGTGGGCCTTGTTGTCTGTAGTTGTTCCCAAAATTTCCATCATAACTCCCAATAGCATCTACTTATTGCATTTCAGCCTCGGGGCCTTGGGATACACCAAGCTGACAACCTGTTATGCTATGACCTGTAACCCTACACAATTTACACACCACATTAGAAGCACTTGTTCCTAACTTATCAAATTTAACAGATAATGCTTCTACCTTAGCAGTAAGAAGGGAAATAGCATCTAAAGAATACTTACCTGGAGTTTTTGTTGGTAGGCTCCGTTCAGATGACCACTGTTAGGTATTTTGGGTGACCTGCTCAATGAGGTTGTAACCTTCCTCCATGTTTTTGCTCATGAAGGCACCACCAGCTGCGGCATCCAAGGTTACTTTTTGGTTTGTAGTCAACCCATTATAGAAAATGTGCACCGTCAACCAACGTTCAATGCCATGATGTGGGCATTCCCGGAGCATTTCCTTGTACCTTTCCCAGGCGTCGTACAAGGTCTCATCATCCTTCTAATTGAAAGTGATTATCAGCTTTCTCAATTGGTTTGTTTTACTCCTGGGATAATATTTGTTGAGGAAGGCGTAAGACAGCTACTCCCATGTAGTGACCGACCCCTCCGGAAGCGCATACAACCAAGCTCTGGCCTTGTCCCTTAATAAGAATGGGAAAAGCCTAAGCCGGATTGCGTCACTTGAGACCCCATTCACCTTGAGCGTGTCACAATACTCAAGGAAAATCTGAAGATGCAAGTTAGGATCCTCAGATGGCAATCCTCCAAACTGACTTTGTTGAACCATCGAGAGCAAGGATGGCTTCAACTCAAAATTGTTCGCCTCAATGTTTGGTCTAGTGATGCTAGACCTCCTACCCATTGCATTGGGCGCTGCAAAATCGTGGAGTGCTCTGTTGTCTGGATTATCCATTTGCTCGTCGGTAGCTAAACTTGAAGCTTGATGTTTGCTTTGCTTTAGTTGCTGCCGAAGTGCTTTGAGTTTCCTTAGTGTGCGTTCGATTTTAGGGTCGAAGATGTGTTCGAAGCTAGAACACTTTCGCATAAAGGAACCTGCACAATCCACAAAAACACAAATACCCAAGCGTAATTCTACAGAAAAATTAAAACAAAAACCAGAAAAATTATGCAGAAAAATAAAATAAAATAAAAGAATCTAGTCTAATCAAAACACTGTTTAGCCAATATTGGGGGACAGTCCCCGACAACGGTGCCAAAAAGTTGATAGGCCCGCAAGCGCACGGGGTATCGTGTAATAAAAAGAGATATCGTTCCCACAGAGATTGTGCCCAAGTACTAGTTTATAGCAGTGGTTCAATTATCTAGAAAATTCTTAAGGCAATTTTTAATTTAGAAGATTTCTAAAAACAAAATAAAAACAAATACAAACTTCAAGAATTAAACTTGTTTACTTTGAATTAAAACAAATGAATGGTGAAACTCTTGGGATTTGGTATGTGATCACGTCATGTATTGATTTCACCTAAGACTTTCCTATTTATTAATTCATGTTCTAAGGTAGGATTTCCGAATTTAATTAAGCCTTCCTCTCGGAACAACGTTAATATGCCCAACTAATAAAGAACTGCGCTCAATTTATTATTTAGGCTCATTAAGAACAATGAAATCCCATGTAACCTCAAAGCGTCATGCTCACTTTCATGACCCATGATCCTAACTTCAATTTTATGCGTTCAAACAACCAACTAATCTTTCGGTGTTCAAGTTCAATTGATCCTATCTCTAGATCTTCAAAAGCATTAAGCACTCATGGAAATTGAATAGAAACTAGGGATTAATAAACAGAACAAGTCTCAAGATCAATTCAATACAATAACATGTCACACCCTTAACCCAAGATTGGAGTTTAGTTACACATGCCTAATTCACATAACCCATAATAGAGATCATATTCAGAGATTACAAATTAAAGGGAAGTCCCAAGGAAAAAGAAGAAAAGAAAGTAAAAGCTTTCACTATTGCTTCCAAATATCCTTCCGAAATCTGCCAATCGATGTTCTTCAACGTCTATGGTCTTGATCCCCTCCAAAAATCCCTTGAAAAGTTCTCTCTTTTTCTTCCAAAAAGTCTCCCCAAATGTCTGTCTCTTTTTTCCTTTCCAAAAACTGCCTCTTAACCTCAGAAACCGCTCCCAAAAAGTTGCAAAAATGCAGAACGTGCAAAACCCACTGGCAGTGGGAAAAACCCACGGCCAGTGGATCGTGACAGGGGGTTCAGGATCCCAATTTTTCACTTCCAGGAAGAGTAATCCACGGCCAGTGGGTTTTTGGGCAGAGGGAAACACGGCCAGTGGGTTTTTAATGGCTCAATTCTCCCACTCCAGAGAGGTCCACAGCCAGTGGGAAAAACCCACGGCCGGTGGGTTTTTCTTGACTTCCTCTTTTTGCATTTTTCTCACTGTTTTAAGGCCCCTGAATATCCATCTTGGTAGATCCTTTTTTATCATGCTTTGGAAGGTGGATAAGGCTTTATTTTTGAGCTCTTAGTGGCTTGACTCCTTTCCATGCATCCAATGCTTCCTCGAATGCTTCTTGTTTTTGAATTTATGCACCTGTACCTAAGTTATTCTTACAAAACTTGAAACACCCGAGTAGCAAATGCGGAATGAAAGAAAACACTTGGAATTAAGGGGAAAACTAGCATGAACAACCTGAAAACTTAAACAAAAAAGACCCTAAAACTAATGTAAATTAGACTCTTATCAATTGGGTTCCTTAAGTTATTCTGAGTTTGTCATTCTCTATTGTTCATATTTGTGGTGATGATGATTGCTTGGGGACAAGCAATGTTCTAGTTTGGCGTATTGATAAGAGTCTAATTGGCATTAGTTTTAGGGTCCTTTTTGTTTAAGTTTTTAGGTTGTTCATGCTAGTTTTCCCCTTAATTCCAAGTGTTTTCTTTCATTCCGCATTTGCTACTCGGGTGTTTCAAGTTTTGCAGGAATAGCTTAGGTACAGGTGCATAAATTCAAAAACAAGAAGCATTCGAGGAAGCATTGGATGCATGGAAAGGAGTCAAGCCAGTAAGAGCTTAAAAATAAAGCCTTATCCACCTTCCAAAGCATGATAGAAAAAGGATCTACCAAGATAGATATTCCGGGGCCTCAAAACAGTGAGAAAAACGCAAAAAGAGGAAGTCCAGAAAAACCCACTGGCCGTGGGTTTTTCCCACTGGCCGTGGACCTCTCTGGAGTGGGAGAATTGAGCCATTAAAAACCCACTGGCCGTGTTTCCCTCTGCCTAAAAACCCACTGACCGTGGGAATTTTCCACTGGCCGTGGATTACTCTGCCTGGAAGTGAAAAATTAGGATCTTGAATCCTCTGTCACGATCCCCTGGCCGTGGGTTTTTCCCACTGCCAGTGGGTTTTGCACGTTCTGCATTTTTACAACTTTTTGGGAGCGGTTTCTGAGGTTAAGAGGTAGTTTTTGGAAAGGGAAAAAGACACAGACATTTGGGGAGACTTTTTGGAAGAACAAGAGAGAACTTTTCAAGGGATTTTTGGAGGGGATCAAGCCCATAAACGTTGAAGAACATCGATTGGCAGATTTCGGAAGGAGATTTGGAAGCAATAGTGAGAGCTTTTACTTTCTTTTCTTCTTTTTCCTTGGGACTTCCCTTTAATTTGTAATCTCTGAATATGATCTCTATTATGGGTTGTGTGAATTAGGCATGTGTAACTAAACTCCAATCTTGGGTTAAGGGTGTGACATGTTATTGTATTGAATTGATCTTGAGACTTGTTCTGTTTATTAATCCCTAGTTTCTATTCAATTTCCATGAGTGCTTAATGCTTTTGAAGATCTAGAGATAAGATCAATTGAACTTGAACACTAAGATAATCGAAAGATTAGTTGGTTGTTTGAACGCATGAAATTGAACTTAGGGTCATGGGTCATGAAAGTGAGCATGACGCTTCGAGGTTACGTGGGATTTCATTGTTCTTAATGAGCCCAAATAATAAATTGAGCGCGGTTCTTTATTAGTTGGGCATATTAACGTTGTTCCGAGAGGAAGGCTTAATTAAATTCGAAAATCCTACCTTAGAACATGAATTAATAAATAGGAAAGTCTTAGGTGAAATCAATACATGACGTGATCACATACCAAATCCCAAGAGTTTCACCATTCATTTGTTCTAATTCAAAGTAAACAAGTTTAATTCTTGAAGTTTGCATTTGTTTTTATTTTGTTTTTAGAAATCTTCTGAATTAAAAATTGCCTTAAGAATTTTCTAGATAATTGAACCACTGCTATAAACTAGTACTTGGGCACAATCTCTGTGGGAACGATATCTCCTTTTATTACGCAATACCCCATGCGCTTGCGGGCCTATCAGTTGTAATGGGGCCATGGGATCACAGATGCGGGAATGGATACCAAGAAAAAGGAAATTCAAAGGGCTATTATCCAATGAAATCTCTGAGAATAATTAAGTTTCGGAAGGCAAACCAGAAAGCATATTTTTTTATTCCTTCAAAAACTTCTAAGGAGTCCTTTTTGTTTTCATTTTTAAACTTAACTCCTTTCTCTACCTTGTTTTCATCCTTTTCTTTGTTTTTCCCAACAATTTTTTCTTTAGTTGGAAACACAAAATCATTTTGTTTATTTTTGTTTCCCAACTAAAACTCACTTTTCTCTTAGCCATTTTCATTCTAGTTGTCATCCTTGAATTTATGTTATTTTCTCCGGAATTTATCAAACCAATTACTAAAGGGTTTCAAAAACAAAAACCAACAGTTTAGGTTCAACAAAGGGCAACTAATGGTGTATTATAACTTCCAAAATTCAAAGGCTAAAGAACAAAACCTACGGTGCCTTTTTCATTCCATAACGAGTAATCACCAACCATTTTGAATTGGCCGCAAACCAAGTTCTAGAGCGCTTTAAACATATGACACACTCAATAGAAGAAAACAGGGGTTTTCTAAATGTTTATGTTCAAAGGCTACCCCATTTTGGCTCAAAAGCTCTCAAAATACATGGTGGGTGAAATAGACCTAGTCAGAGAAAACATAGAATCATAAAGCATAGTACCTCCAGACAATCAAGCAATCATCATAACAAATTATTTGTTTTTTTTATTTGGATTCCACAAGGCCTTAAAATTATGACAATCCAAACTGAAACAATTTACGACAACAATGATCACTAGAAAACTAGCTATGTTGTCCTAAATGAAAACATATTAAAAACAGAATGCATGCATTCAAAATAGAAAAAATACAAGAGAAACATGCAACAAAGACAATCAATCATGCAATTGAGATAGGATTACACATTATTATTCATCAAAGATAAATCAATATGTAATAACCCCAAAACGAATCACAGAAGGAAACCAAGAAATAATAAAGAGATTTTTTTCTTAATTAATTTTTTTTTTGTGAAACAAAACACACAAATTTAAATAAGAAAAAGAAATTTAAGATTACCATAGAACCATGGGGTTACCTCCCCATAAGTGCTAAGTTTAACGTCTTCAGCCGGACGCTATACCTAAATTACAACCAAAAACCTATTAGAGCCATGAAATTCATACCTCAGTGTAGAATTTAAAGGCTTAAGTTCCACATTTGGGTTCACCACTTTGTCACACATGACTTCAGTATCATTGTTCAATGGTGCATAACCCTTACTGCATTTGGATGTTCCTGTAGGCTCATTTAGAAAAACAAAATCAAGTGGATCCTTAGGAAGAATCTCTTCCTTCACCACTTGGTCAACTGATTCAATGTTACAATAAACATTATCATGAAGAGGTTTTTTCAAAGCATCTATCAATTTAAATTCAACCTTTTGATCCCCTACAGTTAGAGATAACTTACCATTTTTAACATCAATCACGGCACCTGCAGTTGCTAAAAATGGCCTGCCTAATATAATGGGGGTCATAGAATCCTCATCCATTTCTAGCACAACAAAGTCAGCAGGGATAAAAATTTTTCCTACCCTAATAGAAACATCCTCTAAAATACCTACAGGATACTTAATAGATCTATCAGCCAATTGTAAGGTCATCCTAGTAGGTTTCAATTCATTCAATCCCAGTTTCTTAGAAATAGACAGAGGCATCAGGCTAACACTAGCTACTAAATCACATAAAGCTCTATCTATTGGCATATCACTAATCATGCATGGGATGGAAAAACTACCTGGATCCTGAAGCTTGGGTGGTAGCTTTCTTTGGATAAGTGCACTACACTCTCCAGTAAGTGCTACAGTACCCTCCTCTTCCAACCTTCTTTTATTGGACAAGATATCCTTCAGAAACTTTGCGTATGTAGGCATTTGCTGCAAAGCATCTGTGAAAGGAATATTAATGTATAGTTTTTTCAAAATTTCTAAAAACTTACCAAACTATTTATCCAATTTGGCCTTGGCCAAGCGCTGAGGAAATGGAATTGGAGGTTGATATGGCTTAACCTCCCCCTTCTTCTCTTGTTTCTCTTCTTCCATAGCAGGTGGAGGTGATACGGTCTCATCCTTCTTAGGGTCATTCTCAACTTGTTTTTCCTTTGGCGGTATTGGACCTTCACATTGTGTACTACTCCTAAGCATTACAGCCATGGCGTGGTTGGATGGTTCTGCTTCTGGTTTTCCTAGAAATGTCCCTGGAATTCTAGTAGAGCTGGAAGCTTGTTGAGCAATCTGAGATTCCAATATCTTGTTGTGAGTGGCAAGCGAGTCCACCTTTACAGCTAGGTTCTTGATGGCATTGGAGAACTCATCATTCTGCTTTAGTTGAGTAGCTACAAACGTCTCTATCAAGGACTCTAATTTTGATTTTTGAGGAATGAAGGGTCCTTATGGTTGTCTGTAGTTATTCTGGTTGCCTTGGAATGAAGGTGGTCTATTTTGGAAACTAGGTGGGCCTTGTTGTCTGTAGTTGTTCCCAAAATTTCCATCATAACTCCCAATAGCATCTACTTGTTGCATTTCAGCCTCGGGGCCTTGGGATACACCAAGCTGACAACCTGTTATGCTATGACCTGTAACCCTACACAATTTACACACCACATTAGAAGCACTTGTTCCTAACTTATCAAATTTAACAGATAATGCTTCTACCTTAGCAGTAAGAAGGGAAATAGCATCTAAAGAATACTTACCTGGAGTTTTTGTTGGTAGGCTCCGTTCAGATGACCACTGTTAGGTATTTTGGGTGACCTGCTCAATGAGGTTGTAACCTTCCTCCATGTTTTTGCTCATGAAGGCACCACCAGCTGCGGCATCCAAGGTTACTTTTTGGTTTGTAGTCAACCCATTATAGAAAATGTGCACCGTCAACCAACGTTCAATGCCATGATGTGGGCATTCCCGGAGCATTTCCTTGTACCTTTCCCAGGCGTCGTACAAGGTCTCATCATCCTTCTAATTGAAAGTGATTATCAGCTTTCTCAATTGGTTTGTTTTACTCCTGGGATAATATTTGTTGAGGAAGGCGTAAGACAGCTACTCCCATGTAGTGACCGACCCCTCCGGAAGCGCATACAACCAAGCTCTGGCCTTGTCCCTTAATAAGAATGGGAAAAGCCTAAGCCGGATTGCGTCACTTGAGACCCCATTCACCTTGAGCGTGTCACAATACTCAAGGAAAATCTGAAGATGCAAGTTAGGATCCTCAGATGGCAATCCTCCAAACTGACTTTGTTGAACCATCGAGAGCAAGGATGGCTTCAACTCAAAATTGTTCGCCTCAATGTTTGGTCTAGTGATGCTAGACCTCCTACCCATTGCATTGGGCGCTGCAAAATCGTGGAGTGCTCTGTTGTCTGGATTATCCATTTGCTCGTCGGTAGCTAAACTTGAAGCTTGATGTTTGCTTTGCTTTAGTTGCTGCCGAAGTGCTTTGAGTTTCCTTAGTGTGCGTTCGATTTTAGGGTCGAAGATGTGTTCGAAGCTAGAACACTTTCGCATAAAGGAACCTGCACAATCCACAAAAACACAAATACCCAAGCGTAATTCTACAGAAAAATTAAAACAAAAACCAGAAAAATTATGCAGAAAAATAAAATAAAATAAAAGAATCTAGTCTAATCAAAACACTGTTTAGCCAATATTGGGGGACAGTCCCCGACAACGGTGCCAAAAAGTTGATAGGCCCGCAAGCGCACGGGGTATCGTGTAATAAAAAGAGATATCGTTCCCACAGAGATTGTGCCCAAGTACTAGTTTATAGCAGTGGTTCAATTATCTAGAAAATTCTTAAGGCAATTTTTAATTTAGAAGATTTCTAAAAACAAAATAAAAACAAATACAAACTTCAAGAATTAAACTTGTTTACTTTGAATTAAAACAAATGAATGGTGAAACTCTTGGGATTTGGTATGTGATCACGTCATGTATTGATTTCACCTAAGACTTTCCTATTTATTAATTCATGTTCTAAGGTAGGATTTCCGAATTTAATTAAGCCTTCCTCTCGGAACAACGTTAATATGCCCAACTAATAAAGAACTGCGCTCAATTTATTATTTAGGCTCATTAAGAACAATGAAATCCCATGTAACCTCAAAGCGTCATGCTCACTTTCATGACCCATGATCCTAACTTCAATTTTATGCGTTCAAACAACCAACTAATCTTTCGGTGTTCAAGTTCAATTGATCCTATCTCTAGATCTTCAAAAGCATTAAGCACTCATGGAAATTGAATAGAAACTAGGGATTAATAAACAGAACAAGTCTCAAGATCAATTCAATACAATAACATGTCACACCCTTAACCCAAGATTGGAGTTTAGTTACACATGCCTAATTCACATAACCCATAATAGAGATCATATTCAGAGATTACAAATTAAAGGGAAGTCCCAAGGAAAAAGAAGAAAAGAAAGTAAAAGCTTTCACTATTGCTTCCAAATATCCTTCCGAAATCTGCCAATCGATGTTCTTCAACGTCTATGGTCTTGATCCCCTCCAAAAATCCCTTGAAAAGTTCTCTCTTTTTCTTCCAAAAAGTCTCCCCAAATGTCTGTCTCTTTTTTCCTTTCCAAAAACTGCCTCTTAACCTCAGAAACCGCTCCCAAAAAGTTGCAAAAATGCAGAACGTGCAAAACCCACTGGCAGTGGGAAAAACCCACGGCCAGTGGATCGTGACAGGGGGTTCAGGATCCCAATTTTTCACTTCCAGGAAGAGTAATCCACGGCCAGTGGGTTTTTGGGCAGAGGGAAACACGGCCAGTGGGTTTTTAATGGCTCAATTCTCCCACTCCAGAGAGGTCCACAGCCAGTGGGAAAAACCCACAGCCGGTGGGTTTTTCTTGACTTCCTCTTTTTGCATTTTTCTCACTGTTTTGAGGCCCCTGAATATCCATCTTGGTAGATCCTTTTTTATCATGCTTTGGAAGGTGGATAAGGCTTTATTTTTGAGCTCTTAGTGGCTTGACTCCTTTCCATGCATCCAATGCTTCCTCGAATGCTTCTTGTTTTTGAATTTATGCACCTGTACCTAAGTTATTCCTACAAAACTTGAAACACCCGAGTAGCAAATGCGGAATGAAAGAAAACACTTGGAATTAAGGGGAAAACTAGCATGAACAACCTGAAAACTTAAACAAAAAAGACCCTAAAACTAATGTAAATTAGACTCTTATCAATTGGGTTCCTTAAGTTATTCTGAGTTTGTCATTCTCTATTGTTCATATTTGTGGTGATGATGATTGCTTGGGGACAAGCAATGTTCTAGTTTGGCGTATTGATAAGAGTCTAATTGGCATTAGTTTTAGGGTCCTTTTTGTTTAAGTTTTTAGGTTGTTCATGCTAGTTTTCCCCTTAATTCCAAGTGTTTTCTTTCATTCCGCATTTGCTACTCGGGTGTTTCAAGTTTTGCAGGAATAGCTTAGGTACAGGTGCATAAATTCAAAAACAAGAAGCATTCGAGGAAGCATTGGATGCATGGAAAGGAGTCAAGCCAGTAAGAGCTTAAAAATAAAGCCTTATCCACCTTCCAAAGCATGATAGAAAAAGGATCTACAAAGATAGATATTCTGGGGCCTCAAAACAGTGAGAAAAACGCAAAAAGAGGAAGTCCAGAAAAACCCACTGGCCGTGGGTTTTTCCCACTGGCCGTGGACCTCTCTGGAGTGGGAGAATTGAGCCATTAAAAACCCACTGGCCGTGTTTCCCTCTGCCTAAAAACCCACTGACCGTGGGAATTTCCCACTGGCCGTGGATTACTCTGCCTGGAAGTGAAAAATTGGGATCTTGAATCCTCTGTCACGATCCCCTGGCTGTGGGTTTTTCCCACTGCCAGTGGGTTTTGCACGTTCTACATTTTTACAACTTTTTGGGAGCGGTTTCTGAGGTTAAGAGGCAGTTTTTGGAAAGGGAAAAAGACACAGACATTTGGGGAGACTTTTTGGAAGAAAAAGAGAGAACTTTTCAAGGGATTTTTGGAGGGGATCAAGCCCATAAACGTTGAAGAACATCGATTGGCAGATTTCGGAAGGAGATTTGGAAGCAATAGTGAGAGCTTTTACTTTCTTTTCTTCTTTTTCCTTGGGACTTCCCTTTAATTTGTAATCTCTGAATATGATCTCTATTATGGGTTGTGTGAATTAGGCATGTGTAACTAAACTCCAATCTTGGGTTAAGGGTGTGACATGTTATTGTATTGAATTGATCTTGAGACTTGTTCTGTTTATTAATCCCTAGTTTCTATTCAATTTCCATGAGTGCTTAATGCTTTTGAAGATCTAGAGATAAGATCAATTGAACTTGAACACTAAGATAATCGAAAGATTAGTTAGTTGTTTGAACGCATGAAATTGAACTTAGGGTCATGGGTCATGAAAGTGAGCATGACGCTTCGAGGTTACGTGGGATTTCATTGTTCTTAATGAGCCCAAATAATAAATTGAGCGCGGTTCTTTATTAGTTGGGCATATTAACGTTGTTCCGAGAGGAAGGCTTAATTAAATTCGAAAATCCTACCTTAGAACATGAATTAATAAATAGGAAAGTCTTAGGTAAAATCAATACATGACGTGATCACATACCAAATCCCAAGAGTTTCACCATTCATTTGTTCTAATTCAAAGTAAACAAGTTTAATTCTTGAAGTTTGCATTTGTTTTTATTTTGTTTTTAGAAATCTTCTGAATTAAAAATTGCCTTAAGAATTTTCTAGATAATTGAACCACTGCTATAAACTAGTACTTGGGCACAATCTCTGTGGGAACGATATCTCCTTTTATTACGCAATACCCCGTGCGCTTGCGGGCCTATCAGTTGTAATGGGGCCATGGGATCACAGATGCGGGAATGGATACCAAGAAAAAGGAAATTCAAAGGGCTATTATCCAATGAAATCTCTGAGAATAATTAAGTTTCGGAAGGCAAACCAGAAAGCATATTTTTTTATTCCTTCAAAAACTTCTAAGGAGTCCTTTTTGTTTTCATTTTTAAACTTAACTCCTTTCTCTACCTTGTTTTCATCCTTTTCTTTGTTTTTCCTAACAATTTTTTCTTTAGTTGGAAACACAAAATCATTTTGTTTATTTTTGTTTCCCAACTAAAACTCACTTTTCTCTTAGCCATTTTCATTCTAGTTGTCATCCTTGAATTTATGTTATTTTCTCAGGAATTTATCAAACCAATTACTAAAGGGTTTCAAAAACAAAACCAACAGTTTAGGTTCAACAAAGGGCAACTAATGGTGTATTATAACTTCCAAAATTCAAAGGCTAAAGAACAAAACCTACGGTGCCTTTTTCATTCCATAACGAGTAATCACCAACCATTTTGAATTGGCCGCAAACCAAGTTCTAGAGCGCTTTAAACATATGACACACTCAATAGAAGAAAACAAGGGTTTTCTAAATGTTTATGTTCAAAGGCTACCCCATTTTGGCTCAAAAGCTCTCAAAATACATGGTGGGTGAAATAGACCTAGTCAGAGAAAACATAGAATCATAAAGCATAGTACCTCCAGACAATCAAGCAATCATCATAACAAATTATTTGTTTTTTTTATTTGGATTCCACAAGGCCTTAAAATTATGACAATCCAAACTAAAACAATTTACGGCAACAATGATCACTAGAAAACTAGCTATGTTGTCCTAAATGAAAACATATTAAAAACAGAATGCATGCATTCAAAATAGAAAAAATACAAGAGAAACATGCAACAAAGACAATCAATCATGCAATTGAGATAGGATTACACATTATTATTCATCAAAGATAAATCAATATGTAATAACCCCAAAACGAATCACAGAAGGAAACCAAGAAATAATAAAGAGATTTTTTTCTTAATTAAATTTTTTTTTGTGAAACAAAACACACAAATTCAAATAAGAAAAAGAAATTTAAGATTACCATAGAACCATGGGGTTACCTCCCCATAAGTGCTAAGTTTAACGTCTTCAGCCGGACGCTATACCTAAATTACAACCAAAAACCTATTAGAGCCATGAAATTCATACCTCAGTGTAGAATTTAAAGGCTTAAGTTCCACATTTGGGTTCACCACTTTGTCACACATGACTTCAGTATCATTGTTCAATGGTGCATAACCCTTACTGCATTTGGATGTTCCTGTAGGCTCATTTAGAAAAACAAAATCAAGTGGATCCTTAGGAAGAATCTCTTCCTTCACCACTTGGTCAACTGATTCAATGTTACAATAAACATTATCATGAAGAGGTTTTTTCAAAGCATCTATCAATTTAAATTCAACCTTTTGATCCCCTACAGTTAGAGATAACTTACCATTTTTAACATCAATCACGGCACCTGCAGTTGCTAAAAATGGCCTGCCTAATATAATGGGGGTCATAGAATCCTCATCCATTTCTAGCACAACAAAGTCAGCAGGGATAAAAATTTTTCCTACCCTAATAGAAACATCCTCTAAAATACCTACAGGATACTTAATAGATCTATCAGCCAATTGTAAGGTCATCCTAGTAGGTTTCAATTCATTCAATCCCAGTTTCTTAGAAATAGACAGAGGCATCAGGCTAACACTAGCTACTAAATCACATAAAGCTCTATCTATTGGCATATCACTAATCATGCATGGGATGGAAAAACTACCTGGATCCTGAAGCTTGGGTGGTAGCTTTCTTTGGATAAGTGCACTACACTCTCCAGTAAGTGCAACAGTACCCTCCTCTTCCAACCTTCTTTTATTGGACAAGATATCCTTCAGAAACTTTGCGTATGTAGGCATTTGCTGCAAAGCATCTGTGAAAGGAATATTAATGTATAGTTTTTTCAAAACTTCTAAAAACTTACCAAACTGTTTATCCAATTTGGCCTTGGCCAAGCGCTGAGGAAATGGAATTGGAGGTTGATATGGCTTAACCTCCCCCTTCTTCTCTTGTTTCTCTTCTTCCATAGCAGGTGGAGGTGATACGGTCTCATCCTTCTTAGGGTCATTCTCAACTTGTTTTTCCTTTGGCGGCATTGGACCTTCACATTGTGTACCACTCCTAAGCATTACAGCCATGGCGTGGTTGGATGGATCTGCTTCTGCTTTTCCTGGAAATGTCCCTGGAATTCTAGTAGAGCTGGAAGCTTGTTGAGCAATCTGAGATTCCAATATCTTGTTGTGAGTGGCAAGCGAGTCCACCTTTACAGCTAGGTTCTTGATGGCATTGGAGAACTCATCATTCTGCTTTAGTTGAGTAGCTACAAACGTCTCTATCAAGGACTCTAATTTTGATTTTTGAGGAATGAAGGGTCCTTATGGTTGTCTGTAGTTATTCTGGTTGCCTTGGAATGAAGGTGGTCTATTTTGGAAACTAGGTGGGCCTTGTTGTCTGTAGTTGTTCCCAAAATTTCCATCATAACTCCCAATAGCATCTACTTGTTGCATTTCAGTCTCGGGGCCTTGGGATACACCAAGCTGACAACCTGTTATGCTATGACCTGTAACCCTACACAATTTACACACCACATTAGAAGCACTTGTTCCTAACTTATCAAATTTAACAGATAGTGCTTCTACCTTAGCAGTAAGAAGGGAAATAGCATCTAAAGAATACTTACCTGGAGTTTTTGTTGGTAGGCTCCGTTCAGATGACCACTGTTAGGTATTTTGGGTGACCTGCTCAATGAGGTTGTAACCTTCCTCCATGTTTTTGCTCATGAAGGCACCACCAGCTGCGGCATCCAAGGTTACTTTTTGGTTTGTAGTCAACCCATTATAGAAAATATGCACCGTCAACCAACGTTCAATGCCATGATGTGGGCATTCCCGGAGCATTTCCTTGTACCTTTCCCAGGCGTCGTACAAGGTCTCATCATCCTTCTAATTGAAAGTGATTATTAGCTTTCTCAATTAGTTTGTTTTACTCCTGGGATAATATTTGTTGAGGAAGACGTAAGACAGCTACTCCCATGTAGTGACCGACCCCTCCGGAAGCGCATACAACCAAGCTCTGGCCTTGTCCCTTAATAAGAATGGGAAAAGCCTAAGCCGGATTACGTCACTTGAGACCCCATTCACCTTGAGCGTGTCACAATACTCAAGGAAAATCTGAAGATGCAAGTTAGGATCCTCAGATGGCAATCCTCCAAACTGACTTTGTTGAACCATCGAGAGCAAGGATGGCTTCAACTCAAAATTGTTCGCCTCAATGTTTGGTCTAGTGATGCTAGACCTCCTACCCATTGCATTGGGCACTGCAAAATCACGGAGTGCTCTGTTGTCTGGATTATCCATTTGCTCGTCGGTAGCTAAACTTGAAGCTTGATATTTGCTTTGCTTTAGTTGCTGCCGAAGTGCTTTGAGTTTCCTTAGTGTGCGTTTGATTTCAGGGTCAAGGATGTGTTCGAAGCTAGAACACTTTCGCATAAAGGAACCTGCACAATCCATAAAAACACAAATACCCAAGCATAATTCTGCAGAAAAATTAAAACAAAAACCAGAAAAATTATGCAGAAAAATAAAATAAAATAAAAGAATCTAGTCTAATCAAAACACTGTTTAGCCAATATTGGGGGACAATCCCCGGCAACGACGCCAAAAACTTGATAGGCCTGCAAGCGCACGGGGTATCACGTAATAAAAAGAGATATCGTTCCCACAGAGATTGTGCCCAAGTACTAGTTTATAGCAGTGGTTCAATTATCTAGAAAATTCTTAAGGCAATTTTTAATTCAGAAGATTTCCAAAAACAAAATAAAAACAAATGCAAACTTCAAGAATTAAACTTGTTTACTTTGAATTAGAACAAATGAATGGTGAAACTCTTGGGATTTGGTATGTGATCACGTCATGTATTGATTTCACCTAAGACTTTCCTATTTATTAATTCATGTTCTAAGGTAGGATTTCCGAATTTAATTAAGCCTTCCTCTCGGAACAATGTTAATATGCCTAACTAATAAAGAACCGCGCTCAATTTATTATTTGGGCTCATTAAGAACAATGAAATCCCACATAACCTCGAAGCGTCATGCTCACTTTCATGACCCATGACCCTAAGTTCAATTTCATACGTTCAAACAACCAACTAATTTTTCGATTATCTTAGTGTTCAAGTTCAATTGATCCTATCTCTAGATCTTCAAAAGCATTAAGCACTCATTGAAATTGAATAGAAACTAGGGATTAATAAACAGAACAAGTCTCAAGATCAATTCAATACAATAACATGTCACACCCTTAACCTGATGAATGTATTTTTCATATATTGGAATGAAGAGTTCAATGAAAGAGAATCAAGTTTGTATAATATGAACTCAATGTAATGTTTGTGCCAAGTTTAAACACAGAAGTTGTAATATAGTATAGTTGTCGTTCCACTAGGGAGGTGTTAGAATGAAGATCTTAGTTTTGAATTGATTAGGCAGAAGGTTTTTAGTTTGTTTTGTTGTGAATGATGTTGAATGAAAAAGTGAATAACTAACAGAGAATCAAATTTGTAAAAGATACAGTGAATGGTTTTTGAGAGAAATCAATTTTGTAAAATAGGGATTGGCTTCATCACATCTTTACCTTCTGTAAGCTGCATAAGTTTTTACATAAGTAAATTGAAAAGATAATTTCTACGTCACAATCATAGTCATTTGTATCGATCCCTCGACTATAAAATTCATAAGAATGATTTCAAACCGCTGATCCCTCAGTCACTTTGAAATCATCCCAGCATTATCGATCGATTGTTTTGACGTTTATTGCGCTAGACGCCATCCCTGGCTACCTACTCACAATAAGTATTTCTTTCAGATCTGCTTTCAAAAGTCACTTCCCAGCATACTTGAGAAAACTTAAAACAAGAAAATAGTGATCAAGTACTTTCAGGCATTAAACGCAGAAGGAAATATAGAAACTTATCAAATCTCATTACTAAATAAAAACTTACAACAGCATTACTTCAGTGTTGAATGGATTACAGCCAATCCCATAAGGGAGTTTAGTTACTCATGCCTTGCATTTTCACCTTCATAATATGAATATAGAAAATAATGGAAAAGGTTGGATTATGAGGGAAATACAGGGGATGAATCTGATGTTGTTTGCAGCTTGATTTATAGAGGTTGTGCTCTAGCTTCCTATGCCCACTTGCGTAGAACCCATGCAGCATCTTTCAGAGACTTGTAGAAACACAAGAAAGTGGGTGAGTTGGCATCGCATCATTGGTGAATAAAGAATTAAGAGACCCATGCTTTATGAGTCACGCTTGAGCTTGATGGTCACGCTTAAGCGTGAAGGGTCCTGATACTCATTAAATGTTTCACGCTTAAACCACTGCAGCCATGCTCAAGCGTGGCCTTCCTTGTCCAACTTCATATTTGCCCACGCTTAATCCACACTTAGGCTTCCATTTTTATCATTCCATGCTTAAGCGCCTAGTGTTCACGCTCAAGCGTGAGAGGTCCTGATGCTCTACAACTTGTTCAAGCTTCAAGCTTAAGCTTGCTATTTTCAAACGCTCCCGATCACGCTTAAGCTTGCCCTTTCACGCTTAAGCTTGCCCTTTCACGCTTAAGCTTGCCTGCTCAAGCTTAAGCTTGATCTTTCACACTTAAGCTTGCCTGCTCAAGCTTAAGCTTGATCTTTCACGCTTAAGCTTGCCTGCTCAAGCTTAAGCTTGCCTTGCTTTCCTGTTGAATTTCCTGCAACTTTCCAAGAGTTTTAAAACTATTTTTCTTTTATACACCTATCCATCACTACTTAAAAGTTTCATGCTCACTTCCTTTAATAATTCATCAATTTAGCTCAAGTCTTTACAAAATTAGTTCAAATAAGTCATGAAATCAATGCTTAATCAACACTTATCAAACTCTCCCCAACCTAGATTTTTGCTTGTCCTCAAGCAAAAGAACTTTGGATTTAATATTTCATGAGGATTCAGTTGTAAACAAAATTTTTAAGACAGTAATCACAGTTTAACTTTTTTTAGGCAAATAACATCCTTAATACCCATTTCTTTGAAATGCAATGCACCAATGAATCTTTCACAAGGTAAGTAACCACTTGCTGTAAGAATAAGGAGCTTCTCATTAATTCTCTCCAGGTGCCTGTTTCACTCATCCATCATTAGAACTGCTCAGTTAACATTGCCCGTCATTTCTAGTAAAACCAAAATTCAAATGAACAGCAAGGATCAAAAGGTCTTTTAAGGTTGTAATGAGGCTGGGTTAACAAGAATTTTTGGTTTTTCTTGGATTTCAAATCGCATGTACAAAGAAGAGCATAAGTACTTTTAGTTAATTTATTTAACAATTTAGAAGGCTTCTTCTTTGAATTTAAACTTCAGTATTTTTGTTTGTTTTCCTCCAGCTCTTTTATACATTTTTAGAGAGCTTACTATTTTTCTTTCTGCATTTTCTTTTTCTGCCTCCATTTGTTTCATCACTTTTTGAAAAAAATATTTTATGCTCTTTTTCAAGATGAACATGTAAGTAAGGTAGGATGTTTGCTTTTATGCTTAGCTCAGGGTAGAAGAAAATTTTTTTTTATGGCTCAAAATAGGCTACCAAAGAATAGGATATTTTTATCAGGGAAGCTTTTTAGCTCTCGGCTAACTGTGTTTTCAAAATTGCCTTATCATTTCCTTGCTTATTTCTTAAGAAAAAGGTTAATTAGAAAATCAGTCAATGCCAATTTTAACAAATTCAAATGAGGCTCTCAGTGTTTTAATTGCTCATTTCTCACCAGGTTTATAGGCCTACTCCAATACTCTAACAGAAAAAAGTTCAAGTATGTAAACAGATTCACTAGCTTATTTTATTTTCATGGTTCTTAAATCAGCTATTTGCCATTTCAAAATAATTTTACTATCTTAAAATTTGTTACTCAGAATCTTGTCTTGTTCCAAAAATGGTTCTTGGTTGGGTTTTCAAAAATGTTTTCAGCTTCAAGCATATTTTCATTCAATCATAACACATAACCCTAATGATATGCAAAAAAAAAAATTCAAACCATAAGATATAAATCAAACTACTGCAGAGAATTCAAACAAAAACCAAAACAAGTTAGTAAAGCAAGCAATAAAAATTTAAAACTTGAAAAATTGCAAAGTGATAAAAATTGACAAAGCGAAAAAAAAAATTCATCACTCATCAGCTTCTTCTGTGTCTTCCTCTCTCACTGGAGGTACCTGTGACGAAGGTCCTGGTCCATCTTGTGAGGTGCCACTCCCCCCTAAGAAAGGAGGCCTGTCCCCAGGCCAAGCAACATGGGCTTCGAACTTCACGCTTAAGCGTGAGATTAGAAAAATGTTTCACTTGAGCGCTCCAAGTTCGCTTGAGCGTGGTATATGCAAGATTGGTACCTGATTTCCATGCTTGTCCCTGCGCTTGAGCATGCTACTTGAGCAGAGAGACTTCACGCTTTAAGCGTGGGTAATTACGCTTAAGCGCGGTCGGGGTGGCTTTCTTGCATACGAACCATCACCAAGTGAGGCGCTTGAGCCTGGATGATTCACGCTTAAGCGTGACTGAGATTTAGAAGTGGCGCTTAAGTGCTCTATCACTCGCTTGAGCGTGTATGCTACTGATACAGAGAAAAAGTCCCACGCTTGAGCGTATCAATGTGCGCTTAGGCAAGCTTACCCCCTGATACTTATTTCTTCTTTCGCTTAAGTCTTGACATTATTCGCTCAAGCAAATTTAATGCAGCATTTGGAATGGAAGTCTCCCGCTTAAGCGGGGAAATCCACGCTTGAGCGTGGTGTTTGTCCTTTGTCCTTTCTCTTTGACACTTAGCATTTGAAGTTTGAACGATGAGGTGAGTTATTCTGAAAATCAAAAGTATGAAAACATAACACACAGATTATTAAATTAACATCAACAAAGAAAAGAAAAGAAAATGTAAAAGATTGGGTTGCCTCCCAATAAGCGCTTGTTTATCGTCTTTAGCTTGACGCTTGATAGATTTTTCAATATGGGTCATGGAGCTGGTGGATAAGAGTATTGAGTTTTTCCACCTCCTTTCCTAAGTCAGGCCTTGACTTTTTTCCATTCAGATTTTCAAGTGCACCTTCTGAGTATTTATTTGTTTCATCAATAACAAAGTTGGCTTTTTCTTTCTGCACTCGAATTTTTACTCTTCTGTCATCCACATCTATGATGACTTTGGCTGCTTTCAAGAATGGTCTCCCCAGTATTAGAAGAACTTCAGAATCTTCCTCCATATCTATGACAACAAAGTTCTCATGAAATTCAAATTTATCAACTTTGACCTTAATATTTTCAGCAATACCATAAGGGGTTTTTATTGATTGATCTGCCATTTTTAAGGTCATGTTTGTTGGCTTTACTGAAAAATCCCCTATACTTTTAAGTGTGGATAATGGCATCAAATTTACACTAGCACCAAGATCTAATAAAGCTTTACTTTTTGAAAGATTTCCAATAGTGACAGGAATAGAAAAACTCCCTGGATCTTTGGTGTTATAAGGTACTGCTTCAGAGATGATAGTATCATGTCCATCTTCTTCCTCAGTTATTTCCTCAGTCAGTGTGGTCACAGCCTTGCAATGCTCTATTGGGTTTGTTTCAGTGTTTGCTCCATATTGAGGCTTCTATTTCTCAGCAAGTTGTCGGGCTAGTTGTCCCAATTGTGTTTCCAAGTTCCTAAGCGATGCTTCATTGTTCTTTTGACTTGCTAAAGAAGTTTGTATAAATTTTTCCAAGGTGTCCTCTAATCTAGAAGTTTTCTCCACCAAAGAAGGACCATTATTTTGATATGGTTTATTTGAAGAGCTGGGCTCTTGCTTCCATCCTTGGCCTTGGTTTTGGTTACTTCTCCATCCCTGAAATGGTTGGTTAGAAAAATTTGAATTGAAATTACCAGACCTTGCTTGGTTATTCATATATAGGATGGATTGTTCTCCTTGCTCTCCTTGACAGTGTCTATTCTGATGTTCTCCTCCACAAAAATCACATCTCATTTGTGCTTGTTGGTTTCCCATCGAGGATTGTACAACATGCAGTTGTTGAGGGAGTTTTGCCATTTGCTGTGTCAGAGCTTCAATTTGTTGTGTTAAAATTTTATTTTGAGCCAAAATGGCATCTGTTGTATTGAGTTCCAACACTCCCTTCTTTTGGACTTGTGTTCTGTCATGCTGAGCTTGGTAATCTGTGGATGATAATGCTTCAATAATCCTTGTAGCTTGCTCTGCATCTACTGTCTGTATTTGCTTGTTGATAATAGGTTTTGATAATGACAAGGAAACAAGCATTGCAAACTTTTCATGAATCAAAAACAATTGAAACCAAACAAAGGTGTCATATAAAATCAAGTATCAGGAAGAAAACGGTTTCACAAGTTCAAGAAATCAAGAAACCAATGAACAAAGACAAAGAAGAGCAACCATGGATTACATCATATCAATGGATGACCTACAGGCATGGAAAAATATCAAATTACAAAGCCTGAATCGATTCAACCACGAAGGAATCGATTCACAACCCTGGAAGTCACCAAAAACAGGAAATAGAAAGGGTTGAATCGATTCACCATGACCCTGAATCGATTCGAACACCTGGAAGTCATTTAATTTGAAAACAGAATGCTCTGAATCGATTCACCATGACCCTGAATCGATTCATTCGAAGCTGGCAACCCAGGAAACCCAAACAGAATGCTCTGAATCGATTCAAACAAAGCTCGAATCGATTCATACGAATTTGGAACTCTAAATTGCATAAGTCAGAATGCTCTAAATCGATTCAAGGCACTACGAATCGATTCAAGAAGTGGGAAACACCACTAAAAAGATAGATTTAAGTGGGAACCAACAACCCAATCTTAGAATACGCAAAGACAAGCTGGAACCACTATCGTGCAACAGCTAGAAGACCCTGAAGCTGCTCAAATGGCTCTATAAATTCAAGAGGAACTCAAGCACAAAATATACAACCAGAAGCTATCATTCTTCACTTGTTCTTGTGCTTAGTAAGCCATCTTCCTTGTACACTCTGAGTTTAAACTTGTATATCCTCTCATCTTGAGAGTTAGAATTTATGAGATCTTTCACTTGTACATCTACTCTATTAAGAGAGTCATTTCTTTGTAAACACTTCTTCAAACATAATGGTTTTTCACTATAGGATTGAGTGGTCACAAAGGTTGGGGTTCAACCTTTGGGTATTGAGAGTTTGAGAGATTGGGTGGGTTACCCTTTGCTAGTGAGGATTGAGTTCTTGAGTGTGGGACACTAGGAAGCTGCAATTTCTCATAGCTTGTATCTCTAAACTTCAATAGTGGAAATCCTCTAAGTGGGTTGCTTAGAGGCGAGACGTACACCGGTGTTGGTGGAACTCGTTATATCGGTTTGCAAGCTGCTCTCCCTTACTATTTTTACTTTCTTATACTACAATTGGTTGATTTGTGCTGACTGATTGTGAATTGCATACTTGAGCTTGTCCAATTTGATATATTTTATATACTGCCCACCAAGTGTTTGTTAAATTGCTTCAGCTATATTTATCCTTGTGGTGTATTCCATACTACCTTTAACTTGATTTCACTTGGATATTCTTGTAAAATTGGATATAATAATCAAGTTCAAAGGCATTCCAATCAAAGTTTTAAAAACTCAATTCACCCCCCCCTCTTGAGTATTGAGGCCACTTGAACAACAAGTGGTATCAGAGCTTGACTCTTGGTAGATTAAGCTTAACAGCTTCAAGAGACTAGATGGCCTCAAGTTCTCACAACCTTTTTCCCGAGGGTGGTGCTATAAACAGACCTCCCGCTTTCAATGGGGAAGGCTATGCATTTTGGAAAGAAAGAATGAAAATCTTCATTCAATCTATCAATTTGAGAGTTTGGAATGCCATTGAAAATGGTCCTTATATACCAATGCATACTGTTGATAGTAAAAATGTTGAAAAACCTATGGATGAATGGACCAGTGATGAAGAAAAGAAAGTACAATATGGCTATAAGGCAAAGAATCTAATCACTATGGCATTAGGTCCAGATGAATTTTTTAGAATAATGACTTGTCAATCCGCTAAGGAAATGTGGGATACTCTACAAGTAACTCACGAAGGTACTAGCGATGTGAAGGACTCCAAGATCAGTACCTTGACAAGCCAATATGAATGTTTTAGAATAAACTCAGGGGAAACTATAGTAGAAATACAAAAGAGGTTCACTCTTATTATAAATCATCTCATTACTCTTGGTAAAGTTTACACTACCAAAGAACTTGTGCATAAAGTCTTGAAAAGTCTTAGCAGGGAATGGCAACCACTTGTCACAGCCATAAAACAATCTCCAAGCATCAATGAGATGTCTCTTGCAACACTCTTTGGGAAATTACAAGAGCAAGAGCAAGAACTAAAAGTCTTGAAGCTAGCGGAGGAAGAAGAAAAATCCTTCAAGAAGAAAGGCTTAGCTCTCAAAGCCACCTCTATACATGAAGAAGAATCATGCAGTGACATGGATGAAGAAGAGGAATTTGGGCTTTTTGTAAAACGATTTGGAAGATTGATGAAGAACAAAAGATTCCAAAAGAACTTCAAGCCCCAAGGTAAAAAGCTAACTTCAAATGAAATTTCTTCTTCACCTAGTTGTTTCGAATGTGGCAAGGAAGGACACTTCAAGGCGGATTGCCCAAATCTTAAAAAGAAGGGCAAGGATAAACGAGGAAGAAGAAGAGCTTACATCGCTTGGGATGAGAACGATGTAAGTAGTTCTGACGATTCAGACAATGAGGAAGCAAATCTTTGCTTAATGGCCAATCACCAAGAAGAAGATAATGAGGTAAACCTTCTTGACTTAGATAAGAATGAACTACTAGATGCTTTTAAAGAGTTATATGATAAATTTATAAAAGTCTCTAATAGGCTTAAGTCATCTAGGAAAACTAATGATACCCTTAAAATGCATCTTATGGAAGTATGCAAAGAAAATGAAAGCTTAAAAGAAGAATTAGAAAATGTTCAAGCATGTTCTAAGGATAAACCATGTGACTTTGCAAAAAGATGCGTTATGTTAGAAACCAAGGTTGTAGACCTAAATAGGACATTAGAAAAGTTTACTAATGGATGAGACAATTTAAATATTTTGCTTGGCCAACAAAGATGCATGTTTGATAAAACCGGGTTAGGATATGATCAAGAACATAGCAATCACAAAAGGGAAAAATACTATGAAAATTTCTTTGTACCACCAAGCAAATCATCTTCACCCTTTATGAAATGCAATCACTGTGGATTCAAAGGTCATAACTCTTCAAATTGCAATGTTAGAAAACTAGGGCCAAAGGTCATAAGAAAGGTGTGGGTTCCCAAAGGAACATTACCACAAGCTAACCTTAAAGGACCCAACATAAAATGGGTACCTAGTTCTCTAAACTGATTTTGTTTTGTAGGTATGCTTCAAGGCAAGCAACACCCATTGGTATTTGGATAGTGGGTGTTCAAAGCATATGACGGGAGACATAAGCAAATTTACATCATTTACTCCCAAAAGAAAAGGAAGTGTCACTTATGGAGACAACACCAAGGGTAAAATACTTGGTATCGAAAATATCGGTAAAAATTCCTCTACCTCCATTAGTGATGTGTTGTATGTTGAAGGACTCAAACATAACTTGCTTAGCATAAGTCAATTATATGACAAAGGATATAGAGTTTTATTTGAATCCATTTGTTGTATAATTGAGAATAAGCTAAACAAAGAGGTCAAATTTGTTGGAAAAAGGATTGATAACATTTACATGATTGATGTGGATAGTTTGTCTACAAATGATGAACAATGCTTCATTACAAAAGAGGATGAAACTTGGCTATGGCATAGGAGAATAGCTCATATACATGTAGACCACTTAAACAAACTTGTTTCCAAAGAATTAGTAATTGGTTTACCAAAGCTTAAGTTTGAAAATAGATTTTGTGATGCATGTCAAAAGGGAAAACAAGTAAAGGCATCTTTTCAATCCAAAAATATTGTTTCCACACAAAGGCTTTTACAACTTTTGCACATGGACTTATTTGGACCATCCAAAATCAAAAGCTTTGGAGGTAATTACTATGGTCTAGTTATTGTAGATGACTATTCTAGATATACATGGACATTGTTTCTTGCTCATAAAAATGAAGCATATCATGCATTCAAGAAACTTGTTAAGATTATCCAAGTTGAGCAAAATTCAAAAATTGCATCCATTAGAACCGATCATGGGGGAGAGTTTGAAAATCACTATTTTGAAAAATTCTGCGAAAAACATGGTATCAATCATAATTTTTTAGCTCCTAGAACTCCACAACAAAATGGAGTTGTTGAGAGGAAAAATAGATCCTTGGTAGAA
Organism: Clitoria ternatea; assembly: GCA_037962975.1. Classification (NCBI taxonomy): domain Eukaryota; kingdom Viridiplantae; phylum Streptophyta; class Magnoliopsida; order Fabales; family Fabaceae; genus Clitoria; species Clitoria ternatea. Next base: position 149,946,580 of record CM075671.1, read on the forward strand.
CTTGCTAGAACCATGTTAAGTGAAAATAATATTGCGAAACACTTTTGGGCCGATGCGGTTAACACCGCTTGCCATGTCATGAATAGATGTTTAATAAGGCCTATTCTAAAGAAAACCCCCTATGAACTCTATAAGGGAAGAAAACCCAACATTTCATATTTTCACATATTTGGATGTAAATGTTTTGTGCTCAATAATGGAAAAGATAATCTAGGGAAGTTTGATGCTAAAGTTGATGAGGCAATCTTCCTAGGATATTCACAATCTAGTAAATCTTATCGAATCTTCAACAAACAAACAAACACCATTGAAAAGTCCATTCATGTAAAGTTTGATGAAAATAGCCATAACCCTCCGAGAAAGGAAGATGTTGATGATCTTGTAAGTACTCTTCAAGAATTGACCTTAGATGACAAGGAAGGAGAAATCAAAGACACAAATACAGCCAAAATTGAGGAACCACAACAATGGATCACTTTGAAGGATCATCCTCTAGACAAAGTCATAGGTGAAATGACAAAAGGTGTAAGTACTCATAATGCAATTAGAAATACATGCAATCACTTAGCTTTTGTATCGCAAATAGAACCCAAATGCATTAATGAAGCTATTATTGATGAACATTGGATGTTGGCCATGCAAGAAGAGCTAAATCAATTTGAAAGAAATGAAGTTTGGGAGCTTGTGCCAAAACCCAATGATCACCAAATAATAGGAACCAAATGGGTATTTAGGAATAAACTGGATGAAAATGGTATTATTACTAGGAACAAAGCTAGGCTAGTAGCTAAAGGCTATAATCAAGAAGAAGGCATTGATTATGAAGAGACGTATGCACCCGTAGCTAGATTAGAAGCAATTAGACTACTATTAGCCTTCGCATGCTGTAGGGACTTCAAATTATACTAAATGGATGTTAAAAGTGCTTTATTCAAGAGGAAGTATATGTTGATCAACCTCCAGGTTTTGAAAACCATCAATTTCCAAATCATGTTTTCAAATTAAAGAAAGCTTTGTATGGTTTGAAACAAGCTCCAAGAGCTTGGTATGAAAGGTTGAGCAAATTTCTTTTAGAAAATCATTTTGAAGGAGGAAAGGTTGATACAACTTTATTCATAAAGCACAAAAAGAATAACATACTATTGGTACAAGTTTATATTGATGATATAATATTTGGTGCCACTAATGAGTCAATGTGCAAGGAGTTTGCTAAGTTAATGCAGGAAGAATTTGAAATGTCCATGATGGGGGAACTCACTTTCTTCCTTGGACTTCAAATCAAGCAAACCAATGAAGGCACATTCATTAATCAATCCAAGTACTGCAAAGAACTACTCAGAAAATTTAACATGGACAAAGCAAATGATATTGCCACACCCATGGGCACTTCATGCTATTTGGACAAGGATGAGAAAGGTAAGGATGTTGAACTCACAAAATATAGAGGTATGATAGGATCCTTACTTTACTTAACCGCTAGTAGACCGGATATCATGTTTGCTGTGTGTATGTGTGCTAGATACCAGGCTTGTCCTAAAGAATCACATCTCACTGCAGTAAAAAGGATAATGAAATATTTAATTGGGACTCAAAATATTGGTTTATGGTACCCCAAAGGGGCTGAATGCACTTTAGTTGGTTACTCTGATTCAGATTTTGCAGGATGTAAACTTGACAGAAAAAGCACTAACGGAACATGTCATTTACTTGGTAGTTCTCTTGTTTCTTGGCATAGCAAGAAACAAGTAAGTGTTGCTCTATCAACAGCTGAAGCAGAATATGTTGCAACTGGTAGTTGTTGTGCTCAAATCCTTTGGATGAGACAACAACTTCTAGACTTTGGAGTTGTATTGAACCATGTACCTCTTAAGTGTGATAATACTAGTGCTATCAATATTTCAAAGAATCCTGTAATGCATTCTAGAACCAAACATATTGAAATTAGACATCATTTCATTAGAGATCATGTCCTAAAGGGTGATTGTGTGCTTGAACATGTTGATACATCTAAGCAATTAGCAGATATCTTCACCAAACCATTAGCCAAAGAACAATTCATTCATATTAGAAGAGAATTAGGCATTTTAGATATATCAAATTGCGTCTGCTCTTAATTTTGTGTATTGACTGATTGATAACTGTTGTTGATTAATAAGAAGGCAAAAGATCTTCATGAAAATAAAGCCTTGATGATCCAAATGAACCATTCTATGCCTTGCATTAATTAGGATGGCTGAAAATGCAATCTGGAGTGAAACAGGCTCGGTCGAATCGATTCACCATCCCTTCGAATCGATTCAAGTACCTGATTGTTCAAAATCTTTCAAAACAGAGACGTTCGAATCGACTCACCCTCTCTTTGAATCGATTCACACACCTGATTGTTCAATTCTCTTTAAAACAGTGACGCTCGAATCGATTCACCAAATCCCTCGAATCGATTCACGCGACAGTCACGCACTTGTTACGCTGATTTAAGGCTCTTCTTCACTCTTTCTCTCATTTCTCTTCCACTATCTCCCACTCTCCCTCCTAAAATCACCCAACCTCCTCTCTAAAACTACCTCTCAACTTCTCCACCTTCAATGGCATCTTCTTCCCAACCTCGCTAGAAGCAAAGAGCCAACATTACTGCTGCTTCAATCCCTCAACATTCCGATCTCTCAAGGTTCTTCATTACTCAAAAGGAATTGGAAAGGTACCAATCCTCTTTTTCTGAAAAACACCTTATCTCCCCTTATTGGCTAGATGTCCCCTTCTTTGAGATTTCTGGACTTCCTCTTCTCAATACTCTTCATCAACAAGAGCTTATAGGATTTATGGCTCTTAAGGAAGTAGCCATCTATCCAGAGTTAATTCAAGTCTTCTATTCATCCTTGCGCCTCGAAGATGCTCGATACATTGCCAAAGTGAAGGGCAAGACCATCATTCTTGACAATGAAGTTATGAACAAAGTAGGATTGCTTCCTCTCAGCAATGCTTCCTTCCATGGCAAGGAACCACCTCTTGCATGGAACTACAACCCTTTGGAGGCAAGAACCTTCTTCAATCTTGCTGGTCCCTCTAGCACCGTTGGAACACTAAGCCTTGACCACCGCCTTCTACACTACGTCCTGGTGAAAATTCTCCTCCCTTCTGGTGGAAATTATGCAAGACTAAATGAAGCATAAATCTTGCTGCTCTGGGCCATTATAAATCAGAAGGACATTAACTGGATCGATTTGGTAAGGCACCATATGATCAAAGCTCAAAATCTTACTCATCTTCCTTATGCCATCTTCATCACAAAACTGCTCCGCCACTACAAAGTGGACCTGAAAAATAAAGTCAAAGAAATTGTAGGTCCTAAAGCACCAATTGGAAAAACTCATCTCACAAAGATGAATATCGTCGAATATCATGGACTATGGCAATTTCTTCGACGCCCTCGTAACCATGCTGAAGACGATGCTCCTCCTCCTCCTCCTCCTCCTCCTCCTCCTCCACCCGCTCCTACTAATGATTTGTTTGCCCGACTCACTGCCCACATGGATCAGCGCCTAAGCACTATGGAAGCAAACCTCAATGCTCGCCTGGATAAGCTTGAGGTAAATATGGAAGAACGATACACAGAGCTTGCCACTTAAATCTCAAGCATCCATTTTCCTCAGCCTTGATTGACTTCTTACATTTTATGCTTTCTATGACCAGCAATTATTTACTTTTATGTTCAGACTTAGTTGTCCTTTTGAAATATTTCCCTTATTTACTTTGGTTAATTCCATGGCTACTTTGTTAAAGGCTTCGATGATTATATTGCTTGTTGTCACATTTGAGTTGTTTTATGCGGCATGTGCTTATTACTCGATTGATTGAATACTCTCAAATTTTATTTTTGATAATGACAAAGGGGGAGAGATATATGTTAATTTTGTTAATTTTACAAATACTTGAAAGGGGGAGAGATAATGACAAAGGGCATTTGAAGAAAATGGTTTGATTGAAAAACAAAGGGGGAGACATACTTTTCTGAAAAAGAAATAATTATTTGATTAACAAAGGGGGAGACATACTCTGATTCTTTAAAATAACTCGTTAGCACTGCCTCCTTAAAATTATTAGCTATTAACACCCCAAAGAGATGGCCATTGTTTGTCATCATCAAAAAGTGGGAGAATGTATTTGCTTGTTGATAACAGGTTTTGATAATGACAAGGAAACAAGCATTGCAAACTTTTCATGAATCAAAAACAATTGAAACCAAACAAAGGTGTCATATAAAATCAAGTATCAGGAAGAAAACAGTTTCACAAGTTTAAGAAATCAAGAAACCAATGAACAAAGACAAAGAAGAGCAACCATGGATTACATCATATCAATGGATGACCTACAGGCATGGAAAAATATCAAATTACAAAGCCTGAATCGATTCAACCATGAAGGAATCGATTCACAGCCCTAGAAGACACCAAAAACAGGAAACAGAATGGGTTGAATCGATTCACCATGACCCTGAATCGATTCGAACACCTGGAAGTCATTTAATTTGAAAACAGAACGCTCTGAATCGATTCACCATGACCCTGAATCGATTCATTCGAAGCTGGCAACCTAGGAAACCCAAACAGAATGCTCTTAATCGATTCGAACAAAGCTCGAATCGATTCATATGAATTTGGAACTCTAAATTGCATAAGTCAGAATGCTCTGAATCGATTCAAGGCACTACGAATCGATTCAAGAAGTGGGAAACACCACTAAAAAGACAGATTTAAGTGGGAACCAACAACCCAATCTTAGAATACGCAAAGACAAGCTGGAACCACTATCGTGCAACGGCTAGGAGACCCTGAAACTGCTCAAATGGCTTTATAAATTCAAGAGAAACTCAAGCATAAAATATACAACCAGAAGCTATCATTCTTCACTTGTTCTTGTGCTTAGTAAGCCATCTTCCTTGTACACTCTGAGTTTAAACTTGTATATCCTTTCATCTTGAGAGTTAGAATTTGTGAGATCTTTTACTTGTACATCTACTCTATTAAGAGAGTCATTTCTTTGTAAACACTTCTTCAAACATAAAGGTTTTTCACTCTAGGATTGAGTGGTCACAAAGGTTGGGGTTCAACCTTTGGGTATTGAGAGTTTGAGAGATTAGATGGGTTACCTTTTGCTAGTGAGGATTGAGTTCTTGAGTGTGGGACACTAGGAAGCTGCAATTGCTCATAGCTTGTATCTCTAAACTTCAAAAGTGGAAATCCTCTAAGTGGGTTGCTTAGAGGCGAGACGTACACCGGTGTTGGTGGAACTCGTTATATCGGTTTGCAAGCTCCTCTCCCTTGCTATTTTTACTTTCTTATACTACAATTGGTTGATTTGTGCTGACTGATTGTGAATTGCATACTTGAGCTTGTCCAATTTGATATATTTCATATACTGCCCACCAAGTGTTTGTTAAATTGTTTCAGCTATATTTATCCTTATGGTGCATTGCATACTACCTTTAACTTGATTTCACTTGCATATTCTTGTAAAATTGGATATAATAATCAAGTTCAAAGGCATTCCAATCAAAGTTTTAAAAACTCAATTCACCCCCCCTCTTGAGTATAGAGGCCACTTGAACAACACTGTCATCATGGTTCCTCCAGCCGCTGCATCGAGTATCATTTTGGTGTCTGCTTTAAGCCCACTGTAGAAGATATTCAATTGGGCAATATCTTCTAAGCCATGGTTTGGGCATCTTCTTAGGAGAGATTTGAAATGTTCCCATGCCTCGCAAAAGGGTTCATCATGGCTTTGTTTAAATGTTGTAATATCTGATTTAGCCTTGATAAATCTAGATGGTGGGAAAAATCTATGTAGGAATTTCTCCTCCACTGTGTCCCAGCTGTTCAGGCTTTGATTTGGGTGTGACTGGAGCCATTCTTTAGCTTTACCTGCAAGAGAAAAAGGGAACAATCTTAGATATGCTGCTTCAATTACTTCCTGTTCAAAGCCCATTGTTCCTACTAATTCATAGAATGTGGCCAAGTGAGTGTATGGATCCTGTGAACACCTCTTTCGGTCCGGCCCAAATTGAAAGGACACCGGTCCCGTGGCACCCCAAAAGTTTCGACTGTTGTAAAAATGACACCGGTTTATGTGGGGAACACCGGACCAGTTGCTGGAGTTCCTTAGTGACCGATGTCATACATCTGACAACGGAAGCACAGGTCAATCCGGCCCAAGTAAAATTTCTCGATATAATGGGATGACTCAGATCGAAACATATGCACACCGGCTGAAACATTAGATCCGGACTAGGAGGGAGAACACCGCCCCTGTGATACCACCTTGAAAAAGTTCAACCGGTATGAAGATACAAATCCAGGTTCTTGAGAGGCCACATCGGACCAGTTGGAATCCCGTCCAACCGGTGTCTTTAAAGGCCGACGTCACAAACTTGACAATAGAAGGACGAGGTCGGAGGTTTATGCGCGCTGACCTGGAATCGCACTCTCTAAAGGTGGCAGACAAGGGGCGGAAGTGGACAATTAAAAATACCCCACTGAACCACTGCTCCCCATAAACAGATAGTGGCCAGGGTTACACCACTATGCGTACGGGTGAGTGGGAACTCTGGTTGTCCCAAACACTCAACCCATACCCTTAAGCCTTATAAATACCCCAACCAGAGAAGCTCAAGGGGTTGGAATCCTCCTCTTGGAAGAAAACTCTCCCAAATTCTCTCCGATTCCTCAAAACCTTCAAAGGACTTTCCCATTTGAAACCCGTGATTGGCCTAGATTATCATAAAAGGACCTCCAGTATTAGAAAACTTGAAGTTCTCTATTGTTCAGAGACTGTCCCTCACATCGAACCTACACCGTTCCTACGTCGAACCTACACCGTCCCAGTACGAAGTCATTGCCCTTCACTATTTCCATTGTACCTTACCAGGTCACTGCCTTTACCAATCCTCGACATCGACCCTACACAGCGTCTGGGCACTTCCTCGCTTCGGATCAACTCATACTAACACCGGTCACATCCTTTAGTTTCCAGCATTTAATCCAACACCGGTCCAGTGTTTCTGTCAACGTGTAAGTCTAGTACCGGTTTGACACCGGACCTGCGCCTGACTCCAACACCGGTCCTGAGCCCTCCACACCGGTTCCTTTCTGTCCCTTATTTCTCTTGTTTTCAATCATTTATTTCCTTGCCAGTTTGCTGTCCACAGTTATGATTTTATGCGTAGCATAGTTTATACTGTCAGTGTTTACCCCCCCTTTCCCCTAAAAAAAATAATAATATAAAAATAATAAGTAATAAATTTTGCACATGTTATATTTTCTAGTTTGAAAATCTTCTTTTTTTAAAAAAAAAAACGGTGTCGTACGGGAGCACTCTCGTCTACACAACCTCTTTAGGATTCGTACACATGCGAAGAACTTCGCCTTGTATGAGTTTCCTGTCTCAATGACATCCATCATCATTTCCCAAGTCTTTTCCTAAAAGAACAACACTCAGAACTACGTAACCCTGATTTCTTGATAATTCAAGAATACGTAGAAGCAAGACCTCAACTCCTGTCGGGCCCATCTTTCTTATTTCTTTTTATTGATTTATTTCCTCACTTTCATGTTTCTTTCATAAATGTTCTTCTTTTTGGTCGCTTTCGTGAAAATCAATTTAGACGTGACGTCTTGTTGATTTCCCCCTAGTTTTTGCTCAAGCCTCGCCATAATTCATAGGGAAGGGATACTGAGGACGAGACGTCCCGCTTATCTCTTTCCTATCCCTTTTTTTTATCCGAGAACATCTAATTTAGGCGTGACGCCTTATTAGCATTCTCTTCCCCTCTCTGTCTCATATCGAAGTCGAGTTTAATTCGGATGAAACGTCCCATTGACCTCGCTTCGACATTCTATGTTTGTACAGTTCTCTCACTCCATTCTGTCGTTTTTAAATAAAAAAATACAACAATAAAAAGGGAAGAAATAAACCATCTTTTGTAAGGCTATTTATGTTGCGCGTTTTCAATCTTGGTACTGTTTTTGACAGGCGATGTAGGGTGCTAATACCTTCCCTACTCGTAACCGACTCCCGAACTTGAATCTCAATTTTTAACTAGTGCTTTTACTGAACTTAGTTTTTTTCCAATGTTTTTCCTATGGATAAAAACGTTGGTGGCGACTCCCTGTTTTATTCTACACCCTTCTCTCTTTCTCGCCGCGCCGTCGCGATCCAGGTTGCGACAGATGGCGACTCTACTGGGGAGACTTAAGAGAGTCAGGCCAGTTTGGTTGAAAACGCGTTTTTTTATAGCCTTTGTTTAGCTTGGATTTCTTCCCCTTGTTTTTTATTTTTTCCATTGATTGTTGTGAATGTTCGTTATTGTTTTAAATTGCATTTTGTTATTTGCTTTATCGTCCATGTTCTGTATGATTGTTGAACCCTAGGGTAGAGGACTATGTTACTTTTCTGCAATTATTGAATCCTAGGGTAGACGACTGTGTATATTTGTTCTGTGTTTGTTCTCTATGCAGAATGGTGTAAGGTAAAAAGGTATTGAATGCCCTTTCACACACTACACTCACAAATTACTCGCACACACTTATGAGTGGCGCCCTATACCCGGGCTCTAAATGAAACTTAAGTTAGGAGGGGTTGGTATACAGAATCATATAGGATGTACTTCCTATCCGGTGATCGTGAGAACCCCAACTAGAGTTCGACCTCTTATGACATACGCACCTAGTGGTTCCCCACTGTTGTGTCCCTGTCATGGGTAGGATCTTGGCTCTAGTGACCTTCTAGAAGTCTAGTACAAGCCACCTGGTGTGAAGAGTCACTTTTAGACAAGCCTAGGGTCCAGAGAAAACCTTCAACAAAACCTAATTTAGGTCACGAAAGGGCAAACTTTACTTTACCTTATGTCATTTTCACTTTCCTGTTATTAAAAAAAAAAGGATTATCTACCATCCAAAGATTCGCTTAGTCTTGGAAAATCTTTGGAAAACATAAGTATTCTTCGGGTGAATGGATGATCCTCTTTTTTTTTGTCATGTAACTCTAGTCAGAAGTCATGGGTTCTCTTAATCGTCAAAAGAAAAATCCACACACAAAAAATTTTTATAATTCATTTCCCTCTGGTTGAAGTGGCAATGACGATTGGGAAAAACCTACGACTTTTGAGCTTGCATGAGTTTTAAAAATCCATGTTCTCCCCACTTTTTTTTAACTTTTCTTTAACTTGTATCAAATCCCGGGGAGGAACATTGGTTTTTAGGACTTGATAATAACTGATTCCATTTTTTGTCTTGATGTTCACAGGGGACGATTCCGAATTTGTCGGTATTTCTAAGACAGTATGGAAATTAACATGGGATATAGTAATTGTGATATAGGGGTGACTGAATTAAAGAAGTTATTACACCTCAAGGCTAGAAAGGTCAATACTGACAGTTTACAAGCACTAGGGAGAAAACTGAGCTTGACACAGAAGATGACTTTCGCAAGGAAGTATTGGAAGATCCTGAAACTTTTGGAGGTAGACGTCCAAATAGAAGCCATCACAGCTCTGGCTCAATTCTATGACCCACCTCCCCGCTATTTCACTTTTCAAGACTTTCAACTGGCACCCTCCATAGAAGAATTTGAACAAATATTGGGGATGCCAATGGAGGGACATATTCCTTATCGCCATTTGGACCATCATGCGTCAGTCACTTCTGTCGCTCGTATTTTGAAGGTCCATCCTGAAATGTTAAAATGAGTACAAATGAACAGAAACCAGATTCCTGGATTTACTAGGGAATTTCTGGAGAAGCACATGCATGTCCTGGCAGAGAGGGAAGAATGGGAAGCTTTCATTGATACCTTGGCTCTCACTATTTACGGAGTTGTCTTATTCCCTAACTTAGACAACTACGTAGATTATGATGCTATAGGTGTCTTCACCGCTCGCAAGCACAGACTGGAAAATCCCGTCACAGCAGTATTGGCCAATGTCTATTGCACCTTGGATTTCTGCCATACCCAAGGAGGAAAGAGGATTATTTTTTGTTTGCCTGTTCTATATGTGTGGCTCACATCCCACGCTTTTCATCAACTATGCAAAGCCGAGTGTCGCATCTCTGATTTGAAGTTGTGTCAGTTGGCAACGAAGAATGGGCGTGAGTGGGCTAATCACCTTGTAGGCCTTACAGCAGAAAAGGTGAGGTGGTGTCCTCAATGGCTAGAAGTTGAGTCCATCATTTATAGCTGTGGGGGATATCCAAATGTTCCTCTAATGGGGACACAAGGTTGCATCAATTATAATCCTGTTATTGCTAAGCGGCAGTTGGCTTATCCTCTACTTGTGCCGCCGGACGAAGCACTACTTACTCCTTTCGTTCTGTACTATGTGAATGGGAATTACACCTCCACTATTCGGGACATAGCCAATGCCTGGAAGAAGGTCCATAGGATGGGCAAAGAACTGGGAGCACGAAGCCACGCCGTGAGAGTTGAATACTTAGATTGGGTGGTGAACAGAGTCTCCATCGTGAAATTGCCTTTCAAGAGCCCTTCATACCAACCTGAGGACACAGTTCCTCTGCCGTGCATTGTGGAGGACAAGGTTACCATATCGCTAAAAGCCCAAGTAGAAGAGCTAAAGGCAAGGAATCAAAAACTGGAAGAAGACCTCTTGAAATGCCAACAAGAATGCGCCCTCCATAGGAAAGAGAACTCCGAAGGAAGACATGCTATGGAAGAAATGCAGAAAAAGAGAAAGATTGACGAAGATTACAGAATAAAACAAGATCAATGCCTTCGGGCGGCCAATTCGCAGCTGAAGATGAAGGGTCAGCAGAGCGATGCTGTATTGGCCAAAAAACAAATTTTAAAGGACATGCTGGTACAATCCAAGGAGAAGGGAAAGGAGGCTTTGATGCAAAAAGAAATGCTACGAACCCAAGTCCACAAATTGGAGCAACAGCTTGATGAAACGATGAGAGCTTATGAGCAAGAAATACATGCTGAACAGAAGAAAGCCCTTGATGCCGAACGCTGCTGCCAAGAAGCCACACGAGTTTTGGGGACTGAGTTTGCTCAACGGGATGAAGTCATTCATTTATGGATGGACCGTTTCACCAAGTTGGCATACCTATCTAATGGAATCTTGGAAGATTTTCCCTCAATGTTGAAGCAGGCCGAAGGCATGGTCAATCCCCTATCCACCCCAAAGGAGATATCATCATTTTTGAACTATTGTCAAGAAAGACTTTGCAAAATGAAAGCCATGATTGCCCAAGCTAGGAATGGCTGAATATTGTAACTGTATCTTTCAAGTAACATTGTACCTTTACAGATGAATGGAATGATGAATTAATGTGCCTTCACAGTTGTCTCATGTTAATTTCCAATATACTGTTATACTGAGTACTTTTGAACGCGACGTTCTGGGGAAAGGTCAAGGAATACGTGTCAAATTCGGAATCGTATCCCGCGAATGCCCATTTATTTTTTTATTTTTCTTTTATCTTCTTTAACTGTTCCCTCTATTTTTCTAATCATTTGTCATGATTCTTTAGACATTACAGGCAAGCACCCCTACGCGACCAGGCTCAAAAAGAAGCTCATGGCCGAAATAGAGCAAGAGAATGAGAACCTCAGAGCTAAGGTCAATCAGTTGAAAGAACAAATGGCTGAAATGGCCAAAATGTTCGAAAGGAGGATCGCAGAAAGGGATTCCTTAGCAGAAGTTGAAAACACTAGGCAGTAACCTCCCACTTCCCGACACGCTCAAGGTCAGGCTGAAGGACCAAGCTCAAACCATGCGGGGCCTACTGTTACCGTTCGCCTTGGTAAGTCGAACCCTGCCCAAGTTCAACAACACACTTTCGTTGATGGAGAAGGGAATGTCATACCCTTCCCACAGTATGGATTACCCCCGGGTTATTTCCCGCCACTCCAAGAGGGGCAGGATTATCAGGAAACAATCCTTCACGCGGCTCAACCAAACATCCCCCCTGTCCGGAATCCTCAAACGGTTCCGATCCATACACAGGCTGAACAACCACAAGCTGCCCAAGCCACAGCGGGACACCAAGCCTCAATTCTGAATAAGAGCCCGGCACATGTTGACCGACGAGTCAGGAGTGCTAGTCACTATGTCGTTGCAGGTCCAAGTACTGCCACTGCTGCTACCCAGGAAGGGAGATTAGAGTTCTTGGAAAGGCGTTTAAGGGAAATGGATGGAATGAATCGATTTGGATTAGGCAATGCTGCACAACTCTGTCTAATTCCTGACGTTGTTATTCCACCCAAATTCAAAACGCCTGAATTTGATAAGTATCGGGGGCTGACATGTCTGAAAAACCATCTTACCATGTACTGTCGGAAGATGGCTTCACATGCCTCCAACGACTCTCTGCTCATCCATTGTTTTCAAGATAGTTTGGCTGGAGCGCCTCTATCCTGGTATAACCATCTTGAACGTTCTCGTATACGCTGTTGGGAGGATCTGGCGGATGCTTTCATGCAGCAGTATAAGTACAATTTGGACATGGCGCCAGATAGAGTACAATTGCAGAACATGTCCAAGAAAGACAACGAGACATTCAAGGAATACGCCCAACGGTGGCGTGAAGTAGCAGCGCAAGTTGACCCACCTTTGTCTGAGAAAGAGGTGATCTCGACATTTATTGACACACTCCAATCGCCATTCTATGACAAGATGATCGAAAGTATTTCATCCCACTTCTCTGATATCGTCACTATCGGAGAAAGAATAGAAAATGGCCTCCGGATAGGGAAGATCGCCCGAGGCCCAGCTGGGGTTAATGCAGCAAGAAGACCCTCCCATGGGGAAGGAAAGAGAAGAGAGGGAGAGACTAATCTAATCTCCCATAATCAGGGAAGAAACCAGCCGAGGCCACCCACCCCGGTCATCTTTCCATCAACCTATCAAAATACACCACATCCATATGTGGCCGCCGTTCAAACACCACATCCACCACATTTCCGCCCACCTGTCATGTGACCGCCTGTACCACTACAGGCACCATATCAACCACCACAAGCGCCATACCAACAGCCACAAATGAACCCGCCAAACCCAAATCAGAGAAGGCAAAACAATGACCGTGCCCCACCGCAATTTGATCCGATCCCCATCTCTTACACAGAGCTTCTCCCTTACCTCATCGAAAACACGATGGTAGTGCCATGCCCTCTAAAGCCACTTCAGCCACCATATCCTAGAGGGTACGACCCAAACGCACAGTGTGATTACCACGCTGGTGCACCGGGACATTCTACTGAGAATTGCCTGGCACTGAAGTTTAAAGTAAGGGACCTAATCCGGGCCGACTGGATAAGTTTTAAAGAAGGGAACCCAAGTGTGACAACCAATCCCCTTCCAAACCATAAAGGACTGGATGTCAACGCCATAGAAGGAGACGAAGAATACATTTCCAAAGTAGAGGACATCCAAATGCCTTTGGAAACAATACACTCCCATATGCTGAAGGTCGGATTAATAGAAGGATCATGGGATGAAGAGCATAATGACCTCTAGTCCACAAAGCGAAGGGGCTTCTAGGAAACCCTTCAAAGACTCATGAATGCTCGAGTCATAGAGGTCTGCAGGCGCCGTGAAGAACAAATAAATATGGTACAGGGACAGGGTAAGGCACAAGTTCCGAAACCCCTGGTCGTATACTATAACAAGGATACGCCAGCGGCCTCGGCTCCTGCCAAGACTGTCTTCACGGTGAAGGCACCAACCCTTTTCCCCTTCTAGAGTTCCCACGCTGTGCCATGGAGGTACAATACAGATGTGGTCGTCACTAATCCTGAAGAGATCAACTCCATGCCATCCTCCTCTATTACAAATATAACCGGAGTAGGAAGAATAACACGAAGTGGAAGGGTATATACGCCACCTGAACCCAAACAAGGCAAGACTACCGGAGAAGGAAAAACTGGGAAAGAAGTAGCCTCTGGCGAAACAAAGGGGGCTGTGACTGAAGAGGAAGCCCAGGAATTCCTGAAGTTTATTCGCCATAGTGACTACCAGGTGTTGGACCAATTGAACCACACCCCTGCAAAAATTTCCCTGTTGTCTTTGCTAATGAGTTCCGAACCACATCGGAACACATTGATGAAGGTGTTGAGTGAGGCGCATGTGAAGCATGACTTACCCGTCGAACAATTTGGGGGCATAGTGGGGCATATCGTTGCCAACAATTACTTGACCTTCACAGATGAGGAAGTACCTATCGAAGGAAGAGTGCACAACAAAGCCCTCCATATTTCTGTGAAATGTCAGGATTATATCCTGGCAAAAGTACTTATGGATAATGGATCTTCTCTGAACGTCATGCCGAAATCCACGTTGGCAAAACTGCCTTTCGATGGAACATACATGAGACCTAGCTCTATGGTTGTGTGGGCTTTTGATGGGACACGTAGGGAAGTTATAGGAGAAATCGAATTGCCTATACAAGTCGGACCCTGTACTTTCCAAGTACTCTTCCAAGTGATGGATATCGTGCCCGCCTACAGCTGTTTATTAGGGCGACCATGGATCCACTCGGCGGGGGTGGTCCCCTCCACGCTGCATCAAAGACTAAAATTCATCATCAATAACAAGTTGGTGACTGTTTCAGGGGAGGAGGACCTTTTGGTCAGCAAACCCATATCCACTCCATACATTGAGGCCGCCGAGGAAGCCCTCGAAACATCCTTCCAAGCCTTGGAGATTGCCAATGCAACGAGCGTCGTAAAGGTGTCTTTCCCCAACGTACCTCTAATGGTGACGCTGAACATGTTGCGGAAAGGGTACCAACCCGGAAAAGGATTAGGGCGGGATTTGGAAGGCAGAACCCAACCAGTGAGTCTCCCGAAAAATAAAAACAGATATGGTTTAAGATATAAGCCCACTGTGACGGATAAGAAAAGGGTTGAAAAGGAAAAGAAGGGGAGGAGAGTTGCTCGCCTTACTGGTCAAGAGATCAACACTGCGAGAATCCCTATCTGCGATCTCTATCAGAGCTTTAAGAGCGCCGGGGTGATATACCCGGATCAGGTTGCCATGGTTGAGAATGAGCCTGACCTCAATGTGGAGCTGGTATATGCTTGCCATCCAGATCAAGAGCTGAGCAATTGGGAGGTCATGGAGTTCCCTACAACCATTAACGTTCTATCAGAGTAATCACTGTATTTCATAATTTGGTGGTCCCCTTGCTATGCCCAAGGCTCTGGGACCCATTTTGTAACAAGGGCAGAACTTGTTTACTTTATTTTTGAAAATCAATGAACACATTTTATTTCCCATCACCTCATCTTTATGCATTCTCTGTTTCTTAAACCTTTCACTTGTTTGTTTCTCTTTTCACTTTATAATATAACCCGAATGCAGATCCAAAAATGATTTTCCTGAGAAAGACAAAAACCTGGATTTATTTCATGACCCTGTTTATCCAAATGATTGCGTCTACGAGGAAAGTGAGGAAGACTTTGGACCCTCATCTGAATTGACAAGATTGTTGGAACAAGAGGATAAGGAGATCCGCCCACATCAGGAGGAAATTAAAATCATCAACCTTGGAGATGAAGGAGAAGATAAAGTGATCAAGATAGGCACAGGCCTGAACAAAGACCAGCAAGATGAATTGATTGAATTGCTCCGGGAATTTCGGGATGTGTTCGCTTGGTCATATCAAGATATGCCAGGGTTGGACAACAGCATAGTGGAACATAGATTGCCTCTGAAACCAGAATGTCCACCAGTTAAGCAAAAGTTACGGAGAATGAAACCGGAAATGCTTCTCAAGATCAAGGAAGAGGTCAAAAAACAATTCGAAGCTGGTTTCTTGGCCGTAGCCAAATATCCACAATGGGTAGCCAACATAGTTTCGGTCCCGAAGAAGGATGGAAAAGTACGGATGTGTGTGGACTATCGAGATCTAAACTGGGCCAGCCCTAAAGACGATTTTCCTCTTCCACATATTGACATGTTGGTCGATAACACAGCCCAGCACTCCATCTTCTCTTTCATGGATGGTTTCTCTGGGTACAATCAGATTAAAATGGCACCCGAAGACATGGAAAAAACCACGTTCGTCACGTTGTGGGGTACTTTCTGTTACAAAGTGATGTCCTTTGGTTTGAAGAACGCAGGGGCAACTTATCAGAGAGCAATGGTCACTTTATTCCACGATATGATGCACAAGGAAATAGAGGTCTATGTGGATGATATCATTACAAAATCTAGAACCGTGGAAGATCATGTCCGCGACTTAAGGAAATTGTTTGAACGGTTGAGAAGGTTTAAGCTTAGATTAAACCCTGCCAAGTGCACGTTTGGCACAAAGTCAGGTAAACTGTTGGGTTTCATTGTAAGCAAGAAAGGAATTGAAGTGGATCCCGACAAGGTCAGGGCAATCCTAGAAATGCCACCTCCTTGCACAGAAAAAGAAGTCAGGGGGTTCTTGGGAAGATTAAACTACATCGCTCGATTTATCTCACAATTGACATCGACCTGCGAGCCGATCTTCAAGCTACTCTGCAAGAACCAACCGGGGCAATGGAATGAGGACTGCCAAATGGCTTTTGAGAAGATTAAGCAATACTTGAAAGAACCACCAATATTGGTGCCACCAACCCCTGGGAGACCACTGATTTTGTACATGACGGTACGGGATGGGTCCATGGGCTGCGTATTGGGTCAGCACGATGAAACGGGAAAGAAAGAACATGCCATATATTACCTAAGCAAAAAGTTCACTGATTGCGAAATGCGATACTCCGCATTAGAACGAACTTGTTGCGCGTTAGCATGGGCTGCGAAGCGTTTAAGGCAATACATGTTGAGTCACACTACCTGGCTAGTCTCTAAGATGGATCCTATCAAGTACATCTTTGAGAAGCCAGCCCTGACCGGAAGGATTGCTCGATGGCAAGTGCTATTAACTGAGTACGACATAACATATGTCACTCAGAAAGCCATAAAAGGGAGCGCTTTGGCTGACTACCTAGCCCATCAACCCATAAGTGATTACCAACCAGTACCATTCGACTTCCTAGACGAGGATATTTTGGCATTGTCCGACGAAAAAGAAGGCGGTAACAAAGACAAATGGATTTTAAGATTCGATGGAGCTTCTAATGCTTTAGGGCACAGAATTGGGGCCATTTTGATTTCGCCAAAAAGAGAATTCATCCCTGTCTGCGCCAGGCTATGTTTCGATTGTACCAACAATGTCGCTAAATATGAGGCCTGCTCCTTAGGGATCCAAGCGGCATTAGATATGAAAGTAAGGATACTGGAAGTCTACGGAGACTCTGCTTTAGTCGTCCACCAGTTAAAAGGTGAGTGGGGAACCAGAGATAGCAAGCTTCTCCCCTATCACGCCCACATTATGGAAATGATCAGAGATTTCGAAGAGATTTCTTTCCATCATGTTCCTTGGGAAGATAATCAGATGGCTGACGCTTTGGCCACTCTCGCTTCAATGTTCAAAGTAAACAATGACTATGACGTGCCCCTCATCGAGGTAGAAAAGCGTCATGAGCCCGCATACTGCCAAGTAGTCGAAGAACAATCAGATGGAAAACCTTGGTATCATGATATCAAGAGGTATATCCAGAGGCAAGAATACCCCGACGATGCCACAGAAAACGACAAGAGAACCTTGCGACGGCTCGCCATGGGGTTTTTCTTAAATGGAGACGTGCTTTACAAAAGAAACCATGATTCTATCCTTCTTCGCTGCGTTGATACCGCTGAAGCAAATAGAATCATGAGGGATATCCACGAGGGATCTTTCGGAACCCACATCAATGGGCACGCCATGTCAAGGAAAATCTTAAGGGCTGGTTATTTTTGGATGACCATGGAAGCAGACTGCTTCACCTATGCTCGGAGATGTCATAAGTGCCAAATATATGCTGATCATATTCACGTAACCCCGTCATCTCTAAATGTTTTGTCAGCACCATGGCCTTTTTCGATGTGGGGCATGGATGTCATTGGTCCCATTGAACCAAAGGCTTCAAACGGCCATCGTTTCATTTTGGTCGCCATTGATTACTTCACAAAATGGGTGGAAGCAGCTTCATACACTAATGTAACCAAAGGTGTTGTTGTTAAATTCGTCAAGCGTGAGTTGATATGTTGGTACGGCTTACCGAGTCAAATCATCACAGACAATGGTACAAACCTGAACAACAAAATGATGAAGGAGCTTTGTGAGAGCTTTAAGATCTCTCACAATAATTCCTCTCCGTACCGCCCAAAAATGAATGGGGCAGTCGAGGCGGCGAACAAGAATTTCAAGAAGATAATACAGAAAATGGTGGTAACCTATAAAGACTGGAACAAAATGCTTCCTTTTGCTCTACACGGTTATCGTACCTCAGTCCGGACCTCGACTGGGGCAACTCCATTCTCTTTAGTTTATGGCATGGAAGCAGTCCTGCCTTTTGAAGTGGAGATTCCTTCCCTCCGAGTAATCATGGAAGCCAAACTGGTTGAAGCTGAATGGATCCAGACTCGACATGACCAATTAAATCTGATTGATAGTAAGAGACTGAGTGCCCTCTGCCATGGTCAGTTATATCAAAGGCGTATGAAGCGAGCGTTTGAAAAGAAAGTACGACCCCGACAATTCCAAGAAGGAGACTTGGTGCTCAAGAAGGTTTTGTCGATGCATAAAGATCACCGGGGCAAATGGACTCCCAGCTATGAAGGGCCTTATGTCGTGAAGAAGGCTTTTTCCGGAGGTGCTCTCATACTCGCCAACATGGATGGGGAAGATCTACCGATGCCTATAAACGCGGACGCAGTGAGAAGATACTATGCGTAAAAAAAAGGGCTCGCTAGGTTGAAAACCTGAAAAGGCGACCTAGGCAAAAGTTAGAGCAATTGGTGGGGTCAAAAATCCTAAGAAAGAGACCCCAACAAATTCACACCCTATAGATTCAACACTGCAATGCCAATTTTCCAAGTCACAGACAAGGGGATGGGTCTAGAACATCGAAGCCATTGTCAAGTCACGCCCTCGAAAGCAAAATCAGAAGATAAACAGGAAATCATGGAAAAGACCAGGAATCTTGTCGCTCTCAGGAAATCGATAGAGGATCTAAAAGGCCTTCCCTTCCATCCTTACCATCAATTCCTCACACCTTGTCATATTTTTGCATTATTATTGTCACCTGTACATATCTGTTGTTCATAAATAAAAAGTTTCCTTTCTTCTCACATGTGTGCATGACTAGAATGAATAAACAAGTTTTGCCTAAAAAGAATTTCTTAAAAAAAATGAGTTTTGAGAAGAACGAAAACACAAAGTTATGGGGAACAAAGTGGACACCGTTGCCAGATCTTACCTCAAGCAAGCTCAACCAGCTCTGCGAAACAACCTCAATGAAGTCAGAAGTAATAATTATTTTGGCCGTGAGTTACTTCAACGCCTGTCGCCAAGGGAGTCCGCCTGTAAGTTTTTAATTAGTTTCACGTTTCTCTGTTAAAGTATGGCCAGGAACCATGATCCCCGAGATGTGTAGTTGCCCAACTCTCTCCTTAGCAGACCTTCGGCATATCCGCAGTAAACCCCAAGTCCATTCTCTTTCACCCAAAGGGACATTACCCTGAATCACCAAATTTTCTCCCCCAGTGGAACCATAATCGCCAAAAACTACACTTCCCAAATCCTTCCCCAGTGGGACTACACTTCCTAGTCAACCCAAAACTGGGGCATCTCCCCAGATTCTTCTTTCGGTCAAGGGACAGTTTTCCTCAAAGACTCTTTCAATCATGTCAAATCGGGGCATCTCCCCGGGTTTATTCTTTCATTCAAAGGACAGTACCCCACCCTTCAAGCTTCATCCAATCATCTCAAACTGGAGCATCTCTCCCAGGTTCGTTCTCATTCATTCAAGGGGCAGTTCCCCAAGATTTCATCCAATCATGTCAAACTGGGGCATCTCCCCGGGTTTATTCTCTTATTCAAGGGGCAGTTCCCGAAGATTTCATCCAATCATGTCAAACTGGGGCATCTCCCTGGGTTTATTCTTTCATTCAAGGGGTAGCTCCCCAAGATTTCATCCAATCATGTCTAACTGGGGCATCTCCCCGGGTTTATTCTCTTATTTAAGGGGTAGTTCCCCAAGATTTCATCCAATCATGTCAAACTGGGGCATCTCCCCGGGTTTATTCTCTTATTCAAGGGGCAGTTCCCCAAGATTTCATCCAATCATGTCAAACTGGGGCATCTCCCTGGGTATATCCTCTCAATCAAGGGGTAGTTCCCCAACCACCCATAGTCATGTCAAACTGGGACATCCCCCCAGATTCATTCTCTTGCGTTCAAAGGGCAGTTCCCCAAGAACCCGCAGTCATGGCAACCGAGGGTCAACCCCAACCTTTACATTTCCTGCCAACAGTGAGTTAATTCGGACGAGACGTCCTGTTAACTCCCCCAACCTCTACATTTCCTGCCAACACTGAGTTAATTCGGACGAGACGTCCTATTAGCTCCCCCAACCTTTACATTTCCTGTCAACAGTGAGCTAATTCGGACGAGACGTCTTGTTAGTTCCCCCAACCTTTACTTTCTTGTCGCTAATCAAATGGCACCTTTTTACTCTCCAGTCAACAAAGAGGCAACACCCTCACCTTTTACTTTTCTGTTACCGATCAAATGGCACCTTTTACTTTCCAGTCAATGAAGAGGCAACATCCTCACCCTTTACTTTCTTGTCGCCAATCAAATGGCACCTTTTTACTCTCCAGTCAACGAAGAGGCAACACCCTCACCCTTTACTTTTCTGTTCCCGATAAAATGGAACCTTTTACTTTCCAGTCAACGAAGAGGCAACACCCTCACCCTTTACTTTCTTGTCGCCAATCAAATGGCACCTTTTTCCTCTCCAGTCAACGAAGAGGCAACACCCTCACCCTTTACTTTTCTGTTGCCGATCAAATGGCACCCTTTACTTTCCAGTCAACAAAGAGGCAACACCCTCACCTTTTACTTTTCTGTTACCGATCTAATGGCACCTTTTACTTTCCAGCCAACGAAGAGGCAACACCCTCACCCTTTACTTTCTTGTCGCCGATCAAGTGGCACCTTTTACTTTCCAGTCAACGAAGAGGCAACACCCTCACCCTTTACTTTCTTGTCGCCAATCAAGTGGCACCTTTTATAATTCCTGTCAACAGTGAGTTAATTCGGATGAGACGTCCTGTTAGCTCCCCCAATCTTTACCTTTCTTGTCAACCGAGGGTCAACCCCAACCTTTACTTTCATGTCGCCAATCAAATGCCCCCCTCCCCTTTTACTTTCCTGTTGCCAATCAAATGGCACCCCTTTACTTTCATGTCGCCGATCAAATGGCACCCCTTTACTTTCCTGTCGCCAATCAAATGGCACTACGTTACTTTCCTGTTGCCGAACAAGTGCCTTTTAGTCACCTAAGAGGGCATCCTTTTATCTTCCGATCGCCAAGCGAGGCACCCTTCATCTCTAATCGATTGGAAATCGACAACCAATCCTCTCTCCTCTTGTTAACTGAAAGACAGTCTTTCCGCTTCATGGCATTCAAAGGGTAATTCCCAGTTAACCACTTCCTACAAAAAAAAACAAAAACAAAAACAAAAACAAAAACAAAAAAAATCAGTGTCATGACCCTCAAATCGAATGAAGTCAGCCCAATGTGAATTAGGGGACGATGTTCCAGTGGTTACATCGGTTTCTGTTGTGTAACAAACGGTATCATGAAACCTACCTCGGATAGAATTAAGTTCACGGTTCGATTCGGGCATTGCCGAGGCCGATGTCGTGTACATTACCCCGGCCATTTAAAAGTGATAGAAATTGAGGACGAAGTGATCATGGTGCACCAATCCAAGGTTGTGCGTTGAAGGGACGATGTTCAATTTAAACTGGGAAACGATAAGTGAAGTCTCAATCCCAACTACAGATTAATGTTTAGACGGTGTTATTTCAAGTTGTTATCTTACATCGGTCAACAGGTTGGTTGTACTTTGATATTTTTGAAAAAAATTTGAAAGACAAGCAGATGTGGAAAAATTGCCTTATATTAATAAAGGGCACTAAGGCCATTACAAAAGTTTGACTCCGGAGCCCATCTCGGAACAAGGCTAAAAGAAAAATCCTAATTAGATGCTGGAGAGTCCGGTCTAGCAGAAGCTGTCCTCTCGGATTTCTCCGACACCGTCCTCAGCTCCATGCTCTGGCCCTCGGGGAGAGGCATGGGCTCATAAGGAATATCCTCAGGTTCCGAAGCCTGACCCCGGTTCATAGCATATAAATAACCACCATGAAATTCGTAGTAGACACCTATACCATTCAGGTTAAGTTGTACAATGGAATTCCGATGTACAACCTGACGAACGGCGAAGCTGAAAGCGACATCGGCCAATACCGAAAATTCAGCCAATTGCTTCTCAGTTTCCTTCCGCTCCCTCACCTGCTCTTCCTGCACATCGGCAAGCTTCTCGACTAGCTCCTTGTTCTTCTTATCTACCTCGGCCTTTGCAGCCTTGGCTTGATCTAGTTCAGTCCGGAGAGCCTGGAGAGCGTCCTCTGAAGCTTTGCCCTTAGCCTCAGCAGCATCTGCCCTCCTGGCTGCCGATGTGTAAGCCGTTGTGAGTTCGGACAGGTCTTCTTTGCTCTTGACCAACTCCTGCTCCTTTTGGGTCAAGGCGGTCTGGGCCTCAACTCTCAAGGCCTCAGCTTTCTTCATCCGATCTAGGCATTCCTTAGCCTCAACACCGGAATAGTAGGAGTGGCCCAAAGAGCTGAGGACCCCGGCAGCCTCAACTAAATTAAAAATAGCTGCTTTAGTAGCAGACTGAGCCTCGGGAGCAGGAAGATCGGTTTTGAGCTTGAAGGGGATGTTGAACCGAGCCGGTGTCCCTCCGACATACTCCAAAAAATCCGAAAGACGGGAGTTGATGACGATGTCTTCTGGTTGAGACCGGTCCGGAGAAGTATTTACAGGATCGGCCTACTCCTCCCGTGGTGCCTCTACCTCGGTCACAACCCTTGAAGCCTTGTGCTTTTTCTGCTTAAAGGTTGCGCCGAGGTTGGTCTTCCTTTTAACTGGGACCCTTTCAGCTGGCCCCAGAGTCATAGCCCCAACATTGTCAGCCGGGATGCTCACAACTTTGGCCGGTGTGAGACGAGGAGTCACCCTGTTCTCCTGTTCAGTAGCAGTAGCGTTCCGGGCTTCGGCAGCCTCCTTCAGTTTTCTGAGAATGTCTATCCGAGCCATCTCACCTGAAAAAAAGGGGGACGATGTTAGGACCGGTGTGAGTATATCAAAAAAAAAGGGGGAAAAGGAAAGGGAAGGTTGAACAGTATCTACCAAGGTAAGCATCCCGGCCCGACTCCGTCCCTAAAAGCTTCCTGCAGGAGATCTTGGCCAAGACGGAGTAACCCTTCAGAGCGTCCAGGACTTTCTTGGACTCAATTGACAAAGTACTCTCACTGACGATGTAGGCATTGCTTGTCAGGAGAAAGTACTCATGAGTCCAACCGGTGTAGAACTTTCTGGAATAATCAGAATTCTCCCAGAACACCGGCCTCCCCATATTGACATCGACTTTGACATAGGAGTGTTTGAAGCTGACCCCGTCCGTCTTGGCCGATTCGGTGTAACTTTCGAAGTTAACCACCTTTGAGTCGCAACAGAGATTGATGAAGCCCAGACCCCCTCCAGCGTTACCCCGGCGCATCACCCTGCAGTAAGTAAAAAAGAGGGCCACTGTGGGGACGAAGTGAAAGTACTCCCCAAGTACTTCCAAAGCCCTTACCAAGCCCCAGCCATTGGGATGAAGTTGGCTGGGAGAGCAGTCCAAAAAACGGAGTACCCCCATCTCGAACTCCGTCAGTGGGAAGCGGACGCCTATCTTGGAGAAGACCATCTCATACATGAAGAGATTTCTCGACCCCGGTTGATGGCAGATCCTATCTGAGGTTAGGGGGCAGAATACAGTAAAGTCGTTTTCATGCTCAATATCGGCGTGAACAACGACATCTTCAATGGTGACATCGGCAGCATCTTCAGCATACCGGGAGACGATGGTCTTTGGGTCTTCATGAACCCAGAAGTAGGGATCCCTGGCCTTCTCAGCTAGCCAGTTAATCCGGTGTGCCAAGACATTTGTCTCAACGGGATCAGTTATCACAGCGGCGCCGGTGGAGGAGTTTTCAGAAGCCATTCGGACGGTGTGGCGAAGGAAGGGAATACAGCTGTAAAAAGCCACATCGTCAGTAAGATAGAGATCGACGCTGCTACCCCTCTCACTAGCAGTGCCCAGGTTAAACGATGAGTCTGACGATGTGTCAAACCCCTCTGTTTCCCACAAAGGCAATGTGGAGAAATGGTGTCCTGATGAGACGAGCCGATGTGAAGCCCCTGAGGTAGCCTCACTATGGTGACTCAGACCTCGGCTCGAGACTCCACCCGGCTGACGCCGGGATGTAATTGAAGGAGGACCTGATAGGACCTCAATGGAGTCACTACTCGAACCGGTGTCCCCCATGACCTATCTACGAATTAAAATGAAGGAGATGAGGGCTACCTACTGAGGCGATGCCTGCAGTTCTCTTAGTACGGGCCAGGGTTTGTAACACCGGAGAAGAATTGTAATACCAGAGAAGAACTTTAACACCGGAGAATTCGGACGTCGGAGAGGCAGCACTTCAATATCAAGAAAGGAGTGAAAATGATAGATTCCCGAAGCTGTTTTTATAGAGGGGGAAGCGAGGATCCAGAACTTTCCGCATTCCGGCCCAAGGCCCATTAAAAAAGGGCCGACTTTTGGCATTCCGGTCCAGGGGCGTGAATTTTGAATTTTGAAAAGAACCAGTTAGATGATGACACGTAGGATGTTCCAGTCATCTCCTAACAAGGGCCACGTGGAGGACACGTCGATTGATTAACCAGCCACATCATCGAGTCCCACACCGGCTTTGGGTCCCGCTTAGCCCCTACATCGGTGTTCATGTCTTTACTCCCTTTTTCACCTCGGAAATACGAAGATTCCGTATTTCTCTTGTGAAAAAAGGGAGTAAAGAGGGGCATCTGTGAACACCTCTTTCGGTTCGGCCCAAATGGAAAGGACACCGGTCCCATGGCACCCCAAAAGTTTCGACTGTTGTAAAAATGACACCGGTTTATATGGGGAACACCGGACCAGTTGCTGGAGTTCCTTAGTGACCGATGTCATACATCTGACAATGGAAGGACAGGTCAATCCGGCCCAAGTAAAATTTCTCGATCTAATGGGATGACTCAGATCGAAACATATGCACACCGGCTGAAACATTAGATCTGGACTAGGAGGGAGAACACCGGCCCTGTGATACCACCTTGAAAAAGTTCAACCGGTATGAAGATACAGATCCAGGTTCTTGAGAGGCCACATCGGACCAGTTGGAATCCCGTCCAACCGGTGTCTTTAAAGGCCGACGTCACAAACTTGACAACGGAAGGACGAGGTCGGAGGTTTATACGCGCTGACCTGGAATCGCACTCTCTAAAGGTGGCAGACAAGGGGCGGAAGTGGACAATTAAAAATACCCCACTGAACCACTGCTCCCCACAAACAGATAGTGGCCAGGGTTGCACCACTATGCGTACGGGTGAGTGGGAACTCTGGTTGTCCCAAACACTCAACCCATACCCTTAAGCCTTATAAATACCCCAACCAGAGAAGCTCAAGGGGTTGGAATCCTCCTCTTGGAAGAAAACTCTCCCAAATTCTCTCCGATTCCTCAAAACCTTCAAAGGACTTTCCCATTTGAAACTCGTGATTGGCCTAGATTATCATAAAAGGACCTCCAGTATTAGAAAACTTGAAGTTCTCCATTGTTCAGAGACTGTCCCTCACATCGAACCTACACCGTTCCTACGTCGAACCTACACCGTCCCAGTACGAAGTCATTGCCCTTCACTGTTTCTATTGTACCTTACCAGGTCACTGCCTTTACCAATCCTCGACATCGACCCTACACAGCGTCTGGGCACTTCCTCGCTTCGGATCAACTCATACTAACACCGGTCACATCCTTCAGTTTCCAGCATTTAATCCAATACCGGTCCAGTGTTTCTGTCAACGTGTAAGTCTAGTATCGGTTTGACACCGGACCTGCGCCTGACTCCAACATCGGTCCTGAGCCCTCCACACCGGTTCCTTTCTGTCCCTTATTTCTCTTGTTTTCAATCATTTATTTCCTTGCCAGTTTGCTGTCCACAGTTATGATTTTATGCGTAGCATAGTTTATACTGTCAGTGTTTACCCCCCCTTTCCCCTAAAAAAAAATAATAATATAAAAATAATAAGTAATAAATTTTGCACATGTTATATTTTCTAGTTTGAAAATCTTTTTTTTTAAAAAAAAAAATGGTGTCGTACGGGAGCGTTCCCGTCTACACAACCTCTTTAGGATTCGTACACGTGCGAAGAACTTCGCCTTGTATGAGTTTCCCGTCTCAATGACATCCATCATCATTTCCCAAGTCTTTTCCTAAAAGAACAACACTTAGAACTACGTAACCTTGATTTCTTGATAATTCAAGATTACGTAGGAGCAGGACCTCAACTCCTGCCGGGCCCATCTTTCTTATTTCTTTTTATTGATTTATTTCCTCACTTTCATGTTTCTTTCGAAAACTGCCCTTTTTATTAAGAAACTGCTCCAAAAATTAAGGCAAGTGCAGAACGCGCAAAAACCCACTGGCAATGGGAAAAACCCACTGGCAGTGGGTTTCTCTGGAATCCAAAAAAATAGTTTTTCCTCCTCCGGGCAGCAGGATCCACTGCCAGTGGGAAAAACCCACTGGCAGTAGGTTTCCAACAGCAAGAACCACAGCCAGTGGGAAAAAACCCACTGGCAGTGGGTTTTTTATGCATAAAATACTCACTCCAGATGGGTCCACGGCCAGTGGGAAAATCTAAAGATGCAAGTTAGGATCCTCGGATGGCAATCCTCCAAACTGACTTTGTTGAACCATCGAGAGCAAGGATGGCTTCAACTCAAAATTGTTCGCCTTAATGTTTGGTCTAGTGATGCTAGACCTCCTACCCATTGCATTGGGCACTACAAAATCACGGAGTGCTCTGTTGTCTGGATTATCCATTTGCTCGTCGGTAGCTAAACTTGAAGCTTGATGTTTGCTTTGCTTTAGTTGCTGCCGAAGTGCTTTGAGTTTCCTTAGTGTGTGTTCGATTTCAGGGTCGAAGATGTGTTCGAAGCTAGAACACTTTCGCATAAAGGAACCTGCACAATC
The DNA here is from genome assembly GCA_037962975.1 of Clitoria ternatea. Lineage (NCBI taxonomy): Eukaryota > Viridiplantae > Streptophyta > Magnoliopsida > Fabales > Fabaceae > Clitoria > Clitoria ternatea. The sequence goes on from CM075671.1 coordinate 149,973,859, forward strand.
AACAAAAACACAAATACCCAAGCGTAATTCTGTAGAAAAATTAAAACAAAAACCAGAAAAATTATGCAGAAAAATAAAATAAAATAAAAGAATCTAGTCTAATCAAAACACTGTTTAGCCAATATTGGGGGACAATCCCCGGCAACGGCGCTAAAAACTTGATAGGCCCGCAAGCGCACAGGGTATCGCGTAATAAAAAGAGATATCGTTCCCACAGAGATTGTGCCCAAGTACTAGTTTATAGCAGTGGTTCAATTATCTAGAAAATTCTTAAGGCAATTTTTAATTCAGAAGATTTCTAAAAACAAAATAAAAACAAATGCAAACTTTAAGAATTAAACTTGTTTACTTTGAATTAGAACAAATGAATGGTGAAACTCTTGGGATTCGGTATGTGATCACGTCATGTATTGATTTCACCTAAGACTTTCCTATTTATTAATTCATGTTCTAAGGTAGGATTTCCGAATTCAATTAAGCCTTCCTCTCGAAACAACATTAATATGCCCAACTAATAAAGAACCGCGCTCAATTTATTATTTGGGCTCATTAAGAACAATGAAATCCCACGTAACCTCGAAGCGTCATGCTCACTTTCATGACCCATGACCCTAAGTTCAATTTCATGCGTTTAAACAACCAACTAATCTTTCGATTATCTTAGTGTTCCAGTTCAATTGATCCTATCTCTAGATCTTCAAAAGCATTAAGCACTCATGGAAATTGAATAGAAACTAGGGATTAATAAACAGAACAAGTCTTAAGATCAATTCAATACAATAACATGTCACACCCTTAACCCAAGATTGGAGTTTAGTTACACATGCCTAATTCACACAACCCATAATAGAGATCATATTCAGAGATTATAAATTAAAGGGAAGTCCCAAGGAAAAAGAAGAAAAGAAAGTAAAAGCTCTCACTATTGCTTCCAAATCTCCTTCCGAAATTTGCCAATCGATATTCTTCAATGTCTATGGTATTGATCCCCTCCAAAAATCCCTTGAAAAGTTCTCTCTTTTTCTTCCAAAAAGTCTCCCCAAATGTCTGTGTCTTTTTCCCTTTCCAAAAACTGCCTCTTAACCTCAGAAACCGCTCCCAAAAAGTTGCAAAAATGCAAAACGTGCAAAACCCACTGGCAGTGGGAAAAACCCACGGCCAGTGGATCATGACAGGGGATTCAGGATCCCAATTTTTCACTTCCAGGCAGAGTAATCCACGGCCAGTGGGTTTTTGGGCAGAGGGAAACACAGCCAGTGGAAAAGCCCACAGCCAATGGGTTTTTAATGGCTCAATTCTCCCACTCCAGAGAGGTCCATGGCCAGTGGGAAAAACCCACGGCCAGTGGGTTTTTCTGGACTTCCTCGTTTTGCATTTTTCTCACTGTTTTGAGGCCCCAAAATATCTATCTTGGTAGATCCTTTTCTATCATGCTTTGGAAGGTGGATAAGGCTTTATTTTTGAGCTCTTAGTGGCTTGACTCCTTTCCATGCATCCAATGCTTCCTCGAATGCTTCTTGTTTTTGAATTTGTGCACCTGTACCTAAGCTATTCCTGCAAAACTTGAAACACCCGAGTAGCAAATGCGGAATGAAAGAAAACACTTGGAATTAAGGGGAAAACTAGCATGAATAACCTGAAAACTTAAACAAAAAGGACCCTAAAACTAATGCAAATTAGACTCTTATCAATAATCATAATCATTTTCTAAACATTCTAGACCCATCAAATATTTAGTTTGACCAAGTGGGTCCCACATCATCTGTTAGATCACCCGGTTCTGGCAATTCTCAATTTACCGATAATTTACCTCTAATATCTAATAAAATCTCCCATAATTATTTGACCATAAATAATGAATTACCATTATTCCATAAATTGTTTTCTTTAAAATTTAAGGTGTTACAATCCACCCCACCAGAAAGAAACTTCGTCCTTGAAGTTTAACATTGGCATACATCGTAAGGCCACACTTCGGCCACGCACCAGTAGTATCCAATGACATCGTGAAGTAATATCAGACTTTCCAAAGTCCAGCAGGACATGACTATCGTCACCCCTCTGTTCCAAGTATAAAGTCTCATATATCCAAAATGAGTCACCACTCATTGACTCTCAGTTTATCCATCACAACATTCACATCCTTATCCAGTACCACCGGATAGGTTCAATACATTCACCATAAGTAGTTACAACATTACACTTGCCCGGTCTATGTGTTGCTGCATCTGACATACAGGAAGGCGTTCTAATCCCATAGTGGTTACCACAAACACATGAGATCGGCGTATAAGTGCATGTTGCCACAATGCCTATGGCATGTAGAGACATATCAGGATAAGTACCTTCATGTCTTAATGCTCACATATTTCACATCAATTCAAATAATATCTCTTTACATACGAGACTTTGTGAGAAGTCACACAAGTCCATGAGCAATGCACTCACATTATATTATCATTTAATCATGATCCGGTGTAAATCATGCAATGCAATTTATCAATTGTTAGCCACCATAACCATATATTGATGTATCAACTATAGATTTCTAATCATCATAGGGCAATCACCCCACCACATCCCAAAGTTATAGTCAAGTAACTCAGAAATCATTTGTCTAATTTGAACATTGTCGGCTATAATTCGATTCAAGCCTAAATGAATCACCAAACTCACGTCAAGTATACACTCCCAAGGTTAAAATAAGTTCCACAATCATATAATAATCTTCCACACTAGTGGATTTCCTCATTTATTATAGCCAAAGTCCATATACTGGCATACGATTCACATTGTGTCACATCGGTATGTGGTTTCTATCACCAATATAATTCCTTTCAAAACAAAAAGGGAGGTATCTACAGGACTAAACTCCATTCACCAACTTATGTTCACATATATTACCTCTACGTCACATCATAATCCACAATTAATCTAATAATCATAACGTTAAGGGCACACAATTTAGCCCAAAGTCATATCATAAAATTCTCATCATGGCCAATGTTAAGTCATACCCCGAATTCAACATCATTATTCACCAAATACTTAGAGGTTTTACGTTTACATTTCTAATCCAATCACACATCGGCTCTAGCCTCAACAACTCATTCCACAATTTATTTCACTACGACTCAATCATTCATAAGATTCAATCTATCATTAGGCTTAGAAAGTTCAAGGGTTACCTAGTACCCATCGTGGAATACTTCCACAACACATAAAATCATTAGACATGGCTCATAGAAGCATCGTAGAGCCTAGACCACCATAGGGTCTAGTTCTACAAGATTCAATCATACAAGATCATATTGAGTTATCCGGGGTTACCACACTTAGTGGGTCACAACCAAATTAATCATTCACTCGGTCCATAGACGTAAAACCGAGACATAACCCCAATCATGTATATTCAAAGCTCATATGTCACCAATTTATCATTCATTCATGTTCTCTATCTAAAGAGATACAACAATTCACTTGCATCATATAATACAAGATTCTCATGCTCAAGGATATGAAATTCATAATTTTAAAATAGCACCATCAATCATCTTAATTCATGAATATCCACATTAGGGAATTCCTTCACTATTATTCATCTATTCAATACTAGCACATGAAATACCTGCTTTCTAGAATTATATCATGGCTAGGAACTTCAACATAAATCATCCAAAAGAGACCCAGCCAATAATTCCATTCCAAGATACATACGTGGTCACACCATTCATGGCCCACTACCACATCAATTCACATTTAATATCTCCTATCCATAATCAACATATGGCATAGGTCCATCATCAAGTCAATTCATATTTAATATATCATATCCATGATCACACATGGTACAAGTCCCTCATCAATTCAAATCATACTCAATATATCAATATTCAAATGCATAATATCAATGTATTCGTCATTAGAAGGAAATAGTGTAAGGAACTTGGTCGGACTTGCACAACCAAACATATCGATCATATTGAGGAATTTATTCATATATATTCGATCCTCATGAATTAGCCATAACCAATAATGAGTAACTACCCTCCCTTTGTGCATCATATAATCTCAATGGCAATGACCACATTTCCATAAACAACAATTATAACTCATGAATAAACATTCACAAGAATCCTCATTGAGCTATATTCACAATCCAACACTAACGATTCATGAGGAATCACCACTGAGAAAATAATGCCCTGATAGTCAATCCATAACTCTTAGATAACTAGTCATTCATAGTCCATATAGGGCAATTAACACCTTAACATATCATCATTCTCTAGATAACTACCACTCTTTAGTCTATACAAACAACCATATTCCAACAATGAGCATCCCGCTCCAAAGATCACCATAAATGTCTCACTATTGAGCAATCATGCTCCAATCATCCATAATACCAATTCATCACAGAGCAACCATGCTCTAATGTTAATTAATATATCTAATTCAGAACAAAATAGGCTCTGATACCAGATTGTAACACCCTGAATTTCTGGATTCGAATCCTGATGTAATCTAAATAATTAAACAATAAAAATACAATAAATTTTTTGTGTTCAAAATAATTTCAAAACACCACTACGACTACACCAAGACTCGAACTACAGAAAACCAAAGGGTGAGATTTGATAATCTATAATTGGATCGTTAAATAGTTTTCCCATAACGGTATACAAAATAACAGAATTTACAGCAGAAGAAGAATGTGCATATCGTGCATACGCCTAGTCCCATATATAAGGATATGAGAAAAGGCTCGACAAAGCATGCAACGACATATCTTAAGCCTAATAGATAACCATCATCTTTTCATATAATTCCATGAATATACAAAGCTTAAGATATATACATATACATATCTTTCTGATCATACATCATACATCTTCAATATTCATATCCTATAATTGACCATATTCAATTCAACCTTCAAATCATGTATGTCATTTACTTATTCATGACTAAGAGGATTATTTAATCATCATTTTATATTCATCAAATGGGTAGCAATTTACTATCCCAAATATTAATACATCACCTACATATACATATAATTCACAATTCATCCATCAATATCAATAAGTAACAATATCACAATATCCATTTTATACACAACTCATTAAATTACAAACGCTGCCAGCCAAGGCATTCCGTTACCACTATTTACCTTCCCAAAAGCTTTACTTTATAAACATTCTCGTCCTATGATATTCCTACATCAATGCTAAAAAGTAGACCACATGGGAGAGTGAGTTATACATTTCAAATGACGATATGAATACAATTGAAATTATATGCATATGTATATCAACATCATGTATGCTTTGCTAGACACATGAATGATCATCATAATTTATTACTTCAATCAACATATACATATTTCATATTCTTTGATTAAGTCAAAGCAAAGCAGGCATATACACATTTCTTATCTCTGCCACTATAGGCCAACATCATCATCATCAACCATTCATATTTTGTCTCAAAGCCACAGTGGGCCAACAATCATCATCATCAATCATACATAAACATGCCCTTCATCACGTTGGGCCATCACACATATATCATCATATTCAATATCACTTCGTGTATTCATATCATTTATTAATTTTATGTGGTCTTTTAGCTACTCAATTACCCATCTCATTAACACCATACCACAATCTTAATTATCATCAATCATCATCATCATCTGGCATATCTCCATGCTATATGAAAATGCTCTTATGGCTAATACATATGCACAATGGAATAGACAACAAATACAGATCTGACTGTAGGAATAAACACTAAATTATGGGTCAAGCATAGGTGTGCTACTATACCCCTACTGCAGTAGAAAAATGTGTACACATATATCTCAATTCATGCATGTTTGACAACATACTTTTACTGGTACCAAACCGTTCTCGCCCATCTGTAGCACTAGTCACCCCGTGACTTTCGGATCAACAACATGGCCTCACTTGCCACAAGTGCTACGTGCCCCTCCCGAACACATATCGAGAGAGCCGTGCCCCGTCGGACACCGAGGTAACTTGCTCATCACAGAGCCGCCCGCCCACTGGGCCTGCCATATAGGGTGCCTCGTCACCAAACTAAGGGCAGCTTCGTGACTCACACACCAAGTCACAGGGGAAACAACAAGAATGCTCGTGCACTGAGTCGCCCTCCCATTGGGCCCGCCTAGTGGAACCCCCTAACATTCCACGTAGACAGCGAATGATATGCCATGGATGCAATACAATGCAAATCAAATGCATTTCTCACACTGTGTATCCTAAATGCCACTGATCAAACATCATCATCATAATCACCAACACCACCATACACACCTTAGTAGATTTTATCGTTGTTTGTTTTAGCCATTGTTTTTCAAGTTTTATATGTGGCATTTTCATCTCATTATATCATTTATTATACATGCAAGTTAACTCTTGCAATCAACCATAATGGCATCACAACATAAACATCATTCATCAAACTTTCATCAATATCACCATATAATCAATTAGTGGATTTTTATATCATTATTCATTATCATTGTTTCATAACTAGTGTGGCAATACAACAATTCATCAATACAATTTTAAACCACTTATACAATATCACACTTGTATAAAATACAATGGCATTCACAATCGTCAATAATAACAAACATCCTTTACTTAAGGTAGTGATTAACACATCGTTCATTATTACATATCATCGATATTATTTCCAATTCATCAATTTATAATATTTATTATGTCATTCAATTATCCCCACATCTATTTCATATTTACTCAAGGGTGTATCTTACAACACCATCATGTATCCTTTCATTTGTACCCATCATATCATATTATTGGTGGTGAACATCCATGTGTTCGTAATATGTCTTTGGCATACATACATATAAGATTTCCAATACCTAAATCGATATAGAATACCACCATACATGCCACCATTATATGCCCCCATCTTATTTTCCCCAGTTTTTCATAATATAAAAGGATTAAATATCAGGCAACACAAGAAAATAATATAAAATTTTTCACTGGGCAACTCGCTCAAGCGGGATTCACCTTTATTTAAGTGAGATCTACATAGCTCGCTTGGGTGAGCCCTCCCGCGTAAGCAAAATGCCCCCAGCAGCATTTCTACGCTCGCTCGCTTGAGCGAGACACCCCTTAATTGGCCACTCGCTTGAGCGAGATAGAGTTTAGCATCAGACCCTTCGCGCATGCTCAAGCGAGCCACGCTCGCTTGGGCAAAACTCATCCAGTACCTCATTCCAGGCTCGGTCGCTCGAGCGAGATTCAACTTGCCTCGTCTCTAGCTTAAGCGAGATCCACCCAGAACCATTTTCCCTCTTGCTCGCTCAAGCGCAATCACGCTCGCTTGAGCGAGATTCGTCCAGTAGCTCATCCACCTATTCCACACACGTCTCGCTTGAGCGAGACCTTTTCTCGCCCAAGCGAGATTGGGCCAGAGGCCACCCCTCTGACGCAGGGGACTCTCACTTGAGCGAGAATCCATCTCGCTTGAGTGAGATGATCGGGACACGCCCAAACTTAAGTTTTCCACTCCACTTGCATGTCACAATCCATCTTATACATATGGTTACCTAATTTAACACCTTACACATATTTAATGATGTATTTAGGCCTATCCCGACAAGCCATACATCTTTATTTTTAATCCTAATTTTTTAATTATATAAAGAGGGATTTAAAACACTTATCATCACTACCCCACTCATCTTATGCATAATCATCACAACAACACTTTACACCTCGAGTGATATGTCTATTCATAGATTTTCATCAATAATTAATTCATGTCCAACCAAAGGACAATCAAGCATTCATCTTCATTTCGCATATATCTATATATACATATACAATTCCTTAATATTCAATAAAATCCAAGCCATCATTCATCACATCATCAATTCAACATTTAACACATTCATGGAAAGGCAATGCATGAGTTCATACATATACGTAATTAGTAATTATCCACTCATGCAATTTGAAATGTAAACTTCTCTCCTACCTCGAGAAAAGAACCGCTACGCAATTGCCTCAGTCGTTCTACATCATTGTCCGGAATACAATCCTATCAACAAACACATATATACATGCCATTAATAAGCCATCATAAGGCATCATCTCTTAAAACTCATTATCAAGTCCCAAAACCAAGATTCTCTACGTTTTAAAAGGGCTAACCACACCTAATAACAACAAGATCATATCCTTTATCCATAATACATCCAATCATCACCAAAATTCATTCAAATCTATTACAAGCCTCTTGACTCCATCTAAGACCATCATAAGTTAACAATTTCAAAATGGCATATATCAAGGCCTAAGACTTCATCAAATTAAGTATCCATCTCCGTAATCCACTATCAATGGTTTTCAACCATTATTATCATCATCATAAATATCAACACTCAAGGGAATCAACTCCTATAATCACATACACACTTCTCCCAAACCTCAAGAATCAATACCAATGTTTCCAAACATTTATTCCCTATATAAAATCATCCTAAGGAATTAAAATCATTTAACTCATCAATTTGCCCAAAACCCCCAATTTCCAATACTTAGGGTTTTCACTCAAATCATCCAACAACAACTCCAACCCATTTCTAAAATCCATATGAATATCATAACCCTTATTCTCATATACTCACAAAACCATAATCAAAATCATTTCATAAGTTATCATGCCTAAGGTTTACACCATTTTCCTTAACATCCATAAAGCCTAATATTTATAATTCAAACCTAAGCATCATAAAAATCAATAATGGGGAAAAATGGGTTCAAAGTCTTACCTCTCATCCAAGCTCTAAATCAAAGCAAAAATGAGAGTAGGAGGAAGAAGATGACCTAACATAAGCTTCCATGTCCATAAATACTCCACAAATCTATGCTTGATCTTTGATTTTTGCAAAAATGGAAGTAGGAAGGGTGGTCACGGTTTAGGGGTTAGGAGGATGAAGGAGAAGAAGAGAAAAGTGAATATAGAGAAAAAGAAGAAGTCCCCACCGAAAATCAAAGGAGAGGGGAGAGAAAATATATTTTGTTACTCCTTTAACCAAAGGTCAAAACAATGCATCATTAGCCCATTATCCATTGTGGCCTAAAACCCTTTATCCATTGGGTAAAAGCATAAAAGTAATATGGAAGGGAAGAAAGAAGTGGACGGCTGAAGTGTAGAGGGAAATGGGATTTTTAGTTTTCTTCTAATTCCATTTGGCTCGTATATTCCCCATTTAATAACATATGTCGAGTCCAATTAATTATTTCCTTAACACTAAAAATTATTTCAGCTATACCACCATAATCACATTAATTTTCTAAACATTCTAGACCCATCAAATATTTAGTTTGACCAAGTAGGTCCCACATCATCTGTTAGATCACCCAGTTCCAACAATTCTCAATTTACCAATAATTCACCTCTAATATCTAATAAAATCTCCCATAATTATTTAACCATAAATAATCAATTACCATTATTCTATAAATTGTTTTCTTTAAAATTTAGGGTGTTACATGGGAAACCCTTCGACGTAAAGTCGTGTAAAAAATACAACAACAACCTCTCCTCTCATTTTTTTTCTTCTTATTTTCTTTCCTTGGAACAAAAGTGCCTACTTTCTCCCTTGTCACACTATTTTTATCTCTTTTACCACCCCATTGAGTGCTCTATTTCGAGAGAGAAATATAGCATTATGTTCATGTTGAAAAGTAGAGCATTTCTAATAAATTGATTTTTCAACTCAGTAAGAGGCTAGTTGTTTTTTTACTCTTAATTTTTCTATGTTATGATAATTAAGAATGTAGGACTAGAATTTATTAAAATATTAGAATAAATAATTATTGTATATTATTTTTGAATTGTTGGTAATTGTTATTGATGTTGGTTTTTTTGGAATGTTCACATTATAGAGGTTATTTTGTCTAATTTTTTTTTTAAATTATATTAAATGATTACAAGTTTAACTTAAATATTTATAAATAGTTAGTAAGTTGAGATAATTTTTAATATGTTAATAATCATATTTTTTGGATCCTAAGTCATAAAATATATTAATGTATTCAAACTTAAGCCACTAAATTGTGTTTATATTATTATTATTAACTAGGAATAAAATGCTTTTTTTGGAGTTAAATAGTTAAGATTTGTAATGCAAATAATGGACAATTGTTTGATGTATAACATAATTGATTCTATTAGTAGGGGTTTGAAAGATGAATTTGTTATTTAGGGTAAATGAATTTATCAATAAGGCTAGAGAATAAACAGTTGTCATATCTAATAGTGGTATTAGAAATCTTGTGTTAAGTGGTGTTGTTTGAAGATACTAAATGAAAGTCATGCTCGAGTTCTTTTATTTAAGTGGGGGTTTCCAACTGAGTTATTAGGTTTGAACATCACATTCTGAAGTGTTTGAATGTTCACATTTTAGTGATTTTTCATAGTGTAGTACTAGCAATCAAGGTGAATGAGAATAATTTTGACAACATGAGTTAGATGATACATGATTTGTTCATGGGTTATGGTGATGATGTATGATGGTTCAGAGTCAGACTTATAAGTGGGGGGTTGAATAAGTCTTAGACTCTTTTCGTGAAAATATGAACCTTTAAAGCACAGGTAATCATAATTATAAAAGTAGACTCGAACAGAGCAAAGTAAGGAGAAGAAAGAACACCAAGGATTTATATTGGTTTACTTCTAACACAGAAGCTATGTCCAGTACCTTTCAACTTGAAGGATTTCCACTATTGTAAAATCTCCTTTACAATAGCAGTACCAGACCAGTGTCTCAAGTATTCTTGACTCCAGCCACTCTTGGCTTACACCCAAGTATTCTTTTTCACCAAGCCACTCCTAGCTCAACAACTTAAGTATTCTTTCAAAAGCCTCTTAAGGCCAACACTGTTTCCCACCGAAACTAAGGTTGGCAACTCACCAGACTTTTACACAATACTAATTTTAACGAGAGTGTGAAAGATATCTCACAGAACCTAGTGTATAAGGATATACAATGAAAAATGAATATACTAAGTTATGAAAGACAAAAGACCAAGGTCTGCTAGAAACAAAACAACAAAGAAGGTCTTTGTCTTTGAAAACTAAGAAGAGATTTCAAAAAGATTGATCACAAAGATTGAAAGAGGCTTCTTTTTTGAATTCTTTGTTGTGTACGAAGCAATCTTCTTCAAGAATATATAGGTGAAGGAATATGACCGTTGTTGATCTTGAAAGGAGATATGAACGTTGGAAATCCTTTAAAGAAGTTTTCTATGAGCGAATGCACCAAACTTTTGATAATCTAAAAGGTGTTCAAGAGTCTGGTAGCAGGGAACTTCAACACTTGCATGAATCAGGTATTCTTGACATCTTCAAAAAATAAAGCTAATTGGTGGCTTTATTTGTTATAGCAATTATACAAAGATCAATCTTGTAATCCTTTTGATTTAGACTGACACATAAGCTGACTATGTTCAGCTTTTTCTAACTTGTGTAAAGTTGATATGTTGAGGAATTCAAAGAGCTGAATTTGGCTGCTCTGCTCATTTGTCTCTTATCCTCTTTGGTGATAAGCACATGTTTCTTGATAAGTGCTTGACTTCCAATGCATTACCAAATTAGATTTCAAAATGTTATGTTTTGTACTTCTGAAGTAACATTCTTATTTTGAAAATCTAGATGCCTAAAAGTCTAAAGTTTGATATTGTTGAATCATTAGACTGAGAGTCCTTGATACAGACTTTTTGGTTACAGACCAAATGTTGAAGGATTAGACTTTGATTTTATGGACTCCCCCTTTATCTTACAACCTGTGCACTATAAATCCTGAAACACTAACTACACAAATTAGATCGCATATTTGTATACTTCATTTAATTTAAGTCTCTTGATGTATGTTATTAACAAATCCAGGGTCTGGAAATAATAACGTAGTCTGAGGTCTGGTCCAATAATTGCTTTGAATTCTTTTTCAACCAGACTTATTCTCAACAATGTTTATATAACACTAGTAGAAAAGTACCATTTCACATCGTAGAGTTCATCACTGTTTAACAAAAAATAGATGTGAAATATAAAGACGGTGGCATTTTTGTAAATAAACGAAATATAAGAAAACATTTCACATCGGTTTTTTTAAAAAACCGATGTGGAAAATAGAGTATCACATCGATTTTATAAAACCGATGTTACATATTGACGCGGTGGCAATTTTGAAATTATGTAAAATGTTTCATAAGCATATTAGACCATGCTTTTTAAGAAACCGATGTGGAAAATACATAAAATTAAAATCACTAAACATTACAACAACAAACAAGGTAGTAATTACTTGACAAAATTTCAAATTTCATTTGGTTTTTCACATCGGTTTTATGAAAAACCGATGTGGTAACTAGTTTCTAACATCAGTTTTTACGGACAACCGATGTGAATAAATGGGAAATAAACTTATATAGTTTTCGTTTTTTTTCAGTTTAAATAGTAACATTGGTTTTTTCTTAAACCGATGTGGTAAAGCTTTTTAAAAAAAATTAAAAACGTGTATATCTTTAAGAAAGAGAAAGTAAAAACACATATACTTAGTGGATTTATTTGTAAATAGCATCAGATCTAAATTTTTAATTCTCTAGCATGTGTAATGAAATTCTTTTACTATAGTACCACATCGGTTATTTGAAAAACCGATGTGGAAGAGCTTTTAAAAAAAAAATAAAAATGTGTATATCTTTAAGTTATTTGTAAATAGCACCAGGCCTTAATTTTTCATTCTCCAACGCGTGTACCACATCGGTTATTTGCAAAACTGATATGGAAGGTTTTCATTTTCACTCATTGCGCGTTAACTATCAGGGACCTTTTTTTTTAGTTCCCACATCGGTTATTCTAAAAACCGATATGGAATGTGACATTATTATTGTTTTTGCACGTAAGTGTGTACATTACGACATAGAAGTTTTATGCTCTCTTTGCTCCTTGTGCTCTTTATCTCTCAATAACATTTGCGCAATGGCATTGGGCAGCTCTCTATCTTGCTAATCGGTGATTTCATGATGCTCATTGTCTTCTCCAACATCTGTTTAAGCTTCTCTAACATCCCTTTAAGCTTCTCCAACTCCATCTTGAACTTCCTTTTTGTAAGCTTTTTCCTTTCCCCATCTTCTTCATATGTTTGGTTTGACTCTTTTTATGTTGAAATTAAGCTTTGGTCTTCAATATGTGTATGTGTGCATAGTTGAAGTAGACCATTAATCTTTGCCTTTAACATGTTTGTTAAAATACCTAAGAGAACTTGAGTTGTGTTGAAATTATTACTTTTTGTATTGAATATGGGTTTTTACTTTAGACATGGTATGTGTGTATTGTTGAAGTAAACCACTAATTAAATTTGCCTTGAACATGTTTGTTAAAATACCTTAGAGAACTTGAAAATGAAATTAAGTATGTTTGTGTTGAAAATTATATGTATGGTATTTATTTTCTTACAAGTAAATGCTTAATGTAGGTATATTTGTGTTGAAAATGATGTGTATGGTTCTCATTTTTTTCACAAGTAAATGTTTAATATAGCTATATTTGTATTGAAAATGGGTGCTTTATGTATTATGTAGTATTGTTTAACTTAATGTAGGGGTAATGTATATGAGTGTAAGTACATTAGATAATAAGCTTTTCACCCATTAATTTTTGCCTTGAACATGTTTGTTAGAATGCCTTAGAGAACTTGAATATGAAATTGGCTATGTTTATGTTGAAAATGGTGTGTATGCTTCTCATTTTTCACATGTAAATGCTTAATGTAGGTATATTTGTATTGAAAATGGGTGCTTTATGCATTATGTAGCGTTGTTTAACTTAATGTAGTGTAATGATAATTTCATAGTGCTTTATGCATTATGGGTGCTTTATGTCAAGTAAGAACATTATGTTGCTTAATTCATACCTTGATTCATCGGGACATTAATGTCCATTGATGTTTTGTTGTTGATGTTAGAACATTTGTACCAATGGATCGAAGTTGGATTGATGCTAGACGGACAAGTAATGAGTATGTAGTTGGGGTGAAAGCTTTTTTGGAATTCGCTTAGAGAAATATTCTTAATAATAATGGGAGATTTTATTGTCCATGTGTGAAATGTTTAAATGTAAAATGGTTAACTGTTGAGGAAATTAGAGATCATGTCATATGTCATGGGTTTTGTAAGAATTATACAACATGGACGTGGCATAGGGAATTAATGTTGATACCGAGTGTATCTAAAACAGAAGAAGTTAATGAAGGAATGAATGATGGATTGGAAGACATGATACGTGACATTAGACGTGAATCTTTTGAAAGAGCACATGTGTATGATGATTTGACTCAGGATGCGGATTTGCCTTTGTATCCAGGGTGTAAACTAAAACGATTGGAAGCGGTGTTAAGGCTAGTTAATCTGAAGGCAAAGAATGGATGGACTGATAAAAGTTTTACAGAATTACTTGGGTTATTGCAACAGGAAATACTTCTAGAAAGGAATGCATTACCTAATCGTACCTATGAAGCGAAGAACGTTATATGTCCTATGGGTATGGAGTATAAAAAAATACACGCATGCCTGAATGACTGCATCTTGTATAGAAAAGAGTATGAAAAGCTACATGAGTGTCCTGTATGTGGTGAATCACGATATAAGGTGAAAAATGGTGAATCTAGTGATGATGTGAGTACCAAAAATCCTCCTACAAAAGGTTTATGGTATTTACCTATAATTCCAAGGTTCAAGAGATTGTTTTCCAACAAGAATGATGCAAAGAGTCTTAGGTGGCATGTTGAAGAAAGAAAACTAGATGGAAAACTTCGTCATCCAGCAGATTCTTTACAATGGAAGAAAATTGATCAATTATTTCCTGTTTTTGGCAATGAACCCAGAAATCTCCGGCTTAGACTTGCTATAGATGGAATGAATCCTTACAGTAGCCTAAGTAGTATACACAGTTCATGGCCTGTTATGTTGGTTGTCTATAATCTATGCCCTCAACTATGCATGAAACAAAAATACATCATGTTGTCTATGATGATTTCGGGTCCTAAAAAACCAGGGAATGACATAGATGTATATTTAAGGCCGTTGATTGAAGACTTGACAATGTTGTGGGAGGAAGGCATAGATGTCTATGATGCGTACACCTGTGAATATTTTAAGTTACGTGCCATGATCTTTTGTACCATAAATAACTTCCCAGCATATGGTAACTTATCCAGGTATGGTGTTAAAGGACATAAGGCATGTCCTATATGTGAAGTAGGAACATGTTACCGTCAAATGTATCATGGAAAGAAAACAATTTACCTTGGGCATAGGAGATTTCTCAGACATGATCACCCATATCGTAAATTAAAGAAAGTTTTTCATGGATCTCAAGAGAATGAGATTGCTCCTGTGGCATTAACAGGAGATGAGGTTAATGAAAAGGTAAAAGACATCAATGTTGTCTTGGGAAAAAAGCAAAAGCGTCAAGCTATAGACAAAAATGTATGGAAGAAAAGATCTATCTTTTTTGACCTCCCTTATTGGCCTTCTCATGATGTAAGGCATTGTATTTATGTGATGCATGTGGAGAAAAATGTATGTGATAGTGTTATTGGAACACTCCTTAATATCCCAGGAAAGATAAAGGACGGGGTGACTTCTCATCGAGATATGGTTAACATGGGTATACGGGATTCCTTGGCTCCAGTAACTATAGGTCAGCGGATATACTTGCCTCCAGCTTGTCATACATTGTCAAAGAATAAGAGAAAAAGTTTGTGTTAATGTCTGCATGGCATGAAAGTGCCACAAGGTTATTCATCAAATATCAAAAAACTTGTTTCAATGAAAGACCTCAAATTAATTGGTTTAAAATCTCATGATTACCATGTGTTAATGCAATAATTATTACCAGTGGGTATTCGTGACATTTTGCCCAAAAATGTCAGAGTGACCATAACCAAGTTATGTTTTTTCTTCAATGCTATATGTAGCAAAGTGATTGACCCTGGGAAATTGGTTGAGTTACAAAATGATGTAGTGGTTATATTGTGCCAATTGGAGATGTATTTTCCACCTTCTTTTTTTGACATCATGGTGCATTTAATTGTTCATCTAGTCAGGGAGATTAGTATTTGTGGCCCAGTTTATTTGAGATGGATATACCCAATTGAGTGATACATGAAAATTTTAAAGGGGTATATGAAGAATCAGTATCGTCTGAAAGCTTATATTGTTGAAAGATATATTACAGAAGAAGCTAATGAATTTTGTATTGATTATTTGTCAGGTGTGGACTCAATTGGAATACCAAAGCCTTGCTTCAGAGAAGGAAGTACAGGAAATGGCATTTGGGGTTTCTCTGTTAAGAGTAAGCCACGTGAGGAGGTCCTACAAGCATATTTGTATATCTTGAATAACACTGATGAGGTTCTACCATACATATCTAGGCACAAGAATATTATCAAGGCAAAAAACCCTCGCATGACTGAAAAATGGTTAGTGAATGAGCATAATAAAACTTTCCTTAATTGGTTGAGAGGACAAGTGGTGAATGATGACACTGCCTTGGAGACATTGAAATGGCTAGCAAGCGGTCCTAACTTTGATGTTGTGTGTTGGAGTGGTTATTATATTAATCATTACACCTTCTACACTAAGTCTCAGGATGACAATAGTAGGATGCAAAATAGTGGTGTGATGATAGTGGCTGAATCCATTCACTTTTCCAGTTCAAAGGATAAGAATCCAATTATGGCATCCATCTCCTATTATGGAGTCATTGAGGAGATTTGGGAAGTTAGCTATATTAAATTTAGAGTTCCTGTTTTCAAATGTAAGTGGGTTGATGGTAACACTGGTGTAAAGACAGATGAAACGGGGTTTACCTTGGTGGAACTTAACAAAGTAGCGAGCCTTTCATCATGGCATCCCAAGCAAAACAAGTTTTCTACATAACTGATCCTTCTAACAAAAGGTGGTCAATTGCACTTCATGGAAAATGTTTGGTGGATATCGATGAGAATCATGGTTCAACACTTGATATTATAGAGACTCCTCCCTTCTCATCTAGCATGCCAACATTATGTGACATAGATGAAGTACACAATGTTCATGCCATCCGTAATGATCATCAAGAAGGGATTTGGGAGAATATAAGGGACACATCTTAAGTTAGTCATCAAACTTGTTTTATATTATTGCATTTATATTATTTAACCATGTAATTGACAATTATTTTATTTTCTTTCAATAGGGAAATGGCTGATCATCCTGAGAGTACATCAAATACCCAGGGGACTTGTTGGAAGAGTAGAGGTACCACACGGATGAGGGAGCTAGTGGCTATACGTGGTGGTGGTCAAAAAATCCCCATCCAGTTTGATGAGTTAACTTGGAACCCTATTGGAGAAAACAAGGACAAATTTGTTAGCTTTGTAGCCTTACTTGCACGTAGCAAGGTTAGCATCTTGAATGATAAGTGGAAGGATGTAGATGCATGTGTAAAGGAGTAAATTTGGGATAGTATAATGGTATGTTGTTATTTAATTTTAGACTTTGTAAGTAATTCCACTATAATTTTGAAATGTTTTGTTATATGTGATAATGTTTTATTATATCTAATGTAGCTCATATATGATGTTCCCAACAACACCACTTTGAAGAAGAAATTGCTAACATTTTGTAGTGAGCGTTGGAGAGCTTTCAAGACATATCTAGCAACTAATTATAATTTTGGGAATATTAGGGACAAAGTTCCATTAGAGGATTATCCATGGATCGATGAAGACACATGGAAATCATTTGTTGAGATTAGGACAGATCCAACCTTCCAGGTAGTTTCAATTACTTGTTTAGTTATGATTGGAATTTATAAGTTATTCCATATACTAACATTTATTTATATATCATTAATGACAGGAGAAAAGAATATTTGCTCAAGACATTCAAAAGAAGAATTGTTATCCTCACTTATTATCTCGTGGAGGGTATAACTTGTTAGAAAAGAAGATGATGGAAGAGAAGTTGAAACAGAGGCAGGAAGCTTCTGGGTCTGATCCTACTACTATCATCTCTCCATCTCCTCCACTACGATATGAAAAATGGAAAAAATCTCGACAAAAGAAATCAGGAAGCTACACATCAGAGGAAACCTGTGTTGTTGCCAAGACAATTGTGAGTATTCATAATTAATTATCATTTTATCATTTCAATTAATTTGTTCATGATTGTAATGTTATATTTTTACAGGATTCTTTGGAACAAAGAAGCTCAGTTGGTGAATTTATGGCATCTGGACGAGAGGACATATTGACCACCGCCTTAGGGCGGCCAAAACATAGTGGTCGTGTTCGAGCATGTGGACGAGGGGTTGGTCTAAAGACATATTTTAGACATTCGAGACGACAAAATATTATCAAGGATGAGAAAAAATTTAGGGAAGAGCTAAAGATGAAGCTTAGAGAGGAACTGAAACATGAAATTCTCTAGGAGCTAGCCCGTATACAACAATCTTCACAAATTCCTGAACAACCACCAGAAACGCCTTCACATCCTGTACTCTTAAGCACAAAAGGGAGTTATGCTCCAGATGATTTACCTCCATAAGATTATGCTCATGTCCCAGACCGATGCAAGCTTTATGTTGATCATCCATACCGTTTGGTGGCAGTTGGCAATGTGTATAATTTTGGGTCTACCATCCACCATAAGCAAATAAGTGATGATCATGTGAGGGTATCGATTGATAGGATTGAGGAAGCAGATGCTGAATTACCTATTCCCACAGATGAAGTATGTACAGTGGGGGAAGCCTTTAAGCACTTCATTTTGTGGCCCAGAAGACTAGTTAAAATTATATTGGAGGATGAGGTATGAAATTCCATGCAATAATACTTGTTTAATTACATCCACTATTAATTATATATGATTTCATTACTACTTATACCTGTTTAATTATGATTTATTAGGCCAATGTTGATGTGGTTAACAAATTTACACAAAAACAACCTTTACAAGAAATAGAAGAGTATAGTGATCCACTTGGGAGGTTGTGTTTTATAGCAATGAATCTTGGATCTGAAACAATACAATTAGAACTAGATGCTAGTGCCATAGGCATGGACTCTCCAATCTCTTTCTTTATTACTTAGCAGGATATATTAGAATTTTTAATGGGAAAAGAGATGCTAAACATATTTGTGCTCCAATTATGGTTGATGTGAGTTTATTACTAGTTAATTTTTTATATGTCAAAAGGAAATACATATCTGTGATCCAATTATGTTTGTCTATATTTTAGGTATTTGCATAACCTTTGCAATATTAATGGATGTCATGATTATAGCTTCCTTGAGCCTGAGCACATCCAAGACACAGGAAATAGTGTAGATCAAATCCGGGCATATATTCAACATAGGATATCCACAAGTTCTCATGGATTTTTTTAGCTCCATATTATGAATTGTTAGTACAACCTTAAAATTTCAAGTTTTATTATACATGTGTTTTTGTGTAAACTTTCTTATTTCTTTTGTAATTTGACAAGAAAGATTGGCAATTGATCATTATTTGTCCCAAACAAAATGTTGTTGTCTTCTTTTGCTCATTATGGAAACAACCAGGGAAAAACATTAAGGGTGCTATTAACTTGTAAGTGTTTTGTTAACTTGTAGGTGTTCTTGAGAATCCTTTAATGTTTAGAAAGTTGATATCATTTTTTAGTCTTGTTGGTTGTTTTCATACTATAGAGCCTTGGATGCTTGTAATGTTTTGGGAGGGTCACGACATATGATTAGGAAGAAGGTTGAATGGATAATCCTAAGGGTAAGTCACTCTATGTTACATTAACTCTATGTTGCCTTTATGCCTAGACATGACTTGATGAGGGTTAAGAATTTGATGCAAAGTTTACTTGTTCCTAATATTTCAGGCTAATAAGCAATCATCGGGCAGCAACCACTGTGGTTATTATGTCATGGGGCAGATGCTCAATGTCATAATAGGGAACATTAAGGATGATTAGAGACAGGTATTGAAATGGTTTAAAGAAGGAAGCATTTTCTAGTAGTTAAATGCATATTCTGACATCACATACTTGTAGGTTTTTAGCAACAAGGAACCATTCACTTCTGATGAAATTGATGTGGTTCGTAAGCGTTGGGCAACATATCTTCTTCAAGTAGCTAGATTATGATCAACACAAGTGCTTAAATTTTGTCTATATTATGTATTAAATTCTGACCTAAACCATGTATAAAACAATGTTTGGAATATATGATTGATTGACATATGATTTTAATTGGTGTTGATATATTTGTTTTCTATGTGGTGTATAAATGTATGTCCAGGAATTGACATGAAAAATGAATATATTCGGGATGAATGCTGAAAATTAACTTGTCCGGGTTTTTTAACAAAATCATATATCATTAAACAATCAAAAAAAGTAAAAGAAAAATCAAGATTTCACATCAGTTTTTTAAAAACCCGATGTTATATGGCATTCTATTTCACATCGATTTTTCAAAAACCGATGTTATATGTCCCCCCTTCACAACGGTTTCTATTGAAAATGTTGTTAAATATCTCATTTTTCACATCGGTTGTAACAAAAACCGTTGTTAATATCTCCTTTACCATATCTATTTTACAAAAAACCGATGTGAAAAAGAGATTTCACATCTGTTTTTTGTAAAAAACCGATGTGGTAAGGGGGATTTCACATCGGTTTTCTCAAAAAACTAATGTTAAATCTCTTTTTCACATCGGTTTTTAAATCGATGTGAGATGTCCCTATATTTCACAACGGCCAGATCTACATCGGTTTAAAAACCAATGTGAAATGTCCAAAAAAACCGATGTTAAATTTTATTTCTGCACTAGTGTAATGATTATAAGGGAAATGAAATAGACAAAACGGTGTCAATTTTTTTTAACATGTTGATGTATACCAATAAACCTATTTATGATGGTGTCATCAAGTCAAAATTCTCTATTGCTGCTAAATTGCTTGTTATTAGATCAAACTGGAAAGTTCTGTAAAAATGTATTGACTTCTTTGAATAATTGTTGCATGTCTATGTCCAAATTCTAGATAATATCCCTATAAGTTATTGTGACACCATAAGGTTAGTGGGTAAATTGGGGTTAAAGGAGGAACATATTGATTGTTGCATGAATTGTTGATGGGATTGATAGACAATTATCAATAGATTGATCTATTGTTTAGCTACTAAGAATTAAGGAATTTTCACCAATTCAACCTATTCCTATTGTTGATGTAGATGATGCAGTTGAATCTCATAATGGTTTAGAGAATGATAACGAAGATGGTGATGACGCTGAATAGATGTACAAGGAGTAAGATGAATAACGTAATAATAATGTTGTGTTTAAAACTAAAATGTTAGTTCTTTTACATTTATTTTCCTTATTTATAATATTAATATAAGTTTATATTAGTTTCTCTACAACATTAACTAGAATTGTATTTATAATTAGATATTAAATGTATTTTGTATTAATTATATTTGGATTGATGATTGACAGTATAACATCCAATTAACATTCCTTAAAATTAATTAGGACTGATTATAATCGGTAACTGTTGATCGGGAGTGCTTGATTGATTGAAAATATATTTTTTGCAAGGTCAAAATCATTCTTAAAAGGTCGGAAATTAAGAACTGAAAAAAAACAATCGAAGGAGTCTGATGCAATTAGTGTGTATATGTAGTAGCGTAAAGCTAAGACACAGACGCAACGCTGTGTCTACTACTGCCTTGTTACATGGATATTTTTGCCTAGATCTCTACTTCGACATTACATCTGTGTTCGTCTGACATTATGCCCCATGTTTATGTAGTGTAATATATATATATATATATATATATATATATATATATATATATATATATATATATATATATAATTTTTAAATCTTTCAACATGATTTTTAATAATAATTTTATAAGCATTTTCAGGACATTTTAATTTAAAATTTATTAGAAAAACAAATGCTTTAAACTATGCATGTTTTTTTTGTCAAAAAAAGAGAAGGTAGTGGATAACTGGAGTTGGGATTGGTTGAATAATTGAGCTTTTAAAGTGGTGCTCTCCTCTAATCCTTTGTATCCCTTTCGAAATGTATTCTTAAGGAATCATAATACTTTTCTTTGGCTAATTGGCAAGCATGCCCTTTTTGTTAAATGATAGACAAATTAAATCCTTTTGGGTTGTCAACTTTACTTAATTACTTCCCCTCTGCAATATATAAAGTTAACTAATTAAATTATTGCGATCAGTTTGAATAATTCACCTACACTTTTTATGCATAAGAAATAATAAATTTAATTCTAGTTGTTCTTTTTTTTTTGTAGCTTTTGACATACTGAGTTTTAAATATCATTTGACTTATTTTTCAATGGTCGATGACTTTCATACTGATTATAAGAATAAGGTTTTCTTTAGCAAGTCTCTTTTCATGTAATTATTAATATTATTCTTAATATTGGTAATTATCTTTGTTGACTACATAAAACAAACCCAAAGGATTAGGTGAAAATGTCAAGAGAGATTGAATACGTGATTAAATGAAAATGTATATATTTTAAGGTGAAATAGATATTGCGGAAAATATATACGCAAGTCGAGAAAAATAAGTCAATAAATTTGATTATTAAATTTATTTAAAATTAGTTATAATTATAAAATTGAAATAGCGCGAAAAATGAATGTCACACAAACAAAATATCATGTAGAAGACATATCATGATGAGCAACAAACTTTAGTTTGAAAATATTGTTTATTAATAATTTTCAAAATAAAATTTTATTTTGAAAAAAGATTTTTACAAAATAAGTGAGTTTCATACATGATTTTGAACCGTAATTTTATATTTTTAACTAACTGAGTTCATCGTTACTTAATTTTATATCTTTCATTGAGTTCATCTTTTCTTTGAAAGAGGGGCTCAACTACTGTTAGGAAAATATTTGACTGAGGTTTGTAGAGTCACACTGCCCTTAAGGGTTTATGCGCCTAAGGCGTGACCCCATAGGATAGAATGACAAAAATCAAAACTCGCAAAAGGTGAATAAAATCTCCAGTTAACCCAAAACAGGAAACAACCTTTATAAAAAGAAAATAAATCTAACGAAAATAAATTGGTCAATTAAATCTCGTTAATGATAAAGACATTACAGAATAAAATATTTAAACGGGAATTAATTGACATATCTAATTATGGTAACCGTACCAAATATTATTTTCCATTTAAAACACAAATTGTAACCTCTCGAAATCAGATACCCCAATAAATGACTTTCATGGGTAGGTTTTTCAAATTCAAAAATTAAATTAATTAAAAAGAAATAACATGACTAAAAAAACTTTTGGAATATAAATTAAATTTCTAACAATACCCCATATATTTCAAAAGTTTTTTTTAAAAAAATTGGGTTTACATAGTAGTGCAAATGCATCAGATCTGGTGTCTTCTAGACTATGAACCAAACCCTAGACAGATAAACTTAACTTATAGTGAATTGGTGAAGCAAAGTTTTTATGAACCAAAATCATTTAAATGTAAGATAGCGGTTTACCTATCACATTATACTTCCCGATTCTTTTTGTTATTTTTGCCATTTTGCACGAATAAGCCTTGCGCTAGCACTTCTCACATACACCATAGGAAGAGAAAAAGGAAAGAGTGCTAGCAAGACTAACTAAGTGACCTGTTTTTACCCATATGAACCTTCTTCATGGGATCTCCAATCACAAAGGTTGAGTTCCCATCACCGTTAATTACGGGCTAAGTTGTAACATCCCTACGTTTTATATTCAGAATTGTGAAGATTTAGTAATGTAAGGCTATTGTGTGATGTAAAAATGAATATAAGAGGCAATTTTTGATTTATGCTTGACGCGTAGCGCCCATGTGAAAATTTAGACATGACGCATAGCGTCCTGGTGACGCGTAGCGTCAGTGTCGCGTGCAGAATAAAAACCTCTCAGTGACAGCCCACAAAGTAGAAGCTCAAAACAACGTAGAGCTTCCTTCTTTCCCTCTTCTTCTTCTGAATTCAATCAAGGCTAAAATTACAAGTGAAATTCGAAATTGATTGCGGATTAGAGGTAAGAAACTTAAGGTAAACATGTGGGATCTTTCAATTTTAAATTCCATGAAGATTTCCTATCTTTGCCTATTTCTTGGAAAAACAAAAGAGCCTTAAATTTTAGGATTCTAAACCGGTTAAAGGGTCCCTTATCGTATTCAAGAGAAGAATTATGTGACAAATTTGAGTTCCGCTTTGTATAGGTTGCGAACGAGCCATTGGAAGCTTAGCGGAAAAAGGGGTTTCTCGGAGAACTCGTCGGTTTCAGAGTGGTAAGCTTCTAAAGCTTCAAAAAGTAACTTCTGCGTATTATCCTAAATTAGATTAAGGTTTTAACGGTCAAATCCTTAAACCTTTTTGTAATTCTTGCCTTTTAGTGGTTACGATGCATCTATCTTTGTGATTGAGTTAAAAGGCGTCGAAAGTGAGGTAAGGGGAGTATTATAGTGTATATTTGATTAAGATTATATGATTTTATATTTGAAATAAATCTATAAAATTACATGAATAATATATATATATATGAGAATATGTGGTTTAGGATATGTTTATGGCCATATGATGTATTTGGTGATTATGATTGACGGAAGGATAATAAGTGTCATCTGTATAATGAATAGGGCGAGAAATAATGTATAAATTATGTCTAGAATAGTGCATGATAAAGGGTAATGAAAGGATGAAATATTTATGATTAATGGTTACATGATGTATATGCATGATATGTATTGTGGACAGCCATTCGGTATGTATTACCCCTCGCTTTTGGCTCCTGTGGTCCATGTAGAGATCTAGTTGAGCTACCAAGTGGTCCAGGTAGAGACCCAGTGTTTGAGGTGGGGAGCCTGTGTGTGTGGCTCGGTGAACCAGGTAGTGTTCACGGATGTCGGTGTGACTCCTAGCTGGTGGCTGCTCCGTTAGTATGTGGATACTAGTCTATGTATATGTATATGAATTGACCATGAGAGTCAGTTGTGGCTGTTGTACCCTTGTTATTGTTTTATGAAATATTTATTATGAAAAAAAATAGAATGAATCATGATGATTTTGAGGAATTATTAAATACTTTGATATTGTAAGAGGAAAGATAAATGGATCAATAACCAATGAAGGAGAATGGGATTCTCCAGGGGATATCAACTTTGTTTAAATCAATTGTAATGTTTTGAATACTAAATAGTCACCCTTGTATTATTTTTACAGTGAATTAACAAAGGGATGTTGCGGATGCTACAAAAACCAGTGCAAAGTGAGCAAGGATCAATGCTAGGAGAATTTGGGATATGTATATTGTATGTAGATATATCACCCGATAGACCTGAAGTGGTATATGTGTTTTTGAGTTTGTTTGTGATGACTAGTGTGGAGAGGGTAATTAATGGCACTGAGCCATTGGTGTATGTATATATATATATATAACTGTATCTATGTCGACGTGTGTACATATACGAAGTATGATATGGATGATGAGAGAATGATATGGCATTGAGCCATTAGATAATTCTACATGCATAATGACCAGGTTTTGTTTTGAATAGATATAATTGTGGCATGGAGCCACAATAGATAAAATCATGCATTATGGGCAGGGTCTGTTGAAATGTATAGTTGAATAATATTGTGTATGATTGGTATGATGAGGGGGTAATATAATGGAATGTTGTGCTAAAGATTTTGTTAGGTTAGAGGATTTTGCCTTTAGTCAGAAATATGAATTTACAGAACGAATTAGGTGAGTTTGAAATCCGGTGGGTTTCTAGACCCCCGAAAGGTACCAATAGGCTCTCTTGAACATTTAGGAGTTGTGTGTATTGGCCCTGGGCTAATTAGAATCCATTTAGGGTATTTGGTGCAAAGGATTTGCACAAAAAGATGTTTAAACTATGTTTTATGCATAATTCATGCATATGTTGGAATTTTGACTAACGAAAAGTGTCAACAGTTTTTGGTTAGGGTAAACATATGGCCCGTAAAGTTTCGTGGCCATTGGACCTGAAATGGGCCAATTAGATGAGATAGAAGTTGGTCAAAATGCCTAAAATATGTGACAGCTTCAGGTGCTGTCACAGATAAGCTCACGTGTAGCGTCAGCCGGGCGCGTAGCGCCAAAGCTACGAGTTGAGGCTCACACGTAGCATGGGGCTGGCACACAGTGTCAAGCCTCTGTTTCAGGTTTTAAATATACTTCTTTTTAAATGGTTTTAAGGTTTAAGTTAGCTAAATATATTCCACAACCTAGTGATTTAAAATAAAAATAGACATTTCTTGAAAATTAGAATTTAATTAAATTATGCACTCGTGAAAAAATTTATTACAAAAGTTATAAATTTGGCAAAAATAAATATAAAATGACACGGGATGTCACAATTGGTATGTTAGGAGTGGATTCAACAGGAAAAACCACCACCTTACGATAATAATCCACTATAACCTGATTGGTATATTGGTATTCATTTTGTTTATTGTTATTTTACAGGAATAGGTAATCTGATTCTTGCTGATATACCTGTTGTGTGTGAATTTCCAGATGTGTTTCTAGAGGATATTCTCAGGTTACCTCCGAATCGGGAAATTGATTTTGTGATTGATTTAGTTCTGGATGCCGAGCCAGTGTCACATGCACCGTATCGTATGTCATCCACTGAGTTAGCTAAGGTGAAAAAGCAGGTTGGGGAATTGTTGAGTAAAGGTTTTACTAGACCTAGTGCTTCGCCTTAGGGTGCTCCTGTACTTTTAGTGCGAAAGAAAGATGAGAGCATAAGAATGTGTATTGATTATCGTCAATTGAACAAGTTGACAGTTAAGAATAAATACCCTCTACCTCGGATTGATGATTTGCTTGATCAATTACGGGGTGCATGTGTCTTTTCTAAGATCGATTTACGTTCTGGATATCATCAGATTAGAGTGAGACCTAAGGATATTCCAAAGACTGCTTTTCGAACTCGGTATGGTCATTATGAGTATGTGGTGATGCCTTTTGGGGTTACTAATGCTCCAACAGTATTCATGAGTTATACGAATCGAATCTTCCATCCTTTCTTGGATCAATTTGTTGTAGTGTTTATTGATGACATATTTGTGTATTCTAGATCTGAGAGTGAGCATGTTCAGCATCTCTGCATCATCTTACAAATTTTGCATGAGAGGCAGTTGTATGCCAAATTGTCTAAATGTGAATTCTAGGCTAGGAGTATTCAGTTTTTGGGGCATGTGATTTCTAGTGATGAAGTCTCTGTTGATCCCTCCAAAACAGTTGCAGTTATGAACTGGGATAAGCCCAATTCCATTACTGAGATTCAAAGCTTTCTTGGCTTAGCTGGGTATTATCGGTGTTTCATAGAAGGTTTCTCCCGTATTGTGCTTCCTATGACCAAATTAACTAGGAAGGGATGTCCTTTTGTTTGGACGGATGAATGTGAACAAAGTTTCAATGAGTTGAAAAAGAGACTGACTTCTGATCCTGTGCTTGCTTTACCTGATGTTACTAGAGAGTTTATTGTGTACTGTGATGCCTCTAAATTGGGCCTGGGATGTGTGTTGATGCAAGAAGGCAAAGTTATAGCCTATGCTCTGAGGCAGTTGAGACTTCATGAGCATAATTATCCAACTCACGATCTTGAGTTACCAGCGGTTGTATTTGTATTAAAAATTTGGAGACATTATCTTTATGGTTCTCATTTTGTTGTGTTTAGTGATCATAAGAGTTTGAAGTATTTCTTTGACCAAAAAGAATTAAATATGAGGCAGAGACGATGGATGGAATATTTGAAGGATTATGATTTTGAATTAAAATACCATCCTGGAAAGGCGAATGTGGTTGCTGACGCCTTAAGCAGGAAATCTATTCATGTTGCATCTTCAATGATAGAGGAATATAAACTGTTAGAAAGTTTTCGTGACATGAATCTGGGTGTAGTAATTTATTCTCCTGATTAGAATGTTAAAGATTACTAATGAGTTTTTGAAATCTTTGTCTGAATATCAAGAGAATGATGTTGAAGTGAAAAAGTTGATTGATGCCCAAGCTAGGGGCAAAGATATACCATTAAGCAGAGATTCTAATAGGTTTGGGCATTTTAAGAACCGTATTGTAGTGCCTTCTGAGGGTGAATTTCGAACGCAGATTCTAGTTGAAACCCATAAGAGTTCATTAAGTATTCATCCAGGTGTGACAAAAATGTATCATGACTTGCGACGCCAGTTTTGGTGGCTGGGAATGAAGAAAATGATAGCTGAATATGTAGCATTGTGTGTAGTGTGTTTAAAGTCTAAAGTGGAGCATCAAATACCTTCAGGGTTATTACAACCACTTGAATTTCGGTATGGAAGTGGGACAGTATATCTATGGACTTCGCATTAGGTTTACCTCGTTCTCGTGCTGGATATGATGCTATATGGGTTATTGTCGACCGATTAACGAAGAGTGCTCATTTCCTTGCTATTAATATGAAATGGTCTTTGGAAAAACTTGCTAATGTTTATGTAAAAGAAATTGTACGATTACATGGTATACCCTCTAGTATTGTATCAGATCGTGATCCTCATTTTACTTCTAAATTTTAGAGAAGTTTGTATCGTGAATTAGGTACTAAGCTAAAAATAAGCTCCGCATATCATCCTCAGAGCGATGGGCAATCTGAACGTACTATACAAACTTTGGAGGATTTACTTCGTGCATGTGTGTTAGATCACGGGGGAGGTTGGGAGCAATATTTACCTTTGGTTGAATTTACTTATAACAATAGCTTCCATAGCAGCATTGGCATGGCTCCTTATGAGGCTGTGTACTGCAGAAAATGTCAGACTCCTTTATGTTGGGCAGATGGTGGTGACATCTTGGTATTGGGACCTGAGATGGTTCAAGTGATGACTGAACAGATTAAAGTGATCAGGGATAAACTGAAAGTTGCTCTGGATCATCAGAAAAGCCATTATGATGCTAAACATAGACCTTTGATGTTTCAAGTTGGTGATCAGGTATTTCTGAGAGTTTCACCTACGAAAGGTGTACGAGCTATCGGTAGTAAAAAGTTAAGTCCCAGATATATTGGACCCTATCGCATCCTGGAGCAGATAGATGATGTTGCCTATAGACTTGAGCTTCCTCACGTCTTGTCTAAGTTACATGATGTTTTCCATGTCTCCCAGCTTCGAAAGTATATTCCCTGAGATGACATGGTGGTCCCTGATGATATTATTGAGGTCAGAGAAGATATGATGGTGACGGATATTCCTCTTTTTATTGAGGGTTATCAAACCAAACAATTGAGAAATAAGAATATTTCATTGGTGAAGGTCTTATGGAAGAACTTCAATGAAGTCTCACACACATGGGAACTAGAATCTAAAATGCGACAACAATATCCAGAGCTATTTGAAGAGGTATGTTGATTTTGAGGACGAAATCTAATTTAGGGAGGGTGAATGTGACATCCCTAAGTTTTATATTCAGAATAGTAAAGATTTAATAATGTCAGGCTATTGTGTGATGTAAAAATGAATATAAGAGGGAATTTTTGATTTATGCTTGACGCGTAGCGCCTATCTGACGCGCAGCGTCAGGGTGAAAATTTAGACCTGACGTGTAGTGTTAGTGTCGCGGGCAGAATAAAAACCTCTCAATGACAGCCCGCAAAGCAGAAGCTCAAAACAGCGTAAAGCTTCCTTCTTTCCCTCTTCGTTTTCTGAGTTCAACCAAGGCTAAAATTAAAAGTGAAATTTAAAATTGATTGCGGATTAAAGGTGAGAAACTTAAGGTAAACATGTGGGATCTTTCAATTTTAAATTCCATGAAGATTTCCTATCTTTGCCTATTTCTTGGAAAAACAAGTGAGACTTAAATTTTAGGACTTTAAACCGGTTAAAGGGTCCCTTATGGTATACTAGAGAAGAATTATGTGACAAATTTGAGTTCCACTTTGTATAGGTTACGAACGAGCCGTTGGAAGCTTAGCAGAAAAAGGGGTTTCTCAGAGAACTCGTCGGTTTCAGAGTGGTAAGCTTCTAAAGCTTCAAAATGTAACTTCCGAGTATTCTCCTAAATTAGATTAAGGTTTTAACGGTCAAATCCTTAAACCTCTTTGTAATTCTTGCCTTTTAGTGGTTGCGACGCATCTATCTTTGTGATTGAGTTAAAAGGCGTCGAAAGTGAGGTAAGGGGAGTATTATAGTGTATATTTGATTAAGATTATATGATTTTATATTTGAAATAAATTTGTGAAATTACATGAATAATATATATATATATATATATGAGAATATGTGGTTTAGGATATGTTTATGGCCATATGATGTATTTGGTGATTATGATTGACGGAAGGATAATAAGTGTCATCTGTATAATGAATAGGGCGAGAATTAATGTATAATTATGTCTAGAATGTTGCATGATAGAGGGTAATGAAAGAATGAAATATATGTGATTAATGGTTACATGATGTATATGCATGATATGTATTATGGATAGCCATTCAGTACGTATTACCCCTTGCTTTTAGCTCTAGTGGTCCATGTAGAGATCCCAGTTGAGCTACCAAGTGGTCCAGGTAGAGACCCAGTGGTTGAGGTGGGTAGCTTGTGT
Source organism: Clitoria ternatea (assembly GCA_037962975.1). Lineage (NCBI taxonomy): Eukaryota > Viridiplantae > Streptophyta > Magnoliopsida > Fabales > Fabaceae > Clitoria > Clitoria ternatea. The sequence continues at coordinate 150,004,627 of CM075671.1, forward strand.
GTGAGGCTCGGTGAACCAGGTAGAGTTCACGAATATCGGTGTGACTCCTAGCTGGTGGCTGCTCCGTTAGTATCTGGATACTAGTCTATGTAACACCATAATTTCCTGGACTCGAATTTTGACGTGACCGATATAAATAATTAATAAAAGTGTGGGTAAATTTTTCGCGTTTTAAAGTAAGTCTGATGTCACACCGAAACCTGGACCACAGAAAACCGAAGGGTGAGACATACATAAATGTAACTGGATCGACATCTAAATTTCCCATAATGGTATACAAAAGTAGTAGAGTTTACAGCGGAAGAAGAATGTGTATACCGGGCGAACGCCTAGTCCCATATATGATGATATGAGAAGAGGCTCGGCAAGCATGCAAATACCTAACATCAACCTATTAGATCATAACCCATTTATCCACTTACCACATACACATGTATTGCCTAAGGTATAAATATATATACATATACATCCGGGATCATGCCTCAACTATTACTACTGCCCATATCTCATAATTGGTCCATTTATTCCCCTATTGGCATTAATACAATACCACGATCTTCAATATACAATATTCAAATTTTCAACTCCTCTAATACTTGTCGAATCATCAATATCATCATATACAATTTATTCATTACATTAAAATTCATGAATGGTGCCAGTCAGGGCATTCCATTACCATTATTTACCTTCATCAACAGCTTTAATTCAAAGATCTAATTTCATCCCATGGTAAACCTGCATCACAATGCTAAAAAGGAGACCACATGGGAGAGTGAGTTATACATTTAAAATGACGAATATATATATATTATGATTAAGTGTACATGCATTCATTCATCATGTGTGCTTTGCTATAAAATCATCAGTTCATCATTCAATCATCATCATATTAGTATGATAACCATACAAGCCTCACGAAACGCAGTTCACAACATATGCAAGCACAACCACATACACAATCACATTGCCACTTATCAACAAGAGCATTCATAAGCTATCATCATCAATTCATTAAATCTTTACTTATTTGCTCCTCGCAAGGGGTTTCTCATCTCGTGGTCATCCCATCTCAAATGCCATACACCTATGGCTAATGCATATGTCAACTGTTTAATAATGCATATGCACGGATTCGATTTCATTTCATCAGGTGATCGCAACCACCATATCATTCATTCACATGGGTTTCCCGCCTCGCAAGGGGTACTCCCTATAGTAGCCTCATAAGGTGCTTTCTCGTGATCGCAACCACATTCAATAATTCATATTGGTTTCCCGCCTCGCAAGGGGTACTCCCGCCTCGTGATCGCAACCACGGCATCATAGGAACTCGCAAGCCCTTTTTCATTTCAACAACCAGGTGATCGCAACCACCGGCTTAATATCATATCATCATCAAGTTGGTTTCCCGCCTCGTAAGGGGTACTCCCTTCATAGAATCCCGCAGGATCTTTCATCATTATGATCGCAACCGCACATTCAATATTATGCCAGGCCATGAATGCAAAAAGCAATAATGCATATGCCAATCAACTTCGCAAGGATATCTCACCCTCTTAATTAGGGATTTATTTTACTTTGGCATTTTCAATAATCATTACACAATCATGTACAAGCCCCGCAAGGCACATTATCCTTATACTTGGCATTTCAATAGCCACAATATCATTTCATAACAATCCATGCATGCAAATCAAAAGCATAGCAACATCATAATATTAATCCACACCTAGAATCATTCAAGGCATATTCATCATTCCACATATATGGCAAATATACTTATGTCCAATATAATCACGTCCTTGGCATTACGTCTCAACATATCTTATATATATTTCATATCATATGGCAAGTCAAAATTTACAATCAACTAGAATGGTTTTATACATAATCTTCATTCATTAATTTTCATCATTATTACCACGTAATCAACTTGTGGATTTTTGCAATATTATTCATTTCCATTGCTTCATCTATACATATATTGGTGTGGCATCAACAACATTTCATTATTACATTCAAACCACATATACAAGATAACACTTGCTTTACACACACAAGGGTATATCACGATTCATTAGGAATAATATTCACCTTTTTTCTCAAGGGGATATTCACAACATCATTCATTGTCACACCTTACTGATATCATCTCTGATTCATCGGTTTATAGCAAACACCTCCTCATTTAATCCTTCTATCATTGGGTTCATAATTACCAGGGTGTATCTCATAACCTCATTATCAAACTCTCATTATCATTCTTCTTATCCCACTTTCGATGGTGAATATATCATAATCATTTCATCCTCCAGGGTATCAATTAATTCAAATGTCAAGCCATCATCAAACACCCCCTTATACATTTTCTTAAATGTCCATAATATAAAAGAATGGCGTTAGGCATCAAGATTTGAGGGAACAAATAAAATTTCAAGTTTAGGTTAACTCGCTCAAGCGAGATCCACCTTCGCTTGAGCAAGATGGGGTTACTTCACTTGGGCGCCCCAAATTTTCCTGAGCGAGAAGGTTTTAGGTATCAGACATCAATCTCGCTTGAGCGAGCCTATCTCGCTTGAGTGAGATCCCACTAGTGTGGTTTTCTATACTCGCTCGCTTGGGCGAGGCTTCCCAAGGCCAGCCACTCGCTCGAGCGAAAATACTCCAGTGCCTATTTCCACATACACTCGCTTGAGCGAGACTCCCTACAACTGGCCACTCGCTCAAGCGAGAAACGCCCAATACCTATTTCAAGGCTGGCTCGCGTGAGCGAGACCCATCATGCCACGTTATTCACTTAGGCAAAAATCACCTAGAATCCTTTCCTTTCTCGCTCGCCCAAGCACGACCACGCCCGCTTAGGTGAGATTTGTCCAGTGTCTATTTACTCGCCCCATACACGTCTCGCTTGAGCGAGACGCTCGCTCGCCTGAGCGAGATTGGCCTAGAGGCCATAATACAAGTGTAAGGGATTCTCGCTTGAGCGAGAGTCCATCTCGCTTGAGCAAGATCATCAGGTCTTATGCAGAAAACAACAATTTTCACAACCCAACATATGAAATCTCATTCTAAGCCAATTTAATCACATCCAACACATCATTTACATCACATGAGGCATATAAAACTTGCTCTAAACATTCATACTCAGAAATTCTCATTCCAACTCATTAATCACACGTTAAAAATCACACTTATCATTATCTTACATATATATATATATATCCATAAGAATCATTTCATACTCCCATGCACTATCCTCAAAAATCAAATTGCCATCCATATTATCTCAATAACTACATGGCAAGGCAAGCATGAGTACTAAACACATACAACAATCACTATCAATCTATTCATGAAATTTGAATGTAAACTCCTCTCCTACCTCGAGGGAAGAGCCGCAACCAAGCGCACGTTCTGAATGCTCTACCATATAATCCAGAACACATCCACCTATCACATACACATGCATTTATACAATTAATAACCATCCCAAAGCATTCCTCATAAATTTCTACATACTGATTTACACATTGTAAGGCTTGTGAACAAGTTCTAAACTTGTCGAAACATCAATTTATGCAATTTGTGTTAGGCTTCGGGAATTCCTTTGCCAAAACCAAGATCCTCTAGATCTTAAAGACTAGCTAGACCCAATAATATCATCATCTCATCCATTGCATAATGCAATCCCATATCACATCAATCCTTCAAATATCATCATTATCACTTAGAGCTCAACATAAGTTATCCTTGCCTCTTCAAAGCCATCACAATCATTATGACCTTAATGTTCACATTCATTCTTACACATTTCATAACAACACCTATTTATGGGTTTCACCATCAATGGTCCTCTACCATTTTCACTATCATTTTTCCTCATACAAATCATCATCCAACATTGAATACCTCATATCCATTTCCTAAAACCAATTCTTCTAGTCACAATATATATATTCCTAACTCTCAAGATTAGGATTCTTTAAAATTCAATAATCATCATCCTCATTATTCAAGTCTCTCCCACTAATATCTCAACTTTTAGCACACTAAACACTTGGGGTCATTACTCTAATTTTCTGGATTTCATAATTCCTCAACCTCAATCATCAATATCACTTATTCAAAACTCTTTCTCATATATAAAATCACTCTTATATCAATAACTCATAATTTCTTAAGGATTCCCCAAAGCCCTAAAACCTTAATGCCTAGGGTTTCCATCAAAATCCTCAATCATCAATTTCACCCATTTATAAGCTTCATTTCAAGCACCATAAGCTAACAACATAGCATTCTAACCATCAACCACAACAACAACAATTTCTCCAATGGTTTTCAAATCTACGGTTTGGTTCCATATACCATTATTCACCAAAATAACACCCTATCACTCACTACAATACCTCTATAATTCAAAAACCACTAATAAAAGCCATGGGTGATTAAAATCATACCACCTTCTCCAAGCCTAAGCCCCCAAACAAAAATGAAGAGATGAGGAGGGAAGGCCATCAAATGTTTGCTCCAATATCACATCCATGCCCCATGAACCCAAGCTTACATTTTGATTTTGGTAAGAAATGGAGTGGGGAGGGGTGCCACGGTTTGGAGTTGGAGGGAAGAGAAAATAAAGAAGAAAACATAAAAGGGAGAAGGGAGAGGTGACGTGAAAGTGAAGGGGGAAGAAGAGTTTTATTTTTAACTTGGTTCCCTTTTCATTAAACTTCTCTATTTTAGATCAACAGGACCTTCGTTCGGGCTCAATACTAGATCCAAAAGTTATTCTGAATATAGTTTTGGATTCCCAATAATGTTTTTAATAGCCTTGACCAACGACATCTCTATCTGAGATACTTGGTCCGACACTCATATTTAAACCGGGTATAATTTTATCTCTTAAAATCTCAATAAATTATAATTATCCATAATAAATCCCAATTTAATTATTCTAATATTTTTCGGACATAAATCAACTTATATGTAATTATTTATTATTTATTCATCCCATTTAATTATTCTTATAAAATCTGGGATGTTACAGTCTATGTATATGTATATGAATTGACCATGAGAGTAAGTTGTGGCTGTTGTACCCTTGTTATTGTTTTGTGAAATATTCATTATGAAAAAAAAATAGAATAAATCATGATGATTATGACGAATTATTGAATACTTTGATGTTGTAAGAGGAAAGATAAATGGATCGATAACCAATGAAGGAGAATGGGATTCTCTAGGTGATATCAACTCTGTTTAAATCAATTGTAATGTTTTGAATACTAAATACTCACCCTTGTATTATTTTTATAGTGAATTAATAATGGGATGTTGCGGATGCTACGAAAACCAATGCAAAGTGAGCAAGGATCAATGCTAGAAGAATTTGGGATATGTATATTGTATGTAGATATATCACCCGATAGATCTGAAGTGGTATATGTGTGTTTGAGTCTATTTATGTTGACTAGTGTGAAGAGGGTAACTAATGGCACTGAGCCATTGGTACATATATATATACCTGTATCTATGTGGACGTGTATACATATACGTAGTATGATATCTTTACGATATGGATGATGAGAGAATGATATGGCATTGAGCCATTAGATAATTCTGCATGCATAATGACCAGGTTCTGTTTTGAATGGATATAATTATGGCATGAAGCCATAATAGATAAAATCATGCATCATGGGTAGGGTCTGTTAAAATGTATAGTTGAATAGTATTGTGTATGATTGGTATGATGAGTGGGTAACATAATGGAATGTTGTGCTAAAGATTTTGATAGGTTAGAAGGTTTTGCCTTTAGTCAGAAATATGAATTTATGGAACGAATTAAGTGAGTTTGAAATCCGACGAGTTTCTGGACCCCCTAAAGGTTAATTAGAATCCATTTAGGGTATTTGGTGCAAAGGATTTACACAAAAGACGTTTAAATTGTGTTTTACGCATAAAATGACAAACTTAAACCATATGTTGGAATTTTAATGAACGGATGGTGTCAATAATTCTGGATTAGGGAAAACATGTGGCCCGTAAAGTTTTGTGGCCATTGGACCTGAAATGGGCCAATTAGATGAGATAGAAGTTGGTCAAAATACCTAAAATATGTGACAGCTTCAGGTGCTGTCACTGTTACGTAGCGTCAGCCGGGCGTGCGCCAAAGCTGCAAGTTGAGCCTCACGCGCAGTGTGGGGCTGGCGCGCAGCGTCAAGCCCCTGTTTCAAGTTTTTAATTTACTCATTTTTAAATGGTTTTAAGGTTTTAGTTAGCTAAATATATTCCATAACCTAGTGATTTAAAATAAAAATAGACATTTCTTGAGAATTAGAATTTAATTAAATTATGCACTCGTGCAAAAATTTATTATAAAAGTTATAAATTGGGCCAAAATAAATATAAAATGACGCGGAATGTCACATAAGTCGCATTCCCCTTAGTGTTTGACTCACTAGTTTTTCACTTTGTGAGACTCATGATCAAAATAATTTTGATCCATGATTTGTAGCTACATTACTTGATGATAATATACATGTACATGTCTCAAGATCTCAATATAAATACTATTATTTGTTTTTGCCTATTGGCAATCACAATATACAACTTAGGAAGACACATTTTGAGACGCCCCAAACCCCCAAATAAAATAGGGGAAAATTTTTCACGTTTTTGAAAATATTAATAAATCCAATAATTAAAGTGGTGAAGTATTTTTCACCAAACCCCTGGATCTAAAATAAACCACTCCCATATATGAAGATATGAGAGGGTGAGATTAAAAGATTATTTTTCAATCAGAGTCAGCGCAAGAATTATTTAATTTGTTCACTGGCCGATTGATTTCCAAGAGGAGGAGTTTCATAAAAATGTGGGATGTAGTTTATATAATCTGGAGATTCAAAATATACTCCTCAATAACTGTAAAATAATGTTTAAAGAAGGAATAATACATAGGAATAAAACCTATTTAAAATAAAAATTTTAGTGGAGCATCAGGTGCCACTCGCTCAAGCGAGAATCAATTCGCTTGAGCAAGCCATCGTACCCACGTTTGAGCGAACGCTGAGCGACCTTGGGTGAAAGAGAAAAATAGGCATCAGGGCTCAGCTCGCTTGAGCGAGCCCTGTCTCGCTTGAGCGAGATACGAAGGAATACCTTGAGCGAAGCAAGCGAGACGCTTGAGCGAAGGAAGAAAAGGGCATCAGGTCCCAATCTCGCTTGAGCAGTACATGACTCGCTTGAGCGAGATTGGTCTAGAATTGAAGGTGACTCACTGGCCAATTTTCGCTTGGGCGAGGCACCACTCGCCTGGGCGAAAATCGTCCAGAATCTATATCCCTCTCCTTCGCTTGAGCGTTCCCTCATCCGCCTGGGCGAAAATTGTCCAGAATCGAAACTCTGATTCTGTGGCAATCTCGCTCGGGTGAAATGCACCTTCGCTTGAGCAAAAATGGGGCAGAAACGAATTTCCCATTCCACAACAATCTCGCTCGAGCGAGATTCCTACTCGCTTGAGCGAGTTCTGCAGAAACTCAGCAGAAACAAAAATTTACTTGAACTTAGCTCATGAAACCTTAACCCCTTCTGTTTTGGCCTTACATAGGACCATACTTTACCTCATTATGCCTGCACCAATTCATACAATACTACCATCGAAGACTACACAATTCTTCCATTGAATCAATTAACATAAACACCATCATGCTAGTATTAATCCCATGCATATAATCTCAATTCAACGTTATCTCACAAGATCCATGAACTAGCGTAAAATACTGCATTCATTCACTAAAGCAAAGTTAAGTATCATAATCCATTCTTCACATCATTTGGGTCATGTAGGAAAATTGGCCTTACACACACATGTCCAATTTTTCCCCATGACCTCCAAAATTATAAACCATTACAAAATTGAGTATATATAAACCTCATATACTCCACAAAACAGAATTCATGCCGGCCAAGGCTTACACATTCCTATCCATATTTTACCTCCTTCATACTCGGCCTCCAAAAGCTGTAGGATTTAAGTCATACCTACATCAACTTTAAAAATGGCAACGGGGAGGTGAGTAACATAATCCAAATGAATTAAAGTCATACATTATGATGAAATACATGTATACTTGCACAAATACAATCATTACACTACATTACATATCACACATCATACATCTCATAATCTCAAGTATACATTCACAATTTCAATCATTTGGATTGCCAAACACACACATCGGGTTAGTATTCAACTCTTTCCCTTTTAAATTCTCATTCATCCATTGCCACCATGGGCTTTCAACTAGGCATATCTCCAGCTATATGCAAATGCTCTTAAAGCTAATGCATATGCACAAGAATTTCTCATCAAAACAATACGGATCCGACTGTGGGAAAAATACCATATTAATTTAATTGTGGGACAAGCATAGGTGTGCTACTATGCCCCTACTGCAGTAGAAAAATTGTGTACACATATATCTCAATTCATGCATGTTTACATCATCATAATTTTACTGGTACCAAACCGCTATCGCCCATCTGTAGCACTAGTCACCCTATGACTTGCGGATCAACATCGTGGCCTCAACTACCACAAGTGCTACGGGCCCCTCCCGAACATACATCGAGAGAGCTGTGTCCCATCGGACACCAAGGTAAACTCGCTCACCAATAGAGCCGCCCGCCCACTGGGCCTGCCACTGGGCCTGCAACATATGGACAGCTTCGTGACTCATACACCGAGTCACAGGGGAAAATCACAATACGCTCATGCACTGAGCCGCCCTCCCACTGGGCCTGCCTAGTGGAACCCCCTAATATTCCACATAGACAGCTATGATATGCCATGGATGCAATACAAATGCAAATCAAGTGCATCCTCACACTATGCATCCTAGATGCCACTCCACAGTCAATCATTCACCACCACTTAGTGGATTTCAATATTTTCATCATCCTCAATCATCACCAATTCTCCTCAATACTCATACTCATTTATAGTTAGTGGTATACACATTCAATAGATCATACACATATCTTTGGGATACTCACATCACAATTCCAATTCACACATGGTTTCAAACCATCATCACATTTCATCAACATAGTATCATCGTCACTTCACAACATTACAATATTATCCCAAATACATGCCACATAATAATTTTTATTCTAAATGCATTCAAATCATAACATTTTCACATCATCCATTCAACAATCATCAAAATAATCATATATACATATTTTCACATCACCAATGGATGAAATCATGCATTTAGAAAAGTTACCCCCTCCTACCTCAAGTGAAGTAGTCATCAACACGGTTTGATGGTTCCGCCTCATCAATAGGGTCACTTCCTACATCACAATACATTATACAATCAATTTTCTACTTACTCATTAAGACTTAAATACTTATACATATATCAATAACTTGATGTTTATATCATTTTACTCTTAAAACTCCTTTATTCCATTTTATCCACCATAACCACCATGGGTTAGGTGCTACCCATTATTATTATGCACTCTAGAACCAAACCCTTTCATGGGTTTCTCCATTATTAACCTCCATCAACAAAATACCATCACCAATGACCCTTATGCATCATAACTCACATTTATTACCAACAATTAATGTTCATAAACCTCCATTATGCATTTCCCCCAAATTCATGAAGTTAGGGTTTCATAAAATTCCAACAACCATCATAAATATTCTTCTCCTTCCAACCATAAATGCATTCACTTCATTACTTCTCAAAGAAACCTCATTCTCATACAAACCCACATTACACTCTTGCATTAAATACTTTCATCAAGAACATCCATACACATGCATGGTTTCAAAACACATAAATGCCATATACCCATAACCAAAACCTTAGCAAAAATGGGTATACTTACCTCAAAACCCAAAAACGAAAATGGGTTCTAGGAGGGAGGAGAACACCAACGAAAATGAGGAAGAGAAGGAGGAAAAACAGCAGCCCCACAAGCCTCCTTCAAGCTCTCTTCAAATGAAAATGAGGAGATGTGGAAGATGAGCTCAAGTTGCTATGGTTTTGGGAGAAATGAGAGAATGGAGAAGATGATGATGGAAAGAAGAAGAAGAAAGTGAAGTGTAATGTCCACTTTCATCACGCCTACGTGAATAGAGAAAGGAAAATTTGGGTTTTTGATTTATTTTAAATTCCCATTCATTAAAACTCCATCGTTTTATAACTAACAGGTTCTCCGTTCGGGCTCAATACATCATCTGAAAATTATTCCGAATACATATTCGGATTCCCGATAATTTTCTCAACAGCCCTGACCAATATCATCTCATTCCGAGATACTTGGTCCGACACCCATATCTCAACCGGGCTTAATTTCAGCTTAACCGGTCTCTATAATTTTCTAACAGTCCCCAAAATCATCAATTTAATTATTCACAATAGTTTGGGACATTAAATACTCCACTTACCAATTTCTAATATTTATTCCGGTAATTAATTCTCTATTTTAAAATTCGGGATGTTACACATTTTTTTCATATATATGCTAAAAAAATTTTCTTAGCTCATTAGCCTTAAAATTTTACCAAGTAAAATAATAATTTGGCCTCCATTTTTAATTTAGATTATTGACGTTTACTTAGATGAATTATAAGTGACAACTCCTTTTTTGAGGGTAAAATAAATTCCCTTAGGAATTTATTCTCAAAAAAATTAGTCATTACTGTGCCACTAAAACACAATGGAACACATAATATTAAAATTTATTCATGATAACTCTATCACGAATAAAATAAATTCATTTATGAATTTATTCTCGTTTAAATTATTGGATTCAATCAACATCATATTTTCATCACCATATCATTGGTATGATGGAAATCATTGTATAAAAATCTCATTAAAATTAGATTCAATAATCTTCCAATAATTTGAACACTTATATTAGACCACAAAATCATTTTTTTAAAAGAACACCACTTATCATAAGTGATCTTATATAACCTTAATGAGAATTTTCTCAAAAATAATAATATATTTTTAAGATATATTATCACACTTCCTTACAATCATATTTGTGCTTAAAATCATATTTGTTTTATAACAATCATATATTTAAGCTACTTATTAAATCATATTAGATAACATAACTTATCATAACCTATCATGTAGGCATCAAAATAATTTTTAAAACACTGATAATATCATAATCATATAATGCGCCACACATTATCAAGTTTGATTTCACAAATCATCATAGATAGACTCATCATCATCTTAAAAATGAATACTACAAATTTTTTTCTTTGATATTCTGTTCATAGCAATAACAATTAGTGTAGAACACACTCATCAATATTAACATTACTATGACTAGAAAGTTACACAAATGTAACAGGCTATGCATATTAATTTGCAATGAAAAGTTATTAGGAAATTAAAAAAAATCATGTATTCGTCCTTGTTACTCACGTTGACAGGCACACAAATTTAAAGAATATTTCTTAGCATCGAGTATACAAATTTTAATAAGCCTTATGCAATATATCACCACCACTTTAATGGTCACAATGAAAGAAATAGAGACAGGACCAATATAACATCATAACCATAAAACTAACCAATATACTGCTCTTAGTATTTAATATACCAAAGCTCAAGAATTGACACACCCCTGTTTCTTTTCAATACTCACATAGATAGAGATATACATTACCTCAAAGATCATTCCATGTGATTCGATTTTAACAACTCTTCCATGTATTCATGATGAAAAATGTGGGGCGTAACGCAAAATAGTATGTGATATCTTCAAATTGGTTATTGAAACCGAATAGTGCAACAACAACAATGTGATAGTGAGAGAGAAAAAAAATTACTGTATTAGGATAGGAAGGAATCAAAATTTCCAATTGTTTTGAAATGATAAACCCTTAAGATTGTTAGGAAAATATTTGACTGAGGCGTGTGGAGTCACACTGCCCTTAAGGGTTTATGCGCCTATGGCGTGACCCCCTAGGATTCAACAGCCCTTCTATTAGAATGATAGGAATCAGAACTTACAAAAAGTAAATAAAATCTCTAGTTAACCCAAAATAGGAAACAACCTTTATAAAAAGAAAATAAATCTAACGAAAATAAATTGGTCAATTAAATCTCATTAATGATAAAGATGTTACAGAATAAAATATTTAAATGGGAATTAATTGGCATATTTAATTATGGTAACCGTATCAGATATTATTTTCCATTTAAAACGTAAATTGTAACCTCCCAAAATTAGATGCCCTAATAAATGACTTTTATTGGTAGGTTTTTCAAATTCAAAAATTAAATTAATTAAAAAGAAATAAAATGACTAAAAAACTTTTAAAATATAAATTAAATTTCTAACAACTATAATATTGCTTTTTCCTATTGAATGATATTACTATCCTCTTTTAAAAAATCTCTTAAATACCAAATTCTTAATAATTTAGTCCCTCTGTGATCTAGTCCACTATTAACAGAATGCTTTAAATTAATTAACTTTGTAATATCTTGATCTATTGAACTTGGTTTGTGGTATAATTTTAATTCACACTTGTATTCTGAGCATATAAATTAACAAATTTTAGAGAATTATTTTAAGAAAATAGGATTTATTTCTTAAAATATCACTTATATATATGTTACCTTAATTTTGGTTCAGTATCTATTATATAATAATAATCTCTTAAAACTATAAAAGATAAAAATATCTTCCTAAAATAAAAAGAATGAAGGATCCATCCCCATCTGAAAGGAACAACACTTTTAATTAAAATATCAGAATATATATTAATTCCACCTTTTATTTTATTTTGGTTGAGCTTTACCACGGGCTCATTTGAATAGGGTGTATATATATAATATTGTGTCAGTGCGTGTATAATAATAACGTATTAAAGCTCTAGGGGCTTGACCCTATATTTTATTAAAAAATATTTATAAATAAAGATATTATATAATAGGTTATTTTATATGTTATGTACTATAAAAAAATATCAATGTTTAAATATTTTATAAGATCAACACTGTAATAAATATTTTATTTAATTAAATAGGAAATAGAAAATAGAAAAAAAATTTATTTTATTTCTATTTCAAGTTTAAATTTTTCCTATTTTATAAATAAAAAATAAAGAAAAGCTCAATAAATTTGAAATAAATAAAATTATAAACTAATGTTGAGTTTAATAAATAGATATATAAAATAAATATTACTATGTAAAAAAATTAAAACATATATATTGTGAAAGAATAAAAAAGAACAAATTATTTTTACCATGATATTGAATATATAAAGATATAATTAGAAGAGTTATATAATTGATTCAGTGATTACAATTTACAAAAAGGGAAAATGCCCAAAGTATATATATATATATATATATATATATATATTCCAATAGTAACTGTTATTATATACCACTAACTGCACCACATGTTATAATTTTATTGATGGTTTAATAAAAAAATATATATAAAGAAACCATAACGTATAAAAAATTAATATTGAAGAAATAAATATTTTTAAGATGAAGACATAAATCTATAACTATTTTTGTGGGCTAAATGATAAATGATTTAATACCAAAAGAAAAAATAATTGATTTTTTAAATAATTAAAACTTTTGACACTGGAAATTGCATTCTTTTCCTGATCCAACCAGTATACTACCAAACAAGTCAGGGTTCACATACACACTTGCATACCCATAGTCATTAGTGGATAGGGATGGTAAAACGAGTTAGACTCATAAAATTTAACGAGGCGGACAAGAAATCCTAACTCGTTATCCACCAACCAACTTGCATGACGTAGAGATAGGTTAAGGCAAATTAAATTTTTAATGGATTATGCGGTTCAACTCAATAATCCATTATATAAAATATTTTCCTTATTTTTTAAAAGTATTTATAAAGATTTCGATGTTATGGGTCTGCTCGTGACAAGGCGGGGTTGCAATATTTTCTAACCTATTTATCTTGACAATGTTAGAAAACAAGAGAAAAAATAGGAAGTTTGATATGTATGTTGACATTGTGCTAAAAGAATTTATTCGCTGACTCACAGAATCCCCCATAATACAATAGACTTATCCTCCAAAAATGAAAGTACGAGTACTAATAAGAATTTCAAGGTAACTCAGTGAAGAAGAGAAGAAGAAGATCTTGATGTGTTTTGGAAAATTGGATTAGGTGCTTTAAATAGGAAATGAAATAATATGACTCACATCTACTAAAAGATAAATCTGCCATGGAAAATGTCTCTTCATAGAGAGACAAGTCTGTTCCAATGGTGGTTGTTGGGAAAAATGAAGGAAACATATTCGCATAACTTTGGTGTGAAAATACGACTGTACAATATCATGACTGTTAAAATGGTAATCCTTCAATTCAAAAATTAAAACAAGAAGGTTTTTAGATAAGACCCAAAATAATAAATAAAACTTCCAAAAATAAAAACCATTTTTTTCAATATTAACATGTGTAGGGTGGGGGGAATCTATTGATTTGAACTAAAATTTCCAATAACGTGTTTAGACTCATATGTGCAAAGGCCCAACACTTTCTATCATGTTTACAAATTCTACATACACATTGGTATATAAACTCTAAACAAGTCTTAACTCCAAGTAATGTGGGAACCTTTTGGAATACAACATATCCAACAATCCCTCAGATATTTTAAAAGATTTGAAGAAAATGTTTTATAAAATAGAAGAAATTTTACTAAATTAATATAACGAGTATAATGCATCAAGTTTTGTATCTTTTGGATTATGAGTCAAATTCTAGACAAATAGGCTTAAAGTACAATGCTTTAGTGAAGCAAAGCTTCTATGAACTAAACGTTTAGTATACTTTAGAGGCTTATCTATTACATCACTCCCCTATAATTCTTGTCATTTTCACTATTTTACACAAATAGCCACATATATGCCTGGTATTTCATGAGGGCTCTAGCGATTATGCCCTAATCTCATGCAAGTGGCCCCACTTGACACTTATATAGGTGACTTCATTGAATGTATGATTCATTTTCATATACCACCTATAAAGGCTATGATAGTCATTAAAATCAATAAGCTTAGCCTTAAATTTAATGCATACTAGCACTTAACACATATAGGAATGGAAAAAATTTAAAAGTGCAATATCAATTGACTACAACTTGTTATTACCTTATATGAACCTTCTTCATGGGATCTTTAATCATAAAGGTTAAGTTTTCATCATAGTCAATTTTGTTGTTGACAGGTCTTATTCCCCTCAATGTTTCATAGATAGATTTTCTACCCAATGGTTTGATTGAAGGATCAGCTAAATTCATTTCTAACCTCACAAAGTTAATGGAAATAATTCCATCTTTTAGGAGCTTCTTTACCACGTCTTATCTTAGATGAATATGTTTATTCTTACCTTTGTAAGTTTTATTTTTTGTAATGGCTATTCCTGATTAAGAATCACAATGCAAAGATAGCGAAGGTGTTGGTTTTGTTCCCATATTAATACTTGCTAAGAAGTTTCTTAATCATTTACCTTCGCTACCAATAAATTCTAAAGCAATGAACTTTGATTATGTGGTGGATTTTGTAAAAATGGTTTGTTTGGTTGATCTTTAAGTTACTACACAACCTTTAAGTGTAACACATAACCACTAGTGGATTTTGTCTCACCTGAATCTAATATCCAATTAACATCACTGTATCCTTCCAATACAACAAGAAATCCACTATACAGAATATTGTAATTCATGTTACCTCTTAAATATTTCATCATTATGACTATTGCAGCACAATGCTTATTATTAGGGTTTTGAGTGTATCTACTTAATCTGTGTAATGCCCTCGGTTAACTAAGACAGATTCCCATATCGAAATGTCCCACTTAACTAAGGTGTTACCGCTTTTGAAAATTTAAAGAAATTATTTTTATACAGTGATATTCATAAGCGTAAATTAAACTAAACAAGTTATCATATGGTCTGATCCTCTAGGTCAGTTACATACTCAAAAGAATCAGGCACACAAGCTCCCAACAAGTATTCACAAATAAACAGCCAAAAGAAATACAGCCTAGGCATTGTCGCCTATATCACTGTGGTGGTCGAAAGTGTGAGTTTAAGTCTATTGCGTCCACCAAGATGCCCACTACTGAAGGTACTCGATATCTCATCCATGCTCTTCTTGATCCTCAGTTGATAAAACATACAAGTAAAACACACAAGCAAGACTCAAGGGGGTGAGTGGATACTCTCAACCCATAGATTCCCATGCAAGGGCAAGCCATCACAATCACACTTATTCATATGGGATAAATATTAGAGGGATATAATAGTCACAGGCACAAATATAACTCACAGGGTTAATAATCAACATAGTATGCTATGCATGTGTTAGGTGTCTTATGGACTATCTTGCTTTAAGTGTTATGATGCAATGGGGCCCAAGTCTTATCATCATTATCATCATGATCACATCTCCACAGTACGTCTACTGGGAGGCATACATATCCATACTGGAGCGACCAGAGCTTGCCAAATTCTTGTAACCAACAGGGGGTAAGGACACTTTTGTCCCATTTAACATGGATTAATCACATACTCATCATAATCACGATCAAGTAGAACTGCACTACACGGTCCTAGTGACACCCGTCGTAATCGAAGCGCACCAAGTTTTCCATGGACTGTCCAGCCTCAGGGGCAACTCCAAACCATTAGATTCCCAACCTAGTTGTACTCCCAAGATTCTCCCATGGGATCGGAACGCATATGCCCTCCAGTGTACCCATAATTGTTGCTCTAGGTTCGACAATCCAACTCATCGTTCGATTTCATGTATCATATATAGCATTCATTTTTCCTTGTTCAGTCTGTTATCTTTTATTAACCGAGTGTCAGAGAGAACTCTTACATCTGGTGTCCTTGTTCTTAATGTGTCAGGAATGATTTTTTACAATTCCAAAGAATCTAGCACCTAAAAATTATATGACTGGTCTCAGTTATTGTCAAATGCATTATTTTAGGAGCACTGAGACTAAGGCTTGACTAAAAATCAAATTTTTAGGAAACCTTTCAAAATCTCAATGACTATCGATAATTTATATGTTATTCAATTTAGATATACCTCAAACTTATTAGGTATCGAAAATAGTAGAAAATGCTTATTTTACCGATTTAGTGGAAAAATTTGCCTTGTTGTATGATTCAATTCCGAACTCTGTTTCCTTTGGTATTTTAAGATTGAAACATTAAGTTAACTCATAACATTTTCTTGTACCTAAATACTTAGAGAAAGCTAGGGTAATTCGAATCGATTTTATCAGACTGTTTGGTGAATGTTGTCCCGTTGCATTAAATTACCACGAAACTTTATTCTTTTGTCGTTAGAACAAAATTACCTTTGAATTTTATTTTGTTAAGATAAGAAAATACTTCTTAACTAAGTGAAAGATTGTCTCTTACTCAAAATCAAATAAAAGGCATAAATACCTCTTTTCGCGGGTTTTATCAAAAACTTCATTTTTACCGTATTTTTGCTAGAAAACTCCGATTCGAGTGATTCTAAAGCCAAAAGTCATTAATTTTTAAAGTACTTTATTTATAAAATAAAATCTTACTTCAATTTTGTCCAAAAGTTAGATTTCATGAAATCATCAAAATTGCGATATTTTTCTCGTTTTAAAATTCCATATATCACGATTAAGAACAAGCACCGTGTAACATTGCCACCATTTATCTCTTCTCCTCTTGGGTAGTACCCACACATTAAAATTACATATCAAATAGTGCAATAAAATTATAAGGTAAAGGCAGCATGCCCGTCCTCCCGTATACCTCTATATGTACGCATTTTCACACATTTTCGGCTAAGGATTCACGCTAACACTCGGGGTTTCTCGTAACTCTTTTCAAAGAGCCACTTATACCCATTTTCTCATTGAGACGCCCCGAAAATTGGGGTAAATTTTTCATATTTTACAAGTCATTAATTGATACAATAATAACGTGGTGAAATCTTAATCAACACCCTGGATCTACGAAGAACCTATCTCATATATGGAGATATGAGAAGGCGAGTTAAAAATAATTATTAAGAAGTTTTCAATTAAACACAATGGAAAGAATCATTTAAAATGATGTTGTATGATTGGATTTAGAGAGAATGAATTTCATGACATTTATTGGTTCTTAATATGTCCAAAGTATTATTAAGATGATATAAGAAGGAATATTAATGCAAAGGAAAACCAAAATAAACAAAACAAAGGCATTTGGAGGATCAGGGGCATCTCGCTCGAGTGGATGCAGCGAGTTCCAATAGCCACGCCTGGGTGAGCCAGCGAACACACTTAAGCGAGGGAAGCAGTATGCATCAGGTACCCATCTCGCTTGAGCGAGCCCTGCTCGCTTGAGCGAGATCACTCCAGTAACTAAATAGTTCCCCTTCGCTTGGGTGAGGCATCCCCGCCTAAGTGAAATAACTCCAGTATCCATTCCCATTTCCTCTCGCTTGAGCGAGTCTCTAAGCACTGACCATTCGCCTAAGCAAAAATGGTCCAGTAGCTTTCCACCTCGGTCTCGCTCAGGTGAGGCCTTGCCCGCCAGAGCGAAATGTGACCAGTAGCCACACCTCTGATTCAATAAGATTTTGCTTGAGCGAAATTGTCACTCGCTTGAGTGAAATTGGGCCAAAGGCCACCTACTGTTACAGAGAGATCTCTCTTGAGCAAGATTCACACTCTCTCGAGCGAGTTATACAGAAATAGTGAAAAACATGCAAAGTTTCACAAAACTTAGCATACCAAATCTCATTTCTTGCCACTTTAACTTATGCTAATGCACTAGATATATTCAACCATGCATTCAAAAGTTCATCCAATCGTTTATACACTTCAAAATCAATTACCATTCATTTAATGCATAGGATTTAAATCATTTTTATATAAACTTCATGAAATGCTACAAGTTGAGAAACACATCATTCATTTGTAGTATATATCATCCACAAGCATCATATTTCATTCTCTTACATCACTTGGGTCATTAATGAAAATTGGCCATACACACCAAGGTCCAATTTTCCTACATGACCCTTAAAATCATCAAACTACAATCTAGATGGTAAAATAAGCATACATATACACTATATGCTATACAAAAATCTAGATTTGCCGGCCAAGGCGCTTCCTATACACCTATTTACCTTCTTCATCAAAACATACTTCAAAAGATTCACTCCACCCATGAGTGCCCTACATCACAAGTCTAAAAAGTGGACAACATGGGAGAGTGAGTTATATATTCCAAAAGAATGAATATGAATACCATATGATCATGTGCATATGTATCACAACATGTATACTGTAACATCCTAAAAATTTCATTCTCATGTATAATCATTTTGATTTAGACCATTAATGATATTATCCATTTTATCTCAACTTTCTACATAAATTTGGTTAGGAAAACATCTTCAATTTAATCTTTTACCATGGTAAATAATTTAACTTTATACCTTAGGTAAAAGTTAATCAAATAACTTATTACCTATTTCCTTAGTTGTTAATTTCTTTGGCTTTTCCAATTACTCTCATCAAATTACCACATACTCCACTCAAAATACGTCATCTTGTACACATTTTAATTGCTAGTTGGAGTCCGAATTTGGAAATATGGTTTACTATAAAGTTGTTCCTCTTTTTCTTTAGCTTTGCAACAAGACAAAATTTGTTAAAATCCATTAAGCTTTGAGAGAGATATGCCCAAAATACCGAAACTGTTTCAGAATTGGTATTTTACTTCAATCATATCATCTTATTCATATTTTAATGTCTAGTTAGAGTCCGAATTTGAAAAAAGTGGTAAACTACAAAGTTGTTCCTCGTTGTCTTAGCTTTCCAACAAGACTAAATTTATTAAAATCCATTAAGATCTGAGAGAGATATACCCAAAATACCGAAACAGTGTCAGAATTGATATTTACTTTAATCATACAAGCTACATTGTGTAGGCTGCGGAAATGGTCAACAATCCAGCCCATGTTTCTCACCTAAAACCTCCATTATCACCATAATTAATTCACCTAACATCCCACTACAATTCCATTAAGAAAAGCTTGTCCCCACTTGTCATTTGCATTATTAAATCAACACTACATCTTATTTCCAAGTCTGAATTCTTAGAACAAGCTAAAGTTAGCAAAGTCTCTCTCTCATTTTCTTTCATTTTCTCCATCAAAGTCACTCTTGATTTGGATCTAGGACAATAAGAGAACACTTTCAACCACTCTAGGATCCTCCATCAAGGTAAGAGGGGGTAGGATTATGAATAAATATGGAATGGGTAGAATTGTATGCTGTTTTAGGATCTTTAGATTTATTTTCATAACTTGTTACTTAATTTCAAAGCTGAAAATGTATGAATTTGACTTTGACTTCTTCATGAAAGTTGTAGCTCTTTTCGTTATGTGAATTTTGAGACTTGCACCAACTGATTTGGATATGTATAGCATGCGTTATAGTCATAATACTACAGTATGTCCGTTTTGGAATACGTACCTTCTATTTTGTCTAAATATTAATATTCTGGGAATTATACATACATATTTAGACTCTGATGTCTTTATAAAAGTTGTATATATTTATGTTATGGATCTAAGGAAAGTGGTTTCAAGTTAAAAGGATATTTGTAGCTCTAGTTATACCTAAAATACAGAAATATGTTCATGCTAAAATTTATTGACGTGAATCATTGTGTGTACTTTTATAACTGGGAATTTTGTGATGAGAATTAGTGTTTAGTGTCTTCATAAAAGTTTTAGATATTTGTGTTATGAGTAATTTAGAACTCGTCTCATGCAAAAATTATTTTTGTAGCTCCAGAAACATTGATTTTACCAACATATGTACATTTTGTTACTTTCTTTGAGATAGTTTAGTATCCTATGAGTTTGTGATATTTCTGTTTGGATTTGGAATTTTTGGTCTTCATGAAAATTATAGATAATGTAATTATTGAAACACAGAACTTGGCCTCATTCAAAAATTATTTTTATACCATGAGTTATAGCTAATTTACTAAAGATTGTCAAACCAGGAAATTTTCTAGCAATTGGTGATAATGAAAAATGATAACCTATTGACTATTATGTGATTATGTGATGTTTCTGTTTGGAATTTAAAATTATGGTCTTCATGAATGTTGTAGATAATTTTGTTATGGAACTACAGAAAGTGGAATTACTAAAAAAGGATTTAAATTGCTCATATTATGTCGTTTTAACTAATGTATGTTGCTGTTGTAAATTTTTAAAATTTACCTATGATGATTATTATGGATGAAAATGATATTTTCCATGTGGATATTGATTTATTATGAATTATTGAAGGATGATTGATTATTATTGATGTTACTGAGTGTCCTATGAATGTCATACAATATGTATATTTTTGTGATGAATAATTATGAATGACTAAATTAATGTAAACATGAATGCCTTATGGTTTATTGAGATATGTTATTGAACTGTAAATCCATGATTTTGAGAATTGATATATGTGATGTATCCTTTGAGGACTTATGGCTTTCAAGTGATTATGGAAGTATTGATATCATGGTATGTTAAATTGATAAAGAGAATTAAAGGCATTCATGCATCATAAGCATTTGGACGCACCATGGAATTTAAAGGTTCCATGATTGCCGGCCCTGGTGGGGGGTTACTCTATGATGAGTTAAAGCCTTATTTTCGTTGAGCGCCATGAAGTGTAGGGATTCATGGTTTATTCTAAGTCTTACTTGTGTAATTTGGTACTTGAGCCCCATGAAGGGTAGGGATTCATGGTATATGCTAAGTCCTACTTGTGTATTTTGGTACTTGAGCGCTACGAAGGGTAGGGATTTGTGGCATTATGCTAAGTCCTACTTGTGTCTCTATGAGACTTTTTACTGCAGTATTCCCACTAAACCAAAATGGATCCAACATGACATCATTTGGCTAAATTAAAGATTATTAAATGTAAATGACCTTGTTTGGCATATTCATCATATCATAATTATTTGTTGATTGTGTTTGTGCAATTTTACATATTTTATATTTATTCTATATTCTATCTCACTCTTACATTATTTTTATAGTGCATGCTTCACAGAATGACGGGTGGTGCAATTAATGAAGCTTTTATGTTTTATTGCTTGGACTTTGACTTCATTTGAATTTTAATGTGTTGTAATAATATTATGTACCACGTACTGCAATTATATCTATCGCTTCCACTATATAAATGTATTATGTTTTATTCATTCACGACTAGTATGCATGATAATATTCCGCATTTACCAATTTTTAGGTGACCTCAGAATTTAAATTACGAATTTCAAAATGATTCTTTAAACGTGAAAAATTTATTTCAAAAATTTGGGTTAATTAATTAGAATTTGTAATTTGGGTTTTGGGTGTCACATATACTTTGCATTCACGCATATTTCATCATCAACTATCATCACATAATACAAACATCTGTGTAAATCAAGCAATGTATAGAATCATACACATGATCTAGTCCTTCAACAAAATGGATTATTACACAACTCATCACTTTACTCAAATTATTACTTGGTATTCACATCTTTTATGTTGTCTTAATTCATTTTCTCATCTTCAACATCACCAACATCAAATCTCATCACCTTTAGCATACTTCCTCGCTATATGCAAATTCTCTTAAGCTAATGCATATGCACAATGGATTACTTCAACAATTGTAGATCTGACTGTGGGAATATAAACACCAATTATGGGATTCAAGTATGATCATCTAACCATACCTCTACTGTAGTAGTAAAATATGTATACTTATCATTAAATTGCATGCATTTCACCAATCTTTTACTGGTACCAAAGCGCATCGCCCATTTTGCAACACCGATCATTTTCACCATGACCGCGGTAACACATAATAAACATATGGTGTTACGGGCCAACCATGACTCATATCATGGTAGTTGTGATCCCAAGAACCACCGGGGACACCTTCCCATCAAAAGCCACCCCCTACAAGGGTCAACCATATGTGGCTCCCTTGAGCACAACATGGGCAGCTTTATGACTTACACACTGAGTCACAGGGGAAATAACGAATTGCTCGTGCATAGAGCCACCCTCCCATTAGGCCAACTGGGGGAATCCCCTAAAATTCCAACACCGGCAGCTATGTAGTATGCCATGGATGCAAATGCCAATCATATGCATTTCTCACTCTATGCATCCTATACATGCCACTTATCAACATCTTAGTCACCACCTCACCACAAGGTTTTTAGTGGATTTATTATCATTGATTGTTGTCATTAATAAGTCTTAGTGTGGTATTTCAATAAATTTCTCTTTCATTCATCAATAACATTCATTCCACATTCATGGTGGATGTAATCACAATCATCATATTCAAGACTTACACTTGCCAAATAATTAAACACCACCATATAGCACCACAATTATTCTAAATGCATCAATGCATGTTGCCAAAACATATCACCAACATCATATACAAACATTACAATCCTTCATAACATTAGAAGCAAGGCAAACATGCATATTGTCACATATGACAATCAAATACTATTCAACTCATGCATTTAGAACATAAAGACTCCTCTTCTACCTCAAGAGAAGAATTCTGAGTAATACGACGTACCCGTCTCGTCGTTTGGAATGGATCCTACATTAACATACATGTAAAATCCCAATCAATCAACCATTCAAGACACAATTTCAACAGTATTTACTCATAATCATATCTATAATTTCATAACATGTATAAAATATGTTATAGACATTATTTTCCCTCACTCCTTAGGCTTCGGAAATTCTTTCCCATCAAGCCTCATTCATTACATTCAAAGGCCATAAAACGACCATAGCCTAACATTCCTAAAACTAGTTCATTTACCAACATTCATATTCTCAATATTATACATTTCCTCTCAAATATATTGTCCCAATCACATTTGCCATTTTTCCCCAAATCTTAGGGTTAGGGTTTTCACCAAACCCACCAATATCCATAAATACATCATAACTCTTATCTTTCTCTAACCACACATGCACCTACACCATTAATTCTTCATAAAAGCTCACATTTATGGCAACCCACCTTAGGGCTTACGCATTTATGGCTCTTCACTAAGCCCATTCATACACATTACTCCCCTAAGCCTTAAAGCTCATAACCATAGCATTTAAACCTAACAAAATGGTGAGGATGACTTACCTCACACCAAAAATGAAAATGGAGTCAAAGAGGAAGAATGGCCAAACGAAAATAAGGATTCAAGCTTTCCTAATAAAAATGAAAGGAATGGAATGGGTTACTACCTTTTGTAAGGGTTTTAGAAGAGAAAAGTGGAGAGAAATGAAGAAGGAGAAGAAGAAGGTGTATCTTCGCCAAATGGGTCAGCAACCAATGAAAAGGAGAAGAGAGAAATGGGTTTTTGGTTTTTCTTTTAATCCTTCTCATTAAAGTTCATCGTTTTATGATAAACAAGATCCCCGTTTGGGCTTAATATTTTATCTAAAAATTATTCTGAATATACATTTGGACTCCTAATAATATTCTTAACAGCCCTGACCAATATCATCTCAATCAGAGATACTTGGTCTGACACCCATATTTTAATAGGGCTTAATTTCAGCTTATCAGGCCACAATAATTGCTAACAGTCCTCAAAAGTCTTAATTTAATTATTTCCAATATTTTGGACATTAAATAATCCATATCCCATTATTTAATATTAATTTTCTTAATTGATTCTTTATTTTAAAATTTTGGGATGTTACAATCCACCCCATCAAAAAAGAAAATTTCGTCCTTGAAATTTAAGATACCGGATTCGAATGCATCGAGGTATCGTTCCCTTATATCGTCTTCACGTTCCCATGTGAACATCTCCATATTTCCATGCTTCCAAGTGACCTTCACCAAAGGCACCAACTTGTTCCGTAATTTCTTTGCGGAATGCTCCATGATGCAAACAGAAACAAGAGGAATAGATAAGTTGTCCCGTACACCCACATCGTCAACAGGGATCACGTGCAGAGGATCATGAACATATTTCCTCAACCGTGACACATGGAATAAATTATGTAGATTTGCGAGATGCGGAGGAAGTACAATCCAATAAGCAACGTCGCCAATCCGCTCCAAAATCTCATAAGGTCCAATGAACCTAGGGCTTAACTTTCCACTTTTCAACGCCCTTCCAATTCCTTTATCACACGAGACTCTCAAGAATACGTGTTCACCAACTTGAAATTCAAGTGGTTTATACCTCTTATCATAATAACTCTTCTGTCGGTCTTGAGCAATCTTCATATTTTCGTATATCTTCTTAATTTGCTCGGTAGTCTCTTGAATGATCTCCGGCCCTAAAGCCAAATTCTCACCAGTCTCCAACCAACATAGAGGCGTTATACATTTTTAGCCATAAAGTGCCTCATAAGGAGCTATACCAATAGAGCTATGATAGCTGTCGTTGTATGTAAACTCAATCAGTGGCAAGAATCTCTCCCAACATCCACCATGCTTAAGAACACAAGCCCTTAACAAATCTTCAAGGCTTTGATAGTCCTCTCAGATTACCCGTCGGTCTGAGGATGATAAGCAGAACTAAGCTTCAACTTAGAGCCCAACTCATGATGTAAGCTTCCCTAAAATCGAGAAGTAAACTGAGGGTCACAATCCGATATGATATTAGATGGCACATCATGAAGCCTAACAATCTCCTTTATGTACAACTGGGCTAATCTCTCCAATCAACTCTTCATATTCATAGGCAAGAAGTGAGCACACTTCGTCAACCGATCCACAATCACCCATATAGCATCATTTCCAGTACGAGTGCTGGGTAGTCCAGAAACAAAATCCATAGCAATACTATCCCACTTCCAAACAGGGATCTCCAAAGGTCTCAAATAACCAGATGGTCTTTGATGCTCGACCTTAGCCTTCTGACAAACAAGGCAACATACTACAAAGTTTGCCATATCACGCTTCATACCGAGCCACCAAAAATTCTTCTTCAAGTCTTGATACATCTTGGTGGAACCAGGATGAATGCTCAATACACTTTTATGGGCTTCCTCAAGTACACATTTCCTCAAATCACCACTCGAGGGACATAAATTTGATCCTTCACACGCCAAATGCCGTCACGACCTTCCACCAGAAACAAGTTCTTCCTTTTCTCTTGAGTTCTTCTCATTTCAACCAAGTATTCATCTTTCGGTTGTTGCAATTTCATAGTTTCAAGAAACACATTAGGAACAGATAATATTTTAAGGGACATCTTCTTTGGAGTATATGTTTCCATGTCCACATTCAAGTTTCTAAATTGCTCAATTAATTCCATCTCTTTCACCATCATTGCGGAAACATGCAATGACTTCTGGCTTAAAGCATCGACAACCACATTTTCCTTTTCGAGATGATGCCTCAACTCGAACTCATAATCTTTTAGAAACTCCATCCATCGCCGTTGGCGCATATTAAGTTCTTTTTGGTCAAACAAGTACTTAAGGCTCTTATGATCACTAAAGACCATAAACTTAGAACCATATAAGTAATGTCGCCATAACTTCAAAGCAAACACCACCGCCGCCAATTCAAGATCGTGTGTAGGATAATTAACCTCATGCGGTCGTAACTGTCTCGACGCATAGGCTATCACATGTTCTCACTGCATCAACACATAACCCAGACCATGCATAGAAGCATCACAGTATACAACAAAGTCATCCAACAAATCAGGCAATGCCAACACTGGTGCGGTAGTAAGCCTCAACTTCAACTCTTGAAAACTTTCTTCACATTCATGAGTCCATACAAATGGTTGATTCTTACGAGTCAACTTCGTTAATGGTAAGGCTAAGCGGGAAAATCCTTCAATAAACCTCTGGTGATAACCAGCAAGACCAAGAAAACTTCTTATCTCCGTCAAAGACATCGGTCTTTCCCAAGCCATAACGGCTTCAACTTTTGATCTATCAATGGCAACTCCATCACTGGAAATCACATGAACAAGAAAAGAAATCTTATTCATCCAAAATTTACATTTAGAGAGCTTAGCATACAATTCTTTCTCTCGAAGAATGGATAACACAAGACGAAGATGTTTTTCATGTTCTTCACGACTCTTAGAATACACCAAAATGACATCAATGAATACAACAACAAATTGATCAAGATATTCATGGAAGATGCGATTCAAGTAATCCATGAAAATCGCAGGAGCATTTGTCACTCCAAATGGCGTCACTACATACTCATAGTGTCCATATCTTGTTCGGAAGGCAGTTTTAGGAATGTCCTCGGTCTTCACCCGAATTCGGTGATATCTGTAATGCCAGTCTATCTTGGAGAATACAACGACACCCTTCCATTGATCTAAGAGATCATCGATGCGAGGAAGAGGATATTTATTCTTTATAGTCAATTTATTGAGTTGGCGATAGTCAACGCACAATCTCATGCTTCCGTCCTTCTTTTTCACCAACAACACAGGAGTACCCCAAGGAGATACACTCGGGTGAATAAACCCCCGTTTAAGTAATTTCTTAACTTGCTTCTTTAATTCAGCCAACTCCATAGGAGACATCCTATAAGGAGCTCTAGAAACAGGTTCAGCACCAGGAATAAGATCAATAGAAAATTCCACTTCACGTAGAGGAGGCAAACTAGGGATCCCATCCGGAAAAAATCGAGAAATTCAGAAACAACAGTGATTTCACCAGATAGGGGAGTATCGCTCCCACCAACCATGCAGAACATTACAAGGAGCTGAGAGATACCTTGTAGGTCATAGTCTTCAGCATTAGAAGTCAGGAAGATCACTGTCTTGTTGTGATAATCCACCAAAACTTTGTTGGCAGACAACCAATCCATGCCTAGAATAATGTCCAGGACCTTCATAGGTAAGCACACGAGGGATACAACAAATTTCCTTCCCTCAAGATTCATCTTGACATTCTCACATTGAGTCACTGATCTCAAACAAGTACCGGTCAGTGTAGTCACCATTATAGAACCTCTCATCATACAAACAGGCACTTTTATGCGCCTCACACAATCCTCAGAAATAAATGAGTGCGTAGCACCAGAATCAAATATAACATCTACCAAAGTGCCAAGGATTTCACACTTACCACGAACAAGATTTTCAGCTTGTGTAGCTTTTTCACCAGTAACGGCAAATACTCTTCTAGCTGCTTGTGGTTGATCACCACCATTTCAATTACCATTTCTTCCACCATGGCCATTGCCATTCCTTCCACCATTATGGTTTCCACCACGGCCACCGTTGCAGTCACCATTATGACCATTACCGTTTCCACGACCATGGCCTTCAAAGCCACCATGGCCTCCACGGTTACCATTAGGGTTCACACGAGCAAGAGTATCAACATTTGCATTCCTTGCATTCAATGGATAATTAGGGTGGATATGCCCCGGTTGATTACATTGGTAGCACACCACCTCATCTTGAGGAAAATCTCTCGCCAAGTGATTAGCACCACACTTAAAACAAGTAAGGCCTTGGACATTGCCACAACCTTGGTTACCAACTCCATGACCGCCTCTAAGAGCACCATGTCCTCTTACATTTGAGGATTCATCACGAAAGAATTTCTTCTTCTTGAATTGACTATGCCTCTTGAAATCAGAGAATTGCCCCTTCAACTTAGACTCATGCTTGCCATGATTCGAATGAGTCATATCATCTTTTTCATAAATACGACACTTGTTCATAAGTGTCGAAAAACTTCTTATCTCTTGATGCTGAATAGCCCGCTTAATTTCGGGCCTCAGTCCATTTTCAAACTTCACACACTTTGATGCCTCGGTACCCTCTTATTGATAAGGAGGATAGAATGCATAAAGCTCGTCGAACTTGGAGGCATACTCCTCCACAGTCATATTACCCTGCTTAAGCTCCATGAACTCAAGCTCTTTCTTGTTTCTGTAGCTATCTGGAAAGTATTTCTTCAAGAACTCAACCTTAAAGTTTTCCCAAACCAAGGGAACATCAGCAGATATCATGCATCCTCTAGCAAGAGGCCACCATGCTTCGGCTTCATCGCGGATCATAAAAACCATATACTCCACCTTTTGTGCTTCAGAACACTCAAAGTTAGCATAAATCCTCTCCAAATCATTAATCCATACATAGGCATCCTTAGGTTTGTAACCTCCATGAAATTCAGAAGGTTTTTTCTTGAGAAAAAGATCAAGACCTTGGGCACCTTATCGCACATTCAGTTGGCCTTGTCTCTCCAATAGATCAGCAAAATGATTCAAGGTATTTGCCATAGCAGTAGCCTAACCATTCGGTCTACCCGCCATATCTTAAGCCTATACATCAAAACATGGCTCACACATGAGTATTCTAAACCAAACAATAAATTCTCAACCTATAAACTCAAAGATTTCAACATTCATTGGTCCATCATGCATCACATCATATAATCATGTCAACCTTAATACATAGTCACAACATATTCATTATTGAAGGTAAATAGTGTAAGGACTCTTGGCCGGACTCAACAACAAGTATGTCAATTTCAATTCAATAACAAATAGCCACAAATCAATCAAATAATCCATAACTCAATCAATTATAGCTCATATGATCCAATAATAAGTGACAATTACTTGAACAACACCAATTATGTCTATATCAAGAGTAATCAATGCTCTGATACCAGGTTGAGACGCCTTGAAAATGGGGGTAAATTTTTCACGTTTTACAAGTCATTAATTGATACAGTAATAACGTGGTGAAATCTTAATCAACACCCTGGATCTACGAAGAACCTATCTCATATATGGAGATTTGAGAAGGCGAGTTAAAAATAATTATTAAGAAGTTTTCAATTAAACACAATAGAAAGAATCATTTAAAATGATGTTGTATGATTGGTGATCTGTCCTGGACCGGGGTCAAGAGATCCGATCTTAAGCCAGTCACAAATAGTATGTCAATACCATCTAATAGACCAGATGTATGTGTATCCAATGTATGTATCCGTTGTCCTTGAATTAGGAGAGCGGATTGGGCGTCCTGGAGATCCTTCACACCGACCTAACGCGTTGAAGTGGGCGAATGGTGGTGTCACCTACAAAGATTCTCCGACGCTCAAGTCAGTGATTATATTCCAAGTAAGGAATGTATTCAGAGAGTAATCAGTCGTAAAAGAGCTGAAGAAGATCCCTCCCTTCAATCATGAAGTGAGTTCATATACCTGATTGGCTCGATTAACGAGGACTCGTTGGTGGGGAACCACCAACTCCCATTAGCATTATTATATTGCGCACTTACCTGCATGATTGGGTCAAGTGGCTATTTTATATTGAGCATAGAGAATGTAGACTAGGATTAGGGAACAAGTTGACCATTCCCGTGAGCAGAATTTGGCTCGTAGTGCAGGGAATTATTGATCGATCCCTGTAGCAACAATCCTTGTCTTTTGCACAGTGACGTGTGTACTATCCGATGTCATGGTGTTATCCTGAACAACCGGTATAGGGAGAACGCCTGATACGAAATTACAGTCCGGATGTATACCGATGACACCGGTTACACGTAGATGTCTCATCAAAGACTTTGAAATATGTATAGCAGATCGGATACCGGTATTGAGACCGGATCATATGTCCCCTAGCTTGTGTGAGGGACCGAATGGTTGTTCACATAAGCTACTCAACCTGCGAGAGGTCTCAATATCGGTAAGCTTACATGTGTAACAGTTCCTTAGCATCTGCTGTTATTCGTAAAGAACCGTTCTAAATTTAATAGATACGACCTTTTGGTACGGTCACAACGGTTTCAGACAAAGATTCGTTGTGTGAGAATTTCAAGAGTTTATTGGAATTGAAAGCTCTTGAAGTTCGTGTAACGGCTGTAAAGCGTGAATTGCGTTGCATGATTAGACATTAATGCTTTTAGTCACGTGGGCAAGCAATTATTGCGTCTGAGATGAAAATCTCCTTAACCGTCGTTTTGGGCTTAATGGGCCTGAAGTTTTCGAAACTTTTGGGCCTAGTGGATAGCCCTTCGCTGAGTCGCTATCGTTTTGGCGCCCAAAAATTTGGAACGGTTGTGTCGTTTCGCTTGTGAACGAATGCGTTTTATCGAGAACGACACAACTTCAAGAGGGGGTAACCGAACCTCTTCGTTTCCTATAAAAGGAACACTTAGTGGATTCTGTGTTCCACTTGCTTTTGTTTACTCAACGAAACTCTGCAGAAATTTTGCAAGGAAGTTTGCTGCCTACATTGCGAGGGTTCCTTCGTTCCTCAAATTCATCACTGTCATTTGAGGTAATTATCTCTTCTTCGTTGCTCCAGTTTTGCTTTGGTTTGCAACTCTTAGGTATAGAAAGTAGGCTTCAACTAAAAGGGGGGGAATCAGTTTCCCTCAACCCTAATAGTCGTGGGGAAGAGTCCTTGTAATTCTTCCTAAGACTGAATTGCGTCGCTCAGAAAGGGGATCTTACTTACTGCGGGAAGTGACCTTTCCCTTCTCAGAGTCGCCCTCTGATTGTAATTGTTTTTAAAATGCAGTGAGTAACGATTGCAACTTTCTGACGACATTTTATTTCTTATCGTAGATTAAGGAGTTCGGTCTAGATATTTCCAATGGCAACTGGAGAAGGATCTTCTGGAGATAGTGCCATTTCGAAGACAGCTGAAGGTCTCTTCAGCGTAGTTGCTTCGAGGCTGAATTGGGAGGAGGTTCAGGCTAAATGGCCTTTCTGTTGGGTGTCCAGCGAATTTAAGGACTTGGCCTCTCGTCATGCGGATGAGGAGGGATCCCGGATTCAACCGAGGTTCACGCTGAGTACGGATGAAGAGGCAAAAAAGTGGTATAGGGTTTACGCACCACTTCCGACAGAGCGGATATGCCATGTCGTCCCCAACAATCGTTCAGTGTACATGTACGACTTCGTCTTTCATTATTTGGGTGTCCGCTTCCCATTAACTGAACTCCAGATGGGTGTTTTGAGGTTTTTGAACTGTGCACCCTCCCAACTTTATCCCAACGGTTGGGGCCTCATCCGAGCTCTCGAAGTGCTTGGGGAGCACTTCAATTTTACGCCAACTGTAGCGATGCTGTTCTACTACACTCAGGTAGTTCGAAGGGCGAATAAGCAGGGCGGAGTTGGTCTGGTGACACTCCGGACTCTCTGTTCTTTTGTGAACTTTGAGTCTTATACTGATTCGGCCAAGGTTGATGGGAAGTCGTTTAAGACCTACTTCACTCGCATCTCCATTAAGAAGGGCAAACCAAAATTTTGGAAGGACGAAGAGGATGTTGACAAATTTCCCCTGAGTTGGACACACAAACATTTCCTCTTGAGCTCACACGCGTACTACACTGATCAATCCGATCTGTCTCGAGAGACGTCGAGAGTGTTGTTCGCACTTGAATCGCACACTACAGGTCGTCACGTCTTCTCGTGTAGGCGTTTGCTAAGTAGCTCAAGCGGAGTCCGGGAGGAATATTTGCGTACTTCTCGTTTTATTTCATCTTTCCTCCTTTACCAAATATATATATAGAATATTTGTAGTTGCTGACATCTTGTGTTTGTTCATGTAGGTGAAATAGAACAGGAAACTCTAGAAATGGACAAATTGAAGAAATTCAAGGCGGCTGGTAAATCCGTTTCCCGTGAGAATGAAGTGAAGCCCAGGCCCTCAGCCAAGGATCGTCCTGAGTTAATAATACTGACCTCGGATGCTGAAGGGGACGTTCCATTGGTTGAGGGCGGTTCTTCTGCCACTGATGAATCCACGGGCCATCCTCCAGTTTCTGAGAGGAGAAGAAAAATCAAGAATGACTCAGTGGGAGGCCCGTCCAAAAAGCGCAAAACTCCGGAGGATAGGCTTGTTGAAACCTCGGTAGCAGCTGGTGCTCCCTCTAGTCTTAATAAAGAAACTGCTGCTGGGGCTTCTGGGTCAAATCCGACCTCCTTCCCAACGACCTCGTTTCTCACCCCCTTCCTCTCCTACGAAGGTTCTACTCCTGCCACTCTTCCACCACCGATGTACAAACTCCGGCCTATGCTTAGTGTTAAAGAAATTGAAGAAGCGTGTGAGGCTGGAAGGTGGCAGCTAGCCGAACTTGCTGGAATGCTATCTTCCGTCAGCGAGTTGGCTAAGAACGTCAACAAGGTTGAGGAGCTGAGTGATAAATTAGAAGAGCTCAACCTTTCTTCAGAAAAAGACAAGGCCGCCATGAAGTTAATGGAAGATCGTCTTAACAAGTCTAAGGAGTTTGGGGATCTCATAACTAAAGAGAATCTCAAGCTCAAAGGCGATCTTAAAAACTTGGAAGGCAAAATGGCAGAGAAGGAGGAAGAACTCCGTAGCAGCCAGGATAAAAATAAGGCTGACGCTGAGGAGTGGTCTCAAAGGGAGAAGAAGCTCCTTCTTGAGATAGAGGGACTGAAGGCTAGGAAAGCGGAGTCCGAAGTATCTAGTGAGGAGCTGTCCAAGTTGCGGGGAGAATTGGCTACAGCGAAAGCTGAGAGGGAAGAAGCTGTTGACATATGCAGCCGGGCTGTTGAAGAGTCCTTCGGCCTAGCCATACGCCAAGTCTTCTACCGCAACCCCACTGCGAAACTTAACCTTTATGGGATGGATCCGTACTATGAATTCCATGGGGGAAAGTTAGTCGCAGTGGTGGATGGTCGTCACGAAGATCCTCCGACGTCCTTGTATGGTTTGGCTCCTCTTCCTGAGGGTCAATCCATGGGACCTGATTACGTCTTTCCTGCGTCTGAGGTTCCCTCTTCTGAAGAAAGGGCTGAGGCTCCTGGAGGCGAGACTCCTGCGGAGGCTCTAAAGGAAGGAGCACAAGAGCCCAGTGCTGAGGAGGCACAAAAAACTGAAGAACAGATTCCTCCTCCGTAGTTTTGTTTTTATTTACATGTATAGTTGTGTACCGGGATCAACTCCGGATTTTGAACTATTGTATGTAATTTCATTTCAATGAATGAGTTTTGATTGAAGAAATTTGTCTTCGTCGTTTCATGTATATATAAATCGTTACTAATCCGTTCTGTATAATTAATCTTAAGGCCGGATTAAAATAATAGCCTCGGAAGATTAAACAACAAATAAAATTTAGAACGGATAAATATATACATGTCCCCAAGTGCGTATTAAGAAGAAGGTGCCTGTCTCTGGGGCATGATCCTTAATTCTTTTTGGGGAAAGATGGGTCGATCCGCTGTTTAGCAAAGTAGTGTAACAGGACGGATGACTGCTTTTAATCCGTAATGCTCTCACAGGAGATGACAATATTGTTCCAAGCTTAGGGAACTGCAAGGAAGTGGTGTTTGAGTCCTTTATCATAAGGATGATGATGAGAGTTTTTTCCACACCAGGAGTTACGTCGTTGTATCACAGAATAGGTGATAAAGAGTATCCGTCCTGGGAGAATACCACTTGAAAGCGAAAGTGCGGACTGACTTTCGGAATTTTCCATCATAAGAATGATTATATGAATTGATCATGCCAGGTGTTTTGTCATCAAATCACTTTATAAGTGATTGAGATCATCCGTCTTGGGGATGTGTACAGCACCAGAAGTTATATCGTCGGATCACATAACAGGTGATTGAGATCATCCGTCCTTGAGGTGTGTATGGCGCCAGGAGTTACATCGTCATATCACAGAATAGGTGATTGAGATCATCCGTCCTGGGCAGGTACACCATGTCAAGGAGTTACATCGTCAGATCATATAATGGGTGATTGAGATTGTCCGTTCTGGAAAAGTACACAACACCAAGAGTTGCATCGTCAGATCACAGATTAGGTGATTTAGATAATCCGTCCTGGGGACATTTTTCAATCGTAGGGGTACGGATTTAGTGAATACTTCTCAAAATGATGATGAGAATTGTTCATACCAGGAGTTACATCATCGAATCACTTTATAGGTGATTGAGATCATCCGTCCTGGAATGATTATTGGAGTTCTTCGTACCAGGAGTTACATCATCGAATCACTGAATAAGTGATTGAGATCATCCGTCCTGGTGAATTTTTTCCAATCATGGGAGTGCGGATTAGGCAATTTTCGCATCCATCCGAAATCCGAGTATTACCTCTACTAGCCCCCTAGCTAATGTGAGGAAGCAGTTGTCTTGCTCATATGAGCTATATTGACCATAGCACGTTTGGATTTTCGGAATTGCACCGAAGTGTAAATATCCGTTCTGGGAACCATGTTCCGTAGTGATGAAATTTTAAGGGCGGATTCGACAATGGGAATATCAGAAGTTTATCGAATTTCGCAACCCTTGGTATTCGAGTAATGGTGGCCACGTTTGTAATGATTGGACATTTAATGCCTTAATTCACGTGGGCGCGCCATTATTGCGTTGAGTGCGCATGTCTTAGTAACTGTCACGCATAGTATTGTCGGGCCTAGTATTTGGTTTTAATAGGCCCATTTTGATGGCTCTGTGACAAAACGATGGCATTTTCGCGCCTTGATGTACTAAACGACAATTTTGGTCCACTAAACGGGGAGTCGTTTGGGAGTAAACGACAGGTTGTGTTTAGTGGGTATTTGAAAAATTTCTGTTCCCTGATATAGGCATATTTGGCAATCTCAGTTACCATTTCTTCTTGCTTCCTTGACGAACCTCTGCAAAAGTTCCAAGAAGTTCTTCGTGTCCGCCTCTGTGAATTTCAATTCACTATCCTTAGGTAACCACTTTCCCTTCGTTTTTTGTATCTCTTTTCAATATTTGAGAATGGCTAGGAAGGGTGTTAGCTTCAGTGGCGTTAGCCCTAGAGGAAGAGGAGGAAGGGCTTTGGCTCAAAACCCTAATGTTCGTGGTGGGAGGATCCCAGTGATCTTCCAGTCGAGGCCACAGTATACAGGGGGGAGGAGTCGCAATATCAAAGGCGAAGGGTGATTATACCCTCTTCAGAGTCTTCCTCCTCCAGTGAGAGCGTCGAAAGTGGGGATTTGTATCTCTCTGATGATGTGAAATTTTATCGCAGCATCAAAGCTTTCACAATGGTGACAAAGAAAGCTACTGGGAGGAAATCATCCGAAGGGGAATCTCCTTCTGAGAAGTATATCTTGAAGACCCAATCCGGCCTATGCAATGTGGTTGCACACCGGATAGACTGGGTGAAATTCCAACAGAAACGCCCATTCAGCTGGGTGGCTGAGGAGTTTCGTGAAACCCCGTCCATCCACGCTCGGGAGGATGAAGGGGAGCTGGAGCCGCGGTTTACGGTTTGGAGGAAGGACAAATACAAATGGTGTTTTAAGGTGCTCGCTCCCCTTCCATCAGAACGGATATGTCATACACCGGACGAGAGGTCCTTGTTCATGTATGATTTTTTATTTCTGAACTTGGGCGTGCGTTTCCCCTTGACGAAGTTTGAGATGGAAGTCCTGAGATTCCTGGACTGCGCCCCCTCGCAACTTCACCCTAATGGATGGGGATTGGTCCGCTCTCTTGAAGTGCTTAGGGAGCACTTCAACTTTAAACCGACGGTGGCCATGCTTTTCTACTTCACTCAAGTGGTCCGTCGTGCGAATAAGGAGAAAGGAGGAGTGAGCTTGATATCCCTCCGGACTATCTCCAAGATCATCAACTTCGAGGCGTACACTGACTCCGCCAAAGTTGATGGGCGTTCATTCAAATCTTATTATACGAAGATCAACGTCCATCCGAATGAACCAATTTTTTGGTTAACAGAAGACGGGATTCCAAAATTCCCAGTGGCTTGGACTCATGAGCATTTCTTGCTAACCTCCCAGGCGTACTACACTGAGGAGGACGAACTGAGCCCATCTTCCATCTCCGTTCTTTCGGCTCTTCAGTCCTACACAGCCTCGCACCAATTTTTCTCCTGCAGGCGTTTGTTAGGACCAAAGTCTACTTGCGAGGAATATTTACGTAATTTCCCTGCCATTCCTCATGCGTTATTATGTCATTTGCCTTGAAAATTTTACGTCTCTAATTGTGTCTTTTGACTGTGCAGGTGAAATTCAGGGCGAGTCACCAGAGATGAATAGGCTAAAAGGACTCAAGGCCAGAGAGACTTCTGTTGCGGCTGAAAATGACATTCAGGCAAAGCGGAATTCTAAGAAGGCCACTACTGAGACAATAATATTAACCTCATCTGCTGGTGACGATATTCCTCTGATCGAGGGTGGATCTGAGAAGGTTGTCGAGAAAAAGAAGAGGACAAAGCGTGATCCTTCGAAGACCTCAGACCGTCAATCCTCGCCCAAAAAGCCAAAAACTTCAAGAGGGGCTGCTGAGCCAGGGCCTTCTAAGGAAAAGAGAGCGGAAGGGTCTATTCCGGATATCCCAAGTGGTGTTATCACATATGGGGCGAAGCCAATAACGACTTATTTCACGCCCAAAGCCCCTTGCCTTCTTGAAGGTAGTTCCGGTCTTGTTCAACACCCGGTGTTTAAGGGCTCTGTTCCTGAGGGCGTTCCTGAACCTTCACCCAAGGTGAAGCCCTCGTTGAAGAATGATGAAATAATCAGAGCTTGCGACGACGGACAGAAGCACTTGGCTGAGTTATCCGGGCTCCTCAAGTCGGTTCGTGAGCTCACAGAAGAGAACGAGAGGCTCACCTCAGTGGTTGGCAAGGACAAGGCAATCATCCTCTAATTAGAAGGAAAATTAGAAGCTTCCAGAGAAGAAATTCAGAAGAAGGATGAAGAAATTGCCAAGCTGAAGAACCTTGCCAAGGAGCTGGAGGGTCAAGTTCTTGATCAGAAGAAAATCAATGCTGACCTCCATGCCAACCTTTGTGTTGAGAAGGAACGCTCTTCGAAGCTAGAAGAGGGGTTGAAGGAGGCTAAGGTTGTCCATTCTCGAGGAGTGGATGATTGGTCACGTAAGGAAAAGGAGCTGCTATTAAAGCTGGCGGATTCGAATGGCGAAGTCAAGACCCTGAAAGCAGACTTGGACGATGCTGTAAACATGTGTGATCAAGCAGTCAAGGAGGCTTTCGGGTTGGCAGTTCGTCAAGTGTTATACCGGAATCCCAAGGTGTCAATTAATTTGAACGGTATTGATCCGTTCTATGAGTTTCACCAAGGGAAACTGGTGGCCATCGTTGACAATCGTCATGAGAGTCCGCCTAACACTCCTTATAAGTTTGCTCCTTTACCTAAAGGTCAATCAATGGGACCTTCCCTCCTGAAGCCCACAAGTATAGGATCAAGCTCTCGCACTGAAGAAGGCAAGACCGGAGACAAAGGCAAAGGGAAGGAGGGAGATCCAAGCCAGAAAAAGTAGCGCCTTCCTTGTTTCCTTTTTCGTTTTATTGATTCGAATTCGCTGTGTTCCGGGATCAGCTCCGGATCATTACACGAATTGTAATTCTCATTAAATCAATAAAAGAGTTTTTTACCTCCATTCTTGTTTAGTGAAAAACAACTTTAATAGAGGGATTGCATGTGTATTGTATCATTCCGGATTTAAGTAATAAAGATCGGATTGTAAAACATGCGAGATGAATTTCATAATAAGATCACCGCTTGTGAGGGAACACATCATCGTCACAAGAACGGCTTAAGGGGAATGATTGTGAGATCGTTTAGATGAGAGTTCATTCCTCAAGATATTCGTTAAATCGTTGATGCTGTCCCCCAGTTTCATTGGGTGACGATTCACTTTGAATAAACTCTGAGTGAGATTTTCTCGTGAGAGCTTTTAGAAATTCCTCTTCAAATATTTCCGACTGAGGGA
The DNA here is from genome assembly GCA_037962975.1 of Clitoria ternatea. Classification (NCBI taxonomy): domain Eukaryota; kingdom Viridiplantae; phylum Streptophyta; class Magnoliopsida; order Fabales; family Fabaceae; genus Clitoria; species Clitoria ternatea. The sequence continues at coordinate 150,043,472 of CM075671.1, forward strand.
TTTCGGGTGAAAATGCCTTAAATTGTGGCGTACCCGAGTGAATTGTTTGTGTCGGAGTTTATGAGTCAGGTCTAAATTGAAGAAGTGATGACTCAGAATTATAAGCTATAAAACTTCCAAATAAAGAACTTCATGAGAGTATTAATTTGGAGTTCAGTATAACTTACTTGTTGTGTTTGGAGTTCGGTTTGATCCTACAGTCCATGTCATTTTTGGCCTTCGGTTTAATCCTACTAGCCGTTCTTCAATTGGTCTTTGGTTTTATCCAATGACAATTCTTCACCGACGTTCGGTTAATCCTACTAGTCGTACTCAGAGTTCGGTTTAATTCTACAATCCGAGCCTTCGATACGGGGTTCAGATCAGGGCTAATCCTGAACCTACTGCGCCCGTCACTTGGGGTTCAGCGTGGTCTTGAAGAAGAATCAGCTTACTGTGCCCAAGCCTTCGCATGGGGTTCGGTTTGTGGCCTTAAAGAAGGACCAGCCCTACAACCCATGTAGTCTTCGAATGGGGTTCGGTTTGTGGCCTTAAAGAAGGACCAGCCCTACAACCCATGTAGTCTTCGAATGGGGTTCGGTTTGTGGCCTTGAAGAAGGACCAGCCCTACAACCCATGCCCTGAGGTTCGGTTTAATCCTACAACTCAGGTCTTCACCGACGTTCGGTTAATCCTACTAGTCGTACTCAGAGTTCGGTTTAATCCTACAATCCGAGCCTTCACCGGTGTTCAGCCAAACTTACTAACCGTACCCAGAGTTCGGTTTAATCCTACAATCTGGGCCTTCAATACTTAGACACACTCGAGGAGTTACATCGTCAATTACAGAATGGGTAATTGAGATCATCCGTCCTGAGTATGTTCTTGTGCGTTGCGCATATTCGAGGAGTTACATCGTCAACTACAGAATATGTAGCTGAGATCATCCGTCCTGAATATGCTTCTGTACACCGGATAAACTGAAAATCACAGCATAAGAAAAACTCGAAAGAGTTAAATTGTTGTGAGAGATTCTTATTAAATCAAAAATAAGAATTACAATGAGAGCGTAGCTGTGAAAATAAATTCTCCAGTATTCAATCCAAGATAAGGATAGGAGAGTGTAGATAGTTCCAACAGCTAGCTATAGTAGATGCGCAAGTTTTGGGTGTTCCATTTGTTTCGGATTGGAGTGCCATCAAGGTTTTCAAGGCGGTAAGAGCCTTTGCCAGTGACCTCAGATACCCTGTATGGGCCTTCCCAGTTTGGGGCTAATTTGCCTTGATGAGCGAATTTGTTCCCTATACTTGCTTTCCTCAAAACTAAATCTCCAACGTTGAAAGTCCTTGATTGGACTCGTTTGTTGTACCGAAGAGCAACTTTGGCTTTGATGGCTTGATCTCTGATGAAAGCGTCTTCTCTGAGTTCTTGTATGACATCCATTTCGGATGCCAAGTTAGCATTGTTGGTTTCTTTAGAGAAGTACTTAACCCTTGTGGAAGCAATTTGCAGTTCCACAGGTATCATTGCCTCGACCCCGTATGTTAGACGATATGGGGATTCATTGGTGGATGAATGAGGCGTTGTCTGATATGCCCATAGGACATGACACAGCTGGTCTGTCCATCCGCCCTTGGCTTCACCAAGGCGTTTCTTTAGTCCCTTCAGCACCTCCCTGTTGGCCACTTCAGCTTGACTATTAGTTTGGGGATGTTCGACGGATGAGAATATTTGGGTTATTCCTAACCCTTCAAGCAAATCTGTGAATTTTCTATCCGTGAACTGGGTGCCATTGTCTGTGACAATCCGTGCTGGGACCCCGAACCGTGTTATGATGTTTTCATACATGAAACGACGAGTTCGGGCTGAAGTAATATGTACCACCGGCTCTGCTTCTATCCACTTAGTGAAATAATCGACCCCTACAATGAGATATTTGATGCCCCCAGGAGCAGTTGGAAAGGGGCCCAGAATATCCAATCCCCATTGGTAGAAAGGCCATGGAACAGCGGATGTGAAGAGTTCTTCCGCCGGTGTGTGGTGTAGGTTAGAGAATTTTTGGCAAGCGTCACATTTTTTGACGAAGTCAATGGAGTCTTGCTTCATTGTGGGCCACCAGTATCCAGCTCTGAGGATTTTTCGTATTAAGCTTCTTCCTCCGGCGTAGTGTCCACATTGTCCCCCATGCACTTCCTCCATTACGTCTTGCACTTCATTCTCTTTGAGACAAATCAAATAGGGCACAGAGAGTGCCCTTCTGTAGAGATTACCATCAATCATAGTGAAATATGGTAATTCTCTCCTTAGCCTCGTCTTTTCCTTCTCATCCGTAGGTAGTTGTCCATCAGCCAAGTAACGGATGTAAGGAGCCATCCATGTATCTCCGTAAAGGGAGTTAGTCATTATGGCGTTTAGAGAAGGGAAAAGAGGAATGCTGGGCGACGTTAGCGTGCTTTGAACCAGCGTAGTGGTGCTACCTGGTCGTTTAGTGCTTGCTAACCTGGAGAGTATATCTGCTCTCGTATTCTCTTCACGTGGAACATGCTTGAATTCCACCTTTGAGAATTTCTCAGTCAACTCCTTGACACAGTTCAAGTATAATTGGAGTTGAGGTTCGCGAGCTTGATAATCTCCTAAGATCTGCGAAATCACCAGCTGTGAATCGCTGCAGAGTGTCGCCTCAGAAGCTCCAATGTCAATCGCAGCTTTTAGCCCGGCCAAGCAAGCTTCGTACTCAGCTTGGTTGTTGGATGTTTTGAAATTGAAACGAAGGGAGATCTCCAGGTGTACTCCGTCGTCACTTTCTAGAACTACACCCGCTCCAGAGCCTCTTTGGTTTGATGAACCATCAACGTAAATGGTCCAATGGACTCGAGGGTAATCTGGATCAGTCCCTGTTATTTCCACAATAAAGTCAGCCAGGACTTGAGCTTTAATAGCGCTGCGGGGTTCGTAGGATATATCAAACTCAGAGAGTTCGATAGACCATTTGATCATCCTCCCAGCGAGATCGGGCTTGATTAAGACAGAACGGAGTGGCAAATCCGTTCTCACTATGATTGGATGGGCGTGAAAGTACGGACGCAACCGTCGTGAGGCCCAAACAACAGCGAGGGCGGCCTTTTCAATTTTCTGATACCGGATCTCAGCACCTTGCAAGGTCTTGCTAGTGAAATAGACCGGTCTTTGTCCCTCGGGAGTTTCTTTTATCAAGGCAACACCCAAAGCTTCATCTGAAATAGCCAAGTACAGAATGAGTGTGTCTTCGGGGTCAGGCTTTGTGAGAATGGGAGGTTTGGACAACACCTCCTTAAGTTCTTGGAAAGTTTTTTCTTGTTCCTGTCCCCACTCGAATTTCTTGGACTTTTTCAGTATTTTGTACAGGGGGAGTGACCTGTGAGCCATCTTTGGCATGAATCGTGCCAAAGCTGCTACCTTGCCATTTAGGGATTGGACTTCTTTGAGATTCTTAGGACTCTGCATGTCTAGAATCGTTTGGCACTTCCCTGGATTGGCTTCAATACCACGTTGAGTTAACATGAAACCCAAAAACTTCCCAGCAGGGACAGCAAATGTGCACTTCATTGGGTTCAGCCTCATGTTAAATTGTCTCAAACGGGTGAATATTTGGCGTAGGTCCTCAATATGATCGCCACCAACCGGTGTCTTTGCTATTATGTCGTCAATATATACTTCAACAAGTTTGGTGTGCATACCTTCGAAAACCTTGTTGATCATGCGCTGATATGTCGCCCCAGCGTTTTTCAGGCCAAAGGGCATGACTGTATAGCAAAAGACACTGCGATCATTTATGAAAGCTGTCTTCTCTTGATCCTCTTCGCACATCGGAATTTGGTTGTAACCAGAGTATGCATCCATGAAACTCAGGTATTGATAACCAGAGGAATCATCCACCATCCGATCTATATTAGGAAGAGGATAAGGATCTTTTGGACAGTAGCGGTTGAGGTCCACGTAGTCAATGCACATTCTCCATTTACCATTGGATTTAGGGACCATCACCACATTCGAAAGCCAAGAGGAATATCGGATTTCCCTGATAAATCTAGCCTTCAGCAACTCCTCAGTTTGCTGACAAGCTGCTTTCTGTTTCTCTGGACCCAATCGTCTTTTCCTTTGGGCCACAGGTTTCGTCTCTGGATAGACAGAAAGTTTATGACAGCAGAATTCGGGGTCTATGCCTGGCATATCGGCTGCAGTCCATGCAAAGAGGTCTTTAAACTCTTGCAAGAGAGCCAGCAGTCGCTGCTCTATTTCAGTATCTAGCTTGTCATTGATATGGGTGATCTTTTCTGGAGAATCTCCCAAGACGATGTCCCTGGAACTTCCATCCGGTGTGGGCTTTGATGGGTTGAACGGATCAATGTTCAAATCCGCTCTAGGGTCCAGGTCGACAAGGCTTACAGATCCAGTCGATGTTCCAGCATCATTAAGTTTCCTCTTTTTATTGGAGGCGTCCAGCTTTGTCATGTTGAGGCTAAGGTTGTAGCAGTACCTAGCCATCTCTTGATCACCCCGGATAGATGACACAGCATTATCCTTGTCAATGAACTTGATAAGGAGATGTGGGGTTGATACAACTGCCTCCATTGCATTCAGAGTAGGACGGCCTATGATGCCATTAAATGGTGATTTGACATCAATCACTAGCACCCGAGACCTAACCGTCCTGGCTCCTGGCTCGCCTTCAAACGAGATAAGGGTATCAAGATACCCTTTAGCTAGTTGCTTTGCGCCATTGAAAGCTGTTAGTTCCTGCGTGTAAGGCTGTAAGTCTGAGTCTTTAAAACCCATTCTTTCAAAGCAATTATAGAAAATAACATCGCAGGAACTTCCCTGGTCAACAAGGATTCTTCGGACGTCCTTGTTGGCGATCACAGCAGTGATGACTACAGCATCGTCACCACCAGGAATGGTTGGGCCAAAATCTTCGTCAGAGAAAGAGATTGTGGGAGCTTCAATCCCACCTCTGTAAGGGCGATTGTCTTTGACTTTCCCTTGCACAGATAGAATCATTCTGTGATGATTCTTACGGGCTGTAATTGAAGCTCCTCCTCCAGCGAACCCTCCAGCAATCATGTCAATAACTTCACGTCGGCCCTGACGTTGTTGCTGGGGCATGCTGTCTTTCTGTGCTGCATTATCAGTCATCACACCTTTTTGCTTCTCTGCAGCAGAGAACTTTCGAACCGGACTGGGGTTATTGTCATCCCCATCGTCTGGATCTCTTTCTCTTTTCTCATTCCGTTCTGCCCTGTCAAAGGATTTTTCTTTGAACAAGTATTGCTTCAACTTGCCTTCTCTAATTAGCGTCTCAACCGCGTTCTTTAGAGCTTGGCATTCATCAGTGGAATGACCATTCTGTTCATGAAAATCACAGTACTTACGTGAATTTCCTGGTCTTTTCATAGGGGCTGGTCTCCTGATGCCATATGTGCTAAGCATTGGCCATCCGACCTCTCTCAAAATCTGAGATGGTCTAGCAGATAACTGTGCATAATGGCTGAAGGAATTGACATGCCTTTCTCGAGGTCGAGGAGGGTGGTTATCCACCTTAGGACTGGTGAATGGCCTCTCTATGCGTTCTGACCTCGTCTTCTCCTTACCCTTCTGGGTTTGGGGAGATGGTGTTGGTGGCTTTTTCTTTGCAGCCATTGCCTCCAAGTGCATCTCTATGCTCACATACTTTGAGGCTTTTTTCCTGAACTCCTCAAAAGTTGCTGGGGGGCTCTTTGCTAATGAAAGAGCGAAAGCTGATCCTGGCTGCAATGCCTCAATAACGATATGCAGCTTGATAGATTCTGTGAGGTTAGGAACCAGGGCTGCTTCCTTATAAAACCTCTTCAAAAAATCTTTTAAGCCCTCTGTTTCACCTTGCTTAATCTGAGCCAAGGTATGAGACATCTTGGGTACGTCTCTGGAGATGACAAAGTGGGTTTCAAAGGCAGCTGCCATTTCCGTCCAAGAATCTATGGATCCAGAAGGCAAGCCTTTAAACCACCCGAGGGCCTCCTCAGACAATGTTCGAGGGAACATTCGGCACATCACGTCTTCATCAGCCCCCAAGTACATGGCTTCGAACACATAAGCATCAAGGTGCTTAGTTGGATCAGTTTCACCATTATACTTTCCGATGGAAAGTGGTTGAGTGGTTTGAAGGTGCTTGGGGATGCTGATGCCCATAAGTCTCTTTGAAAAAGGAACTTTCAGATTGTAAGACAATGGGGGTACTGTTGTTAAATCTCTCTTCCTTCGGGAAGCTGCATCCTCAGAATCGTGAGTCTGTTCTCCCCCCTCAAATGTAGGGATATTTGAGTACTGAAGAGTGGTGGACTTTTCACCATCAGTCGTGTGGGGAGTGTTTCGCGTGCGAGATGATTCTTTATCCTCGCTTTGCCTTTTTTCTCTTCGCAATTCCGCGAGTTCCCTCTGAAGTTGTTTGATCAACTCATCGCGAGGATCAGGATCAGATACAGTTACTATCTTCTTCGAGCTGCCCCCATGAGAATCAAAGTTGAGTTTTCTGAAAGCGTTAGGATTGGTTCTGCCTTCAGCTTGATTCTCCATGAAGTCTTGTGCTTCGCCCTCCATTGTGGATTACCTGCTCTGTCAAAGGATATGGGAATAACTTTATCGAGTCCCACCGGGCGTGCCAATGATCTGTCCTGGACCGGGGTCAAGAGATCCGATCTCAAGCCAGTCACGAATAGTATGTCAATACCGTCTAATAGACCAGATGTATGTGTATCCGATGTATGTATCCGTTGTCCTTGAATTAGGAGAGCGGATTGGGCGTCCTGGAGATCCTTCACACCGACCTAACGCGTTGAAGTGGGCGAATGGTGGTGTCACCTGCAAAGATTCTCCGACGCTCAAGTCAGTGATTATATTCCAAGTAAGGAATGTATTCAGAGAGTAATCAGTCGTAAAAGAGCTGAAGAAGATCCCTCCCTTCAATCATGAAGTGAGTTCATATACCTGATTGGCTCGATTAACGAGGACTCGTTGGTGGGGAACCACCAACTCCCATTAGCATTATTATATTGCGCACTTACCTGCATGATTGGGTCAAGTGGCTATTTTATATTGAGCATAGAGAATGTAGACTAGGATTAGGGAACAAGTTGACCATTCCCGTGAGCAGAATTTGGCTCGTAGTGCAGGGAATTATTGATCGATCCCTGTAGCAACAATCCTTGTCTTTTGCACAGTGACGTGTGTACTATCCGATGTCATGGTGTTATCCTGAACAACCGGTATAGGGAGAACGCCTGATACGGAATTACAGTCCGGATGTATACCGATGACACCGGTTACACGTAGATGTCTCATCAAAGACTTTGAAATATGTATAGCAGATCGGATACCGGTATTGAGACCGGATCAATTGGATTTAGAGAGAATGAATTTCATGAGATTTATTGGTTCTTAATATGTCTAAAGTATTATTAAGATGATGTAAGAAGGAATACTAATGCAAAGGAAAACCAAAATAAACAAAACAAAGGCATTTGGAGGATCAAGGGCATCTCGCTCGAGCGGATACCCCACTCGCTTGAGCGAGTTCCAATAGCCACGCTTGGGCGAGCCAGCGGACACGCTTAAGTGGGGAAGCAGTATGCATTGGGTACCCATCTCGCTTGAGCGAGCCCTGCTCGCTTGAGCGAGATCACTCCAATAGTTAAATGGTTCCCCTTCGCTTGGGTGAAGCATCCCCGTCTAAGCGAAATAACTCCAGTATCCATTCCTATTTCCTCTCACTTGAGCGATTTTCCAACCACTGACCATTCGCCCAAGCGAAACTGGTCCAGTAGCTTTCCACCTCACTCTCGCTCGGGCGAGGCCTTGCCCACCAAAGCGAAATGTGACTAGTAGCCACACCACTGATTCAAGGAGATTTCGCTTGAGAGAAATTGTCATTCGCTTGAGCGAAATTGGGCCAGAGGCCACCCCACTGTTACAGAGAGATCTCACTTGAGCGAGATTCACACTCGCTCGAGCCAGTTATGCAGAAACAGTGAAAAACATGTAAAGTTTCACATAAATTAGCATACCAAATCTCATTTCTTGCCATTTTAACTTATGCTAATGCACTAGATATATTCAACCATGCATTCAAAAGTTCATCCAATCGTTTATACACTTTAAAATCAATTACCATTCATTCAATGCATAGGATTTAAATCATTTTTACATAAACTTCATGAAATGCTTCAAGTTGAGAAACACATCATTCATTCGTAGTATATATCATCCACAAGCATCATATTTCATTCCCTTACATCACTTGTGTCATTAATGAAAATTGGTCATACACACCAAGGTCCAATTTTCCTACATGACCCTCAAAATCATCAAACTCTAGATGGTAAAATAAGCATACATATACACTCTATGCTATACAAAAATCTAGATTTGCCAGCCAACACACTTCCTATACACCTATTTACCTTCTTCATCAAAACATACTTCAAAAGATTCACTCCACCCATGAGTTCCCTACATCACAAGTCTAAAAAGTGGATAACATGGGAGAGTGAGCCATATATTCCAAAAAAATGAATATGAATACCATATGATCATGTGCATATATATCACAATATGTATACTTTGCATTCATGCATATTTCATCATCAACTATCATCACATAATACAAACATCTTTGTAAATCAAGCAATGTATAGAATCATACACATGATCTAGTCCTTCAACAAAATGGATTATTACACAACTCATCACTTTACTCAAATTATTATTTGGTATTCATATCTTTTATGTTGTCTTAATTCATTTTCTCATCTTCAACATCACCAACATCATATCTCATCACCTTTGGCTTATACCTTTCAGATCTTCAAGCGTCCATCCAATTGCTTCTTGATTCCTTTTTAAGACTTCAACCAGTTTTTCTTCTTCTGTTTCACTTAACAAATTACTAATAATCACTGGTTTTAAACTACCTTCTTTCAAAAAGATATACTTTAAGTTGGAAGGTAGCACTTTCAATTCAGGCCTCTTGATTTCTTCAACAGGTACTTCTTGAATTTCTTTAATTTCTCTTGACTTAAGGAAATTTTTTTTTCCTTTGATCAAGATCTTCAAGATATTTGTCTACCTGTTTTTCTTCTTCTTCACTCAAAAATTCCACAGAGTTAGTTAATAACTTATTTAAAGGATCAGAGTTTGACATACCTGTGGATATGGAGAAGCAGACCTTGTCGAGAACATCCACCTTAAAACAATCTTGTTTTGGATTGGGATGTTTCATGGCTTTGAAAACATCAAAGTTTACTTCTTCATCGTGAACTCTTACTGCTAGCTTTCCATTATCTATATCAATGAGCACTCTAGCAGTCTTCATGAATGGTCTTCCCAGAATTAGCGAAACTTCAACATTTTCTTCCTTGTCTAATACCACAAAGTCAACAGGGAACTAGAACTTGTCAACTTTCACAAGTACATCTTCCATAATACCATAGGGTCTTTTAATTGATCTATCAGCTAGTTGCAGAGTCATCTTTGTTCTTTGAGGATCAAGGTCACCAATTCTTTCATCATACTTAGAGGTATTAGATTAATGCTAGCCCCTAAGTCTAACAAGGCTTTTCCAATGGAATGGTGAAACTTCCAGGGTCTTTCGACTTTATTGGCATATTATGTTGCAAAATGGCGCTGCAACCTGCTTCTAGTTCAACAATTTCTTCATCATACCTCCTTTTTTTGGTGAGTAATTCTTTCATAAACTTTGCATATGTTGGCATCTGTTCCAATACCTCAAAAAATAGAATGTTTATGTGTAATTGCTTAAAGATTTCAAGGAATCTCTTGTATTCCTTTTCCTTATCCTTCTTTGATGGTGCATGTGGATAAGGTAAATCTTTAACTGGAGGTATCTGACCCAAATACTGATTTTTTTTAATTTTTTGATTTTTTGTTTTTCTTTTTTATCATTCTTTTCTTCATCTTCTTCTTCTTTCTTTTCTTCTTTCTCTTTTTCTTCTTTTTCTTTTTCTTTCTCTTTTTCTTCTTCTTTTTCTTTTCTTCTTTTCCTTTTTCACTATCACTTCCTAAAACTTTACCACTTCTTGTAAAAATAGCATTACATTGTTCTCTTGGATTCTGAGTGTTTGCAGAAAAACCAGAGCTTTTCATGTCAGCTACTTCTTTTGCTAACTGTCCCAATTACATGTCCGACGCTTCACGTGCAGCTTCATTTGTTTGCATGTATTGAAGCAACTGTTGGATAGATTCTTCTATTCGTGTTAGCCTTGCTGTTTGATCAGATTGTGGTTGTTGTTTGAATTGATTATTTAGAGGTCGATTAGAAGGTCCAACGTCTTGTTTTCAGCCAATATTCTGATTCTGCCAACCCTGCTGGTAATTGTTAGGAAAAGAATTACCAAGATTGAAAGGAAAATTACCTAAAGGTATTCTTTGATAGTTTAGAAAATTGGTTTGCTCTTGCTCATTTCTTTTAGGGGAACAGTAACCACATGGTTGCTCTCCCATGCAATACATACATTATTTTAATTGAGCAGGAGGTGGTGATGACATTTGAGCAATTTGAAGTTTCTCCAATTGTTTGCTCATGGCCTCAATTTGTTAAGTCAGCAATTTTTGTTGAGATAATACTGCATCATTAACCCCCAATTCAAGCATACCTGGCTTTTGTACATTACCTCTTACATGTTTTGCTTGTCGGTCACTGATGGACATTGATTCCAATATTTCTATTGCTTATTCCACAGTTTTGTTCATTAAAGAACCTCCTGCACAAGCATCTAACATCATTTTAAACTAAGCTAACAAACCATGGTAAACGATCCTTACCTTTTCAGCATCATTTAAGTTATGGTTCGGGAACTTCCTCAAGAGTGCCTTGAATCGTTCCCATGTTTCTCCTAATGATTCATCATTATTTTGTGAAAAAGAATGTATGGCTGTCATTGCTTCAAAATATTTTGAAGGAGAATAAAATCTTTCCAAAAATTTTCTCTTGACATCGGACCAATTTGCAAAACTACCGGGTGGACAAGATTTAAACCATTCTTTAGCTTTCCCAATCAAAGAAAAAAGAAACAATCTCATGTAAACTGATTCTTCTTGATTGGGTTCAAAACCAATTGTGCTGCATAAATCATAAAAAATAGTTAAGTGTTCATAAGGTTCCTCATTATTTAAACCAGCAAATTGATTATTTTGAATAATGTTTAAAATAGCTGGTTTGATTTCTACAGCAGCAATAGGTCCTTGATACATCCCCGAAACACGAGGTGGTCCATTAATAGCAGCAAACTGTCCCAATGTTCTCCTTTCAGCAGCCATGTTAGAATTTTCAAAATTTTCAGATTTTTCAAAAGTAGATGAAGTTGTAGAAGAAGTTTTTGTTTTTTTAGATTTTAATGCTTTAAGTTTCTTTACAAACTTCTTGATCTTAGGATCAAAGAACACCTTTCCTGCAGAAGATCAAGTTTGCATAAACATACTAAATAAAGAAATGTTAGTAAAATAATGTTAAAATAAATAAATGAATGAATAAATTAAAAAAAAATTACTGAATCAATTCAATCCCCGACGACGGCACCAGAAAACTTGTTAGACCCGGATAATATAATGTTGCAGGAAAATTGTTACTTTATTTTACTGTTGGGTCTATTAATTGACAAGCGCATCAATCGTTTGTAGTTTTCAAAATTTAGATATCGTTCCACTGGGATTGAAAGTCTAATAGTTACAGTAATTTTCTAGTTACTATGGTAAATTTATCAAAACTTATACACAAAAGAATAATTTATATACAATTTATACAATATTTACAAGATGGTATAGTTGAGTTGTTCATGTGGTAAAAAGAGAATAACAATCTATCTAAGAAGTTGAGTTGCAATTTTAGAATAACTAAGATACTTGAAGATAAAACACAGATAAACAAATTATGTTGGAATTTGGATCCCTAATCTAGAATAATAATGGAGGAACTCAAGTCATGCATATTTAATCATCAAGTTCATATCATTGCAGCTTAAAATCATTATAACCGATCCCTCGTGATATAAATTCTAAGCATTTACCGTAAAGTCCGATCCCTCATGAGCTTTCTCAATAAAAACTTGCATTAAGTCATGGCTTTATGGCAACAATAGTTACCAATTCTATCCCTAGTAATTGGTATATTAAGGGTATTCCAACTTTTACTTTTATTAAATCAAGTTTTAATAAGGCATGAATAATCATTCTCCCGTTTGACATTCACACTAATAAAACAAGTTTCAATACACATGAAAATCATTCTCCCGTTTGACGTTCATATTAATAAAAGATTGAAATACTAACATGGACTTGAATCATAAACATGCAGAGGTCGAATTCACAACATCATACTCAATAGATTAGTTCACCAATTCCAACATAAATAGATTAGTTACACATGGTGAAAGTAAAAACAACACTTATAATGATTGACATTACAAAGACGATGATGGAAACTTCACGATACAATGATCACAATACTACACAACACTCTCAAGTATCTAGAAAACTATTCTAGAGCTACAAACTCACAAAAGAAACACTCAAACTCGAGTGTATAAGAGAAGATAAGAGTGAGATACTTAGAATGGGATGCCTAGAAGTGTTGGAAATGGCCCTATTTATAGGGCTGAGGAAGGGTCCTGACGCTCCGCGTCAACCTGACGCTGCGCGTCAGTTTCCTGACTCAGCCTCCATAAAACAGCTCGAAGTGGCCATGATGGAATTATTTAATGAATCATGCCCTACCACTTGGCCCTGTCTCCACTTCGGTGTAGACGTTTGTGAGTAGTGGAGTGGCCAAAAGTGAGTCAAACAAGTGAGTGCTTGGCCAACCTGGCTGTGGAGTCCACGTAGCTCTAACGCTACGCGTGAATGTGATGCGTAGCGTCAGCAACTAAAGTCCCCATGCTACGTGTGGTGTTGATGCTACGCGTCAGGTTCCTGATCTTCAATTTTCTCTTTAAATTCTTCACTTTTTCACTGCAAAACTAGAGAAAATTGATCAAGGGCAGATTATTTCTAACAACTTCTATTTATTGAATTTAAAACCTAATTTTCTAACAATTTAGACTGATTTTTATTATTTTTATGAAATTTTTATTAAAGATTTTATTGTAAATTTGAGGACTAACACTTTCCCAACGAAAATGAAAGGAATGGAGAAATGAAGAAGGAGAAGAAGAAGATGTGTCTTTGCCAAATGGGTCAGCAACCAACAAAAAGGAGAAGAGAGAAATAGGTTTTTGGTTTTTCTTTTAATCCTTTTCATTAAAGTTCATCATTTTATGATAAATAGGATCCTCGTTCGGGTTCAATATTTTAACTAAAAATTATTCCGAATATACATTTGGACTCCCAATAATATTCTTAACAGCCCTGACCAATATCATCTCAATCAGAGATACTTGGTCCGACACCCATATTTTAGTCGAGCTTAATTTCAGCTTATCAGGCCACAATAATTGCTAATAGTCCTTAAAAGTCTTAATTTAATTATTTCCAATATTTTAGGGCATTAAATAATCCATATCCCATTATTTAATATTAATTTTCTTGATTGATTCTTTATTTTAAAATTTGGGATGTTACGCTCATCATCAAAACAACCATCAAACAAGTCCAAAATAACTACAAAACATACCATTCCATAAGTCCAACATTTTAAATTTCCACATGCATTAAGTTAGCATCATAAAGGCTATATTTTTAGGCACAATCACAAAGCACTTAATAAAAATCAAAGCTTCACAAGACCATTATATGCAGCTAGGGTTTCAGTGTCACATTCACCAAATATTTCATTTTTACACATGCAAAGAAAGATCCATATTTTTAAAGCCAAAGGAAATCACATGTAAGCCAAGATAATATAAAATTTTGTAACATGAATCATATATGGAATCAAGCATCATTCAGTCAGCACCAAGATAAAAATCAAATCATAGAGAATGCATGGCCAAAATCATGACTAAGATTGGTTCCAAAATCAAGGTTTTCTTTCACCATTAAAAACCTATTTTCTCAAGACTTTCACAAACCATTTTAGCCACCAAAACTTTGGAATGCCAAACAAGGTAAGAACCCCCTAATTCATGAAAATATCTGAGTAAAGAAGAAAAAAACTCCCCCTACCTCTTTTGTAGCTCACGGCCTTGAGAGGGTTTGGGTGTCTCTAAGTGCTTTCCTCCTCCTAGCTTCTTGCTCCTTAGAGAGAGTGAAATGAAGGCCTTTTAGAATAGTGGTGGTGGCTAAACCAAAGTGGTAAGGGTTACTGGTGAAGTGATGAAGAAAAATGGTGAAGAAAATGGTGAGACTTAGTGAAATTTTTGTAAAATGCTTAGAAGGAAAATAAGAGCATGGTTCGGCCAAAGGGAGGGGAGAAGGAAAAAGTGAATTTTGATCCATGTAACTGAATATATTTATAGAGAGGAGAGTGGAATTTTTGGCCAATGATAAGGAAATAAAGTACTGAATTTTTATTGGCTGATAAATTAAATGGAATGCTGAATTGTAAGAAAAGAGAGCTGATTCTTGGTTTAGAAATATCATTTTGTTTTGTTGAGAATTAGGAAAATTATTCAACATAAAAGTTATAGATCTTGTTCTCCCTTTTTAATAAACTAAAGAATTTCAAATTCTGACAACGGGAGTAGGAGATATGCCTAAAATACTGGAAGTTGTTTAGAGGTATATAAAATTACGGGTCAACACTTTAAAATAAAAACTGGGATGTTTTGGTTAGGTATTAGCTTTTGGTTTCTTCATAAGAATTATAGAGGATTTTCATACAAAAAATTGAGAAAAAGAATCATTTGATTCCGATAACTGTAGATAGAGATATGCCAAAAATACTAAAGGGTGCGTAAAAATAATGTGAATTATTGGGCTCAAGCTCTTAAAAATAAAATTAGAGGTTTGTGGGTTCAGAATTGGACTTTGGGTTATTCACAAGAATTATAGTGTGTCTCGATATGAATACTTTGGGACTAGAATGGCTTAAATTAGACACTCGTGGCCATTGCTCGGCCAGAAATGGTAAAGCATGCACATAAAGTCATCGAGAAAGGCTGGGTTTTCTCTTTTATTATTTAACACATAAAACTTCCACCTATGCTAGCTGGGTCCCACCATTGTCCACTTCCCACCAATCACCATGAGTTGAACATTGACTTCCAGTTCCTAAGTATAATCCATAAAATATATCCAACTGGTAACATATTTTACCGTATCGGCTAAAATATTGTAACATCTTATATATTTATATTTATGCATTTCATCTAAGGCAACATTTGATTATTTCATGGTTTAATTAATTCCTTCAAATTAATGTTCTTTACTGAATAAGTTCCTAGTTGACAAATATATCAAACATAAATTAATCAGTCGAAGCCCAAGATCATGTCATGAAATTCACACAAGCAAGCATCACATTTTGGTCCTTAAACCAATTACAAACAATAAAGGGTCTTACACTCTTCTCTCTTTTTAGAAATTTTACCTATCACTAGATACAAACAAATAGGGATAAAGCGCTTGCATCTTTTCCTCAAGCTTCCAGGTAGCATCTCCTTCGTCTGATTGACTCCACACTCCCTTTACAAGAGGTATCTATTTTCCTCTCAGCTGCTTTAGACATTTGCCGCTAATCTTTGTCGATGCCGCCTCATAGGTAAGATTTCCTTTAGAGAGAATTGGTTAGGGCTCAAAGTATGATCAGGACTTGGTATATACTTACAAAATTGTGAAACATGGAAAACATTATGAAGTTTGGCCAACTTAAGGGGTAAAGCTACTCGATAAGCGTTTAATTCGACTCTCTCAAAAATATAATATGGCTCTACATACTTAGGACTAAGCTTTTTGGTCTTCAAAGCCTTCCCTACTCCAGTCACTAAGGTGATCCTAAAAAATACATGGTTTCCTTCCCCGAAATCAAGTGGCTTCCTACGCTTGTCATAGTAACTCTTCTAGCGATCTTGGGATGCCTTTATAGTTGCTTAGATCTCTCTGACTTGCTTTGTAGTTCTCTAGATGACCTCTTCTCACCTGTCTAGAACTAACAAAAGGGTGTATGATACCTCCTTCCATACAAGCCTCGTATGAAGCCATTCCAATACTAGTGTGATAGTTGTTGTAGGTAAACTTCATGAGTAACAAATACCCGTGCCAATTTCCTCCGTGTTCTAGCATACATACTTACAAAAGGTCTTCAAGGGTTTTGATTGCTTATTCAGACTGACCATCAGTTTGGGGGTGATATGTTGAACTTAACTCCAACCACGTGCCTAAGGCTTGTTATAAACTTTCCCAGAAACGTGATGTAAAATGAGGATCTCGATCGAACATGTCGCAGATGACACTTCGTGCATCCTAACTATCTCATTGATGTAAATTTGAGTGAGCTTCTTCAAGGGGTATCTCATGTTGATCAGAATAAAGTGAGCAGTCTTTGTGAGTCTATCCACTACTACCCAGATCACGTCATATCCTGTTAAGTCTTAGGAAAACTAATCACAAAATCCATGGTGATTTCATCCCACTTCCCCTCGGGGAGTTCTAAGGGTTGAAGAGTCACATAGGGTTGTTGATGTTCCGCCTTCACTTTCTGACAAGTCAAACACTTTGCAACATACTCAGCTATATCTCTCTTCATTCCTTGCCACCAAAACACCTTCTTCAAATCTTGATACATTTTTGTTGATCTCGGGTGTACGCTATACTTGCTTTGGTGAGCCTCTTCCAAAAGAGATCTTTTCAACTTAGCATCTCAAGTATGGGGGCTAGAATGGCTCGAATAAACACTCGTGGCAATTGCTCGGCCAAAAATAAGGAAGCATGCACATAAAGTCATCGGGTGGGGTCTAGTTTCCTCTTTTATTATTTAACTGATTAAACTTCTACTTGCTCTAGTTGGGTCCCACTATTGTCCATTTTCCTCCAATCACCATGATTTGAACATTGACCTCTGGTTCTTGAGTCTAATCCCTAAAATATATCCGACCAGTAACATATTTTACCGCATCGACCAAAATATTATAACATATATATTTATTTTATTCATTTTATCTAAGGCAATATTTGATTATTTCATGGTCTAATTAATTCCTCCAAATTAATTATCTTTACTGAATAATTTCCTAATTGGCACATTTATCAATCACAAAAATTAATGGGCTGAAACCCAAGTTTATGTCACAGAAGTCACATAAGCAAGCATCACCTTTTGGTCCTCAGACCAACTACAAACAATGAGGGGTGTTATAATCTACCCATAACATATGCTTATATCAGCTTGAGTAAAATTCATTAAGTGTAATAAACTCCTAGTAATTTGAGCATATTCTCACTAGGACACATGTCCTTTATTTTTCTTTTTGATGGTTCATAAAACAGACTTAAAAGGGGGGTTGAATAAGTCTGTTCACTTTTTTAAACCAAAAAGTGATATTTAAACGAAAGAAAGATTTGCATAGCGAAGCAGACTTTTACGAGTTAGTAAAGGTAAGAGAGAGAGTAACAGACTTGTGTAAAAGATAAAGATCGAAATAGCACACAAGAGTTTTTATACTGGTTCACTTCCAACGCAGAAGCTACATCTAGTACCTTTAGACTTGAAGGGTTTTACGCTATATAAAATATCTCTTTCACATAATCCGTACAGACCGTGCCCTTGAGTATTATTGAGTCCAGCCACTCTTAGCTTAAGCACAAACCATGCTTCCAAGCATTCTTGACACTAGCAACTCCTAGCTCGTTGAGTATTCTTTTGCAGCACCCACTCCTAGGGTAGACCCAAATATTCTTTCACAAGCCACTTCTAACTTAAGCCTAAGTATTCTTTCAAAAGCCTCTTTAGGCCACAATGTTTCTGAACTAGTCTACTAAACTTGTGTTTACAATATATAGAAAGAATTAAAATAAACAAAATAAGCCTTCTAACTTAGCAGAGCTAAGTGTTAACCTTATAAATAGGTTTGTGAAGAAAAAAATGACTTATTTTTTAGTGAGACTTAGTACATGTACAAGATAAGAGGTATAACCTAAATGTACTAAGTCTAAAAGCTTGATCAGAAATAATATACCCATGTAAGGTGCTGAAATGTGTAAAGCATATTTCTGACATGGATTGCTAGTACTTCTAAAATGGAAATAGATTTCACATAGCGAGCTTTCATTTTCTTCATGACAATATTCCTTGATCTTGAATCTTCTACTTGAGCAGATTGCCATTTCTTCTTTTCTTGGGCTAGTATATACAAACGTCTGAGGTTTATTTATATTTCTCTCTTTCTTGATCACACTATCTTTTGTGTGATTCACCCATCTTCATTTTTCTTTTTCTCTCTTACAAGCTCTCTCTTTCTCTTTCTTTTTATTTCATATTCTTAGTGTTTCTTGCTCTCTCATTTTTCTTCTTTTCTTCACTCTTGTTCACACTTCATCTTATGTGTGTATGTCATGACGAATAGAGAGGATGATTATATATATAAGATTTCCTTGTTGAGCCTAGAAAGAGTAAGGAAAACAGTTAAGTGACCGTTGAGAGATGATACAGTTGTTGAGAGGATTGTTTGCATAAAGGACAAAAAGCTTTTTAGTTATAGAGAGACGTTATGAATAATTAATATAGGTCAGAGAGCTTTGAGACTTGTGTAATCATAGGTAGAGTAGGAATAGCATAAGTTTTCACTTAATGTGAAGGCTTTTGTACAGATGCCCTTTGAATATATAAGGCACAAATGAAAAGCTTGATGCTTTTTAGGATGAATTAAGGTCTACCTTGCTTGGTCAGTCTTCTCTTAAATCTTTTTTTTGACTTGATCTATACCAACAATGTTCTTCATACCAGATTTGTACGAGAACATCCTTTAAAAATGATTCATGGTTTGGTAATTCATAAGGTATTGATGATGAGACTTATAAAGAGCAATTTGATTCCTGTTGGAGGATTTGTAAGATGACTGTAGCAGCTACTAAGAGTAGAGTCTAATTGACGAAGGTTGTCTTTAGTGAGAGACTCTTCCATATTCTTGAAGCTTGCAGTATGCCTTTAAAGAGTCTGGGTCTGGCACGAGTCCATATAAGCTTTTTACGTTGAAGATTATTTCCTGGATGTTGATTTCTTATTTGCTTCGTCTTACAGACTTGTGTTGTGCAGAAGCTCCCTTTTTGTTTTATAGTCTATGCTTTTTATTCTGAAACACTTAGACAAGCTACCGAATAATAACAAATTATGACTTTGATTAAATTAGAGTACTTAATGTTTGTTGTCCATAAATCTAAGATTTCTTCAGAAGTCTTCTTGGTTCTAACAATCTCCCCCTATTTGTTGATAGCAAACATTGAGTCTTTTAATTTAAGCAAAGTCTTGAGAATTTTAATAAAGCTTCTTAACTAAGCATAAATTATTGTTTGAGAAATACTTACAGTGATTGCAATAGAATATCTATTTTCAAGTTATTTCTGGCTAATGTTCTTAGGGAAAATTCTTTTGTAGACAGGAACTTAGAATGATAAAGACAATAAATAATTATAAGTCAATCAATGAAGCAATTGATAATTTAAAATATTATAGATATAAGAAAATTTATGAACAACTAAAGGACTTTAAATTTAAAAATTACTAAGCAGCTTGAAATTTTGAAAGACATGATCTCAGATTCTTCGCTTCTTCTCCCCCTTTTGATATCAACAAAATAGTATATGAAGGATTGAAAGTTTTTGGGCCTTAGGAAGGGTTAAACAGACTGGTAAGATAAATCATGACTGATTTGAACTGTTTAGAACCTGCTTCTCCTCTCATCCATAAAATGTGATTCCACATACTTCATGCATCTTCCTCAGTGTTGTTATCAGACTGTAATAATCTTGATACTTCTTCATTAGGAAGTCTTCTCGATTTGGGTTCATCCCATACAGGCACATATGGTTGAACCAGATCAGAAACAGGTTCTTTTCCTTTTCTAGATGAATGAGGCTTAGCATGAGGACAGAGCCTGTCTGGAGCAATAAGGATCTTTGTTGATGGTAGGATGAAGGCAAACTTTTCTTTTCCACTTGTAATTTCAGTTAGAGATCTTCCTTGTTGTATATCTAGCAGAATAGCTTTTTGTTTTTTCTTGAGTTGTAGTACATAGCAGTATCAAATGCTCAATAAAGACTATCATCATGGAGAATTTCCTGTGCGGGCAGTGGTGAAGCGAGTTTGAGTGATGGTGAGGCAGATGGCAATTTGATTCCATATGACTGAAGTTTTGTTTCTGGATGATGAATGGGCACAGAAGTGGACATAGATGTGCAGGTTTGCAATGCTTGATTTTGAGCAAGGGCAACAAATATAGTTTTCTGAGGAGGTGGAGGTTGATCAGAGAGTATCTGAGATGGATTTTCTGAAGATGGAGGTGATGAAATGATTTTTGGTTCTGGTGTGGTTGACTTGGAGTCCGAGGAGTCAAATATCAAAGGATTAGCAGCAGAGGATCCTTCTGAAGTTATTTTTCTTGTAGAGATATTCTTCATCATTCCCATTGTAATTTTTCCAAAAGTTTTGACCGAGACAGAGGGTTTGATTGACTTTAAAGCAAGCGTTGACCAACCAGACTTTAACTTAGAAGAAGGACCAGACTTTGCAATTCTTGGAGAGACACCAAAATATACCTTTGCCTTTTTCTTGGGAGTGCCAGACTCTTGTTGGTTTGAATCTGATGAGAGCTTTTCACTGGATGATTTTGAGTCACCATTTAGAGATTCTTTAATGATTCTTTGTGCAGGAGATTTGTCAGGGATGATCACGTCAGAGAATATAGGGGCCTTGGTGATCAGGTTTCCACACATTTTCAAGTCTTTTGCATTTTGAACCTTAAAGCCATTAAGTTCAAAGATTCTGGACAAAACACCAGGGTAAGGAATCTTCTTTTGTAACTTGGAGACGGAGAAGATCAGGTAGTTCATGATTACATCAGGCAGACTAGCCTTTTCTTTTTTCATCATTAAAACCATGAAGAACTAATCCAATTTAGTCACCACGTCCCTTGCACTTTTTCTAGGAGAGAAAATTTGCCTCATCGGGGCATGGAGAAACTTTGCTTGGGAAGTAGGTCTTTGACAATGAGGGTTATTGGAGATTCTAACCCATACAAACACCTATTTGTTTCTTCTTCGAAGATAGTGGAGCTAATATACTCTTTGGAGAACATCAGACCTTCATTGGGGCAAACACATGCATGAGCAACATTCTCAGTGTAAATTATGATTCTTTGATTTTGAAGAGTTCTAGAAACAGTGAAGTCTTCTTTGTTGGCGATAGTAGTAGACCAGAAACTTATCACCAGAGATGGTGAATATGCATATATTATGGAAGAGGAAGGTAACCAACCTATACCATTCAACTCAGCCATGATATCTCTTCTGTTATTTTTGTATTCAATTGGGGAAAAGTACATTGATTCTACAATGTCATTTTCGGTAAAGGCATCCATTTTAGAGGTTGTGAGAAGCTTGATATTTTTCTGAGAAAGAAGGCTCAAGAAATTGAAGTAGGGTTTAATGAGTGGGAACAAATGGTAACAGTGAATGGGTTTAAATAGAGAGAGAAAGAGGTAGAAGCCTAGGAGTCATTTGAAGGCATTTAAAAATAGAAATGATTATAATAAATGGAGAGAGACACACAGGTTTAAATGTATGTAATTTTCAAAAACACACGCTATTCCTAATAATTAGGAGCAGTTTTCTAGAGTTACGAAATAAATGCTTAAAATAATCATAGATTTATACGAAAAATATGTGTAAAGAATTAGTTAATTTTACCAAACATTCAAACGACATATTAGAGGTCCAGACTTGCTTTCATCTACTTGTAAGAACATATCTCTGATCTAACACTTTTGTTAGTATTGCATAAGGTTAGTTTGAATATAAATTAGTTTAGTAAATATTTTCTACAGTGATATAAAGGACAATGAATATAATAATTTGAGGTCAAAAGAGAGACAATCAAACCTATTTTGTTTTACCTTCCCTTTGTCAGTTTTTCAGAGACACCAAGAGTCTGATCTTCTAATCGATAGACTTTAAATCTTTAGGTCTTCCAAGATGGTATGTGGATGTTGAGGACCCTTGTTGATGCATCTGATTTAAGACTCTTTCCATCTTCGTGCTTAGGCCAAAGAGATTAGATAAGGCTTCTTTTCTTTAAGAGGATTGGCTTTGTGCTTATTTTGCTTGAACTGTTGTAGGATCAGATTGAGGAGAGGCACCAAGAAACTTTTCCTCTACACTTGTTAGAGTGTTCATTCCCAAAGGCCATGCTCTAATACCAATTGATGATTTGGAGAGCATACTTAGAAGGGGGTTGAATAAGTCTATTCACTTTTTCAAACCAAAAATTGATATTTAAATGAAAGCAAGATTTGCACAGTGGAGCAGACTTTTGCGAGTTTGTAAAGGTAAGAGAGAGAGAGAGAGTAACAAATTTGTGTAAAAGATAAGGAGAGAAATAGCACAGAAAAGTTTTTATACTGGTTCACTTTCAACGCAGAAGATACATCCAGTACCTAGGGTTTTTCACTATGTAAAATATCTTTTTTACATAATCAGCACAGACCATGCCCTTGAGTATTATTGAGTCTAGCCAATCCCAGATTAAGCACAAACTGTGCTTCCAAGTATTCTTGACACCAGCCACTCTTGGCTCGCTGAGTATTCTTTTGCAACACCCACTCCTAGGGCAAACCCAAGTATTCTTTCACAAGCCACTTCTGGCTTAAACCCAAGTATTCTTTCAAAAGCCTCTTCAGGCCATAGTGTTTCCCAACAGGACTACCAGACCTGTGTTTGTAATAAATAGAAAGAATTAAAACAAACAAAATAAGCCTTCTAACTTAGCAGAGCTAAGTGTTAACCTAATAAACAAGTTTGTGAAGAAAGAGAAGGACTTATTTTTCAGTGAGACTTAGTACGTGTACAAGATAAAAGTACAACCTAAATGTACTAAGTCTAAAAGCTTGATCAGAAATAATATGCCCATGGAAGGTGCTGAAATGTGTAAACAATATTTCTGACTTGGATTGCTAGTGCTTTTAAAATGGAAATGGATTGCACATAGCGAGCTTTCATTTTTTTCATGGCAATATTCCTTGATCTTGAATCTTTTACTTGAGCAGATTGTCATTTCTTCTTTTTCTTGGGCTATTGTATACAAACGTCTAAGGCTTGTTTGTATTTCTCTCTTTCTTGATCACACTATCTTTTGCGTGATTCGCCCATCTCCATTTTTCTTTTTCTCTCTTACAAGCTCTCTCTCTTTCTCCTTCTTTTTATTTCATATCCTTAGTGTTTCTTGCTCTCTTATTTGTCTTCTTTTCTTCACTCTTGTTCATAATATATCTTATGTGTGTATGTCATGATGAATAGAGAGGATGATTCTATATATAAGATTTCCTTATTGAGCCCAGAGAAAGAGAGAAGAAAGTAGTTAAGTGACTGTTGAAAGATGATATAGCCATTGAGAGGGTTGTTTACACAAAGGAAAAAAGCTTTCTGGTCAGAGAGAGACGTTTTGAACAAGTAGTATAGGTTAGAGAGCTTTGAGACTTGTGTAATTATAGGTAGAGTAGGAATAACATAAGCTTTCACTTAATAGGAAGGCTTTTGTATAGAGGTCCTTTGAATATATGAGGCACAAATGAAAATCTTGATGCTTTGTAGGAAGAATCAAGGTCTGCCTTGCTTGGTCAATCTTCTCGTAAATCTTCTTTGTGACTTGATCCAGACCAATAATGTTCTTCATACCAGATTTGTACAAGAACGTCCTTTAAAAATGATTCAGGGTCTGGTGATTCATAAGGTGTTGATGATGAGACTTATAAGGAGCAATTGGATTCCTATTGGAGGATTTACAAGATGACTGTAGCAGCTACTGAGAGTAGAGTTTGGTTTATGAAGGTTGCCTTTAGTGAGAGACTCTTCCATATTCTTGAAGCTTGTAGTATGACTTTTACGAGTCTGGGTCTGGTACGAGTCCAGATGAGCTTTTTACGTTGAAGATTATTTCCCAGATCTTGATTTCTTCTTTGCTTCGTCTTACAGATTTGTGTTGTGTAGAAACTTCCTTTTGTTTTATAGCCTATACTTTATATTCTAAAACACTTGGACAAGCTATCAAAAATAACAAATTATGACTTTGATTAAATTAGAGTTCTTAATGGTTGTTATCCATATTTAAGATTTCTTCAAAATTCTTCTTGGTTCTAACACTTTTATTGAGTGTTACCATTATAAGGAATACTTTCAAGTTAGAATCAAAGTGTTTAAACTTCCTAAGAAGGTTTTCAACATATTGTTCTTAAGATAACATAACGCTCTCTCCTTTCCTTATAATTTTAACACCTAGTATCACATTTGTCTCACCCAAAACCTTCATATCAAAGTTTGAAGTAATAAAACTCTTAGTACTTGAACTGTCCTGTATAGGGGACAGGTTCTTTCAATCAAGAACTGGTATTCTTTCTATCTATCTTTTTCTCTTTTTCTCTATTTTACACCAGTTAAGTGGGATCCAGTATTATGTACCTTTAAGTTTAGTGGGAATGGAAAGTCTTCAAGTTTCACTTTGATATACACATTGGAATTTGCATTACTAGGAAAATTTTTGTGTTTCTTGCAGAGACACTTCAAAGCTTAAGTTAGTACAATGATCAATACCAGAGCAAGTATAAGTATTAAACACGCTACCTTGTTTGTATTAAACATAGGTATTTATAGGCATTGGTTGGAGGTCAACTCTGATGTAATGTGTGTTAGCGCCTGTCCTTTCAATACGAAAAGACTACTACAGGTTTAGGCATCGTTTGGTTATTAGGTTGGGTTGGTCAAACCTCGGTTTGACTAACCCCAAAAATAAACAGTCAAACAAAGTTTTGACTGTCTCGAACGGCGTGAAGGATCAATATCAACCCTTAAATTTCTCCATTTTCCCAACTTCGTTTTCCCAACTGGAAACCAAACGGACCCTTAGTCTTGTCTAACATTCTTGCAGGCTTTTGGTCTGATATAACCCTAACTCTTCTATTATTTCTCCTCCTAGACACCGGTCATAAGTGACCTGAGTTTGGAGGATGGAAGTAAAAATATTTCAAAAAACATCCTGGATACTGTTATAGCTAGTGTCGTGATGGCTACTAAAAAGCTAGTGTTATGCCTTTCAGATTGAGGGTGGTATCAGGCCCAGATTAGTACTATTTACTATATCAAGGTATGTACCAAGGATAAGCATATCATCAACATATACAAAAATAGTTACACATCATAATTTTCTATTTTAGTATAACACATTTATGAACATTAGTAGAAGTGAACCTAGAGTTAATTAAAACATTGTTAACTTTTTCATGCCATTGTTTTAAAGCTCGTTTTAAACCATACAAATATTTTAAGAAGTTTACAAACTTTGTTTTCTTTTCTAGGATCTTATTCTCTTCAAAAGAGGTATTCTTTGTCTCTTCAGAAGAGTTTTCAACAATAATTTTAATGGGTGTGTTAGAAACAATTTCTCTTTTAAAGGAAAGACATGTTTTAAAAATTAAGCTTTTTTGGTTTCAAGAATTGACAAGAAACCTACATGCAACATATGTAACTAGAAGTTCTAAAACCTAATTTTCTCTTTAAAGGATCAGGCCACATGACCTTGGTTAGACACTCCCATACTTTTAGATATTTCAAATTTGGTTTATAACCTTTTCATAATTTCTAAGGTTTTATTCCTATTTTCTTATATGGAATCCTATTTTATGGATGACAAATAGATAATAAGGCTTCACCCCATAAGTTATCAGGTATAGAAGAACTAATGAGTAAGACATTCATCATTTCTTTTAAGGTCCAATTTTCTCTTTCTACTACTCCATTAGACTTTGGTGAACAAGAGGAAGTTACTTCATGTATTATACCCTCTTTCTCACAAAACTCGTTAAAAGGAAAATATTCACCTCTTGTATCAAATCTTACTCTCTTGATCTTTCTATCTAGTTGATTTTCTACTTCGGTCTTATAAATTAAAAACATATCAAAAACCTCATCCTTATTCATAATAGATACAATTTGGTATATTTAGAGTATTCATCTATAAAAGTTACCTAGTATATTTGAATTGATCATGGTCGGGGTGCAAGGGCCGGCCTAATGACTAGTCCTTAAAGATTATCAAATTTTACACGGGTCTAGTGGGGATCCGGTATTATATCCTCTATTACAATAGGGAATAAAGGTCTTAGAATGATTCCTCGTACCAAAGCACCAACCTTACACGTTGTGAGGTGAAAGGGGATGTCACCTACAAGGACACTCTAACACTCAAGTTAGTGAATATTCAAGGAGAATATCAGAGCTCAAGCATAAGTTCAAGTGAGAATGTTCTACCTTTCATTGTTGATATGTGAGTATTTATACCTGGGGGTAATAAAAGAGTTGTTTTGAGTAAGTTGGCTTACCGTACAAGGTGTCAACATGATTCTGATAATTTGTAGAAAGGCCGACACGCAACAGTGACCCTACCTACCAACCGCACCTTTCCATCAAACACTTTGCAAGTTACTTCCTCAACATGCGATTGCATAAGTTAACTTTGACTATTCAGTATTGAGAGAATAACTCATACCGGGGCTAAGTCATGAGTCTTATGCATGATGTTGGGAGCCAGTGTTTAAGCTTCAATACTTTGAGTAATGCCAGTCTTGCATGGCAGCTTCTACGTTAAATGACCTTGGAAAGATGTTTGTTCACAAAGAGACAAACCTATTCCAATGGTAGCTCTTAGAAAAATGGCAGGAAACACAGTCTCTCAACTTTGGCAGGAAAACACAGTTTTTCAATATCATAATGGTTAAAGATGTTACTTGAAGTAACACTTGAGCTTATAAGTTTTGAGTTTATTTTACTTTTTACTTTTTATCCTTACTAATATTTTTTTTAAAATCACTCGTCTTATTTAAAAGAATATAATTTTTAATGTCATTTTACATTTAATAACTAGTTTTCTCAAACATACTTTAATTCATTTAGCTAGCTCATTAATTTCTAGCTACTAATTTTCAACTAGTTTATACGTTTTTAATTAAGCTTTTAACTAATTTATCCATTAACCTCAAACCTTAAACTTAAAGGGTAATGTTTAATGAATAATTTTTGAAGAGAAAGGCGACTCTTTATTTTTAATTTTAGACATATTTTTAGAATATGTATAATAAAATAATGAAAAACAATAAAAAAATTATATTAAATGTTAAATTTTAATTCAGATGCATTTAACAAAATACAAAAAATTACTTTTTTAGAATTTTGGAGTTACTATAAACATTTTTTAGAAAATATGGGTTCAAAATTAATCTCCACAAATGTATAAAAAATTGCTTACAACAATTTCTTCCATAAAAATACATAGGTAATCGAATTCTATGGATCTAATGATAGTCATAATTAGGGTAGTAGAACAACTCATATAAGTAGATCCGCATAATCAAGGTTGTAGAAGTGCAAGCAAACCCTCTACATATGGCTTGCAATTATTGAGGACCTCTAGATTTTTTAAATCCCATAATTTTGTATTAGCTTTTTTTATTTTTACCTTCCAATTATGTTGGTCTGACTCTTCCTCTCCCCACATTTAAGTGATATTATGCTTGCCTAGAAAATTATTACTGATTTTTAAATATTAGAAGCGGAAGGGACTAATTTTCTTAATTAGAACATGACATCCAACAATTTTAAGACAACTCTGTTCACAATTGACAAATACATAGGCAAAATTATGACTAATAATTTAAGATAGTTTAAATTATGTAACTAGCTTAAACGTTTATTAAATTAAATAACTTTATTTGATAAAAATAAATTTATTTTAGTACTTAATGCTACTTAAAATGAGTTTATTATATTTTATAACAATTTAATCTTTACTTATATTTTTGAAAAAACCTACTTTAATGTATTTTAAAAATATATTTTTAACTAATTTCATTAAACATTTTTACTTCTAATTTATTAGTTTTTAATATTGAACTAATTTATTCAATAGATTTATCAGATAAACCTAATCTCATTTTCAAAATATTCGTTCATATTTAGGTGAAGCACAAAGTCCAAAGAACAAGATGATCATCATCACAAATATGATCTGGCGCCGCTGTAACTCACCATCACAAACGCAAATTCTTTCTTCATTTACACTGAAGCAAATATCCCAAAACAACTTTAAAGTTATCATATTTTATTTAATCATAAGGAGTAAAAAAGTAATTTTGAAAAACACATGATGATCTATGATCCAATAGATTCCATATGTATAGTATTATTTGTGCTTGTCAAGTGAGAGTTTCCAAGAAAAAAAAGATAAAGAATAGAGAAGGGAGGGATTATTGGAGGATTTGCTTCTAGAAGGTCTTATCGTTACTGCTTACATATTTTATTTGTTTGTAGTTTTTGATGATATTAAGGCATCTGAGGAAGAGAAACCCAAGGGATGCTAGTGAGAGGTGAGAATTAATAATTAATAATTAATAATTTAATATTTAATCTATAACGGATAACCTCATTTCTGTGGGCGTTGCATAACACGCACACGGTGGTGCTCCACTCCTCCCACATGCCTTACCTTCTAGAAGATAGGGTTCCACCCCGCCATTCGTTTCCAGACCATAAAAATAAATACTAAGCAATATTAAATTTAGGGTTTAGGTTTTGGGGAATTAGGGTTTAAAACCAAAATATTTAAAATAATCTAAACAAGAGGGATTGATTTTTTTATTGAGTCGGGATTGATTTACACCAATTACAAATTGATTGTAATAGTTAGATATTAGATCTCAAATATGTAAATATAAGAGTTTGATGTGTCCAACCTAAATTTAAAATTTTTATTATTTTTAAATATTTTCACACCTTAACCCATGGAATCCCACCCACTTCTTCCTAATATATCACTACAAAGGAAAATATTTTCTAATATAAGAGATTTTGCTTGGGACATACTCTCACACATCATATGCTTGGGATTTTTAGGCTTTAATGTGGGGACTTTGTCCCACGTAAAAACCAATATGGTTGTTGCTTTGGAGTAAGTCTGCGCCAATGCATGCAAAATTGAAAAAAAAAGGTTCTTGGTCTTGTATGCGACTTTTAGATCATTTTTTGGGAACTTGTCGCACACAAGTTCTTCGTTTCATGTTGGAAGAACTCTCATCTTTCCATTTCTCTTATTCCTTATACTTTCTTCCTTATAGCAATGCCCCCTTTTTCTCCTCTACTATTTTCATTTCCTAAAACCTTCGTTTTATCTTCGTTTTGTATGATACTACGCCACTCTCACTACTCCACTCATTGATTTACTTTGTTCAACTAAATTTGTTTGGAGTACAGAAGCCTCAAGGGCATTTATAAAATTGAAAACATGTCTCATTATAGCTCCCATACTTACTATGCCAGATTTCTCTAAGACGTTTGTAATGGAGATAGATGCCTCCACCATTGCCATAGATGTTGTCCTAACATAACAAGGACGCCATTCATCCTTTTTCAATAAAAAGTTGAGTCCCAAAATAACAATGGCCTCCGTTTACGTCTGCATGATGTTTGCTATCACTGAAGCTATAAAAAGGTGGCGTCAGTACTTAATTGGGAAACATGTTCATATATTAATAGATCAACAAAGTTTAAAGCACTTGCTCACTCAGACCTTTCAAATTCCAGAACAGTACAAATGAGCCACAAAACTTCAAAGTTTTAGTTTTAAAATTTTTTACAGACTAAGTGCTTCTAATAGAGTAGTAGATGCTTTATCACGTAAGTTTGAAGACATTTTTTCCTTTTTTTTTCTATTTCTTAACATATACCAAACCTCATCCACTCTCTACACCATTACTACACTTATAATGCTACTGGCCAAGAAATTTATAAAAACTACGCATCTAAAGACTCAAAATTTCCATAGCAAATAATATTTTATTCTACAGATGTGAGATTTTCATATCTGACCACCCATCCTGGAGATCTAATTTGCTTCACGAGTTTCACTCTACTCTAACCGCGGGATACAGTGGCCCCAAACACTCTATTGCTCATCTCGCAACTTCCTTTTCGTAGCCTGGTTTATCCACTAATATGAAGGTTTTTATCTGTTTCTGTCACTAATGTCAAACCTCCAAATACATACCTATAAAAAAATAAGGGTTGTTACAAGCATTATCAATTCCATCATAGGTTTGGGAAGAACTTAGTATAGACATCATTACTCACCTGCCCAAGTCTTTTGGCCACATCGTAATTTGGGTGATTTATTATCGCTTAACCTAATATGTCTATTTTATTGCACTTCCCACCCAATATTTTACACTAGACATAGCCCATTGTTTCAATGTGGATATTTGTTGCCTTCACGACATACCTAAATCCATAGTCATGGATAGAGACCCAATATTTGTCAGTGCTTTTTGGAAGGAACTTTTCAGAATACAAGACACAACTCTAAAATATAGTTCTTCTAACCATCCGAAGACTGATGGACAGAATAAAGTGTTGAACCGAACTTTGGAAGCATATCTTCATTGTTTCTATACTGATCACCTGTGGACCTGGTTCAGATTTCTACACCTTGTTGAACCCACCATTTTGCCATATAGATGCCTCATTTCCAAGCACTCCAGGAAGACCACCACTGTTATTCTCACACTACTTCCCGGGCTCGACTTATCTTAGCTCCCTGGAAGACCTTTTTTCTCAACGACAGTAACTGATGACATCCTTCAAGGCCACACTATCATGGACTAGACAGAGCGTGATCTCCCAGGTGAATTATCACTGTCAAGACTGCACCTTTGAAATCAGAGACATGGTCCTTCTACGGCTGCTACCATATCAGCAATAGTCCCTCATCTGATGCTCCAACCAAAAACTAGCCCATAAATTTTTTGGACCTTACAAAGTTATTAAGAAGATAGGCCAAGTAGTTTATAAGCTAGATCTTCCCCTTTAGACTCACTTTCACCCTGGTGTTCCATGTGTCTTTATTTCAGCATCACTATGGAAATAACCTAGAAGCCCATTATTTCCTACTTCCCTCCCACTCTTCTTCTCCATATTGTTATTCAAGTGGCCTCAATACTCAAGAGGGGGGGTGAATTGAGTTTTTAAAAATTTCACTTAGAATGCCTTTGAACTTGATTTCCTTTTCACACTAGATAATAATATACAAGAGACAATAAGTATGATGCAAGAACTGAGGTAGAAATATGTGCAGAAGTCACTTTGGCAATTTATCAAACACTTGGTGTGCAGAGTTTTAGCTAAGTCAAATTAACCAAATTTAAGC
Source organism: Clitoria ternatea (assembly GCA_037962975.1). Lineage (NCBI taxonomy): Eukaryota > Viridiplantae > Streptophyta > Magnoliopsida > Fabales > Fabaceae > Clitoria > Clitoria ternatea. The sequence goes on from CM075671.1 coordinate 150,074,859, forward strand.
AATGCAATCACAATCAAGAAAGTGTCCCATCCAAATGCAGTATGTAAATGCAAGAGAGTAAGGAAGAGAGGCTTGCAAACTGATTTAACGAGTTCCACCAACCCGGTGTACGTCTCGCCTTCAAGCAACCCACTTGAAGGATTTCTACTATTGAAGTTTAGAGATACAAGCTATGAGCAATTGCAGCTTCCTAGTGTCCCACACTCAAGAACTCAATCCTCACTAGCACAAGGGCAACCCACCCAATCTCTCAAACTCTCAATACCCAAAGGTTGAACCCCAACCTTTGTGACCACTTAACCTAGAGTGAAACTTGGTGTTTGGTGTTTATGTTTACAAGCAATTAACTCTCTCAATAAAGTAGATATACAAATGAAAGGATCTCACAAATTCTAACTCTTAACAAGAGAGGATATACAAATCTAAGCTCAAAGTTTCAGAACAACAAAACTATACAAGAGAAATTGAACTCACAATGCACAAATAAAAGCTAGGAATGATTTCTCCTTGATCTGTTTTTGTGTAGCTTGAATCAATGGTGCATTTATAGGCCTTGGAGAGCTTCTAGCCATTGCAAATGAGGTCCAGGTTGTTCCCCATGATTGACATAGAGTATGGGTCTCTGTTTCCCACTAAAAACACTTTTCGAGACATATTTCCCACTAGTGTAATCGATTACGCCTCAAGCTGTAATCGATTATGCTTCATTTTCTTCAGTGTAACAGGCCTTGTAATCGATTACGGTTTTCCATGTAATCGGTTATCTTGAAGACAGAACCTTGGTAATTGATTATACATTCCTTGTAATCGATTATATTTTATACTTGATGCATTTGTTCCTATTAAGCAGCATAGTAATCGATTGTTATATATGAGTAATCGATTACTAAACAAACAGAAACTTTGTAATTGATTGTTGCTTGTCTTGCAATTGATTAGTAACAACACAGAACCTTGGTAATCGATTGGTGCAGCCTTATAATCGATTAGGCATTATACCTAATGCCTTCCATTCTTTTTCTCAGCTTGGTAATCGATTAGGCTTCTTGTTGTAGTTGATTATATGACAAACAGAGACTGTGTAATCGATTAGCCTCCATGTACTAATCGATTAGCATACGTATTTTTTAGGCCTGATGCTTGGCTCTTTGTTTTTCTTCATTTTGTCTTTCCACTAGTTTATGCATAATACTCTAACACTTAGAGTCTTCATGAAAGTCTTTTGCAATAGTTATTTTGTCATTATCAAAACCATATAACCTAAAACAATTATTCAAACACATTCTCCCCCTTTTTGATGATGACAAACAATGTTCATCTCAGGAGGGTGTTAGTCCAGTTAAAGTTTTCTCCCCTTTCTTGAGGAGTTTATGCATATCATGAAATTGTGCCTTTAACCACTTGTTATTAAATCTTAGAGCTTTTGTTTAACTACTTGTTGTTTTTAATCTTTATAGATGAACTCCTATTTGAACAACTCATATTTGTCTCCCACTTTGTAATCATCAAAAATAAATAATGCAAGCCAAGAAGATGATCAAAAACTAAAATTCATTCATAAAGGAAGAGTACATAATCAAAATACAGAAATTAATGTAGAATTGGAAACAAGGCAAAGTAAAATAAGAAAAATCTAATTATCCATATTGAAAAAGTGAAGATCGGTTATTTTGTTGGCGAGATCATCATATTTCTGCTCCATCATCTCAAAATATTGTTGCTTGGTGGTTTGAAGTACTTGAAGAGAAGTTTCAAGCCTTTCAAAATGGCGATCAAGGTAAGCATAAAGAGATGAAAAGGGATCAGGAGGAGCAGAAGATTCTCCTTGAGCAACAGGGTCAGCAACAGGTGAGGTAGGATTAGAGGGATGATCTTCTTCAAATGGACTACTTCCATGAATTCTGTCGCTTTTGAAGATCCATCTTCCTGAAACATTGACCATTCCCATTTTGGTGAGATGGTGAGTGCCAATGCAAGCTTGTGCAGATACCTTTTCTGGAAGTTCCCCGACAACATCAACACCATAGGCTTTGAAGCTTTTGGTGAGGAGAATAGCATATGGAAGCTTTTGTTGCTCCTTGGCCTTAAGCATATGAAGCTTGAGGAGTTGAATCTAATTGATCTCCTTTTGGTTCAGTATAGCCCACATTAAAAGTACATCATCTTCTTCCACTAAAGCATAATTCCCACCACGAGGGACCAGAAGTTTTACCAAAAAGAAGTGAAGGAGACAGTTGTTAAGAGTGAGATGTCCTACCAGTTTATGATTGCTAAGGGGACGGTTGGCCTTCCATAAGGTTTGGCGAGCAGCAATGCCATTGAAATCCCACTCATCTTCTGGATGGCCACTGGCAAATTCAGCATTGAAGAGAGGAATTTGGGTAATCTCAGCAAGTTGCTCATTTATGATTTTTAGAGTCACATTTTTGACTCTAGCTTCAAGCACCCCATCAACAAGTCTTAAATTGCAACAGAAAACTCTCATAAGTTCAAGGTAGTAAAATTCCTCTTTGAGAGTAAGAAAAGGAATGAGATTGTAGTGGTGGAGGGAATGGGTGAAGGTAAAACTAGGATTATTAAAAACTTCAGCATTGATGAAGTGAAGGGAGATGATATTCTTCTTTGAAAATTTCTTGATGAAATTATGAAGGTCTCTAGGATTTGAGAAGAATCTTGAAAAATCAAGAGGGTTATTGGTTTGGGTAATGGAGGACCTAGCTCTCTTAACATTTCTTGAAGAAGACATGGTGAGGAAGAAGGAAGGAATGAAAGATTTTTGAGAGGTTTGGGAGGGTTTAGAGGAGAAGAGATTTGAGGTGTAAGATGAAAAGAGTGGGGAAGGGGTATTTATAAGGTTTAGAGGGGAGATGTAGGGTTTAATGGAGGGCTAGGAGTGCTTTGGGCCAGATTTCGCTCAGATTAAGCATTAACTTTAGTGATCTTGGTGTTCCGTAATCGATTACGAGTAAAGGTGTAATCGATTACACCCCTTAATAATTTAAAACGACAGGCGTTCTAATCGATTATACCTAGTGTATAATCGATTGTGTTAAAAACATAAACTTGGCAATCGATTAGAAAGAGGGGATAATCGATTATTTAGAAGATAGAACGTCAATAATCGATTTGTCAAAGACACTAATCGATTAGATATAACACAGAGATTTACTAATCAACTATTTGCAGCTATGTAATCGATTATGAACAAGACAGAAAGACGCTAATCGATTAGATAAGGCTATGTAATCAATTATGACAACCCAAAAATGTTTAAATCACACGTTTTTCAATAAAAGGCATCAATGGTTCAATTTTCATGGACTAGAACATGCTTATTTCATCAATCAATCATTATTTACTCAACAAGCACATTGTAAGTCAAAATTCATCAATATCAATCAAGATAAAACTCAATTAGTTATGTCTAATATGCCTAATTCTCTCCTTATATTAATGAATTGGTCTTTTGCAAGTGGTTTAGTGAATATATCAGCTAATTGTCTAGAAGTTTCAACATGTTCAAGCACACAATCACCCTTTAACACATGATCTCTAATGAAATGGTGTCTTATCTCTATATGTTTGGTCCTTGAGTGCATGACAGGATTCTTTGAAATATTAATGGCACTAGTATTATCATATTTAAGAGGCACATGGTCTAATATAACACCAAAATCTAGAAGTTGTTGCTTCATCCAAAGGATTTGGGCACAACAACTACCAGCTGCAACATATTTTGCCTCAACTATTGATAATGCTATACTTACTTGTTTCTTGCTATGCCAAGATACAAGAGAACTACCAAGCAAGTGACAAGTACCACTTGTACTTTTTCTATCAAGTTTACATCCTGCAAAATCAGAGTCAGAATAACCAACAAGAGTGCATTCAACTCCTTTAGGATACCATAAACCAACATCTTGAGTTCCAACTAAGTATTTCATTATACGTTTCATGGTAGTTAAATATGATTCTTTTGAACATGCTTGATATCTTGCACACATACAAATAGCAAACATGATATCCGGTCTACTAGCAGTTAAGTAAAGTAAGGATCCAATCATACCTCTATATTTTGTGAGTTCTACATCCTTACCTTTCTCACATCCTTGTCCAAATAACATGAAATGCTCATAGGTGTGGCAATTTCATTTGCTTTGTCCATGTTGAACTTCTTGAGTAACTCTTTGCAATATTTAGATTGACTAATGAAGGTTCCTTCTTTAGTTTGCTTGATTTGCAATTCGAGGAAGAATGTGAGTTCTCCCATCATGGACATCTCAAATTCATTTTGCATTATCTTAGCAAACTCCTTGCAAAGTGATTCATTAGTGGAACCAAAAATGATATCATCCACATATATTTGTACCAATAGTATGTCATTCTTTTTATGCTTAATGAATAATGTTGTGTCAACCTTTCCTCCTTCAAAGTTGTTTTCTAAAAGGAATTTGTTTAACCTTTCATACCAAGCCCCAGGTGCTTGTTTTAAACCATACAACGTTTTTCTTAGTTTGAAGACATGATTTGGAAATTGATAATTTTCAAAACTAGGAGGTTGTTCAACATATACTTCTTCTTGAATATATCCATTCAAGAAGGCACTTTTGACATCCATTTGATACAATTTGAAATCTCTACAACATACAAAGGCCAATAATAATCTAATAGCTTCTAGCCTAGCTACGGGAGCATACGTTCCTTCATAGTCTATTCCCTCTTCTTGATTATATCCTTAGTAACTAATCTAGCTTTATTTCTTGTTATTATTCTATTTTCATCTAGCTTGTTCCTAAATACCCATTTAGTTCCTATTATTTGGTGATCATTGGGTCTTGGCACTAGTTCCCAAACTTTATTTCTTTCAAATTGATTTAGTTCTTCTTGCATGGCCAATGTCCAATGTTCATCAATAATAGCTTCATCAATGGTTTTCGGCTCAATTTGAGAAACAAATGCTAGATGATTACAAGTATTAAATGAGCGTCGAGTACTTACACCCTTAGTGATATCACCTATAATGTTGTCCATGGGATGATCCTTTGAAGTGATCCATTCTTTTTGTTGGAGTTCCTCACTTTGGGTTGTATCTCCTTCTTGGTTACCTTCTTCTTTATCATCCAAGTTCAACTCTTGGAAGGTACCTACAAGATCATCAACTTCCTTTCTCGGAGGATTATGGCCATTTTCATCAAATTTCACATGAATAGACTCTTCAATGGTATTTATTTATTTGTTAAAGACACGATAAGATTTACTAGATGATGAATATCCAAGAAAGATTGCCTCATTAGATTTTGCATCAAACTTTCCTAGATTATCCTTTCCATTATTGAGCACAAAGCATTTGCATCCAAATACATAAAAATAAGAAATATTGGGTTTTCTACCTTTGTAAAGCTCATAGGAGGTTTTCTTCAAAATTGACCTTATTAAACATCGATTCAAGACATGACAAGCCGTGTTTACCGTATCGGCCCAAAAATGTTCTATAATATTATTTTCATTTAACATGGTTCTAGCAAGCTCCACCAAAGATCTATTTTTCCTTTCAACTACTCCATTTTGTTGTGGAGTTCTAGGAGCTAAAAAATTATGTTCAATACCATGTTTTTTACAAAACTTTTCAAATAGTTGATTTTCAAATTCTCCCTCATGATCTATTCTAATGGATGCAATCTTTGAGTTTTGTTCATTTTGGATAACCTTGGCTACTTTCTTGAATGCATGATATGCTTCATTTTTATGAGCAAGAAACAATACCCATGTATATCTAGAATAGTCATCCACAATCACTAGACCATAATAATTACCACCAAAGCTCTTGACCTTAGAGGGTCCAAACAAGTCCATGTGTAAAAGTTATAAAGGCCTTTGAGTTGAAACAATGTTTTTGGCTGGAAAAGATGCCTTTACTTATTTTCCCTTTTGACATGCATCACAAAATTTATTTTTAAATTTTAGCTTTGGCAAATCAATCACTAATTCTTTAGAAACAAGTTTATTTAGATGGTCTATATGTATATGAGTTATTCTTCTATGTCATAGCCATGATTCATCCTCTCTAGTCATAAAGCATTGTACATCATTTGAGGATAAACAATCAACATCAATCATGTAAATATTATCAATTCTTTGACCAACAAACTTTACCTCTATTTTTCTTATTTTTAATTATGCAACCATTTGATTCAAATATTACTCTATATCCTTTGTCACATAATTGACTTATACTAAGCAAATTATGTTTAAGTCCTTCTACATATAATACATCATTAATTGAGGTGGAAGAAATTTTACCAATTTTTCCAATGCCAAGGATTCTACCTTTGGTATTATCTCCATAAGTTACACTTCCTTTTCTCTTGGGTGTGAATGATGTGAATTTGCTTATATCACTCGTCATGTGCTTTGAACACCCGCTATCTAGGTACCAATGGGTGTTGCTTGCCTTGAAGCATACCTACAAAATAAGTTAAGTTAAAGAACTTGGTAGCCATTTTATGTTGGGTACTTTTGGGTTAGTTTGTGGTAATGTCCCTTTGGGAACCTACACCTTTCTAACAACCTTTTGTCCATACTTTCTAACATGACAATTTAAAGCATTATGTCCTTTAATACCACAATTATTACATTTCATAAGAGGCGATGAAGATTTTCTAGGAGGCACAAAGAAATTCTTATAATGTTTTTCCTTTTTAGTGGTATTATATCCTAATTCGGATTTGTCAAACATGCATCTTTCTTTTCCAAGTAATGCATCTAGATTATCTCTACCATTTGTGAATTTCTCAAGAGTTTTATTTAAGTCTAGGACTTTCTTTTCTAGGTGATCATTTTTCTTGAAATATTCACATGATTTTGAGTAAGTTTGGTTTTCAACAATTTTCTTTTTCAAAGTCTCATTTTCTTTTACTTGCTCAATTAGATGCATCTCAAGAGTTTCTATGGTTTTTCTTGACAACTTATACTTACTAGATAGTTTGATGTATTTGTCATACAATTCTTCAAATGCATCACACAATTAATCTTTGTCAAGTTCATGATGATTTACCTCATCTTCCTCTTCATGGTGTTTGTCCATTAAGCAAAGATTTGCTTCTTCATTATTTGATTCTTTGGAGCTACTTATATCATTTTCTTCTCAAGCGATGTATGCTCTTCTTCTCCCTCTTCTTTCTTTGTTCTTGTTCTTTAGGTTTGGACAATCTACTTTAAAGTGTCCTTCCTTGCCACATTCAAAACAAGAGGGTGGGGAAGAATTATCTTTGATCATAGGTTTCTTACCTTAGTTTATGAAGCTTCTTTGAAACTTCTTTTTCTTCATGAACTTGCCAAATCTCTTCATAAACAGTCCGAATTCTTCATCTTCATCAAGGTCACTTTCGGATTCTTCTTCATTAGTTGAAGTGGCCTTGAGGGCTAGTCCTTTCTTCTTGGAGGACTTTTCTTCTTCCTCTGTATTCTTCAAGTCTTTGAGCTCTTGCTCTTATTCTTGTAGCTTACCAAACAAGGTTGCAAGTGACATCTCGTTGATACTAGGAGATTGTTTGATAGCGGTGACAAGAGGTTACCATTCCCTAGTAAGACTTTTTAATACTTTATGAATGAGCTCTTTGTTAGTGTAAGTCTTACCAAGAGTAATAAGGTGATGGATAATTAAGGTAAACCTCTTTTGCAATTCAATAATGGTTTCTCCCGAGTTCATCCTAAAACTCTTATATTGACTAGTGAGTGTGCTAATTTTAGAATCTTTTACATCACTAGTTCCCTCATGAGTGACTTGGAGAGTGTCCCACATTTCCTTAGCGGTTTTACAAGTTACAACTCTAAAGAACTCATCTGGACCTAAAGCAAGGGTGATGAGATTTTTAGCTTTGTAATTGTATTGGACTTTCTTTTCCTCTTCACTACTCCAATCATCCATGAGTTTCTCTACTTGTTTACCATCAACAACATGCATAGGTATAAAGGGACCATTTTTAATTACATTCCAAATTTTCAAATCAATAGATTGTATAAAAATTTTCATCCTTTCTTTCCAAAAGGCATAACCTTCCCCATTAAAAGCGGGAGGTCGATTTGTAGCACCACTCTCGGGAAACATATTATATGAAGTAGAGGTCATCTTTAATCTCTTGAAGCTGTTAAGCTTGATCTACCAATAGTCAAGCTCTAATACCACTTGTTATTCAAGTGGCCTCAATACTCAAGAGGGGGGGGTGAATTGAGTGTTTAAAAATTTCACTTGGAATGCCTTTGAACTTGATTTCCTTTTCACACTAGATAATAATATACAAGAGACAATAAGTATGATACGAGAACCGAGGTAGAAATATGTGCAGAAGTTACTTTGGAAATTTATCAAACACTTGGTGTGTAGAGTTTTAGCTAAGTCAAATTAACCAAATTTAAGCAATGAAATCACAATCAAGACAGTGTCCTAGCCAAATACAGTATGTAAATGCAAGAGAGTAAGGAAGAGAGGCTTGCAAACCGATTTAACGAGTTCCACCAACCCGGTGTACATCTCGCCTTCAAGCAACCCACTTGAAGGATTTCCACTATTGAAGTTTAGAGATACAAGCTATGAGCAATTGCAGCTTCCTAGTGTCCCACACTCAAGAACTCAATCCTCACTAGCACAAGGGCAACCACCCAATCTCTCAAACTCTTAATACCCAAAGGTTGAACCCCAACCTTTGTGACCACTCAACCTAGAGTGAAACTTGGTGTTTGGTGTTTATGTTTACAAGCAATTAACTCTCTCAATAAAGTAGATATACAAATGAAAGGCTCTCACAAATTCTAACTCTCAATAGGAGAGGATATACAAATCTAAGCTTAAAGTTTCAGAACAATGAAACTATACAAGAGAAATTGAACTCAGAATGCACAAATAAAAGCTAGGAATGATTTCTCCTTGATCTGTTTATGTGTAGCTTGAATCAGTGATGCATTTATAGGCCTTGGAGAGTGAGACGCCCCTAAAATACGGGGGAATTTTTCGCATTTACCAGTCATTTATATATCCGATAATTAAAGTGGTAAAGCTTTTTACTCAACACCTAGATCAAGAGAAACCACTCCCATATATGAAGATATGAGAGGGTAGGTTAAAAGGTGATTTTATAATAAATTTCTAATTAAAAATAACAGAAGAATTTATTAATTTTGATGTTGCATGATTGACATTAAAGAGAAGGTATTTCATGTAGTGTAGAGATTTATAATATGCCCCAAAATACTCTTAAGATGATGCAAGAAAAGGGTTCAATGCAAGGGAGATTTAATCATTTGAAATAAAATAAAATTTGTGCATCGCTTGAGCGAGCTAGCATAGGCACGCTTGAGCGAAAACAGGAAAGGCTGAGCAAGGGAGAGTTTGAGCATCAGGGGGTCCCTTCGCTTGAGCGGACCCCATCTCGCTTGAGCGAGATTCGAAGGCCACACCTGGGCGAGCCAGCGAGACACTTGAGCAAAAGAGAAGTATTTGCTTCAGGGGCCAATCTCGCTTATGCGAGTTACATCTCGCTTGAGCGAGGTTGCTCCAGCAACGTTGGGGACTTACTGCCCGATTTTCGCTTGGGCGGGGTAAGGCCCGCCTGGGCGAAAATCGTCCAGTGTCTGTGATCCCCTGAAAATAGGGGTAAATTTTTTGCGATTATAATAGCATTAATTTATGAAAAACGTTAAGTGGTGAAGCTGATATTCGATTACCCTAGATCTATGAAAGACCTATCTCATATATAGAGATATGAGAAGGTGAGTTAATATAGACTCGGTGAGGAATTCACAACTAAAACAATGGAAATAGTTAATTAAATTAATGCTATACAATTGGATTTAAAGTAATAAATATCATGAGGATTAATGACCTCAAAACATGCCCAAGGTGTTATAAGATATTACAAGGAAAAGGTTTGCTACAAAGAAGTGGGAAAATATTTAAAGCAATGCAATATGGGGATTCTGGGCACCACTCGCTCAAGCGAGAACCACACTCGCTTGAGCGAGTCCCAATGGAACGCTTGGGTGAGCCGCCGAGCGGGCTGAGCGAAAAGGGGAAAAGAAGTTTCAGGGGCCACCTCGCTCGAGCGAGCCCCATCTCGCTTGAGCGAGATCCACAGGATTCGCTTGGGCGGAGACAACGAGCGTAAGCGAAATTTGTCCAGAACCAAACCTACGCTCACTCGCTTAAGCGAGTACCACCTTCAAGGGCCATTCGCTCGAGCAAAATTAGTCCAGTGGCAAAACCCCTCACTCTCGCTCGAACGAGGCCCTACTCGCCTGAGCGATTTTCTTCCAGTGACCAACCCTTGATGCATGGGCGGTCTCGCTTGAGCGAGACCCACACTCGCCTGAGCGAGATTTAGCCAGTGACCAAATAACATGTAGGGAAGATTCTCGCTTGAGCGAGAATACCAGAAGAAATGCAGAAACATTGGAAAATAAATAACACAACATGCCAAAACTCATTTCCAGCCAAATTGGTTAAATTCATCATATCAAATTCATCATGTTATGCAATTAAAACTTGTTCCAATCAGCACCACCCATAAATTTGCATTCCAACTCATTAATCATATTTTAACTTAGCTTACTACTATATATAAACCATAATATGCAACTTTTCATGTGAACCATCATTCATTCATAAATTTTAACCACATCATACATCATTTTCATTATCTAATCAAGTTGAGGTCACCAATGAAAATGAACCATAAGTGCTAAGGTCTCATTTTCCATCCATGACCTCCAAAGATCATCATCATATATTCATCATCCACACTATTTGTCCACATTAATTCGTAGCTATACAAAATGGCATTATATCTACGTACATTACAAAAGCCTACGTAAAAGTCAAAAAATCAAACATTTGCCGGCCGAGGCATTCTTTACCAAAAAAGACTTCCTTCACACCACTTTTCCACACAAGAGCTTCATAGGCAAGCCCTACAACACATGAGCTAAAAAAAAAATATACCACATGGAGAGTGAGTATACTTTCTCAATCATGAAAATCTAACAATTGTGATAATATATACATAAATGCAATATTACATATCTTTTCCTTAAAAAGAAGCTCAATCAACCCAAAATCGATCATTCATCAAATTCGTTGAACACATATATCCATTAATCCACTAGGTCACACCAACCAATATAACAATTATAGTTAGTACTCAAAGGGAGTTCCACCTACTCCTCACATAAACTCCTCGATAGGATATCACTCTATGCCATGCTTCTATGGCTAATGCACATGCTGGTGTTTAAGAATGCATACGCACGGATCCGTTTTCATTTTAATAGTGAATCACAATCACATCCATTAAATTATCATCACGTCGGGCACTCCCTTCGTGGAACCCCGCAAGGTTATTCATTCATCAATTATCATAACATCATCACGTCGGGTACTTCCTTCGTGGAACCCCACAAGGTTATTCATTTTACAAATATCATAACATCGTCACCTTGGGTACTCCCTTTGTGGAACCCCACAAGGTTATTCATTTTATAAATATCATAACATCATCACGTCGAGTACTCCCTTTATGGAACCCCGCAAGGTTATTCATTTTACAAATATCATAACATCATCACATCGGGTACTCCCTTCGTGGAACCCCGCAAGGTTATTCATTCTACAAATATGCTTATGTATGCCATGCTATATATATGCATTAATGCTCATGCATGCCTCAACCTCATATGGATTATCTCCCCCTCTCATCTAAGGTACACTCATACTCAATTACAATGTTAATTCCACATAATCAAATATATATATACATTCCAATCATAGTATTCAAGAATCATTATAGCCAAAGACTTCAAGTATTCATCAAACCACACATGGAATCCATAACATGTCATCACACATTATACCACTCATAACTTCATTCAGGTCTTATTCCAAAATCAATCATTATAAGGACCTTATTCAATTTTACATCACATACACATAATACTACATCCATTCAAGAAAACATGCCACATTACATCAACACATACATTATCATCATACAAGTTCTCATGCATTTAGAAAATACACCCCTCTCCTACCTCAAGAGAAGTAGACTTTCGGGTTCGATGTTCATGCCTCACAAGTATTATTAAGCCCTACACCAATAAATTATAGGACCACATCAATCATTCATTCAAACACCATTTCAAGATACATACATATATGTACACATGATTCTTATCATGTAGAGACTATTTATAGGCTTTATTCATTCGCCTAATTAGGCTTCGGCAATCCCTTCCCTTAAATCACCATTCATTATCATCAAGGCAATAACCTAATTTGTTAGGTTACCCCATTTACCAACCTTACATTTAACTCATTCTATGTGGGTTCTTATTTATGGTTTCCAACCACCATCACCAATCATCATTTATGATTATACTCCAACATTAATGACATTCTCACTATTAATTAATGCCCATCTACCCACACATTATATTTTCCCCAATTTATAAGGTTAGGGTTTCACCAAAACCCATCAACATTCAAAAATAATCATACATTCTCATCTCCTTCCAACCATAAATGCATCTACCTTATTAATACCATTTAAAGCTTGTATTTATGACACCCACCTTAGGGTTTCCACATTTAAAGCTTCTCCTAATAACCCACATACATTAAATTCTCTCTTAACATTAAAGACATATAACTAAAAGTTCATATTCTTGAAATATGGCTAGAACCTTACCTCAAGTGAAGAAATTGAGGAATTCTCAAAAGAGGAGAGGGCCACACAAAATTAAGGAGAAGAAGGGAGAAGAACTTCAAGCTCCAAGCCTTCTCCAAGCCTTTATGAAATGAAAATGAGAGGAAGAATGGAGGGTAGCACCTTGGCTTAAGGTTAGAGAGGGAAAGGAGATGAAGAAGATAAGAGGAGAAGAAGAAATGAGTGTTTTGCCAAAATGGTTTAGCACTTGAACGAAAATGAGGGTGAAAAAGTGAGGTTTTATTTTTAAATTTTTAATCTTCATTAAACTCTTCCGTTTTTAAACAAACAGGCTCTCCATTCAGGCTCAATACTTATTCTAAAAATTATTTCGAATACATATCTGGACTCCCAGTAATATTATCTACAGCCTTGACGAACGGCATCTCAATCAGAGATACTTGGTTCGACACCCATATTTTATCCGGGTTAGTTTCCTGCTCATCTGATCTCAATAAATCACTAACAGTCTCAGTAAATCTCAATTAAATTATTTCCAATATTTTAGGACATTAAATAATTCACATTCAATTATTCAATATTTATTTTCTTAATTTATTCTCTATTTTAAAATTTGGGGTGTTACAATCCACCCCACCTAAAAGAAATTTCGTGCTCGAAATTTGACATACCAGATTCGAATACGTAAGGGTACTGCTTACGGATATCATCCTCGTATTCCCAGGTAAGTGTCTCCACGTTCCCATGCTTCCATGCTACCTTCACTAGAGGTACCATTTTATTCCGCAACTTCTTCATGGAATACTCGACGATACAGACCAAAATGGGAAGAACAGACAAGTCATCTCGCACATCAACATCATCAATAGAGATCACGTGCAAAGGATTATGAATATACTTCCTTAACTATGATATGTGGAACACATTATGTAGGTTTGCAAGATGTGGAGGGAGCGTAATCCGATAAGCGACATCTCCAATCCGTTCCAAGATCTCATAAGGTTAGATGAATTTAGGGCTCAATTTTCTGCTCTTCAAAGCTATTCCAATACCCTTATCTCGCGAGACTTGTAAGAACACATGATCGCCGACCTGAAATTCAAGTGGCTTCCTCCTCTTGTCATAATAGCTCTTCTGTCGGTCTTGAGCGATTTTCATCTTCTCTCGGATCATCTTAATCTGTTCAGTAGTTTCCTCAACAATCTCAGGCCCTAAGGCCAAGTTCTCTCCAACTTCAAGCCAACATAACAGGGTTCGATACTTTCTTCCATATAACACCTCATATGGTGCCATACCAATACTAGAGTGGAAACTATTATTGTAGGTGAATTCGATCAGAGGCAAATATTTTTCCCACGAACCGCCATGCTCCAACACACAAACGCGTAATAAGTCCTCAAGACTCTGAATAGTCCTCTCAAATTGTCCATCAGTCTAAGGATGGTATGCCAAACTTAGCTTTAATTTAGAACCCATCACTTCATACAAGCTTCCCCAAAATCGGGAAGTGAATCGGGGGTCACGATCAGAAACAATACTTGATGGCACACCATATAACCTTACAATCTCCTGAATGTATAACTGTGCCAAATCCTGCAAGGAACTCTTCATACTGATCGGTAGAAAATGTGCACTCTTCATTAAGCGATCCACAATCACCCAGATTCCATCACATCTAGACCTCGTTCTTGGCAGACCGGACACAAAATCCATAGCAATTGCATCCCACTTCCAAACGGGGATATCAAGTGGTCTCAAAGTACCTGAAGGTCTCTGATGCTCTACCTTCACCTTCTGACAAATAAGGCACGAAGCTACAAAGTTGGTAATGTCACGTTTCATTCCGGGCCACCAAAAATTCTTCTTTACGTCTTGGTACATCTTGGTCGCACCAGGGTGAATGCTAAAAATGCTTCTATGTGCCTGCTCGAGCACTGTATGTCTTAAATCTCTAAATGAAGGCACGTACACACGACCTTTTACTCACCATAAGCCATCAACACCTTCAACAAGGATTAGATTTTTCCCATTGCCTTGAGATCTCCTTATCTCCTGTAAATATTCATCATCTCCTTGTTTCTCCTTTACAAGTTCTAAAAACTCATTGCATATCTTTAAGGTAGCAAAACATAGCTTCTTGGGAGATTGAATTTCGGTCCCAACATTCAAATTCTGAAATTCCTCAATCAATTCAAATTCTTTGACCATCATGGCCGACACATGTAAGGACTTCCAACTAAGAGCACCGACAACAACATTAGCTTTTCCCGGATTGTATCTTAATTCAAAATCGTAGTCCTTCAGGAATTCCATCCATCTCCTTTGGCGCATATTCAATTCCTTTTGATCAAAGAGGTATTTCAAGCTTTTGTGATCACTAAAGACCATGAACCTCGAACCATAGAGATAATGACACCAAATCTTCAAGGCGAACACAACTGCCGCCAACTCTAAGTCATGAGTCGGGTAATTAACTTTATGAGGTCTCAACTAGCATGAAGTATAAGTTATAACACGTTCCTTCTGTATCAAGACACATCCGAGCCCATGCTTGGAAGCATCACAATACACCACAAAGTCCTTTTATAAATCAGGTAATGCCAAGATAGGCGCAAAAGTCAGCCTCATCTTTAACTCTTCAAAGCACCTCTCACACTCAACCGTCCATACAAAAGGTTGGTTCTTCCTTGTCAAGTTTGTCAAAGGTTTAGCAAGGCGAGAAAAATCTTCGATAAACCTCCGATAATATCCGGCAAGTCCAAGAAAACTCTGGATTTCAGTAGCCGATGTAGGTCTAGGCCATGCCATAACGGCTTCAACCTTAGAAGGATCCACCGAAACACCTTCTTCAGATACCACATGTCCAAGGAACTGGACACTCGTCAGCCAAAATTCACATTTAGAGAGCTTAGCGTACAACCGGTTCTCTCTAAGAATGTTCAACATAAGCTTCAGATGTTCCTCGTGTTCCTCACGGCTCTTGGAATACACTAGAATATCATTAATGAATACCACAACGAAGCGATCCAGGTATTCATGGAAGATACGGTTCATGTAGCTCATGAACACCGCTAGAGCATTAGTCACTCTGAATGGCATTACAACATATTGGTAATGGCCATATCTCATCCTAAAAGCAGTCTTCGGAATGTCTTCGGTTCTCACCCGAATTTAATGGTAACCAGAGCGCAACTCAATCTTCGAAAACACCACAGCACCTCTTAATTGATCCAATAGATCATCAATACGAGGTAAAGGATATCTATTCTTTATTGTCATCTTGTTCAACCGGTGGTAGTCAACACACAACCGTATGGTTCCATCCTTTTTCTTGACCAATAAAATAGGAGCCCCTCAGGGTGACACACTGGGTTGAACAAACTCCTTCTCAAGTAGCTCTTCAAATTGCTTCTTAAGTTCAGCCAACTCCATAGGAGACATCCTATAAGGAGCGATAGACACTAGTTCCGTACCAGGTAAAGATTGATAGTAAATTCAACCTCCCGTGGAGATGGTAAACCAGGTATCTCCTCGGGAAATACATCCAAAAATTCTGACACCACAGGGATACTAAGGGGATCGAGATTATTTGTCCCATCAGCAAGAGATAATAATATGAAAAGTTGAGCTATACCTTGCACATCGAATTTCCCCATATCAGAAGAAGGGAAAATGACGGTCCGCTGTTGACAGTCAACCAAAACTTTATTGGCGGAGAGCCAATCCATACCAAGTATGATCTTCAATCCCTTTATAGGCAAGCAAATAAAAGACACAACAAATCTTCTCCCTTCTAGGAGCATATCAACATTATCACACTGGTTAACCGATCTGAGACAAATACCGGTTAGGGTAGTAACCACAAGGGCATCTTTCATTAAACACACCGGCAACCTCAATCGCTGAACACAATCCTCAGATATAAAAGAATGAGTCACACCCGAATCATATATAACATGAACTGAATGTCTAAGTATTTCACACTTACTTTCGACTAAGTTATCTTCTTGTGATGCTTCCTCACTGGTTACAGCGAACACCCTTCCGACATTTGGTTAAAGGTTTCCACCATTCCTATTTCCATCACGAGCACCATTGCCGTTACCTCAACCGTTGCCATGCCTTCCACCATTATAGCCACCTTGGCCACCATTTTAGCCATCATTGTTTCCATTACCATGGCCCCGACCACCATTGTGGCCTCCGCGATTTACATGAGTGGGTGCATTAGCATGGTTGGGAGTATTATCTTGCATATGATCCCGCCTTGTAAGTAAAGGACATACGGGGTGAATATGTCCTACTTGGTCACAATTAAAATAAACCATGTCATCCCGTTATGTACACTCGCGAACATGGTGAGGCCCTCCACACCTATAGCATCTCGACCCATTGGCATTTGCATTGTCCCGGCCAAAGGTGTTACCATATCCATCGTCTCTAGCTTGGACATTAGAGTGAGCACCTCTCAAAAAATGTCCCCTTCTGAAATTCCCTAGTCTCTTGAAACTGGAAGATTCACCCTTCAACTTAGAGTCAAATTTTGAGTAATGAGGTGGATCATTTTCCTCATAAATACGGCACTTATTCACAAGTACCGTGAAGCTTCGGATTTCTTGATGACAAATGGCCCTTTGAATATCAGGGCGTAGACTGTTCTCAAACTTTATACACTTAGAGGCTTCAGTTCCCTCTTGTTGATAAAGAGGGTAGAATTCATAGAGTTCTTCGAATTTGGAAGCATACTCTTCTACCGTCATTGTGCCTTGCTTGAGTTCCATGAACTCAAGTTCCTTCTTACTCTTATAGCTCTCGGGCACATACTTTCTCATGAGTTCAAGCTTAAAATTTTCCCAAGTCAAGGGAATAGCTGCAGCAATCATCCTACTCTTGGTGAGTCTCCACCAAGTCTCTACTTCATCTTTCATCATAAAAATAGCATACTCCACTTTCTGGAGCTCAGTGCATTCGAAACTATCGAAGATCCGCTCAACATCCCGGATCCAAACATAGGCTTGCTTGGGCCTAAATCCACCATGAAACTCGGATGGTTTTTGCTTCAAAAACATGTCAAGGCCTTGAGTATCTTGAACAGCAGAGGCAGGTTGCCTTTCCGCTTCTTGTCTATCACGATTTTGCGACTCAAGAAGATCCGCAAAGCGATTCAGAGCTCTAGCTATAGCGTCATCATGATCTTGACGATGATAAGCCATGACAATATCTATGACCATAACATTAAATTCGACCAACATCAGTAAACTAACTCATAGGTCCCTCTATAGTCTCATGCTATAGCAATTCATCATATAATTAAGCCATGGCCCTCCATCATGAAGTCCAAGATTGATCAATCCACATTAAAGCTTATAAAAAGCACATCATTATATCTTAGAGACACATGCATTCATATAATTATAAGAATTCATCATTGAGGGAGAATAGTGTGAAGAAAGCTTGGCCAGACTTATAGCAATCACATTTAATCCACACTCAATCCATACAAATTCAAGCAACAATGGCAATCATTCATTAAATGCATGTCATACTTTAAGAATAATGATTGTTCACAGCAGTAAAGAGTAAATAATGCTCTGATACCAGGTTGTGACACCCCAAAAATAGGGGTAAATTTTTCACGATTATAATAGCATTAATTTATGAAAAATGTTAAGTGGTGAAGCTGATATTCGATTACCCTGGATCTATGAAAGACCTATCTCATATATGGAGATATGAGAAGGTGAGTTAATATAGACTCGATGAGGAATTCATAACTAAAACAACGGAAATAGTTAATTAAATTAATGCTATACGATTGGATTTAAAGCAATAAACATCATGAGGATTAACGACCTCAAAACATGCCCAAGGTGTTATAAGATATTACAAGGAAAAGGCTTGATACAAAGAAGTGGGAAAATATTTAAAGCAATGCAATATGGGGATTATGGGCACCACTCGCTCAAGCGAGAACCACACTCGCTTGAGCGAGTCCCAATGGAACGCTTGGGTGAGCCGCCGAGCGGGCTGAGTGAAAAGGGGAAAAGAAGTTTCAGGGGCCACCTCGCTCGAGCGAGCCCCATCTCGCATCAGCGAGATCCATAGGATTCGCTTGGGCGGAGCCAGCGATCGTAAGCGAAATTTGTCCAGAACCAAACCTGCGCTCACTCGTTTGAGCGAGTACCACCTTCAAGGGCCATTCGCTCGAGCGAAATTAGTCCAGTGGCAAAACCCCTCACTCTCGCTCGAGCGAGGCCCTACTCGCTTGAGTGATTTTCTTCCAGTGACCAACCCCTGATGCATGCTCTCGCCTGAGCGAGATTTAACCAGTGACCAAATAACATACAGGGGAGATTCTCGCTTGAGCGAGAACCCATCTTGCTTGAGCGAGAATACCAGAAGAAATGCAGAAATGTTGGAAAATAAATAACACAACATGCCAAAACTTATTTCCAGCCAAATTGGTTAAATTCATCATATCAAATTCATCATGTTATGCAATTAAAACTTGTTCTAATCAGCACCACCCATAAATTTGCATTCCAACTCATTAATCACATTTTAACTTAGCTTACTACTATGTATAAACCATAATATGCAGCTTTTCATATGAACCATCATTCATTCATAAATTTTAACCACATCATACATCATTTTCATTATCTAATCAAGTTGAGGTCACCAATGAAAATGAACCATAAGTGCTAAGGTCTCATTTTCCATCCATGACCTCCAAAAATCATCATCATATATTCATCATCCATACCATTTGTCCATATTAATTCGTAGCTATACAAAATGGCATTATATATTCGTACATTACAAAAGCCTACGTGAAAGTCATAAAATTAAACATTTGCCGGCCAAGGCATTCTTTACCAAAAAGGACTTCCTTCACACTACTTCTCCACACAAGAGCTCCATAGGCAAGCCCTACAACACATGAGCTAAAAAAAATATACCACATGGAGAGTGAGTATACTTTCTCAATGATGAAAATCTAACAATTGTAATAATGTATACATAAATGCAATATTACATATCTTTTCCTTAAATAGGAGCTCAATTAACCCAAAATCAATCATTCATCAAATTTGTTGAACACATATATCCATTAAAATCCATTAGGTCACACCAACCAATATCACAATTACAGTTAGTACTCAAAGGGAGTTCCACCTACTCCTCACATAAACTCCTCGAAAGGATATCACACTATGCCATGCTTCTATGGCTAATGCACATACTGGTGTTTAAGAATGCATATGCACGGATCTATTTTCATTTCAATAGTGAATCACAATCACATCCATTAAATTATCATCATGTCGGGTACTCCCTTCGTGGAACCCCGCAAGGTTATTCATTCGTCAATTATCATAACATCGTCACGTCGGGTACTCCTTTCGTGGAACCCCGTAAGGTTATTCATTTTACAAATATCATAACATCATCACGTCGGGTACTCCCTTTGTGGAACCCCATAAGGTTATTCATTTTACAAATAGCATAACATCATCACGTCGGGTACTCCCTTCATGGAACCCTGCAAGGTTATTCATTCTACAAATATGCTTATGCATGCCATGCTATATATATGCATTAATGCTCATGCATGCCTCAACCTCATATGGATTATCTCCCCCTCTCATCTGGGGTACACTCATACTCAACTACAATTTTAATTCCATATAATCAAATATATATACATTCCAATCATAGTATTCAAGAATCATTATAGCCAAAGACTTCAAGTATTCATCAAACCACACATGGAATCCATAACATGTCATCACACATTATACCACTCATAACTTCAATATGGTCTTATTCCACAATCAATCATTATGAGGACCTTATTCAATTTCATATCACATACACATAATACTACATCCATTCAATAAAACATGCCACATTACATCAACACATACATTATCATCATACAAGTACTCATGCATTTAGAAAATGCACCTCTCTCCTACCTCAAGAGAAGTAGACTTCCGGGTTCGACGTTCCCGCCTCACAAGTATTATCAAGCCCTACACCAATCAATTATAGGTCCATATTAATCATTCATTCAAACACCATTTTAATATACATATACATATATGTACACATGATTCTTATCATGTAGAGACTATTTATAGGCTTTATTCATTCGCCTAATTAGGCTTCAGGAATTCCTTCCCTTAAATCACCATTCATTATCATCAAGGCAATAACCTAATTTGTTAGGTTACCCCATTTACCAACCTTACATTTAACTCATTCTATGTGGGTTTTCATTTATGGTTTCCAACCACCATCACCAATCATCATTTATGATTATACTTCAACATTAATGACATTCTCACCATTAATTAATGCCCATCTACCCACACATCATATTTTCCCTAATTTATAAGGTTAGGGTTTCACCAAAACCCATCAACATTCAAAAATAATCATACATTCTCATCTCCTTCCAACCATAAATGCATCTACCCTATTAATACCATTTAAAGCTTGTATTTATGACACCCATCTTAGGGTTTCCATATTTAAAGCTTCTCCTAATAACCCACATACATTAAATGCTCTCTTAACATTAAAGACATATAACTAAAAGTTCATATTCTTGAAATATGGCTAGAACCTTACCTCAAGTGAAGAAATGGAGGAATTCTCAAAAGAGGAGAGGGCCACACAAAATTAAGGAGAAGAAAGGAGAAGAACTTCAAGCTCCAAGCCTTTATGAAACGAAAATGAGAGGAAGAATGGAGGGTAGCACCTTGGCTTAGGGTTAGAGAGGGAAAGGAGATGAAGAAGATAAGAGGAGAAGAAGAAAGGAGTGTTTTGCCAAAATGGTTCAGCACTTGAATGAAAATGAGGGTGAAAAAGTGAGGTTTTATTTTTAAATTTTTAATCTTCATTAAACTCTTCCGTTTTTAAACAAACAAGCTCTCCATTCGGGCTCAATACATATTCTAAAAATTATTCCGAATACACATCCGGACTCCCAGTAATATTATCTACAGCCCTGACCAACAGCATCTCAATCAGAGACACTTGGTCCGATACACATAATTTATCCGGGTTAGTTTCCTGCTCATCTGATCTCAATAAATCACTAATAGTCTCTGTAAATCTCAATTAAACTATTTCCAATATTTTAGGATATTAAATAGTTCACATTCAATTATTCAATATTTATTTTCTTAATTTATTCTCTATTTTAAAATTTGGGGTGTTACGGTGTCCAATTCCTTTCCTCTCACTTGAGCGACTACCAAGCCAGGGCCATTTCGCTTGAACGAAAATGGTCCAGTGACCAACCTCTGTTCCCAGGCAAAATCTCGCTTAGGCGAGACTGCCATCCGCTCGGGTGAGTTTTGGCCAGTGGCCACACCACCATCCCACAAAGGTCTCGCTCGAGCGAGATTGCCACTCACTTGAGCGAGTCTGCAAAACTTATGTAGACACGTAGGTTTTACACAACATGGCATATGAATTCTCAATCTCTACCAATTTCACCTATCCTAATACATTGCTTACACCCCATTGTGCATATACAAGTCCTCCAAATTACTTATACACTTCAAGAACAATCTTCATTCATCTAATGCAAAGGATTTGAACTCATTTCTATAAAACTTCATAAAATGCTATAATTTAAGAAATGCTTCATCCACATATAGAAATTAAACATCAACAAATATCATAGTTCATCATCTTACATACTTTGGGTCTTGATGAAAATCGGCCACAAACATCAAGGTCTGATTTTCCTACATGACCCTCAAAATTATCATCTACAATATAGATAACAAAATAAGCATACATATACACTATATGCTATACAAAAATCCAGATTTTACCGGCCAAGGCACTTCTTATACACCTATCTACCACCTCAACAAAATGTACTTCAAAATATCCACTCATCCCACAATTGCCCTGCATCACAAGTCTAAAAATGGACAACATGGGAGAGTGAGTCATACATTCCAAAAGAATGAATATGAATACCATGTGATTATGTACATATTCATTTTAACATGTATACTTTGCATACGCACATCATTTCATTCCTTGTTATGTCATTATCACGCACATACCACAATGTCATTTTAAGTCGAGCAAGGTATACAGGCATATATATAATTAAGTCCTGCAACATTGGACTATCACACAATACATCATTTTACACAAATTATTATTAGGTATTCATATCTTCATTTTATCTTAACGTATTATATCATCTCCAATACATCCATCATCATAATTCATCTCCTTTGGCATACTTCCTTGCTATATGCAAATCCTCTTAAGCTAATGCATATGCATAATAGGATATATCAACAATTACAGATCTGACTATGGGATATAAACACCAAATTTGTGGGTTTCAGGTATGATCATCTAACCATACCCCTACTGCAGTAGTAAAATGTGTATACTTATTCTCAAAATTACATGCATTCACCAATTATTTTACTGGTACCAAACCGCGTCGCCCATCTTACAACACCTGGTCATTTTCAACATGACCGCGGTATACAACACATTCGACATATGGTGTTGCGGGCCGGCCAGATATCAGATCATGGAAGCTGTGATCCCAAGGACCACCAGGGTCACCTACTCATCAAGAACCACCCTCCACAAAGGTCGGCCACATGTAGCTCCCCGTAGCAATACATGGGCGGCTTCGTGACTTACACACCGAGTCACAGGGGAAAATAAAATTGCTCGTGCACCGAGCCACCCTCCCACTGGATCGGCCGAGGAAACTCCCCTAATGTTCCAACAACAGCGGCTATGCAGTATGCCATGGATGCAAATGCAAATCATATGTATTTCTCACTCTATGCATCCTATACATGCCACCCATCATACATCATCATCATCATAACCAACATCACCATAAGGCTTTTAGTGGATTCAATATTGTTGGTTATTCGTATTAGTTCAAATCTTTATGAGGCATTGTTACTGTTTCTCATTCATATCATTTACTTTCATCATCAATATAAAGACTCCAATCATTCTTTATTAAACATCATCATCATTCATCATACAACTACGGTGGACATGTATATCATCATATAAAAATCAACAATCCACGCCACCATACAATACACTAAGATTATTCTAAATGCATCAAGCATGTTGCCAAAACATATTGTCAATATTATTCTCAACATTATATAGCACTCCAAGCAAGGAAAACATGTATCTCAATACATATGGCAATCATATACCATTCAAATTCATGCATTTAGAACATAAGACTCCTCTCTTACCTCAAGAGAAGAATTCTGATTGATAAGATGCACCCGCCTCGTCGTTCGGAATGGATCCTACATTAAGATGCATATAGAATCCTAAATCAATCAACTATTTAAGATATCATTTCATTTCTATTTAATCATAATCATATCTACAATTTCTTAACATGTACTAGACATGTTAGAGGCATCATTTTTATTATTTATTAGGGTTCGGGAATTCCTTCCCATTAAGCCACATCCATTAGATTCAAAGGCTATCAACAACAATAGCCCAACATTCACACAATCTCATTTATCAACACCTATACCCATCAATGACATGCATTCCCTCTTAAAATACACTCTTGGACCAACATTATTCACTTTTCCCTAATTTCTCATAACTAGGGTTTCCACCAAAGTCCAACCATTCATTAATGCATCATCTTCCTTCATCTCTTCCCAACATAAATGCATCTACCATCATTAACCCCTCATAAATATTCACATTTATGATGACCCACTCTAGGGTTCAAACATGAAATGCTTCTAATAAATACTCATTTACATGCATGACTCCCCAAACCTCAAAAACTCATAACCACATCATTATCCCATCCAGAAATTGGTAAAAGATGCTTACCTTTCCAAAAATGAAATGGGTTCCAAAAGAGGAGGGAGTGCCAACGAAAATGAAGGAAAAGGGGAAGGATACACCAAGCTCCAAGCTTCCTTTAAGTTTCTTTGAGAAATAAAAATAGAAGAGAGTGGAAATGGGTCACCCTTTTGGCTTAAAGTTTGGAAGGAAAAGAGAAGAAGAAGTGGGAAATGAAGAAGAAGTAGAGAAGCAGAAGAACCAATGTTTTTGCCAAATGGACCAAGAAGCCAACAAAAAATAGAAGGGAAAATCATGGCTTTTGGTTTTATTTTTAATTCCTTCATTAAAAGATTCATCGTTTTAAGACAAACAGGACCTCTGTTCGGGCTCAATACTTAATCTAAAAATTATTCTGAATATATTTTCGGACTCCCAATATTATCCTCAATAGTCCTGACCAATATCATCTTAATTAGAGATATTTGGTCTGACACCCATATTCCAATCGGGCTTATTCTCAGCTTAACCGATCTCAATAAATCACCAATAGTCCCTAAAATCTTAATTTATTTATTTCCCATATGCTGGGACATTAAATAATTTAATTCAAATTGGTCAATATTTATTTTCCTTGATTTAATCCACTATTTTAAAATTTCAGGATGTTACAGAGAGCTTCTAGTCGTTGCAAATGAGGTCCAGGTTGTTCCCCACGCTTGACATAGAGTATGGGTCTCTGTTTCCCACTAAAAACACTTTTCGAGACATATTTCCCACTAGTGTAATTGATTACGCCTCGAGCTGCAACCGATTATGCTTCATTTTCTTTAGTGTAACAGGCCTTGTAATCGATTACAGTTTTCCATGTAATCGATTATCTTGGAGACAGATCCTTGGTAATCGATTGTATACTCCTTATAATCGATTATATTTTGTATCTGATGCATTTGTTCCTATTAAGCAGCATGGTAATTGATTGTGATATATGAGTAATCGATTACTAAACAAACAGAAACTTTGTAATCGATTATTGCTTGTCTTGCAATCGATTAATAACAACACAAAACCTTGGTAATCGATTGGTGCAGCCTTATAATCGATTAGACATTATACCTGATGCCTTCCGTTCTTTTTCTCAGCTTGGTAATCGATTAGGCTTCTTGTTATAGTCAATTATATGACAAACAGAGACTGTGTAATCGATTAGCCTCCATGTGCTAATCAATTAGCATACGCATTTTTCAGGTCTGATGCTTGGCTATTTGTTTTTCTTCATTTTGTCTTTCCACCAGTTTATGCATAATATTCTAACACTTAGAGTCTTCATGAAAGTCCTTTGCAATAGTTATTTTGTCATTATCAAAACCATATAATCTGAAACAATTATTCAAACACACATATTTCCTTGAGACATCTTATCTATCCATTGCACTAAGCCATACACACCCTAGGATCCTACTTATTCAGGCCTTGAGGACAAGGCCCTGGTCCACTTGGGTGGTAATGATAGGCCCATTAAGCCTAACTGACCCATTCACAAACCTAAGTGGTTATAGGATTATGTTAATTAAAATAATAATCTTTAGAATTTTGATTGTTTTTAAATTAAAGATAACAATTTTAAAATTTTTTTATTCTTATGTTAATCTTTAGATTTTTGGTTATCTATAATTAAAGATAACAATGTTAAGATTTTTATTCTTATCTTTAAATCTTAGGATATCTTTAGAAAATAGTATATATATTGCTCTTTCTTTTCATAAAAGGCATAACAAAGTATTTGGTTGATTTTCTTTTATATTATTAGTCTCTAAGTTATTCCCTTTAATTCATCAAAATTCATTGATCGTGTTGGATTGAAACTTATCATTAAGTTTAACTATTAATTATATATGTTGTTTAGGTTGAGGATCCTATCAACATGCAGTGTCACAAATTCACAACTAAAATCGTTATCTATAGGTTTAAGTATGAAGTATGTTTCCTGACATACTTACTTTATTAACGGATATAAGTTGCACACCAAGTCACGGAACAATGATAAAAAAACTATTAAATATGGTGTGTGTGTGTGTGTGTATACGCAGTATGTTTCCTAGCATACTTACTCCATCAACGAATACAAGATCTACACCAAGTCATAGAATAGTAATTTGAAAACTATTAACTATAGTGTGTGTGTATGTGTCTGTCTGTGTGAAAACTATAATTGACTCAAGTGACAATGATTTTATGGTTAATGCTAAAGATATAAAATTAGGCTATCACAAATTATGTAGGAAGATTCCTTAATTCTACTGTGAATGGTATTATCTATCACTAAGATGTACCAATATCATTCCAGAATCCCTGAACTTAACCAATCTAGACGTTATAATTTATATAATCCATTCATTGTAACATAAAATGCATGTTAAGTATATTATATATCATATTCGTATTTATGCACAAGTAAGTGTAGTTGGCATCAACTAAGTTTAGATGACATGAAAATTAACCCAAGTGATGAAGATCTTCCCTATCAGGCATCTAGAACATTACATGCGAGGTTATTAAAAGAGTTAGGACCATTGACAAGATTAGTAGACGACTATTAGCATATTGATCTAGTTATTTATTTATCAAGAATTCAGGAGCTTCCATACTAATTCAACTTGGTCATTTTTCTAATAAGATTACATCTCAAAATGGTTCAGAGGATGAAGATGGTGGTGGCGGTGATGATGACAGCGTCGACAACAACAACGATAAGGAGGTGAAGAAGTAGAGGTGACAAAAAAATCCACATCCGCGAATACTTGTAATGGTTACCTATAAATTCTCGAAATGAGTAGGTAGGAGTTACATAATATTTATTTTTATTTTTATTAAATACCAATGAGTACTTGTTCCCCTACTCGTAGATACCAGTGCCTATTTTACTATCCACAGGTACAAGTATAGCTAGCTTACGAACTATATCCGTCTTGTTTACATCCCTATAAAGAAGGATGAATAAGGTAATGTAATCAAACTTATATAATTTGTTAGTTTTTTATATTTATTTACCCTATATGTAATTTAATAAAAGTTTTCTTTCCTAATGTTATGTAATTAATAGGTGTTAGATCATGATCTGAGGGACTACATGTTGGTGGCTCAAAAATCTTGATTAAATTTGTATTTATAATTAATAATTCATTATATTTTGTATTAATTATCATCTATATTAATTTTAATTTATATATATTAATTAAAACTTGAATATTGATTATGTATTTATATTGATTAGAATTTATTTTTAATATCCAGATTTTTGGAATTTATTCGATCTGCGTGTTTAGTCCGGTTTCAAATAGTTTAGGGGTATGGTTTAGTTTCTTATTTATTTTGAACCTAAGTAGGGAAAATTAGAATGTTAGATTCTAGAGGGATATACCCAGAAACTAGTTTTGATCTTTTTACAAAGTCAACCATATCCTAAAGGTACCAGTTACCTAACTTAGTTAAATTAAAAATCTTTTTTCCCTTTCCCTCTTACTCACTTTTTCTATACTTTCTCACACTCTCACTATCTCATATTATGCCCTTCTTCTTCTCTAAACACCAACATACTTTTTTTTTCCACTCCATCATAACCATGCCACTCCCTTCTCCTCCCACACTAAAATATGATCATCTTCTCTTCCACAATCTTCCTCTTCTTCATCCACACTAGGTCAAGGAGAAGCCATTTCAACTCTTCCACCTTCTACTTCACATGCATAAGAGTAAGCTCTTGGTTTCTTACTTCTTCACCTATGTAAGAACCAAGAGCCCTATTTGGTGTTTTTACTTAAATTCCTAGATCAAACCTAATTTCCCACTAAGTCTATGCTTGTAGGTGTTCTTTCGGTTAGTAGATGTAGTGAAAAAGCATAACCCCCTTCTTTTTCTCCTTCATTTGGTAAGTCAAAACTTATGAAACCACCATTTCCTTTGTTTTGTTACAATTTTAGTGTTCTTGGGTTTCCTGGGTAGTTAGGAGTTGGTTAATTGTCAAGTTTATGGTTTTGTTTATTGATTGGGTGTAATTGAATATGTTTAAATATAGCTTAGAGATAAAACCAATGAGAGCTCACCAAGTCCTTATGATTCTCTTCTTCAAGGTAACGAAGAGGAGATATTGTTGTCGCAACCTAAATCGCGATGGCGCGGCGAGAAAGAGAGAGAATGGTATGGAATGAAACAGGGAGTCACCACCAACATTTTTATCCATAGGAAAAAACATTGGAAAAAACTAGGTTCAGTAAAGCACTGGTTAAAAATTGAGATTCAAGTTCGGGAGTCGGTTACGAGTAGGGAAGGTATTAGCACCCTACATCGCCTGTCAAAAACAGTACCAAGATTGAAAACGCGCAACATAAATAGCCTTACAAAAGATATTTTATTTCTTCCCTTTTATTATTGTATCTTTTTTTATTTAAAAAAAACGACGGAATGGAGTGAGAGAATTTGCACAAACATAGAATGTCGAAGCGAGGTTAACGGGACGTTTCATCCGAATTAAACTCGACTTCGATATGAGACAGAGAGGGGAAAAGAATGCTAATAAGGCGTCACGCCTAAATTATACATCCTCGAGTGAAAAGGATAGGGATAGGAAAGAGATAAGCAGGACGTCTTGTCATAAGTATCCCTTCCCTATGAATTGTGGTGGGGTTTGAACAAAAACTAGGGGGAAATCAACAAGACGTCACATCGAAATTGATTTTCACGGAAGTAACCAAAAAAAGAACATTTATGAAAGAAACATGAAAGTAAGGGAATAAATCAGCAAAAGGGAATAAGAGAGATGGGCCCGACAGGAGTTAAAGTCCTGCTCCTACGTATTCTTGAATTATCAAGAAATCAGGGTTACGTAGTTCTGAGTGTTGTTCTTTTAGGAAAAGACTTGGGAAATAATGGTGGATGTCATTGAGACGGGGAACTCATACAAGGCGAAGTTCTTCGCACGTGTATGAATCCTAAAGAGGTTGTGTAGACGGGAGTGCTCCCGTACGACACTGTTTTTAAAAAAGATTTGTTTCCTTTTTTTTAATTTTTATTTAGATTTGAAAGGAAACATAGGAAGCATTTATTTTTCACAGTAAGTTCAGAAAACAGAGGAAAAATGAGCAAAAACTAAGGGGAAGAAGAGAAAACCATGTGAGAAAGAGGGAAAAAACCAAGTGAAAATGGGAAAAACCAAGCGAAAATGGAAAAAATGAAATACCGAGTGAGAAAAGCATAAAACCGAATGAGATTGAGGAAAACCGAGTAAAAATGGTAAAAACCGAGTGAGATTGAGGAAAACCGAGTGAAAATGGTAAAAACCGAGTGGAATGAGAAAATACCGAGTGAAATTGAGGAAAATCGAGTGGAAATAGCAGAAACCGAGTTAAACAGTGAAAATTTGACTGAAACAGTAAAAATCCGAGTGAAACGGTGCAAATCCGAGTGGAAATAAAGGAAACTGAATGGAAAGAGGATTACCGAGTGAGAAGTGGACTGCCGAGTGAGACTGACCGAGGAGAGGGATTCTGGACGGTGTGGAGCTGGCTTAGACGGTGTGGCGTGGGTTGGAAGGAGAAGAGAGAGGAAGCTGGACGGTGTATGGGTTGAGGAGACGGATTGAAGTGACCGTGAGGTGTATGTGTGTGGTTTGGTCTTTAGAGGGGGAGAGGAAAGGGAGAGTACGGTGGGAGAGAAGGTGTATGTAGAGTGAGAAGTGATGGAAGGAGAAGAAGAGAAGAATTGGTGTGAGAGAGAAGAGAGCACGAAGGATTTTTTGGCAGAGTTTTCCTCCTCTGAATGCCTCTTCCTCAGTTGTCCTCCCCCTTGCCTATTTATAGGCTGGCTTGAGTGGAAGGCCAGCTCAGGCTTCCACTTCCGAGTGGAATGCCAGCTCAGGCCTCCACTCAGAGTGAAGTGGGGGACAACGGCTGGGTGGGAATTTTTAATTCCCCCCACTTCCACCCTGTTTGCCACTTGTCTGCCACCCCCAGGATTCCTGGATCCACTTGGGTGGTGGAATCCAAGTCAGCACGGTCTAACAGGGGGACCTGGTGGGAATCCGAGTGAGAATTATGGAAATCCGAGTGAAAATGTTGGAAATCCGAGTGAAAATGGTGGAATTCCGAATGAGGATAGTGGAATTCCGAGTGAGGATATTGAAATCCGAGTTAGAATGGTGAAATCCGAGTGATAACGGCTCGGATCAACCTCCCAATCAGTATTCATCTACACTGGGAGTGAATTCCGAGTGGAATGAGGCATTCCCCATAGAAGGCCGAGTGAGAATACTCCTTTTCGAGTGGTTTTACTCGGTTTGTGGTTGTTGTGAGACATTCAATCGGAAACGAGTGAAAGAGCCTCGGAGCCGATTGAAAATTGAGGAGAACGACTTGAAATTGACTCGGATCTTGTTTGAAGAAGCAAACTGACTGAATTGCCAGTCGATTCCGACTGGAAGTTGATGGAAATGGGCTCGAGAAAGGTTTGAAGAAGCAAACCGACTGAATTGATGGAAATGGGTCCGGGAAAGGTTTGAAGGAGGACTCAGACGTTGAGTGTAAAGGAGGACTCGGAACCGATTGAAATAGCTCGGAAATGGGTAAAGGAGGACTCGGATGAGTGAAGTTCGGAACCGATTGAAATGGCTCGGAAAAGATTTAATCATGGCTCGGAAATTGGTGGAAATGGACTCGAGATGAGAAGAATTGATTGGCCAAAAGGACTCGGGAAAGGTGGCTGACTGACTGAAGTCTCACTCGGAAACCGATTAGAAATTGGCTCGGGTTTGAGTGGGAATACTCACTCGGTGTTGACTGAGAATGCTTCAGTTGGTTCTGACTAAAGAACAACACTCGGAATTCCTTCAGCCGGGATTATTCACTAGGAATCTCTTCAAAAGTGACACAGAAACTTCAACGCTTGAAGGATTTACTCGAATCCTTCCTTTTTTGCACTCGGAAATTGGATTTTTGGCCATTTGCACTCGGAATGGCTTGACAGAGAGCCTTCCACTCGGATTCACCTTCGATAAGGAAGCATTTTACTCAGAATTGACTCATCCTGAGTCATTTCATTCGGACTCCTCTTGAAAATGGGCATAATCCACTCGGACTGGCTTGGCAGGGAGGCTATCCACTCGGATTCAACTTCAACAGGGAGCATTTCACTCGGAAATGACTCATTCTGAGTGATTCCACTCGGATTTCATCATTTTTGAGTCATTCCACTCGGAAATGCTTCATTTTGACTCGGATTTGACCATTTTTTGAGTTTTTCACTCGGATTTATCTCTACCAGGGCTGTATTTCACTCGGAAATGCCTTAACCTGAGTCATCTTGTTCAGATGTGATCATTTTTTAGTCATTCCAATCGGATTTGTCTTTAACAGGGCTGTATTTCACTTGGAAAAGCTTCATTCTGAGTTATTTTGCTCGGTTCTGATTATTCTGAAGCCATTCTATTCGAATTTGACCATTCTGAATTAGAATTCAGTATAAAAAGATTCATTCCACTTGGACCTGACCAAAAGAGGTGTTCACAATTGTAGTGAATAAGTAAAGAATGAATAAGATTGCATGTTTAAGTTTAGGTATTTCAATAATTGGTATATGTAGAGTAGTTTGAAAGTAGTGTGATTATGAAATTGATGATTGGATTGCACTGATAGGTTAGTGCTATGTAGTAAAATTGTAATATATTGGTAAATTTGGCAATTTGAAATACAATTGTGCGATAGATCGGTAGATGTAGCAATTAAAATGTAATTATGTGATACGTTGGTAGATATGGCAATCTGAATGTAATTAGATGATGAATTGGTAGGATGAGAAATGTAGTAGTAATTGATGATTTAATTATGATAGCATGTTAAGGTGGTATAATGTGATAGTGGAAAGATGTCTAGTTGAGAAATTGGTAATTTGATACATATGTACCTGTTGGAATATTAATTAGTTGTGGCAATACTAACTGGAATTGAATTCTAGGAAAGGATTAATGAAAGGAATGTTGAAGGGCTTGGAGGATTATTAGATTATGTGAATTAGATAGGTGTAAGGGTGTATAAATGTGTATTAATGAAATTGGGCATTAGGTGACTTGATTTAAGTTGAGTAATATATTGGTAGGGACCAATTTACATAGGTGATAGTTTGTCATGATCCCAAATGGTAAAATTTTGCATTATCTACTGTATGTTATTCCTTCATAAAGTACTCAATTATGGTAATCGATTATCAAATCTCTGTTATGAACAGTACAATTTTTAATTGCCAATAATTCATTACTCCAAATGCGTTAATCGATTACACTAGTCATGATAATAATTACTCTGCTTTAGGCATCATGAAAACCTTTTTTCTAACTCAAATGAATTTTTTTATGATATATGGCATGATAATACTTATGATTTATAGAAGAGAACATATAGTTAAGTAATTGGTTGATGTGGAATAATGTATGTTGGCATAGAATGTGTAATAATTTCATATGCACATTCCTTGATGAATTGTGAATAGTCATATGACTATGATGAATTATTGATAAGGTGGTTAAAAATGTAATAAATATGATATAAAACACTAATGCATTATAGGCATAAGAATGCATCTTGGGATGTAGGAGTCCCTTAATTGTCAGCCTGGTAGAGGGTGACTTTGTGATGAGCAAAGACCTTACGAGTATGATCCTTATGATCTACTATATGTTCTAGATAAGATGATCTAGAGTTAGATCTCAACACATTTTATGTATATCAAGTCACAATGTATGGCAATGTTGCAAGGGGGTGTTTCAGTTTAGTATCGATAAAAAGGAAATATATTATGAGATTTAAACACCATAATGATTATCCACTAGTTTGTATAAATCCATCATGGCATCATTGGCTAAAGTAAAAGAATGTTTAAATGAATCAATATTGTTTGACATTTGCATGGCATACATTTTCTTTGTGATTGTGCTTGTGTGTAGTCCTATTTTATTTTGAACTTATTTTATATATTATCTTACTCTTCCCTATATATGGTCTAATGCATTTTAATTAGGGTAACACTTGGTGAATCTTTTAAAAGCATTGTGTGATAATGCGTGGAAGCTTGGACCTGATTTTGGTGTTTATGTAAATATGTATATGTTTATATATATAGTTTTCGTAGCCCTTTTGGCTGGTATCAATAATCCTTTGGCTTGTAAATATAACCTAAGCTAGCTTGCGCTTGATATGTCAATATGTAGTATGAAATGTGTAGGTGATATGTATGATACTCTAATCACGTGGATAACATAGTATAAGTACATATAGTGTGTGTATAACGCTAATTTTGAGATTTGGTATGACATAGGTATATCTCATTGATGGTGGACTCTTGAATTAGGACTGACTTATGATACATTATGTATGTTTTGATGGTGACCTAGAAGCTTAGGTCATGAATTTTGAGGTGATTACTCAGAAAACAAAAGTTTCTCCCAAAATTCCATATATATAGGACAATTACCTTGGAATCCATGAACCGGGTTTCGGGCATCAGATGATTAATCATGATTAGAATCAGTTACAGTTGGTTGGTATATTTATTTGATTGAATTTTAATTTTAACAAGTTTAATACTATTTTAAAAATAAAAAAATATATTTTAAAAAAATTAGTTGTGTGGGATCCCTCATCTCACACAACTTTATACGCTGAAAAATTATGTGGGATGTTAATGTCTCACATGATATTTTGCATGGGAGTGGAGTCTCATGCAAACTTTGGTTGATTTTTTGCGTGGAACATGAATCTAACACAAAAGTGGTTGTTGTGTGGGTTATTTTGGTTGTTGCTTGAGTGTTTTTCCTATGCGTTTACCTCCTAATTTTTGTAATATATAACATGTATAACTAGTTAATATCAAACAAAATAGAAGATTATTAAATATAAAAGACATGTTAAACATAGTGCAATTATATATATCAAGCTTTTGGATTATATATATGACATTATTTTAATTACGGATCATTAAAATTCTTAATTTTTTTAAAGAATACAAAAATATTTTATGTGAAATTAATATGATAATTTAATTTAAAAAATTTGACCAAGGTCATACCATGGTTAATGCTCAATGAACTAAAATTGAGAGTAGTATTATTTTGTTAAGATTTGCTCTTAGTGTAATATTAATAAAATTTTGATTTGTGTAATTTTTTTGTGTGTAGTGCGGGTCTTACAGGAGTGACGATTCTTATTGTTAAATGTTTATTGGTTGATAGGCAAAATTCAAAATTGAAAAAAATGCATTTATAAGGATTGGACCAATGACCTACTATATAAACTACTATCTACATAGGGATATCAATTAGGTGGGTTTAGATGTTTTCGACCCCGACCCCGTGAAAGTCACGACAGGTTAGGTGTGAGCTTAAGAGATGCAAGTTTGAAATAATGAATCCCAACCTCATCCCTATGTGTCCTCGTCAGGTCCAGGGAAACCCCTAAGGATCACACTTGACTATATTCTCTTCTTTTTCTTTAGTTTTAATAACGTAAATATGTATATTTTAGTACTAAGTCATATATATGTAATACATTCTAATAAAAATATTTAAAAATAGACATTAAAAATCTTTAAAAAGTAATAAAATTAATATGATATTTTATAGAAAATATTAATGTATCATTATTATATAACTATATATTAATATAGTTTAAATAACATCATTTTTATATCGGAGTGGGTTTGAGTATTCCTAAACCCACCCCTATCCCTGTGTCCATCAAAGTCAAGCTGGTTTGGGTTCAGGGTTTTCTAAAACCTGGTCAAAGCAGGTTTTTCCTCCCTAGTAGAAAAAGATCTTTTAGGTATAGAAGTTTGGTCATGACAACCATATCTATCAATAATTGCCACAAATTTTAGCGATGGGTAATGGTTAGCGATAAAACAACTATAGGATGGGAATTAGAGAAAATTTTAGCTATGGAACTAAAACTAGGAGTAATTCTCATCACTGATTTTGTCACAAAATCCCTTTAAACAACTTTTAGCGACAAACAACACAAGACTGCTACCAAAATCCTACCATTAGGCGACAAAAAAGCCCATGAAGTTTTTAATCTATGCGCCTCTTGACTAGTAGCATTGGTACTAGAATTTTGGAAATTTAGCAACAGGTAAAGCTAGCCGCTATCAAAATATTTGGAAAAGATTTTTGGATTTCTATTAGCGATGGTAGTTCAAGTTTCGTCGCCAAGATCTCAACCACGGGTCATGAAACATTAATTGTTTTGGTGATGATACTAAGTGTTCATCACTAAACATTTTCAGTTACGCTCATTTTTCATCTGAAAGTTTGGGCCTAGAAAAATAGGGAATCAATGACAAAACAAGTTATTTGTTGCCATATTGGTTAGGGGAAACTTTTCAAATTTTTGCTTTCAACGACATTTTGGGTTTTGTCATCAAAAGCTAAACCACATGTAAGGAACCATTAAATGTTTTAGTGAGACATTTTTGTTTTATCACCAATTGAAAAAAAATGTCTTTATTTTGGAGACAGAACTTTGCATGTCATCCTCAAACTTTAATCCACGTGGCAGGCTAGACATGAATTTAGTAATGACATGTCCTGTCACTAAATGTTAAATCCCTAAATCGTCCAAAGGCCAATTCCTCTCTCATTTTCACCCACTCATATCCTCTATTACTCTCCCTACCTCTGACCCTATTTTCGGTGAACTCGCCACCTCCATCTTTTCTCTCCTTTCCGATGAAGGCATTGTTAGTCCTCAAATTTTCAATAAAAGCTTTAATAAAAATTTCATAAAAATTATAAAAATTAGTTTAATTTGTTAGAAAATTAGGATTTAAATTCCATAAATGGATGTTATTGGAAATAATCTGCCCTTGATCAATTTTCTCTAAGTTTTGCAGTGAAAAAGTTAAGAAATCAAGAGAAAATTACACTGGAGGAGCTGACGCGTAGCCTCACCCCACGCGTAGCATCAACAACTATTTTTGATGCTGACACTACGCGTCACAGCCACGCGTAGCGTCAGTGCTGCGTGGACTCCACTTCCAACTTGGCCAAGCACTCAGCTTTGACCTAATAATGGCCACCCCACTCAGCACCAAGGGCCACCCCACTCAACACAAATGGCCAAAACACAGTGGAGACACGTCCAAGTGGCCAAGCATGATCAATTTTAATAATTTGAAGTGGCCATTATCAGCTGTTTAATGGAAGCTGAGTCAGGGGCCTGACGCATAGCGTCATACTGAAGCGTAGCGTCAGCACCCTTGCTCAACCCTATAAATAGGGCCATCCAACACCATTCTAAATCATCCCATAGCATCCCATTCTCTTCTTTTCTCTCTTGTGCTCGACTTTGAGTACTTCTTTTGTGAGTTGTAGTTCTAGAATAGTTTTCTAGATACTTGAGTATGTTTCGGTGTATTGTGATCGTTGTATCGTGAAGTTCCCATCGTCTTCGTAATGTCAAACTCTGTAAGTGTTGTTTTTACTTTCACCATGTGTAACTAATTTGTTTATGTTGGAATTGGTGAACTAATCTATTGAGTATAATGTTATGAATTCGACCTCTGCATGTTTATGATTCAAGTCCATGTTAGTATTTCAACCTTTTATTAATATGAACGTCAAACGGGAGAATGATTTTCATGTGTATTGAAACTTATTTTATTAGTATGAATTTCAAACGGGAGAATGATTGTTCATGCAGTATTGAAACTTGTTTTGACGAAAGTAAAAAGTTGGAATACCCTTGGTATCTCAATTCTATAGGGGTTGTTAACCATTGTTGCCATAAGGCCAGGTCTTAATGCAAGTTTTTACTGAGAAAGCTCACGAGGGATCGGACTTTACGGTGAATTCTTAGAATTTATATCACGAGGGATCGGTTATAATGATTTTAAGCTGCAATGACATGAAACTTGATGATTAAATATGCATGTCTTGAGTTCCTCATTGTTATTCTAGATTAGGGATCCAATTTCCAACATAATTTGTTTATCTGTGTTTATCTCAAGTATCTTACCTATTCTAGATTGCAACTTGACTTTTTAGATAGATTTTATTTTCTTTTATCTTATGAACCACTCAATCATGTTATCCTGTGAATATTCTATAAATTGTATATAAATCATTCTTTTGTCTATAACTTCCTTCATATTTACCATAGTAAATAGAAAATTACTGTTGTTATTGGACTTTCAATCCCAGTGGAACGATATCTAAATTTTGAAAACTACAAACGATTGGTGCGTTTGCCAATTAACAACCCGATGGTGGAAACGAACTGTTGAGACGCTATTACTGGGTTAACAGGCACCATCATCCCACCCCCTCCCTATCTCCCTCTCTCCTACGAACTCCACCATTGCCACTAACGACTACCACCAATGAGTCCTTCATTTCTCTTCCCTTTCTTAATTTATTTCTATTTTGTGTAATCCATTAACTCTACCACCACCACTACTATCGATGATCACCTCTCTCTCTCCTTTTCACTCTGGTATGTCTTCCTCTTCCCTCTCACCCTATTTCTATTTTATGTTTTTTTAGTTTTCGTTTATGCATGTATCAAATCTCACACTTTTTTATTATGATACAATAAAATGAAAAGAACCTAAATTCCATAAAAAAAAACTCAAATCTTGAACAATATAAAAGAAGAAATATTGGATGAAATTCATATTAGAATCAAAATAGGTGTAAGTATTGACATTATATACAAAGGTATTTAAATTTAATTTTAATATATTGACGAGTAATATAGTTAACTAGTTATAAGAATTTTCCTTTTAAAAATTATAACATCTTGCATTTGTAGCCAATAGGAATGGAATAGATTTTAAAAAAGCTTATTATCTTATATTGTATGCATTAGGATTAAAACTAAATAAAATTCAAATAAAGATATACTTCCCTACTTTAAGAGGCAAAAATCATATTTGAGGTTGTTCTTCCTCTTCTTTAGTTTGTCGTGTGCTAATGCAATGTCCTATGTTGTGCTGTTAAAGATATAAATAATTAAATATGTGTGCATTGCATTTGCCAAAGGAATCACACATGGTGAAATTTGTTTAAGTAATTGCATATATATATGTTTTAGCAAAATAATGATATGATTTGAACTTGATAATTTCTATTGATTTAAGGTAGAAGTTTTGATTGATGCCTTATGTTATTGCTTTGGATGAATTAGTTAGATTGGTTGGCTGTTACATGAACTATACTAGGGCTTTTCTGAGTATAGTAAGACATAATTTGATTTTTTATAAATCTTCAGTTTATTGGGGAGACTGTCAAAATTTTGGTAGGCGTCAAGGGTAATGTTGTGATTAAGTATCTAAACCCCTTAATTATAGTCCAACCTTTTTCACTTTCGAACTTGAATTTCAAGTTATGAAGATTGATTTTAGTTAGTATTTAATGTAACGTCCCGTGTAATTTTCCAAATAAATTTTTCGCATTTTCGAAATATCATTTTAAAAATTATAAATTTAATTCAGAGTTTATATAACAATTAATAACAGCGGAAAAATTATCATACATACTAGTCGTGAATAATCAAATTCAAGAAAATATTTAAGTAGCGGAAATGATTGTGAAGATAAGAGTACATGACATATTATATTTATTACAACCCATAAATTCAAGTTCAGGTAATAAAGCAAATAGACATCCATCATGGCATTACTCTGCATTCTGCGTGTCATCCACTGTAAAAATTTAATGAAAGAGTGAGACAGAATATAGAATAAATATAAAATAGATAAAATTGCACAAACACAATCAACAATTCATAATGATATGATGAGGATGCCAAACAAGTCCATTAATAGATATATGATTAGTCAAATGATGTCATGCTGGATCCATTTGGTCTTGGTGGGAATACTGCAGTAAAAGTCTCATAGAGACACAAATAGGGCTTTAGCATATACCATGAATCCCTATACTTCATGGCGCTTAAGTACCGAAGTACACAATATCAAAGTAGGACTTTTGCATAAACCATGAATCCCTACACTCCATGGCACACAACATAATAGGGCTTAACTCATCATAGAGTAACCCCCCACCAGGGTAGGCAATCATGGAACCCCTAAATTCCATGGTGCGTCCGAATGCTTATGATGCATGAATGCCTTTAATTCTCTTTATCATTTAACATACCATGATATCCACATTTCCAAAACCTCTTGGATAATACAAGTCCTCACAATACACATAATAATTCATAAAATCATGGATTTACTGTTTCAACCACACATGTCAATAACCACAAGGCATACATGTACATATATATTAATTATGTCATTCATAATTATTCACCATCATAATCAATATACTAACTGTATGATACTCAACAGCATTTATAATAATTCATAATCACTCAAGAATTCAATAATAAATCATTACTCATAGAGAAAACATCATTTTCATCCATAATAACCATCGTAAGTAAATTTCAGCATTTCCAAACAGCGACATACATTAGTAAAACAGTCATAACATGAGCAAAACAACTCCTTTTTAGGTGATTCCACTTTCTGTAGTTTAATAACATAATTATCTACAACTTTCATGAAGAACACAGTTTCAGATTCTAATCAGAAATACTACTTATTCACGAATGCCATACTGCCTCAAGATAAGTTTTCCAAAATGTACACAGATTAGTATTTAAAACATATCTGGAGTTACAAACGTGATTTTGACATGAAACCAGTTCTAAATTAATCTTAATCCAAATATATACAATTTTCATGAAGATAATAATTTCAAATTCTAAGCATAAGTACATGTATTAGTATTTTCAACGTTTTTAGAGCTACACAAATGATTTTAACATGAAACTAGTTCTAAAATACTCTTAACATAGTTATCTACAACTTTCATGAAGACACCAACAACTAATTCATACCACAAAATTCCCAGTATTGAAAATAAGATTCGGATTTTCCAAAAATTCCAGAATTTCAGAATTTCAGCTTGCACATACATCAGTATTTTGAGCATAACTTGAGCTGCAAAAATTATTTTGTTGTGAAACCACTTTCTAAAAATCCACAACTTAATTATCTACAACGTTCATGAAGACATCCAAGGCTGATTATGTAAGTACAGTTCCCAGTAAATCAATATATACACAAAACAAAGGATAAATCTTCCATACGAACATGCTGTAGTATTTAGGCTATAACTTTTGCTATACAAATCCAAATCAGTTGAATCAGGTATCAAAATTCACATAACAAAAAGATCTACAACTTTCATGAAGAAGTCAGAGTCAAATTCATACGTTTTCAGCTTCAAAATTAAGCAACAAGTTACGAATTAAAAACTGGAATCCTAGAACAGCATACAACTCTACCCATTTCATAGACATTCACAACCCTGTCCCCTCTTACTTGGTTTGAAGACTTTTAGCTGACTGGAAATGAGGTCCCTTGGCTGTTCTGGTTCAGATCGAAGGTGTGTTGATGGAGAAGAATAATTGGGAGTTTCAGAATCAGTGGTATGTTAGTTTAATAATGCAAAAGCAAGTGGGGAGACAAGCTTTCCCGTGATTGCAACTTAGTGGGGATAATGGAGAATTAATAATAGAAGGTGGCTATCTTAGTGCTCATCACTAGCCGTCCTACGTACTAGTGCTATTAGTGGGATTAAAAGATATTATAAATAATGCCTAAAAGACAAGAAAGGAGTCAAAAAGTTACTTCTGCACTTCAAAACCGACCAGAATTCCATTTCCAAGTCCGGTTGAGCATCCGGTCTTGTACATCGGCTCAAAATCATCCGGTGTGTATATCCGTTCTAAGGAAAGCTGAGTTAACCATCCTTGAAGCCGTCCGGTGTTCATTAATGATAATCCGAACTAAATTCATCCGGTGTCACCTGAACTGAAGTCAGCTGTGTGAGAGCAGTGTGGAGGGTGGTCTTAAGTGTGAGGGCGGTATGGAGTGAGGGCGGTATTGAATGTGAAGGACGGTGTCGAGTGTATCTTAGGAGGTCTATGTTCTAACAGATGTTCACATTACTCCGCCAAGGCATTCGACCCCGTCAATGCTTATGACTCCACCAGACGTATGATCCCGCCTAATTTTACTACTCCGTCAAAGTATTTGACCCCGTCCAGGCTTATTACTCCGTCAAAGTGTGTGACTCCGCCTAATCTTATTACTCCGCCAAGGCATGAGACTCTGTCTAAATTTTACTCTGTCAAGGTACGTGACTCCGCCTAAGATTTACTCCGCCAATAAAGAACAGTTCGAACATCATCCCACTAATCAGTAAGTAAGTAACAACGTCTAATAGCCAACAGTTCGGAATACTATACCGTCCTGTAACCAGCAAGACGTCACTCAGTCTTGTGGACAATTAGTAAACTTTCCACTTAGGAAAACCGTACTCTTTTATTGTTATCTTCTTTTCTTGGACGGACTCAATTCCGGTCTTGAATGTCGGTTCAAAGTTATCCGTCCTACAGATCATTTGGTAAAGTGTTGATCCGGTGTGCAACATAAAAGATAATCCTATCCACACCGGTTGTCCGGTGTGATGGGGCATTTATTGTTATCCGTTCTTCCCCTTTGGAACCTTGAGGTCGTCCTAGCCTTGGAGGTCAGAACGGATTATAATGTTTCTTCCAATCTCACTCAATTTACTCCTCTACCTTCAATCTTTCATTCGGAAATTGGATCTTATCAAAATAGATCTATGTAATTTCTATAATTATACCCAAAAATGAAATTTTTGGAGTATTATAAATTATAAAGTGTTTCTATTCATTAATAAACACTTACAAGCATTCCATACTTCATAAATTACAAATTGGAGCTATTATTTAAAAGCAGGATGTTACATTTCTCCCACCCTAATAAAAATTTCGTCCTCGAAATTTAACGTGCTCCTTAGTGAAACAATCCTGGATATTGTGTCCTCATATCATCTTCACGCTCCCAAGTCAGAGTTACATCAGTTCCTTGTTTCCATGCAACTTTTACCAGTGGTACATTCTTGTTCCTCAAACGTTTGCTCGATCTTTCTAGGATCTGTGTAGGTTCTGTGGAGATGGTCAGATTCTCTCTAACTTCAATATCATCAGTAGCAATCACGTGGTTGGGATCTTGTACGTACTTCCTCAGCTGTGATACGTGAAATACATTGTGCAGATTTGCCAGGTGAGGAGGAAGTGCAATCTGATATACCACTGTACCAACCCTCTTTAGGATCTCATATGGTCCAATGAACCTCGGACTCAATTTCTTACTTTTCAAGGCTAGGCCAATCCCTTTATGAGGTGAAACCTTCAAAAATACATGCTCACCGATTTGGAATTCAAGTGGTTTCCTTCTCTTATCATAATACTGCTTCTGTCTGTCTTGAGATGCCTTCATCTTTTCTCTGATCATTTCTATCTGTTCAGTAGTCTGCTGCACAATTTCATGTCCTAACGCCAAACTTTCACCAGTTTCTAACCAACAAAGTGGCGTTCGACACTTTCTACCATACAATGCTTCGAATGGAGCCATACCAATACTGTTGTGGTAGCTATTATTATACGCGAATTCAATCAATGGAAGAAACTGCTCCCAACTACCACCATATTCAATCACACAAGATCGCAGTAAGTCTTCCAAACTTTGTATGGTACGCTCTGACTGTCCATCTGTTTGGGGATGATAAGCTGAGCTTAATCGAAGCTTGGAACCAAATTCCTGATGCAAGCTTCCCCAGAACCGGGAAGTGAATCTTGGATCTCTATCTGACACAATACTAGATGGTACACCATGTAGTCTTACGATCTCCCTCACATATAACTGTGCCAATTTTTGTAAAGAGTTCTTCATATTCATTGGGAGGAAGTGAGCAGACTTTGTCAATCTGTCTACAATAACCCAGATTGCATCATTCCCTGAACGTGTTCTTGGTAATCCTGACACAAAGTCCATTGAGATATCATCCCATTTCCAGACAGGAATCTCTAATGGTTGTAGTTCACCAGATGGCTTCTGGTGTTCTACCTTGGCTTTTTGACACACCAGGCATGAAGCCACATATTCAACTATCTCTTTCTTCATCCTTGGCCACCAAAAGCTTTTCCTCAGATCTTGATACATCTTAGTTGATCCAGGGTGAATGCTCAATATACTTTTATGCGCTTCTTCTAGAATCGTCTTTCTTAGGTCAACATCCTCTGGTACACAAATTCTATTCCTGATTCTCCATATTCCATCTGATCCTTCTTGTAGTCCCATATCTTTTCCATTCGCCTGTAATTCTCTCAACTCTTGTAATGGCAAATCTTCTTTCTGTCTTTCGCCTAACAGTTTCAGGAAATCATTGGTTATCTTCAAAGTCCCCAAAGTCATACTTCTTGAAGATTTCATCTCTACACCCAAGTTCATATCTCTGAACTGTTCTATCATCTCCATTTCTTTTATCATCAAAAATGCCATATGAATGGACTTTCGGCTTAGTGCATCTGCCACCACATTTGCTTTTCCTGGATGGTACTTCAAATCAAAATCATAATCTTTAAGAAACTCCATCCACCTTCGCTGCCTCATGTTCAATTCCTTTTGATCGAACAAATACTTCAAGCTCTTGTGATCACTGAACACTTCAAACCTGACTCCATACAAATGGTGTCTCCAGATCTTTAGGGCAA
Organism: Clitoria ternatea; assembly: GCA_037962975.1. Classification (NCBI taxonomy): domain Eukaryota; kingdom Viridiplantae; phylum Streptophyta; class Magnoliopsida; order Fabales; family Fabaceae; genus Clitoria; species Clitoria ternatea. Next base: position 150,119,119 of record CM075671.1, read on the forward strand.
ATACCACTGCTGTCAATTCTAAATCATGCGTTGGATAGTTCATCTCATGTGGTCTCAATTGTCTAGATGCATAAGCTACTACCTTTCTTTGCTGCATCAAAACACATCCTAAGCCCATTTTGGAAGCATCACAATAAACCACGAAATCTTCTTGTGGGTTAGGTAAGGTTAAGACTGGAGCAGATGTAAGCTTCAACTTCAGTTCTTGGAAACTTTTCTCACATTCTGGCGTCCAAGAAAAAGGTTGATTCTTTCGGGTTAGCCGAGTCATTGGTAGGGCAATTTGTGAAAACCCTTCAATGAATCTCCGATAATAACCAGCTAATCCCATGAAACTTCATATCTCAGTGACTGAAGTAGGTCTCTCCCACTTTACCACAGCTTCTATTTTAGAAGGATCCACAGATACTCCTTCGTTTGAGATTACATGACCTAGGAATTTTACCTCTTTCAACCAGAATTCACATTTTGATAACTTTGCATACAACTGCTTCTCCTTCAAAATCTGCAATACCACTCGGAGATGCTTTTCATGTTCCTCTGCAGTTTTTGAATAGATCAGAATATCATCAATGAAAATGATGACAAATTGATCTAAGTAGGGATGAAATACTCGATTCATGTAATCCATGAATACGGCTGGGGCATTGGTCACTCCGAAAGGCATCACAAGGTACTCGTAATGACCATATCGTGTTCTAAAGGCTGTCTTTGGAATATCCTCAGACTTGACACGAATCTGATGATACCCCGATCGTAGATCAATCTTGGAAAATACTGCAGCGCCTCTCAATTGATCTATCAGATCATCAATTCTGGGCAGAGGATATCTATTCTTCACCGTCAATTTGTTCAGTTGACGATAATCTACACATAACCTCATGCTTCCATCTTTCTTCTTGACGAGTAACACTGGCGCTCCCCATGGTGACACACTCGGTCTGATGAAATGCTTCTCCAGTAACTCTTCAATTTGTTTCTTCAGTTCAGCCAGTTCAATTGGTGCCATACGGTACGGAGCTTTAGACACTGGTTCTGCTCCTGGAATTAAATCAATGGAGAATTCTACCTCACGTTCTGGAGGTAAACTTGAGACATCTTCAGGAAATACTTCAGGGAATTTAGAAACAACTGGTATCTCGATTGCTTTAGGTTCACCATCTTCTTTGTAAAGAGTGAATAAAGCAAACAATTGACTTTCACCTTGTAATACATAGGTCCTGAGGTTGTCAGAATTTAGATTTTCTGATGGAAATATCACGGTCTTGTTGTGACAGTCCACCAAGACTCGATTTGTCGATAACCAGTCCATCCCCAGAATCACGTTTAGATCCTTCAAAGGTAAACAAACAAGATCGACAAGAAAACGTCTACCTTCTATGAGTATAGAACATTCGTTACATATCTTAGCAGTTCTAAGTTGTGTACCGGTGGGAGTAGAAACAATCAGATCATATGTCATAGGCTTCACAGGTAATCGAAGGTGTCTAACACACTCATCAGAAATGAAAGAATGCGTAGCACCAGAATCAAATAACACAGATAGGACTGTACCATTAATGTCACACTTACTTTGTACGAGGTCATCAGCTTGATCTGCCTCTGAACCGCTGATGGCATAGACTCTCCCAGCTGTTTGTTGCAACCTCTGATCTGTGGATTCCTTGTTCTGTCTTGGAGGTTGGGCAGTACATGTGTCTTCTCCTCGGCCTCTCTGATAACTAGAGCCTCTTGGTTCACTCGTAGTGTTCCTGTGGTTGTTTTGATTATTCTGCGGATAATTTGGACTGATGTGTCCCTTTTGGTTACATCGGAAGCAAGTGACTTCTTCAAGACGTCTGTTACAATCACGTACATGATGATTACCTCCACACTTAAGACACCTCATGTTATTGCGTCTATCAAAAGATGACGATGATGATGATCCGCCTCTGGAGCGATTTGGATAGAACGATCCTCTTCTTTTGAAATCAACTGACTGAGGTTTCAGTTGTTTATTGGCTTTTTCATGTGCCAGTCTGGCCTGGTGATTCTCTTCAAAGATTCTTCATTTGTTGATTAGAATAGGAAAATTCCGAATTTCTTGGTACCCAATCGCTTCTTTGATTTCCAGATTCAGTCCGTTCTCAAATTTAACACATTTCGATTCTTCGGCACCAGCCTATTGAAAAGGAGGGTAAAAGAGAGATAGTTCTTCAAACTTTGCAGCATATTCTCCAACGGACATCGAGCCTTGTTTCAGCTCCATAAATTCCAGCTCTTTGCGGTTTTTCACACTTGCCGGAAAATATTTCTCTAGAAAATAGTCTTTGAAGTTGACCCAGTTCAAAGGTCTGTCAGTTTTAATCATACGAGTTCTGGCATGTATCCACCAGTTTTCTGCTTCCTCAACCATCATATAAGTGGCACACTCCACCCTTTCAAATTCTGTGCAGGGCAAGGCTCGGAAAATGTGCTCCATTTCCTTAACCCATAAGTATGCTGCCTCTGGATTGTAGCCTCCTTTGAATTGCGAAGGCTTTCTCTTCAAGAAGCGGTCTAACCCATGGAGTTCTCCGGTGCTCCTTGGTTGGTTTTGTCGTTCTATGGCTTCAGCTAAGCGGTTGAAAGCTGCTGCCATATCATTGTTGTTGTGGTTGTTTCTTGCCATCCTATATTCGTAGTTTGGTTTATACCAATTCTAAGGGATAATATATCGTATATAAATATTATATAACTATCATTATTCTACAGTTTATCAGTTAAGCAATCAATCATATCACACATTTATCATATTATCAAGAGAAAATCAAACAAATCTTTTCACAATTAATCAGTCAGGCACAAATCATATAGTACACATTTAGCATGTTATCAAGTAAGAAATCAAACATTTCACATATTATGCCAAGAAATAGCTCATGTCATAACAATTGGTCCTGAATTTTTGAAAATGCTCTGATACCAACATGTAACGTCCCGTGTAATTTTCCAAATAAATTTTTCGCATTTTCAAAATATCATTTTAAAAATTATAAATTTAATTCAGAGTTTATATAACAATTAATAACAGCGGAAAAATTATCATACATACTAGTCGTGAATAATCAAATTCAAGAAAATATTTAAGTAGCGGAAACGATTGTGAAGATAAGAGTACATGACATATTATATTTATTACAACCCATAAATTCAAGTTCAGGTAATAAAGCAAATAGACATCCATCATGGCATTACTCTGCATTCTGCGTGTCATCCACTGTAAAAATTTAATGAAAGAGTGAGACAGAATATAGAATAAATATAAAATAGATAAAATTGCACAAACACAATCAACAATTCATAATGATATGATGAGGATGCCAAACAAGTCCATTAATAGATATATGATTAGTCAAATGATGTCATGCTGGATCCATTTGGTCTTGGTGGGAATACTGCAGTAAAAGTCTCATAGAGACACAAATAGGGCTTTAGCATATACCATGAATCCCTATACTTCATGGCGCTTAAGTACCGAAGTACACAATATCAAAGTAGGACTTTTGCATAAACCATGAATCCCTACACTCCATGGCACACAACATAATAGGGCTTAACTCATCATAGAGTAACCCCCCACCAGGGTAGGCAATCATGGAACCCCTAAATTCCATGGTGCGTCCGAATGCTTATGATGCATGAATGCCTTTAATTCTCTTTATCATTTAACATACCATGATATCCACATTTCCAAAACCTCTTGGATAATACAAGTCCTCACAATACACATAATAATTCATAAAATCATAGATTTACTGTTTCAACCACACATGTCAATAACCACAAGGCATACATGTACATATATATTAATTATGTCATTCATAATTATTCACCATCATAATATACTAACTGTATGATACTCAACAGCATTTATAATAATTCATAATCACTCAAGAATTCAATAATAAATCATTACTCATAGAGAAAACATCATTTTCATCCATAATAACCATCGTAAGTAAATTTCAGCATTTCCAAACAGCGACATACATTAGTAAAACAGTCATAACATGAGCAAAACAACTCCTTTTTAGGTGATTCCACTTTCTGTAGTTTAATAACATAATTATCTACAACTTTCATGAAGAACACAGTTTCAGATTCTAATCAGAAATACTACTTATTCACGAATGCCATACTGCCTCAAGATAAGTTTTCCAAAATGTACACAGATTAGTATTTAAAACATATCTGGAGTTACAAACGTGATTTTGACATGAAACCAGTTCTAAATTAATCTTAATCCAAATATCTACAATTTTCATGAAGATCATAATTTCAAATTCTAAGCATAAATACCATTTATTCACAAAATACAACACTGCCTCCAGGTGAGTTTTCAAAACGTACATGTATTAGTCTTTTCAACGTTTTTAGAGCTACACAAATGATTTTAACATGAAACCAGTTCTAAAATACTCTTAACATAGTTATCTACAACTTTCATGAAGACACCAACAACTAATTCATACCACAAAATTCCCAGTATTGAAAATAAGATTCGGATTTTCCAAAAATTCTAGAATTTCAGAATTTCAGCTTGCACATACATCAGTATTTTGAGCATAACTTGAGCTGCAAAAATTATTTTGTTGTGAAACCACTTTCTAAAAATCCAAAACTTAATTATCTACAACGTTCATGAAGACATCCAAGGCTGATTATGTAAGTACAGTTCCCAGTAAATCAATATATACACAAAACAAAGGATAAATCTTCCATACGAACATGCTGTAGTATTTAGGCTATAACTTTTGCTATACAAATCCAAATCAGTTGAATCAGGTATCAAAATTCACATAACAAAAAGATCTACAACTTTCATGAAGAAGTCAGAGTCAAATTCATACGTTTTCAGCTTCAAAATTAAGCAACAAGTTACGAATTAAAAACTGGAATCCTAGAACAGCATACAACTCTACCCATTTCATAGACATTCACAACCCTGTCCCCTCTTACTTGGTTTGAAGACTTTTAGCTGACTGGAAATGAGGTCCCTTGGCTGTTCTGGTTCAGATCGAAGGTGTGTTGATGGAGAAGAATAATTGGGAGTTTCAGAATCAGTGGTATGTTAGTTTAATAATGCAAAAGCAAGTGGGGAGACAAGCTTTCCCGTGATTGCAACTTAGTGGGGATAATGGAGAATTAATAATAGAAGGTGGCTATCTTAGTGCTCATCACTAGCCGTCCTACGTACTAGTGCTATTAGTGGGATTAAAAGATATTATAAATAATGCCTAAAAGACAAGAAAGGAGTCAAAAAGTTACTTCTGCACTTCAAAACCGACCAGAATTCCATTTCCAAGTCTGGTTAAGCATCCGGTCTTGTACATCGGCTCAAAATCATCTGGTGTGTATATCCGTTCTAAGGAAAGCTGAGTTAACCATCCTTGGAGCCGTCCGGTGTTCATTAATGATAATCTGAACTAAATTCATCCGGTGTCACCTGAACTGAAGTCAGCTGTGTGAGAGCAGTGTGGAGGGTGGTCTTGAGTGTGAGGGCGGTATGGAGTGAGGGCGGTATTGAATGTGAAGGACGGTGTCGAGTGTATCTTAGGAGGTCTATGTTCTAACAGATGTTCACGTTACTCCGCCAACGCATTCGACCCCGTCAATGCTTATGACTCCACCAGACGTATGATCCCGCCTAATTTTACTACTCCGTCAAAGTATTTGACCCCGTCCAGGCTTATTACTCTGTCAAAGTGTGTGACTCCGCCTAATCTTATTACTCCGCCAAGGCATGAGACTCCGTCTAAATTTTACTCTGTCAAGGTACGTGACTCCGCCTAAGATTTACTCCGCCAATAAAGAACAGTTCGAACATCATCCCACTAATCAGTAAGTAAGTAACAACGTCTAATAGCCAACAGTTCGGAATACTATACCGTCCTGTAACCAGCAAGACGTCACTCAGTCTTGTGGACAATTAGTAAACTCTCCACTTAGGAAAACCGTACTCTTTTATTGTTATCTTCTTTTCTTGGACGGACTCAATTCCGGTCTTGAATGTCGGTTCAAAGTTATCCGTCCTACAGATCATTTGGTAAAGTGTTGATCCGGTGTGCAACATAAAAGATAATCCTATCCACACCGGTTGTCCGGTGTGATGGGGCATTTATTGTTATCCGTTCTTCCCCTTTGGAACCTTGAGGTCGTCCTAGCCTTGGAGGTCAGAACGGATTATAATGTTTCTTCCAATCTCACTCAATTTACTCCTCTACCTTCAATCTTTCATTCGAAAATTGGATCTTATCAAAATAGATATATGTAATTTCTATAATTATACCCAAAAATGAAATTTTTGGAGTATTATAAACTATAAAGTGTTTCTATTCATTAATAAACACTTACAAGCATTCCATACTTCATAAATTACAAATTGGAGCTATTATTTAAAAGCAGGATGTTACATTTAACACGAGTAAAACCTTATAATATCATATTCAAGATTGAATACTACATAATGAAACTATCACTACTAAAAAAACCCTAAATAGCTACCTGACATTAGCGACCACCGAATCCCGTCGCTAATTAGCCACCGTATTAGCGACCGATTTACAACAAAAGGGACCTAAAATATGTTAGTCACTCGCTTAGCGACCGGCACAATTTGCGGTCGCTACCAATTGTAAAAACCGTCGCTAGTACGGTCGCTATCTTCACCTCCACCTTGTTTTGGTTTCCCGCCAGGATGTTCTGTTGGCGCCAAATAGTAGCGACGGCATTTGCCGTCGCTAATGTTCCCTCCAATACAGCGACGACGTATATCCGTCGCTACGGTTTGTAACAGTGACGGAGGTTGGTTGCTGTCGCTAATGTTTTGACTTCCTTTTCTTTTCATCATGAAAGGTAGTGACGGTTCGCCCACACCGTCGCTACGTTTCTGGAGGTTAGTGACGGAGTAGAGTATCCGTCGCTAACATTTTCGTCTTCCCTCCATGTTTTCTTTAAGTTAGTGACGGTGGGGCGGAACCGTCACTAATATTCAGGAGTTTAGTGACGGACGTATCATACCGTCGCTAAGTTTCAAGAATTTAGGGACGGATTTTTTGTGCCGTCGCTAAGTGTTAAGTTTATTTCGAACAGCCCCTTTTCCCCAATCATTTGCCCTAAAACAAACTTCCCTCCCTCCCTCCCCCATCTCTCTCCCTCCCTCTGACTTTTTTCATCTCCGACAATCTCCCCCCTCCCTCTGTATCCCTCCCCCTCTCTGTCTACTCTATATCCCTCCCCCTCTCTGTCTGCTCTATATCCCTCCCCCTCTCCGACTCCCTCCATGTCCGCCCGTCTCCGTAAGTTCCCCTCTCCCGACAAGGTTTTCGCTCTTCTCCGGTGAGCCTCTAATTGGACGACAAGGTTTTCGTTTCTCCCGACTTCCCTTTCTCAGTTCTCGGTCTTCTGTCTCGTCTCTGTGGAGGACGTCGTCTACTAGGCACGGTGTGTGGCTTTCATTGGTCTTCTCCGTCGGCTCCGTCGTGCGCCACCGTAGGTAATGGACATTATAGTTGCGTTTGTTTTTCTTGGTCTGTCTGTGTTGGCTTGCCTGTTGTCACTGTGTTGAATGTGACTGTGTTGTCAATGTGTTTTTTTTTCATCTCGCGACTAGTTCTGACTCCCGAGCCATAAGTAGGTTCGGTTAAATTTTAAAAAATTTAATTAGACTAAGATTCGTTCAGTTAATTTTTAAAAGTAAGTTTAGAAACAAGGTTGAATGACTTATCTTTGATAAATATTAATTAAATTAATACCGCATTTTACTGTTAGAGAATTATGTGTTGGTGTCATTCGACCCTTGTGTTGTGAGTCGTGGATGAGTTCTCATTCGCTCTCAACTCTCATTTTCTTTTCATCCCCACTTTCCTGCAGTGAAGTTGCACACCAAGTGTTTGGTGATATGTTTCTTGTAGTTGTTTAGCCTCACGTGCCTTCATCTTAACTTCTTCTTGCCTGTTTAGATTATTAAACATTTGATTTTTTATTTTAGCTTTTGTTAAATGGTTAAGCCTTGAGTTACGGACACTGTGGAATGGTTTGAGCTTATGCAGTGTCTTTATTTAGGCAAACTTTTGCCTATAAGATGGTTTAGACTTTGTTGTAGTTTTTGTTTTGAGTGGTTAAATATTATATTCAGCTACTGTTATTAATGCTTAAGCCTTGTTTACATTCATGGTCTGTGTACCTTCTATTTTGCCAAGGTATTTCTGGCATTTCATATTGTATTTTGCTTGATTTCATTTGAGTTGGTATTAATTGTTCATCTTAAGCTTGAAGTGTTGGGCACCTTCAACTTTGGGGAAGGTTAGGTATGTAACTAGTTAGGAGGGTTGTTATTAGTTTGTAATAGTTAGATGAATATATAGGTTATATAAAGCCACACTTATATTATGTAAAATCAAGTCCTACCATTTTAATAGAATCTAATTTCACATATTTCTAAATTCTCTCCTCTCTTGAAATTAATTTGTCGTGTTTTCTAATAGTGAAAATTAACTTTGTTATAATATAAATATTTCCTACTCAAATAGAATTAGCTTTGACAGAGTGTACATGTGATTAAAAAACTTATATGTTGTATGACTTGTGTTAAATTTCTACAAAAGGTACAATAGCCAAAAAGAAAATTCTGTAGAGGTGTAAAGCGATCATGGCCTGCTCAATATGTGTAAACTTAGAACAAATTCAAAGATAGTTCAATGTATAAAGAGCCTCATTTTTTTAAAGATAAAAATCCTTCTTCTAAGGTGATTAGTTCAAAATGTAGATATAATATATTAACTCGGTTAAAAGGGAATAGAGTTAATATACCATGGAGAGAACAATTTCAGTTGTAGACTTAAATTTAAAACTCCAATTTAACCGAGCTTATATCTCATTTCTCAACTAATGTGTTTTACGCTTTAATGAAAAAAATCTTGTCGATCTTTATTCTTTGATTTATACGGAAAAAGCTAAGCCTATAAGTAAAAAAATGGCGCACACCTAAAGCTTTAACACAACCTAATATCTTCAATTATACTTGTTCACAAAATGTCATATGATATGATAGCTAAATGGAAAACACAACCTATACATCGAATCATGATGCATTGAGAAATGAAGTACATTTTTCAACAATAAATAAAAATAAAAAACTGGTACAATACAAAAAGCAAATGAGAGAATCTCCTGTGATTTTGTCTCATGGTAGAAGGTTTTCTCGAGAGGTCTATCCATTCCTATCTATGGCGTTGACTGGATGAAAACAAAGAAAGAAGAAAGGTAACATTCAAAAAGAGTACAAGAAACTTTTGGGGCATGAATGATATGAAAATTTAGTACATCATTACATTAGTTTTTGGGTCTTAACATCAAAGAAGACTCAGTGTTAAAGTCCCAAACAGAACTTTGAAATGTATAAAACTATTATGCCTCTAGGATGATCATCATATCCCCGTCTGATTAAATAGACCAAAGGAACAATTTTCATTAGTTTGGCAAGTACATATGATCTGTCCCACCAGACCAGTTCAGGACTGCTACTTCGGATTTTCGCATTGATGAGTTCATTTTAATTAGTTGAACACCTTAGCATAATTCAAATGCCAGGCTAGGCATACTGAAAATAAAAGTGCCAGGCAAATAGAAGTAGAAGCAAACATAATCATGAAGTAAAAGCCTCACCTGACCAGGTTCCCAGGTTAAGTAGAAGTTGCCACGACTTGAGACTGCAACATACCTTCCATCTGGAGAGCGATTGATAGTATTGAAAGTTCCAGTGTAATAGCTGGCACCGCTAATACCACTAGAAACTGTTCTGAAGAAGCAACACAGATAGATAAACATCTTGATGTTTGAAACACACAAAATTAAAATAATAATTGCATTATTGATAATCTGAGAAGAAGACAAAATAAAATAAATCAGTTTTTGCCCAACAAGTTATGATATAAACAAGAAGCATAACATGTTCTTGAATAGCATAACATGTTAATATTCAATAACATTAATACAAAAAAAACTACTTCCAACTACTATTCTTAATATGTGTCAAATTAGTTATTTAAGTTGATATAAACTTAGTCAGTTGTAAAGCTAAAAGTTATTACATTCTTATCTATTACATCTTTAGAAACTTCATTATGGAAACCAGTTGAATGTTGGGAACTTTGATTAACACTGTTAACAATCAACTTTGTCATGCAGACCAATACACTTTACGCGTGGTCTGTGTTTGGCTCTCATCAGCTTTGTCTCCATCGCTATCTCTCTTTCGACGGTAATCCCCTAACGCTAACTTATCCGGCTATGTGTGTTGTATGTGTTGAAGTGTATGTATGTTGATTATTGTTTGTTAGTGGAGAGCTGAGCTCATTAGGCAGTGATTGTGTGTGCTGATAACATGATTTTTTATGCATGTGTAATGTTGTTTGTTAGTGGAGAGCAGAGCTCATTAGGCATTGGTTTTGTGTACTGATAACATGATTTACGATGCATGTGTAATGTTGTTTGTTAGTGGAGAGCAGAGCTCATTAGCCGTTGATGACATATATTGATAACATGATTTTGTGTTCATAACTGTGAATATCATATACAATGCGTATGATATGTTTATTTATCTATACTGGGAAGTTTTCTATATGTAACAGGCCATTTGTAAATTTGGGAAATGTCTAGTTTACAGGGGAGACTCTGCCAAAATTTCGGCAGGCTCCCTTTATTAGGGAACTTAAAAAATGAAACACAACGTTAATAATGTAGGGTTTAGTCATGTGTGTACCCATTAGATTCCCGTTCAAGTTTCAAAATAACCGGTCGATGTACCGTGTTGTGTTGGATCTTGAATTATCCCGGTTTGGACAGTTTGGTATGAATTTGTAACCTGTAGGGCGTAACCCATCAATGTTGTATGTGGTCTATCTTGAGAATTTGAATGAATATTGGTATGAAATTTCGGTTATGGTGTTTCGTATTGTCCCCAGGGTGCATGTCTGCGTGTGGTGTTTCATACCGTACGTATCTCTGTGTACTCGGGGACCAATGCAAAATGCTGCCGAAATTTCAAATGAATATTCATTCAACTCAAGATAGACCACATACAATTATGGGATGGGTTACGGATGGTTGCATATTCATCCCGAATGGGATAGGGCCCCACCAATTTGCAACATCAAAGAGATAGAGTGATTCACAACCGATAGTTAAATAAAAATTTAAACGTGTAAGGTAACAGAAATCGTTCTTGTTAGATATTGTAAATGGAGGTACCGGCAAATCGGCGATGGATGTACAACCGACTAGATAGCAATCGGCGAGTGACTGAGGAGTTTATGATGGGGCTATTGGAGTTCATTCCGTTCGCTACGGCAAATACGCCTGCATTTGAAGCAACTCAAAAGATTCGTTGTCCGTGCTCAAAGTGCAAATGCATGAGTTTTGAATACGCGAATGATGTCATGTGCCACCTAACTGAGAAAGGGTTCATGGAAACATACCACTACTGGTACAACCATGGTGAGCAGTTACCGCGTAGACCATCAGATGACACCCTGCAACAGTCTTACTACGAGGTTGGAGGAAACAGGGATACGTACAACAACATAGAACAAATGGTGATGGATCATGTTGGACCCTCCACCGGGCGTATGCTGGAACATAATGACCAAGCAGGTCATGGGGACTCTAACAATGTAGAGGAGGATCCTAATCCGGAGGTGAAGAGATTTTATGATTTATTGGCGGCGGCTCAGACTCCATTGTGGGACGGGTGCAACAGTCACACTGAGTTATCCGCCTCCCTAGCTGCTTTAAGCCTAAAGGCAGATTATAATCTTTCTGGAGGTTGTTTTGATAGGATGGTCAATCTGATGGGTTCCACCATGCCTAGTAATCACAGAATGCCAGCAAACCTGTACCGTGCTAAGAAACAAGTGGCAAACTTGGGGTTGGGTTGTGTGAAGATAGAGTGTTGTGTTGGTGGATGTATGCTGTTCAGAAATGAGTTTGCAGATGAGAGTGTCACAAAATGTCTGCATTGTAATGAGGAACGCTACAAGACCGTTAAAAGGAGAGGGAAGGTAACCCGGATGGCCAGGAAGAAAATGTGGTACTTCCCTATAACACCGCGTCTTCAACGCCTGTATGCCTCATTGTCCACGGCAAAACACATGCGTTGGCATGCTCTGAACCGAACACAAGAGGGGTTTCTTTGCCATCCTTCCGACGGGAAAGCATGGAAGTGTTTGGATGAGCTATATCCGGACTTTTCTGGCGAGCCGCGAAATGTAAGACTTGGCTTATGTACTGATGGGTTTAACCCTTTCGGTCAATACGGAAGGGCTTACTCTTGTTGGCCAGTCATCCTGACCCCATACAATCTGCCGCCTGATGTGTGTATGAAGAGGGAGGTCATGTTTCTATCTATACTGGTTCCAGGACCCAAAAATCCAAAGGCGAACATAGACGTGTTTTTACAACCGTTGGTTGAAGAGTTATCACAGTTATGGGATGTCGGGGTAATGACATACGATGTGTCTTTGAAGAACAACTTTATGATGCGTGCTGTTTTGATGTGGACTATTAACGACTTCCCGGCCTATGGTATGCTTTCTGGATGGTCCACGTCTGGGAAGCTTGCTTGCCCTGTATGCATGGAACATACCGGGGGGGAATCACTCCCTGTTAGTGGCAAGACAAGTTTCTTTGACTGTCATAGAAAGTTTCTACCGTTGGATCACCCGTTTAGGAGGAACAAAACCGCTTTTAAGAAGAACAAGGTTGTTAATGAACCTCCACCCCGTAGGCTATCTGGTGCACGGGTTTGGCAGAGGGTCGAAGAGTATCCTTACATCTGGGACAAGAGTGTTAAGGAGTTTGCGGGTTACGGTAAGGAACACCACTGGGTGAAGCAGAGTGTGTTGTGGGATTTGCCATATTGGAAAGACTTGTTGTTAAGACATAACATTGATGTGATGCACACTGAATGTAATGTTTTCATGAATATTTTTGACACTGTTATGGACATCAAAGGGAGAACAAAGGACAACGAGAAGAGTCGTCTAGACCTTCCGATTTGGTGTTCCAGAAAGGAGTTGGAGTTGAGGGATGCGGGACGTGGAAGAATGTTTAAACCCCATGCAAAATATGCTTTAACTAGACCACAACAGATTGCTGTATGTATTTGGATGAATGGGTTGACCCTGCCTGACGGATTCGCTTCTAACTTGAGTAGATGTGTCGACGTGAAGGAGGGCAGGGTGTTTGGCATGAAAAGTCATGATTGCCATGTGTTTATGCAACAACTACTCCCGTACGCGTTTCATGCCTTACCGAAGCCTATTTGGAAACCGTTAGTGGAGTTGAGTCACTTCTTTAAGGAGTTGACGGCTACTTCGTTGAGTGTGGAGAAACTTGTGAAGATGGAAGAAACTATCCCGGTATTGATTTGTAAGTTGGAGCAGATTTTCCCACCAAGTTTTTTTGACTCCATGGAGCATTTGCCTATCCATCTACCGTACGAGGCCTTGGTTGGTGGCCCAGTGCAGTATCGTTGGATGTATCCATTCGAAAGGTGAATGCTTGGTGAACTCTTTAATTTACTCACTAATGTCATGCTTATAATAGTATTTTCTAACTTAACACCACCTTGTTAATGATGTTGAAGATTCTTACGCTCTTTAAAAGATAAAGTGTCGAACAAAGCCTGCGTTGAAGCTTCAATTTGTGAGGCATACTTAGTCGAAGAAATGACAACCTTTGCTTCTTTCTATTTTCCAACGGAGATAGAAACTAGAATGAGTAGAATTCCCCGCAATCTTGGTGTAGCCAGCCGCACAGGGTTTGATGAACAAACGTCGATTTTCAACTATCCTGGTCACCCGGGGGGCAGGCTCACAAAATGTTACATTGATGAGAAAGATCGAAAGGCGGCTCACTTGTACATTCTTCTCAATTGCCCAGAAGTGGAACCCTTTATTGAGTAAGTCATAGAAGTTGCTTTATACATTCTTAACGTAGCTTTTATATTAAACTTATTTGTTTCTTTCAATAGCTTATACACAGATATGCTAAAACTTGAGCAAAATGATTTAACTGATGACCAAATTCATAGTGAGGTGTCATCCAAGTTCGTTGGTTGGTTCGCGCAACATGTAAGACCCGTATACCAAGTGTTTTTAAGCCTATTTGCTTCTAACTCCCGTCAATATGGTAACAATGACCTACTTCTTATGTTGTACATAGATACAAGACCCTAACAACCATATTGAAGATTCTTTACTCCAAGCCCTTTCTTGGGGGCCGGTGAAGACTGTTAAAAAATGGCCTATTTACTACGTAAATGGCTACAAGTTTAATATTCTTCAATGGAGTGAAGGGATGCGCACCCATAACTACGGGGTTTGTGTTAAAGGCACCGCCGGTCAGTTGGAAGAAGACTTTTATGGAGTGCTGACGGAGATTGTTGAAGTTTCATTCTCTGGACGACTAAGAAGAGATATTGTTCTATTCAAATGTGATTGGTTCGACAACACAATCGGTGTTGGAACAAAGGTTGACAACAACTACGGCTTAGTTGAGGTCAAGAAGAATGGTAGATATAAAGGGTTTGATCCCTTCATTTTTGCCCAACAAGCTGAGCAGGTTTATTACACCGACTTCCCGGGAGGACATCGGGACTGGTATGCAGTAATCAAGGCCAAGGCCCGAAGTCAGATCACTGACAATGTCTCCGAGGAGGTCGATGACGCTTATCAGCTTGCACCACACGAGCTCAACGATGCCAATTTGTTGTTCAACATTGATCCAGTCATAATGGATGAGACACTCGCCACTACGGGGGGTGAACACATTGACAAAGACCTTGTCTCTCGATCAAAACGGTCTAGGGCTGATTTGGGTACTGATGAACTTGTTCAAACAGATAACCACAGTGACACTGAAACTGAGGGGGAATTTGAAACTGAAACTGACACAGAGTATGTAGTTGTTAAACATATATACATAGGTTTATATATATCCTGAGACTAACCTTTCTTTTCATGATTTTATCCACAGATGACGGGACGTCGACTGCCCTTCAGTAGGGGTGGTGGGTCCAGGACCCCGGCTTCCCGTCTGGGGATGCAAACCCCAGGGCAGCAGACCACTCCATCACCACCACAGCGGACCACTCCATCCCCATTACAGCAGACCACTCCATCACCACCACCACAGCAGACCACTCCATCACCACTCCAGCAGACCACTCCATCACCACCACCACAGCAGACAACCCCATCACCCCCACAGCTGACCACCCCAGAGCAGACTCCTGGAGTTGGTGGCTTGGAGGACCATGGCCATCAGGCGACCCCACCTCCGGCATCCCCTCTGCCCATGTTGGTACCCGTGCCGGCCGGAGACGAGTAAGTGACTAAATTTCATATACTTTTATGTTATTTGTATGATACTTTATATTAGGGTTTAGTTGAAAGACTTGTTGGTTTATTGTTGCTTACTTTAATTAGTACTTGTATAGATTGAATTGTACTGGGCACTCTTCTGTTTGTAACAGGGTAACTATTTAAACTTGGAAATGTTACATTTACAGGGGAGACTCTGCCGAAATTTTGGGTGTCTCCCTAGATTGTGTGTTGTTTTACTCCTAACATAATTGTTGTCATTACAGCTTTGTTGATAGTAGTCGCACTACCAAAGCGATTACTATGGTTTTGAAGGCCCAGTGGGATGGTCCATATATATCTTGGACAGATGCTGGGAAGGTTGTGCAAGATAGGTGGTTTGACACCTTCTCGGTAAGTTCCTAGCTCATTTATTGTGACTTGATTTGTAAAATAGACCCGTTATTAATTTTGATTTCTCAATTCATTTTACAGCGTGATTACCAGTGGGCGGAGGGTATGATTGATGAGATTAGGAAGGTCTTTGCCACAAAGACCTCCAAAATCATCAAGAGTACCCTTTGGAAGGTGAGGGACAAGGGTGAGCGCCCTCGTTGGATCCCGGAGGACCATTGGGACGGGATGGTCCAGAAGTGGGGCGGGGTCCCATTCCAGCAGGCGAGTGCTCGGAATAGGGCCAACAGAGCCGCCGATGCTGCAGCCTCGGTTTACACTGGGGGTAGCATTTCAACCCTCGAGCACAAGAAAAGATTTGTAAGTATATTTATGTTAAACATTTCTATTATGGTTCGTCTTACATGTTTACAAATAATAATCTCAATGTTTTTTGTCCACCACAGGAGCAGAGGGAGCACCGGGAGCCTTCTTTGTTTGAGGTCATGCAAATGACCAAGAAGAACAAAGCCGGTGCATGGGTAAACCAGAAGACTACGGAGCTAGCGGTATTTACTTTTAACTGACACATGCTTTTAATTTACTTACAAATCAGCTTACTAATCCTATCGTTGTTTTTGAATTTACAGGAGGCGTATCAGGCCAGGAGGGCCGAGAAGGAGGCGGACCTGGTGGCTTCCACCCCTGAAGGGGAGGTTCCTCCCACCCTATCTTGTTCTGACGACAACGCCATCTATATGGAGGCTGTTGGCGGTGTGAACAAGAAAGGGAGGGTGTTTGGATTGGGTGGCGTCGGCACGCAGCTGGCGAAAAAGGGGAAGACCCCTTCCTCTTCGTCTTCCTCTGGTCTTCCGACTGAGGTCGTTCAGGTAATTCAAAACCTGAACGATGAGCTACAGGAGGAGCGACGTCAGAGGTAGTTGCTGTTGGAGCGGCACGAGGCAGACCGACAGAAGGCCGAGGCGGACCGACAGCGAGCCGAGGAGCAGCACGCCGAGACTCGTCGGCAACTTGCTCAGCAGCAGGAGCTACTGATGCAGTTGATGGCGAGGCTACCTCCCCCCACTTCCCAGGCGCCCCCACCACCACCCCAGGATCCCCCACCACCTTGATTGTAGTTCTTTTATTTATACACATTGTATTTTTGATTTTTAGTTATGTTATATTTTCATTCAGTATTTATTTTGTCATTCTTTATTTATTATGTCAATATTTATTGGTAATTACATTCAAATCACAAAGCCTTATTCTACCTATCATTAATAATTCAACCTATTTGATAAATTAATTTAATCTATTATTTTGTTTTTAATAATAATTTATTACTTCAAAAAAATTATTTTAATTTAATTATAAAATTTTATCAGCCAATACAAAATACAGAATATTAACATATTTTTAAAGTTAAATTAACAAAACCAGTCAATATTGAATTAATTTTAAAAAATTTAAAAATTACCGTTAGCGACGGTACACGTCCGTCGCTGACTTATTAACACTAGCGACGGACGGTTTGGTCGCTACATCACAACCACTAGCGACGGATACTGTGGTCGCTACATCACAATCACTAGCGACGGACCGCGTGGTCGCTAACTGACAACAACTAGCGACGGAAACATCGTCGCTAAATTGCAACCACTAGCGACGGATACTGTGGTCGCTACATCACAATCACTAGCGACGGACCGCGTGGTCGCTAACTGACAACAACTAGCGACGGACAACATCGTCGCTAAATTGCAACCACTAGCGACGGACACTGTGGTCGCTACATCACTACCTATAGCGACGGCATGCGGTGGTCGCTGGTGGCTGTTAGTAGCGACGGGCCTCGAGGTCGCTGTATGGCAACACTTAGCGACGGCTGGAGTTATTGGGACAGAGACGATTTTAGCGACGGCCTTTCGCCGTCGATATGGTAGCGACGGCAGGTGTGTGGTCGCTGACGTGTTTTCGATGAGGGTTTTAGCGACGTCCTCTAAATGGTCAGGATTTATAAGGAAAAGATGAAGTTCTATCATGACAAGAAAATTCTGCATAAAAGTTTTTATCTAGGCCAATTTATGTTGCTGTTCAATTCAAAATTAAAACTCTTTCCAGTGAAGTTAAAATCAAAATGGTCAGGACCCTTCATTGTCAAAGAAGTCAAATCTTATGGAGCCATTGAATTATAAGATCCTCAATCTGAGAGAACATGGATAGTGAATGGCCAAAGACTTAAGCCATATTTGGGAGGAGAAGTGGAGAAGCTCACCACTCTCATTCATCTACATGAACCATAGGACAACTCTTCAGACGTCAAGCTAATGATGTTAAACAAGCGCTTATTGGGAGGCAACCCAACATGTTTTCTTTTCAATAATATTTCAATTTATGTATGTTTTGTGTGTTTGATGTTTTTGATTTGGTTAAGGAACAATGTTCAGCACATCACGCTCAAGCATGAGTTCTCACGCTCAAGCAAGGAACTTTAGTTTTGATTCTGTCTCAAATTCACTCAAGTAAATGATTTCAACCTTGAGCGAGGAAGGAAAATAAAGCATCAGGTATATTCACGCTTAAGCATGAGTCTTCACGCTTAAGCGTGTCAAGGTAATTTACATACTGTCTAATTCTCACTTAAGTATAAGGATCAAGCTCAAGCGTGGTAAAACTCTGTCAAATCAAAATTTTCAAATTCACCCCCGATCACGCTCAAGCGTGAATTCCCTCGCTCAAGCGAGAGGAAATTAAGCATCAGTAGTGTTGCCATGCTCAAGTGAAGCAAGGGAGGCTCAGGCATGAGGATCTTTTAGAGCATCAGGGGTTGTCACGCTCATGCGTG
The DNA here is from genome assembly GCA_037962975.1 of Clitoria ternatea. NCBI lineage: Eukaryota > Viridiplantae > Streptophyta > Magnoliopsida > Fabales > Fabaceae > Clitoria > Clitoria ternatea. The sequence goes on from CM075671.1 coordinate 150,137,743, forward strand.
ACAAGGCACACTCAAGCGAGAAGAAAAATAAGCATTAGGGGGAGAACTCGCTTAAGCGAAGGTTTTTAAGCTTAAGCGTGAAACTTTTGGCCTTTGGGAACACGCTCATGCTCAAGCGTAATCCTCCATGCTCAAGCGCAGAAAAGAAAAAATTGCACAGGGGTGACGCGCCCAAGCGCAATACCAAGCGTGAGAGGAAGGGTGCATTCTGGTTCGTTCAAGCTTAAGCGTGAAATACCATGCTTAAGCGAGCAATTTTAAAATGCTCTGTCTGATACCATTAAATATGAGAATCAAAGCCATTACACCCATCACTCTCATTTTAACCTTTCTGCATTTCATAACCCCCTTCCACAAACATTTCAACTTCTCACACCTTACCATTTCATTTTCTTAAAGCATTCAAAATCACAACTGCATGTTTCTCTTTTTTCTTCTGCACTGTGTATTCTTCTAATCATCCGAAGCAAGGTAACTCTAAACCTTTCTCTTTTTCTGATGTGTCTTGCATACGTTTTGCTGTGTTGTGATGTAAAAAACATGTTTAGGTCTTAATATGGAATCAAGTTTCTCTGTTTTGCTTACTTATATGATAAAATGTTCTACTTCATCTGGGTTTGTTCATTTTATCTTGAATTGATTCATTATTTTAAAGTGAACATTATGAAAATTTTCTTCTGTTTTAAGGATGCACACCAACTATCCGATAAAAAGTCCAGAATGTGTTATACATGCTTGGTATTAATAGATTGAACTGTTATTGCCATGTCAAATAAAATCATTGTTGGTTTGATTAGTCACTGATATACATGCTTGATGTGAAAATGGATGCATTGATTAAGAAGTCCCTAGGCTCACTGAAATTATTAGAGACTTATTTTACCATTTGATATGATGATTGCTAAGTATATTGCAGATGGCCAGAACAAAACAAGTTGAACCTACTTCCCCTGCACCTATTTATCCAGCAAGAAGTTCTAGAAGAAATAAAGGAAAGAGGCCACACACTAATGACCAAAACACTGCTCCTAAATTTAGAGACAAGGCAAGGACTAAACGTTATAAGGATATCAAAAACTGGACCTTCATCCCCGAGAGAAAGGTGGACCTAGCTCTTGGAGAATGTGATGATTTCATAATGGTAATCAGGAGAAGAACTTGGCTCAAAATTTGCTACCCCAGGGATAAATATGACCCTAAAGTTGTTAGAGAGTTTTATGCCAACGCATGGCCTAAGGAGGGTGAAGGTGATCAGAGGACTTATGTGAGAGGCCATTGGATTTCATATGGCAGAATTGAGATCAACACCTATCTAGGAAGCATTATGGAACTAGGGAAAGGAGAGTCCTGCGATTATACTGCTATGAAATAAAGGAATGAGTTCATTGAAACTTATGACATTGAAGCTGCAATATGCATACCAGGCCACCATTTTTAGTTTGGCCAGGGAGAGAACCCATTACGTATTCTGAGAAAGGATATGACCACCATCTCTCAAGTTTAGACATCCTTTTTGCTTGCTAACATAGCCCCTAATTCACACGTCTCTGATGCTATTTGTTTTACTGCATTCTGTAGGATGATATCTCTATTGACCTGGCCTAAATTATTTCGGATAAAATCCACAAGTTCATGAAGGTTGATCAGAAGATATCCCAGGATAGAAACAAGGTAAAAGGGAGTTTAGGATTCCCTGCTTTTATCACTAATTTTTGTGCAAGACATGGAATTGAGGTATAGGATCTCAAACCTATCAGGCCTCCCATTGATAGGCATTTTATTGAGCACTACTGTAGTGTCCAGGCACCACCTGCACCTCCACCACCTGGCACAAATGCACCTTCCTCACCACCAGTAACTGCAACAACACCTATACCACCTTCTCTAAACATAGAATCAGAGATAATTCTTCAGGCTATATTCAAGCTCAAAATCCAGCAAAATCATATCATGGCATAACAGAGTGCCAATCATAGAGGCCTTGTACACCTACACCATGGCCTGTATCACAGCACTCTTGTAGGCCAAGTCAACTCGTGGATGGGCTCTGCTCAGTTTGCAGCTCACATGGCATGGCCTGGGGATAAGCCTTTTCTACCAAGGAGGGATAAGACACCAGGATCATCCTCACAGCTACCTCCAGCAAGAGAACCTGAGCTGGATGATTCAGAGTCAGAGGATGAGGCAGAGGATGATGAGTGAGGAATTAAATCATTGCTACTTTTAGATTAACACTTCATAATTTTTATCTTGGCTTATTGCATTTCTTTTTGGACTACTTTTATTCTGGTTTCCTTTTGATTTTTTGTTTAGATTTATTTTTATTTTTCTCTTTTATTTCTAACTTGCTGCAGACAAATATTTCTGGGGTATTTCAGTTTAAATTATATGCTTAATGGATGAATTTGCATGATCTGTTTAATTATTTGGATATGAACATACATTCAACTAAATTGTTTTCCTAACTCGTAAGCAAGAAAGTAAAATGCATGCAAAAGATTCACTAGGTTCTAGCAACAAATTCTAAGGTAGTAACATTGTTTGAAAGGACAATTGGCTGAATTAAGAACCAGGAAATGAAATGAATGAACTCTTGAAATTTTTTTTATGCTTGAACCTTTTACGACTCTATCTATGGAAACAAGTTAACTCATGCATAAACTTATCTCTTTTCAAAACTCATCTAAACTCAGCTAGCCTCGAGTAGACTCGTGTGGACTCACAATTCTATACTGAGTCCATGGGTTGTATGTGAAAAAAATAGAACTCTTAGAAGTGACTACATGTGCCCAGACCTTAATTTTTATATGTTTTCTTTTTTTGTAATTATGTGAGAGCTTTTATTTTGATCCTTGCTACATTTCTTGTTTATTTTTCTCATTTTACTCTTCACTTACTCGTACCTATGTTGGCATTCTATGCTTGCACCTGTTGCCAACATTATCTACTCGCACCTCTATCAACCTTTGAAGCTTCTACTCTAGTTTGAAATTTTGGATTATTGCATTTTTGTATTTTAACTTGTATAAGTATTATGATATTGTTATTTTAAGTTTTAATGTTATTTTTTAATGACATATAGGTTTTACCATTTAAATATTATTTTAATAAAAGGTAAAGGTTTACGAGTTAACTTTTAAATTTGATGACTTTGATTGGCACTATGCCTTGACACAAGATGGACATTTTTACTTGTAGTATTAATAGGACTTTAATTTTTAATATTTTTTATTTTTCAATAAGTTTCTTAAAAATATTCATGGAACATAGCCTCATTTTAAAAGCATTTCAATTGAAGACTTCCTCCATGTTTTACATGAGTTTTAAGGTCCATAAATTAAAAAATATAATTAAGATGTCTTTCTATTCATCTTTTCTCTTAATGCATCATTTCTCTTTTCATACTTAATATTAATTTCTCCTAATTAATGGTCTTTTATTTAAACAAAATATAAATATATAATTAAAAATAAAAATTTTAACTCTATCTTGAAATCTTAACAGGATATTGTTTAAAAATAAATATAGCCTTCTAAACTAAAATGATATAGATAAAAGAATAAAAGGAGTACATTAAAAACTTTAATTATTGATACTATTCAACAGATTTTTTTGTTTATTCTATGCATCATAGACATAAACTAAAATTCAAAATTAAACCAAATTTATAAAAAAATATATAAAATTTAGAGAATTAGTTACATAAACAACTTTTCATTATCAACTCATTAATATTATATATGTATACATCAACTTATTAATTTATTTTTTAGGCTAAAATATATGTTTGGTCCCCTGCATTTATTGTAGATCTTGATTTTAGAATGTTTTGAAATATATAAATTGATATATCTACATATATAATACCAATGATTTCTAAATGGTCCTTTCTATTTTTTTAAATGTAGCAGAAGCTTATCTTTTTAAATATGTTTTTATTAAAACCCGAGTTAAAAAGTACTACCTATGGTTCCAAATATAAGAAAATTTTAGTGGAATTTTTTAGTCCTTAATAATGGTACATAGTTAGACTTAGAAGGAGAGTTGAATAAATCTTAAACTCTTTTTCTAAAAAATTCTACAGACCTGTGAAATATGCAATTTTAACAAACTAAAGAAAGGGAACATAGAAGCACACAACAAAATTTATCCCGGTTCACTTCCAACTCAGAACCTACGTCCAGTGCCTTCAGACTAAAGGATTTTTCACTATTGTAAAATGCCTTTTACAATCTGCACCATCCCAGTACAATAATATTCTTGACTCCGGCCACTTTTGGTGTAAACCCAAGTATTCCTGATACTAGTCACTCCTGTCTACAAACCCAAGTATTCTTCCAAAACCCTCTTCAGGCTATAGTGTTTCCCAACACTAACAAATTCTGGCAACACACCAGAATATACAACGTGATAGTAGAGAAAGTGATTGAAATTACAATCAAATAACTCAGCGTACAAATATATGAAATGATTACTAGGTACACTGAGCTACAGACTACTAAAAGTCATGGTCTACGTTAAGAAAAACTACAAAGAGGACTTATGTAGTGAATACAAGAACTTAGAAACTTTGAGAAAAAGTCTCTCGGGCTTTGGTTTCTAAAATCAAGAATTCAAGTATGAAAATAAACAGCGTAACTGCATAACTTGTGTCTCGTAACCTATTTAAGTTTTGAAGTTTCTTGTATTTATAGTCCTTTTGAGAAATATTCGTTGGTTAGCTTCGAAGGATGTTGGTCTTTTGAGGATTACGCTATTAGTGAGTGTAGACACATGCTTCAGAGAAGTTTCCTTATCTGGGTAACTTCAAAAGTCTTTAGCAAAAGATCCCTTTTGCATATGTACTTTAGGAAAGCACGTACACTCTATAGTAGTTGACCTTAGTCTATCCGTTCTGATCAGGTTCAGCTTTTTTGACACCTTGAGACATGTGCAGTTTTCTTAATACATGTGAGAAAGTCTTCAACTTTTTCGTACATTGCCTCTTTAATGCTAGCTTCAGAGAAGACATGAGAAAGTTTATGCAACTTCATTTTTAGAAAGGAAAGATCCTTTTAAAGAACTCAAAGAGTCACAGATCTTCTCGTGGCCTGAAGACATAAAAAAAGACTTGATCTAGTGAAGCTTGAAACAGTGTAGACTTCTTCATTCCAGAAGTGAATTAATTTTTACGGACTCCTCTTTTCTTTTGCAAATGGAGCTCAACGGACTCCTAGCACACTTCAACAAAATTGTTAGACAAACAAATAATATAGACTTCATTTTAGCTGAGAGTCTTGATGTGTATTATTAACAAATCACATGGGGTTCAGACTACTCAAACATGAGTTTAGATTTTACTCTAACAATCTCCCCTTTTTTATTGATAACAAACATTAAGTCCCGAAGATAGAATGAATTTTGTATTAAGTGAATAATTGAAGCTTTGAATTCATGAAGCAAACTATTCTTAAAGGCACAAAAACTGCATACTAAACTTATGTTTGGTAAAGTGCAGCATAGAGATTTAGCAATTTACACCCTCTATTTTGAACACTTGAACTTTAGGAATATAATAATTCATTTGAATCTAAACAATTAACAAATCCTATAAAAAAGGATAGGATTCCAAATCATGAGATTATACATGATCTTCTGCAAAATAAATTGAATTTTCAAATTACACATCATTCCAAACAAGTTTCATACAAGGATTCACATTAAGCTCATTGAGGTGGAGAACTGAGATTGAGTCCAATGTCAAGACCATTATAAGCAATTGGAGCGTACATCCACAAATCATCAGAGCTTAGAAGCTACAAAATAAATAACAAATAAAATTTTATTTTGATTGCATAATATACTTTTTTTGATCTTTATGAGAAAGTAATGATACATCAATCTTGTACAATCCTTGTAACATATTACCTTTCCCTACCTTTTTATTACGGGTTATTGGACCTGGCTCTCATATCTTCATATATGAGAGTGGCTTTTTATTGATCCAGGTATTTTCTAAATAATTGACCCGGTTCTTCATGATTATTTTGGGAAAAATTTCCCCTGCCCCGGGTTTAACTTTAATTAATTTTTTGGGTGTTACGGGTTGTACGTCAAGAAGCTAAAAATATGCACTTTCTGGTCTCCAAGTTAGTTAAGGCGATGGTCAAGCCTTCTGTGAAGATTCTGGTTAGTCAATATAGAGTAATGCCCAAGCCCTAAAGAATAATCACCAACAAGCTTAAAGGAAAAGTCTGGTACTCTATACCCTCTATTCCAGATAGGTGGTGATCTGTCCTGAACCGAGGTCTAGAGATCCGGACTCAAGTCAATCACAAATAGTATGCAAATACTGTACAGAAGACCGGATGTATGAGTATCCGGTGTAAATATCCGTTGTCCTTGAGTGAGGAGAGCGGATTGGGCGTCCTGGAGATCCTTCACACCAACCTTACGCGTTGAAGTGGGCGAATGGTGGTGTCACCTGCAAAGATTCTCTGACGCTCAAGTCAGTGATGATATTCCAAGTAAGGAATGTATTTTAGAGAGTAATCGTTCATGGATTCAGTTGAAGATCCCTCACTTCATTAATGAAATGAGTTCATATACCTGATTGGCTCGTTTTACGAGGACTCGTTAGTGGGGAACCACTAACTCCCATTAGCATTATTTTATCGCGCACTTACCAGCATGATTGGTTCAAGTGGCTATTTTATATTGAGCATGGAGAATATAGACTAGGATTAGGGAACAAGTTGACCATCCCCGTGAGCAGAATTTGGCTCGTAGTGCAGGGAATTATTGATCGATCCCTGTAGCAATGTTCCTTGTCTTTAGCACAGTGACGTGTGTGTTGTCCGGTGTCATGGTGTTATCCTGAACAACCGGTATAGGGAGAACGCCTGATACGGAATTACAGTCTGGATGTATACCGATGACACCAGTTACACGTTGAGGTCTTGACAAAGACGTTGAAATATGTCTTGCAGATCGGATACCGGTATTGAGACCGGATCATATGTCCCCTAGCTTGTGTGAGGGACTATGTAGTTGTTCACATAAGCTACTCATCCTACGAGAGGTCTAGATGCCGGTATACCTATGTACAAAATATCTTTGCAACGCCCATTAGCCTTTAATATTGTCCTCGAGCATTATTGAATGATCAGTTCCGAATGATCATTTAACTTCGAGTGAGTAATTCCGAGTGAATATTCAACTCTGAGTAAATAATTTCAAGTGAAAAGGAGGGAGCTTTGACTTCGAATGAACACCATTCGGGCAAAGACGTTCCCAAGTATGATACTTCCGAGTGAAGGGAAGTTAAGATGTTTCCGAGTGAAACATGAAACAGAGAATTATTTCTGGCTTCCTCGTGGTATGGCACCGAGTGAAGAATTTCTGACCTCCACGTCGCATGACGCTGAGTGAAGGATTTCCGAATAGGCCAATTCCAGGAGAAGTACCTTTTGGTCAGAGGAAGGCTCTGACTTTGAATAAGTACGCTTCGGGTAGATATATTCCCGAGTGAACAATTCGAGTCCGATTTCAAATTTGAAGTGTTGTCGAGTGAAGAATTTCCGGGGGAAATACTTCTGAGCGAATTCGAAGTTATGCTTGGAGTTCGGTTTTAATCCTACAATCCAAACCTTCGACTGGGGCTCGGTTTAGTCCTACAATCCATGTCTCCAATGGCGTTCGGTTTAATCCTACTAGCCTTCTTCAGTCGGTGTTGGATTTTACCCATTCACCAATCGTGTCAATTTACTCAGGATTCAGCGTGGCCTTGAAAAAGAACCAGCTTACTACGCCCAAGCCTTCAATGTTTTATGAAGAGTAAAGCATTCAATAATCCGTTCAGCGTGATCAATATTGAGGTCGGATTGAAATAATTGCCTCAGAAAATTAATCAAATCATTTAAGATAAATAAGTTTTAGAACGGAGAAATATATACATGAATATTGTCCCCAAGTATAAGTTTGTTAAGGGATTGGTACCTGTCATGGGGCATTACCCTTAATTCCTTTGGGGAGAGAAAGAGCCGATCCGTTGTTAACAAAAGTGGTGTAACAGGACGGATGACTATTATTAATTCGTGTTACTCTCACTGGAGAGAACGATGTCGTCCATTGTGAGAGTATTGTTCCGAGTTTGGGGAACCACAAAGATACATGAAGATGATGATTGAGTCTTCCCTCATAAGGATGATGATGGAAATTTGTCTATGCCAGGAATTACATCATCACATCACAAAATAGGTGATAGAGAACATCCGTCCTGGGGAAATACATCTCGAACGTAAGAGTACGGATTTCAAAAACTTCCATCACAAGGATGATGATGGGAATTATTCATGCCAGGAGTTACATCATCAAATCACAGACTAGGTGATTGAGATCATCCGTCCTGGGGAAGTACACAACGCCAGGAGTGACATCGTCAAATCACAGAATAGGTGATTGAGATCATCCGTCCTGGGGAAGTACACAACGCCAGGAGTTACATCGTCAAATCACAGAATAGGTGATTGAGATCATCCGTCCTGGGGAAGTACACAACGCCAGGAGTTACATCGTCAAATCATAGAATAGGTGATTGAGATCATCTGTCCTGGGGAAGTGTATCTCAATCGTAAGAGTACGGATTGAGTCTTCAAAGACTTCCATCATAAGGATGATGATGGGAATTGTCCGCGCCAGGAGTTACCTCGTCAACTCACAGAATATGTGATTGAGAGCATCCGTCCTGGGGGAGTGTATCTCAATCGTAAGAGTACGGATTGAGTCTTCAAAGACTTCCATCATAAGGATGATGATGGGAATTGTCCGCGCCAGGAGTTACCTCGTCAACTCACAGAATATGTGATTGAGAGCATCCGTCCTGGGGGAGTGTATCTCAATCGTAAGAGTACAGATTGAGTCTTCAAAGACTTCCATCATAAGGATGATGATGGGAATTGTCCGCGCCAGGAGTTACCTCGTCAACTCACAGAATATGTGATTGAGAGCATCCGTCCTGGGGGAATTAGTCTCAATCGTTCTTCTTCAACCGGTGTTGGATTTTACTCATTCACCAGCCTTCAAATAGGGTTCGGTGCAATCCTACAACCCATTTCCTGAGGTTCGGTTTAATCCTACAACTCAGGTCTTCGCCGACGTTCGGCCAAACCTACTAGTCGTACTCGGAGTTCGGTTCAATCCTACAATCCGAGCCTTCACCGGTGTTCAGCCAAACTTACTAACCATACCCAGAGTTCGGTTTAATCCTACAATCTGGGCCTTCGAATGGGGTTCAGTGCAATCCTATAACCCGTTTCCTGAGGTTCGGTTTAATCCTACAACTCAGGTCTTCACCGACGTTCGGCCAAACCTACTAGTCGTACTCGGAGTTCGGTTCAATCCTACAATCCGAGCCTTCACCGGTGTTCAGCCAAACTTACTAACCATACCCAGAGTTCGGTTTAATCCTATAATCTGGGCCTTCGAATGGGGTGGTTCACCCAGTTGTACCTTCGAAGAGGTTCATCGCTAACAACGGATACATTGTTAGGATCATCCGTCCTGAAAGTATCTTGTCACAACAGTGTTGTGCATCGAATAAAATCATAAAGACAATGGGTGAATCATTTAGAGTATTTCATTAATTATGAATTACAAAAGAGAGAAAGAGAGATGAGTCAGGGTTATGACTCATTAGACCTTCTTGGTAAAACCCGATCGAGAAAACCTAAGTAAGGAAAAGGAGTGAAGTACACACCATCTTACCGACTAGCTGTATCAACAGAAGGCCCTATTAATTTTGCTGGCCTGATCCCTAATGAATGACCTCTCGACGGCCTTGATGTTGTTGTCGGGGCATAGTGTTTTGCTGTGCAGGCTCACCAATCACAACTCCCTTTTGTTTTTCAGAAGCAGTAAACCTTCTGATCGGAGTGAGATGATCGTCATCGTCTTCCTCATAATCTCCTCCCCTTTTCTCAATCTGGTCCAGTTGATCAGTAGACCTTTCTTTGAGAAGGTATTGTTTGAGTTTACCCTCTCGGATCAGGGTCTCAATAGTATTCATCAGAGCCTGACATTCGTCTGTTGAATGGCCCTCTTGCTCATGGAATTCATAGTATTTCCGAGGGTCACCCTGTTTGCGAAGCTGGGGCGGAGTCCTGACCCCGTACGCAATAAGGGTTGGCCATCCGATCTCCCTAAGAATTTGAGATCGTTCAGAATTTAGCGGAGCATAATTATCAAATGCATGCATCCGTTCTGCTTAACGCTGTGGAGCGGAGCTATCGAAGGCATCGCCTCGGCACGGTCTTTCCATGGGTCCGATCTGGATCTGTTCTTATCACTCCGTTGTAACGTTGGGATTTCCCTCTCGCCACTGTTACTTCCAAGTGTATTTCAATGCTCACATACTTGGATGTTTTCCTCCTGAATTCTTCGAAATTCACTGAAGGATTCTTTGCCAACGACAGGGCAAAAACAGAGCTTGGTTGCAAAGCTTCTATTGCTATGTGCAATTGTAGTGCTTCTGCCAAGTTTGGAACAGCAGCTGCTTCCTTGTGAAACCTCTTCAAGAAGTCCTTGAGAGTTTCATGTTCCCCCTGCCTAATCTGAGCCAAGGTATGAGATGTTCTGGGAATATCACTGGAAATGACAAAGTGGTCCACAAACGCTGTTGCCATTTCTTCCCATGAGTCAATGGAACCTGATGGTAGCTTCCTGAACCAGCTAAGGGTATCATCAACAAGAGTCCGAGGGAACATCCTGCACATGACATCTTCATCTGCCCCCAGGTACATGGCTTCGAGTGTATAAGCATCAAGATGCTTGGTAGGATCAGTTTCACCACTGTATTTTTCTATAGAGAGAGGTTGAGTAGTCTGTAGGTGCTTAGGGATGCGTACACTTATAAGTCTCCTTGAAAAAGGGACTGTGAGCTTATAAGTTACTGGAGAGGCTGTCATCAGCCTCCTCTTCCCTTTAACAACTCTCTTATCAGAATCGTGGATCTGTTCTTTCCCTTCAAATGTGGGGATATTTGAATACTGGGGGGTAGAGGATTTTTCTCCCTCGGTTGTGTGATGTGTCCCCTTGATCAGAGACATGGCTCTCTCCTCCACACTTTTTCTTTCACGTTTCAATTCCATCAGTTCCTCCATCAACTTTCTTATCATCTCATCCTTTGGATTTGGTGCTGAAACCTGTACCATTCTTCTTGAACTTTCCACAGGTGACTCGAGAGCTAAGTGCCTGTTCACTGGTTGTTCCTGGGTAGTGATGTCTTCCACGTGCCCATCTGGTTGGTTTCTCCCATTGCCTTCCATGATAAGAGACCAGACTTCTTAAACGAGAAGTGGGAATAACTTTAACGAGTCCCACCGGGCGTGCCAATGATCTGTCCTGAACCGGGGTCTAGAGATCCGGACTCAAGTCAATCACAAATAGTATGCAAATACTGTGTAGAAGACCGGATGTATGAGTATCCGGTGTAAATATCCGTTATCCTTGAGTGAGGAGAGCGGATTGGGCGTCCTGGAGATCCTTCACACCAACCTTACGCGTTGAAGTGGGCGAATGGTGGTGTCACCTGCAAAGATTCTCCGACGCTCAAGTCAGTGATGATATTCCAAGTAAGGAATGTATTTTAGAGAGTAATCGTTCATGGATTCAGTTGAAGATCCCTCACTTCATTAATGAAATGAGTTCATATACCTGATTGGCTTGTTTTACGAGGACTCGTTAGTGGGGAACCACTAACTCGGTATCAGAATAACTTGTATTTAATTTCATATTCTCAACCTATTTTATCAAAACTAATTTGATTTTCCTGTGACATTGTTTAATTGGTTTTGGTGTTGGTAATTAAAGGTTCAAGAAACCAGTGGTTGATGGACTGCTCAACAAGTAGCAGTGACAAGAAAACATTAAAACAGTGGTTTTTCAAAGACAAGAGAGTTAGCTAAGTAAAACTAAAATCTCTAACAGTTCTTTTCAATATATCTATCTGCATAGAAATCAGCTTCTATTTCAGACATTGTGACTCAAATATACACAAACAAACACATCCTAATTATCAAGCAACCCTACGTTACTTTCTGCATTTTTCAGTTTAGAATCTCATACGAGATATTTGCAATATTCTTATCTCACGCTTCATTCGTATCTCTCGTTATGCAAACACAAACACATGATCCTCACCACTCACAGCAAATCACAAGCACATCACTACTCACCCTCTCATGAAATCAAGGCATATACAATCTCATCTTTAAATGTCAATTAATAGTAACAAGCACAGAATGGTTGTATGTACCAAAACTGATTTTTACCTTTTCCTCCTCAGATCTGAGAATGCAACAGAAAACCAAAACGAAAATCAAAAGAGAGAAATACCTAGAAAAGTAAGAATGCAGCGAGAGCGGTCTGCGAGAGTGAAAACGATCCACGAGAGTGAGACACGAGAGAGAAAGCGAGGATGAGTCCGAGAGAGCGAGGATGAGTCCGAGAGAAAAATGAGACGAGATTGAGACGGGCGAGAGAGAGAGAGCGAGGATGAGTCCGAGAGAGAAAATTGAAGAGGGAAAAGTGAGCCTGAGTAAAAAAATTAAAGTAAGGGAAAAAAGAAAAATATAAAATTAACCATGGTTTTTAAAAATTTTATTCATAAATTCCCTATGGTTAATAAAAATAAAGTTATTTTTCTTATTTTTCAATAGTTATACCAACCATAGTTAAAAAAGAATAGGGAAAACTATATTTTCTTGTTGTGGCTGTATAATTATATATTTGAGAAATATTTATGATCATGAAAATGTTATGAATGAGGTAAATATTAAAAAATTAAAAGGGACCCGAGTTTAGGCGCGAATGAAACGTTAGAAACGGTATAAAACGCATTTTGGGGGGAAAATGGAAGAATTCAGTAAAACTATTTTGGAAATTATTTGGTGGTATAAGAAGTGAATTTTGAGCATAAGAAAAATACCCAAATAAGAAAAATTAGTTGGAAGAATTTTGACGCGTGATTTGACTTTAAAACGTATTTTTGCGAACGTTGGAACAACGAAATTTGGCATTTGGTAATTTTCGTGTAGGGGCTGTTTTCTGGGCAGAATTAATTTTTAATTTTACTATACTTAATTAGTATTTTCAAAGTTAAACACTTTTGGCTTTGGAAACACTCAAATCGGAATTTCCTAGATAAAATACGACGAAAATAATGTTTTGATAAAGGAACGGAATTTTACTACTTTGTATATTTACGTTAGAAAAGAAAGGATTCTTTTATCTTCAAGAGAAATTTAGGAGAATTCACTTATCATAATAACATATTTTTATCTAATGATTTACGAGAAATTTTAGAAGTAAAAATCAATTCATTTATCATAAGTAAATACAACGAAACGAACTTATAAGTGGTTAAGTCTAGTACGATATACTTGCCTTTTTCTCTTAATGGGAAAAATTTGATTTTTCTTAAGATCATATTTTAAGAAATATAATTGAAATTATGTTACCCCTTTTTACTTAGATATTCTATTATATCTTACCAATAAATTAAATATTTTATACTAAAGAATTTTCTTATAAAATTCGTTTAGAAAGCAATCTTGATATTTCTAATGAAATGAATTTTTGGTAGTATTGAATCTTTGAGACTTAGCCTTTACAACATAAGAGGTTTTATGGTTGAGATACTTCACATGCTTTAAGGACAAATATGCTATGTGAATTAGGTTCTGTCTAGAACTCGGGCACCCTAGTAATTGAGATAATGCATGCATTTTGCATTCAGAGTTGAGGAGGGATGTTGGAATAATCCCCTAGAGTATACAGTGATGGGTACACTGAAGAATCTACCATGCCTTGATACCTGATACCTGAGAGCAGTCTAGAGAGTATAACTGGATGCGGGAATTCCAAGTGGCATCAGATTCGCGTCCGTCGCCGGACAGCCCATAGTAAACTCTGGTGTACTTCGACAAGGGGTAGGATTTTCTATGACCGTGGAGTGCCCATTTTGTGCTGATGTGTAATATATGTGATTGGCCATTTGTTGATTGGGATTGTGAGTCCCTACCTATTTGTGAAAACTAGAGCGAGGAGAGCTCCGGTCGCTCTAGTTGGGCAGGGGAGATAAGGGTGGCGGATTGTGCACATGATTATTGGTATATGAGATTAAGGAATGGAAGTTGGGCCCTATTGCATATTGGTAAAGAATTATGACTTACAGTAATTGAATCTAACACATGCATAGCATGCCATCATTATATGACTAACCCTCTGATTGTCGTTAATATTTGTGTAAGTGAAGCTCTATATGTCTATTCTAAGGTATACTGTATGTGATCCTTTCTGTAGTTTAAAATATTAAGCCACCCTTGTATGTATATGTTATGGGTTGAGAGCTTTATACTCACCCCTTCTGTTATTGTGTGTTGTTTTACCTTTCCTGTGATCATCAGTTGAAGGACAAGGTAAACATAGGCAGGACTTGGACTACCTGTAGTAGAAGATGCCAATTTGGAAGCGACAACTGTGTATATTTTCTGTTTATGTCGAGATCGTTATAGACTCAACGTTTTATTTTTGTTGCTATCTTGCAGTAGCTATTGGGAGCCTGTGAGCCTCGTACTCTTTCACGTAATCGATCTATGTAATATATTATTTTAAATCGTGTATTGATGATCAACAATAAAAAAATACTCCTATTTTTAGTGACTCCTTAATTAAATAGGATGTTCCAGTGTGGGAATTTGTCTTAGTTAATCGAGGGTGTCACAAGTGGTCTCAAGCTTTGTCTTCCTTCTCATTACCACCTAGAGCTAGAGGCCGCACAGCCTGAATTGGACCCATTTCAGTTTTTAAGAGTTTCTTTGCTTTTTGTCTTTCCGGTCTAGAGCCTTTCCTTTCTGGCGTTGGTGCTTCTTCTTTGAAGTTTTCCCTTGAACCTCAGCATTTAGTGGAAACTCTCCAACCTGATCCGCCGGTATGTTGACCACTTGAGCCTGGATCTTCAGGATCCCTTGCTTTGACGAGATAAAATTTTTATTCTTGCTGGGTTCAACAGCCTGCTTATAGCCTTTAAAGCATTCTAGAGCGCTTCTTTTAACCATTTCCTTCGCAAACCAAAAAACAATGTTAGCACATTGGCAAAAAGAGGTTTCTTTCTTTTTCTATGTTAAAGTACATTAAAAAGGAAGTATTATTTAAAGAGGCATCTCGACAGGATGCTTTCCCCAAGAGGATCTTGTAGGAAATTTTATTAGTACATAAGTATTCCTAGAGAGAGCTGTCTGCCTCCACTAACGTTGACAATAACTCATTTTCAACAACGGTGTAGGCCGCGTTGGTCAACAAAAAATGCTCGTGAGTCCATTCGGTGTAAAATTTCCAAGTAGAGTTAGAGTTTCCCTAGAAAAAGGGTTTCCCTAGTTTCACCTTCACTTTGAAAAAGAAGTACTTAAAGCTGACCTCGTTGGTCTTGGCAGAGTCCGTGAAGGACTTGAAGTTTATTAAATTAGAGTTACATTGGAGGTTGGTGTAACTCAATCCTTTGCCTTTATTAGCTCAGTGTATGACTCTACAGTAGTAGAAGAACATGGCCACCGTGGGGACGAAGTTGAAGTACTCCGTAAGCGCTTCCAGCGATCTTACAAGACCTCAATTGTTCGAGTGCAGTTCACTGAGGGTAGCATCTAGAAACCAGAGGACTTTGATCTTGAATTCGGTGAAAAGGAATCTGATGTAGATCTGGCTAAATAAAATCTTGTACATCTACAGAGACCTGGAGTCATTTGGCATTTGGCAAATCTTGTCCATCTTTAGAGGAAAGACCACGAAGAAGTTATCTTTATATTCCCTGCCAGGTGGATTTTGTCGTCCAGTGTGGCGCCCTTAATCCGGTAAATAAACCATTAATATTAAGCCTTCGGATAATAAGATTGAGGGTAAATTTTTTGCGTTTATAAATCTTAAAAGGTGGATGAAGAACACCACAATTTTATTTTGAGAAGACTACCTGGATCTACATGAAGACCTAACTCATATATGAAGATATGAGGAGGTAAAAGATTTAATAAATAGCGGAATTCGTAACTTGATGCGAGAACATAGATTAATTGAGTGAAATCATCAAGAACACTTAAAAGAATGTTAATTTATGTCAAAGAAATGCTTGAAGCAAGTATAGAAGGGTACCGTGTCTATTTGATACCAAACAACGTTCTAAAGCATAAAATTTTTCATGAATCAGGGTGTTGAATCGATTCCTCCAATGAGTGAATCGATTCATGCAAAAATATTTTCAAAAATAGGGGAATCAGTGGCTAGTGAATCGATTCCCCCTTAAACTTGAATCGATTCATGCGTAAATGGGTGCCATGAACAGTGCTTCTAGAATCAATTGAATCGATTCATCACTTGGTGTGAATCGATTCATGAAATTTCAATTTCATGAACAGTGAATCCAGAGAAGATGGAATTGATTCAAAGCCTCACTTGAATCGATTCAAGCCTGGCCTATCAGTTCCCTACTGCATTTTATGTAGAAAATCACATATTTTCCAACTTCAAATCACTCTTTCTCATTCAAATCAAATCCAATAGTCACCAAAATTTGACACAAGCTAAACTATATTATTTTTGTGACGTGGGCAACTTAGGGATCTATTCTCAGTGGAATTGACCCATTCCAGTTTCTACGAGTCACAAATCATATATTTTAGCTATTGGAACCATCACACACCATCTAAGACTTATAAAATTCATTTTGACCATATGGGTTCCTTAATTATGCATGATTATCATATACAAACTGCATAATTCAATCCATACATAAACCACCAAGCACATCAATACCATCAATCATCAAATTGTAATTCAATAAAGGTCATAAGTCATCATCATCTATTCTTCATTCTCACAAGTTACTCATAGACATATCATGGCCATACTAAATATCATCATATATGCATATACATCTTAAAAGAATACGTATAAGTCATGAAATCAAAATCATTGCCGGCCAAGGCATCGTTATCCAAAATAAACCTTCTTCACACACTTCCTCCAAACAATGAGGCATTTCCCTCCATAGCAAGCCCTACAACACAAGAGCTAAAAAGATATACCACATGGAGAGTGAGTATACTTTCTCAATGATGATAATTCTATAAAATGCAATAATATACATATGAATGCAATAAAACACCTTCTCCTATCAAGGAGTCCAATGTATCATGAAAACAACTAATCACTCAATTCATTAAGCACCCATGCTCATGTACCTATATAAAATAGCAAGTCCATCATCAAGGACATATCAAGTCAACAACACAAGTATAGTTAGAGACTAAAGAGGGATCTTACATCTACCTCATACCACATTCTCAATTTACTTCGTTCAAGTGTCATGTTCCTATGGCTAATGCATATGTTGGTGTTTGAAATGCATATGCATGGATCCAATTTCATTCCATCAGGTGATTGCAACCACCATGACCATTCATTTCTCATTGGTTTCCCTCCACGCATGGGGTACTCCCTCTAGCAGCCTCACAAGGTGCTTTCTCGTGATCGCAACCACGTTCAATAATTCATATTGGTTTCCCGCCTCATAAGGGGTACTCCCTTCTCAAGAATCCCACAGGATCTTTCATACATTAAGTGATCGCAACCACTTTTCAATATCATCATACTAGTCCCGTAAGACTTTTCTTTGTGATCGCAACCACATATTCAAATGATATGCTATGCATGCCATGCTATGTATGCAATAGTGCTCATGCATGCCTTAACCCCACAAGGATTATCTCACCCTCTCATCTAGGGTATACTCGTACTCATTCTCATAGTCAGTGTCACACAATCACACACATATATATATCATTCTTCCAAATGCATATCATTCAAAATCATCAAGATCATTCTAGCCAAGTATTTTATCAAGTCAATCCACATATGGAAAGTGAATAATATATCATCAACATACTCTATCTTACGTAACCTCATCAAGGTATCATTTTCACAATAACTCAACACAAGGTTAAATCTCTATTTCATATCATACTCATGAAGCACAACAACCAACCAATGAAGAACATACCATAATGCATCAATACATACATTATCATCACACAAGGCATCATTTATTTAGAAAATACACCCCTCTCCTACCTCAAGAGAAGTAGACTTTCAGGTTTGATGATCCCGCCTTACAAGTGCTATCAAGTCCTACATCAATCAATTATAGGACCACATCAATCCTTCATTATTACCAAAAGCAACAACCTAAATAGTTAAGTTACCCACATATACCAATTTTACACCCAACTTTTTAAGTGGGTTTTTCATTTATGGCTTCCAACCACCATTATAAATCCTCATTTATGGCAACACCTCATCATTAATAACACTTCTATCATCAATAAATGCCAATCCCTCCTACATTACACACTTCCCCCAAAATTAAAGGTTAGGGTTTCATTAAAAACCCATCAAACATCATTAACAAATATGATTTATCACCTTCCAAATCCACATTTTCGTGTACCCCTTTCATTGCCTATAAAAATTCACATTCCTCTCACCCCTCCTTAGGGTTTATACATCTAATGGTTTCCTTCAACACCCATATGCATTTAAACACTCTCCCAACCATTACAACCCATAACCTAGGGCTTTAGCACCCTAAAAATGATGAAAGCTTACCTCAACCAAGAAATGAAAGTGGGTTGCTAGAGAGGGGAAAGGTGAGCACAAAAATGAAAGAGAAAAGAGGAAGGAGTTCAAACTTCCATGGCCTCCTTCTTGCCTAATGGTGAACGAAAATGAAGAGAGGAAGAGGCACCACTTTCACTTAGGTTTTTGAAGGAGAAGAAAGTGAAGAAGATAAGTGGGAAAAATGAGAGAAAGAAGAAGAAGTGTTTTCTCTTCTTAGAAGTGGAAGCCAACGTGAAAAGAGAGTGAAGGATAGAAGTTTTGTTTTAATTTTAACGTCAGTCATTTAAAGTTTACTGTTTTACCACAAACAGGATCTCTGTTTGGGCTCAATACTTTATCTAAAAACATTTCTGAATACGTAATCGGATTCCCAATAATACTACCTACAGCCCTGACCAATGACATCTCAATCAGAGATACTTGGTTCGACACTCATATTTTAATCGGGTATAAATCTTCCCTCATGAAGCTTAGCAATTTACGAAAAATCATAATAAGCTCAAATTAATTTATTTCTATATTTTTTGGGCATAAACCTTTCCATATATAAATAATTATCATTTATTTCCCCTTGATTGAATGTTTATATAAAAATTGGGATGTTACATCCAGGATCTTCTCTACATTGGCGTTAGTGGAATACTAAGAGGTGATGTTGAGAGGCTGAGAATGTGTTGGAAATATGCACTAAGAGCCTATATAGGACGCATCATTTTGAATAAGGCATTTTTCTATTAAATAGTCTAACAACCTTTATTTATCCTTGGAGTAATAGGTCATATGAAAGTTATTCCTAAAATGTCCTTAGTCAAGTATTTACATGGGGACATGTAAATACATTAAGACTAGTGTGTGAGTGTACTGATGATCTAATCTCACAGATCATGGATATAGATGATATCAAGTCTTCACACGGGTACACATTAAGAGTAATGATGTACTCGACAGACCCACCATGAGAACGTTGCTTGGATCATTACATGAATGTCATAAACGATTCTTAATGTGATAATGGTATATGTAGTCCTTCAACCTGAAGTCACTATGATTCCTACATGAGGAGTTTGTTGTTTTAATACAATCAAATGTCTTCTGTAACAAGAGGATTATAAAGGTTGTGATTAGGGAATGAACAAATTATGCAGAGGGATGTGAGTGATGTAGATGAGATTTGTCTCTCCTATGTGATAGAAGTGATATCTCTAGGCCACTTGATGGAGTGAGACTAAGGAAATGCATGACCATGCTAGAAAGAATAAATATTGGATATTTATTCGGATAAAGTCTACTCCAGTATCAAGTAAAATAAATTGGATCGTACAAGGATGACGCGACCATGCCTTGGGCCCAATTAGGATATCGTGACAAAAGGAACAAACATATAAAATGATTATCACTTATAGGTTATGTTGATAATAAATAATATTCGGACATAATGATGCATTGCTAGATGTCGTTCTTATTTTATATTAATAATAAAATAGTTTATTATTAATATGATCGAGTATTTTACCTATAGGGTCACAAACATAGAGTAAGCCCATCAGAAAATAGCTTTTATTTTAGTTAGACTAAAATAAAGTTATTAGGCCTAACTCATTTAGAATGAGTAAGGAGCCCACTCTTTAGAGAGAGCAAATTAGGTCAAACTTAAGCCTATAAATAGAGCATAAGATGCTCATAGATGGCTCACCAAAAGAGACACAAAATACACAAAAGTTGTAAAAGCTATACACTATCAAACTAGCATTTGGAAGGTGTAGCGTTTCTGGTGGGAGTACTCGTGTGGACTCCTAAAGGACGAGGCTAGTAGTGCTTCAATTTTCTTCAAGAGGTAATCCTAAAACGCTTAATAAATTTGATGTCTGTCTTATGCTTTGAAACACAAAGTTTTGCAAGTCCAATGGGAATCCTTGTTTTTTTCTGCTGCGTATCCAAGAGGGATTCCCTAACTGAATGTACCTAGTAGTACAGGTTGTTTGCCTTGGTAGCAAGCTAGTTGATCCGGTGAGCTATGACATTCGTATGCACAGGGTCGATGGCTTTGACGTGAGGAAGGCTAGTTCCGAAGTTGTCATCAAATGCCATCATCTTCACAATATGTTGAAAAACTGGGATGCAGCTGTAAAGGCCAAATTGTCAGTGAGGTATAACTCAACACTATTATCAAACCCGAACATGGCAACTATCTCTAGGTCCGTAGTTGAACTAGATGAAGTGTTATATTGTTCTAATACCTACTCCTGCCTTTTCCTGGACACTGTCTTTATTAGGCGATTTGACCTTCCCCTGAGCTAGACAATTTCACCCAATGTTTTTAGAATCGGGCCAGTCATTGAATCGGTGGAGGCACCGGTTCAAGGGTCATTAGTCGAACCGGTGGTCAAACCAGTAATAATAAAGTATTATTATTATATATTAAATAGTAATTGATTAGATCAAAATAATACACTATTTATAAAATAAATTCAATAAATACATTAGAATTAAAATATTACATAGTAAAAAAGCTTCAAAATAGTACATATCCTACCATAATATGACCATGTCAATGGAAGTGCTATTTCCCTCACAAACTCCTCATGAAGACACATCTGCATGGTGTCTAAAACCATGAAGACGCATCCACATGAAGCTCATAATGATATTGGAGGACCTCGATAGAAAGCTTATCCCATGATAGGTGTCCTTGCAAATTAGTGCCATGGCATACTTGACAAATCTGTTGTGAGCACACTGGTAACTAAACTGCAAAGAGTGTCAGGAATGTTCGTGTAAATATTAGCTTTTCTTGTGATTCTAGGATCCATACTAATACAACGGCGAGTAGGACTCAACTGCTGTTCATTTATATAAATATCCATTATTTATTCCCTGCCAAGGTACGTCAGATTCTCTAACTTACACTTGAGCTCTGATATTAAGTATCTGAATTGACTTGAGCGTCAAAGTGTTTTTACATGTGACATTATCTTTCACAGACATAGAGGCTTTTGACTCTCCACTAGACTAGGAGAGATAATACCAGATCCCTATTGATCCGGTCTAGATACCGGCGCCTGGACAAAATGGTAATTTAACCCACTTTCACTCATTTACCGGTGTCGCAGGTAGACCTACGGACTATAAACCCGTATCAGATACCCTTCTATACTAAAAAGTTCAGATCAGCACCATGCACACCGGAAAGCACCTACGTCACCTGACAAACAGTACAAGGGCAACATTCATGGGAGACGCAGAGGCACCCACGTTGTGTCAGATTCTTACAGAACCGTACTGACACAGTGTACGAATTGTCCCCCAGCCCTAAAGGACTCTTGCATTCCTCACATGTATGCATATAAATACCAACATCTTTACAACATTGGTACGTTAGACTCATTCTCAAACTTATGTTGGAGAGCCTAGTATTTCATTTCTAATTACTAACTTGAGCGTCAGAGAATCTTCACAGGTGACACCACCTTTCGCTCCCATCAACGCGAAAGCCTAGTGAGAAGGATCTTTAGGACTCCAAGTCCCCTACTTCCCCACTAGAATAGGTGTCACAATACCGGACCCCGGTTCAGACTAGTTCACCTATTACACTGGTGTAACATAAAGAGAGAGTTGAGACCATACTGACATTAGAAGTATTATCCCTATATTGGATAGTTCATATATAAACAAAATTAACTAATTTCACACATTAAGAATAATGGTTGGAAATCGCTATTTATATTATTATCAAATATTTTATGTAGTTGTTTAATATCATTTATTTCTTAATATCATATTTTCTTAAGTACTAAATTAAGAAAAGTATAATAATTTTACTTATATTATGACAAAAAAATTCTATTAAAATTTACATATATTTAGAATAAGATGGAGTATATTTAATTTCATTTTCTACCTAAATACGCTCTGAAATAAGATTTTGGTTAATACCTTTCCTTTCTATTTTTCCAAAAAAAAGTACAATAAAAAACTATAAAATGTGCCCACTAATTCAACTTGCTATTACCATACAATCATGAGATTTACCTGACGAATAATCAAGAAAGACAAATTTTTTTTGTTACAAATTTTGCATAATCACACAACTTTTATTACATACCTTTTTGCTGTTAATGTGCGAGCACCAAAATCTCTTGTGATTGTTATTGAAAATTATTTATTCACTTCGAATTACTTCCATTTTATGATTTTTTTAAAATGATTCCCATTTTATGATTTGACCATTGGATCTTGCATTAAACTGGTTAAATCTACAAGAAATAAAATAAAATAAAAATATCGCCACTAAAGTTTTTTTCCAAAAAAAAAACATTTACATTATTTCACTCTATACACTGTAATGTTAGTAATTTCCAAAACCCAATCAATCTTTCTTTTACATCGTTTTCGTTGTTTTTCACCGAAGCAAAGTTAAATATCGAAACCCCTTCTCTCTCTCTACCAGCATTGATCTGTTTCCCATCTTCGGGTCGTGTAAAACTCCGAACACATGTTCCGACTCAATTGCGACGGGTACCGGCGGTGTCTTCCACCGTTCACTGCCGTCAGAGACAGATCATACATCGCCCTCACCGACGGATCCGACAGCATCTCGTACACGTTCCGTATCTCGATGAATTCTCCGCCGGCGTTCTCCGGCGACTGCCGCACCGCCGCGTCAGGGTGGTAGAGCTTCGCCAAACTCCGGTAAGCCGATTTGATCTCCGTCGGTGACACGTCTCACTCGACTCTTAGCACTTCGTAGAGGCTCGCCACGGACCGCCTCGTCTCCACAGTTTCCGACACGACGGCTTGTAAGGATGTCCGCGGGAAAATGCGGCGGCTCGGTCACCGGAGTAAAAGAAAAGGAGCGGATTTTCGGCGAAGTTGACTGTCGTCGGCATCGGAAAATGAATTGGGTTGGTTGAACATTCCTCATGTATAGTAAATAGGTGATATTTATAAAAGTGGAGTGGCGATTGCATGTCTTGATTCCTATGTCAATACTTTCTAGGAAAGTTCAGGAAAATACACAAACATTTCTTACACACTTAGTGTCTGTTTGTTTAAAAGTTAAAACCCTATTCCATTTAGAAAATCTTCTCCGCGGTTCTTGTGTTTGGCTCTAAAAGTTTCGTCTTCCGTCTCTGTTGTACAGTGGCATTTCCGTTGTCAAATGCGGTTCGGGAGTGAGTATGCGTGAACTCCCTCTTTAAGCCTCTGTTTGCTAAAGTGCAGTGCGTGGAATGTGTTTCCCATTCTGCCCTCTAAGATCTGTTGGGTTTCCAATGTGATTTTATGTTTCTTCCCTTCCTTCTTTTTTGTGTGTTTTGTTGGTTGGCTAGTATTTTTTTCCTGTTTATGGTGGCCAATTGATGGGACTGTGGTGGAGGGGATGTCCGGTGGTGGGGGGATTTTGGACAGGAGGGCTTCGATGGTAGAGATTTGGACGGTGATGGTGAGGGAGTTTCCGTTTTGGAGGGTGGAGGACGGTGATTGTTACGGAGTTGACGAAGCGGGTGGAGGACGGTGATGGTTACAGTGTGGAGGACAATGTGGTTCTGGGCTTTTGGTTGCGGTGGTTGCAGAAGTGGAGGCCGTCAGAGCTGTAGTGTGAAGGGTGTGGTGTCTTGCGGGTTAGGGAAAATGGTGTATGGGTAGGGCTGATGGGGTTAGGTGTAATGTAACGATGGAGATTTGATGGAGATCTGATGCTGGATGATTGGGTTTGGTGGGGTTGTATAGGTGTGGATGAATGTGTAAGGTGTACCATAAGAGGAGTGTCATTTGATGGTGGATGGTTGGTTTGTGTGATAGACTGTGGATGTGGTTAAGAATATAGGGTGCATGGTAAGAAAAATGGAATAATTAGGGTATTCTAATATTAATTAGGAGAATAATCAGGGTTATTAATATTATTAATAATGAGTTAAATGAACATAATTAATATCTAAATAGGGTATTTTAATATCAATTAGGAGAATAATTAGGGTTATTAATATTAATATCAATTAGGAGAATAATTAAGGTATTTTAATATTAATTATTATTAATAATAAATATTTCTTATTTTGTTAATCAAATTATAAATGGAATATTTTAATATTTAATTATTAACATTATTTACAAAAAAATACTATATTACCACTCTTTTTATCTAATACCCTTTTTGATAATTTTACCCTCAAATTCCATTTTTCTAAGGCAAGGTTACCAAAACTTTTTCCAACCAAACACAATCACTACTTTCCAACTCATTTTTACCACAAACTATCCAAACACAAATCACTATTTTCAAAACCCTGGTTTTCCCAACCACTTTTTCTAAACCCTAATTTTTCAAACCCCGTTTCACAAACCTTACTTTAACTTTTAAACAAACAGACCCTTATAAGTGTTGATTGGTATGCCAAGTGTGCCCCTCAACCTTTAGTTGATACCAGCTCATTAGCAATACTGGTAATCATGAGTTTTATAAGGGAGTGATAATGTGATGCACATTTTAATATCAGATGTTGTGTATTGCTATTGATATGCTGCTAGTAATGTTGCTCAACCTCTATATGATATTCGCTCATTAACAATATTGGTTATAAAGGATTCTGTGGGGAGTAAGATTGTGGTGCACATATCATAAGGGTACTGGTTAAGAAAGCAAAAGAGAAAATTTTTAATTTAAAACATTGTTAAACTTACTCATCCTGATTTTTAAATAATTCTCACATAATTTTCAATAAAATAAATTCTACTTTTACTTCTTTAAGGCACTAGTTAACAAGACCATAAGAACTTATTGAACGCCATTATCTAATGTCGCTTTTATCTTATCTTACCCTATTTGCTTATCTGGTCTTTTTTCATCGTGCCCACCAAACAAGCATTTATGTATTATGTTTTGTTGCAAATTTTTTAAAATGGTCAATTATGCTTTTTATAACATCCTAAATTTTAAAATAAAGGACTAATTAAGGAAATAATCATTAAGTAGTCGTATGTGGATTAATTAATGTCCTAAAATATTGGAAATGATCAAGTCAAGATTTTTGGGGACTCATAATTTATTGGAATTGAATAAGCTAAAATTAAGCCTAATTAAAATATGGGTGTCAGACCAAGTATCTCCAATTGGGATGATATTGGTCAGGGCCGTTAAGAATATTATTGGAAGTCCGAATATATATTCGGAATAATTTTTAGATAAAGTATTGAACCCGAACAAAGATCCTGTTTGTCATAAAATGGTGAAATTTTAATGAGAAGCCAAACATTAAAACACAATCTCTCTTTTCCTCTCTTCATTTCACGTTGGCTCTATATCTCCTTTGGCAAACACATTTCATTTCTTCTTCTTCTTCTTTATCTCTTCTTCTCCTCATTCTAAAAACCTAAACAAATTGGTGGTACCTTCTCTCCCTTCCATTTTTGTTTTCCCTATTGGCATAGGAGGAGCTTAAAGCTTGGATCCTCTTCTCCTCTTTCTCCATTTTCATTTGGCCTTTCTCTCCCTTGGCTCCATTTTCGTTTTTGGGGTGAGGTAAGCTCTTCTCACCATTTTTGTTAGAATTAATGTCTTGGTTATGAGTTATTATAGCTTAGGGGAGTAATGTAAGTGAATGGGGTATTTAATGGAAGCCATAAATGTATAAACCATAGAGTGGGTTGTCATAAATGCAAACTTTAATGGTAATAAATGAGGAAGGTGAACTTGTTGTTGGAAAGAGATGAAAGATTGATGATTATTTATGAGTGTAGTTGAGTTTGGTGAAAACCCTAACTATTAAAAATTGGGGAAAATGGTATATGTTGATTGAATAATATACTTGAGAGGGAATACATGACATTGATGGGTGTAGATGTTGATAAATATAGTAGTGTGAATATTGGGGGTTTAAAGTTTGTTTTGTAACCTTAAACATAATGAATGAGGCTTGATGGGAAGGAATTCCTGAAGCCTAATAAGTGAAGGAAAATAATGTCTATAACATGTCTTATACATGTTATAAAAATCTAGATATGATTATGGCTAATTAGAGTTGGATTTGTGTCTTGAATAGTTGATTGATTAGGATTTTACATGTATGTTAATATAGGATCCATTCTGAACGACCAGGCAGGTACGTCGTATCAATTAAAAATTTTCTCTTGAGGTAGTAGAGGAGTCTTTATGTTCTACATGCATGAGTTGAATAGTATTTAATTGTCATATGTGACAATATGCATGTGCCTTGCTTGTAATGATATGAAGAATTGTAATGTTATGAATGATGTTGGTTATGTGTCTTGGCAACATGCACTGATGCATTTAGAATATTTATGGTGTGCTATGTGGTGGTGTGGATTGTTTGACAATGTGGTGTCTTGAATATAATGTTATACTTATGTCCACCATAAATATGAAATGATTATAAATGATATTTGATTGAGAATGGGTGTGAATGAATAGCATACCTCGAGTGATGGTGAAAGATTAATTTTGTTGTGTTTGATGATGGAATTGAATTATGTTTATGAGAATTATTGAGCATGCCACACGAAAATTTAAACTAATGATAATAACCAACAATAATAAATCCACTAAAAGCCTTATGGTGATGTTGGTGATGATGATGATTGATGAGTGGCATGAATAGGATGCATAGAGTGAGAAATGCATATGATTGGTATTTGCATCCATTGCATATTGCATAGCCGCCGATGTTGGAACATTAGGGGAGTTCCCTCGGCCGACCCAGTGGGAGGGTGGCTCGGTGCACGAGCAAGATTTTATTTTCCCCTGTGACTCGGTGTGTAAGTCACGAAGCTGCCCATGTATTGTTACGAGGAGCTACATGTGGCCGACCCTTGTGGGGGGTGGCTCTTGATGAGCATGTGACCCTAGTGGTCCTTCGGATCATAGCCGCCATGAGATGAGTCATGGCCGGCCCGCAACACCATACGTTGAATATGTGTTACCGCGGTCATAGTGAAAATGACCAGGTATTGCAAATGGGCGATGTGGTTTGGTACTAGTAATAGATTAGTGAAATGGATGTAATTGGATGATAAGTATACATATTTTACTATTGCAGTAGGGGTATGATTAGATGATCATACTTGAATCCTATAATTGGTGTTTATATTCCCACAGTCAGATCTACAATTGTTGAAATAATTCGTTGTGTATATGCATTAGCTTAAGAGCATTTGCATATAGCAAGGAAGTATGCCAAAGGTGATGAGATATGATGATGGTTGTGTTGAGGATGAGAAAATGAATGAAGACAACATGAAAGATGTGAATACCAAATAATGATTTGGGTAAAATGATGAGATATGTGATAGTCCAATTTGTTGAAGGACTAGATCATGTGTATAATCCTATACTTTGCTTGATCTACAAAGATGTTTGTATTATGTGATGATAGTTGATGATGAAATCTGTGTGAATGCAAAATATACATGTTGTGATACATATGCACATGATCACATGGTATTCATATTAATTCCTTTTGGAATATATGACTCACTCTCCCATGTTGTCTACTTTTAGACTTGTGATGCAGGGCACTCATGGGTGGAGTGAATCTTTTGAAGTGCATTTTAATGAAGGAGGTAAATAGGTGTATAGGAAGCGCCTTGGCCGGCAAATCTAGATTTTTGTATAGCATATAGTGTATATGTATGCTTATTTTACCATCTAGATTGTAGTTCGATGATTTTAAGGGTCATGTAGGAAAATTGGACCTTGGTGTGTATGGCCAATTTTCATTAATGACCTAAGTGATGTAAGATAATGAATTGATGTATTTCACAACTTGTAGCATTTCATGAAGTTATGTAAAAATAATTTAAATCCTATGCATTGAATGAATGAGAATTGATTTTGAAGTGTATAAACAATTGGAAGAACCTTTGAATGCATGGTTGAATGTATATAATGCATTAGCATAGGATAAAATGGCATGAAATGAAGTTTGGCATGTTAAGTTGTATGAAATTTCCCTGTTTCTCGTTTTTCCTGCATAACTCGCTTAAGCGAGTGTGAATCTCGCTCAAGCGAGTGTGAATCTCGCTCAAGCGAGATCTCCCTGTAACAGTGTGATAGACTCTGGCCCAAATTCGCTCAAGCGAGTGACAATTATGCTCAAGCGAAATCTACTTGAATCAGAGGTATGGCTACTGGCCACATTTCACTCAGGCGGGTAAGGTCTCACCCGAGCGAGCGTTGGATAAAATGCTACTGGACCATTTTCGCTTAAGCGAATGGTCAGTGAGTTGGTGGCTCGCTCAAGCGAGCGAGGATGGGAATGGCCACTGGAGTTATTTCGCTTAGGCGGGGATGCCTCGCCCAAGCGAATGAGGTTTAATTAGCTATTGGAGTGATCTCGCTCAAGCGTATTTCGTATCTCGCCCAAGCGTGACCACGCGAACTGGCTTAAGCGAGTGTGGTACTCGCTTGAGCGAGTGGCACCTGTTTCCTCCCAAATGCCTTGTTTTAATTATTTCCACTTCCTTTGCATTAAATCATCTTTTGCATCATCTTAATAATACTTTGAACATATTATGAACCATTAAATTTCATGAAATTCATTCTCTTTAAATCCAATCATACAGCATCAATTTAAACGATTCTTTCCGCTGTTTTTAATTGAAAATTTCTCATTAATCATTTTTAACTCGCCTTCTCATATATCCATATATGAGATAGGTTTTTCATAGATCTAGGGTGTTGATTAAAACTTCACCACTTTAATTACTGTATCAAATAATGACCTGCAAAACGTGAAAAATTTACCCCCCATTTTCGGGGCGTCTTAACCTGGTATCAGAGCAATGATTGCTCTTGATACAAATATAATTGAAATATAATTGATGTTGTACAAGTAATTGTTACTTATGATTGGATCGTATGAGCTATAACTGATTGAGTTAAGAATTTTTTTGATTGATTTGTGGCTGGTTGTTATTGAATTGAAATTGATGTCTATGTTGTTGAGTCTGGCCAAGATTCCTTACACTATTTACCTTTAATAATGAATATGTTATGATTATGTTTTGAGATTAGCATGATTATGTGATGTGATGAATAAGAGATTGAAGAATGTTGAAACCTTGGATTTATAGGTTGAGAATTTATTGTTTGGTCTAGACTACTTATGTGTGAGCTATGTTTTGATGTATAGGCTTAAGATATGGTGGGTAGACCTAATCGTGAGGCTGTTGCTATGGCAAACGCCTTGAATCGCTTTGCTGACCTCTTGGAAAGACAAGGCCAACTGAATATGGGACAGGTGCCCAAGGTCTTGATCTGTTTCTCAAGAGGAAACTTTCTGAATTTCATAGAGGTTACAAACTTGAGGATGCTTATGCATGGATCAACAATTTGGAAAGAATTTATGCAAGCTTCGAGTGTTCTGAAGCACAAAAGGTGGAGTAGGTCTTTATGGTGCGTGATAAAGCTGAAGCATGGTGGCGTCTTACTAGGGGGTGCATGATATATGCTGATATTCCCTTGGTTTGGGAAAACTTCAAGGTTGAGTTCTTGAAGAAATATTTTCGGATAGCTACAGAAGCAAGAAAGAGCTTGAGTTAATGGAGCTTAAGTAGGGTAATATGACCGTGGAGGAGTATGCATCCAAGTTTGATGAGCTTTGTGTGTTCTATCCTCCTTATCAACAAGAGGGTACCGATGCATCAAAGTGTGTGAAGTTTGAAAATGGTTTGAGGCCCGAGATCAAGTGGGCTATTCAGCATCAAGAGATAAGAAGATTTCCGATGCTTGTGAATAAGTATCATATTTATGAAGAAGATGATATGACTCATTCGAGTCATGGCAAGCATGAGTCTAAGTTGAAGGGGAAATTCTCTGATTTCAAGAGACATGGTCAATTCAAGAAGAAGAAATTCTTTCGTGGTGGATCTTCCAACGCAAGAGGATGTGACGCTTTTAGAGGTGGTTATGGTGGTGGTAACCAAGGTGGTGGCAATGTCCAAGGCCTTACTTGCTTTAAATATTGTGCTAACCACTTAGCCCGTAATTGCCCAAGAGATAATGTGGTATGCTATCAATGCAACCAACCCGGGCATATTTGTCCTGATTGCCCATTGAATGCAAGGAATGCAAATATTGATACTCTTGCTCGTGTAAACCATAATGATAACGGTGGAGGCCATGGTGGCTTTGGAGGTCGTGGTCGTGGAAACGGTAATGGTCATAATGGTGGCCGCAACAGAGGCCGTGGTGGAAACCATAATAGTGGAAGAAATGGCAATGGTCGAGGCAATGGCCATGGTGGAAGGAATGGTAACCGAAATAGTGGTGATCAACCACAAGCAGCTGGAAGAGTCTTTGCCATTACTGGTGAAGAAGCCGCACAAGCTGAAGATCTTGTTCGTGGTAAGTGTGAAATCCTTGGCACTTCGGTAGATGTTATATTTGATTCTGGTGCTACGCACTCATTTATTTCTGAGGATTGTGTGAGGCACTTAAAAGTGCCTGTTTGCATGATGAGAGGTTCTATAATGGTGACTACACCGACCGGTACTTGTTTGAGATCGGTGACTCGATGTGAGAATGTCGAGATGACACTTAAGGGAAGGAAGTTTATCGTATCCCTTGTCTGCCAACAAAGTCTTAGTGGATTGTCATAACAAGACGGCGATCTTCCTGAATTCTAACGCTGAAGACTATGATCTACAAGGTATCTCTCAGCTTATTGTAATGTTCTGCATGGTTAATGGGAGTGATACTTCCCAATCTGGTGAAATCGCTATTGTTTCTGAATTTCCTGATGTTTTTCTAGGTGAAATTCCTGGTTTGCCTCCTCCACGTGAAGTGGAATTCTCTATTGATCTCATTCCTGGTGCTGAACCTGTTTCTAGAGCTCCTTATAGGATGTCTCCTATGGAGTTGGTCGAATTAAAGAAGCAAGTCGAGGAATTACTTGAACGGGAGTTTATCCGCCCAAGTGTGTCTCCTTCGGGTGCTCTTGTGCTATTGGTGAAAAAGAAGAACGGAAGTATGAGATTGTGCGTTGACTATTGCTAACTCAATAAGTTAACTATTAAGAACAAATATCCTCTTCCTCGCATTGATGATCTTTTGGATCAATTGAAGGGTGCCGTTGTATTCTCTAAGATTGACTTGCGTTTCGGGTATCACCAAATTCGGGTGAAGACTGAGGATATTCCTAAAACTGCCTTCTGAACATGATATAGACACTATGAGTATGTAGTGATGCCATTCAGAGTGACAAATGCTCCTACGATTTTCATGGATTACATGAATCGCATCTTCCATGAATATCTCGATCAATTTGTCATTATCTTTATTAATGATATTTTGGTGTACTCTAAGAGCCATGAAGAGTATGAAAGACATCTTCGCCTTGTGTTGTCTAGTCTTCGGGAGAAAGAATTGTATGCTAAGCTCTCTAAATGTGAATTTTGGATGAATGAAATTTCTTTTCTTGGTCATGTGATTTTCGGTGATGGATTTGCTGTTGATAGATCAAAAGTGGAAGCTGTTATGGCTTAGGAAAGACCAACGTCCGTGACGAAAATAAGAAGTTTTCTTGGTCTTGCTGGTTATTATCGGAGGTTCATTGAGGGATTTTCCCGTTTATCCTTACCATTGATAAAGTTGACTCGTAAGAATCAACCATTTGTGTGGACCCGTGAATGTGAAGAAAGTTTTCAAGAGTTGAAGTTGAGGCTTACTACCACACCAGTGTTAGCATTGCCTGATTTATTGGATGACTTTGTGGTATCTTGTGATGCTTCTATGCATGGTCTGGGTTGTGTGTTGATGCAGTGTGAATGTGTGATAGCCTATGCGTCGAGACAGTTGCGACCGCATGAGGTTAATTATCCTACACATGATCTTGAATTGGTGGTGGTGGTGTTTGCTTTGAAGTTGTGGTGACATTACTTATATGGTTCTAAGTTTGTGGTCTTTAGTGATAACAAGAGCCTTAAGTACTTGTTTGACCAAAAAGAACTTAATATGCACCAATGATGATGGATGGAGTTTCTAAAAGATTATGAGTTTGAGTTGAGGTATCATCCTAGAAAGGCAAATGTGGTTGCCGATGCTTTGAGCCGGAAGTCATTGCATGTTTCCGTAATGATGGTGAAAGAGATAGAATTAATTGAGCAATTTAGAAACTTAAATGTGGGCGTGGAGACATATACTCCAAAGAAAATGTCCCTTGAGATGTTGATGGTTGCTAATGTGTTTCTTGAAACCGTGAAATTACAATAACCGAAGGATGAATACTTGGTTGAGATGAGAAGGACTCAAGAAAAAAGGGAAGAACTTGTTTCTGGACTACCTAGAACTCGTGCTGGAAATGACGCTATATGGGTGATTATGGATCAGTTGACGAAGTGTGCTTACTTCTTGCCCATGAACATGAAGAGTTCATTGGAGAAATTAGCCTAGTTGTACATAAAGGAGATTGTTAGATTGCACGGTATGCCATCTAGTATTATATCTGATCGTGACCCTTGGTTTACTTCTCGATTTTGGGGAAGTTTACATCATGAGTTGGGCTCTAAGTTGAAGCTTAGTTCCACTTATCATCCTCAGACCGACGAACAATCTAAGAGGACTATCCAAAGCCTTGAAGATTTGTTGAGAGCCTATGTTTTGGAGCATGGCGGGTGTTGGGAGAGATTTCTTCCGTTGATTGAATTCACTTATAACAACAGTTACCATAGTAGTATTGGTATGGCTCTTTATGAGGCACTTTATGGCAGAAAATGTAGAACGCCTCTGTGTTGGCTGGAGACTGGTGAGAATTTGGCTTTAGGGCTGGAGATTATTCAAGAGACTACCAAACAAATTAAGAAGATATAAGAGAATATAAAGATTACTCAGGACCGACAGAAGAGTTATTGTGATAAGAGGCATAAACCACTTGAATTTTAAGTTGGTGATCACGTATTCTTGAGAGTCTCGCGTGATAAAGGGATTGGAAGGGCGTTGAAAAGTGGAAAGTTAAGCCTAGGTTCATTGGACCCTATGAGATTTTGGAGCGGATTGGCGATGCTGCTTATCGGATTGCACTCCCTCCGCATCTCGTGAATCTACACAATGTATTCCATATGTCACAGATGAGGAAATATGTTTATGATCCTCTGCACGTGATCCCCATTGATGATGTGGATGTACGGGATGACTTGTCTATTCTTCCTGTTTCTGTTCGCATTGTCGAGCATTCCGTGAAGAAATTGCGGAACAAGTTGGTACATTTGGTGAAGGTTGCTTGAAAGCATGGAAATATAGAGACGTTCACCTGGGAACGTGAAGACGATATCCCAATGCATTCAAATCTGGTATGTAAATTTCGAGGACGAAATTTTCTTTTTGGTGGGGTGGATTATAACACCCTAAATTTTAAAATAAAGGACTAATTAAGGAAATAATCATTAAGTAGTCGTATGTGGATTAATTAATGTCCCAAAATATTAGAAATGATCAAGTCAAGTTTTTTGGGGACTACTCATAATTTATTGGAACCGAATAAGTTGAAATTAAGCCCAATTAAAATATGGGTGTCGGACCAAGTATCTCCAATTGGGATGATATTGGTCAGGACTATTAAGAATATTATTGGGAGTCTAAATATATATTCGGAATAATTTTTAGATAAAGTATTGAACCCGAACAGAGATCCTGTTTGTCATAAAACGGTAAAATTTTAATGAGAAGCCAAACATTAAAACACAAACTCTCTTTTCCTCTCTTCATTTCACGTTAGCTCTATATCTCCTTTGGAAAAGACATTTCATTTCTTCTTCTTCTTCTTTATCTCTTTTTCTCCTCCTTTCAAAAACCTAAGTAAATTGGTGGTGCCTCCTCTCCCTCTATTTTCGTTTTCCCTATTGGCATAGGAGGAGCTTGAAGCTTGGATCCTCTTCTACTCTTTCTCCAATTTTATTTGGCCTTTCTCTCCCTTGGCTCCATTTTTGTTTTTGGGGTGAGGTAAGCTCTTCTCACCATTTTTGTTGGAATTAATGTCTTGGTTATGAGTTATTATAGCTTGGGGGAGTAATGTAAGTGAATGGGGTATTTAATGGAAGCCATAAATGTATAAACCCTAGAGTGGGTTATCATAAATGCAAACTTTAATGGTAATAAATAAGGAAGGTGAACTTGTTATTGGAAGGAGATGAAAGATTGATGATTATTTATGAGTGTAGTTGAGTTTGGTGAAAACCCTAACTATTAAGAATTGGGGAAAATGGTATATGTTGATTAAATAATATACTTGATGGAAAGGAATTCCCGAAGCCTAATAAGTGAAGGAAAATAATGTCTATAACATGTCTTATACATGTTATGAAAATATAGATATGATTATGGCTAATTAGAGTTGGATTTGTGTCTTGAATAGTTGATTGATTAGGATTTTACATGTATGTTAATGTAGGATCCATTCTGAATGACCAGACGGGTACGTCGTATCAATCGAAATTCTTCTCTTGAGGTAGGAGAGGAGTCTTTATGTTCTAAATGCATGAGTTGAATAGTATTTGATTGTCATATACGACAATATGCATGTGCCTTGCTTGTAATGATATGAAGAATTATAATGTTATGTATGATGTTGGTGATGTGTCTTGGGAATGCATTTAGAATATTTATGGTGTGCTATGTGGTTGTGTGGATTGTTTGACAATGTCGTGTCTTGAATATAATGTTATACTTATGTCCACTATAAATATGAAATGATTATAAATGATATTTGATTGAGAATGGGTGTGAATGAATAGCATACCTCGAGTGATGGTGAAAGATTGATGTTGTTGTGTCTGATGATGGAATTGAGTTATGTTTATGAGAATTATTGAGCATGCTACACAAAAATTTAAACTAACGATAATAACCAACAATAATAAATCCACTAAAAGCCTTATAGTGATGTTGGTGATGATGATGATGATGATGATTGATGAGTGGCATGGATACGATGCATAGAGTGAGAAATGCATATGATTGGTATTTGCATCCATTGCATACTGCATAGCCGCCGATGTTGGAACGTTAGGGGAGTTCCCTCGGCCGACCCAATGGGAGGGTGGCTCGGTGCATGAGCAAGACTTTATTTTCCCATGTGACTCAGTGTGTAAGTCATGAAGCTGCCCATGTATTGTTATAGGGAACTACATGTGGCCGACCCTTGTGGGGGGTGACTCTTGATGAGCATATGACCCTAGTGGTCCTTCGGATCAAAGCCGCCATGGGATGAGTCATGGTCGGCCCACAACGCCATACATTGAATATGTGTTACTGCGGTCATGGTGAAAATGACCAGGTGTTGCAAATGGGCGATGTGGTTTGGTACCAGTAAAAGATTGGTGAAATGCATGCAATTGGATGATAAATGTACATATTTTACTACTGCAGTAGGGGTATGATTAGATGATCATACTGAAATCCCACAATTGGTGTTTATATTCCCACAATTAGATCTGTAATTGTTGAAATAATTCGTTGTGCATATGCATTAGCTTAAGAGCATTTGCATATAGCAAGGAAGTATGCCAAAGATGATGAGATATGATGATGGTTGTGTTGAGGATGAGAAAATGAATTAAGACAACATAAAAGATGTGAATACCAAATAATGATTTGGGTAAAATGATGAGATATGTGATAGTCCAATTTGTTGAAGGACTAGATCATGTGTATGATCTTATACTTCGCATGATTTACAAAGATGTTTGTATTATGTGATGATAGTTGATGATGAAATCTGTGTGAAGGAAATATATACATGTTGTGATACATATACACATGATCACATGGTATTCATATTTATTCCTTTGGACTATATGACTCACTCTCCCATGTTGTCTACTTTTAGACTTGTGATACAGGGCACTCATGGGTGGAGAGAATCTTTTGAAGTGCATTTTGATGAAGGAGGTAAATAGGTGTATAGGAAGCGCCTTGGCTGGCAAATCTAGATTTTTGTATAGCGTATACTATATATGTATGCTTATTTTACCATCTAGATTGTAGTTCGATGATTTTGAAGGTCATGTAGGAAATTGGACCTTGGTGTGTATGGCCAATTTTCATTAATTGCCTAAGTGATGTAAGATAATGAATTATGATGCTTGTGGATGATAAATATCATGAATGAATGATGTATTTCACAACTTGTAGCATTTCATGAAGTTATGTAAAAATAATTTAAATCCTATACATTGAATGAATGAGAATTGATTTTGAAGTGTATAAACAATTGGAAGAACCTTTGAATGCATGGTTGAATGTATATAATGCATTAGCATAGGCTAAAATGGCATGAAATGAAGTTTGGCATGTTAAGTTGTATGAAATTTCCCTGTTTCTCATTTTTCCTGCATAACTCGCTCAAGCGAGTGTGAATCTCGCTCAAGCGAGATCTCCCTGTAACAGTACGGTGGCCTCTGGCCCAAATTCGCTCAAGCGATTGACAATTATGCTCAAGAGAAATCTCCTTGAATCAGAGGTGTGGCTACTGGCAACATTTTGCTCAGGCAGGTAAGGTCTCGCCCGAGCAAGTGTTGGATAAAATGCTACTAGACCATTTTCGCTTGAGCGAATGGTCAGTGACTTAGTGGCTCACTCAAGCGAGCGAGGATGGGAATGGCCACTAAAGTTATTTTGCTTAGGCGGGGATGCCTCACCTAAGCAAATGAGGTTTAATAAGCTACTGGAGTGATCTCGCTCAAGTGAGCAGGGCTTCGGTCAAGTGACATAGGCACCTGATGCTCTTCTCTTCTTCGCTCAAGCGTATTTTGTATCTCGCCCAAGCGTGACCACGCGAACTCGCTTAAGCGAGTGTAGTACTCGCTTGAGCGAGTGGCACTTGTTTCCTCCCAAATGCCTTGTTTTATTTATTTTTACTTCCGTTGCATTAAATCATCTTTTGCATCATCTTAATAATACTTTGAACATATTATGAACCATTAAATTTCATGAAATTCATTCTCTTTAAATCCAATCATACAACATCAATTTAAACGATTCTTTCCACTGTTTTTAATTGAAAATTTCTCATTAATCATTTTTAACTCACCTTCTCATATCTCCATATATGAGATAGGTTTTTCATAGATCCAAGGTGTTGATTAAAACTTCACCACTTTAATTACTGTATCAAATAAGGACCTGTGAAACGCGAAAAATTTACCTCTCATTTTCGGGGCGTCTCACTTTTGATTTTGGTATCCAAATATTATTTGTTTTACATTTATGTACAACTTATATTTAATAATTTATTTTTATTTTTATTTGTATTGTGAATTGTAAGTTTTAGTCTTGAATCTGTTAAATATTGATTAGATTAACTAAATTACACGTAAGGTTGTTCCTATGATTTTGATATGTCTAACTCATTATTAACACATAACTCTGATGGTTAAAATATAATATTTTATGATTAAAAGCTTGAACAATGTTATTTCACGATGGTTTTATGATGCATGTGTATTTTAAACGTTAAATACATTTGTCAATAATCAGCTAGATGTTGAAGGTTACATAGGTTCATACTACAAGGGGTTTGGATAATATGAATAATAACTTTGGTAAATTTTTTTCACAAAAAAAGATATTCATACATTTGTCTGAGTTTTTCTTAAAGACTTATTTAAAACATGAAAACAGATAACTGAGTATTCAATCACTTGTCTGAGATTTTGTAAAACTTAAAGATAAAGAACAACACAAGAGACACTTTAAAGATAAAGAGAGAGACACTTGGATACAAATGGTTATTATACTAGTTCACCTCTCAATCAAGTCCACATCCATTCATAATTCAAACTTAATAGAATTTTGTATTAACTGATCAAAAAGTTAAGTTCAACATACACTTACTTACAATGATCCTAAGTGTTCTTTCTTAACTTATCCTTTCCAAGCTAAAAACCCTAGTATTCTTTCTTAATTTAGCCTTTGCTGGTTAATTACTCAAGTATTACTTCTTAAGCAAGCCTCCTTAGGCTCAACCAACTTCACATCAAAGATAACGTTTCCTAGATCTTTACAAAGACCTTAGGATTGTCCAAACTTACAAATCTGAACTAATTGTTCAAGATTTAAAACAATGAAAAGCTTTAAGTAATTTACAAGTAAGAATTAAAGAGTTTGTTTTTTGCATAGTGTAGAGAATAAGACATATAAGAAGTTAGCGCACTTTCATTCTTCAAAAAAGCGTCTTTATATAAGCTTCTTGGACATAGTCATTGAGAGACAAAGGGCCTTTATCCAAAGGCAACGTGACATGTTGATAGAGCCTTTTAAGATGTCTTGCAAAGAATTGTTTGGTCCTTTGTTAGCTTGTGATCTTTTGGTTCTTTGACTTTCATTTTTTTAATACATAAGTAAGACTTTTCCTCTTGTTTAATATCCCTTTTGATGTTTTGGATTAAATGTCAGGCTTAAAGTTAGAATGGTTATAATCAGTATTGGAGCATGAGCTTTGACTTATAACTTGTATTTATTTTCTCATATGCTGAGTGTCTAAGCTGATTTTCTGGGGTATGAGTTCTGTGATATTTTAGACAACTTCTCAAGACTTTTTGTTTCTTGGTTTGTGGCTTGTATTTACTACATATAAACCTTAAATAACCTTGAAACATTAGTCTAATGTAATATTTTTTATCATAATCAAAATCATTGAGGCATCTTATAAATAACCTAATATGTTCTTTCAAGACTTAACGTTCCCCTTTTTTTTGATTAATGACAAACATTATATTATTTTGATTTTGAAAACAATTAGATAAATAAAGAAAAAAGGAAGAGAGTTAGAAAAGATATACTCCCCTTCATTCATCTATGTAGGTTGTCTGAAATGCTCCCTTTAAGCTAGATGTTTGTACTTTTCAAGTTAGAAATTATATGGCTAGAAGAAAATAGGTTATAACATTTTATAACAAGATTTAGATGACCTAGACATTATGCAAAACGCAGTAAACATATTCAATCTTAGCAGTTTAGGCATATAAGAGCAATCAAAGCATATGAAACACGAGTTTTACTTCAAAAGATATACTCATTAAATGAATGATCATGATTCATCAAAAGAGAGTACATTAAGAACATTTACATTAATTGCAAAAGAGCAAAATATGTAAAATATTCTCCCTTTATACTATCAACCAAAAAGGTCTTTCAGTCATTGCTTCAGAACACTATTAATGAAGGGGGAAGAAGTTAGCCAAAGACGTAAAAAAGTCATCATGTAAAGCAGCAATGCCTTGTTGAATAGCTGTTAGCATAAATTGTCTGAGGTTGGAGACTTCCTTGTGAAGTTCAGCTTAGCACAACCTAATTTTGTTGAAGTTTAGACAACTCAAGAGAAAGAGGAGGGGCAGGGGAATTAACAGGAGCAGGAGTAGGAGCAGAGCATTTGGGATGATGGATACGAGGGGGAACATGACGACTAAAACTTCTATGATGAATTATTGAGCTATAAAAAACAAAGGGAGGATAGAAGTTGAGGGTAATGGGAAAAAATGATCGAAGGATAGGATGATGGAAAATAGGAAGATTAGAGTCTATAGGATCATAGGTAAAATGAAAAAGAGAGGATATCATAGAACTAATTGTGTTTGAATATGATTACAGGTTCAAAGGATTTTGATAATGACAAAGGAATCAAGAAGAACATCTTGCAAAAACAAAATTCAGAATCAGACCTGCAAAAACAACGTGGCTAATCGATTAGGGAAACAGAGCTAATCGATTAGATAGCTTCTGTTTTGAATTAAAGGCATCAGGAACAAATGCTAATCGATTACAAGACATGAAGCAATCGATTACAGAGATACTGGAAGAGTACTAATCGATTACATGCAAGACATAATCGATTACCAACATCAAAACCTGAATCAAAAACATCAGGTACTATATCTAATCGATTACTGGACAAAGATATAATCGATTACAAGGATTCTGAGTTGTATCTAATCGATTACGAGATAAATGCTAATCGATTACAGCATGATCTGACATAAAAATTCAAAGTGTAATCAATTACAGCTCGAGGCGTAATCGATTACTATAGTGGGAAAACACGATTTAGTGGGAAACCAGCTCACATTTCCATCACTTCTCAGATGCCCACTAACTTGCAACGGCTAGGGACTTCACCAAGCTCTGAAATGGTTCTATAAATGCAAGAGGAACTCAAGCACAAGATACACAACAAGAGGCAATCAATCTTTACTTACCTTTGTGCTTACAAGTTTCATATTCCTTGTATATTCATTCTTGAGCTAGAATTTGTATATCCTCTCTTGTTGAGAGTTAGAATTTGTGTGAGCTATCATTTGCTTATCCACTCTATTAAGAGAGTTACTTGCTTATAAACACTACACCAAACACCAAAGTTCACTCTAGATTGAGTGGTTGTTCACTCTAGGTTGAGTGGTTACAAAGGTTGGGGTTCAACCTTTGGGATATTGTGAGATTGAGAGATTGGGTGGGGTGCCCCTGTACTTGTGAGGATTGGGTTCTTGAGTGTGGGACACTAGGAAGCCGCAATTGCTCAAAGTTGTATCTCTAATCTACAATAGTGGAAATCCTCTAAGTGGGTTGCTTAGAGGCGAGACGTACACCGGGATTGGTGGAACTCGTTAAATTGGTTAGCAAGCTCTTGTCCCTTACTCTTTTACATTCATATACTGCACTTAATTGATTTGTGTTGATTGATTGTAGTTTGAATACTTAAGCTTGCTTGAATTAGTTAACTTTGAAAATTTCTCACCAAGTGTTTGATAAATTGTCTCAGCCATATCTACCTCTTGTTTTGCATTGTCTTTTGCATTATACTTGACTTCACTTGCATTATTTCTAAATTTGTGATAAAAGAACTAATTTCAAAGGCATTCCAAGTAAAGTTTTAAAACCTCAATTCACCCCCCTCTTGAGTATTGAGGCCACTTGAATAACATTAATCAGGGAAGAAAAGGAAAATAACTCTTTGGGTAAAAGACACAAATGGTGCAAAAGGGATGGAAGAAGATATAGGTACTGATGAAAGAGTTTGATGACTATTAATGGTTTAGATTATTTTCCACAAATGATGTGGGAGAAAGGAGAATTGAGGGTGTAACAACTTTAAAAAGAGTGTCTATATACGTAGCTCTCCTCCCATATATATGTCTTTTATTCTTTAGATAGACTAGAGTTAGATGCTTCATCCATTCGTCATTGGAGCTCAACTATCTTCCACTATAAAAATTATTTAGCGATCATGTCATCATGTCTAATAAAAGTATCACGTTGTTGTTGGGTCATGTATCATAAAGGTAAGTGTTTTCTTTGATATACTTTCTTTACTTTTCCCATATCGATCGTCTTAAGGCATTGATGGAGAACTCCTGTTAGACATAATTTTGATGGTTGTCTGGGGTTTGACAACATATCGAGGTAGCAAAGTGAAAGGATTCCTGCTGAGAACCTTTAAGACCTTCACCTGTTCTTCCTCGAGAATGCTAATGGCTTCCAAGTCCAACATGGATAACCAATCTTCCAAGGCTTCAATCACTTCAATAAAAGTGAAGGGCACCTTAGGAAGTAAGTAAGAGGGATCTTTGAAATAGATATTTCCTAGTGTTGTTGAGGCTGTAGGACTCTCAGAATGAACAATCCCTATTTTAAGGGTGTGGCAACCTTGATTTGGTGAAATGGGGAACATACCAAGCATGCAACTAGAGAAGGTTTGGTGTAGGAGGGGCAAGTAATTACTTCTTCAAAAGGTTCAAAGTCAATTCCAAAAGGGTCAATGAAAGAGTGATCAAATTCAATGAATTGATTAGGGTGTGATTCATGAGGTGGAAAGATTGCATATTCAAAAGGTGGAGGTAGTGAGGTGAAGGTGAAGGGATGGTGTTTGGTAATGGTGTATGGGTTTTTGTTTAGGGGATGATCTAAGAGGTATTTGAGGTGGTGAGAATATGGCGCCCTTAATCCGGTAAATGATATTAACAATATTATTATTTAGATATTAAAAATAAGGATAAATTTTTCATGATTTAAACAATCGTCTAGAAGAAGAACAACACAAATAAAAACTTTAACAATCAACCCCAGACCTTTTTAAAGACCTATCTCATATATGACGATACAAGAAGGTTAGTGATTAAAGCAAATGTCTACTTAGGGCAATCAATTACATAAACACCACACAAGTGTTTACGAAACATGTACGTTAATTCAAGAGCATGAGTGGATATAAGAAATGATCCAAGTAAGCATAAAGTGATTGCCAAAATTTGATAAAAACATGAACATTCGTCTATACATGCATTCCATGATTAGAAGTATATGTATTTGATTAAGGAAAATAAGTTAAAAAGATGTACATCAAGTATTCAATGATAAAGAATTGAAGAACAAGGCATAGAGAATCAAGGAGTACAAGACCATGGCAAGAATCACAAGAAAAGCACAAGGTAAGTACCCAAAAATTGTGAAAACGTAATTTCAGAACTAACCTAATCGATTAGCTAATCTGTTACCATGGTGCTAATTGATTAGCTAATCTGTTATGTTGACCAACTAATCAACTAACACTAATCGATTACGCCTCATCTAGAATGGTCCTAATCAATTAGCTAACAAATTACCACCCTTGAATGAACCACACATCAATATTAAGTCACAACTTATCAATTTAATGTCTCATCAACCCATAAACACTTAGATTTACCATCATCACAACATCATTGCCATCACAATGGCTACCAAATTCATATTGTACTATATCAATATAGTCGTGTACAAACGAGTTGACCAATGTATACACAAAGAGTAAAGGTTCAAGTACTTAAGAACCTAGGCCATTGCCACCACATCAATATCGACATTATTGGCATCAAAATACATACAGTACTAGATTAAACAAAATGATCACAAGTTCCTTTTAAAAGATTCTAATGTATCAACCAATATCATAAATTGTCAAGTCATCAATATCCAATTACCATCATACTTAAAAGACATTAAACAATAATATAGCTATACAAAACAAATGTCATATACAACAAGTTCAAAAGAAATATGTCCAAGTTATTCAATCCAAAAGCATGCCGGCCAAGGCATCAAGTCAACTCTTCACACTATACCTCATCTCTTCCAAAAAGTATCACTCCATGGTCATGGCCTACAACTCAAGAGCTAAAAAACAAATAGACAACATAGAGAGTGAGCATACTTTCTCAATGATAAACAATTAAAAAAATGTGATAATATAATTATGTAAGTGCAATAAAACATACTCTCTCATTAAGGATTCAACTCACTAATTAAAGACATAATCCATAATGCTTATCACTAAGCACAACATAAACAATTTCAATATCCATATCACATTATAGAATCCATTCATTAATTCAAATTCTCATGACATTTCACACCACATTCCATACCAATACATATATAGTCCAAGGTAACACTAACAACAACAACATAAATAATTAGTGTCCATAAATTCCAATTCATTTCTCAATTCTTATCATTAATAGAAGTAATACATATGCAACGGATTCAATTTTCAAGAAATTATTCATAATCATCAAGTGATCATAACCATGCATAGTCATTTGACTATTTGTCCCCTGAGCAATGGTCCTTTTCACAAGATCCCACAAGACCTTAATTATTTCAACATGTTAAGTGATCGTAACCACGCATAGCCATTTAAATATTTGTCCCCCGCGCAAGGGTCCTTTTCATAAGATCTCAATACATTATAATATGATATGCCATGAAATGCAAGAATGCATATGCTAGCCTCGACTTCATAACAATCTCATATCCTCTTATTTAAAAATTCCAATACATTTTAAGATGTATATTCAAGGCATGCAACCAATTATACTATCCTCCAAGGCATACAATCTATCATAAAAATTCTCTAAGGCATTATTTCACATAATCCATAACATATTAGCAAAGGAGTCATATCAATATCAATCCACACATGGAAATCAAGAGAGCA
The DNA here is from genome assembly GCA_037962975.1 of Clitoria ternatea. Classification (NCBI taxonomy): domain Eukaryota; kingdom Viridiplantae; phylum Streptophyta; class Magnoliopsida; order Fabales; family Fabaceae; genus Clitoria; species Clitoria ternatea. The sequence goes on from CM075671.1 coordinate 150,182,418, forward strand.
TATCCAACAAGTATATTCCAATGTATATCATCATCATATTTTCCAATCCAACATCTAAGCAACAAGAATCAATCCCATTTAATTTCACACATAAGAGGTAAAATATCCATTCAAGACAAATATGCAATTACACACCAACATAAATATATATCACCAATAAACATTGCACATACATTTAGAAAATACACTTGTCTCCTACCTTAAGAAAAGTACTCTACCGGGTTTGATGGTCCCGCTTCACTAGAGTTATCAAATCCTACATTAAATAAATGTAGAACTACATCAAACACTAATCAAAATTTTAGTTTTAGTGTTAATAATTATAAGCATCGCATAAATAACATCATACTAGACTTGTATAATTTTTATCTTTTCGGTTTAAAGATTCTTTTCCTCTTTGTAATGTTTCTTAAAATTTTAAAAGTCTAACACTTAATCATGATTTGTCAAAGGTTCAATATTTGTGCATTAGGTTTCATAAAGTTTTTAATTAGTTTTTCCATATCATTATAGCTATTTGTAATATTTTCTCATCTTAAGAACTAATGTGTTTTCCATTCTTGAAACTCTACAAATTCTATATTTTTAGCAATTAAAATCTCCAATCCCATCAATAAGTATTTTAATGCTAAATTAAATCATTCCAAGTAATGAGTAACACTTATGATTCACCCAACACATGACTCTTACACAACATCACCTAGAACACTAAGTCTTTTTCTCCAAAAATAATTATCCAATCATCACTAACATACTAATTAAGTTCTATAAATGTTGTTTTACCACTAACAATAATTGCATACTTGTGTTAGAATATTCATGGCTTCTAACACCATGTTTTTCTCATTTAATGACTACTAATCTATTAGCCCTTCAACTAGAATTATTTTCCATCATCAATAAATACTACCAGATGTCCAATAATTCATTTCTAGTCACTAGAAATATTTTTAAAGCATAAGAGTGATATTCTTTCAAATTTCAACTTAGGATCTTTGTAGCGCCCTAAATCCGCTATTCGATATTATGGTTATCTACTTATAATTAATAACAAGTAGGGGAACTTTTTCATGTTTATTTTTTTTGTCACATAATCAAGGCATACCACAATTCAAGACTTAGAATAACTAATCTAGATCTAATTGGGAACTAACCCATATGTCAAGATATGAGAAGGTGAAAGTTAATCAAACACCTAATCAACTTCATTAATATAGAAAATTTTCATACACAAGTCCTCCATTACTCATATTGAACATTGATCATTCACATCAAGAGTTTTCCAAGAACCTAATTACGTGACAATACCATCCATACATACTAATAAATCATCAATTTTTACTTCTTATCAACTAGGCCTCTTAATATACTCATAACTAGGAAATATACATCATATTAACCCATCCTACACTCCATGCACCAATTATATAATAAAAATTCAGCATTTGCACTAACATAATCAAAGCTTCATAAATCTACTCCATAACTACTTCTAGGCAACATACATAATTTTGTGACATAATCTCAACTTTCATGCATAATATCCTCATTCATAAAGGTTCATGTTCACCAATCTCCAACATATTAACAAGGTCATAACCCAATCACTACATCCAAATATATCAATAAATAACCTAACAAACCCATTCAAAATTCTAAAAAACCTAGGCATTTACATCAATAGTCAAGCTATACAAAAATAATGCCTATACACATTAAATTCTACAAAGAATTTAAATCATTGTGTTCAAAAAGAATGCCGCCCAAGGCAAATAAAATACCCTCTTCACACCATGTCGCCTCCACAAAAAGTGTATCACTCCACAATTCCCACCTACATCACAAGGATAAAAATGGACAACATGGAGATGAGTATATTTTCTCAATGATGAGCAATTATAATGATAAGTCATTCATAGTGAAGCAATCATACATATTTTTCTTCAATATATCCAATATCATTGATACAACATATAGACCATAATTTGACAATCAAATACATAAATCGTATACCATAAATGCCAACTCATGCCAAAAGCCTTAAGTATTATTCTCATGTCACCAACAATGGTCATCACTACACTTACACAATAGCCAACAACACACACAATATTTCTCAATTCAAGATACTCATGAGACAATCATTTTGGGTACTCAAATTCAAATGTCATGTGCTCACAAATAATGCATAAGCAATGAGACCAACTTGTATATTTTTCATTTTCTCTTCATGTGCATATTTCACTCATGTGACTACAACCACATATAGTTATTTGATATTTAGAACCAACACAAGGTTTCTTTCTCAAGATCAACGCAAGATCAATAAAACATGTCACATGGTATCCGCTATGACCATGCATAGTCGTTTATAAAATCAACCAACGCAAGGTTGTTATTCTCAAGATCAACGCAAGATCATTAATCATCACATGTGAGATATATTATGCAAGCCATGAGATACAAAGTGTGCACATGATGATCTTAATTTTTTTACATAATCCCATTTCATTATCATACATAAGTCAAAAGAGCACATCAAGGTGTATTACCATCACAATCATCAATTTATCACCAATGTCATTCAAGATGCCTTACTTTACATATTCATTACACATAGCAACAATAAGAGCAACCAAGGCCAATATGCAATTATACATCACACATACATACACTATCAGCACCAAGGCCATGCATTTAGAAAATAAATTCCTCTTCTACCTCAAGAGAAGTATTCCATGGGGTTAGAGGAGTTGGATGGTCCCGCTTCACCGAAACAGTCAAAGCCTATATTTTTAATAAGTACAAGGCCATATCAAACATTATTCTATCATTAAATCAATGCTAACAACTAAGTCTCATTTTAGAGGTACATAAACATATTCATGTATGTGAAACTTTGTTATGCTTATGCCTTCTCTATCTTGGAGGTTTGGAATAATTTAAGTTATCTTTATCATACTTTTCCAATGTCTTAAGGATTTAAAATTCACTATTTGTAATTAGGCAAAATTCAAAGAGTTATTCATTAGGCTCCCCAAAGCCTTAATTAAATTGTTCACTTCATTATTTTTCATTTTTAATAGTTTCTATTTAGAAGGCATCAAGTCCTTCATCACTAAGTAATTCAAGTAAATTTTGTTCTTTATTCCCCTAAGACAACTAATTATCACCATTGGTCTTCACATATTCAAGTGTCTTATTATTAGTTTTCAAAACCATCAATTATTCATAATCATCTTCTATTATTACCAATTACAAGTAACACTTCCTAACTAAGATTATTCCTAATGCTACATCATGACTTAAGTCCTTTAGTCCATTTTCATGACAAAGTCACCTATCACCAATAACAACCTTCTCTTAGTCTATCTATTATCTTTTTCATGCCTAATGTCTCCTAATAATATTTTCTAGACCATTAGTCTTCCTTTCAACTCCAATAGTTCACAATTGTCATCAAATCCACTTCTACACTACACACTTTTTCTTCTTAATCTTTCTTACCTAATAACCACTCAAATCCTCAAACTACTCTTATTAGCACTTACTCAAGTTTATAATTACTCTTTTAAGTCCTAAAGCGCTCTTAACAAGTTTTATTCATCTTAGCAACACACTTACCCTCCACTAGTTCACATAATACCTTACCTAATTCATGACACTTTACATTCCATATCAACCAATAATTACCCAACACTAATTCTAATTACTATCCTACATCCAACAAGAGGTTTCAAGTTCATTTAACAAAGTTAATGCATTTTTGGAACTATCTTGTCTCTTTATCACTTTTACCATCTCAAAGAATTTTTTTAAGGTCTAACATTAATTCCATACTTGTCTACAAGGCACCAAATAAATTCTAGAGCATCATTCAAGGTTCCATAATTACTTCAAAATCTTCCCTATGCCATTTAAGTCCAAAACACCATTTTTCCTCTTAATTAAAGTAAGCCATCGATTTTAGGATTTTGCACCTAACATCACCCAAGACCAAATTCATTCATTCTAACATCACCAATTCATTTCAATATACTAATTTAGATCTCATAACCATTCTAAAATCATCCAAAATAATTTAAGTCTCCTAATTGTAATTTTTTTCACCAATTAAAGTAAGCATCAAGTTTCCAATCTTGCATATAACCTACTCAAAGCATCCATTATGCATAATCCATACATTAAACTCAATTCCAACAATCAATCACATTCTAATTCAAGTGCCTAATCATGTTTCTAATAACACACAAAATTTCCAATGGTCTCCTGACCTAGGTTTTGGTTCCACATGCAAAAATTTAACAATTCTAACACTAACAACATCATTTCTAATCAACAATTTAACATCAATTCAAGATTTAAGAGGGTTCAAGAGCTTACCCCAATTATGGAGAAAACCCTAGAATTTCAAGAATATGGAAAATTAGGGAAAATGAGACCCAAGTTCACCAATGCCTCAAAGAACACAAATGAAACTTATCTTTGGGACATAAATATTCATTCCCAATATTTATCTAATGTTTCCTGGCCCGTTAGGCCCGTCTCTATATTTTGCTCGTACGTCGTTCATTAACTCAAGGGGTCCATAATTAATTTTTCTACATGTATAGGGCATCAAGTAATTATTTTCTACAATCGTTTAGTTTTTTACTCCGATTAATTAATTCTACTTAATTTTTGGGATGTTACAATTCACCCCCCCTAAAAGAAATTTTGTTCTTGAAATTCACATTCCTGAAGCAAATATCTCAGGGTAACGCTTCCTCATGTCATCCTCACATTCGTACGTGATAGTGCTCACATCCCCATGTCTCCATGCCACTTGCACAAGTGGAACCAATTTGCTTCACAGTCTCTTGGTAGAATGCCTAATGATCCTAGTAGAGATCGGAGGAATAGTCAGATCATCCCTAACCTCAACATCATCCACACTGAGTACATGTGATAGATCCACATATTTTCTTAACTGAGAGACATGGAACACATCATGTAGATTCGCCAAGTGAGGGGGCAAGGCGATGCGGTAAGCAACCTCGCCAATCCGCTCCAGAATCTTATAGGGACCAATGAATCGGGGGCTCAACTTTCTACTCTTCAAGGCTCTACCAACTCCTTTGTTATGAGAAACCCCTAGGAATACATGATCACCAACTTGAAACTCAAATGGCTTCCTTCTCTTATCATAATAACTCTTATGCCAATCTTGAGCAATCTTCATGTTCTCTTGGATCATCCTGATTTGTCCGGTGGTCTCCTTAACAATTTAAGGCCCTAAGGCCAAATTCTCATCAACCTCAAGCCAAGACAAAGGGGTCTTACACTTTCTTCCATACAACGCCTCATATGGTGCCATACCGATACTAGAGTGGAAGCTGTTGTAGTAGGTAAACTCAATCAAAGGCAAGTACTTCACCCATGAACCACTATGCTCCAAAACACACGCATGCAACAAGTCCTTAAGACTCTAAATAGTCCTCTCAGATTGTCCATCCGTCTAAGGGTGATAAGCTGAGCTCAACTTCAATCTAGAGCCCATTGCCTCATGTAGGCTTCCCCAAAATTGAGAAGTAAAGTGTGTGTCTCTATTAGAAACAATACTGGAGTGTACTCCATGCAACCTCACTATCTCCTTAATGTATAATTATGCCAGATCCTCCAAGGAACTCCTCATGCTAATTGGTAAGAAATACGCACTCTTCGTTAATCGGTCCATAATCACCCAAATTCCATCATAGTTAGGCCTTGCCTTTGGCAAACCAGACGCAAAGTCCATAGTAATAGCATCCCACTTCCATACCAGGATATCAAGAGGTCTTAAGGTACCAGAAGGTCTCTGATGCTCAACCTTCATCTTCTGATATATAAGACATGAAGCCACATAACTAGTAATATTTCACTTTATCCCAGGCTACCAAAAATTCTTCTTCACATCTTGGTACATCTTGGTTGCACCAGGATGTATACTGAAGATGATTTTGTGAGCCTTCTCAAGTACAATGCTTCTCAAATCACCAAAAAAAGGTACATATACTCAGCCTTTCACACGCCATATGCCATCATTACCTTCTATAAGGAATAAGTTCTTCCCATCTTCCTGAGATCTCCTCATCTTATCTAGATACTCATCATCCACCTACTTCCTTTTCACGAGATCAAAGAACTCATTGCACACTTTCAAGGTAGCAAAACACATCTTCTTTGTAGATTCTATCTCGGTACCAACATTCAAATCATGAAACTCCTCAATTAACTCAAGCTCTTTGACCATCATGGCCGACACATGCAAAGACTTTCTACTAAGAGCATTTGCAACCACATTAGCTTTTCGGGGATGATACTTCAACTTAAAATCATAGTCCTTCAAGAACTCCATCTATCTCATTTGACGCATGTTCAACTCTTTTTGATCAAAGAGGTATTTCAAGCTTTTGTGATCACTAAAGGCCACAAACCTTGAACCATAGAGATAATGGCGCTAAATCTTCAAGGCAAACACAACCGCCGCCAACTCTAAGTCATGAGTAGGGTAATTAACTTTATGTGGTCTCACTGGCGTGAAGCATAAGCGATTATATGCTCCTTCTGCATCAAAACACATCCAAGACCATGCTTGGAAGCATCACAATACACCATAAAGTCTTCCTACAAATCAGGTAATGCTAGTATAGGTGTAGAAGTGAATCTCACCTTCAACTCTTCAAAACTCTTCTCACACTCAACATTCCACACAAACAGTTGGTTCTTTCTAGTCAACTTCGTCAAAGGCCTAGCAAGATGAGAGAATCCTTCAATGAACCTCCTATAGTATCCGACAAGACCAAGGAAACTCTGAATCTTAATAACAGTCGTAGGCCTACACCATGCCATAACTGCCTCGACCTTAAAGGGATCAACTGAAATGCCTTCTGTAGATATGACATGCCCAAGAAATTGGACACTCTCTAGCCAAAATTCACATTTAGAGAGTTTAACATAAAGCTGTTTCTCCTTAAGTATACCCAGCACCAATCTCAAATGTTCTTCATGTACTTCATGGCTCTTGGAATATGACGTTGATATTTTTGCAGTCGTTATCCCGTCAAATTAGTACATTAAAATTAATTAACGTAGTACTAGGGTGTCAACCTAGGTCGTTCTCTCAAGGATCAACACAAAAATTTAGGAAAAATCAAGTCTTAAACTAATTTTTAACAATTAAAAATAAAAACTAAACAATTAAAAATTTTTACAAACATAAGTTCACTAACATACAATTGGGGGGGGTTTGATTGATTTTTGTTGTCACAATTAAAATTAAAACAAGGTAAATAAAGGATTTAAAACAATAAATAACAAGCGATTGATTTTCTTGGAGTATTGTAAATAAATTTATCCTTGGTTCACTAAAGATAACTTGTATACTTATTAATGTCAATTTCTTAGCTCAATTTGAATTGATCAACTAAGCGTCTTTTTCAATTCACAATTCCTTTACTTTCATTTAAAAATGAATATTTGAATCAAGCATCCTAATTAAGCAAAAGGAGTCAAGATCTTAAAATCTAGGAATTATTGAGCATACATAAGAACATCGCCTATATACATAATCTATTCTCAAATTATGGAATTAAGCAAACCATAATTATTAAAAGTGATTATGAAAATATTCATTAAGCATGCATATTTCCTTAATCCATTCTAATTTGAAATCTTATTTAACTCCATTTGGATAACTAAACCGATTAAGCATACAAATTCAATTAAACAAAATAGAATTAAATAAGTAGAGAATGATTATGAAGAAATAACAATAATAAAAGCATACTATATTAAAATTAATGACCTCAAAATTACATTACAACATTCTCCAAGAAAATCAATCTAAGGGTTTTAGCCCTCCATAATTACAACTACAACAATAAAACTAACCCGGAAATGGAGAAGTTGCTGGAGAAACTCCAACAGAGAAGAGAAACAGAACGTGTGAATGAGGGAGATGAAGAATTGTGTGAAGAATGGTGTGTTATGACCCTTGCTCTTGTGCCTATTTATAGGAGTTAGAAAGCAAGCTTTTGCCATAAAATATTTCATAATGGAAGATGCACTCTTGAATTTACAATTCCATGGTGCTCCATGATCAATTTGAGTGCCTTGCCCACCTTCCTCAGTGCTTTGTCCACCTTCCAGAAGCTTGAAAACGTGTTTCTGGGCCAATTATTCAATCATGAATCGATTCATTGGTGGGAGGAATCGATTCATGCTTCCAAAATGCAATTCTGGGCTAATTTTACACGTATGAATCGATTCATTTGATGGAAGAATCGATTCATTGCCTTTGAAACTCAAATGAATCGATTCAAAATGCTGATTTTTGCATGATTCAAACGTATGAATCGATTCAAGCCAGAATGAATCGATTCATGGCTCAAAATTTCACTTCCTGGTGCATTTAATTCGCATGAATCGATTCAAGAGGGGGATGAATCGATTCATCCCCCTGATTCTCCATATTTTGCACACTTTTTACCCTTTTTGAGATCCTTTTGAATATTTCTTGATTCCTTTGATCCTTAGGCACTTTGATCATCATTTTGGATTGGAATTCTTGAGTTCTTTGATCTATTTTCTTTTGCACATATTAACAATCAAATATTACATAAAGATCAAATGATAAAAATGTGTTAAAATGCAATATGTTACACACTAAGTGATGGCAAATTATACACATTTAAATTGGAGAATTAGAGATAAATCATGCATCATCAGAATACACCAAGATATCATCAATAAACACTTCCAAAACTGATCAAGGTAATCATGGAAGATACGGTTCATGTAGTCCATGAACATAGCTGGAGCATTGGTCACTCTAAACGGTATCACAACATACTCGTAGTGACCATACTGCGTCCTAAAAGCGGTTTTTGGCATGTCTTCGGCCTTCACCAGAATTTAGTGGTAACCGGAATGCAAGTCAATCTTAGAGAACACAACAGCATCCTTCAGCTGATCCAACAAGTCATCTATATGCCATAGAGGGTACTTGTTCTTAATCGTCATCTTATTCAATTGATGGTAATCAATACACAATCGCATCGTTGCATCCTTCCTCTTCACTAGTAATAGAGGGGCTCCCTAAGGGGACACACTAGGGCGGATAAACTCTCTCTTAAGTAACTCCTCCATTTGCGTTTTTAATTCAGTTAACTCTATAGGAGACATCCTATAAGGAGCCATAGAAGCTGGTTCTGCACCCAGAACGAGATCAATAACAAACTCAACCTTATGCGGAGGTGGCAAACCAGGAACCTAATCGGGAAAGACATCAAGAAATTCAGATACCACTAGAATGCTCAAGGGATCGGAATGATTAGTTCTATCAGCAAGAGATAACAACATACAAAGTTGGGATATACCTTGCATATTAAATTTATTGACGCTTGGAGAAGGAAAGATGATGGTTCTTTGTTGACAATCAACCATAACTTTGTTGGCGGAAAGCCAATCCATACCGACGATGATCTCCAAGTCCTTCATAGGTAAACAAACAAGGGAGACAATAAATCTTCTCCCTTCAAGTAACATCTCAACATCATCACAACGTGTAACAGATCTAAGATAAGCACCGATCGGAGTAGTGACTATAAGAGCATTTTTCATTATATTAACTAGCAATCTCAAACGCCGAACACACTTCTCGGATACAAAAGAGTAGGTAGCACCCGAATCATAAATAACATGCACTATAGTACCAAGTATCTCACACTTCCTTTCAATCAAATTACCATCTTGTGCAGCTTCCTCTCCGGTTACAACAAAAATCCTTCCCGGAGTCTGGGTAGTTTCCTCTAGTGCCACCACTATATCTCCCGCTAGTGTGGCCGCCACGACCACCAGTGGCCCATTACCGTGCCAACGACCACCAGTGTAGCCTCCACGGTTTGTAGGAACAAGAGTAATAGGATATGCATGAGTGTTGACTAGAACATTAGGCCTCCTCGCAAGTAGAGGACATGCGGGCCGAATGTGACCCACCTGGTCACAGTTGAAGCAAATGACATCATTTTGGTGTACACACTCCCGGGCATAATGAGCTCCTCTACATTTAGTGCATCGTGGCCCATGAACATTTGCATTGCCCCGGCCATGGGTGTTACCAAAACCACCGCCCCTACCTCGAGCAATAGAAGAAGCACATCTCTGAAAATGTCCTCTCCTAAAAGTACCTCGCCTCTTGAAACTAGATGATTGTCCTTTTAGCCTAAAGTCAAATAAGGTGGAATATGATGGGGCATGCTCCTCATAGATACGACACTTGTTCATAAGCACCGTGAAGCTTCTGATCTCTTGGTAGCAAATGGCCCTCTGGATGTCAAGATGTAGGCCATTCTCGAACTTCACACACTTGAAGGCTTCTGTCCTTTCTTGTTGGTAAGGAGGGTAAAACTCACACAGTTCTTCAAACTTGGAAGCATACTCTTCCACAGACAGGTTGCCTTGCTTGAGCTCTATAAACTCAAGCTCCTTCTTGCTTTTGTAGCTCTTAGGCACATACTTCCTCATTAGCTCAAACTTAAAATTATCCCAAATCAAGGGAGTGGCAGCAACTAGCATTCTGTTCTTGGTAAGCCTCCACCAAGTCTCAGCTTCATCTCTTAGCATGAACATAGCATACTCCACTTTCTAGAGCTCAGAACACCCAAAACTATCAAAGATCCACTCCACACCATGGACCCAAAAGCAAGCTTGTTCGGGTCTAAACCCGCCATGGAACTTTGAAGGTTTCCTCTTCAGAAATTTGTCAAGGCCAGAAGCACCTTGAGCTACCGGAGGGGCTTGCCTATCATTGCCCTACCTTTCACGATTTTGTATTTCCAGGATGTCAGCAAAGCGGTTCAAGGCCCTAGGGCAACAACGAGCCATCTCAAACTCTCAAAATCTATATTCCCAACACTAAGACCAACTAACATTAGTGAGTTAGTCTACAAATATTTCCATAGTCACATACTATAGTAATTTATCTCATAATTAAGCCTCAATTCCTTACTATGATACTTATCGAAAGCAATAGGGTAATATCAATCCAAGGCATGCTTTCACATCACAATATCATGCACACATGCATAAACACAATAATTCATCATTGAGAGGGGTTAGTGTGAGGAGAACTTGGCTGGACCTGTCAAAATCAATCATCATTCACAATTAACACATCGCAAGTGTAATTATATTGACAATCATCCAAATAAAGCATGTTATGCTCTCATACCACCCAATGTGGCGCCCTAAATCCGCTATTCAATATTATGGTTATCTACTTCTAATTAATAAAAAGTAGGGGAAATTTTTTATGTTTATTTTTTTTATCATACAATTAAGGCATACCATAATTTAAGACTTAGAATAACTACTGTAGATCTAATTAGGAACCAACCCATATAAGAAGATATGAGAAGTTGAAAGTTAATCAAACACCTAATCAACTTCATTAATATAGAAAATTGTCATACACAAGCCCTTCATTACTCATGTTGAACATTGATCATTCACATCAAGAGTTTTCCAAGAACCTAATTACGTGACAATACCATCCATACATACTAATAAATCATTAATTTTTACTTCTTATCAACTAGGCCTCTTAATATACTTATAACTAGGAAATATACATCACATTATCCCATCCTACACTCCATGCACCAATTATATAATAAAAATTCAGCATTTGCACTAACATAATCAAAGCTTCATAAATCTACTCCATAACTACTTCTAGGCAACATACATAATTTTGTGACATAATCTCAACTTTTATGCATAATATCCTCATTCATAAAGGTTCATGTTCACCAATCTCCAACATATTAACAAGGTCATAACCTAATCACTACATCCAAATATATCAATAAATAACCTAACAAACCTATTCAAAATTCCAAAAAACCTAGGCATTTACATCAATAGTCAAGTTATACAAAAATAATGCCTATACATTAAATTCTATAAAGAATTTAAATCATCGTGTTCAAAAAGAATGCCGGCCAAGGCAAATGAAATACCCTCTTCACACCGTGCCGCCTCCACAAAAAGTGTATCACTCCACCATTCCAACCTACATCACAAGGCTAAAAATAGAGAACATGGAGAGTGAGTATATTTTCTCAATGATGAGCAATTATAATGATAAGTCATTCATAGTGAAGCAATCATACATATTTTCCTTCAATATATCCAATCTCATTGATACAACATATAGACCATAATTTGACAATCAAATATATAAATCGTATACCATAAATGCCAACTCATGTCAAAAGCCCTAAGTATCATTCTCATGTCACCAACAATGGTCATCACTACACTTACACAATAGCCAACAACACCAACAACAATTCTCAATTTAAGATACTCATGAGACATAATCATTTTGGGTACTTAAATTCAAATGTCATGTGCTCACAAATAATGCATATGCAATGAGACCAACTTGTATATTTCTCATTTTCTCTTCATGTGCATATTTCACTCATGTGACTACAACCACATATAGTTATTTGATATTTAGAACCAACACAAGGTTTCTTTCTCAAGATCAACGCAAGATTAATAAAACATGTCACATGGTATCCACTATGACCATGCATTGTCGTTTATAAAATCAACCAACGCAAGGTTGTTATTCTCAAGATCAACGCAAGATCATTAATTATCACATGTGAGATATATTATGTAAGCCATAAGATACAAAGTGTGCACATGATGGTCTCAATGTTTTTTACATAATCCTATTTCGTTATCATATATAAGTCAAAAGAGCACATCAAGGTATATTACCATCACAATCATCAATTTATCACCAATGTCATTCAAGATGCCTTACTTTACACATTCATTACACATAGCAACAATAAGAGCAACCAAGGCCAATATGCAATTATACATCATACATACATACACTATCAGCACTAAGGCCATGCATTTAGAAAATAAACTCCTCTCCTACCTCAAAAGAAGTATTCCATGGGGTTAGAAGAGTGGGATGGTCCCGCTTCAATGAAACAGTCAAAGCCTATATTTTTAATAAGTACAAGGCCATATCAAACATTATTCTATCATTGAATCAATGCTAATAACTATGTCTCATTTTAGAGGTACATAAATATATTCATGTATGTGAAACTTTGTTATGCTTATGCCTTCTCTATCTTGGAGGTTTGGAATTTAAGTTATCCTTATCACACTTTTCCAATGTCTTAACGATTTAAAATTCACTATTTGTAATTAGGAAAAATTTAAAGAGTTATTCATTAGGCTCCCCAAAGCCTTATTTAAATTGTTCACTTCACTATGTTTCATTTTTAATAGTTTCCCTTTAGAAGGCATCAAGTCCTTCATCACTAAGTAATTCAAGTAAATTCTGTTCTTTATTCCCCTAAGCTAACTAATTATCACCACTGGTCTTTACATATTCAAGTGTCTTATTATTACTTTTCAAAACCATCAATCATTCATAATAATCTTCTATTATTACCAATTACAAGTAACACTTCATAACTAAGATCATTCCTAATCCTACATCATGACTTAAGTCCTTTAGTCCATTTTCATGACAAAGTCATCTATCACCAACAACAACCTTCTCTTAGTCTATCTATTAGCTTTTTCATGCCTAATGTCTCCTAATAATATTTTTTAGATCATTAGTCTTCCTTTCAACTCCAATAATTCATAATTGTCATCAAATCCACTTCTACACTACACATTTTTTCTTCTTAATCTTTCTTACCTAATAACCACTCAAATCCTCAAACTACCCTTATTAGCACTTACTCAAGTTTATAATTATTCTTTGAAGTCCTAAAGCGCTCTTAACAATTTTTATTCATCTTAGCAACACACTTATCCTCCACTAGTTCATATAATACCTTACCTAATTCATGACACTTTACATTCCATATCAACCAATAATTACCCAACACTAATTCTAATTACTATCCTACATCATACAAGAGATTTCAAGTTCATTTAACAAAGTTAATGCATTTTTTGGACCCATCTTGCCTCTTTATCACTTTTACCATCTTAAAGAATTTTTTAAGGTCTAGCATTAATTCCATACTTGTCTACAAGGCACCAAATAAATTCTAGAGCCTCATTCAAGGTTCCATAATTACTTCAAAATCTTTCTTAAGCCATTTAAGTCCAAAACACCATTTTCCCTCTAAATTAAAGTAAGCCATCGATTTTAGGATTTTTACACCTAATATCACCCAAGACTAAATTCATTCATTCTAACATCACCAATTCATTTCAATATACTAATTTAGATCTCATAATCATTCTAAAATCATCCAAAATAATTTAAGTCTCCTAATTGTAATTTTTTTCACCAATTAAAGTAAGCATCAAGTTTCCAATCTTGCATATAACCTACTCAAAGTATCCATTATGCATAATCCATACATTAAACTCAATTCCAATAATCAACCATATTCTAATTCAAGTGCCTAATCATGTTTCTAACAACACATAAAATTTCCAATGGTCTCCTGACCTAGGTTTTAGTTCCACATGTTAAAATTCAACAATTCTAACACTAACAACATCATTTCTAATCAACAATTTAACATCAATTCAAGATTTAGGAGGGTTCAAGAGCTTACCCCAATTATGGAGAAAACCCTAGAATTTCAAGAATATGCAAAATTGGGGAAAATGAGACCCAAGTTCACCAATGCCTCAAAGAACACAAATGAAGCTTATCTTTAGGACATAAATATTCATTCCCAATATTTATGTAATGTTTCCCGGCCCGTTAGACCCATCTCTGTATTCTGCTCATACGTCGTTCATTAATTAAACGATGACAGTAATCGTCGTATTCGCCATATTAACTCAAGGGGTCCATAATTAATTTTTCTACATGTATAGTGATAAGTCTTGAAAAGACTTAATAATTTCACCTTTAATTTAACATAATCCATTAAATATTGTTTAGTTTGGCATTATTATTTAATAAATTATCATTAATTCTGGTTTTATTTATTTATTTCAAAAGTGTTTAAATTATGCAAGAAAATGGGTAAAAAGATAAGTATATAAGGAAATTTATTTATTTGTAAATTCACTAACCCAGCGTACATACGCTAGATAGCCAGCATACATACGCTAGGTATTTATTTGTTTACATGTTGCAGGATCAGGTACAAGACACCATGCTCAAGCGAGAAAGCTCCAAGCTTAAGAGTGAAGGATGCATGCATTCACGTAAAAGGAAGAAAACATTACATGAAGAAAAAGAAACACGATCACGCTTAAGCAGACCAAAGTCACGCTTAAGCGTGACTTCACCACACCCATGGATTTAACACCCACGCTCAAGCGCCTCCCATTCATGCCCAAGCGTGAATCCACTATAGCCATCAATTAAAGCTCAAGCTTATGCTCATTTCATTCACGCTCAAGCGTGAAGTCACAGAGGCATAAATTAACGACCTCGCTTAAGTGCCTTGCAATCACGCTCGAGCGTAAAGTTGGTTAATCCAGTTCGTTATTTTTCCCTCCAAGCGAAGTGCTGCAGTTCTGATTAATTAGTTACGTTTTTTGTACCTTAGTAATTTAAGTAATGTCTTGTAATTAATTATTTCCCTGTAATCATGTAATTAGTTTAGTTAGTTTAATTATTAATTAAGTTTCCCTTGTAATTAATTAGTTAGTTAGTTAGTTGTAAGTTACCTATATATACTTGTACATACTCTCTAAAAGAGGAGGAGACACACACAAAAGCAATAATACGATTCATTCTCATTTTCTAATCTCTCTCTAATTCTTTTCTTTCTCTAAATTCTCTCGTCCATGTCTCTCCATATTCCCTCGTCCGAATCCATTTCAATGGGTTTCTAAACCCCTAGGGTTGGGATTACTAAAGTTTTCGATGGAATCTTGAAGCTGTATTGAGGAAATTATCTTCTGAAGTAAGAGGAGAACAAGCTGAGAAGTGGATCTACTCTGCTAAATTGACAAATTCAGATCCAAATGAAGAATCTCACCAGTGAGGAATCATGGTTGAGGCTTAGGTAACTTCTAGCTTCCTAACTAATTCAGGCCTAGTAATTAGGTGAATAGTTAGGGTTCAACCCCCAATTTTGCATTAGATTTCTCTTTCACTGAACACCTAAGGGATTAGGGTTTAATGCTTAGGAATTAGTGTTAGTGACCTAAGGGATTAGGGATTAACCATCTGTGAATTGTCCTCTTGCATCTAGAGCTTAATTGAACCTTAATTGCATGTTTCTTGATGAAGTTGTAAACTGAAGTAATCCTAACCTATCTTCCATTAATCACACTTCATCTTCTATATTGTTTCTGAAAATACAAAAACATAGAAAGTTTAAAACAACAAAAACAGAATGAATTCTATTTGCTTGTGTTAGTTTAACTTGTGCTAGTCCAAGATTACGGTAATTACCTCAATCCCTGTGGGACGAACAAATATATTACAAATTTAACGATTGGTGCACTTTCCAAAAGAAAATAAATCCTTCGAAAGTTGTATATCAAGTCAATGGCTTTGGATTTATGCATTATATAAGGCATCACAAATTATTTTCTATAATCGTTCTATTTATTTACTCCGATTAATTAATTCTACTTAAATTTTTGGGATATTACAATCTCCAACAAGGTGTCATACTAATTTTTTTACATCCTTTCTAATATAACTTCTTAGGCTCAATAATTATCTCAATAATTTCTAATATATCCCCATAAGGTTTTCCAAGCCTATGGCATATTATTTCCTCATTTATCATACTAGTTCTTCACAAGAATCACTATGAGTGCTACACTTTTTCAACTAATGTTTTATGACAACCATCATAAATGCCAATTTCACATCTAACCACTTTCTCTCAAGTACACTAATTAAGCCTATGCATTTATGGAACTTTCTATAATGTTTTGCCATCATTTTTCATTCATTAAATGGTATCCAAACTCACTAATAAATTAATTTTCTATGTTCCAATGTCAAATAATTATAACAACATCCATTTGAGTTTCTAAGCATTCTAATTCCACTAATTTAGCATTCAAGGCAATTTGACCTATTTTTCACAAATGTTCAAAGTTAGGTTTTTATGCCAATTCTATAACCATTGTCTACCAACATCAACCAACATTATATCATCAACATTTATGCCATTTCTAAGCTACCAATCAACATAATTTCAAATTTCATCAACACTTTAAAAGGTCATCTACCTAAGGTTTTTCACTAAAAATCAACAACAACCAATTTTATCAATTCAAGCATAATGTGACCCAAAATTTCATGCACAATATAGCCATCACTAAAATCCAATTTTTCCATGTCTTCTAACCTAAGGTTCCAAATGTCCATATGTATATCTCAACACAAGAACTTTAAAACCATCATTATTATGCCTCAATACCTTCAAAATATTAAATGAAAATAATAAAAACCATGGGTCATACCTCTTGATTCCAAGCTTTGAAGAAAATGAAAATATGATGTATGCTCCAAAGTGCCTTCAATGTCTCATGGAACAAGTAAAATGAAAAGATTTTGAGTGGAAAATGGCATGGTGGGTGGTGAATGGTTTTTGTGTCTTCTTTGAAGGGAAAAAGAGAAAAAACAAAGAAAGAATGGAAAGGAAGAAGAAGCCACCGAAAAATATAGAGAAGAAAGAGAAAAAGGAGATGAAATTGGTCATTGTCTATTGGTCATTACACATCCTTGCCTCTTGGTCCATTAGTTCAACAATTCCTATTATCCTTAGGTCAATAGAGTGAAAAAGGGAAGTTAGAAAAAGTGTGCGACACTTTTAGAGAGAAACTACAGAAATTTTGCATTTTCTTAAATTCTAATTTCGCTCGTATTTTTGCCAACTACTAATACATTCCGTGTTTGTATAAATAGTTCCTTAACTTTAAAAATCATTTTAAACATAACTTCATACTCACAATAATCAACTTATTATTTTATTCCATTAAATACCCAAAGATAATTTAATGGGTCCCACATCGTCGGTTCAATCGTTCAATTTTAATAAATTTTATTTTACTAATAAATCATAATTAATAGTTAATTAAGTTCTCCACATAATTCGGGAATCAAATAACTAATCAATTTCACATTAATAATTTATTTTTCTAAAATTTATGATGTTATAGAGAAGATGGTTGTCTGATCTTGTTGAGTAAGGGACTCAACAAGTGGTTCTGGAATAATAGTTTCTTTGTGACACCCTTGATTAAGGATCAATTCCCACACTAGAACGTCCTACTTAATTAAGGAGTCATTAAAAATAGGAGTATTTTTTTTATTGGTGATCATCAGTACATGATTTTAAAATAAATATATTACATAGATCGATTCTTTTCACATAAGAGTATTTAAAAGAGTATGGAGCTCACCGGCTCCTGACAACTACTGCAAAATAACAACATAATAAAAATGTCGAGTCTACAACGATCTCGACACAAACAAAAGATATACACAATCGCTGCTTCCAATCTGGCGTCCTCTACTGCAGGTATTCCAAGTCCTGCCCATGTTCGCCTTGTCCTTCTACTGATGACCACAGAAAAGGAAAAGTAGCACACAACAACAAAAGGGGTGCGTACAAAGCTCTCAACCCATAAATTATACATACAAGGGTGGCTTAATATTTTAAACTATAGAAAATTTACATACAACATACCTTAGCATAGTCATATAAAACTTTACATACACAAATATCAACAATAATCAGAGGGTTAGTCATATAATAATGGCATGTTATGCATGTGTTAGATTCAATTACTGTACGTTATAATTCTTTACCAATATGCAATGGGGCCTAACTTCTATTCCTCATTCTCATATACCAATAATCATGTGCACAATCCGCCATCTTTATCTCCCTTGCCCAACTAGAGCGATCAGAGCTCTTCTCATTCTAGTTTTCATGAATAGGTAAGGACTCACAGTCCCAACATCAAAATAGCCAATTACACATATTACACATCACCACAGAACGGGCACTCCACAGTCATAGAAAATCCCGCCTCTTGTCGAAGTACATCAGAGTTTGCTACGGGCTGTCCGACGACGGGCGCGAATCCGATGCTACTTGGAATGCCCGCCTCTGGTTATACTCCCTAGACTACCTTCAAATATCGAGGAGCGACAGATTCATCAGTGTACCCATCACTTAATGCTCTAGGGAATTTTTCCAACATCCCTCCTCAACTCCAAAGCAAAATGTCATATACTTGTCTCAATTACTAGGGTGCCCAAAGTCTAGACGGAACCTAACTCACATAGCATATTTATCCTTAAAGCGTGTAAAATATCTAAGCTATAAAACTTTTCACGTTGTAGAGGCTAAGTCTCAAAGATTCAGTACTACCAAAAATTCTTTTCATTAGAATATCAAGGTTATTTTCTAAAAGAATCTTATAAGAAATTCTCTAGTATAAAATATTTAATTTATTAATATAATAGATTTCTAAGTAAAAAGAAGTAACATTATTTAAATTATATCTCTTGAATTGTGAACTTAAGAAAATCTAAGCTTTTAAAAAGACAAGTATAATGTTTTTAATTTAATCACTTACTAAGGTCGTTTCCTTGTATAAAAGAATTTAATTGATTGTTACTTTCTAAGTTTTCTCGTAAATCCTTAGATAAAATATATTATTATGGTAAGTGATTTCTCCTAAATTTCTATTGAAGATATCTTTTTCTAAAATAAGATACAAAGTAGTACAATTTTTATCTCTTTGTCCAAAACATTGTTTTCGTCATATTTTATCTAGAAAATTTTGATTTGAGTGATTCCAAAGCAAAAAATGTTTAATTTTGAAAATACTAATTAAATATAGTAAATTTAAAACTGATTACTATCCAAAAAACAGCCCCTACACGAAAAGTACCTTAATGCCAAATTTTGTCATTTCTAACGTTCGTAAAAATGTGTTTAAGGACAAATCGCACGTCAAAAATTCTCCCAACCAATTTTTTTCTTCTTTGGGTATTTTTCTTATGCTCAAGATTCACTTCTAATACTACCAAATACTTCTCCAAAACAGTTTTACCAATTTTCTCCGTTTGCCCACAAAAATGCATTTTATATCGTTTCCAAGGTTTCATTCGCGCCTAAACTCGGGTCCCTTTTTAATTCTTTTATTATTTACCACATTCGTAAAATTTTCATGATCATAAATATTTCTCAAATATATAATTATACAGCAGCACCAATAATCCCAAATATTCATCAAGAATTACTTTCTAAAATTCTTGTAAATCACTTTCTTAAAGTCATACATATATTATTTAATTTATACAACTAAAAGTCACTTGTGATTATTTTTATAAAAATTCCAGAATTGAAGTTTTATGTTAAAATTTATTTTTATCATATAATTTTCAAAGATTAAGTCATGCTATAAAATTTCAACCACAAAAATCATTTTTTTAAAGTTTATACGTTAGGATCTAAAATTTTTAAGTTATTTAACTAACCATTAAAAATTTCCAGCAACAGCAAGAATCCATTATTAGATAAAAAAACTCATTTTAAGAGATTTCATATTTTCTAAAAATATCACTAACACCACAAGCCACCAATTAAGTCAAGCAACACAAAATTTAACAAGTTATCATATGCGTAGAACTATAACCGACAAAAATCTACAGCAATAAAATTCACAAGTTAGTAACTTATCATTAAAATTACAAAACTCAAAGAATTAATTAAACTATGGTGCCACCATGATATCTCTTTACAGATCCACACTTTTCACAAGAATTTTTCAAGATCTAAACCATACAAACTAAGATCTTTAAGGAGACATCAAAGTATAAGTGTTAAGGGACACTTATACTTCACCATGTATGTATTATTTCATGGATTTAAACAAGCAAAGTACTCCCCCCTTACCACCAAAATTTCGTCTCCAAGAAAGGGTGACAAGGACTCCAAAATTTGCTTCTAGACCATCATAGATTGCTTCATCAAATAAGAAAGAAATGAATGCTAGAAGGATGGTGGTTCACGTGAATTTGGTGATGAATAAGAGAAGAAAAAGCTTGCTGTTTGAAGAAGGTTCAAGAAGAAAATATAGTCACTGGAAAGTAGTAACTTGAATTTTGGAAGCTATGTAAGGTGGTGTAGTGATTTAGGATGGATGATGATGGGTGTATGATGATGATTTGGATGAATGGAACATGAAGAAATGAAGAAAAGGGTTGCTAAATTTTTTCTAAGTTTGGAAGAAGAAGGAGAAAACAAAGCAAAGGTAAGGAAAAGATGAATTTTGCATGTAACTTCCTTGGTGTCCAAGGAGTCACACGGTCAAGCAAGTGAGTGAGAGAGGTGTCACCAATTTTTCATGCAAGGGAAATGTGTCACAAGCAGCTGATAGTGAGGTGGTGAAGAGCTTTACATGGCTAGGACAAGTGGCCAAGTGATGGAGTGACTTGATTGGTTCATGGTGCATGCAAGCTGAAGTGTCAAGTGTAAAGATAGAAGCTTGCTCGTGCGTTTAAGGGGTCTTCTGGGCCAAAATCAGAAATTAGCTAAACACAAAAGTTATAGAACATTTTTATTCTCTTTAATTTGATATAAAGCACAAAACAATCCATTAAGAATTGAGAGAGTTATGACCCAAATACACAAGGGGTGCAGGGCTGTGACAGGATTTTTGTTCCCTGCATAGATTATTTTTTTGGGCCAAATGGGTAGGGATTTGGGCTTTGTGTTCTGTATCAAAGTGTTGGAGAATTGAGTTAAAAAAATTTGGTGAAGGCCCCATTCAATTTTATGGTCATATGAGAGAGATATGTGAAAAATATTGCACTTAGTGCAAACTATTGCTGGAAAAACATGAATTGGTGTAGTGTTTTAATTTTTGGGATTTATGGGATGTGAATTGGCCTTTGTGGTCAATATAAAAGTTGTAGATAAATTCAATATGGAGATTTTGAGACAAGATCAACTCAAATCCAATATCGGGAGAGGAAATTACGCTTAAAATACGTACAGACGCGCATTTTGGCTTACTTGGGTGACTTAAAATCAACATTTTAGGCTTGGTTGGTTAGAAATGAGCATTGGGCTCTTCATAAAAGTTGTTAGGAATGACATGAGGGACGTTTTGGGATAAAAATAATTGACTCAAGTCTCATGGATAATTTCTGGGTCAAAACCGGGGAGTTACAAAATTTTACTAACTTAAAATAAATACTTAGATATTTATATTAAATCACCTAATGTTTTATTTTATAAATCTTTGTTATTACAAATGTTATTAGACACATTATTATTGTTATCCTAATTATCTCAATTACTCATAAAATTAAAACCAGAGCCTCTGCCTCATACTTACAAAATTTCTTTAAAATAGACATATAAGCTAGTCGGTCGTAGCCCAGTCATTAATATACATAAAAATTATCACAAAATACAGAGAACTGGTCTTAAGGATCTAACACAAAAATAAGGGCTGTTATATTCTTCATCAGTACAGTTAATAAAAACCTTTCTTCTTATACATTGGTTGTTCATGGAGAGTAGATTTGGATCTAGTCTTCCTTTTTGTAGTAGTGGGCTTTATAGCACTTAATTTCATCTTGATCTTGATCCTCTTCATAAGGTTCTTTAGGAACACAAGAGGTCTTCCTCTTTGCTTGAGCTTGGAGATGCTTCAAGGATATATAGTCTTCATCAGCAGTAGAGCCATCTTACGACATAACACCAGGGTCAACTATAGAAGGCTCAAGACGCCTTTTCAACAGAAGGCTCAACACCTGTGGGTTAGTAGCAAAGGATCTATCTAAGGGCACATTGATAGCCCTGTCCAAGGTTTCATCTTCAGGATTATCTAAGTGGTTAGACCTTTCATTCTAATAGTCTTCCTTATCTTTAGGCATCTTGCTAAACTTTCCTTGGTCAATACCATATCATTTAGTCACTTTGCTCATGTTTCCTTTAAAGCTTGGGAAAACTCAATCCCATGTACATCAAATCTATTAATTTAAAGATTAGAGATGTTGTGGGTTAAATATTTCTTCTTTTTTTTATTGAACTTGAAGTCCTAAAAATAACTTAAATTCTCTTGTCATACTTATTTCAAACTCATGTTGTATCAACTTAGAGAAGTCTTTACGGAGACATCCACTGGTTGCTACAAGGATGATATCATCTACATAAATATGTACAATGATAAACCTATCTTTTATTCCTTATCTAAAAAGGGTTGTATCAACCTTTCTCTTGAAAAGTTATTTTTCATGAGAAAGAAAATCAACCTATCATACCAAGTTCTAGGAGTTTTTTGAGATCATACAGAGTCTTTTCAGTTTGAAGACATGTTCAAGATGCTTGGGGTCATCAAAGTTGGGGGGCTGTGTAACATAAACTTCTTTTTTATGATTCTATTCAGGAATGCCCTTTTGAAATCCATTTGATACAGCTTGATGTGATGTTGTGTAGCATATGCAAGTAGTATTCTTATTGCTTCAAGTCTTGCTATGGTGCAAAAGTTTTGGTGAAGTCTGTGCCTTCTTGTTGATTATATCCTTAAACAGTAAGTATGGCCTTGTTTCTAGCAATTGTGTCATCTTTATTCAACTTGTTTCTAAATATCTTGTTCTAATGATGGATTTCTTGTTTGGTTTGGGAACAAGTTCCCATATATCATTTCTGATGAATTGATTTAGTTCTTCTTACATGACTAATGTCCAATGTTCATCAGCTAAGGCTTCATATATGTTTTTGGGTTCAATTGAGAGATGAAAGTTGTTTCTCCATATTCCTTGAAGCTTGATTTGATTCTAACTCCTTCATATTTTTTTCCAATAATTTGTTATGCTAGATGATAAGTCTTGAATTTTCATTCTTTAGGTCATTGAGCCTTATATGGTCTTTTAAATGAGTGATCCATTTCAAAAAGGTATTTAGTAGAGTTTGGGGATATCTTTCTTCATCTTTAAGTATTGTCTTATCATTTATGTTAGAGTCAAGAAGACTCAGAACTCTCTAAAAGATTTTTTGATAACTAACATCGTGTATTCTAATTTAAATAAAGTCATATCATGTTATTATTTGATATGTGTGTTTAAGTGTTTCAAGGAAAACATAAGGCATTTATTACAAAAGAAAGAGGGAGTATATGTGTCAAAAAGTTTGGAAGAATCTTTAAAGTCTGGTCTCTACATAAACCCCTCGATCCAAAATAAGAAAAGTCTTGAAGTCTGGAAATTCGCCTTTAAAAAGAAAGATCGTTAGATCTGAATGATTTATCAGACCTAGCTTAGAAAAGTTTATCTCATATCTTAAAGTCTAAACATCAGATCTTGTTTTTCACATGTGCCTTAAAGCCTCCAGACCTTGCAAAGACATCTGATAGCTTGCGTTTTAAAATTGTCTTATCATCAACATCTTATGAATCACCGAACCCAAAATCCGCTTTAAAGGAAGTTCCTATACAAGTCTGGCTTAAAGAATCTCAATGGTCAGAAAATATCCTTGTGAGCACGTTTAAGCGATCCACAAAAAGAAGAATGACAAAGCAAGGAAGACTATACTCTACTCTAACAACGCCAAGTCTTTCACCCGTGCCTTATAAATTTAGGGATTCTCTGAATAAAAGCTTCCTCCTTTGTGAAACTTACGCTATCTCTACCCTGTCTATGCTCACATATATCTTAAAGCCTTCTACAATTACGTGCTCAGAACATCTCTCTCTCTGAGAAAAGAAACCTTGTTATCTGTTGTGCAACATCCTTCTCTTTGAATATATCATCTCCCAACAGACTTATATGAGTTACCCTCTCCATGGGATCCTTGGAAAATCATTTAAAAATAAAACTAATTCGCTTAAAAAAAAGATCAAGAGAACAGGAACAGACTTAAGCAAAAGCAAAAATACATAGAACACAAAAATGAAAAATAGAGAAAGTGGGAGAGCTTGTTGAAGAAAATGAAGGATGGTAAAACACACTAAGAAAAAGTGTGAATCAAAAGAGAAAGTATGGACGGGCACCAAACGTCCATATTCAAAAGCCTAAGAAAAATAATGAAATGATAATCTGCTCAAGGAGAAGAAATTAGACCAAGAAGAATTGCCATGAAGAAAAAGAAAGCTCGCTATGTGCATTTCTTTTCTCCAAAAATTCATAGCAACTAAAGATATGCCACCAACTCATATCTCTCTTCTCTTCAAAGAGCATATCATCTCTGGTCGTCAGAAACTCAGTAACGTCGTTTGCTCACATGGCATGCCTGAACACATGTCACAATCTTGTTAGCACATGTGTCACCACCAGAACTTAGGACACGTGTCAGATTTTGATTAGGTGATGATTTTGTTCGAAATTAAAATAATTTGCCTTAGGTAGGACTTGAACCCATGACCTTTAAGTCAAATACCACATCCATCACCAATAGGCCACATGTGACTTTAGTGATTCAGATGACAATATTTATATATAAGGGTAAACTTTTAATATCTAAAAGTGTATTTAATTTAATTATTATAATAAAATATTTATAGGTATATTTAATTTATTTATTACAAATAAAATATTTAAGGCTATATTTAATTTTATTATTGTTAATAAAATATTTAATTATTTTTTAATTTAATTATTTTGATAAAATATTTAAGAATATACTTACTTTATTTATTCTTAATAAAATATTTAAAGGTATATTTAATTTTATTACTATATACTTAAATTATCAATAAAATAATTAAATATTTTATTAATAATAAATAAATTAAGTATATTCTTAAATATTTTAATAATAATAAAAATAATAAATTTAAATATATTTTTAAATATTTTATTAATAATAAATAAATTAACTATATTTTTAATATTTAATAAAAAATAATTAAATAAAATATTTTTAAAAATATTTGATTAATAATAATTAAACTAAATATATTTTTCAATATTTTATCAATTTAATTAAATTAAATATATTTTATATATTTTCTTAACAATATTAAAATTAAATATTTTTTTAAATATTTTTTTAAATAATTAAATATACTTTTAAATATTTTCTTAATAATAAATAAATTAAGTTTATTTTTTAAATATTTATTAGTAATAATTGAAATAAATATATTTGAAAATATTTAATAAAAAATAATTAAATTAACTATATTTTTAAATATTTGATTAATAATAATTAAACTAAATATATTTTTAAATATTTTATCAAAATAATTAAATTAAAAATAATTAAATATGTTATTAATAATAATAAAATTAAATATAGCCTTAAATATTTTAGTTACAATAAATAAATTAAATATACCTATAAATATTTTATTATAATAATTAAATTAAATACACTTTTAGATAATGAAAGTTTACCTTTATATATAAATATTGTTATTTGAATCACTAAAGTCACATATGGCCTAGTGGTGATGGATGTGGTATTTGACTTAAAGGTCATGGGTTCAAGTCTTACTTAAGGCAAATTCTTTTAATTTCGAACAAAATCATCACCCAATCAAAATCTGACACGTGTCCTAAGTTCTGGTGGTGACACATGTGCTAACAAGATTGTGACACGTGTCCAGGCATGCCATGTGAGCAAACGGCGTTACTGGGTTTCTAACGAAAGGACCAAGTTGACGCATTTTAAAAAGTTTGGGGACCTCATTGAATTAAAAAAATAATCAGGGACCAATTTGGGAAAAACTTACAAGTTAGAGGACCAAAAGTGTAATTTAGTCTATTTTATATTACATAGGTACTGAGTCTAATAAATGAATAAGTCCTTCTATTTCTTTATAAACCAACTTATGTTGTTGATCTCTTAGCTCAGCTAAGTTTGAAGGCTTATTCATTTAGCTTGCAATAATTCTTCCAATCCTTTGGTAGTACAGGTCTGGTGCATTGCCAGACTCTATTAGTGTAGGAAACACTATTGGCCAGGAGTGGCTTTTGAAAGAATACTTGGGCCTGCCCCAGGAGTGGGTGTTGTAAAATAATACTCATAGGAATCTAGAGGGGTCTGGTGTGTTGAAGCACGGGTTGTGCTTAAGCCAGGAGTGACTAGAGTTAAGAATACTCAGAGCATGAGTTGTGCTTAAGCCTGGATTCAAGAATACTCAGAAGCATGGGTTGTGCTTAAGCCAGGAGTGGCTGGAATCAATAAATCTCAACATCTGATGTAAATGATTTTTACATAGTGGAAATCCTTTAGATTTGAAGGTACTGGATGTAGTCTCCGGGTTGGAGGTGAACCAGTATAAATTACTTGTGTATTGTCTCTTTCTCTTTGAATTTTTAACTATCAAAAGTCTGGTGCATTATTATTCATATCCTTGATAGTAAAAGTCTGGTAAAATTACGCTCGCTCAATCAAAGTATCACACACTCCATATAAGCAAAAGTCTGGTCCGCTGTGTAAAACACTGCTACACTTAAATATCACTTTTTGGTTTGAAAAAGTGAATAGACTTATTCAACCGCCCTTCTAAGTCTGTTCTCCAAACCATCAATTTAAATTTGGGTCTATAAAAAAATCTTCTAGGTTTGACAATTTCCTGTTAACCCGGTGGTTATCATTGAATTTAACATGAATGATTTCTTCAATAACTTGAGTTCTAGTGTTGAATATTTTGTATGCTTTAGAGGTGTTTAAGTACCTGAGAAGTATATTATTTTCAACTTTGGAATCAAACTTTTCAAGTTGATATTTTGTATTCAAGATAAAACATTCACAACCAAAAGGATGAGAGTAAGATATGTTAGATTTTCTACCCTTCCATAGTTCATATGAAGTCTTGTTTTAACTTTGTCATCTTAAAATAAAATTTTGTATATAACATGCAATGCTTATTGCTTTGGCCTAAAAGTATTTTAGAAGTGACCCTTCACATAAAATATAGTTCTGGTAATCTTTTGCAAGGTTTTGTTCCTCCTTGTAAACATACCATTTTGTTATGGTGTTCTATGAGCATAGAAGTTATAAGGGATGCCATTCTTTTCACAGAAGTGATTAAAAATTTCATTTTTGAACTCACTTCCACGGTCATTTCTTATGGCTGTGATACAAAATTCCTTTTCATTTTATACCTTTTTATATACTATTTTAAAGACAAAGTGAAACTCATCCCTGTGGGCAAGGAAATACACCCATGTTAGTCTAGTATCATGATCAACAATGACTAATGCATATGTTTTTCCACCTAGACTTTAAATGCTAGTTGGTCCAAATAGATCCATATGTGATAACTCAAGGGGTCTAGAAATTGAAATCATATTTTTAGATTTGAAAGAGGTTTAAAATTGTTAAGATAGTTTAAAGACCAAGATTTAAGCAAAGGGGAATTAACTAAGCCTTAAAATGTTTTTGTAAAGACGAAAAATGAGTTAAGGGACCAAAAATGCGTGCACTAGGTTAAGGAATGCATTTTGGGCTAAAAGTGGCCCAATTGGTTCAAACCAATAATGGTTCTGGTTTGAACCAACATGAGTGAATCTGGCTTATTTTTTTGGCTCCTTGACTTATTTCTGGCAGGTGTATTATTTTAGGCAACTGGGCATATTTTATTTCCTGGGGGAAAGTTTTTCTATAAATTGAGTGCCCATTGCTCAGAAAAAGACACACCACTATCTTAAGGTTTTTGTGATCTAGTTGGATTTGGGAAATAGGTTAAGGTAGTTTCACATTGGACAGGTAGTCCAAGAGCTGTAAACAAACAACCTTGTAACTGTTTCATATTATAGTGCAAAATTCTAATCCTTTGTACTGGGAGACAATAGTAGATCATAGTGGCAGTGATCGAACCAGGATACATTATTTTATGATCTTTATTATCTCTTTTCTTTATCTTCCATTTTATTTTTCAACTATATGCTATTTAAATCATATTTGTTAAATACTTTTTGTTCATAAGTTCTTAAAGATCCTCTTAAACTTATTTTTATTAAAAGAGTCTTTTAAAATAATACTTCCTATTTATTTGTTTCCACTATTTATAAGAAATTTCAAAGACTTAATTCACTCCCGCTTTTAAGTCTGAGGCCATTTTCTAACATGTTGAAGTATTTCAATCTCAGTTATCTAAGTTTGACTTATGACTTATTTTTCTAACTTTTTATTCTTATTTTGAGTTCTCTAATTTCATTATCCTAATTCTTTAAGGTGAGGATAAATATATCATATTGCTTCTTTAATCAGAGTGCTTAAAAAAGGATACTTAGAATCATTTAACAAAGTTTCAAAGGTAAACTCTAGTTTAGACAGTTTAGGATTTACCTCATTATCTCCATCTTCAAAAAGGTTATCTGAGTTTGCCATTAGACATATTTGGGTTGATTCCATGACTTCTTCATCACTTTTAAACCCATTTTCTAGGTCTTCATACGTGGCCTTTAGTCATTTATTTTCTTGAACTTCTATTTGGAGTCTTGTATGATAAGGGGACAATCTGCCTTCATATGTCTAACTTTCCTACAGTGAAAGCAAGTAATATCAGTTTTATTATCATCTTTAATGTTTTTCTTACCTTTAGAGCTTAAGCTTCTTCTAGGTTTATTTGATTCCCTATTTCTTTTCCATATTTTGTTAATTCTTTTGGTGATAAAGGATAGTTCATCGTCTGATCTAGAGTCATCTTATAAGGAGTTGGATTCTTCTTCATCCACCTTAAGAGCTTTTGAAGATGTTGTTTCTTTAGAAGATTTTGGTCTTGAGGACTTTAAGTCCAGAGTCTTTGACTACGTTTTTGGTAGTTCTTGAGATAGAGCTTATGAACCCTCAGAGAGCTTACGAGTTCATCTAGCTTTATACTGTTGAGATCCTTTGACTCTTGAATAGTTGTAACCCTTGGTTCTCATTCGCTTGCCAAACTGTCAAGGATCTTGACATTGTTTTCTTCAAGAAAGTACTCTTTTCCAAGAGCCTCTAACCCATTGGTGATGGTTTGGAATCTCTTATTAAGATCATCATTAAACTCATTATCGCTCATCTTAAAGAACTTATACTATCTGACGAGTAGTGTTGTCTTAATTCTCTTAACATTGTTGGTTCCTTCATGAGTAACCATAAAATCATCCCATATTTATCTAGTTGTGTTGCAACTATAAATCTGGTTATTTTCATCGTATACATGGTACATATAATGTGAAAATTTGCTATAGCATTTAGCTCTTGCAATCTTAGTTGGTTAGGTGTTTATTCTTCCTCAAGATAGGTATGTTTAGGGGGACATAAGGAAAGGACAATCATTATTAGTGATGACTTTCCAAATATTTCTTTGATAAGATTTTATGAAAGTTTTCATCCTATTTTTCAAATAAGGATTGTTCCCTAATGAAAGATGAGGTCTAGAGAAGGAACATCCTTCAGGGAAGAGTTGATTATTTGAATTTACCAAGGATCTTACCTCTTACATGGTGAGGTATTCAACCAAGAGATTGAACTTTGATACCAACTAAAGGTTACATGTGTTCACACTATAAGGGGGTTGGATAATGTTAATAAAAACTTTGGCCAATTCTTTTGCAAAACAAATATTCAAACACCTATTTGAATTTTTCTCAAAGACTTAGTTAAAATATGAAAATAGATAACTAAGTATTCAGACACTTATTTGAGTTTTGATAAAACTCAAAGATACAAAACAACATAAGAGAAACTTTAAAGATATTAAATAGGGAAGGAGAGAAAATAAGACACAAGTTCATTAAGTAATTTACAAGTAAGAATCAAAGAGTTCTTTTACATAACTTGTAGAATGCATAGAGAATAAGAGATGTAAGAAGTTAGTGCACTTTCATTCTTTGAAAGAGCTTTTTTATATAAGCTTTTCAGAGATAGTCGTTGAGAGACAAATGGCCTTGATCCAAAGTCAACATGACATCTAGATAGAGCCTTTTGAGATGTCTTGCAAAGCGTTTTTGTCCTTTGTCAGCTTGTGATCTTTTGATTGTTGGACTTTCTTTTTTTGATACATAAGTAAGATGCTCTTTTTGCTTAAGTAGTTCCTTTTAAGCTTGGATTAGATGAAATGTTAGACTTGAAGTCAGAACGGTTATAATTAGTATCGAAGCATAAGCTTTTGCTTGTAACTTGTATTTACTTTCTCGTATGCTGAGTGTCTAAGTTGAGCTTTTGGGTTGCCTGAGTTCTGTGATATTTTAAACAACATCTCAAGATTTCTTGTTTTTTGACTTGTGACTTGTATTTATTGAAAATAAGCCTTAAGGTGCACACACACATGCATACACACACATAAAAGGTGATTCAAGTAATTATGTGTTTAGTATTTTTCAAGTAAAATCTCAAATTCAAACATTGTGCACGAGAAAAAAAATCCTTCTAAAAAGAGTTAATTCTATCATAATGTGAATATTTCTTGGTTTTTTCTTGTTTAACCATAAGTGGTCTCTACAATGGCATTCCTATTTGAGTCAGGAAGATTCACGTCATGGTGGAGCTAACTCTCTCAACGGATGTTTTTTCCATCCACAAAACGTGAATGTAAGATCTTACTTAAGAAGAATCAAACATGTATAATTGGAACCAATCATCCGTTGATGAATGTTTCTAATTTTGAATATAATTGTAAAAAATACTTATGGTTAAAGCAAAATATATCTCTAGTGAATAAATTAATGTGTACCATCACTAAGAGTAAATTAGGTAACTTTTTTAGTTTAATTATTTCACTAAATTTCTGTAGTATGGGCTTTGTTATTTTTAATAATACCATCTAGTTTGATTTAGAATAAGGTTTATTTATGAAAAATGTTGAAATATATATTTGGTCCTTTATATTTATTTTGAGTATCGATTTGATCCTAAACATTTATATTGTATCAATTTGGTTTCTTACATTTTGATAAAGTTTTAAGATGGTTCTTTTTGTTAAAAAAGTTAATGGAACTTTATCTCTTTAAATTATTTATTGAAAAACTAATTTAGAATATGCTTTTAAAATAAGTTTCTATTGAGTACCAATTTGAAAAGCATACTTTCTAAATCAGTTTTGCTATGAATCAATGTAAAATAGGTGGTTTAAAATATACTACCTCTGGTTCCAAATATAAGCAAATATACCTAATTTCACACATATTAAGAATAGTGGTTGGAGGTAGTTATTTGCATTAATCTTACCACATATTTGATTTAATTTTCTAAAATACCCCTAGTATCATTTATTACATAAAGAATTAGTGGCCTTGGAAATATATATAATGAGAACATATTTGGTAAACAAGCATTTAATGACATTGAAAAAGTCTAATTTTGCTTATATTAAGTGTTAGAGTAAAGCTTGAACTCATGTTTGAGCAGTCTAAACCCCATGTGATTTGTTAATAATACACATTAAGACTCTTTACTAAAATAAAGTCTGTACTATTTGTTTGCCTAACAATTCTGTTGAAGTGTGTCAGGAGTCCGTTGAGCTCCATTTGCAAAAGAAATACGGAATCCGTAAAAATCAATTTGCTTCTGGAATGAAGAGGTCCGCACTTTTTCAAGCTTCATTGGATCAAGTCTCTTTTTGTGTCTTCAGACCACGAGAAGATCTGTGACTCTTCAAGTTCTTAAAAAGGATCTTTCCTTTCTAAAAATAAATTTGCATGAACTTTCTCATATCGTCTTTGAAGCTAGCATTAAAGAGGCAATCAACAGAAAAGTTGAAGACTTTCTCACATGTATCAAGAAAACTGCCTCACATGTTTCAAGGTGTCAGAAAAGCTAAACCTGATCAGAACGAATAGCCTAAGGTCAATTGCTATAGAGTTATATGCTTTCCTAAAGTACATAAGAAAAATAGATCTTTTGCTGAAGACTTTCGAAGTTACCCAGATAAGGAAACTTCTCTGAAGCATGTGTTTGCACTCATTGATAGTGTAATCCTCAAGAGACCAACATCCTTCAAAGCTAACCAATGGATATTTCTCAGAAGGACTATAAATACAAGAAACTTTAGAATTCAAATAGGTTACAAGACATAAGTTACGCAGTTATGCTATTCATTCTTGTTAGAGTAAAGTCTGAACTCATGTTTAAGTAGTCTGAACACTGTGTGATTTGTTAATAATACACATTAAGACTCTCAGCTAAAATGAAGTCTGTAGTGTTGGTTTGTCTAACAATTTGTTGAAGTATGCCAGGAGTCCGTAAAAATCAATTCGCTTATGAAATGAAGAAGTCCGCACTCTTTAAAGCTACTAGATCAAGTCTTTCTTAGTGTCTTCAGACCTTAAGAAGATCTGTGACTCTTCGAGTTCTTCAAAAGGATCTTTCCTTTCCAAATATGGAGCTGTAAGAACTTTCTCATGTGTTCTCTAAAGCTATCATTAAAGAGGCGATCAACGAAAAAAGTTGAAGACTTTCTCACACGTATCAAGAAAACTACCTCACATGTCTCAAGGTGTCAAAAAAGCTGAACCTGATCAGAACGGATAACCAAAGGTCAACTTCTATAAAGTGTATGTGTTTTCCTAAAGTACTCAGGAAAAATGGATGTTTTCTTGAAGACTTTCAAAGTTGCCTAGATAAGGAAACTTCTCTGAAGTATGTGTCTACACTCACTGACAACGCAATCCTCAAGGGACCAACATCCATCGAAGCTAACCAATGAATATTTTCAGAAGGACTATAAATAAAAGAAATTTTAGAATTCAAGCGTTAAGAAGTTACAATATACAAGGTACGCAGTTACAATGTTCATATACTTGAATTCTTTCATTTAGAAACCAAAGTTTGAGAGACTTTTTCTTAAAGTTTCTAAGTTCTTGTATTCACTACTTAAGTCCTCTTTGTAAGGTCTGCTTAGTGTAGACCGTGACTTATAGTAGTTTGTAGCTCAGTGTACCCTGTAATCATTTCATGTCTTTGTATGCTGAGTTATTTGGTTGTAATTTTAAACACTCTCCTTACCATCACATTGTGTATTTTGGTGTGTTTCCAGAATCTGTTGGTGTTGGGAAACACTGTGGCCTGAAGGGGCTTTTGAAAGAATACTTGGGTTTTTAGCCAAGAGTGGCTAGTGTCAAGAATACTTGGGGATAAGCAAGAAGTGGCTAGAGTCAAGAATACTTGTGCACTGGGCTGGTGTAGATTGTAAAGGCATTTTACAATAGTGAAAAGTCCTTCGGTCTGAAGGGACTGGATATAGCTTCTCAGTTGGAAGTGAACCAGGAAAAATTCCGTTGTGTATTTCTCTGTTCCCTTTCTCCAGTCTGTTAAAATTGCATATCTCGCTAAAGTAGTCTATAGAATTTTTCAGAAAAAGAGTTTAAGACTTATTCAACCCCCTTTCTAAGCCTAACTCTGTACCATCAATTGATATTAGAGCTTGTCCTTTTGGGTTGATTACTCTCACGAGTAAAAAGGTACAAGATCCATGGCCTTAACTTCTCAAGATCAGCTCATTCCAGAAGGAGCATCATCAAACAGACCACCGGCCTTCTTTGGTGAAGATTATTGTTACTATAAAGATAGGATAAAAATGTTCAATAAGTCTACATAATATGAACCATGGGGAATAATCACAAAAGGTGACAATCCAAAGCCTACAGACAAAGATGGAAACCCAACCCCTGAAATTAAATGGTCCACAGCAGACACCAAGAAGATGGAGTTAATTGTTGAAGCTAGATACCTCTTGATCTGTGCTTTGAGTAAATCTGAGTACAATAAGGTGTACAGCTGCAAAACAACAAAGGAAATTTAGGATGCTTTTAATTGTAACTATGAAGGTACTTCTAATGTTAAGAGGTCCAAGAAAATTCTTGTGACTAAGAAGTACGATAACTTCAAGATGGAAGACCATGAGTCTGTAGGCCAGATGTTTGGAAGGTTCCAGACTCTCCTCAATGAGCTTAAATCACTCGGATCTACCCCCTCAACTGAAGACATCAACGTAAAAATTCTGGGCTATTTGAAAGAAAGGTTTGATGCAAAGTATGCCACATTAGAGGAAGCTAAAGACCTCAGCACTCTTACTTTGGATGAACTCTTTGGTGTTCTAAGGGTTCATGAGCTGAAGCTCAACAAGAAGAAGGTATCCAAGCCCTTATCTTTAATGAACATTGCCCTGAAGTCTGAAGAAACTCCCAGGAGAAGCAAGGAGCTAAGAGTTGAAGAATCAACTAGCTCAAACCTTGCAATTGATGAAGAGAAGGAGGACACTGATGAAGAATTGGCCCTCGTGACTAAAAGATTCCACAGACTTCTAAAGAAGAAGAAAAGTAGATGAGGAAGGTTCAATAAAAGAGAACGTAAAGGTAAGAGTTCATTTAAGTTTAAAACTGATAAATATGCCATAGAATGTTTCAACTGCAGGAAACCAAACACATGAAAGTTGAATCTCCTCTTCTGGATAAAGATAGAAAAGACAGAAGAGAGAAGAAAAGGTTCTTCAAGAAACAAAAAAGACTCATTACTTGGGATGATGAAGACTCAACCAGCTTTAGTGAGTCTGAAGAAGAAATTAAGACTGCTTAGATCTGTCTCATGGCTAACACTGATTCAGAATTTGAATCATGTTCAGATGACTCTGAAATAGAAGATGTAAATTAGTCTAAACTCCAAGAAAACTATGAAGCTCTTTTTAGAGATTTTTCAATCCTTTTGAAAAATTATAAACTGTTGAAAAAGAAACTGTCTGAAACTATTTCTTTATATGAAGATAAAATATTTGAACTGAAGAAAAATGATTTAGACCAAGAACTTCTCAAGGAGCTTGATGAGAAAAAAACGATGAATCTTAAGGAGATACACCAACTTAAAAAGGGAAATGATTTTCTAAAAGTTGAACTTAATAGTTCAGACTCCTGTTGTATCTCACAAGGCAAGAAAATAAAGTCTCTTCAAAAGAAAGTAAGTTTACTTACTATAGACCTAGCCAAATTTGTTAATGGAACTGAAAATCTTTATACACTTTTGGGATGATCTAAAGAAAGTTCCAAAAAGGCTAGTCTAGGTTTTGTTGAAGAAACTGATCCTAGAGTAAAGAATACTCTCTCTACACCTTTTCAATCTAAACGTAAGCATGTCAAATGAAAATGTTGTAAGAAGCATGGTCAAATTACTAAAGATTGTTACAAAACTCACTTTGTGCCAGAACATAAATATGCCAAATGCAACTATTGCAAAAGACATGGTCATGTGATACAAGACTGTCCAAAGAGAAAAGGGAAAATTGTGAGCCAACTAACTCTACAAGACCCAAAAAGTTTTGGGTGCAAAAAATAATGATTATTCCTATTTTAGATGTGCCTGAGGACAAAAGCAAAGTAACACTTCTGGTATCTGGATAGTGGATGCTCACATCACATGACGGGAAAAAGGTTTATGTTCCTAAACTTGGAACAGTTTGAAGGAAGAAAAGTTATTTTTAGAGGAAACCAGTTCGGACGTATAATTGGGATTGGTAAATTTGGTAAAATTCCTTCTCCTATAATTGAGAATGTTTATTTTGTTGAAGATCTAAAACATAACTTACTAAGCATAAGTCAATTTTGTGACAGTGGTTATAATCATCAATGCTAATGGACTAGTCTTTTGAGTCAACAGACACAATGACCTTTACAAGGTTGATTTGGGTGAGTTGGACAGTCAAAATGTAACTTATCTCTTCTCTTCTTCTGAAGAAAAATAGATCTGGCACAAGAAGCTTGGACATGTTAGCATGAAACATATTTCCAAAATTAACAGAAAAGGGTCAATTAAGGGATTTCCTAGAATTTTATTCAATGGAACCCAACCCTACGAAGCATGTCAGAAGAGGAAACAACACAAATCTTCTTTTAAAAACAAAAATGTTGTTTCAATGACCAAACCACTTGGGTTATTACATTTAGACTTGTTCAGACCATCTCAAATCCAAAGTCTTGCTAGAAAAAGATATGGTTTTGTTATTGTGATGATTTCACCAGAATGACATGAGTTTATTTCCTAGTCGACAAGGATGAGTCTGCACAAGTATTCAAGATTTTCTATAGGAAAATCCAATCTAAAAAAGGAATCTGTGTTGGTACAATAAGACGTGACCATGGTAGAGAATTTGAAAAGGAAACTTTCAAAAAGTTTTGTAACAAAACTAGCATCTCTCACACATTTTCCTTTCCAAGAACACCTCAATAGATTGGTGTTATGAAAAGGAAAAATAGAAGTCTATTGGAGATGGTTAGGACTATGCTTTGTGAAAATGATTTGCCAAAATATTTTAGCTATATCCAGAATAGAATCTTTATCAGACCTATACTAAATCAGACTCCCTATGAATTGTGGAAGGGAAGAAAACCCAACATCTCTTATTTTCACCCATTTGGATGCACATGCTATATCCTAAACACAAGAGATCATTGAGGAATCAATGCACGTGAGATTTGATTATCTAACAAAAACTGACAAGAAATTGGTAGATCTAGATGGTGATGATACAGGTATCATGCAATCTGAAGAACAACCTGGACCTTCAGACTCTACTGCTCCTCAATAATAAGAACCAGATCAATAGACAACATCTGAAGAAGAGAAACCAAGAGATTAGAAATTTAAGGCTTATCATCCTTTAAACCTCATCATTGGAGATCAAACTGAAGGAGTTCAAACCAGATCAAGGATTCAAAACCAATCATCAAGGCACTAGTTTTAGATTTTGAACCTAAGACCGTTGAGGAAGCTTTGGAAGATTCAAATTGGATCATTGCCATGTAAGAATAATTAAACCAGTTTGAAAGAAACAAAGTTTGGACCTTAGTTCCAAGACCAATTAACAAAAGCATCATTGGATCAAGATAGGTGTTCAGAAACAAATTGGATGAAGATGGAAAAGTCATAAGGAACAAGGCAAGGCTTGTAACACAAGGCTATAACAAATAATAAGGTATAGACTTTATTGAAACCTTTGCTCCTATAGCTAGACTTGAAGCTATAAGGATTTTACTTGCCTTTGCTGCTTAGAAGGGAATTAAGTTATCTAAGATGGATGTTAAAAGTGCTTTTCTAAATGGTTTTATTCAAGACATAAAACAACCTCCTGGGTTTATAGACCAGATGCTTGGAAGGTTCCAGACTCTCCTCAACAAGCTTAAATCATTGGGATCTACCACCTAAACCAAAGACATCAACGTAAAAATTCTGGGCTATTTGCTAGAAAGGTTTGATGCAAACTATGCTATATTGGAGGAAGCTAAAGACCTCAACACTCTTACTCTGGATGAACTCCTTGGTGTTCTGAGGGTTCATGAGCTGAAGCTCAACAAGAAGAAGGTGTCCAAGCCGTCATCTTTATAGAACATTGCCCTGAACTCCGAAGACACTCCAGGAGAAGCAAGGAGCCAAAAGTTGAAGAATCAACTAGCTCAGAACTTACAAGTGATGAAAAGAAGAAGGACACTGATGAAGAATTGGCCCTCGTGACAAAAAGATTCCACAGACTTCTAAAGAAGAAGAAAAGTGGAGGAGGAAGGTTTAATAAAAGAGAACCTAAAGGTAAAAGTTCATTTAAGTTTAAAACTGATAAATATGCCATAGAATGTTTCAACTGTAGGAAAACAAGACACATGAAAGTTGAATGTCCTTTTCTGAATAAAGATAGAAAAGATAGAAGAGAGAAGAAAAGATTCTTCAAGAAGCAAAAAAAACTTATTACTTGGGATGATGAAGACTTAACCAGCTTTAGTGAGTCTGAAGAAGAAACTTAGACTGCTTAGATCTTTCTCATGCCTAACACTGATTCAGAAATTGAATTATGTTCAGATGACTCTGAAACAGAAGATGTAAATCAGTCTAAACTCCAAGAAAACTATGAAGCTCTTTTTAGAGATTTTTTAATCCTTTTGAAAAATTATAAACTATTGAAAAACAAACTGTCCGAAACCATTTCTTCATATGAAGATAAAATATCTAAATTGAAGAAAAAGGATTCAGACCAAGAACTTCTCAAGGAGCTTAATGAGAAACGAAGGATGAATCTTAAGAAGATATACAAACTTAAAGAGGAAAATGATTTTCTAAAAACTGAACTTAATAGTTTAGACTCCTGTTTTATCTCACAAGGTAAGGAAATCAAGTCTCTTCAACAGGAAGTAAGTTCACTTAGTATAGACCTAGCCAAATTTGTTAATGGAACTGAAAATCTTTATAAAATTATAGGAAGGTCAAAAAGAAGTTCCAAAAAGGCTGGTCTGGGTTTTGTTGAAGAAATTGATTCTAGAATAAAGAATACTCCCTCTACATCCTTTCAATCTGAACGTAAGCATGTTAAGTGAAAATGTTGCAAGAAGCATGGCCATGTTACTAAAGATTGTTTAAAAATTCACTTTGTGCCTGAACACAAACATGCCAAACGCAACTACTCCAAAAGACATGGTCAAGTGATTCAAGACTATCTAAAGAAAAGGGGAAAAGTGTTGAGACAACTAACTCTACAGGACCCAAAAAGTTCTAGGTACCAAAATCAATGATTGTTCCTATTTCAGATGTTCTTGAGGAGAAAAGTGAAGCAAGGTCTATGTTCCTAAACTTGGAACAGTTTGAAGGAGGAAAAGTGATTTTTAGAGGAAACCAATCTGGACGTATCACTAGGATTGGTAAAGTTGGTAAAATTCCTTCTCCTATAATTGAGAATGCTTATTTTGTTGAATATCAAAAACATAACTTACTGAGCATAAGTCAATTTTGCGACAATGGTTATAAAGTTTCTTTCGATAAAGAAAAGTGTACAATCATCAATGCTAATAGAACTACTTTTTTCTCTGCCAACAGACAAAACAACCTTTACAAGGTTGATGTGGGTGAGCTGGGCAGTCAAAATATAACTTGCCTCTTTGCTTCATCTGAAGAAAAGTGTTAGTCAAAGGACTTCCTAGAATTTCATCCAATGAAACCTAACCCTATGAAGCATGTCAAAAAGGGAAACAACACAAAAATTCTTTTAAAAACAAAGATGTTATTTCAACTACTAGACCACTTGAGCTGTTGCATTTAGATTTGTTTGGACCACTCCAAATCCAAAGTCTTACTGGAAAAAGATATGGTTTTGTTATTATTGATGATTTCACCAGAATGACATGGGTTTATTTCCTAGCCCACAAGAATGAATCTACATAAGTATTCAAGATTTTCTGTAAGAAAATCCAATCTAAAAAAAGAATGTGTTGGTACAATAAGAAGTGACCATGATAGAGAATTTGAAAATATAATTTTTGAAAAGTTTTGTAACAAAACTTGCATCTTTCTCACATTTTCTTTTCCAAGAACACCTCAACAAAATGGTGTTGTGGAAAGGAATAATAGAAATTTGTTGGAGATGGCTAGAACAATGCTTTGTAAAAATGATTTGCCAAAATATTTTTGAACTGAAGCTGTGAGCACTTCTTGTTATATCCAGAATAGAGTTTTTATTAGACCTATACTGAATCAAACTCCCTATGAATTATGGAAGGGAAGAAAACCCAACATTTTATATTTTCATCCATTTGAATGCACATGCTATATCCTAAACACAAGAGATCAATTTGGAAAGTTTGACTCAAAGTATGACAGGTATTTTCATGGGCTATTCAAATACATCAAAATCCTACAGAGTCTTTAATACAAGAACTCAAACCATTGAGGAATCAATACACGTGAGATTTGATGATCTAACATAGACTAATAAGAAATTGGCAGATCTAGATGGTGATGATTAGGTATCATACAATCTAAAGAATAACCTGGACCTTCAGACTCTGTTGCTCCTTAAAAATGAGAACCAGATCAACAGTCATCATCTGAAGAGGAGTAACCAAGAGATTGGAAATTCAAGGCTTATCATCCTTCAGACCTTATCATTGCAGATCAAACTAAAGGAGTCCGAACCAGATCAAGGATCCAGAACAAATCATCAATGGCACTAGTTTCAGACTTTGAACCTAAGACCATTGAGGAAGCTTTGAAGGATCCATATTAGATCTTTGCCATGCAATAAAAATTAAACCAATTTGAAAGAAACAAAATCTGGACCCTAGTTCCAAGAGCAAAGAACAAGAACATCATTGGAATAAGATCGATGTTCAGAAACAAACTAGTTGAAGATGGAAAAGTCATAAGGAACAAGGCAAGGCTTGTAGCATAAGGCTACAACCAACAAGAAGGTATAGACTTTACGGAAACCTTTTCTCTTGTAGCTAGACTTGAAGCTATAGGGATTTTACTTGCCCTTGCTGCTTTTAAAGGAATCGAATTATATCAGATGGATGTTAAAAGCGCTTTTCTAAATGGTTTTATTGAAGAAGAAGTTTTTGTAAAACAACCTCCTGGGTTTGAAGACAAAGCTTTAGAAAATCATGTCTTCAAACTTAGTAAAACACTGTATGGTCTGAAACAAGCACCAAGAGCTTGGTATGATCGACTCAGTTCTTTTCTCAAATTAAAAGGCTTTACTAGAGGAAAGGTTGATACAACTTTATTTAGAAAAGGCTCAGATAAACACTTTATTATAGTACAAATTTATGTAAATGACATTGTCTTTGGTGCTATAAAAGAAAGTCTATGTAAAGATTTTGTAAAAACTATGCAGGCTGAATTTGAGATGAACATGATAGGCGAACTTAACTTCTTTCTTGGTCTACAGATTAAACAGACTGATGATGGAATTTTTATTTATCAATAGAAGTACACTAAAGAGTCACTCATAAAGTTTAAAATGGTTGATGCCAAACCCATGAGTACTTCAATGCATCCAAATTACACTATAAGTAAATATGAATCTGGTACATCAGTTGATTAGACTTTATATAGAGGAATGATTGGATCACTATTGTATTTAACATCCAGCTGACCAGATATAATGTTTAGAGTGTATGTGTGCAAGATATCAAGCAGACCCCAAGGATTCACACTTGTGGGTACTACTAACCTTGGGTTATTCTATAAAAGAACAAACTCTTTTTCTCTTCATGGTTTCTGTGATGTAGAATTTGCAGGTGATAGAACAAATAGAAAAAGCATAAGTGGTGGATGTCACTTTCTAGGAACTAGCTTGATTTCCCAGAGTAGCAGGAAACAGAATTCATAGCTCTCTCCACAGTTGAAGCAGAATACTTGTATACAGCTAGTTGTTGTTCACAACTTATATGGATGAAGTACCAACTAGAGGATTATTCTTCAAGAAAGGAGAAATTACAGTGTTCTGTTACAACACTTGTGCTATAAACATGTCAAAGAATCCAAACCAACACTTAAAATAAAAGCATATTGAAGTGAAGTACCACTTCTTACGTGACTATGTTCAGAAAGGCATTTTGGATCTACAGCATGTGGATACAGACCATCAATGGGCAAATATTCTTACTAAACCCTTAGCAGAAGCAAGGTTTGCATTTATCAAGTATAGTCTGAAAATGCGTAATATTGAATGATTAAAGTGTCTGTACGTTTACAGTCTGCATTCTTTGTAACTTAGAATTACTCTTTATTTTATTCTATGTTATTATGAGAGACGCAGTCTGTACCACCCTCTTTAAATTCTTTAAATATTCATTTAATTTCATTTATAATATGTGGCACTTTCTCATTACTTAAAACATAACTATTTTCTGAAAACTGCTTTTCCCTTCATTATGCCATGTTGCCTATAAATTTGTTCCGCTCTTACTTGTCTTTCACCTTTTCAAAAACCCTCTCTGCAACTTGTCTTTTCTCTCTGCAAAATCTTTCTCTCATTTCAAATTCCTCTCAAAACCTCTTTTTGCCCTAAAAACCTTTTATCCTTCAAAAACCTTGTTTTTCTCTGCAATGGCTGGAATCAACTACTCAGTAAAAGATATGATTGAGTCACTGGTGCTTAATGCTGATCAATATCAAGTCGAAGGTCATGATGTTACTATTGAAGTTGAAGGGATTGGTTGGACCAACTTCTGCCTGGACCAAGAACCATTCTTACCATTTCTCACTCTCGAGTTCTGGAGAACAGTTTCATATAACAAAGATAAATGCATCTTGGTTCACTCTCTGTGTAGGAAGTAGATTAAGATCTTAGAGGATCTATTGGTTACGTTTCTTCAGTGTAACCCTAGTGGAACTGTGTATTCTGATTACTTTGAGTTTACAGAAGTCTCTGGTTTCATAATAAATAAGATTTTGTATAGGAAGGCATGTCTAGACAAGTTGTCATCTGGAAATCTATTGCCAAAGGCAAAAATGCTGCACGTTCTGATGTGTCAAGTCTTCTATCCTAGAAAATTTGCTAAAGATATAGTATCTAAGTTGGATAGATTCTGTA
Organism: Clitoria ternatea; assembly: GCA_037962975.1. Lineage (NCBI taxonomy): Eukaryota > Viridiplantae > Streptophyta > Magnoliopsida > Fabales > Fabaceae > Clitoria > Clitoria ternatea. Next base: position 150,225,675 of record CM075671.1, read on the forward strand.
TGTATCAACTGATGATGAAGGAACCAGTCAACATGGCAAACATTCTGCTTACTTACATGACTACGTCTGTAGTGAAGAAATAGAAGAAAATTCCCTACCCAGCTGTATTGATAAAGATTTTCAAGCTGGAGAATGTGAGTCTTAAAAATGTTACAGACTGGATGATCAGTGGTCCCTTGACTACTAAGTTACCAATCTTCTCTCTGGTGTTGGACAAGTTTGTTTTTGCTGCTAAACTAACGAAAAAGCCCCTCTTAAGTAGAAGGTCAAGACCGAGCCTGTAGAAGAAGCACCTCAAGCCAAGAAGGCTAAGGTTAAGAAAATATTTGTTTTGTCATAATAAAAGAATTGTGGATCCTCTCCTTTGAAGAAGTCTACTAAAAAATAATCTACTGAACCCATCGACGTGTCTGATGACAATGTTTCTATTGGTGATGTTCTAAAGAAATACAGTTTGCTCGTGAATTTTCTAAGGTACAGACTGCAGGAAAAACAAAATCCACTTCTTCCACACCCTCTTTAACAAGCATCTATGATCCATATTCAATCAAGCTCAAAGATTATGTGAAGATCCCATCCAAGAAGAGATACATCCATTTCATCCAATACTACTGTGACAAGTTTCCAGATGTAGATGTATCTAAATAGATGAAATATGATTGGGTTGATCTGTACTATATCAATTATGATATGTACAAGAAGGACAAAGGTTAGTGGAACGCCTTAAAGGGTGAAGGAAAATAGCAAAAGAAAAGGATTTCTGAAGGTTCCAAAGTTCAGAAGAAGAAGAAGAAGCAAAAGTCATTTGCAACTCCTGCTCAACCTACTGCACAAGCACAAGAATAGACCTTTGATGCTCCTCCTATTCAAGAATCTACACCACCTCCACCTCCTTCTCTAGCAAAGGTAACTTTACCTCATCCCAAGACTCCTTCACCAAAGTCTACACCCAAATCCCCTTCTCCTAATCCCTCTTTTCCTATTACTTCTGTTACCCAACCTGAAGCTCCACCTGAAACCCAACCTGAACCCCAACTTGAAACTCCTCAACCTAATCCTCAACCTAAAACCGCATCCTCACCTCAACCTGACCCTACCCCCAAGTCTGTATCTCCTAAATCCCCAAAAGTCAAACTCACTGCCTCCAAACCAAAATCCAAACCCAAGTCCAAATCTAAACAGTCTACCTCCAAACCTAAAAAGTCCTCTCAATCATCTAGCCCAACTTTCATCCTTACCTATAACTTTCCTACACTCCTAAACACTACCCCCACTTTTCCCCCTCACTCTAAATTTTACCAACCCCTCGTTGCACCCCTTGTCCCTCACAATAAAAAATTTCCCATTATCCCTGACGTACCCTATAAACCTTTCCCTAAAAAGGATCAAATCATCAAACCAACATTTATGGATGGCACTGGCATCTGTATCACTGATTGGTGGCGAACTCATCCCCCCATTACCTATGAGGTTGCCTTCTTTCATCCAACATTATGTTCTGAAGACCTCTTAGCCTTCACCAGTTCTCTCTGGAATCAACAGGTTGTGTAACATCCCAATTTTGAAGTTAAATATCGAATGAAATAAACCATTAAGACCTTGATTTCAAAGTGGGAAGATAATTGTTAATTATAATATGAGGAATAATGACAAATTAATTTAGTTGGTAAAAGATGGCTGCTTATGATTGGCGAGTCAAGTGAGTGGACTGCAATTCACGTCTTCCCATCCCACTTTCCTTCTCTTTGCATGCATATACATATACCCTGTATCACCGTGATATTCATCCTTCCTTGCTGCTTCATCCTCTCTTTTCTTCTTCTTCGTCTTCGTCCTCTTTTCTTCCCCTGTTTCTATTCTTCGTTTCTGGAGATCACGACGTCGGTGCTGGAGAAAGGTCAGAGCCCCTCCAACTGGTGAAGGATAATCATTGAGACAGAAGGAAGAACAACTCCCCATCCCCGAGCCGATTGCAGAGTACGATGGTGTGAAGGCGGACTGGACGAGTCAGAAAGGGCGTCAGACCAAACGTCGGAGAGCAGAAGAGTTTCTTGAGTTCCTTCTGTAGGTAGGGGGCGCTTGAATGTCAAATGCATGGTCCACGAACGGTACCGGATGAATGTACTGCTTTAAGTGTGTGCATGTGTCTGTGATGACTGTATGTTATGCATGATTGACAATCTTGGATTCCATGTGTATGATAGTAGTGTCTTATTAGTAATTATACAATAACTGCATGCAATCGAGATGGTGGTAATGTAGTCCGTCAACCTTTCTGATATAGACGAGTGAGATGCATGGTTCTATCTCTATTAATACCGTAAGACATGAATGTGTGGCTGTTAGTTGATTCGTCCGATGTTATTACTCTGAACTGTTGATTGTTGTGCATGCTGGTGTGATTGACAAAGTAAATATAGGGACTATATTGAATCGGTTTCTACCTTGGTGGTTACGAAGGAGGTATCGGTTGAGTAACGATGCTTGCTGGTAAGACGCATAAGTTGCATGTGTAGGAATGGGGTGACCCGTGGAAGGTCAAGAGCCCCGAAGGAATGGCTTCCAGCTACAGACCTTGGCTAGATCCTGTGAGAGCTCGTGGTAGCCGTGGGAGCTAGAGATGAGTCTCGAGATGTCAATGGGAGGCCGGTACCATGCGGGAAGAGCTGATGGACGAGCGGCCAGTAAGGGGTAAACTGTAACTGAAAGTCATTACTTAAGTCGGATCCACAGGCATGCATGTAGATATGATGTTGATTAGGATAGTACGCGTGGCATGTGTTGGGTGTTACGAATGAATTCCCAGTGTGCGGATGCATGTGTATGTGTGAATAAGGATGAACTTTATATAGTATGTATGTGAGTGTATGTTATTGATATTATTCTAATTTGTATGGCCTTAGTTTAATCTGAATGCGACCAAGTGGACGTAAGTGTGCATACTGACACTGATACCGAGTCATTGACTGTCATTTTATATGTAAAAGCTCACCCCTATTGTGGCTACATTTTCCAGTGAATATCTCTCGGAATGAAGGATGAAGAAGGAGCCGAGTACAGAGCGGAGCATCCGAGCGCTGTTGAATATATGTGTATACGTATATACTGTGTATATATGTTTTAGTCTTTATATCAGAACTTGAACACTTTCGGGTGAAAAGAACATGATGATGCATTTGTAATTATTTAAATACATCCTTATATATATATATTGTGTGTTTATCCTACGCTATGAGTGATGTCCGAGTGATAAATATGGGTGTACAGGTATACTCCCGAGCGTATGAGGTCGGTGTGACTATGGGTAGAAGCGGAGCTAAGATGTTTGACGTGAATATTTTTGCAGTCGTGATTCCGTCAAATTAGTACATTAAAATTAATTAATGTAGTACTAGGGTGTCAACCTAGGTCGTTCTCTCAAGGATCAACACAAAAATTTAGGAAAAATCAAGTCTTAAACTAATTTTTAACAATTAAAAATTAAAACTAAACAACTAAAAAAAATTTTACAAACATAAGTTCACTAACATACAATTGGGGGGGGGGGGGTTTGAGTGATTTTTGTTGTCACAATTAAAATTAAAACAAGGTAAATAAAGGATTTAAAACAATAAATAACAAGCGATTGATTTTCTTGGAGTATTGTAAATAAATTTATCCTTGGTTCACTAAAGATAATTTGTATACTTTCATTACTGTCAATTTCTTAGCTCAATTTGAATTAATCAACTAAGCGTCTTTTTCAATTCACAATTCCTTTACTTTCATTTAAAAATGAATATTTTAATCAAGCATCCTAATTAAGCAAAAGGAGTCAAGATCGTAAAATCTAGGAATTATTGAGCATACATAAGAACATCGCCTATATACATAATCTATTCTCAAATTATGGAATTAAGCAAACCATAATTATTAAAAGTGATTATGAAAATATTCATTAAGCATGCATATTTCCTTAATCCATTCTAATTTAAAATCTTATTTTATTCCATTTGAATAATTAAACCGATTAAGCATACAAATTTAATTAAACAGAATGGAATTAAATAAGCAGAGTAAGATTATGAAGAAATAACAATAACGAAAACATACTATATTAAAAATAATGACCTCAAAATTACATTACAATATTCTCCAAGAAAATCAATCTAGGGTTTTAGCCCTCCATAATAACAACTACAAAGAAAAGAAACTAACCCGGAATGGAGCAAAGAGGGGGAAGAAGAGAGGAGGAGGCTTTGTGCCTTCCTCTGATGCTTATAGAAACAAAGAGAGAAAAGAGAGAAACGTGAATTGAGGTGTGTTTCAAGCCTTTGGCAATGGTCCTATTTATAGTGAAAGCAAGGGTAAAGGTCTCCTGCTGACGCTGTGCGTCAGCAGGACGCTACGCGTCAGCGTTGCAAATCTGCTTCCACGCTACGCGTAATTATGAGGCTACGTGTGAGGGTTTCTGACTCAGAATACATTATTTCATCCAATAATTCTTCAATAATGCTTGGACACTTGTGCTGCATGTTCCCCACTGAGATAGTGCCGTATGTCTGTAATGGATTGGCCAATAAGTGCTTTAATATAAATAAATCCTCCACTTCTGAAGTTGCATACAGCCTGTTAATGGGATCCTCGTCACTGTTGACGCTACGCGTGGGCTTGACGCTGCGCGTCAGTGTTACAAATTTGCTTCCACGCTACGCGTGGTACCAGCGCTACGCGTCAGACCTGATGCTCAATTTTATGATTTCCCAATTGCAACCTCAATTATTCACTACAATATCAAGGAAATTAAGTAAGATTTATTATTTCATTTAAAGATTATCGCCTAATTCAGTTAATATTAAATAAAGCTTGAATTATGAAAATGTGTTAAAATGCATAATATTACACAATTAGCAATGGCAAATTATACACATTTAAAGCAAGGAATTAAGGCTAAATCATGCATCATCAAATACTCCCACACTTATTCTTTTGCACTCCCGGGCAAAATCAAAATAAAAACAAGTATCACAATTTATTGAAAACATTAAGTTGAAAATAACAACACACAGAATTGGCATGAAATTTTAGGAATATACAGAAAAACAAGAGTTATTCAACATGCAAGATACAGAGCATCAAGATATATATAAAAAATCATTCAAACACTTAGGCATGTGAAAATTAAATTAAACTGAAAAGAAAATCATCAGTGATAGAACCTCACAAGACATACTCTCAACTCTCAAGTGTTTAAGGTTTGTGTATACTCTCAAAACATTTCCTGAAAAACAGACAGTCTAAAAATTTGGCAAGTTTCTCAATTCCACAATCAACTTAAATGCATGTATAGATCAACAGGGCTTTGTAGGGTTTTAATGTGGCCAAGGTTAAAATGGATGAATTTTTTTTTTTAAATAAATAAATACCAAAAAGAATGATGAAGCAATTAATTTAACTGGCAAACAGTGAGGGTAAAACATTTATTGTACGATATTAGGTCGCAATCATAATATTTTTTTTTTTTAATGAGATTGCATAACCCTTGGAACCAGAGTTACAATTCCTTTTTGCACACCCCCACACTTATTTGAATGCCTGTTTTTGACTTGATTCCAAAGCTCCAATATATTCCTTAAGGTAGGTATATTTTTGGTTTTTCATCTATGGCTTATTTGAGCTGCAACAAGGAAATAGTTAAATAGGCTCAAAATGGCTATCAAGAGATAATTTATTCATGGTAGGCTTATCTGGCTTAGTGGCTCAATTGAACAAAATGCCTGTATCATTTCAAATACATTCATATGAGTTTCAAGTATCATCAAGAAACAAGACAAAAATTAAGATGTAAGCTTTCAGGAATTAATCACACATGAAAGGATTAAGATGGTTTAAAGTGATCCATCAAATTTAAAGGCTCAAAAATCTCACAAGGTATAATTCTATCATATATGATCATCTATCAATTATCATGTCATTATCATCATACCAAAATTGCTTGAGTTCAAATTATAACATATCATTAAGCTCATATCAGACATGAAAGAATTTACTTGTTACTCATGCATATCTTAAAATTCCAATAAAACATGCCTTTTTAAAACAAAAACACACACAAAATCTTTTTTTTTTTTTGAAATAAAAGCACATAAAATTTAATCACACAACAACACATAAATGATCCCACCCCCACACTTAAATCATACATTGTCCTCAATGTAAGACAGAGCATACAGAATAGACAATATAATGAAAAAGTAAAGAGATGGGTAAGAAAAACTCCCTCAAGGGGGATCAAGAAGTGGTTCCCCCAAAACATGTTCCTCCATTGTAACATCCACAAGTGAAGGATTTTCATGGAATGGCTTCAAGCGTTGTCCATTAACCTTGAAGCTTTTGTTGGAGTTTTCACTTTTTATTTCCACAGCTCCATGGGGAAATACATTAGTAACAATGAAAGGTCCTTCCCATTTGGAGCGCAATTTTCTGGCCATCAGTTTCAACCGGGAATTAAACAGTAGCACTTTCTGTCCAGCAGTAAAATCCTTTCTAGCTATTAAGCTATCATGGAATTTCTTTGTTTTCTCTTTATAGAACCTCGAGTTCTCATAAGCTGCCAAACGGATCTCATCAAGCTCATTCAGTTGTAATTTTCTTTCCTCTCCTGCTTGATCAAGTGCTAAGTTGCAAGCTTTTACAGCCCAATAAGCACGATGCTCAATCTCCACTGGAAGATGACATGCTTTACCAAAAACAATTCTATAGGGAGACATTCCTATAGGTGCCTTAAAAGTTGTTCTATGTGCCCAAAGAGCATCATCCAATTTCTTGCTCCAATCCTTTTTATTAGGCTGTACTATCTTTTCTAGGATTCTTTTGATCTCTCTGTTAGATACTTCTGCTTGACCATTAGTTTGGGGGTGATATGGAGTAGAGACTCTATGAACAACCCCATACTTCCTGAGCATAGCTTGCATGGTCCTGTTGCAGAAATGTGTTCCTTGATCACTGATGATTGCTCTCGGGATGCCAAACCTGCAAAGAATTTGTGATCTAACAAAATCCACAACAACTCGAGCATCATTAGTTCTGGTGGCTTTAGCTTCCACCCATTTAGAAACATAATCAACAGCCAATAAAATGTAAGTAAAACCAAAGGATGGAGGAAATGGACCCATAAAATCAATGCCCCAAACATCAAATACTTCACAAAACAACATAGGTTGCTGAGGCATCTGTTGTCTCCATGTGGTAGCATTACTAGCTCTTTGGCATTTATCACAGGTGTTACAAATTCTCCATGCATCCTTAAAAATTGTGGGCCAATACAAACCTGAATCCAACACTTTTCTTGCTGTTCTTTGTGGACCAAAATGTCCACCAACTGGTGAAGCATGGCAGAATCGAAGAACTGATTCTATTTCATGATCGGGAATGCATCTTCGAATCACCTGATCATTACACAATTTCCACAAATACGGGTCATCCCAAATATAATACTTTGCATCACTTTTTAATTTTGAAATTTGGTTTCTGGATGCACATGGTGGAAAAACAGAAGCAACAAGATAATTTACAATGTTAGCAAACCAAGGTGAATCAAAAGAGTTAGAAATACTCATGAGGTGTTCATCGGGAAAATGGTCCCGAATAGGTGCCGAATCAGGAGCATTCTCAATTCTGCTTAAATGGTCTGCCACAAGGTTTTGTGTTCCACTTCTATCATGAATTTCCAAGTCAAACTCTTGAAGCAAAAGCATCCAACGAATCAATCTTGGCTTGGACTCACCTTTCTTCAACAAGTACTTCAGAGCTGCATGGTCAGTAAAGACAACTACTCGAGAACCGAGTAGGTAAGATCTAAACTTATCTAATGCAAAAACAATGGCCAAGAGCTCTTTCTCAGTGGTGGTGTAATTTACCTGGGCAGCATCTAAAGTTTTAGATGCATAGTAGATTACCCTAGGTTGCTTGTCAATCTTTTGACCAAGGACAGCTCCCAATGCATAATTAGAAGCATCACACATCAACTCAAATGGAGCTGTCCAAATAGGTGCTTGGATTATTGGGGTAGTGGTCAATGCTTGCTTGAGACAATTAAAAGCCTCCTTACACTTTTCATCAAACTCAAATGCCACATCCTTTTGAAGCAGACTGGATAGTGGCCTAGCCTTCTTGCTGAAATCTTTTATGAATCTTCTGTAGAATCCTGCATGACCAAGAAAAGAACGAACCTCTCGAACACAAGAGGGATAAGGCAAATGTGATATAACTTCTATCTTGGCAGGATCTACCTCAATTCCTTTTTCAGAGATTACATGCCCTAAGACTATTCCTTGTTTTACCATAAAATGACATTTTTCATAGTTCAAGACAAGGTTAGTTTCAATACATCTGTTTAAAAACTTTATCCAAACTATCAAGGCATGCATTAAATGAAGATCCATAGACAGTAAAATCATCCATAAACACCTCTATGCAATTTTCAATGAAATCATGAAAAATACTTATCATGCATCTTTGAAAAGTTTCGGGAGCATTGCATAGGCCAAATGGCATTCTCCTATAAGCAAATGTGCCAAAGGGACAGGTGAATGTGGTCTTTTCTTGATCCTCAGGTGCAATATGAATCTGAAAATATCCAGAGAATCCATCAAGAAAACAGTAGTAAGACTTACCTGCGAGACGCTCAAGCATTTGGTCAATGAAGGGTAAAGGGAAATGGTCCTTCTTTGTTGCTTGGTTAAGTCTCCTGTAATCAATGCAGACTCTCCAACTATTCTGCACTCTAGTTGGGATCAACTCATTCTTCTCATTCTTCACAACTGTGATCCCTGTTTTCTTAGGAACCACTTGAATTGGACTCACCCATCGGCTATCAGAGATAGGATAAATGATTCCTGCTTGTAGAAGCTTGGTGATCTCCTTCTTAACCACATCAAGGATTACAGGGTTGAGTCTCCTCTGGGGTTGTCTTACTGCTTTAGTATTTTCCTCCAGAAATATTCTATGCATGCACATGGATGGACTGATTCCAGGAATGTCTGCCAATGTCCATCCTATAGCCTTCTTATGTCTTTTCAATACCTGCAACAACTTTTCTTCTTGATTTTCATCAAGAGAAGTGGAAATTATCACCGGGAGCTGTTCATTATCCCCTAAGTATACATACTTTAGGTTCTCAGGTAGGGGTTTCAATTCTAACTTGGGTGCCTGCAAAACAGATGGAACTAACAAAGTAGATTTTGATTCTGCTGTTTGCACTTCAAAAATTTTGTTAGAATTTTCTTGAAATCCTGCATTCAGCTCCTTAGGTATATCTAAAGACTCTGAATCAGAAATTATGTATCTATCAATTTCAGCACAAATATCACAACTTCCAGAATCATTGCATGCAAAACATTTGTTTGAATCATCCATGTATTCCAAATCAACATTAGAAAAATATTCAAAAACTAGTTCATCAATAATGTCAATTTGGAAAACAGAATGATTTTCAGATGGGTATTTCATGGCATCAAGAATATTGAATTGAACTCTTGTGTCACCAAATTCCATAGAGAGAGTTCCAGAATGAACATCTATTTTGGTTCTGGCGGTTTTCAAAAATGGTCTTCCCAAAATGATAGGAACAGGAATTTGAGGCATACCTTCTTCCATATCAAGTACGAAAAAGTCAGCAAGGAAAACAAGTTGTTCTACCTGAACCAAAACATCCTCTATAACTCCAGCAGGATAGGCAGTGCTCCTATTGGCTAGCTAAATTACTACACCAGTAGGTTGTAAATTTCCAAGAGACAATGATTTAAAAACAGACATAGGCATAACATTTATTGAAGCTCCTAAATCTAACATGCAATTTTCAAATTTATTATTGCCTATGATACAGGGTATAGAAAACGTACCTGGATCCTTGCATTTCTCAGGGATATTTTCCTTACCAAGCAGTGCAGATACATTTCTTCCCATGCTTATCCTTTCATTGCCCTTGAGTCTCCTTTTGTGAGTACACAACTCCTTCAGAAATTTAGTGGTGAGTATTCCCGCCTGTCACGCGGGTGACCCGGGTTCGATCCCCGGCAACGGCGCCAAAATTTGACGTGAATATTTTTGCAGTCGTGATTCCGTCAAATTAGTACATTAAAATTAATTAATGTAGTACTAGGGTGTCAACCTAGGTCGTTCTCTCAAGGATCAACACAAAAATTTAGGAAAAATCAAGTCTTAAACTAATTTTTAACAATTAAAAATTAAAACTAAACAACTAAAAAAAATTTTACAAACATAAGTTCACTAACATACAATTGGGGGGGGTTTTGAGTGATTTTTGTTGTCACAATTAAAATTAAAACAAGGTAAATAAAGGATTTAAAACAATAAATAACAAGCGATTGATTTTCTTGGAGTATTGTAAATAAATTTATCCTTGGTTCACTAAAGATAATTTGTATACTTTCATTACTGTCAATTTCTTAGCTCAATTTGAATTAATCAACTAAGCGTCTTTTTCAATTCACAATTCCTTTACTTTCATTTAAAAATGAATATTTTAATCAAGCATCCTAATTAAGCAAAAGGAGTCAAGATCGTAAAATCTAGGAATTATTGAGCATACATAAGAACATCGCCTATATACATAATCTATTCTCAAATTATGGAATTAAGCAAACCATAATTATTAAAAGTGATTATGAAAATATTCATTAAGCATGCAAATTTCCTTAATCCATTCTAATTTAAAATCTTATTTTATTCCATTTGAATAATTAAACCGATTAAGCATACAAATTTAATTAAACAGAATGGAATTAAATAAGCAGAGTAAGATTATGAAGAAATAACAATAACGAAAACATACTATATTAAAAATAATGACCTCAAAATTACATTACAATATTCTCCAAGAAAATCAATCTAGGGTTTTAGCCCTCCATAATAACAACTACAAAGAAAAGAAACTAACCCGGAATGGAGCAAAGAGGGGGAAGAAGAGAGGAGGAGGCTTTGTGCCTTCCTCTGATGCTTATAGAAACAAAGAGAGAAAAGAGAGAAACGTGAATTGAGGTGTGTTTCAAGCCTTTGGCAATGGTCCTATTTATAGTGAAAGCAAGGGTAAAGGTCTCCTGCTGACGCTGTGCATCAGCAGGACGCTACGCGTCAGCGTTGCGAATCTGCTTCCACGCTACGCGTAATTATGAGGCTACGCGTGAGGGTTTCTGACTCAGAATACATTATTTCATCCAATAATTCTTCAATAATGCTTGGACACTTGTGCTGCATGTTCCCCACTGAGATAGTGTCGTATGTCTGTAATGGATTGGCCAATAAGTGCTTTAATATAAATAAATCCTCCACTTCTGAAGTTGCATACAGCCTGTTAATGGGATCCTCGTCACTGTTGACGCTACGCGTGGGCTTGACGCTGCGCGTCAGTGTTACAAATTTGCTTCCACGCTACACGTGGTACCAGCGCTACGCGTCAGACCTGATGCTCAATTTTATGATTTCCCAATTGCAACCTCAATTATTCACTACAATATCAAGGAAATTAAGTAAGATTTATTATTTCATTTAAAGATTATCGCCTAATTCAGTTAATATTAAATAAAGCTTGAATTATGAAAATGTGTTAAAATGCATAATATTACACAATTAGCAATGGCAAATTATACACATTTAAAGCAAGGAATTAAGGCTAAATCATGCATCATCAAATACTCCCACACTTATTCTTTTGCACTCCCGGGCAAAATCAAAATAAAAACAAGTATCACAATTTATTGAAAACATTAAGTTGAAAATAACAACACACAGAATTGGCATGAAATTTTAGGAATATACAGAAAAACAAGAGTTATTCAACATGCAAGATACGGAACATCAAGATATATATAAAAAATCATTCAAACACTTAGGCATGTGAAAATTAAATTAAACTGAAAAGAAAATCATCAGTGATAGAACCTCACAAGACATACTCTCAACTCTCAAGTGTTTAAGGTTTGTGTATACTCTCAAAACATTTCCTGAAAAACAGACAGTCTAAAAATTTGGCAAGTTTCTCAATTCCACAATCAACTTAAATGCATGTATAGATCAACAGGGCTTTGTAGGGTTTTAATGTGGCCAAGGTTAAAATGGATGAATTTTTTTTTTTTTAAATAAATAAATACCAAAAAGAATGATGAAGCAATTAATTTAACTGGCAAACAGTGAGGGTAAAACATTTATTGTACGATATTAGGTCGCAATCATAATATTTTTTTTTTTTAATGAGATTGCATAACCCTTGGAACCAGAGTTACAATTCCTTTTTGCACACCCCCACACTTATTTGAATGCCTGTTTTTGACTTGATTCCAAAGCTCCAATATATTCCTTAAGGTAGGTATATTTTTGGTTTTTCATCTATGGCTTATTTGAGCTGCAACAAGGAAATAGTTAAATAGGCTCAAAATGGCTATCAAGAGATAATTTATTCATGGTAGGCTTATCTGGCTTAGTGGCTCAATTGAACAAAATGCCTGTATCATTTCAAATACATTCATATGAGTTTCAAGTATCATCAAGAAACAAGACAAAAATTAAGATGTAAGCTTTCAGGAATTAATCACACATGAAAGGATTAAGATGGTTTAAAGTGATCCATCAAATTTAAAGGCTCAAAAATCTCACAAGGTATAATTCTATCATATATGATCATCTATCAATTATCATGTCATTCTCATCATACCAAAATTGCTTGAGTTCAAATTATAACATATCATTAAGCTCATATCAGACATGAAAGAATTTACTTGTTACTCATGCATATCTTAAAATTCCAATAAAACATGCCTTTTTAAAACAAAAACACACACAAAATCTTTTTTTTTTTTTTGAAATAAAAGCACATAAAATTTAATCACACAACAACACATAAATGATCCCACCCCCACACTTAAATCATACATTGTCCTCAATGTAAGACAGAGCATACAGAATAGACAATATAATGAAAAAGTAAAGAGATGGGTAAGAAAAACTCCCTCAAGGGGGATCAAGAAGTGGTTCCCCCAAAACATGTTCCTCCATTGTAACATCCACAAGTGAAGGATTTTCATGGAATGGCTTCAAGCGTTGTCCATTAACCTTGAAGCTTTTGTTGGAGTTTTCACTTTTTATTTCCACAGCTCCATGGGGAAATACATTAGTAACAATGAAAGGTCCTTCCCATTTGGAGCGCAATTTTCTGGCCATCAGTTTCAACCGGGAATTAAACAGTAGCACTTTCTATCCAGCAGTAAAATCCTTTCTAGCTATTAAGCTATCATGGAATTTCTTTGTTTTCTCTTTATAGAACCTCGAGTTCTCATAAGCTGCCAAACGGATCTCATCAAGCTCATTCAGTTGTAATTTTCTTTCCTCTCCTGCTTGATCAAGTGCTAAGTTGCAAGCTTTTACAGCCCAATAAGCACGATGCTCAATCTCCACTGGAAGATGACATGCTTTACCAAAAACAATTCTATAGGGAGACATTCCTATAGGTGCCTTAAAAGCTGTTCTATGTGCCCAAAGAGCATCATCCAATTTCTTGCTCCAATCCTTTTTATTAGGCTGTACTATCTTTTCTAGGATTCTTTTGATCTCTCTGTTAGATACTTCTGCTTGACCATTAGTTTGGGGGTGATATGGAGTAGAGACTCTATGAACAACCCCATACTTCCTGAGCATAGCTTGCATGGTCCTGTTGCAGAAATGTGTTCCTTGATCACTGATGATTGCTCTCGGGATGCCAAACCTGCAAAGAATTTGTGATCTAACAAAATCCACAATAACTCGAGCATCATTAGTTCTGGTGGCTTTAGCTTCCACCCATTTAGAAACATAATCAACAGCTAATAAAATGTAAGTAAAACCAAAGGATGGAGGAAATGGACCCATAAAATCAATGCCCCAAACATCAAATACTTCACAAAACAACATAGGTTGCTGAGGCATCTGTTGTCTCCATGTGGTAGCATTACTAGCTCTTTGGCATTTATCACAGGTGTTACAAATTCTCCATGCATCCTTAAAAATTGTGGGCCAATACAAACCTGAATCCAACACTTTTCTTGCTGTTCTTTGTGAACCAAAATGTCCACCAACTGGTGAAGCATGGCAGAATCGAAGAACTGATTCTATTTCATGATCGGGAATGCATCTTCGAATCACCTGATCATTACACAATTTCCACAAATACGGGTCATCCCAAATATAATACTTTGCATCACTTTTTAATTTTGAAATTTGGTTTCTGGATGCACATGGTGGAAAAACAGAAGCAACAAGATAATTTACAATGTTAGCAAACCAAGGTGAATCAAAAGAGTTAGAAATACTCATGAGGTGTTCATCGGGAAAATGGTCCCGAATAGGTGCCGAATCAGGAGCATTCTCAATTCTGCTTAAATGGTCTGCCACAAGGTTTTGTGTTCCACTTCTATCATGAATTTCCAAGTCAAACTCTTGAAGCAAAAGCATCCAACGAATCAATCTTGGCTTGGACTCACCTTTCTTCAACAAGTACTTCAGAGCTGCATGGTCAGTAAAGACAACTACTCGAGAACCGAGTAGGTAAGATCTAAACTTATCTAATGCAAAAACAATGGCCAAGAGCTCTTTCTCAGTGGTGGTGTAATTTACCTGGGCAGCATCTAAAGTTTTAGATGCATAGTAGATTACCCTAGGTTGCTTGTCAATCTTTTGACCAAGGACAGCTCCCAATGCATAATTAGAAGCATCACACATCAACTCAAATGGAGCTGTCCAAACAGGTGCTTGGATTATTGGGGTAGTGGTCAATGCTTGCTTGAGACAATTAAAAGCCTCCTTACACTTTTCATCAAACTCAAATGCCACATCCTTTTGAAGCAGACTGGATAGTGGCCTAGCCTTCTTGCTGAAATCTTTTATGAATCTTCTGTAGAATCCTGCATGACCAAGAAAAGAACGAACCTCTCGAACACAAGAGGGATAAGGCAAATGTGATATAACTTCTATCTTGGCAGGATCTACCTCAATTCCTTTTTCAGAGATTACATGCCCTAAGACTATTCCTTGTTTTACCATAAAATGACATTTTTCATAGTTCAAGACAAGGTTAGTTTCAATACATCTGTTTAAAAACTTTATCCAAACTATCAAGGCATGCATTAAATGAAGATCCATAGACAGTAAAATCATCCATAAACACCTCTATGCAATTTTCAATGAAATCATGAAAAATACTTATCATGCATCTTTGAAAAGTTTCGGGAGCATTGCATAGGCCAAATGGCATTCTCCTATAAGCAAATGTGCCAAAGGGACAGGTGAATGTGGTCTTTTCTTGATCCTCAGGTGCAATATGAATCTGAAAATATCCAGAGAATCCATCAAGAAAACAGTAGTAAGACTTACCTGCGAGACGCTCAAGCATTTGGTCAATGAAGGGTAAAGGGAAATGGTCCTTCTTTGTTGCTTGGTTAAGTCTCCTGTAATCAATGCAGACTCTCCAACTATTCTGCACTCTAGTTGGGATCAACTCATTCTTCTCATTCTTCACAACTGTGATCCCTGTTTTCTTAGGAACCACTTGAATTGGACTCACCCATTGGCTATCAGAGATAGGATAAATGATTCCTGCTTGTAGAAGCTTGGTGATCTCCTTCTTAACCACATCAAGGATTACAGGGTTGAGTCTCCTCTGGGGTTGTCTTACTGCTTTAGTATTTTCCTCCAGAAATATTCTATGCATGCACATGGATGGACTGATTCCAGGAATGTCTGCCAATGTCCATCCTATAGCCTTCTTATGTCTTTTCAATACCTGCAACAACTTTTCTTCTTGATTTTCATCAAGAGAAGTGGAAATTATCACCGGGAGCTGTTCATTATCCCCTAAGTATACATACTTTAGGTTCTCAGGTAGGGGTTTCAATTCTAACTTGGGTGCCTGCAAAACAGATGGAACTAACAAAGTAGATTTTGATTCTGCTGTTTGCACTTCAAAAATTTTGTTAGAATTTTCTTGAAATCCTGCATTCAGCTCCTTAGGTATATCTAAAGACTCTGAATCAGAAATTATGTATCTATCAATTTCAGCACAAATATCACAACTTCCAGAATCATTGCATGCAAAACATTTGTTTGAATCATCCATGTATTCCAAATCAACATTAGAAAAATGTTCAAAAACTAGTTCATCAATAATGTCAATTTGGAAAACAGAATGATTTTCAGATGGGTATTTCATGGCATCAAGAATATTGAATTGAACTCTTGTGTCACCAAATTCCATAGAGAGAGTTCCAGAATGAACATCTATTTTGGTTCTGGCTGTTTTCAAAAATGGTCTTCCCAAAATGATAGGAACAGGAATTTGAGGCATACCTTCTTCCATATCAAGTACGAAAAAGTCAGCAGGGAAAACAAGTTGTTCTACCTGAACCAAAACATCCTCTATAACTCCAGCAGGATAGGCAGTGCTCCTATTGGCTAGCTAAATTACTACACCAGTAGGTTGTAAATTTCCAAGAGACAATGATTTAAAAACAGACATAGGCATAACATTTATTGAAGCTCCTAAATCTAACATGCAATTTTCAAATTTATTATTGCCTATGATACAGGGTATAGAAAACGTACCTGGATCCTTGCATTTCTCAGGGATATTTTCCTTACCAAGCAGTGCAGATACATTTCTTCCCATGCTTATCCTTTCATTGCCCTTGAGTCTCCTTTTGTGAGTACACAACTCCTTCAGAAATTTAGTGGTGAGTATTCCCGCCTGTCACGCGGGTGACCCGGGTTCGATCCCCGGCAACGGCGCCAAAATTTGACGTGAATATTTTTGCAGTCGTGATTCCGTCAAATTAGTACATTAAAATTAATTAATGTAGTACTAGGGTGTCAACCTAGGTCGTTCTCTCAAGGATCAACACAAAAATTTAGGAAAAATCAAGTCTTAAACTAATTTTTAACAATTAAAAATTAAAACTAAACAACTAAAAAAAATTTTACAAACATAAGTTCACTAACATACAATTGGGGGGGGTTTTGAGTGATTTTTGTTGTCACAATTAAAATTAAAACAAGGTAAATAAAGGATTTAAAACAATAAATAACAAGCGATTGATTTTCTTGGAGTATTGTAAATAAATTTATCCTTGGTTCACTAAAGATAATTTGTATACTTTCATTACTGTCAATTTCTTAGCTCAATTTGAATTAATCAACTAAGCGTCTTTTTCAATTCACAATTCCTTTACTTTCATTTAAAAATGAATATTTTAATCAAGCATCCTAATTAAGCAAAAGGAGTCAAGATCGTAAAATCTAGGAATTATTGAGCATACATAAGAACATCGCCTATATACATAATCTATTCTCAAATTATGGAATTAAGCAAACCATAATTATTAAAAGTGATTATGAAAATATTCATTAAGCATGCAAATTTCCTTAATCCATTCTAATTTAAAATCTTATTTTATTCCATTTGAATAATTAAACCGATTAAGCATACAAATTTAATTAAACAGAATGGAATTAAATAAGCAGAGTAAGATTATGAAGAAATAACAATAACGAAAACATACTATATTAAAAATAATGACCTCAAAATTACATTACAATATTCTCCAAGAAAATCAATCTAGGGTTTTAGCCCTCCATAATAACAACTACAAAGAAAAGAAACTAACCCGGAATGGAGCAAAGAGGGGGAAGAAGAGAGGAGGAGGCTTTGTGCCTTCCTCTGATGCTTATAGAAACAAAGAGAGAAAAGAGAGAAACGTGAATTGAGGTGTGTTTCAAGCCTTTGGCAATGGTCCTATTTATAGTGAAAGCAAGGGTAAAGGTCTCCTGCTGACGCTGTGCATCAGCAGGACGCTACGCGTCAGCGTTGCGAATCTGCTTCCACGCTACGCGTAATTATGAGGCTACGCGTGAGGGTTTCTGACTCAGAATACATTATTTCATCCAATAATTCTTCAATAATGCTTGGACACTTGTGCTGCATGTTCCCCACTGAGATAGTGTCGTATGTCTGTAATGGATTGGCCAATAAGTGCTTTAATATAAATAAATCCTCCACTTCTGAAGTTGCATACAGCCTGTTAATGGGATCCTCGTCACTGTTGACGCTACGCGTGGGCTTGACGCTGCGCGTCAGTGTTACAAATTTGCTTCCACGCTACACGTGGTACCAGCGCTACGCGTCAGACCTGATGCTCAATTTTATGATTTCCCAATTGCAACCTCAATTATTCACTACAATATCAAGGAAATTAAGTAAGATTTATTATTTCATTTAAAGATTATCGCCTAATTCAGTTAATATTAAATAAAGCTTGAATTATGAAAATGTGTTAAAATGCATAATATTACACAATTAGCAATGGCAAATTATACACATTTAAAGCAAGGAATTAAGGCTAAATCATGCATCATCAATGTTGTTGGGGAAAGCGAGATAGGGAGATATTCCGAGTGATGAGGAGTCGGGTAGCACCGAGTGAGTGAGGTCATATAGCCTGGAGCGGGAATTGGTTTGAATTCTTTAAGTGATATCTGTGAGATTTTCCGAGTGGAGATTAATCAACGATTTCCGATTGAGAATCCGCCGAGTAAGAGTTCACTGACTAGGGAACGACACCTAAGACTCTAAGTGGGCCCATAGTAATAAATTAGTAAGTAGCTAGAGAACCCGAGCGCGCCTTGACTTAGTGGGAAAATCAGAGTAAGAAATATTATGGACACCGAGTGAAAAGTGAGTGAAATGTCCCGAGTGGCGTGATGGGCATGAAGTTATTCTGAGTGAAAAATATATGGTGGATCCCGAGTGGGGAATAATTTTGTATAAATCCCAGTGGAAATCCGAGTGAACTTCTCCGAGGAAAGAGTTGTTGATGGTTCAGATAAGAAATATTCTAAGTATATAAATTATAAAAGTATTCTGAGTAAGTATGGGAATCTATCCTGAGTGATTGGAATTCCCTTTTGCCAAGTGGACTAAGTCATTACTGAGTGAATGGTTGTCTCGTATACCGAGTAGTGGATTGGCCAAGTGTGGCTTCTCGCTTTAGCGAGTGAGATCTCGCTCTAGCGGGTATGTGATTGGAAGGGCTTTTGTTGTGGTTCCGCTTAAGCGCTTGTGCGCTTCGCCCGAGCGAGTTGGTCGGCCTCGCTCAAGCGGAGTCGGATCTCGCTTGAGCGAGTGCACGCTGTTTCGGGAGCTTCGCTTAGGCGCTGTTTTATTCTTCCGTTGTGAATGTTTTCCTTTGTTCTGATCGGTTTTTCCCAGCTTTTTCCTTCTTCTTGCCTTCCCTACCTTTTTATTACGGGTTATTTGACCTGGCTCTCATATCTTCATATATGAGAGTGGCTTTTTATTGATCCAGGTATTTTCTAAATAATTGACCCGGTTCTTCATGATTATTTTGGGAAAAATTTCCCATGCCCCAGGTTTAACTTTAATTATTTTTTTGGGTGTTACATTTTGGTATCAGAGCAGACCGAAGGTCCAAGGCCAAGGTATGCTTACCGAGTGTGAGTGGTTGTGTGTATTATGATCGAATGGTCATCATTATTGTGATATTGTTGAACCTGATTGATACTGTGATATTGATTTGTGGATAGGAGGTTGTTCCTCCTGGTCCGACTGATTGTGTAACATATAGAAATGGCATAATGTGCTAAGTTACTGAATATTAGGCTGAGATACGATCGGTAGTAAGTGACTTGGTATACTTATCCTTGAAGGGGTGTTAATTTCAGGATAAGGGATGACGAATCGCCAAAGCATGGAGGCCATAGCCACGACCTTCCAACGTTTTGCTGACGTGTTCGAGAGACACGGCCAGCAACGACCTGAAGGAGGCCAAGTGTTGGACCGCTTCCTGAAAAGGAAGCCGAGTGAATTTCAAGGAGGGCGTAACCCTGAGGCAGCTTTTAAATGGACTCAAGAGCTGGAAAGGATTTTTGGGGGTCTTTACTGCACCGAGGCCCAAAGGTAGAATGTGCAGTGTATATGCTGCGAGACGAGGCGGAGAACTGGTGGAAGATAGCCAGAAACTGATTTCCTGACGATGATACTCAGCTGACTTGGAACAATTTCAAGACATGCTTCTTAGAGAAGTACTTCCCCGACACAGTAAAGAGTCGGAAGGAATTGGAGTTTATGGAGTTGAAACAGGGTTCCATGACTGTGGAAGAATACGCGGCCAGATTCAAAGAATTGTGTCTATTCTACCCACCCTTCCAATAACCGGGGACGGAGAACTCCAAGTGCCTTAAATTCGAGAATGGATTGAGGTTAGATATTAAGAGAGCCTGCAGATACCAAGAGATTATGAGTTTTCCTGCATTGGTGAATAAGTGCAGAATATTTAAAGAAGATGACAAGGCCCACTCAGGCCAGAACAGTAGAGCAGGTTCCTCCTTGAGGCCTCAACAGTCACGCTTCAAGAGGCCAGGTAACATGGGAAAAAATGGACCCTTTACTAGATATCAAGATCGCAGTAACCAAGGGAGACAGATGAGTGGACGACCAAAATATGGCAAGTGTTTTAAATGTGGTGGCAACCACTTTGCTCAGAATTGCGTTAGTGCAGATGTCAAGTGTTTTCATTACAAGGAGAAGGGGCACATTCGCCCTGACTGCCCCCAACTCCGTCAAACAAGTACCAATGCACGTCAGGGAGGTTTCCAGGTGAGGAGCCATGGAAACAATGGTCAAAGCTCGGGGGGCGGAAGCAACAGAGCCAGAGGAAATATGATGGTTGCCCCAAATGACTGGAGGAGAAGCACCGATCAACCAGCTGCTGGAAGAGTCTACGCCATCAGTGCTGAGGAAGCTGCACAGGCGAACGACTTAGTACAAAGTAAGTGCCTACTCGGTAAATATACACTTAGTGTAATTTTTGATTCTGGAGCCACCCTCTCCTTCATAGTTGATGAATGTGTGAGACGATTGCGATTACCGACTGTGGATATGGATCGGATTTTGGAAGTAGCCAACCCGACTGGCCCTAAGGTGTTGACATCAACGATGTGTAAGGACGTAACGTTTGTGTTGGACGATCGGAGTTTTACCTTCGATCTTGTGTGTATGCCTTTGAAGGGCCTTGATATCGTGCTCGGCGTAGATTGGCTTTCAGCCAACAAGGTGTTAGTGGATTGTAGAAACCGAAGGATAATCTTCCCGAGGCAGCACAATGAGGACTACACGGCACAAGGTATAGCTCAACTATTTATGATGCTATGTTTAATCGAGGGTGAGAGTAAAGCCTGAGTGGACGAAATTCTGACTTTCTGTGAATTCCCAGAGGTGTTTCCCGAGGATGTACCAAGTGTCCCTCCCAATAGAGAAGTCGAATTCTCTATAGACCTGATCCCTGGAGCCGAGCCAGTCTCTAGTGCACCTTATAGAATGTCCCCAACAGAATTGGCCGAGTTGAAGAAGCAGGTGGATGAGTTACTCGAAAAACAATTCATTAGGCCGAGTGTGTCACCATGGGGCGCACCTGTACTACTTGTTAAGAAGAAGGATGGCAGCATGAGACTATGTATAGATTACCGACAGCTAAACAAACTCACAATTAAGAATCGGTACCCACTGCCCAGAATTAACGATCTAATTGACCAGCTGCGTGGCGCTTCAGTCTTCTCCAAGATCGATTTACGATCGGGATACCACCAAATCTGGGTGAAGGACTCGGACATTCCTAAAACTGCCTTTAGGACTCGGTATGGCCACTACGAGTATGTAGTGATGCCGTTCGGTGTGACAAACACCCCTGCTGTTTTCATGAATTACATGAACAGCATATTCCACCCATATCTAGATCGATTTGTTGTAGTTTTCATTGATGATATCCTAATCTACTCTAAGACTCTTGAGGAGCATGAAGAATACCTCCGAGCGGTACTTCAAGTGTTGAAGGAGAAGCAGTTGTTTATAAAGCTCTCAAAGTGCGATTTCTGGATGGATAAGATCCACTTCCTCAGACATGTGATTTCTGAGGAAGGTGTCTCGGTGGACCCTTCGAAAGTAGCAGCTATAATGGCGTGGGAGAGACCCAAGTCGGTCTTGGAGATAAGGAGCTTTATGGGCCTGGCTGGTTATTATAGAAGATTCATTGAGGGTTTTTCTAAGTTGGCCTTGCCACTGACTAAATTGACTCGGAAAAACATTCCCTTCGTATGGAGTTCCGAGTGCGAGAGCAGTTTCCGAGAGCTGAAAGACAAGTTGACGACTGCTCCAGTGTTGGCATTACCTAACTTGCAAGAGAGCTTCGTGGTTTACTGTGATGCGTCAGGACTCGGATTGGGTTGCGTGTTAATGCAGAAAGACCGAGTGATAGAGTATGCCTCTCGGTAATTGAGACCTCACGAACAACATTACCCGACCCATGACTTAGAGCTGGCAGCCGTAGTCTTCACATTGAAGATCTGGAGACATTATTTTTTTGGGTCCAGATTTGAAGTATACAGTGATCACAAGAGCCTCAAATACTTATTCGACCAAAAGGAGCTGAATATGAGGCAGAGGAGATGGATGGAATTTTTAAAAGATTATGATTTCGAGCTAAAGTACCATCCGGGTAAGGTAAATGTTGTTGCCGACGTGTTGAGTCGGAAATCTCTCCATATAGCAGTGATAATGGTAAGGGAAGTGGAGTTATTGGAACAGTTCCGAGACATGAACTTACATGTTGACATCCCCTCCTCTCGGAAAATAACAATCGGTACGTTGAGAATCGCCAATGAATTCCTGAAATCCGTGTACGAGCAGCAGCAGTCAGATTCCTACTTGGCTGAGTTGAAGGAGACTCAGGCCAAAGGAAAGGACTTGTCCCTGACTGAGGGATCGGATGGAATCTTCCGAGTGAGAAACAGAATATATGTACCGGGTGGAGGAGAATTGAGAAGTATGGTGCTTGATAAAGCTCACAAGAGCTTGCTAAGTATCCACCCAGGTACCACGAAGATGTACCATGATTTAAGAGCACAATTTTGGTGGCCCGGATTAAAGAGGAATGTGGCAGAATACGTGGCTCGGTGTATTACTTGTCAGAAATCGAAAGTCGAGCACCAGAAGCCATGTGGTGCATTGCAACCCCTGGAGATTCCCGTATGGAAATGGGGCTCAATTGCTATGGACTTTGTCATGGGATTGCCAAAAAACCAAGCGGGCCATGATGCAATTTGGGTCATTGTTGACCGACTGACGAAGAGTGCACACTTCCTACCTGTGAATATGAGATACCTACTGCATAAGTTGGCCCAGATTTACGTATGCGAAATTGTCAGACTGCATGGAGTGTCGACTTCTATCGTATCGGATAGGGATCCTAGGTTTACGCCCCGGTTTTGGACCAGCCTGCACCAGGAATTGGGTACGAAGCTTTGGCTAAGTTTCGCTTACCACCCCCAATCAGATGGACAATCCGAGTGAACGATTCAAAGCCTGGAGGACTTGCTAAGGGCGTGTGTGTTGGAGCACGGTGGAAATTGGGAGCAGTACCTTCCCCTGATCGAGTTTACATACAACAATAGCCACCACAACAGCATCGGTATGGCAGCCTACGAAGCACTTTATGGTCGAAGATGCCGGTCGGAAACGGGTGAGAGTCTGCTATTGGGCCCAGAAATTATAAAGCAAACATCATAACAGATCTGAGTGATAAGGGAAAGGATGAAGGCGTCTCAGGATAGGCAGAAGAGCTACCATGACAAACGAACCAAACCATTAGAGTTTTCAGTCAGAGACAGAGTGTTTTTGAAGACTTCACCGAGTAAAGGAGTCGGGTGAGCCTTGAAAGGTGGGAAGTTGAGCCCCTGATACATTGGACCTTATGAGGTGTTGGAACGAGTCAGCTCCATGGCATACCAAATAGCATTACCGACTCACTTATCCCGATTGCATAACGCGTTTCACGTGTCCCAACTAAGGAAATATCTACATGATCCCAATCACACAATGCCTGATGAGGAAGTGGAAATTAAGGAAGACCTGACCACTGTAGCTATACCGATTAGAATTGTGGACCAATCGATAAAGCGTTTGAGGAGCAAGGACGTACAACTAGTTGAAGTGGAATGGCAACAGAACAGACTACCTCTTGTACCTGGGAACGCGAAGACGCCATGAGGCAGCAGTACCCCGAGTTGTTTAACCAAGGTGAGTTGCCGACTGAATTTCGAGGACGAAATTCTTTTGAGAGGGCGAGAACTGTAACATCCCAATTTTGAAGTTAAATATCGAATGAAATAAACCATTAAGACCTTGATTTCAAAGTGGGAAGATAATTATTAATTATAATCTGAGGAATAATGACAAATTAATTTAGTTGGTAAAAGATGGCTGCTTGTGATTGGCGAGTCAAGTGAGTGGACTGCAATTCACGTCTTCCCATCCCACTTTCCTTCTCTTCGCATGCATATACATATACCCTGTATCACCGTGATATTCATCCTTCCTTGCTGCTTCATCCTCTCTTTTCTTCTTCTTCGTCTTTGTCCTCTTTTCTTCCCCTATTTCTATTCTTCGTTTCTGGAGATCACGACATCGGTGCTGGAGAAAGGTCAGAGCCCCTCCAACTGGTGAAGGACGATCATTGACACAGAAGGAAGAACAACTCCCTATCCCCGAGCCGATTGTAGAGTACGATGGTGTGAAGGGGGACTGGACGAGTCAGAAAGGGCGTCAGACCAAACGTTGGAGAACAGAAGAGTTTCTTGAGTTCCTTCTGTAGGTAGGGGGCGCTTGCATGTCAAATGCATGGTCCACGAACGGTACCAGATGAATGTACTACTTTAAATGTGTGCATGTGTCTGTGATGACTGTATGTTATGCATGATTGATAATCTTGGATTCCATGTGTATGATAGTAGTGTCTTGTTAGTAATTATACAATAACTGCATGCAATCGAGATGGTGGTAATGTAGTCCGTCAACCTTTCTGATATAGACGAGTGAGATGCATGGTTCTATCTCTGTTAATACCGTGAGACATGAATGTGTGGCTGTTAGTTGATTCGTCCGATGTTATTACTCTGAACTGTTGATTGCTGTGCATGCTGGTGTGATTGACAAAGTAAATATAGGGACTATATTGAATCGGTTTCTACCTTGGTGGTTACGAAGAAGGTATCGGTTGAGTAACGATGCTTACTGGTAAGACGCATAAGTTGCATGTGTAGGAATGGGGTGACCCGTGGAAGGTCAAGAGCCCCGAAGGAATGGCTTCCAGCTACAGACCTTGGCTAGATCCTGTGAGAGCTCGTGGTAGCCGTGGGAGCTAGAGATGAGTCTCAAGACATCAATGGGAGGCCGGTACCACGCGGGAAGAGCTGATGGACGAGCGGCCAGTAAGGGGGAAACTGTAACTGAAAGTCATTACTTAAGTCGGATCCGCAGGCATGCATGTAGATATGATGTTGATTAGGATAGTACGCGTGGCATGTGTTGGGTGTTATGAATGAATTCTGAGTGTGCGGATGCATGTGTATGTGTGAATAAGGATGAACTTTATATAGTATGTATGTGAGTGTATGTTATTGATATTATTCTAATTTGCATGGCCTTAGTTTAATCTGAATGCGACCGAGTGGACGTAAGTGTGCATACTGACACTGATACCGAGTCATTGACTGTCATTTTATATGTAAAAGCTCACCCCTACTGTGGCTATATTTTCCAGTGAATATCTCTCGGAATTAAGGATGAAGAAGGAGCCGAGTACAGAGCGGAGCATCCGAGCGTTGTTGAATATATGTGTATACGTATATACTGTGTATAAGGTCTTGTTAAGCCTTGGCCGGCTCGTATTTTGGTTTTAGTCTTTATATCAGAACTTGAACACTTTCGGGTGAAAAGAACATGATGATGCGTT
The DNA here is from genome assembly GCA_037962975.1 of Clitoria ternatea. NCBI lineage: Eukaryota > Viridiplantae > Streptophyta > Magnoliopsida > Fabales > Fabaceae > Clitoria > Clitoria ternatea. The sequence goes on from CM075671.1 coordinate 150,251,555, forward strand.
TGTAATTATTTAAATACATCCTTATATATATATTGTGTGTTTATCCTACGCTATGAGTGATGTCCGAGTGATAAATATGGGTGTACAGGTATACTCCCGAACGTATGAGGTCGGTGTGACTATGGGTAGAAGCGGAGCTAAGTTGTTGTTGGGACATCACTATTTTGTGAACTAACACTTATACTGAACCTTTTACTGTGAGAACATTGGAGTATGCCTTATAACCTGGTGAGAAGCGAGAAATTAAACATTAAGAACCTCATTAGAAATTGTTAAGTTTGCATTGCCTAATTTTCTGATTAACCTTTTTTTAAAGAAATAAGCAAGGAAATGATCAAGGCATTCTTTTTGAAAACACATTTAGCCAGAGCCAAAAAGCTACCCTTAATAAAATATCCTATTCTTTGGTAACCCATTTGAGCCAATGTTTTTTTTTTAAAAAAACCCTAACCCAAGCATGAAAAATAAAGTACTACCTTATCAGCATTCTTAATGTGAAAAGAGCATAAAATATTTTTTTCAATAAGGGTGATGCAAGAAATGGAGGTTGAAAAAGAAAATACTAAAGAAAAACAGTAAGTTCTCCTTCCAGAAATCTTTAAACAAAAGGAGAACTGGAAAAAGAAGATAAAGAATTTTGAAGTTCGAAAAGGAAGAAGCCTCATAAATTATGAAAATTTCATTACTTATGCTCTTCTTTGTGCATGCAATTTGAAATCCAAGAAAAACCAAGAATTCTTGTACACCCAGCCTCATTACAACCTTGATAAAAGACCTTTTTGATCCTTGCTATTCTTTTGATTTTGGTTTGATTAGAAATGACTGGCAATGTTAACTATACAGTTCTAATGATGAATGTGTAAAACAGACACCTAGTGAGAAAAAATGAGAAGCTCCTTATTCTTACAGCATTAGGCTACTTACTTTGTGAAAACATTAAATTGTGCATCACATTTCAAATGAATGGTATTAAGGATGCCATATGTCCAAAGAAGTATGCTGTCTTTTGATTTTATTCATACTTAGAATCTGAGCATCATGGATATCTTCTTGTTTAAACTTTCATTCTTTCTGCTTGAGGACAAGAAAAACTCTAGGTTGGGGAGAGTTTGATAAATGGAAATTAAGAATTGATTTCATGATTCATTTTTCTAAAATTGCTTAAGAATTAAAACAAATTGATAAAGGATAGAAGAGATTGAGCATGAATTCTTTAAGTAATGATAGATATGTTCCAAAAAGAGAAAACATTGTCAAAACTCTTGAAGAAATACAGGAAGTACAAGAAAACAATCAAGTCAGCATACTTGGTCTTAGTCATGAAGAAACATGAAGCTTGAACCATGCATCAGGCCCCTGCCATGCTTGAGCGTAACATAGGGGGCACTTGAGCACAAGACACTCTGAAAGTCATGCTTGAAGGCGCTTGAGCGAAAGAACATTAGCATCAAGCCCTTGCATGCTTAAGTGTGAGAAGGGGACACTTGAGCGTGAACCAATACATGCAAGAACATTAGCATTAGGCCCTTCCACGGTTAAGCGTGAGAAGGGGATGCTTGAGCGTGAACCAGTTCATGCTTGGCGTAGCATTGGGCGTGACCTGTGCGCTTGGGCGCAATCTTAGGCGTGATCAAGTATGAGAACCAGAAGGCATCAGGTCTCCTCCCGCTTAAGTATGGAAATTCTAAGCTCAAGCGTAGTTACGCTTAAACGAGAATATCTCACGCTTGAGCGTGATCGAACAAGCATGGGCACTGAATTTTCTATTGACCAATGGTACAATCCCAACTTATCCACTTCTGCATGTTTCTGACCACTCCTGCAAAGCCACTCAACAAGTTGGGGTTATGCTTAAGAGTGACAAAGGGAAGCTTAAGCGCGACTCCTCTATAATTAGAGTAGAAGAAGAGAGGAACATCATCAATTCATTCAGTTTTTATTCATTCATCAATCATTCATTCAGCTTCACTTTTCTCTCTTGTATTCTTTTCTTTCCCATATTTTGGAGTAAAAATGGAAGGCATAAGTAGCTAATTCCTTTATTGGGATTAGTTGTAATCCATTCAAACCCCAAGTAATGCTGCTGTAAGTTTTTCATATATATAACAAAATTTGATAGTTTTTGTATTTCATTCTACACTTAATGCTTGAAAGTACTGGATCATTATTTTTTTGTCTTTGGTTTTCTTAAGTATATTGGGAAATAACTTTTGAAAGCAGATCTCAATGAAATACTTGTTGTAAGTAGATGACCAGGGATAGTATCTAATGAAATGAACATCTAAACAATCGATCATTAATGCTGGAATGATTTCAAGGTGACTGAGGGATCATTATGTTGAAATCATTCTTATGAATTTTGTAGTCGAGGGATTGATGCAAATGACTTATCACTTTAAGTTATATACATGCAAACTTACATAGCTTACGTAAGGTGAGATGTGATGAAAAACCAATCCTAGTTTTCCAAATCTAATTTTTACCAAAACTCATTACTATTGTTCTTTACATTTATTACTTTCTGTTAACACTTTAAATTAGTATCCTTTACAACAAACCAAAACAAACTTCTTGTCAAATCAATTCAAAAACTAAGATCTTCAAGCTAACACCTCCTCAGTGGAATGACAACCCTTTTTTACTATAACTCTAGTGTTTAATCTTGGCACTAATCTTCCATTGAATCCATATTATACAAACTTGATTCTTTTATTAAAAACATCCTTTTCAACAAGATTCTGTGCAAGATCTGATAACATTAATCAAGTTAAACCATATCAAGCACTCTCTTATTGATCGAAATACAACCGTCTCTGAAAAACCATTTTCCCTCCACTATGCTATGTTGCCTTTAAATAACCCCTCTTTGTTGTCATGTCACCTTCTGCAACCTTTCACTTCTTTACAAACTTCTCTACAACTGCCACCTTTCTCTCTCTATCTCTATTTTTTGTGAACCCATTCTTCTCCTTTACCCTAACCTTTCATCTTCCAAAAGCTTCCCTTTTCTTTATAATGGTTGGCCTCTCCGTGAAAGATGTTGTTGAGTCTTGGTACTTTGATGTTGTTCAACACCAAGTTGAAGGACGAGACGTCATTGAAGAAATTGAAGGCATTGGCTAGACAAGTTTTTGCTTGGACAGAGAACTTTTCTCTCCCTCAGTGCTCTTAAGTTCTAGAGAACCATTTCTATGGATAAAGTGAAGAGTATTCTATTAGAAAAAAGTTTAAGCTCATGATTGAGCAGTTTGAACCCCATGAGATTTGTTAATAATGCACATCAAGACTCTTAGCTAAAATGAAATCTGTATTACTTGTTTGTCTAACATTTCTATTCAAGTGTGGCAGGAGTCCGTAGAGCTTCACTTGCAAAAGAAATAGGGAGTCTATAAAAGATCAATTCACTTCTGAAGTATGTAAAGAAGTCTGTACCTCACTCAAGCTTTAATGGATCCAGTCATTATGTATCTTCAGACCATTAGAAGATTATTCTTCAGTCTTCAAGAAGATCTGTGACTCTTTGAGTTCTTAAAAAGGATCTTTCCTTTCCAAATATGAACTTACAATAATTTTCGCATGTCCTCTCTGAAGCTATCATTAAAATGGTAGTCAACAGAAAAGTTAAAGGTTTTTTGTCACGTATTAAGAAAACTACCTCACATGTCTCACGGTGTCAGAAAAGTTGAACCTGATTAGAATGGACAGCCTAAGGTCAACTGTTATAGAGTGTACGTGTTTTCCTAAAGTACATAAGCAAAAAGGATCTTTTGCTGAAGACTTTTGAAGTTACCTAGATAAGGAAACTTCTCTAAAGCATGTGCCTACAATTTCTGACAGTAAAATCCTCAAGAGACCAACATCCTTCAAAGTTGAACTAACAGATATTTTTTAAAAAGACTATAAATACAAGAAGCTTTTAGAAACAGTGACAGTGACACTGTTTAACTTGCTGCTTGAACACTCTCTTGTTTCTCTCTTTAGAAACCTAAGTCTATAAGGCTTTTCTTGAAAGTTTCTAAGTTCTTATATTCACTACTTAAGTCCTGTATGTAGTTCTGCTTAATGTAGACTGTGACTTGTAGTAGTTTGTAGCTCAGTGTACCTTGTAATCATTTCATATCTTTGTACACTGAGTTATTTGATTATAACTTTAAACACTCTCTCTACCATCACTGTGTATTTTCTAGTGTGTTGCCAGAATCTATTTGTGTTAGGAAACACTGTGGCCTGAAGAGGCTTTTGGAAGAATACTTGGGTTTTTAGCCAGGAGTGGCTAGCGTCAAGAATACTTAGGATAAGCCAGGAATGACTAGAGTCAAGAATACTTGTGCACTAGCCTGGTGTAGATTGTAAAGATGTTTTACACTAGTGAAAATCCTTCGGGCTGAAGGGACTGGACCAGCTTCCATGTTAGAAGTTAACTAGGATAAATTTTTGTTATGCATTTTTCTTATCCTTTATCTCCAGTCTGTTATAATCATCTTTCACTTAAGTGGTCTGTACGTAAATTAGTGTGAAAAAGAGTTTAAGACTTATTCAACCCCCCTTCTAAGTTTAACTCTGTACCATCATTTAGTATCAGAGCTTGTCCTTTTGGGGTTGATTACTCTCACGAGTAAAATGGTACAAGATCCATGGCCTCATTTTCTCAAAGATTAGATTATTCTAGAAGGAGCATCCTCAAGCATACCACCTACTTTCTTTGATGAGGATTATCCTTACTGAAAAGACAGGATGGAAATGTTCATCAAGTCCACTCAATATTCCTTATGGGGAATAATCACTAAAGGTGATGAACCAGCTCCCACTGATGATAAAGGAAAGCCTATCCAAAAAGATAAATGGGCTGCGGCTGACACTAAAAAGATGGAATCTAATGCCAAAGCTAGATTTCTCTTAATATATGCTTTGAGTAAATCTTAGTACAATAAAGTGTACAACTACAAAATAGCAAAAGAAATCTGGGATGCCTTGCAGCGCAACTCTGGAGGTACATCAAATGTCAAAAGGTCTAAGAAGATTCTTGTGACCAAGAAGTATGACAACTTCAAGATGGAAGACCATGAGTCTATAGACCAAATGTTTGGAAGGTTCCAAACTCTCCTTAACAAGCTTAAAGCCCTTGGATCCATGTCCTCCACTAAAGACATCAACGTAAAGCTTTTGGGACGTCTATTAGAAAAGTTTGATGCCAAGTCTGCTGCTCTGGAAGAAGCTAAAGATCTTATTACTCTCACTATAGATAAACTTCTTAGTGTTCTAAGAGTTTATGAGATGAAGCTTAGCCAAAACAAAGTGTCCAAGCCCTCATCCTCAAAGGAAATTGCCCTAAATTTTGAAGAGACTCCCAGGAGAAGCAAGGAGATAAGAGTTGAGGAATCAACTGGCTCAGAACTTGTAACTGACAAAGAGAAGGAGGACACTGATGGGGAGTTGGCTCTAGTAACCAAAAGATTCCACAGACTTCTGAGAAAGAATAATGGTGGAGGAAGGTTCATCAAAAGAGAACCTAAAGGTAAAAGTTCCTTTAAGTTTAAAATAGACAAGTCTACTATAGAATGTTTCAATTGTAGGAAACCAGGATATATGAAGGTTGAATGTCCTCTCATGAACAAGGATAGAAATAATAGAAAAGAAAAGAAGAAATTCTTTAAGAAGCAAAAAGGTCTCATCACATAGGATGATGAAGATCAACTGGCTCTAGTGAGTCTAAAGAAGAGGCAAAAATTGTTTAAATATGTCTTATGACAAATACAGATTTAGAATTTCAGTCATGCTCAAATGAGTCTGAGTCTTAAGAGGTAAACGATTCTGAACTTCAAGAAAGCTATGAAGCTCTTTTCAATGACTTTTCAATTCTTTTGAAAAATTATAAATTATTGAAAAAGAAATAGTCTGAAACTATTTCTTCATATGAAGATAAAATATCTAAATTGAAGAAAAAAGATTCAGACCAAAAATCTCTTAAGGAACGTAATAAGAAAGAAAGGATAAATCTTGAGGAGATACACATGCTTAAGAAAGAAAATGAATTTCTAAAAACTGAACTTAACAGTTTAGACTCCTGTTGTATCTCACAAGGTAAAGAAATCAAGTCTCATTAATAGGAAGTAAGTTCACTTACTGCACACCTGGCAAAGTTTGTCAGTGGAACTGAAAATCTTTATAAACTTATGGGAAGATCAAAAGAAAGTTCCAAAAAGGCTAGTCTAGGTTTTGTTGAAGAAATATATTCGAGAGTAAAGAATACTCCATCTTCATCCTTCCAATCTAAACATAAGCATATCAAATACAAGTATTGTAAGAAGCATTATCATGTTATTAAGGATTGTTTGAAATTGCATTTTGGGCCTGAACATAAACATGCTAAATGTAACTACTACAAAAGACATGGTCATGTGATTCAAGACTATCCAAAGAGAAAAAGGAAAAGTGTTGAAACTACTAATCATTCAAGACCCAAAAAGTTTTGGGTACCAAAGGCAATGATTATTCCTATTTCAGAAATGCTTAAGGACAAAAGCAAAGTAACACTTTTAGTATTTGGACAATGGGTGCTCACATCACATGACAGGTAAAAGGTATATGTTCCTAAACTTAGAATAACTTGAAGGAGGAAAAGTCACCTTTGGAGGAAACCAGTCTGGATGTATCACTAGGATTGGTAAAGTGGATAAAATTCCTTCCCTTGTAATTGAAAATGTTTATTTTTTAAAGGTCTGAAACATAATCTACTAAGCAAAAGTCAATTTTGCGATAGTGTTATAAAGTTTCCTTTGATAAAGAAAAGTGTACAATCATCAATGCTGATAGAACTACTCTTTTCTTAGCCAACACACACAACAACCTTTACAAGGTTGATTTGGGTGAGTTGGACAGTCAAAATGTAACATGTCTCTTTTCTTCATCTGAAGAGAAGTGGATCTAGCACAAGAAGCTTGGATAAGTTAGCATGAAACATATTTTAAAAATTAATAGAAAAGGGTTAATCAAGGGACTTCCTAGAATTTCATTTAATGGAACCCAACCCTATAAAGCATGTCAAAAGGGAAAACAACATAAAAACTCTTTTAGAAACAAAGATGTTATTTCAACGACCAGACCATTTGAGCTGTTACATTTGGACTTGTTCGGACCATCCCAAATCTAGAGTCTTACTGGTAAAAGATATAGTTTTGTCATTGTTGATGATTTCACCAGAATGATATGGGTTTATTTCCTAGCCCACAAAGACGAGTCTGCACAAGTATTCAAGATTTTCTATAAGAAAATCCAATCTGAGAAAGGAATCTCTGTTGGTACAATAAGAAGTGATCATTGAAGAGAATTTGAAAATGAAATTTTCAAAAAGTTTTGTAATAAATTTGGTATCTCTCACATTTTCTTCTCTAAGAACACCTCAATAGAATGGTGTTGTGGAAAGGAAAAATAGGAGTCTGTTGGACATGGCTAGTACCATGCTCTGTGAAAATGATTTACAAAAATATTTTTGGACTGAAGTCGTAAGAACTTCTTGTTACACTCAAAACAGAGTCTTTATTAGGCCAATACTGAATCAGACTCCCTATGAATTATGGAAGGGAAGAAAACCTAACATTTCATATTTTTACCCTTTTGGATACACATGCTATATCCTAAACATAAGAGATCAACTTGGAAAGTTTGACTCTAAGTGTGACAAAGGTATTTTCATGGGTTATTCAAATACATCAAAGTCTTACAGAGTCTTTAATACAAGGACTCAGAATATTGAGGAACCAAGGTATGTGAGATTTGATGATCTAACAAAGACTGACAAGAAATTGACAGATCTAAATAGTGATGATATAGGTATTATGCAATCTGAGGATAACCTGAGCCTTCAGATTCAGCAACTCCTCAACCAGTAGAATTAGAACAACAGACAATGCCAAAACCAGAAAAACCAAGAGATTGGAAATTCAAGGCTTATTATCCTTGAGACCTCATCATTGGAGATCAAGTTGAAGGATTCTGAACCAGATCAAGGATCTAGAATCAATCAACAATGGCATTAGTTTTAGATTTTGAACCTAAAACCATTGATGAAGCTTTGAAGGATCCAGATTGGATTATCGCCATACAAGAAGAACTAAACCAGTTTGAAAGAAATAAGGTCTGGACCTTAGTTCCAAGACCAAAGAACAAGAGCATCATTGGAATAAAATGGGTACTCAAACAAACTGGATGAAGATAGAAAAGTTGTCAGAAATAAGGCAAGGTTGGTAGCACAAGGCTACAATCTATAGGAAGGTATAGACTTCATTGAAACCTTTGCTCCTGTAGCTTGACTTGAAGCTATAATGATTTTACTTGCCTTTGCTGCTTTTAAAGGAATAAAATTATATCACATGGATGTTAAGAATGCTTTTCTAAATGGTTTTATTGAAGAAGTTTTTATGAAATAGCCTTCTGGGTTTGAAGACAAATTCTTAGAAAATCATGTCTGCAAACTTAGTAAAGTTATGTATGGTCTAAAATAAGCACCTAGAGCTTGGTATGACAGACCTAATTCTTTTCTCAAATCAAAAGGCTTTACTAGAGTAAAGGTTGATACAACTTTGTTTAGAAAAGGTTCAAATAAACACTTTATTATTGTACAAATTTATATGGACGATAATGTCTTTGGTGATACAAAAGAAAGTCTGTGTAAAGATTTCATAAAAACTATGCAGGCTGAATTTAAGATGAGTATGATGGGTGAACTCAAACTTTTTCTTGGTCTGCAGATTAAATAGATGGATGATGGAATTTTTATTCATCAACAAGATTATACCAAAGAGTTACTCATAAAATTTAAAATAGCTTATGCCAAACCCATGAGTACTCCAATGCATCCAAATTGCACTATAAATAAAGATAAGTCTAGTATATCAATTGATCAGACTCTTTACAGAGGAATGATTAGATCACTATTGTATTTAACATCTAACAGACCATATATAATGTTTAGTATGTGTGTGTGCCAAATATCAAGCAGACCCTAGGGATTCATACCTATCTGCAGTGAAAAGGATTCTAAGGTATCCTGTGCAAACCAGTAATCTTGGGTTGTTTTATAAGAGAAGAAACTCTTTCTCTTAGTGTGGTTTTTGTGATACAGATTTTGTAGGTGATAGAATAGACAGATAAAGCACAAGTGGTGGATGTCACTTTCTAGGAAACAACTTAATTTCATATAGTAGTAAGAAACAAAACTCAATAGGTCTTTCAATAGCTGAAATAGAATACATGTCTGCAGCAAGTTGTTGTTCTCAACTCTTATGGATGAAGTATCAGCTAGAGGATTACTGATAGCTAAACGGCAAGTGCACAGGGTATTGTAGTAATAAAAATATCATTCCCATAGATATTGTTCTTAATTACTAGTTCTTGCAGCGGTACAATTATATAGACAATTCTAAAAATCGCTTTAAGTGTAGAAAATCTAAAAATCTAAATAAACTGGAAATTGTAGAACTTTAAACTCTTTCTTCTTAATTTGGATTTTATGATAGTTAACCTCTTGGGTTTTAGGCATGTGTCATGTATTAATTTTACCTAGGTCTTGTCTCTTTATGAATTCATGTTCTAAGGTGAGATTTCCTAATTTAATTAATGCTTTCCTCTTAGAACTTCATTAACATGTCCAATTAATAAAGAACCGTGTTTGATTTATTATTTAAACTTATTAAGAATGGTGAAATCCCTATTAGCCTTGAAGTGTCATACCCACTTTCGTGACCCATAACCCCTAAGTCCAAATTCATGTGTTTCAAACAACCAGTTAATCTTTCAACTATCCCAATGTTTAGGTTCAATTACGCCTATCTCTAGGTCATCAAAAGCATTATATTCATGGAATTTGAATAGAAATAAGGGTTTCATAAACAAAAAGTAATACGATTAAAGCAATACATAAACATGTGACATCCTAACCCAAGATTTAAATTTAGTTACACATGCCAAATTTAATACAACCCATGATAGGGACCATGTTCAGAAGATTACAACACTTTAAAGAAAAGATTCAGAGAGAAGAAGAAGAAGAAGAAAAGGAACAAGCTCTCACTCTAAAATCCTTTAAATATTCTTAAATTGGATGGTAGATGCCAAAGATCCTTTGTGTTTTCCCTTTTTTTCAAAAGCTCTAAGAATCCCCAGAGTTCTATCTTTTTTCCCTCTTGTTCTCTGTCAAAAACTATCCAAGAAATTTCCCCCTCTTCTGTAAAAAAACTGCTCTAAATATAGTAACTTCCCATTAATCTGGACGACCTACTGGCAATGGGAATTTCCCACTGGTAGTGGGTCATGACTCTGTTGCTCAAAAATCACATTTTTATGACAACAGGGAAAACCCACTAGTAGTGGGTCACGAAACGATGAAGCCCACGGCCAGTGGGAATTTCCCACTGGCAATGGGTTTTTGCTGTCTTAATTTTAATGCGTGTTTAGCTTAAAGTCAGATTGATTCATCATCAGTAGGTTTTTAAAAACCTTGCCAAAACATATTTTTGAAGCATGTTAAGTCTCGGGAGAGTTCTACTTCATTATATCCTTTGTTAATGGTGCGAAATGGCTCCAAATCTCATGATTCTTCATTCGAGTTCCTCTCCTATACACTTCAAGAATCCTTAAATTTATGCATAAAAAAGGCTATATCATTTCATACAAAGCCTTGAGTCGATTCATACGAAGCCTTGAATCGATTCAAGACTTACTGGATTTACTGTTCCTCAATTTCACAATGCTTAAATCAATTTATACAGGGTTTGAATCGATTTAAGGCCCTCTATTTTCACTGTTTTGGGCCCTAAGCACGTATGAATCAATTCAAGGGGGTGTGAATCAATTCACCACCCTCTGTTTGTCAAATTTTGAGATTTTAGGATGCATGAATCGATTCATGCAAGGCTGAATCGATTCATGGCCCTGTTATGGCCACTATTATGCTGTTTTCCCAACTGTTGTAATCCCTTTGCTATTTTTGGCCTGTTTGGGCATCTTAATGGCATTTTTGGCCTTTGACTTCTGCATGAAAGTTATAGTGTTACGGAGGTGTGAAAATTGGTCTCACTTCAATTGGAGTTTTCTAACTCTCATGAGGTGTAAAATACCAGACCTACTACATTATAAAACTCAAGTTTGAGAGGGTTTTGAACCCAATTGTTTATGATTGCCAAATTGGGACTAATAAGTGATATTTGTGACATGTCCCTCTATTTTTGAGACTAAAAATAAACCTTTCACATGTCTCAATGTTGAAATTTTTCATGGGCTCATTATTGCCCAAAACCCCTTTTTATTATGTAAAAACAAGAGATTTTATTAGGGGTATGTGATTTGTTGTGTGTCTTGGTGGTGCTGATGTTGATCTCATATATTGAGAAAATGTGTATATGACCTAAATCATGTTATGAAAACATCAATGTCCACCACCATTGATGTGATATAATAATTGATAATGAAAAGCAAATGTTGTGGTTATATGACACACCTTGTGTGAAAATGAAATTAATGAGGGGACAATTGAATGACAATGTGTTGTGAAAATCAATGAATTTGATATGATGTTGATGATGATTAAAAGTGGATGATGCCACATGATCTGTCCTGAACCGGGGTCAAGAGATCAGGTGTCGGGCCAGTCATAAATAATGAGAAGATTATGTCTCTGAAGACCGGTTATATGAGTATCCAGTCTATATATCCGATGTCTCTGTATGAAGAGAGCGGTCTGGGCGTCCTGGAGGTCCTTCACACTGTCCTCATGCGTTGATGTGGGCGAAAGGTGGTGTCACCTGTGAAGATTCTCCGACGCTCAAGTCAGTAATCATATTCCAAGTGAGGAATGTTTTCAGATAATAATTGTAAATCGAAAGGAAGTCGTCGAGAAGAAGTCATCCCCCTCTCCATCAAATGAAGAGAGTTCTTATACCTGATTGGCTCGATATACGAGGACTTGCTAGTGGGAACCACTCACATCCATTATTAAATAAATTATTATTTAATGTACACTTGCCAGTATGATTAAGTCGAGTGGCTATTTTATATTGAGCGTAGAGATAGTAGGACTAGCCTTAGGGAACAAGTTGATCATTTCCAGGAGCAGATTATGGCTCGTCGCGTGGAAAATGGAATCTTTGTCCTTATCCCTGTAGCAATGCCTTTTGTCTTTCAGATGGTGACGTATGTGTTATCCGATATGCATGGAGTTATCCTGGACAACCGGTATAGGGAGAACGCCTGATACGGATTTAGAGTCCGGATGTATACCAATGACACCGGTAACACGTTGGATAGCTGATAAAGATGTTGAAATATATCTTGTAGAACGGATACCGGTATCGAGATCATATGTCCCCTAGCTTGTGTGAGGGACTGTGTAATTTTTCACATAAGCAATACAACCTGCGAGAAGTCTGGATGCCGGTATACTCATGGAGAAAATGTTTTCCCACATGTGTATTGTTCAACATTATTATGTCATGAGGAACTGTTCTTCAGATAAAAGATCCGTTGTCATAATGTCATTACAACAGAGCCAGACAAAGATTCGTTGTATGAGAATCCCAAAAGTTTTTTAAAACTTGAGACTCTTGAAATTCGAATAGTGGCTGTAAGGCATAAATTACGTCGCATGATTAGGCATTAAATGCCTTTAAACACGTGTACGAGTAATTATTGCGTTGGATCCGTGTGTTTCAATAACCGTCGCCTGGGGCTTAATGGGCTTAAAATTTTTAAGACTTGTGGGCCCATTGGAGAGGCCGTGAATCGATGTTGTTTTGGCGCTCATGAATTTGAAACAATTATGTCGTTTAAATTGTAAATCGATGCGTTTAGTCATGAACGACATAACCCCAAGAGTTGGTAGTCGATCCTCTTCGTTTCTTATAAAAGAAACACTTAGTAAATTCTGAGAATTACTTGTTTTTGAATCCTTAACAACACTCTGCAGAGATTTCATAGAGACGCCTGCTATTTGTTTTACGAAGCTCTTTCTGTCTTCACATTTCTTGCTATCTTAGGTAACCATTTTCTTTCCTCTGTTAGTTTCATCTTCCATTTCTCTATTTTTCTTGAATAAATGTGCCCTAGGAGGGGGAGATTAGTTTCCCGCAACCCTAACCACCGTGGGGGAAGATCCCTGTGATTCTTCCAAGGGTTGAGTCACGTCGCTCAGAAAGGGGATTGTACTCACGGCGGAGAGTGACTTTTCCCTCCTCAGAGTTGTCCTCTGATATGGTCGCTCTTCAGATAGTGAGGTGAGTAATGACTATTACCCTTCTGACGATGTGACTTTTTATCGTAGAGCAAAGATTTTTGCCCACACGATTCGGACGATGACTGGAGAAGGAACTGCTGGAGATCAAATTGTTCTGAGAACAACGGAAGGCTTATGCAATGTTATTGCTCATCGACTAAACTGGGAAGAACCTCAGGCCAAGTGGCCCTTCTGCTGGGTAGCTGATGAATTTAAAAACTTAATTTCTCATCATGCGAATGAGGAAGGATCTTAAATTCAGCCAAGGTTCATAGTTTATATAGAGAAGGAGATGAAAAATGGTTCAGGGTGTTTGCACCGCTGCTTACAGAACGGATTTGCCATGTCGTCCCGGATGAACGTTCTGTGTACATGCATATTTTTTATTTCATTACCTTGGAGTCCGTTTTCCCTTAACCGAATTTCAGATGGGTGTGTTAAGGTTCTTAGATTGCACACCCTCTCAACTTCATCCCAATGGTTAGGGACTTATCCGTGCTCTAGAAGTATTGGGTGACTATTTCAACTTCACTCCTTTCGTGGCGATGCTGTTCTATTATACACAGGTAGTTCGGAGGGCTAACAAAAAAGGCGGTGTAAGTTTAGTCACACTCCGAACTCTGTGTTCCTTCGTGAACTTCGAATCTTACACCGATTCGGCTAAAGTTGATGGGAAGTCTTTCAAGTCTTTCTTTACCTGAATATCGATTAAAAAGAATAAGCCCGTCTTCTGGAAGAATGAAGAGGGTTTTAATAAATTTCCTCTGAGCTGGACTCACGAGCACTTTCTTCTGACCTCCCAAGCGTACTACACTCATCAATCTGAACTATCTACCGAATTGGCAATAGTGTTATTTGCCCTTGAAGCTTACACTACACGCTTCAAAGCATTTTTTTGTAGACGTCTTTTGAGTAGTTCGAGTAAAGTTCGAGATGAATATTTACGTAATTCTCGTTTTATTTCCTTTTTCCTCCTTTGTTAATTGTATTGAGCATTTCTTTGTTGCTAATGTGTTTTATTTATGCATGCAGGTGAAATAGAGCAAAAATCTCCAGACCTGTATAAGCTGAAATTCTTGAAAGCAGGAGGGAAATTCGTGGCTGGTGAGAATGAAATTCAACCAAAGAGGAATTCTATGAAATTCCGTTCTGAATCAATTATCCTGACCTCGAAAGCAGAAGGGGAGATTCCGTTGGTGGAGGGAGATTCAGCTGGTGTTGGTGCAACTGCGGATCAGCCCAAAATAACAGAGAAGAGGAAGAAGATCAAGAATGACCCTTCAGGAATACCTTCACCGAAGAAACACAAACCTTCAACGAGTTCGGAAAGAACAAGGGCCTCCAAAGGTAAAGCTGTAGAGACATCGGATACAGCTAGAGTTTCTTCCGGACTCCACAAGGGTATTCTTTTCAGGGTCCTTGGATCAAGTCTGATCTCTTCCCCAACTGCTTCATTCCTCACCCCATTTCTATCATACCAGGGGCCAACTCCAGCAATCCTTCCTCAGCCGCTCTATAAACTCCGGCCCACACTAGAACCTAAAGAGATCAAAGAGGCATGTGAGGCTAGAAAATGGCAGCTAACAGAACTCACAAGGCTGCTTAATTCACTCAGCCTGTTAGCTGATGATGCTACTGAGGTAGATAGGCTGAGTGATAAAGTAGAATAGCTGAACCTCTCAGCAGAGAAAGATAAGGCTGCTGTGAAATTAGCTGAGGATCGCCTGACCAAGTCTAAGGAGTACGGAGATCTCATAAACAAGGAGAATCTCAAACTCAAAAGCACGGTTAAAGACTTGGAGGGCCAGCTGGCAGAGAAGGAAGAAATGTTTGATAAGCTAAAAGAAGAACTCCGTAGCAGTCAGGCTAAACAAGCTGAACTTGAAGATAAAAGCCAAGCTGCTGCGGAGGACTATTTTAAACAAGCAGAGGAGTGGTCCCAAAAGGAGAAGAAGTTTCTTCTTGAAATTGAGGGATTGAAGGCTGGGAGCATGGAATCCCAAGGGACGGAGGGAGAACTTCTGAGGTTGCGAGAAGAATTGGCTGTAGCCAAAGCTGAGGCAAAGGAAGCCATTGATATATGCAGCCAAGTTGCTGAAGAATCCTTCAGCCTAGCCATACGCCAAGTTTTCTACCGTAACCCCACTGTGACACTTAACCTCTATGCTATGGATCCGTTCTATAAATTCCATGGAGGGAAGCTAGTCGCAGTGGTTGAAGATCGTTATGAAGATCCTCCAGAGTCCTTGTACGGCTTGCCACCTCTTCCGAAGGGTCAGAGCATGGAGTCAGATTCCGCTGTTCTAGCGTCGGAGGGCGTCTCATCTGAAGGAGGTGCGAAGGCACCTGAAGAGAAAGCTCTGGAAGAAATCCCTAAAGAAGGGTCACAAGACTTCGGAGAAGGAGAGGGACAGAAAAAGCCCCAAGAGTAGATTCCCCTTCCATAGTCTTGTTTAGCATGTATAGAGCTGTGTTCCGGGATCAGCTCCGGTTTTGATTAATTTTGAACAATACACATGTAATTTGCCTTTAATGAAAGAATAAAATTCCTCTCAGGCATTGTTTTCAATACTTCATGTAGAATAGTATAACTTAGATGTATTTGTTATACTTTTATCGTTTCAGTATTCAATAACCCGTTAGTGTGATTAATCTTGAGGTCGGATGGAAATAATTGCCTCAAAAAATTAATCAATTCATTCGAAATAGATAAGTTTTAGAACGGAGAATTATATACATGAATACTGTCCCCAAGTATAAGTATGTTAAGGAATAGGTACCTGTCATAGGGCATTACCCTTAATTCTTTTGGGGAGAGAAGAAGTCGATCCGTTGTTCACAACAGTGGTGTCACAGGACGGATGACTAGTATTAATTCGTATTGTTCTCACTGGAGGGAAAAACGTCATCCATTGTGAAAGTACTATTCCAAGCTTAGGGAACTACAAAAATACATAAAGATGATGGTTGGATCTTCCATCATAAGGATAATGATGGGAATTGTCCATGCCAAGAGTTACATCATCAAATCACAGAATAGGTGATTGAGATCATCCGTCCTGGGGAAATACATCTCAATCGTAAGAGTACGGATTGAGTCTTCAAAAACTTCCATCATAAGGATGATGATGGGAATTGTCCGCGCCAGGAGTTATATCATCAAATCACATAATGGGTGATTGAGATCATCCGTCCTGGGGAAATACATCTCAATCGTAAGAGTACAGATTGAGTCTTTAATTACATCATCGAATCCGGTATCAAGACAAGATCATAACTCTACTTGTCCCCTAGCTTGTGTGAGGGACTAGTAAAGTTGCTCATATAAGCTACGTCGTTTGCAGTAGGTCTAGATACCGGTTCATATATGTCGGTAAAATATTTATTTAACATGCGCTGGGTTTTGCATTACGTTGTCATGTAAATATCCGTCCTAGGAACAAAGGCTTCGTTGTCATAGCGCTCCTTACGACGGATTCAGACAGAGATTCTTTTTGCGAGAATCCCAAAAGTTTTTGAAACTTACAACCTTTGGTATTTGAGTAACAGTTGCAACATTTCTCATGATCAGACATTTAATGCCTCTAAGCACGCGGGCGAGCCATTATTGCTTTAAAAGCGCATGTCTTTGTAACCGTCACTCAGGAGTGTTATGGGCCTAAAATTCAAATTTTGAGGCCCATTTGAGAGGCCTTTTGACGAATCGACGCTGCTTTCGCGCCTTAGGGTTTGAAACAACAGCCTTGTATTTACGAAAAGGTGTCGTTTGGTGGTAAATGACATAACATTTGAACCGGTAATTGAGTCTCTTGACCCCTTATAAGAGGAGTACTTAGTGAATTCAGAAATCACTCAATCTTGCTTCCCTAACGAAACTCTGCAAAAATTTCGAGAAGACATTTTTGTTTGCTTCTGTGAAATTTGATTCACCATCCTCTTCTTTGTTAGGTAACCTTTTCCTTCGTCTCCTCGTGTTTTCCTTAAGTTTTCTAAATGTCTGGGAGAGGTTATACTGGCTCGAGCCATGTTGGCCCTAGGGTAAGAGGAGGAAGAGCCTTGTCTTGAACTCCTACAAGTCGTGGTGGGAGGATCCCTATGATCTCCTACTCAAAGCCACTTCATTCAGAGAGGGAGGCGTCGCCCTACACAAGGCAAAGGGTGATAATACCCTCTTCAGAATCCTCTTCTAGTGAGAGTGAGGAGAGCGCTGATTTATATCTCTCTGATGATGTGAGTTTTTATCGCAGTGTGAAGGCTTTTAAATTAGCTCTACAGAAGATAAGTGGAGAAAGCACCTCTAGTAGCGGAACACCATCTCAACAGTATATCCTGAAGACGGCTTCTAGACTGTGTAATGTAGTCGCACACCGGATTGACTGGGTAAAGTTCCGAAAGATGCGTCCATATTGCTGGGTGGCGGATGAATTTCGCGCCACACCGTCTATCCACACCAAGAAGGACGGAGCAAGGTTGGAGCCTCGGTTCACAGTCTTTAAAAAGGAACAACACAAGGAGCATTTTATGGTGTTGGCTCCCCTTCCCTCAGAGCGGATATGCTACACACCAGATGAGAGATCTATTTATATGTACAATTTCCTTTTCTTGAACTTGGGTGTACGCTTTCCTCTGACAAAGTTCCAAATGGGGATTTTGAGATTCTTGGACTGCGCCCCTTCTCAACTTCACCCCAATGGATGGGGGTTGATCCGTTCTCTAGAAGTGCTTGGGGAGCACTTCAACTTCACGCCAACGGTCGCTATGCTCTTTTATTTCACGCAAGTAGTTTGTTGTGCAAATAAGCAGAGCGGAGGAGTAAGCTTGGTGACCCCGTACTCACTCCAGGATTGTCAACTTCGAGTCCTATACTGACTCCACCAAAGTTGACAGGCGTTCTTTCAAATCCTACTTCACCAGGATCCGTATTAAGCCTGATGATCCAATTTTTTGGTTAAATAAAGAAGGAATAAATGAATTTCCTGTGGCCTGGACCCACGAGCATTTCTTATTGACCTCCAAAGCTTATTATACTGATGAGGCTGAGTTATCCCCTACTTCTGTCTCCGTTCTCTTTGCTCTTGAGGCATACACCGCCGCACACAAATCCTTTTCCTGTTGGCATTTGTTAGGATCAAAATCTACCCGCGAGGAATACTTGCGTAATTTTCTGTTATTTCTCGTTGTTGTCTTTCTTTTTTATGTCTTGAAATCTTCTATTACTGATAGCCTTCTTATTTGATTGCGTAGTTGAAATTGAAGCTGAATCATCGGATATGGAAAAATTAAAAGCGCTCAAGGCTGGCGGGAAATTCGTTGTAGCTGAAAACAGTATTCAGCCAAAACAGAATTCCAAGAAGGCTACTGTTGAAACCATAATCCTCACTTCATCCGCTGGTGACGACATTCTGTTGCTTGAGGGCAGATCTGTAAAGCCTTCCTCCGGTGTTAAGGATAAGAAATCTGGAGAGAAGAGGAAAAAGGCAAAAAATGACTCCTCTAAGCAGGCGGAGTCACAACCTCCTCCTAAAAAGCCAAAAAGTTCTGAAGGAGGAGCTGATTCTGGGGCTCCTAGAGGAAAGAAGGTAGAAGGGCCCACACCGAATGCCCTAAGTAACACTGCTACCTCCGGCGCCAAACCAATAACCACTTATTATGCGTCCAAGGTCTCTTGCCCCCCTCCGAGCAACTCCAATCTTGCCCCATACTTAGTGTATGAGGGTCCAGTGCCTCAGTGCATCCCCGATTCGCCCTACAAGCTGAAAAATACACTGGAGCCTGAAGAAATAACACAAGCTTATGACGCCGAACAGTGGCAATTGGTAGAACTGTCTGGTCTCCTAAGATCGGTTCACAGGCTGGCAGAAAATGACGAGGAACTTAGCAAATTGATGGGCAAGGTTAATGACCTTACCGTTACCTCGACCAAGGACAGAGCGAATATTCAGCGCTTGAAGAGTCAGTTGAAGGCTTCCAAGGAGTATGGGGAACAAAAGGATGAAGAGATCTCTAGGCAGAGATTCATTATTAAAGAGCTAGAGGCCAATTGCTTGATCAAAAAAAGGCCAATTCCGACCTCCATGCCAGCCTCTGTACGGAGAAGGAGCATTCTGCCAAGCTGGGAGAGGAGTTGAAAGCAAACAAGTACATCTACTCCCAAGGGGCTGAAGACTTGGCTCGTAGGGAAAAGGAGTTGCTCTTGGAGATTGAAAACTTAAAGTTGGCGAGTCCGAATGACGACGTCACAGCTTTGAAAGCGGATCTGGTTGCTGCCAATGCCAGAGCGGAAGAGGCTCTGAATATTTGTGTCCAAGCAGTCAAGGAATCTTTCGGGTTGGCTGTACATCAGATTCTCCACCGAAATCCTAAAGTGGAACTTAATTTGAATGATATTAATCCGTTCTATGAGTTTCATGGAGGGAAACTCGTGGCTGTTGTCGACGATCGTCAGGAGGATCCGCCAAACACTAAGTACGAGCTGGCTCCTCTCCCCGAAGGCCAACCAATGGAGCCTTCTCTCCTGGTCCCTATCTCCAAGCGGCCCAAAAATGAAGGAACAGGTGTTTCTACTGTTATAGATGAGGTTGCTGGTGATAGGGGGTAAGGTCGGAGGTAAAGGCAAAGGAGAGGGCGGAGAGACAAGCCAAAAGAAATAGCGGCTTCTTTATTACTTTTATTGAATCAATTTCGCCGTGTTCAGGGATCAGCTCCGGATTTTAGTCAGTCACTCATGTATTTCAGGATTTTATCAATGAAATGACAACTTCCTTTATATGTCTGTTTATTGAAAATAATTTAAATAGAATCGTTGTATGCGTAATGAATCAGTCCGGATTTAGATATGTAGAATCTAAAACAGAGAATAACATACAATTACTGTCCCCATGTGTGGGTACTTTAATAACAAAGGCTTGGTTTGGTAGAAAAGATAGAACTTATCAATCTTACATAGTATTGAAATTGTAGTGTGACGAAGTCGTTTACTTAAATCACAACATTTGGCATACACAAGCTTAGTAAGAAGAGTACCTTAATCTTTGATGATTAGGCTTTTGATTATAAGTACCATAATGGGGGTTTCCCTCATGGGGAAACACGTTGTCATCATGAAGATGGTTTGCAGTATTAGTCCTGAGGGGAAGTAAATACTCGTTAACCGTTAGATATTGTCCCCAAGCATTATTGAGTGATTGGTTCCGAGTGAAAATTTGACTCTGAATGAGTGATCCCGAGCAAATATTCGACTCTGAGTGAGTGACTCTGAGTGAGATTGGTTCTGGCCGTGTCACCTGGGACATTCCATTACCTGTAATCTCCTCGTGTGGTTGGGTAAAAATATATACACGTTATCCGAGCCTTATTTTTGTGTAGAGGACGTGTGCTTTGTCTTGAATAAATTCCGAGTGATACTTCTGAGTGGAAGCTCTTCCGAGTGATAGCTCCGAGTGGAAGCTCTCAGATTAATTCTTTCTAGGTGGAAGGCTCCAATTGATCCTTCCTAGGTGGAAGATTCCGAGTGATCCTTCAACGGCGCTCGGTTTAATTGTACCAACCACATTCGAAGTTCAGTTTTGTCATACAATCCGAATCTTCATTCGGGTTTGAAGTTTCCGAGTGCAACTTTCCTGAGTGGGGTATGTTCCCGAGTATGACACTTCCGCGTGGGATTGCACTGGCTGAAACTTTTCTGAATAGGATATCCCCATGTGAAGCATTTCTAAATGGGACATCACCGAGTGAAATGTCTCTGATTCCCACGTGGCACAGCATCGAGTGGAGAATTTCCGGGTGAAATCCTTCTGGACAGATAAAGACTTTGACTTGGAATGAGTACGTCTCGAGTAGAGACATTCCCGAGTAAATAATTCCGAGTGAAGAATTCCCAGGGGAAGTACTTCTGGGCGATTTCAACAATAAGAATGATGATTGATTCTTCTGCAACGTTTGGCAAAACTCAGTAGTCGTTGGAGTTCGATAATAAGTACTTGGAGTTCAATTCAATCCTAGAATCCAAGTCTTCAATTGGGGTTCGGTTTGATCCTACAACCCATGTCTTTAATGGCATTCGGTTTAATCCTACTAGCCTTCTTCAATCGGTGTTGGATTTTACCCATTCACTGGCCTTCTCAATCTACTCGGGGTTTAGCGTGGCCTTAAAGAAGGACCAACTTACTGTGCCCAAGCCTTCACTGACGTTCGGCCAAACCTACTAGTCGTACTTGGAGTTCAGTTTAATCCTACAATCCGAGCCTTCAATACGGGATTCAGATCAGGGCTAATCCTGAACCTACTGCGCCCGTTACTCGGGGTTCAGAGTGGTCTTGAAGAAGAACCAGCTTACTACGCCCAAGCTTTCACCGACGTTCGGTCAAGCCTACTAGTCGTACTCAGAGTTTGGTTTAATACTACAATCTGAGCCTTTAACGGTGTTCAACCAAACTTACTAACTGTACCTAGAGTTCAGTTTAATCCTACAATCTGGGCCTTCGAGTGGGGTTTGGTATAGCCTTATGGAAAGGTATGATCCTACTGCACCTTTTTCCTGGGGTTCGGTATGGTCTTTGTAGGAGGACCAATCCTACTGTGCCCAGGTCTTCGATTATTCATACACATTCGAGGAGTTACATCGTCAACTACAGAATAGGTAGCTGAGATCATCCGTCCTGAATATATTTGTGCACGCCGGAAAGACTGAAAATCATAGCATAAAGAAAAACTCGAAAGAGTTAAGTTGGTGTATGAGATTCTTATTGAACAAAAATAAGAATTACAATAAAAGCATAGCTTGGATCATGATATAATGAATTCTCCGTTGAACAATCTCAGATGAGGAGAAGAGAGTGCATGTCGCTCCATCAACTAGCTATAATAGATGCGCAAGTTCTGAGTATTCCATTTATTTCGGATTGGTGTGCCATCAAGGTTTTCAAGGCGATAAGAGCCTTTACCGGCGACCTCGGATACCCTGTATGGGCCCTCCCAGTTCAGGGCTAATTTGCCTTGATGAGCGAATTTGTTTCCCACACTTGCTTTCCTCAAAACTAAATCCTCAATGTTGAAAGTCCTGGATTGGACTCGTTTATTGTACCGAAGGGAAACCTTGGCTTTGATGGCTTGATCTCTAATGAATGCCTCCTCTCTGAGCTCTGGAATTACATCCAACTCTGATGCTAAGTTGGCGTTGTTGTGTTCTTCAGAGAAGTGCTTGACCCTTACAGTGGCGGTTTATAATTCCACAGGTATCACTGCTTCTACTCCATAAGTCAAACGATATGGGTATTCGTTGGTAGATGAATGAGGCATTGTCCGGTATGCCCAAAGGACGTGGCACAACTGGTCTGTCCATCCGTCCTTGGCTTCCCCAAGACGTTTCTTCAGTCCTTTTAGCACCTCTCTGTTACCTACTTCAGCTTGACCATTAGTCTGCAGGTGTTCGACAGATGAGAATATTTAGGTCATTCCTAATCCTTCAAGCAAATCTGTGAACTTATTGTCTGTGAATTGAGTGCCGTTATCTGTAACTATCTGCTCTGGGACCACAAATCATGTTATGATGTTTTCGTACATGAAATGACGAGTTTGAGCTAAAGTGATATAGACCACTGGCTCTGCCTCAATCCACTTTATAAAATAATCCACTCCCACAATTAAGTATTTAATCCCCCCGGGTGCAGTTGGGAACGGCCCTAAGATATCCAGACCTCATTGGTAGAACGGCCAGGGCACAGCTGAAGTAAATAATTCTTCAGCTAGTGTATAGTGAAGGTTGGAAAACCTTTGGCAAGCGTCGCACCTTTTGACGAAGTTAATAGAATCTTGCTTCATCGTAGGCCACCAATATCCAGCTCTGAGAATTTTTCTCATCAGGTTTCTTCCTCCAGCGTGATGTCCACATTGGCCCTCATGCACTTCTTCCATTACTCCTTGTACCTCGTTTTCATTTAAGCAAACCAGATAAGGTACTGAAAAGGCCCTTCTATAGAGGTTACCATCGATCATGGTGAAATATGGCAACTCCCTCCTTATCCTTTTTCTTTCATTTTCGTCTGTGGGTAGATGTCCATCGGCTAGATAATGGGTATAAGGGGCCATCCATGAGTTTCCATAAGGGGAATTGGTCATTATGGCATTTAGAGAGGGGAAAAGAGGAATGCTGGGTGACGTTAGTGTGCTCTGGATCAACGTTGTGGTGCTGCCTGGCCGTTTGGTGCTTGCCAATCTGGAGAGTATATCCACTCTGGTATTCTCTTCACGTGGAACATGTTTAAATTCCATTTTTGAGAATTTCTTTCTCAACTCCTTGACACAGTTTAAGTATAATTGGAGTTGAGGCTCACGAGCTTGATAATCTCCCAAGATCTGTGAAATCACCAGTTGTGAATCACTGTAAAGCGTCACTTCAAAAGCTCCAATGTCAATCGCAGCTCGAAGCCCAGCCAAACAGGCTTCGCATTCAGCTTGGTTGTTAGAAGTTTTGAAATTAAAGTGGAGGGAGATCTCCAAGTGTACATCGTCATCACTTTCAAGGACTACACCTGCTCTAGAGCCCCTTTGATTCGATGAACCATCTACATAGATGGTCCAATGAACACGAGGTGTAGCTGGATCCGTCCCTGTCATTTCCATAATAAAATCAGCCAGGACCTGAGCCTTAATAGTGCCTCAAGGTTCATAAGCTATATCAAACTCTGAGAGTTCAATGGACCATTTGATCATCCTACCAGCGAGGTCTGGTTTGATTAACACAGAGAGGAGTGGTAGGTCCGTTCTTACCATGATTGGATGAGCGTGAAAATATGGACGCAACCATTGAGAGGCCTAAATAACAGCAAGAGCGGCCTTTTTAATTTTTTGATACCGGATCTCAGCGCCTTGTAATGTTTTGCTAGTGAAATATACCGGCCTCTGTCCATCAGGAGTTTCCTTTATTAAGGCTACGCCCAAAGCTGCATCTGAAATAGCCACGTATAAGATGAGCATGTCCCCGGGGTCAGGTTTCGTTAGAATAGGAGGTTTGGACAACACCTCCTTAAGCTCTTGAAATGCTTGTTCTTGTTCCTGTCCCCACTCAAATTTTTTGGACTTTTTTAGCACTTTATACAAAGGAAGTGACCTGTAAGCCATTTTTGGCATGAACCGTGCCAAGGCTACTACTTTGCCATTCAGGGATTGGACTTCCCTCAGATTTTTCGGACTCTGCATGTCGAGAATCGTTTGGCACTTCCCTGGATTGGCCTCAATACCGCGTTGAGTTAACATGAAACCCAAAAACTTCCCAGCTGGGACAGCGAAAGTGCATTTCAACGGGTCTAGCCTCATGTTATATTCTCTCAAGCGGATGAACACTTGGTGCAGATCTTCAATATGATCACCTCCAACCGGCGTCTTGGCTATGATATCGTCAATGTACACCTCAACAAGTTTGGTATGCATGCCCTCAAACACCTTGTTAATCATCCGCTGATAAGTAGCTCCAGCATTTTTTAAATTGAAGGGCATGACAGTATAATAGAAAACACCATGATCATTGACAAAAGCAGTCTTTTCTTGATCCTCTTCATACATCGGAATTTGGTTGTACCCTGAGTACGCATCCATGAAGCTCAGGTACTGATAACCAGAGGAATCATCTACCATCCGATCTATGTTGGGAAGAGGGTAAGGATCTTTTGGACAACAACGGTTGAGATCCACATAATCAATACACATTCTCTATTTACCGTTAGCTTTCTGGACCATTACTACATTTGAGAGCCAAGAGGAATAACGGATTTCCTTGATAAATCCAGCTTTCAGTAATTCCTCAGTTTGTTGACAAGCTGCTTTCTGTTTCTCTGGTCCCAATCTTCTCTTTTTTTGGTCAACCGGTCTCGTCTCTGGGTAGACAGATAATTTGCGACAGAAAAAAGCAGGATCTATGCCAGGCATATCAGCTGCGGTCCATGCAAAAAGGTCTTTGAATTCTTTAAAGAGGTTAAGTAGACGCTCCTCTGTAGCTGAATCCAACTTGTCATTGATATGTGTGACCTTTTCAGGTGAGTCTCCTAGTATCACATCCCTTGAGCCTCCATCCGGTGTATGTTTAGAAGGATTGAAAGGGTCGATCTTTTGATCCGACCTAGGGTCTAAATCGACAAGGCTCACAGAACCAGCAGTTGCTCCACAATCATTGAGCTTCCTCTTTTTATTGGATGCCTCCAACTTTGTTATATTTAGGCTCAGGTTATAGCAGTACCTGGCCATCTTTTGGTCACCTCGGATGGAAGAAACAGCATTGTCTTTATCGATAAACTTGATAAGGAGGTGTGGAGTTAAAACAATTGCCTCCATAGCATTCAAGGTGGGGCGGCCTATGATGCCGTTGAATGGTGATTCAACATCAATTACCAGCACTCTGGATTTAACCGTTCTGGCCCCTGGTTCACCTTCAAAAGAGATAAGGGTGTACCCCTTTGTTAGTTGCTTTGCACCATTAAAAGTTGTTAGTTCCTGTGTGTAAGGCTGTAAGTCTGAGTCATTGAAACCCAATCTTTTAAAGCAATTATAAAAAATAACATCATAGGAACTTCCCTGGTTGACAAGGATTCTTCGGACATCCTTGTTGGCTATCACTGCAACAATGACTACAGCATCGTCTCCACTCGGAATGGTAGGACCAAAATCCTCATCAGAGAATGAAATTACTGGAGCTTTAACCCCCCCTCTGTAAGGACGATTGTCTCTATGTTTTCCTTGTATAGACAGAATCATTCTATGATGATTCTTACAGGCTGTAATCGAAGCTCCTCCCCTAGCGAACCCTCCAGCGATCATATCTATGACTTCACGCCGGCCTTGACTCTGTTGCTGGGGCATATCTTCTCTATGAGCTATGTCATCAGTCATTGCACCTTTTGGTTTCTCTGCAGCAGAGAACTTCTTAACCGGATTACGGCTATTATCATCTCCGTCGTCTGGATCTCTTTCTCTTTTCTCAGTCCGGTCTACCCTATCAAAGGACTTTTCTTTGAACAAGTATTGCTTTAGTTTGCCTTCTCTGATTAATGTTTCAACTGCGTTTTTTAGAGCTTGGCATTCATCGGTGGAATGACCTGTTTGTTCATGAAAATCGCAGTACTTTTGGGGATTCCCTGGTCTTTTCACAGGGGGCAGGCCTCATAATGCCATAAATACTGAATGCTGGCCATCCTACCTCTCTCAAAATCTGAGATGGTCTGGCTGTCAGAGGTGCATAATGGCTAAAGGAATTAACACGTCTCTCTCGACGTCGAGGAGAGGAGTTGTTAACTTTGGGGTTGTCCTCTCCATATGTTCTGACCTCATCTTGTCCTTATCTCTCCGCGGTTATGAAGATGGTACTGGTGGTTTTTTCTTTGCAGCCATAGCCTCTAAGTGCATCTCTATACCCACATATTTCGAGGCTTTCTTCCTGAACTCCTCAAATATTGTTGGTGGGCTTTTTGCTAGTGAGAGGGCAAAGACTGATCCTGGCTGCAATGCCTCGATAACGATATACAGCTTAATGGACTCTATGAGGTTAGGAACCAGAGATGCTTCCTTGTAAAATCTCCTCAGAAAATCCTTTAAAGCTTCGTTTTCGCCCTGCTTAATTTGGGCTAAAGTATGGGATGTCCTGGGAACATCTCTAGAGATGACAAAGTGAGTTTCGAAGATAGCTGCCATTTCATCCAATGAATCTATTGATCCTGAAGGTAAACCTTTGAACCAGTAGAGGGCCTCTTCTGATAATGTTCGTGGGAACATCTGACACATAACATCTACGTCAGCCCCTAAGTACATGGCTTCAAATACGTAAGCATCAAGATGCTTAGTAGGATCGATTTCACCATTGTATTTTCCAATGGGGAGTGGCTGAGTGGTTTGAAGATGCTTAGGGATGTGTATGCTCATAAGCCTCCTTGAAAAAGGAACTTTGAGCTTATAAGTTACTAGGGATGCTGTCATTAGCTCCCTCCTCCCTTTAGTAGCTCTAGCATCAGAATCGTGGGTTTGTTCTTTCCCCTCAAACGTGGGGATGTTTGAATATTGGAGAGTTGTGGATTTTTCTCCTTCAGCTGTATAGGGAGTGTCTCTTGTGCGAGATGACTCCTTGTCCTCACTCTGCCTTCTTTCTCTTTGCAATTCTGCGAGTTCTTTTTGGAGTTGACTGATCAACTCATCACGAGGGTCAGGGTTAGACACTGGTACCATCTTCTTTGAGCTACCCCCTTGAGATTCAAAGTTAAGCTTTCTGAAGGCGTTTGTGTTGGTTCTACCTTCAGGTTGATTTTCTATAAAGTCATGTGCTTCGCCTTCCATGGATAATCACTGTTCTTTCGTAGGATGTAGGAATAACTTTATCGGGTCCCACTAGGCGTGCCAATGATCTATCCTGAAACGGGGTCAAGAGATCCAGTGTCGGGCCAGTCATAAATAATGAGAAGATTACGTCTCTGAAGACCGGTTATGTGAGTATCTGGTCTATATATCCGATGCCTCTGTATGAAAAGAGCGATCTGGGTGTCCTGGAGGTCTTTCACACCGTCCTCACGTGTTGATGTGGGTGAAAGGTAGTGTCACCTGCGAAGATTCTCTGACACTCAAGTCAGTAATCGTATTCCAAGTGAGGAATGTTTTTAGATAATAATTGTAAATCGAAAGGAAGTCATCGAGAAGAAGTCATCCCCCTCTCCATTAAATGAAGAGAGTTCTTATACCTGATTAGCTCGATATACGAAGACTTGCTAGTGGGAACCACTCACATCTATTATTAAATAAATTATTATTTAATGTACACTTGCCAGTATGATTGAGTCGAGTGGCTATTTTATATTGAGCGTAGAGATAGTAGGACTGGCCTTAGGGAACAAGTTGATCATTTCCAGGAGCAGATTATGGCTCGTAGCGTGGAAAATGGAATCTTTGTCCTTATCCCTGTAGCAATGCCTTTTGTCTTTCGGATGGTGACGTATATGTTATCCGATGTGTATGGAGTTATCCTGGACAACCAGTATAGGGAGAACGCCTGATACGGATTTAGAGTCCGGATGTATACCAATGACACTGGTAACATGTTGGATAGCTGATAAAGACGTTGAAATATATCTTGTAGAAAGGATACCGGTATTAAGACCGGATCACCATATGTATTGAATGATAAATGTTAATATTGAATGAAAAGGGATATTGTTGTGAACATGCCCTTGAATAAGTGGTGATGATTATCATTGATGATTGTGATGCCATTGTGATTAATGTAAGCATTGACTTGTATGATTAAGATGCAATGATGATTAATTAATATATGTTTGGAAATACCTTATTGGTTTCCATGCAAAGATTAATGTTATAATGATTGATATGCTTTTGATTACAATGCGTGGTTTGATGTAAATATAAATGTTAAGCCTTGAGGGGCATTATGATTAATTCTATGCCAATAATGACAAAACTAAATATATAATATACCTCTAGTGAGAGGGTGAGGAATCCTTGCGAGGTTAAGATTTGGCATATGCATTATTGCATTCATGGCATAGCATAGCATTGAATATGTGGTTGCGATCACAATGATGAAAGTCTTGTGGGACTATATGAGAGGGAGTACCCCATACATGGCGGGAAACCATTATGTGAATAAATGAAGATGGTTACAATCACTTATATGTTGAGAATGATAAACGTGGTTGCGATCACGAGTATATTGAAATGAGAAAGATCCCGCGGGATTCTATGAGATTGAGTACCCTATGTGTAGGGAATGAGTCTGTGGTTGCGATCACATGATAGATTGATATGATAAAGGTGGTTGCGATCACCAGTGTATTAAAATTAAAATTGGTCTAGCGGGACTATAAAAGAAGTACCTCATGCGTGGCGGGAAACCAATATGAAATGAATCAAATGTGGTTGTGATCACAAAGAATACCTTGTGGGGTTATGAAAAGGGAGTACCCCATGCGTGGCGGGAAACCAATATGAGATTGATTATAAGTGGTTGCAATCACTTGAGATACCATGGGTGATTGAAATGGATCCATTGCATATGCATTAAACAGTTGACATATGTATTAGCCATAGGTACATGGCATTTGAGATGGTGATGACCAAAGAGAGATAAGAACCTCTTGAGAGAGTGTTAATTGATTAAAGATTTAATGACTTAATTGATGATAATTGTGAATGTCCATAATGATGTAGGGCTATGTGAATATGTATGTGCTTGTGCTTGATATGAATTGTGAATAATGAGTCTTGTATGCCTAAAATAATATCTTGATGATGGTTTAATGATGAATTGATGACTTATAGTAAAGCATACATGTTGATTATCACAATGTATTTATATTCGTCATTTTGAATGTATAACTCACTCTCCCATGTTATCTCCTTTTAGCATTGTGATGCAGGATTATCATGGGATGAAATTGTTTTTCTAAACTAAAGCTTTCGAGGAAGGTAAATAGTTGTAATGGAAAGCCTTGGCTGGCAACGACTATTAATTATGTTATGATGAATGAATTGTTTAAGATGATAGTTGATAACCATCGATTTGATGATATTGTATGGATGACAATGTATATAGATGATGTATTGATATTTGGGGTATCGAGACTTATGCCCATTTTGATGGATGAAATGATGCTGGATATGTAGTCCCTTTGTATATGTACAAGTATTAGTAATGCATAAGCTGAGGTTGAATTTCATGATAGGAAATGAATGATATTTGGATGCTTTCTTGGTTGTGACCTAATAGGCCTATATGATGTGGTTGTATGATTGTTTGAGCCTTTTTCCATATCTTCATATATGGAACTAGGCAGGTGCCCCGTATACATATTCTTCTTCCGCTGTAAACTCAAATCATTTTGTATACATGTGCGGGTGTTTTAATTTGCGATCCAGTTTATAAATTATTAAATCTCACTCTTTGGTTTTCTGTGGTTCAGGTCTTGATGCAATCATTATGGTGTTTTGAAATTATTTTAAGCACAAAAAATTTACTCATATTTTTATTAATTATTATCTTGATTACATCGGGATTCGGGTCCAAAAAATCAGGGTGTGACAAACTGGTATCAACGCGTACTTTGCTCTGAATTAGAGTTATTGATTAATACCAGAGCATGGTTGCTCTGCAATAAATTGATATTATGGATGATTAGAGCATGATTGCTCAGTAGTGAAACATTTTGGTGATCATTGGAATATGGTTGTTCTGTATAGATTTAAGAGTGGCAATTATCTAAAGGATAAGGATATGTAGAGACATTGGTTGCCCTGTATAGATTTGTGAAGGACTAATTGTCTAAGAATTATGAAATGACTATAAGGGCATTGATTACTCATTGAAAATTCCCTATGAATTATTAATCATAAGGAATGATTGTTGTTTATGAAAGTATGCCCATTATAATTGAGGTCGAGTGATACACATATGGAGCATAGTTGCTCATTGTTGATTATGGATGAATTCCTCAATATGATTGATATGGTTATTTGTGTAAGTCTGGCCAAGTTCCTTACGCTATTTCCTTCAAATGACAAATACATTATTATTATGCATTGACATTGATATATAATGAGTATGAATTGATTTAATGATGGATTTGTACTATGTGTGATCATGGATACATATTGAGAAATGAATTGTTATGGTGGTAGACCATGGATGTTGAGACTTTGAAATATGTATTGAAATTGAATTGTTGGTTAGGTCTCTTGCATGATTCATACTTGAGGCTCTTAGCCGAGGAATGCTTGTTGAATGAAGAGAACTCGTGTACTAGAGATAATTAAATAAATGATAGTGGAAGAATTTCCTAATATGGGCATTTATGAATTGAAGTGATTGATTGTGCTATTCGTGAAAGATGGATTTTATATCCTTTGGCACAAGAACCTTATATAGAGTATGATACAAGTAATTTATTGTATCTCCCTAGATCAAGAACATGAATAAAGGATAAGATTATGAAATGTGAAGTTGTGTATGCAGATGACTGGGGTTATGTCTCGGTTTTGTATGTGAAAACCAAATAAGTAGTTGAGTTAATTTTGACCCACTAGATGTGGTAACCCCGTTGACTTGGTATGATCTTACATGATGAAACTTTATGGATGATTGATTTAATTGGACCCTATGGTGGTCTAGGCTCTATGTTATTTTTATGAGCCATTAATATAATGATGTTGTGTGTTGTGGGAGTATTCCACAACGGGTATTAAGTAACCCTTAGACTTTCTAAGTCTAGTGATCGGTCGAACCTTATGAATAGTTGGGCCATTGTGAAATTAATTGTGAACTAAGTATTTGAGGCTAGAGCCTGTCACACTGCAGTTCTCCGGACCCAAATCTCGATGTAATCAAAATAAATAATTATTAAAATACGAGTAAATTTTTCACGTTTAAAATTATTTCAAAACATCACATTGATTACATCAAGATCCGAACCATAAAAAACTGAAGAGTGAGATTTAATAATTTATAATTGGATCGTAAGATAAATCACCCATAATTGTATATAAAAATATTAGAGTTTATAGCAGAAGAAGAATATGTATACAGGGCACACGCCTAGTCCCATATGTGAAGATATGAGAAAAGGCTTGGTAAAGCATGCATCATACAACACTAGCCATTTAGGCCACCAACCTTACACATAAATCATAAACATGCATTGCCTAGAATATGTATATATATATATGTATATATATATGGTCATGCAACATACATCTCCAATATTGATATTCCATAATTGACAACATTCAATTCAACCTCAAATCATGTATCATCAACACCTATGCATTCCCAAAATAGGCTACAATCTAACATCATTTTTTTCATCAAGTGGGTATGAGTTCAAATACCCCAAATATCGATCCATCATCCACTTATATCACCATTTACAATACATCCACTAATATCAATAGTTATCAACATCACTATACACATTTTATTTACAATGAGATAATTTGCAATCGTTGTAAGCCAAGGCATTCCGTTACCACTATTTACCTTCCCAAAAGCTCTACTTTAAAATTACCATCTCATCCCATGATATTCCCGCATCAATGCTAAAATGGACAACATGGGAGAGTGAGTTATACATTTCAAATGATGAATATGAATACAATTGAGATTATATGCATATGTATATTAACATCATGTATGCTTTGCTAAAATCATCAACAATCATCATAATCTATTCATTTCAATAATATACATATAATGTATTCCTCCATCAATTCATAGCAAAGTAATCACATATACACATCATTTCTTAATGCCACAATGGGCCAACATCATTGTCATCAACATAGACAAACAAGCCCTTCATCACATTAGGCCATCACATACAACATCATTATATTCAATATCTTTTCATTGTATTCATATTGTACATGTTGTCTTTTAGGTATTCATTTACCCATCTCATCATCATCACATCTCAATCTCAATCATCATCAATCATCATCACCTTTTGCCATATCTCCATGCTATATGCAAATGCTCTTAGGCTAATGCATATGCAAAATGGAATAAACATCAACAAATGCGGATCCGACTGTGGGAATAAACACCAAATTATGGGTCAAGCATAGGTGTACTACTATGCCCCTACTGTAGTAGTAAAAATGTACACTTATATCTTAATTCATACATGATCAACATCATATTTTACTGGTACCAAACCACTATCGCCCATCTGTAGCACTAGTCACCCTATGACTGGTGGATTAATAACACGGCCTCACTTGCCACAAGTGTTACGGGCCTCTCCCAAACACACATGAAGAGAGCCGTGCCCCATTGAACACCGAGGTAACTTGCTTATCATAGAGTCGCCCGCCCTCTAGGCCTGGCATATAGGGTACCTCACCACCAATCTAAGGGCAGCTTCGTGATTCCCAAAATCACTAGGTCGCCCTCCCACTGGGCCTGCCTATTGGAAACCTTAACATTCAACATAGACAGCGTATGATATGCCATGGATGCAAATACCAATCAATGCATTCTCACACTATGCATCCTATCATGCCACTTGTCAAACATTATCATCATCACCAACACCACCATACAATCTTTAGTGGATTTTATCATTGTTGGTTATAGCCATTATTTCAAATTTTAAGTGTGGTATTTCATTTCAACATAATTCATATCATGCATATAAGTCAGTACTTGCAACAAATCATAATGGCATCACAACATCAACAACATTCATCAATCTTTCATCAATATCACCACATATTTCTTAGTGGGTTTTCATCTCATTGATCATTACCATTGTTTCATATATTAGTGTGGCATTCACAACAATTCACCAATATAATTTTAAACCACACATACAAGATCACACTTGCATCACATACAATGACATTCAACAAATCATTAATGATAACAATCATTCTTTATTCAAGGAAATGATCAACAACATCATCCATCATCATTCATTATCAATATCATCTCTGATTCATCGATTTACAACAAATACATTTGTCATGCAATCATCCCCTTATTAGTATCATCATCATACAAGGGTGTGTCATACAACCACATCATTTAACTTGTCATTACCAAACATCATAACATATCATTAGTGGTGTGCATACATGTTTTCATAACATATTATAGGTACATACATATTTTCTAATGTCTCAATCAATATCAAATACCACCAAGACACACCATCATCATATACCCCTAATACAATCTCTTGTTCTTACATAATAAAGGGGTTTGGATACTATTAAGCTCATGACAAATTTCAACATTGAGATATATGAGTTAAGCTCCTTTTTTAGTCTTAAAAATAGTGGGAAATATCACAAATATCACTTATTAGTCCCAATTTGATAACCATAAAAGGTTGGGTTCAAAACCCTCTTAAATTTGAGTTTTACCATGCAGTGGGTCTGATGTTTTACGCTTAATGAGAGTTAGAAAACTCCAATTAAGGCAAGACTAATTTTAAAACCTTTGAAAAATAATTATATATAACTTTTATGAAGAAGTTGGAGGCCAAAAATGTCATTAAGATACCCAAATAGGCCAAAAATAGCAAAAGGATTACAACAGTTGGAAAAATAGGATAACAGTGGCCATAACAGGAAAAATAGGATAACAGTGGCCAAAATAGGAAAAATAGGATTACAGCAGTTGCATGAATCGATTCATGCGTGCTTGAAGTTCAAAAATTGACAAACAGAGAGTAGGGAATCAATTCACACCCTTCATGAATTGATTCATACATGCCTGGGGCTCAAAACAATGGAAATAGAGGGCCTTGAATCGATTCAAACCCCGTATGAATCAATTCAAGCATGTTGAAATTGAGGAACAGTAAATCCAATGAGTCTTGAATCAATTCAAGCCTTCATATGAATCAATTCAAGCCCATCCAGTATCCTTTAAATCGATTCAAACACTGCTTTGAATCGATTCATGACAGCACAGACCCCTTTTATGCAGAAAATGCCATATTTTTGAACTTCTAATCTCCCTAACTTTCTCATACGAATTCCAATGGCCACCAAATTTTAACACCAACTTATATATATTATTTTTGATGTGTGGCCACCATCCGCACACAAAAATTCCCAAAAATGAGGGACTTATGTGTATAAATATGTTTTACCCATTTTGAGGAACTTTTGTGCAACTCAAGGGCCTATTCTCAATGGAATTGGCCCATTCCAGTTTCTACAAGTTTTAAATCATGCATAGGCACTATTGGAACTATTTCATGGCATCTAAACATGCTAAAACTCAATATAGCCCTATTAGTTCCTTAATTATGCATAACACCATAAACATAACATAACAATTTGAACAATCCATCCATCCATGGATTTCCATTGAACCATTGAATCATGCCCATTAAAAGGGACCACTAAATATTCATTATTATCTTATATATATACAATTCCCAAACATTCAACAAATTGCCAAGCCTATCATCCATCACATTATCAATCATCATTCAAATAATCATGGCAAGGCAAGCATGAGTATAAGTTATATAGCCATCAATCATCAATCATTCTACTCATGCAATTGAAATGTAAACTCCTCTTCTACCTCGAGAGAAGAACCGCAATGATTTGCATGCTCCGAAAGTTCTGCAATATTGTCCGAAATATAATCTCCTGTCAACACACATAAATATACATGTATTCAATTTGCAGCCAACACAAGACATGATGACAAGTTTAAATAATTAACACATCTTTTAGAGTTCAATATTAAGTCCTAGACTTGCTAAAACACCATCTCACATACTTATGTTAGGTTTCAGAAATTCCTTTCCCAAAACCTAGGTTCTCTAAGTCTCAAAGGGCCAATCATACCCAACAACAACAACATCTCTTTCATCATTACTTCAACTATCCATTTGCCATTCAAATTCATCATGAGCCTCTTAGCTCCTTTTAAACAATTATCAATCAACAATTTTATATGTCATTTATCATGGCTCAATAACTCATCAAAGCACTATATCCATTTCATTAATTCCTCTATCATTGATCATAACAAACATAATATCATTATCTTAGTTCAAAATTCATCATCATCAATGAATAATCAATCTCATCCTTCCCAAAAACTTATTCCAAGAGCATAAATCATTTTCAACTATCAATTAAGCCAAAAGCCCCAATTTCTATGCTTAGGGTTTTCCTCTAACATCATCCAATAACCATTATTTCCAACTATTTCATTTAATCATAATAACCTTATTAACCCCTCAACCTCATATATAAAATCACCCCAATAACAATAACTCATCATTTTCTCATGAATTTCTCAAAGTTCCAAAATCCTAATTTCTAGGGTTTTCACAAGAACTCACTATCATCAATTCCAACTACATTTATGCCTTATTTCAAACATCCATAGGCTAGCAACAATATATCCTATTCATTATCAACAACGACAATGAATCCCCAAGGATTATCTAACCTAGGGCTTGGTTCTACATACCTCTATTCATCAAAACAACATCTAACCTCCCATTACAATACCTTAATAACTCAAAAACCATAAACAAAAGCCATGGGTGTTCAAAAATCATACCTCTCTTCCAAGCCCAATGCCAAACTCAAAAATGAGGGAAAAGGAAGAAGAAGAGAGCCAAGCTTGCTCCTATGTCCATTAATCCTTCATGAATCCTGGGTTAGAAGTTGATTTTTACAAGAAATAGTGAAGGAGAAGAGGTGGACGGTTTGCTCATGAAGGAGGGGAAAAGAAGAAGAAATGAAAAATGAAGTGGAGAGGGACAAAAGGCCAACATGAAAAGGAGAAGAGAAATAGGGGTTTTGCTTTAAAGTTTAATCCTTTCATTAAATTTTGTCGTTTTATAACATACAGGATCTCAGTTCAGACTCAATATTTTATCCAAAAATTATTCCGAATATATATTCAGATCACCAATAATATTCTTAACGGCCCTGACCAACGGCATCTCAATTGGAGATACTTGATCCGACACCCATATTTTAATCGGGTATAATTTTGTCTTATTTAGTCTCTATAAATTATAAATATCCATAATAAATCCCAATTTAATTATTTCTAAATTTTTGGGACATATATCACCCCATATATAATTATTTACCATTTATCCCTCTCAATTAATTATTTTATAAATTTTGAGATGTTACAGAGCTGGCATCAGATGGAATGCGAATAATGAATGTGACCCCTAAATAGTGGATGAATAATAACATTGAATTTGGGGTATGATTTGGTATTGATGATGATATGTGATTTTATGGTATGACTTTGGGCTATGATAAGCATTGACATTACATATGTGATTTTGCATTGGTAAAGGAAATTTGATCATGTCATTACCCTTCCTTTTATTCCAAAAGGAATGTATTGATGATAGGAATCACTTAGTGATGTGATATGATACGAGTTGTGCGTCCAATTTATGGACTTTGGTTGTGATCTGTGAGGAGAATCCCTAATGTGAAATCTTGTTAGGCGATTGAGAACCCTATTTTAACCTCGAAGTTGCGTACTTCATGCGAGTTTAGTGACTCATGTAGGCTTGAATCGATTTATAGCCAATGATGTGTGAATGAGACAAAGGA
Organism: Clitoria ternatea; assembly: GCA_037962975.1. Lineage (NCBI taxonomy): Eukaryota > Viridiplantae > Streptophyta > Magnoliopsida > Fabales > Fabaceae > Clitoria > Clitoria ternatea. The sequence goes on from CM075671.1 coordinate 150,288,921, forward strand.
TTATTAGGAGATTTGATCATGACTTTGGGATGGATGGAGCCCGATGATGGGGTATTTACCCTACGATGATTGGAAATCTATGATTGGTACACCAATTTATGGTGATGTTAATTAATATTTAATGATTGGTATGGCATGATTTATGCTGAATTAATTATACAATCCTCGAAGAGACCAACATCTTTCAAGCTGAACCAACAGTTATTTTTCAAGGACTATAAATACAAAAAGCTCTCAAGATCAAGTTGCCGATTCTCTATAAATTAATTCATTCAAATCTCTCTTGATCAAGCTCAGAAACATGAAGTCTGAAGGACTTTTTCTTTAAGTTTCTAAGTTCTTGTATTCACTACATAAGTTTTCTTTATAGTTCTACTTCGTGCAGACCTTGGTGATCTGTAGCTCAATGTATCTTGTAATCATTTCATATCTGTTAGAGTAAAGTCTAAACTCATGTTTGAGCAGTTTGAATTCCATGTGATTTGTTAATAATACATATCAAGACTTTCAGCTAAAATGAAGTCTGTATTGTTTGTTTGTGTAACAATTTTGTTGACGTATGCTAGGAGTCTGTTGAGTTCCATTTGCAAAAGAAAGAGGGAATCCGTAAAAATCAATTCGCTTCTGGAATGAAGAAGTCCATACTCTTTCAAGCTTCACTAGATCAAGTCTCTTTTTGTGTCTTCAGACCATGATAAGATCTGTGACTCTTCGAGTTTTTGAAAAAGATCTTTCCTTTCTAAAAATGAAGTTGCATGAATTTTCTTATGTCTTCTCTGAAGCTAGCATTAAAGAGGCAATCAATGGAAAAGTTAAAGACTTTCTCACATGTATCAAGAAAATTGCCTTACATGTCTTAAGGTGTCTAAAAAGTTGAACCTGGTCAGAATGGATAGCCTAAGGTCAACTGCTATAAAGTGTATATGTTTTCCTAAAGTACATAAGCAAAAGGGATCTTTTGCTAAAGACTTTTAAAGCTGCCCAGATAAGGAAACTTCTCTGAAGCATGTGTCTGCACTCACTGATAGCACAATCATCAAGAAACTAATATCCTTTGAAGCTAACCAACAAATATTTCTTAGAAGGACTATAAATGCAAGAAACTTTAGAATTCAAATAGGTTAGAGACACAAGTTATGTAGTTACGCTGTTCATTCTCATACTTGAATTCTTGATTTTAGAAATCAAAATCTGAGAGACTTTTTCTCAAAGTTTCTAAGTTCTTGTATTCATTACATAAGTCTTCTTTGTAGTTCTGCTTAGTGTAGGTCATGACTTAAAGTAGTTTGTAGCTCAGTGTACCCTATAATCATTTCATATCTTTGTATATTGAGTTATTTGATTATAACTACAAACACTTTCTCTACTATCACGTTGTATATTCTGGTGTATTTCCAGAATCTGTTAGTGTTGGGAAACATTGTGGCCTGAAGAGGCTTTTGGAAGAATACTTAGGTTTGTAGCCATGAGAGACTAGTGTTAAGAATACTTGGGTTTAAGCTAGAAGTGGTTGGAGTCAAGAATACTGTTGCACTGGGCTGGTGCAGATTGTAAAGGCATTTTAGAATAGTGAAAAATGGTCTGTAGAATTTTTCAGAATTTTTCAGAAAAAGAGTTTAAGACTTATTCAACCCCATTCTAAGTCTAACTCTATACCATCAATTGGTATTAGAGCTTGTCCTTTTGGGTTGATTACTCTCATGAGTAAAAAGGTATAAGATCCATGGCCTCAACTTCTCAAGATTAGCTCAGTCCAGAAAAAGCATCATCAAACAGACAACCTGCCTTCTTTGGTGAAGATTTTTCTTACTAAAAAGATAGGATGAAAATATTCATCAAGTCTACTCAGTATGATCTATGGGGAATAATCACAAAAGGTGACAATCTTGAACCTACAGATAAGGAAGAAAACCCAACCCCTAAAAATAAATGGTCCACTACAGATACTAAGAAGATCGAGTCAAATGCTAAAACTAGATACCTGTGGATTTGTGCTTTAAGTAAATTAGAGTATAATAAGGTGTACAACTACAAAACAACAAAGGAAATCTGGGATGCTCTTCAGTGTAACTCTGAAGGTACTTCTAATGTTAAGAGGTTTAAGAAAATTCTTGTGACTAAGAAGTACGATAACTTCAAGATGGAAGACTATGAGTCTGTAGATTAGATGTTTGGAAGGTTCTAAACTCTCCTCAATGAGCTTAAAGCATTGGGATCCACCCCCTCCACTGAAGACATCAATGTTAAAATTCTGGGGTATCTGCCAGAAAAGTTTGATGCAAAGTGTGCTGCATTGGAGGAAGCTAAAGACCTCAACACTCTTACTCTAGACGAACTCCTTGGTGTTCTGAGAGTTCATGAACTGGAGCTTAATCAAAAAGAGGTGTCCAAGTCCTTATCCTGAAAAAACATTACCTTGAAGTCCGAAGAGACTCCTAGGAGAAGCAAGGAGCTAAGAGTTGAAGAAACACCTAGCTCATACCTTGCAACTGATGAAGAGGATACGGAAACTGATAAAGAATTGACGCTTGTGACTGAAAGATTCCATAAACTTCTAAAGAAGAAGAAAAGTGGAGGAGGAAGGTTCAACAAAAGAGAACCTAAAGGTAAAAGTTTATTCAAGTTTAAAACTGACAAATCTACTATAGATTGTTTCAACTGTAGGAAACCAGGACACATGAAAGCTAAATGTCCTCTCCTAAATAAGGATAGAAAGGAAAACAAAAGAAAAGAAGAAGTTATTCAAGAAACAAAAAGGACTTATCACTTGGGATGATGAAGACTCAACTAGTTCTAGTGAGTTTGAAGAAGAAATTGAGACTGCTCAGATTTGTCTTATGGCTAACACTGATTAAGAATTTGAATCATGTTCAGATGATTCTAAAATAGAAGAGGTAAATCAGTTTGAACTCCAAGAAAACTATAAAGCTCTTTTTAGAGACTTTTCAATTCTTTTGAAAAATTATAAATTATTGAAAAAGAAACAGTCCAAAACTATTTCTTCATATGAAGATAAAATATGTTAACTAAAGAAAAAGGATTCAGACCAAGAACTTCTCAAGGAGCTTGATCAGAAAGAAAAGATGAATCTTAAGGAGATACACAAACTTAAAGAGGAAAATGATTTTCTATAAACTGAAGTCAATAGTTCAAACTCCTGTTGTATCTCACAAGGTAAGAAAATCAAGTCTCTTCAACAGGAAGTAAGTTCACTTACTACAGACCTAGCTAAATTTGTCAATAGAACTAAAAATCTTTATAAACTTATGGGAAGATCAAAATGAAGTTCCAAAAAGACTAGTATGAGTTTTGTTGAAGAAACTGATTCTAGAATAAAGAATACTTCCTGTACATCCTTTTAATCTAAACGTAAGCATGTTAAGTGCAAAAGTTGCAAGAAGCATGGTCATGTTACTAAAGATGATTTAAAACTTCACTTTGTGCTTGAACATAAAATGCCAAATGCAACTACTGTAAAAGACATGGTCATGTGATTCAAGACTGTCCAAAGAAAAAAAGTGAAATGTGTTGAGACAACTAACTCTAGAGGACCCAAAAATTTTTGGGTACCAAAATCAATGATTGTTCCTATTTTAGATGTGCTTGAGGATAAAAGCAAAGAAACTTTTCTAGTATTTGGACAGTGGATGCTCGCATCACATGACGGGAAAAAGGTCTATGTTCCTAAACTTGGGACAGTTTGTAGAAGGAAAAGTTACTTTTGGAGGAAACTAGTCTGGACGTATCACTGGGATTGGTAGAGTTGGTAAAATTCCTTCTCCTGTAATTAAGAATGTTTATTTTGTTGAAGGTGTGAAACATAACTTATTGAGCATAAGTCAATTTTGTGACAGTGGTTATAAAGTCTTTCAATAAAGAAAAGTGTACAATCATTAATGCTGATGGAACTACTCTTTTCTCAGCCAACAGACACAACAACCTTTACAAGGTTGATTTGGGTGAGCTGGACAGTCAAAATATAACTTGCTTCTTCTATTTGTCAAAAGAAAAGTTTGATCTGGCACAAGAAGCTTGGACATGTTAGCATGAAACATATTTCAAAAATTAACAGAAAAGGGTTAGTCAAATGACTTCCTAGAATTTCATTCAATGGAACCCAACCTGTGAAGAATGTTAAAAAGGGAAACAACATAAAAATTCTTTTAAAAACCAAGATGTTGTTTCAACTACCAGACCACTTGAGCCATTGCATTTAGACTTGTTTGGACCATCCCAAATCCAAAGTTTTAATGGAAAAAGATATGGTTTTGTTATTGTTGATGATTTCACTAGAATGACATGGGTTTATTTCCTAGCCCACAAGGATGAGTCTGCACAAGTATTTAAAATTTTCTATCAAAAAATCTAGTCTAAAAATGGAATTTGTGTTGGTACAATAAGAAGTGACCATGGTAGAGAATTTGAAAATGAAATTTTTGAAAAGTATTGTAATAAAATTAGCATCTCTTACACATTTTCTTCTCCAAGAACACCTCAACAAAATGGTGTTATGGAAAGGAAAAATAGAAGTCTATTGGAGATGGCTAGAACAATGCTTTACGAAAACTATTTGCCAAAATATTTTTGGGTTGAAGCTGTGAGCACTTCTTGTTATATCTAGAATAGAGTTTTTATCAGACCTATACTAAATCAGACTCCCTATGAATTGTGGAAGGGAAGAAAACCTAACATTTTATATTTTCACTAATTTGGATGCAAATGCTTTATCCTAAACACAAGAGATCAACTTGGAAATTTTGACTTAGTGTGATATTCAAATACATCAAAATCTTACAAAGTCTTTAATACAAGAACTCAAACCATTGAGGAATCAATGCATGTGAGATTTGATGATCTAACAAAGACTGACAAGAAATTGGCAGATCTAGATGGTGATAATACAAGTATCATGCAATTTGAAGAACAATCTGAACCTTCCGACTCTGTTGCTCCTTAACAACAAGAACTAGATTAATAGATAACATCTAAAAAGGAGAAAGCAAGAGACTAGAAATTCAAGGATTATCATCCTTCAGACCTTATCTTTGGAGATCAAACTGAAAGAGTCCGAACCAGATCAAGGATCCAAAACCAATCATCAATGGCACTGATTTTAGACTTTGAACCTAAGACCGTTGAGGAAGCTTTGGAGGGTACAGATTAGATCATTGCCATGCAAGAAAAATTAAACCAGTTTTAAAGAAATAAATTCTGGACCCTAGTTCCAAGACCAAAGAATAAAAGCATCATTGGAACAAGATGGGTGTTCAGAAACAAACTGGATGAAGATGGAAAAGTCATAAGGAACAAGGCAATGCTTATGGCACAAGGTTACAACCAACAAGAAGGTATAGACTTTACTGAAAAGGCATAAGGTTGATACAACTTTATATTTAGAAAAGGATTAGATACACACTTTATTATAGTACAAATTTATGTAGATGACCTTGCTTTTGGTGCTACAAAATAAAGTTTGTGCAAAGATTTTGCAAAAACTATGCAGGATTAATTTAAGATGAGCATGATAGGCGAATTTAAATTCTTTCTTGGTTTGCAGATTAAACAAACTAATGATGGAATTTTTATTCATCAACAGAAGTACACCCAAGAGTTACTCATGAAGTATAAAATGGCTGATGCCAAACCCATGAGTACTCCAATGCATCCAAATTGCATTATAAGTAAAGATGAATCTGGTACATAAGTTGATCAGACTCTGTATAGAGGAATGATTGAATCACTATTGTATTTAACATCTAGCAGACCAGATATAATGTTGAGTATGTGTGTGTGTGCAAGATACGAAGCAGACCCTAAGGATTCACACCTATCTATGGTGAAGAGGATTCTAAGGTATCTTATGGGTACCACTAACCTTGGGTTATTCTATAAGAGAGCAGACTCTTTTTTTTTGTGGTTTCTGTGATGTAGACTTTGCAAGTGATAGAACAAATAGAAAAAGCATAAGTGGTGGATGTCACTTTCTGGGAACTAGCTTGATTTCCTGGAGTAGCAACAAACAAATTTCCATAGCTCTCTCCACAGCTGACGTAGAATACTTATCTGCATCTAGCTGTTGTTCACAACTTCTATGGATGAAGTACTAGCTAGAGGATTATTCAATCAAGGAAAGAGAAATTCTAGTTTTCTGTGACAACACCAGTGTTATAAACCTGTCAAAGAATCCAATCCAACACTTAAAAATAAAGCATGTTGAAGTAAAGTACCACTTCATATATGACAACGTTCAGAAAGGAATTCTGGATCTGCAGCATTTGGATACAGACCATCAATGGGCAGATATTCTTACTAAGCCCCTAGTAGAAGCAAGGTTTGTGTTTATCAAGTATAGTTTGAACATGCGTAATGTTGAATAATTAAAGTGTTTGTACATTTACAGTCTGCATACTTTGTAACTTACAATTATTCTTTATTTTATTCTTTGCTATTCTGAGAGACGCAGTCTGCACTCCCCTTGTTAAATTCTTTAAATATTCATTTAATTTCATTTATAACATGTGGCACTTTCTCATTGCTTGAAACACGACGATTTTCTAAAAACTACTTTTCCCTCTATTATTCCACGTTGACTATAAATTCATTTTGCTCTTACTTATCTTTTCACCTTTTTGAAAACCCTCTGTACAACTTCTTTTTTCTCTCTGCAAAATCTTTTTTTGAACTTCTCTTGAAACTCTTTTCACCCTAAAAACCTTTCATCTTCCAAAAATTTGTTTTCTATAAAATGGCTGGAATTAATTTTTTTAACAAAAGACATTGTCAAATTAGTATTTTTCTCTCTTATACAATATAAAGATAAAGGAAGAGATGTCTTGGCTGAATTGAATGGAATAGGTTAGCTTTAGTTTTGCTTTACAATCATGCATATTCACCATCCTTTCTTGGCAAATGCCACTATCAACAAAGAAGATTCAACGATTTTTGGGGTTCTTCAAAATAGAAGAATAGAAATCTCCATTAATGGCATTACAAATGCATGTGGTTGTCCAAATGAAGGACTTATGTTTTCTCAAGACTACATTGGGACCACGATCCCAAAGGATGAAGCGAACCTGTGTCTTTATAGTTTCGAATCCTCTCCCACTCTCCTATTAAAAGATTTTCTTCCCAAAGCAAAATTTCTACATGCTCTCATGAGGCAGATTTTCTCTCCAAGAAAAAGGGCAAGGGATGTAGTAACTAAGTTAGACAAGTTTTGCATGGCCCCTATGATGAAAAAAACCAAGGCTAGTCTCCCAAGTGTGATTTTATGCTACTTGATCACTACTATTACTAAAAAACAAAAGAAGATTCCATTTCCAAGTGTCTTGAGCAAAATTTTCGAACAACATGGGATTGGCGTTTAAAGCTCCAGGGAATTAAAAATGTGTGGTGGTCTTGCTACCAAAGCCCCTACATTTTCTATAATAATCGCTCCTCTTGGTGTAACATCCTAAATTTTATATAAATGATTAAATATGAAGAATAAATACTAAATAATTATATGTGGGTAAATTAATGTCCCAAAATGTTGAAAATAATTAAATTGAGATTTTTTAGGATTATTCATAATTTATTTAAGCTTTGAGAGCTAAAATTATTCCTGATTAAAATATGGGTATCGGACCAAGTATCTCCGATTGAGGTACCGTTGGTCAGAGCTATTAAGAATATTATTGGGGATCTGAAGGTGTATTCAGAATAATTTTTAGATAAAGTATTGAGCCTGAACATAGATCCTGTTTGTTGTAAAACAATAAATTTTAATGAGACGGGTAAAATTAAAACACTAAACTCCCTTCTCCTTTTATAATTCACGTTGCTTTCTTCTCCTAAAAACAAAACATTCACTTCCTTTTCTATTTTTCTATTTCTCCTCTTCATGTTCTTCTTTCAAAAACCTAAGCAAGTGGTGTGCCCATTCTTCTATTCCATTTTTGTTTTCCATAAGCTTGAAAGAGGTGACATTGATTTGAAGCTTCTCCTTCCTTCTCCCTTAATTTTTGTCACCCACCTTTCTCCTTCTAAAGCTCATTGTTGTTTATTGGTGGAGGTAAGTTTCTCTTTATTTTCTTTGAGCTTGAACCCTTGGTTATAGGTTTTGGGTATTGGGTGAGTGATTTATGTATATGGGTTGTTGAGAGAAGCCATTAGACATGGAAACCCTAAGATGGGGTGGCTTAAATGTAAACTTTTATATGCATATGATATGGTACATTAAATTAATGTTGGGAAATGATGGGTATTGATGTATATTTATGATGGTTCATGGGTTTTTAATGAAAACCCTAACTATGGAAATTGGGGAAATGGTAGATGTTGATTGGAGAGTGTGTGTTAAGAGGAAATATGTGATATTTGAATGATGGGTATAGGAGAATATGTTAGGAGAATATTTATTGATGATGGTAGATAGCATTAATGATGGTGGCTGACCATTAATGGTGATTGATGGCCATTGGTGTATGACCCCCTTTGATGGGTAAAGTTATAAATGCATAACAATAATACTTGAATGCCTAACCCATGGTGGTTGTGGTGAAATTAATTAAATAGAAATAATTTGATAATGAAAGTGTTGAATGCACTAAGTATTAAATTAGAATATGTAAGTCTTGGTGATTTTGAGTTGAAAATAATTATGTGGTGCCTTATGAAATGTAGGATCTTTTCCGAAAGATGAGGCGGGAACGTCGTATCGATCGAAGTTCTTCTCTTGAGGTAGGAGAGGAGTTTTATATTCTAAATGCATGGATTGAGTAGTGTTTGATTATCATATGTGACAATATGCATGTTTGTGTTGCTTGTTTGGTAATGACAGCTTGAGATTGTTAAACATGATGATGATAATTGTGCTTGGCAATATGTATTGTGCATTTAGAATATTTATGGTATGTTAAATAGTGATGTTAAATTACTTGGCTAGTGTGATGCCTTGATATGATGTGATTGTGTTATATTCACCATGAATGTGGAATAAGTATTATTGATGATGAATAAGAATGAATGTGGATGATTAGCATACCTTGATTGTTAATGAAAGATTGATGATTGTAGTTGATGATTTTAATGCCATTGTGAAAGATGAAAGTCATGAATTGTGATAAGGAAGAATTATTGAAAATGCCACATTAAAACTTGAAACAATGGCAATGACCAATGATAATAAAATCCACTTAGAATTATGTGGTAATGTCGGTAATAGTGATGATTGATGAGTAGCATGTTTAGGATGCATAGTTGTAAGAATGCATATGATTTGCATTGCATTTCATCCATGGTATATTGCATAGCTGCCAGTGTTGGAATGTTAGGGGATTCCCCCGGTTGGCCAAATGGGAGGGCGGCTCTATGCACGAGTGTTCTTATTTTCCCCTGTGACTCGATGTGTAAGTCACGAAACTGCCCATGTATAGCTATGAGGAGCTGCATGTGGTTGACCCTATAGGGGGTGGCTCTTTGAGGAACGAGTGTCCCCAATGGTCTTTTGGATACAACTGCCATGGTATAATCATTTTTGGCCCACAATACCTTTATGTTGTTTATAGTGTTTACCGCGGTCATGGTGAAAATGGCCAGGTGTTGCTAGATGGGTGATGCGGTTTGGTACCAGTAAAACATAATGATATTCATGCAATTTGATGATAAGTGTGGATATTTTACTACTGCAGTAGAGGTATGGTTATATGATCATGCTTGTATCCTACAATGTGGTGTTTTATTTTCCCACAGTCGGATCCACAATTGATATTACTCCATTGTGCATGTGCATTAGCCTAAGAGAATTTGCATATAGTAAGGAGGTATGCCAAAGGTGATAAGATATGGTGATGGTTGTGATTGGGTGAGAAAATACCTAAAGACAACATAAAAGATATGAATACAAAGAAATTAATTGTGTATGGTGATTATATGTATGATAGTCCAATATGATGAGGAACTTAATTGTGTATATGCTTATATACTTTGTTATGATTCATAGAGATGATTAAGTTATGTGTATGTTGGTGAGATGAGGATGATTATGATGATGAATATTACATTGATGCAAAGTATACATGACATTGAATGCATATGCAGGACATTCATGGGTAATGTGCATCGCATTTGGAAGTATGTTTTGATGGTGGAGGTAAATTAGTGTATAGGAAGTGCTTTGGCCAGCATCCATTGATTTTTTATAGCATATGGTGTTGATATATGCTTATTGTGTATTTAGATTAATGTGTATTCATGTTAAAGGTCATAGATGAAAATTGGACCCTTATGTGTATGGCTAATTTTCAATTATGACCTAGAAAATGTATGATGACAATTAAGATGCTGGAATTATTGCCCAAATGATGAATGGATGATGTTAATTCATGAATTACAATGTCTTATGTAGTATGTGTGAAGTTGTGTTTTGATGTTATGCATAATTGAGGAACCTATAAGGTCATATTGAGATTTATGAGAAATGGATGGGATTTGATAGTTCAATTAGCCCCTATGCATGATTTGTGACTTGTAGAAACTGGAATGGGCCAATTCCATTGAGAATTGACCCGTAAGTTGCATCAAAATGCCTCAAAACGGGATAAACGCATTTATACGTATAAGTCTCTCATTTTTAGGAATTTTTGAGTGCAGCTAGTGGCTATGCGTCACACATAATGTATTTTAGCTGGTGTCAAAATTTGGTGGCCATTGTATTTGATATGAAAAGATAGGGTAGCTAGAAGTTGGAAATTTTGATAATTTCTACTGAGTTGCTGTCATGAACTGATATACAACAAGTGTGAATCGATTCCCCTATTTCCTGAATCGATTCATTATGCTCTGTTTCAACTGATTCATGAATTTCTCACGCATAAATCGATTCACCATGGGGCTGAATCGATTTAAGACCTGATTCATTGCTATTTTCGCCATTTGGAACGCATGAATTGATTAACCAGCGGGGTTGAATCAATTCATTCACCTGATGCACACTTGTTTGGCCATCTAAAATGCATGAATCAATTCATGCCAACCTTGAATTAATTCATGCCTCTAATTCTTTAAAAATCCTTATGTTTTACTGTATGTTGGGTTCCATTGAGCTATGGTATGCTTATATATCAATGTGTAAGTGTATTTACCACTTTTTATCAATTACCACTTTTTATCCTTGTTGATGCTCCTATGATTGATTGTCTAAGGAGCACTCTTGATTGAACTTATACACCTTATCATATCTTCATATATGGCATAGGTTCTTTTAAATGATCCAGGGTTACTTGTTAAAGTCTCACCTCACGGTTTCTTTTATTCTTTAATTGTTTTAAAAATCGTGAAAAATTTACCCTAATTTTTATTGACCTTTCAGGTCGTCTCACCTGGAGCCCCTCAGTAAGCTTAACATGAATTGCCTTTGATAGATGAGAAGGAATCCTCTGATGATGATTCCTCATCAAGCTTTGATCAACCAGAGTCTGAACCTCCTACGAAGAAAGTCAATACCTTTGTTGGCATCTCTCCCAGAACAACAAAGTTTATTCTCTCCATGTCAAAGTCTGAACCTGCTATGAAGATTGCTAAACCATCTATTGCTAAACCATCTATTCCTGTTTAGTTCTCTAGAAGAATTACAAGGAGAATACTGAAGCATATCTCTACAAGAAAAAATGTTTTAGAAGGCTTCTCAGCTGCTAACCCTTTAATCTTTGACTCTTCAGACTCCAAGTCAACCTTACCTGAACCAAAGACTATACCATCACTTCCACCTTCAGACACTACATCTCAGATGATTTTGGATTAACCTCTACCTCATCAGGAAACTCCATTTGTTGTCCCTACTCAAGATTAAGCATTGCAAACTCATACATCTATTTTTACCTCTGTGCCCATTCATAATCTAGAATCCAAACTTCTATCAAACAGAATCACATTGCCATCCACCTCACCTTCACTCACTTTTGCCTCTCTTCTACCTACACAAGAAATACTTCATGATGATAGTTTGTGCTTAGCATCTGATGTTGCTATGTACTACACGCTTAGGAAGGAACAAAGAGCTATTTTGTTAGACATACAACAAGGAAAATCCTTAACTGTAATTACAAGTGGAAGAACAAAGTCCGCCTTCATCTTATCATCAATGAAGAACCTTATTGCTCCAGACAGGCTCTGTCTTTATGGTAAGCCTCACCCATCCAGAAAAGGAAAAGAACTTATTTCCAATTTGGTTTAACCATACGTTCTTGCATGGGATGAACCCAGACCTTGCAGACTCTCTGATGAAGAAGTGTCCAGACTCCTACAGTCTGATCACAACACTGAGGAAGATGCTTGATGCATATGGAATCACATCTTATGGATGACAGGTGAAGCAGGATCCAACTCTAACACTTCAAACTAGTCATGATATCTCTTCTATCCAGACTCTTAAGTCTTAATGATGGCTCTTATTTATTGATTAGAAAAAAGGGAGAATATTTTAGAGAATAGTCTAAGTTTCAAATAGTGCAGTTGCATTTTTCTAGAGTCTATAACACATCTTGTGCTCATCAATAAAAATTGTTCAGTTTCTATGTCTTTAGACTTATTAATGATTTATTGCTTTAACTCCCTTAAAGTCAGTTGCATATGTTGACTATCTTTTGCAAAACTTAAAAGAATTTGAAACTTTTACCTTGATTGAATAAATCTATGCTTCATGAATTCAAAGTTTCAATTCTTCCCTTAATACAAAATTCATTCTATCTTCAAGACTTAATGTTTGTTATCAACACATAAGGGGAGATTGTTAGAGTAAAGGCTGAACTCATGTTTGAGTAGTCTGAACCCCATGTGATTTATCAATAATACACATGAAGACTCTCAACTAAAATAAAGTTTGTACTATTTATTTGTCTAACAATTCTGTTGAAGTGTACCAGGAGTCTGTTGAGCTCCATTTGCAAAAGAAAGAGGGAGTCCATAAAAATCAATTTGCTTCTGGAATGAACAACTCCACACTTTTTCAAGCTTCACTAGATTAAGTCTCTTTTTGTGTTTTCATACCACGAGAAGATATGTGACTCTTCGAGTTCTTGAAAAGGATCTTTTTTTTTCCAAAAATGAAGTTGCATGAACTTTCTCATGTCTTCTCTGAAGCTAGCATTAAAGAGGAAATCAATGGAAAAGTTGAAGACTTTCTCACACGTATCAAGAAAACTACCTCACATGTCTCAAGGTGTCAAAAAAGCTAAACCTGATTAGAATAGATAGCCTAAGGTCAACTGCTATAGAGTGTACGTGCTTTCCTAAAGCACATAAGCAAAAGAGATATTTTATTGAAGACTTTCAAAGTTTCCTAGATAAGCACACTTCTCTAAAGCATGTGTCTGCACTCACTGACAGTGTAATCCTCAAGAGACCAACATTCTTCAAAGCTAACCAACAAATATTTCTCAAAAAGACTATAAACATAAGAAACTTCAGAATTCAAATAGGTTACAAGACACAAGTTATGTAGTTACGTTGTTCATTCTCATTCTTAATTTTAGAAACCAAAGTCTGAGAGACTTTTTCTCAAAGTTTCTAAGTTCTTGTATTCACTACATAAGTCTTCTTTGTAGTTCTGCTTAGTGCAGACCGTGACTTATAGTAGTCTGTAGCTCAGTGTACCCTGTAGTCATTTTATATCTTTGTACGCTGAGTTATTTAATTGTAACTACAAACACTTTGTCTACTATCATGTTGTACATTCTGGTGTGTTGCCAGAACCTGTTAGTGTTGGAAAACATTGTGGCCTGAAGAGGCTTTTGGAAGAATACTTAGGTTTGTAGCCAGAAGTGGCTAGTGTCAAGAATACTTGGGTTTAAGCCAGGAGTGGTTGGAGTCAAGAATACTTGTGCACTGGGCTGGTGCAGATTGTAAAGGCGTTTTACAATAGTGAAATCCTTCAGGCTGAAGGGACTGGACTAACTTCTGTGTTGGAAGTGAACTAGGATAAATTCCACAGTGTGTTTCTCTGTTCCTTTTCTATTGTCTATTAAAATTATATATTTCACTAAAGCGGTCTGTAGAATTTTTCAGAAAAAGAGTTTAAGACTTATTCAACCCCCCTCTTAAGTCTAACTCTATACCATCAATATCTTTGTATACAGAGTTATTTGCTTGTAACTTCAAACTCTTTATCACTACACTTTGTACATTCTGGTGTGTTGCCAGAATCTGTTAGTGTTGGGAAACACTTATGGCCTGAAAAGGCTTTCAAAAGAATACTTGGGTCTGTAGCCAGGAGTGGCTTATCTCAAGAATACCGTTGCACTGGGCTGGTGAAAATTGTAAAGGTGTTTCACAATAGTAAAAATACTTCGATCTGAAGGGACTGGACGTAGCTTCTACATTGGAAATGAACTAGGATAATTCCGCTGTGTGATTCTCTATTCCTTTCTCTAGTCCGTTGAACTATTTTATCGCTTAAGTAGTCTTTATGTTTTTCGAAAAAGAGTTTAAGACTTATTCAACCCCCGATTCTAAGTCTAACTCTTTACCATCAAAAGAGTAAGTGTAAACTTTAGTAGCAGATATTGTAATAAGGCACTAAAGGCATCAATCAATCATATCACATAATTAAGCATTAAGTACCACACACACACATTAACACAATCACTTATCGTTAACCTGCATAACACCGTGCAATATAATCAATGATCCTTAGCTAGCACATACACAATGCATATGCCTTACTATGCTTCTCATTACACTATTTACTAATGTGTAAATACATCATGTAGACTCAAATGTGGTGGTCAATATTGTAGTATAAAGAGATTGACTATATTTCCATAATTATTTACCAGATATCCATATTGCCACCTATCTTACAACACTTGTCATTTTCAATAATCCAGCTCTATAATAATCAATGGTGTTGTGAATTAACTCTAGGATACACTAACCTAAAGCTTCCAAGCCCTTATTGGCCTATAGGATTGCTTATTTCTCTCATAGAGCCACCCCCATCAGGGTCAGCAACAAGGGTCCCCCATATCCCCTTATGTATCCAAGTGTATATGATGCATGATATCACATATAATCACCATTCAATGCAACCCATTATGCATTTACTTGTCCTCATTGGCATTATAATTTCACATTATCGACTTATGTGCAACACATTGGATATCATCGTCATGATCATACACAAAAAAATACATAACTCTCATCATTTTTATATCACAATTATATTTCTCATCATTATCATTTAATGTGGCATCATCAGAGAATATCATTCTCACCAGCTAACATGTTATTCAATTCTAATACTCACTTATCATCATTCAAACAATAAGCCATATTATATGTTTTACAAAAATTACATAAGATACTATATTCAACACTCATGTACTCAACTTATACCTTTATTCTATACCTTAATTGATGACACAAGGTAAAACCATGCTCACAGCATTTTTATCTACTAACCTACATATTAAAATGCACTCCAGTTACATGACAATTATAAACTAGTCCTGAAACCTATCAATTTAACATAACCTAACTTATCCAAAGTATGATTAATTAGGAATTAAACTAATTTGGCGGAAAAGGGTTAGGTTCAGAGGTTTTTGACTTACTAAATCAAAGTCGATGAGGTTCCAAAAATGAATTTAAAGCTTCCGACGATTACCCTAAGTTATAGACACTTCCTACAAGATAGAATTTGAAGAATTTGAGATTAGGACCCAAAAACTCACCTATGAAGGCTAGGTCCAAGGAGCTTCACATACCTTAGGTTAGAGAAATAGAGTTAATTCCTGCATTAAGCCTAACATGCATATAGGGAAGAGAAAATGGAGATGAACTGAAAGCTTTCCTTACTTAACAGTGGAGGGAAACAAACAAAAGATGGTGAGGTAGTGGAGGAGTGGTACGACTATGAAGAGGAGAAGAAGGAAATGGATTCTTTATTTGGTTTCTCTAAGGAAAGGAAAAGGACTAAAATTATTCCTCTTTATTTTCTCTTTCTAACAAGGTATAGAACGCCTAAATCCGTTAACTAGAGCAAAAGTTATGCCTAAAATATGAAATACTATTATGATTGGGTGCAGGACTACAGGTCAGTATCTTGTTGCACAAACTAGAAATTTTTTGCTTAAAAATAGATCTTGGTATCTTCATAAAAGTTATAGTAAATTTTGTTACAAAAACTTTAAGACCAAGATCACTTAAATCGGACACCTGTAGCTTAAATTATGTTTAAAATAAAGGAACATGTGTATGGGTATCGCCTTACATGTAAAATAGTAGCTAGAAATAGAAATTCTATTTTTCTACTCTGATCTAATTTTTGATGTCTTCATGAAAATGGTAGAGAAATGAGTTTTGAAAATTTTAAAACTATATTCACCTAAAAAGGACACTTGTAGCTTAAATTAAGCTAAAAATATGAAAGTATGTGCAAATCTATGGGATGGAATTAAAATGAGATTTTTTGATAGATTGGAAAAACTCCCAAACATAAAACATATAGAAAATAATTTATGAAGCCTCGTAAGGCTCAGGTAATATTTATTGACTTGTTGGTTAGCCTTAGGCTCGGGCTTTCGCTTTTAAAACACTAGAAGGGATGATCTTGGGGAAAGAAATTCCCGAAACCTAATGTAAAATTAAGATATAGACCTAAAATAATATTTAAATTTTTTAAGACTAAATATAAATTTTATTATGTGATTAAGATTAAGAATCTGGGTTGGCTAGACTAATTAATATGTTTCTACATTTATTTAAATGTGGGAATTAGTTTGGTTAACGAGGCAAGATCATCGGACCTCCCAAGCTATTTCTCTTAAGGTGAAAGAGTTTGAGTTTCATATTCTAAATATATGATACATAAATTATTGATAATATATATGTGAAGATATATGTCATATTTGCCTTGAATGGACTATGTTTCCCTTGTGTGTATCTATGGATTATTGATGATCAATTTGTGATGGCAAATATGTAATTAAATACATTTAGAATATGTGTGGTGTCTATATGTGTATATATACATATGTGATGAGACGGTGACATTGATGAAGCTATGAATCATATATGTTAATTGATATGAGCCTATGTATGAATAAGCAATTGGTTGACCACCATGAAATGATCAATGGATGATGTTGATTTTGAATTGGGTATTGAATTCCTATGCACACCTTGTGAAATGTGTTGATGAGCTTGATGATGCCTTATTGATTATGATTTTATGATGAATATGAATTGATTGATAATTTTATGTAATTAACTATTGAGTAAGTGACTAGAAAGCCACCATGGATTAGTGGTGTTGAATATGGACAAGATCATAAGAGTTAGTGGTTATTGAATACTTGAGATATTGATGTTGGAAGGCATATTGCAGTTGCTTCTCAATTTAGAATGTTAGGGGTTCCACGATAAGGCCCAATGAGAGGGCAGCCCTGTACACTGGCATTGTTATTATTTACCTTAGTGATTCAGTGGTAGAATTATAAAGCTTTTGACAATAGTGATTAGATAGGAATCATGTGAAGAGGCCTAGTGGTAGGGCAGCTAAATGAGTGAGCGTATCCCCAATGATCCCTTTTTGGATCATGTCTTCCTTAATGTGTGTTTAGGGGAGGTCCGCAACATGTTGGCTGTGAACACCTATTTCAGTCCGGTCGATCCACAAGTGAAAAAGAATACAGGTAAAAAAAAAAGTAAAAAAAAAAGAAAAAAAGAATACAAGTAAAAAAAAAGAAAGAAAAAAAAAGAAAGAAAGAAGAAAGAAAAAAAAGGGGGGGGGGGGAAAAGAACAAAGAGTCCCAAAAAAAAAAACTGACTCGGAGATGATCATTTGTGAGTGAAGGGACTCGGAATGATCATTTCCGAGTGAGACATGGTCCTTGGCCTGTTTTCGCCCAAGCGGGTGATGGTTCGCTCAAGCGAGTCAGGTGTTTCCGATTGGAGTATTCCCATTTTCGAGTAAATAAGGTCGGTTTTCGAGTGAAATACATCTGAAGGGTTGATTGTCGACTGGAACCTTTCTGATTGAAACGAATCCGACTCAGAATGATGTAATCCGAGTAGAATTACACAGAAATGACCAAAACCGAGTAGAATTACTCAGAATAGAGCGAATCCGAGTGGAATACTTCACTGTTGGAGGAAATCCGAGTGGAAGCTTCCCTATCAAAGCCATTCCGAGTGAAAAGTGGTTGATCTTGAAGAAATATGTCCCTATTAGAAGTAAATCTGAGTGGAAGCTGTCCCACTGCAATCATTCCGAGCCAATTTCCAAATTCTGAGTAAGAAGAAGGCAGGATCCGAGTGAAGATTGCCAATTTCCAAGTTCTGACTGAGAAGGAGGCCGGATCCAAGTGAAAGTTGCCAAGTTTCCAAATTCTGAGTGGAAAGAAGGCATTTTCCGAGTGAAAAAGTCCAATTTCCAAGTTCTGACTGAAAAGTAGGCAGATTTCGAGTGAAAATGCCAAATTTCCAAGTTCTGACTGAAAAGCAGGCAGATTCTGAGTGAAAATGCCAAGTTTCCAAATTCTGAGTGGTAAGAAGGCCAATTCCGAGTAAAATTCCAAGTTCTGAGTGAAAACAAGGCCAATTCCGAGTCAGATTGCCAAATTCAAATTTCTGAGTAAGAAATAGGCAATTCTGAGTGAGAAGCAGGCTGATTCCGAGTGAATTGTCAAATTCCAATTTCTGAGTAAGAAATATACAATTCTGAGTTAAAAGAAGGCCGATCCCGAGTGAATTTGTCCGAGTCATCAGATTTTCCCAAGGTATCGAGGACGACTCCCCATTGTGAATCCGAGAGGGTTGAAGTTCATTTCCAAACCGGCTGACAACATTCCGACTGAATGAGTGTGAAGTTAAAGAAAGAATGGTTCTGATCTACCAGCAACCGAGCAAAATGTTTCTGACATGCCGAGTGAATTAAGAAGAAGGATTGAACCATTCGAATGAAGGAAGACATGAAGCTATACCGAGTGAAGACTCTTCAGTTAGCACCGAGTGATGCTTCTTTAGTCAGCACCGAGTGAAGACTTTTCAGTCAGCACCGAGTGAAGACTTTTCAGTCAGCACCGAGTGAAGTTTCTTCAGTCAGCACCGAGTGAATCCTCTTCAGTTAGTTTCCGAGTCATTTTTACCCAATTCTGAGTCATCTTTCATCCAATTCCATGTCATTATTCAACCATTCCGAGTCAAACTCCAAACATTTTAGTCGGTTCCGAGTCATTCTTCACTCGGTTTTTGTATAAACTACACCTTTCCACTCGGTTTTGTGCACAAAAGGCACCTTTTCCACTCAGATTTTGGAGAGAAGGTAAAATCCGACCCATATTCCCACCGAGTGCCCTTGCTGACTTGGATTTCCACTATCCAAGTGGATCTTTGACTTGTGGGGGGCGGCTGACAAAATGACAAAGACTAGCTGCTGACCCCTATAGCTGCCTAGGTGCAAGCTGTGTCCACCAACTCCATCCAGGCTGGCCAAGTGGGGCGGCTGATCAAGTGGGGTGGCTGGCAAGGAAAAATAATAAAAAATTCCACTTGCCACTGCTAGTGGGCATCCAGGACCTCTATAAATAGAGAAGATCCTGAAGCCTTCAAAAAAAAAGAAAAGGAACTTTTATTTGGAAACGCCTGACACTCTCCCTCACCGTACTTTCCCTCACTTCCTCCTCCAAACACAATGTCCACCTCCTTCAAAATCCCAGCAACATCCCCTCTCCTCCTCATCCCAACACCGTCCCATCCTCACAGCCCCCTCTTCCTCCACACACACACACACATATCACAGCCCCCTTCCACCGTCCCATTCCCTCTCTACACCTCACAGCCCCCTTCCACCGTCCCATTCCCTCACCTTTTCTCACCCTACTCTCCCTTTCCTCTTCTCCTCTCAAACCGAACCACACACACACACCTCATAACCCCTCCAAACCAAACACATACCTCACACCCCCCTCCAATCCGTCCTCAACTCCTCACTTCAAACTGTCCTCCCCCTAAACCGTCCTCATCCTCACTGAAACCGACCTCACCCAGCTCCCTTTCACCCATCCGTCTTCAGCTCCTCACTCCAAACTCTCCTCATCCCAACACCGTCCCATTTCCTCTCATTCAACACCGCCCCCCTCAGAAATCCTCACCAACATTGTCCCTCTCCTATTAACTCCAATACCGTCCCTCTTTCACTCGGTCAGCCCACTGTTTTCACTCGGTATTCAACCTTCACTCGGCATTCTACTTTCTCACTCGGTATTCCACTTTTTCACTCGGGTTTTCACCTTTTCACTCGGTTTTTCCATTTTTCACCTGGTTTTTCACCTTTTCACTCGGAATTTCATTTTGCCACTTAAATAAATTGCTTTTCTTTTCTTTTTTACCCCTTTCTAGGTTTGTAATAAATATGTAACAAAAAATTAGTGCTTTATACATTCTATTTGGACTAGCAAAAAGATTGTAATGAATATTATTATTCTCATTATTATTGTAATTTCTATTTCTCTATTTTCTTAAAAAGGCGGAACGAGATTAATTTGGACGAGACATCTTGTTAATCTCATTTTTTTTAAAAAAAGGGGTGGAGCGAGTTTAATTTGGACGAGACGTCCTGTTAATCTCATGTAAAAATTCCGTGTTTGTTTTGTTTATTTTTTATATATATATATTTTTTGTCATTTCGTGTATTTTCTTTTTAATGAAGAAGTTAAAATAATTATTGGGTTGATTATAATGCGCGCTATCATATTGAGGTAACCGTTTTTATAACGGATAATTGTGAGGTGCTAATACCTTCCTCACCTATAATTAGACTCCCGAACATGGAATTTCATTTTTTATAACCAGTGCTTTAACGAAAGGTTTTCCCGGTATTTTATCCTAAAAAATATTAGTGGCGACTCCCTGTTTTTCTTTTCAAAACGAAAGATCGTTTTGAGTAGGTGACTGATAGTGTTGCATATGGATGAGGTGGTTTAGTACTATAAAAAGAGACATACATTGGTATATTAATATGTGTACACATCATTAGTGATGATACTATAGTATTGATAAGTGTGCATTGTATGTTGTTTTTGGTTGTTTTTAGGTCTAGTTTTTAGGGGTTTTGCATATTGTTTCATGCCCGATTCCCTTGATTTTGATTCTTTTCCATACATATTACTTGGTTGTTCCTATTTTTGTAGGATCAATGATGTTCTAGGTCTCTTTTGAGGAAAAGTGGCAAAGTGGATGAAATAAGAGGCCTTTGAGGCCTTTAGGAGTGCATTTTGGCAAGGTTGGAAGAAACCACTGCCAGTGGTGGCAAACCACTGGCCGTGGTTATCACTGGAAAAGAGGAAAAGCAAGTCAGAAGCCACCACTGGCTATGGTTATCCACCACTAGCCGTGGTGGGCACTGTGGAGCAAAGAAAAGAAAGTCAGAAGCCACCAATGGCCGTGGTTGGCTTTATTTGTTACCAAAAGTTATGAATTGATGTTTTAAAAAGAATAGGACTCAAACCACTGGCCGTGGTTATCCCCTACAAGGCCCAAATCTCTAAATTGTTTAGGGTTTTTGTTGGGCACTTTGGGGGATAGAAAAGGGAGTTCTGTAGAGACAGTTTTAGAGACATCTTTTGGGATATTTTGAAGAACCTTTTGGGGAGCTTTCATTGGGAATCAAGAGTCAAATCCATCAAGGGCAATCAAATCTGTAGATTTGGGAGGAAGAATTAGGAATCCTAGTGAGAACTAATTTGTAATTTCTGAATCCCTATTTTACACTTTTGATATCTTTTATGCTTGGCATTGATTTTGTGATGTATGACATGATGACAAAAATCCTTATGGCACACTAAACTCTTTTCTTGGGGCTAAGGATGTAGTATGCCTATGTGTTACAATTAATTATTCTTTGCATTGCAATTTATGTGATTTCAATTTCTATTCAATTTATGTATGCCTAATGCTTCTACAAGACTTATAGATAAGCGTAGATGATCACAAATTATATGGGTAATCGAGAGATTGACATGTAAATCGAAAATACATAAATTGAACCTGTGATTTTGATTTACGACCGTAAGCAAAATTGTTTGAGGGTTAATTGGATTTCCGTAGAACATAAAGGGTCTAATTAACAAATTGAACGCGGTTCTTTGGGAATTAGGCACGTTAATAGGTTTTTGAGAGAAAGGTATGAATTAACTTAGGGGAATCTGCCTTAGGAGCAAAATCATATAATTGGATAGGCGAGTAACCTTTAATTTTGATACTAGCATATGAACCCTTAATACCCCAAGATTTACCTTCGATTCAATTTCCCAAACTTGCTCCGATTTTCTTTTACAAAAGACGTTGAATTTCTTATTTTCTAATTTACTGTTTAAAATTGTTTGAGCAATTCATTTTAATCAATTCACTAGATAATTGAACCACTACTATAACTAGTTCTTGGGCACAATCCTTGTGGAAACGATATCTTTTTATTACTTTGATATCTCGTGCACTTGTGGTTGGCTATCAAGTTTTTGACGCCGTTGCCAGGGATTGTGTTTCCCCCCAAT
Organism: Clitoria ternatea; assembly: GCA_037962975.1. Lineage (NCBI taxonomy): Eukaryota > Viridiplantae > Streptophyta > Magnoliopsida > Fabales > Fabaceae > Clitoria > Clitoria ternatea. The sequence continues at coordinate 150,311,453 of CM075671.1, forward strand.
ATTGGCTAAGCGGTGTTTGATTAGACTAGTGTGCATTTTCTACATATTTTTTGCATTTTTAATTTTATTTCAATTTTTCTATAGAATTACGCTTGTTTTTCTTTGTTGTCTATAAATTTATGCAGACCCCTTTATGTGAAAAAGCGATAGCTTTAAGTATATATTTGATCTTGAGATTGAAAAAACTCTTTGAAAGATCAGACTTCTTAGGACACACATTGAAGAAAACAGGCACCAACCTTCAAGTTAGCAAGCCAAACACAAATGGAAAATCAAGACAATAGAGCACTTCGTGATTTTACAGCACCTAATGCGATGGGCTGAAGGTCTAGCATCACTAGACCCAACATTGAGGTGAATAATTTTGAGTTGAAGCCATCCTTGCTCTCGATGGTTCAACAAAGTCAGTTTGGAGGATTGCCATCCGAGGATCCCAATTTGCATCTTCAGATTTTCCTTGAGTATTATGACACGCTCAACGTAAATGAGGTCTCAAACGATGCAATCCGAATGAGGATTTTCCCATTTTCTTTAAGGGACAAGGCCAGAGCTTGGTTCTATGTGCTTCCGGAGGGGGGAATCACTACATAGGAGCAGTTGTGGTGTAGGATGACCTTAAAAGGAGATCTTCCTTGGGAGGGATCTAGGATCTTTCTCCTCTTCCTTAGCCTTCTAGAGAAAGATAATGAAGCTTCCAATGCTTGTCCGAAACTTCAAAAGACAAAAGACTCAAAAAAACCGAATGGGAACAAAAGGAAAGAGATAGGAAAAAGTGAAAGGGAAAAAGATGAAGTGGAAGGAGATGGTTAAGGGAAATGGAAGAAGGATTTTGGAGGCCACTCCCTAGGAGGGAGATAACTCCAACTTGCCACCAAAGGAGGGAGAGGACCCCTTGGATAAGAGCTTACTAAAGTCTCTTTAGCCTTGAGAGAAGGAGGATAATCTCTCACTAGAATTTCACACAAAGTGTTTGTATTTCTCAAAATGAAAGTTATGTCCATTTTTACAAGGGGAGAAACCTATATAAAGTCTTTGGGAGAATTCAGCCAAGGTGTTCCTAATGGGCCTCCATGATGAATCCTAGGCCCAATCCATGGAAAAGAGAAGGAGATGGCCTATACATGGCCCAAATGAGAATACATGGCCTAATAGTGACCAAATTGACCTAGTAAGGTCCAAATAAAACCTAAATCACTAAAAAATCTATTTATGATCTATATTACATGATGAGTACAAATAGATCCTCAAAGTGTCTTTATTGGGCTTGGGCCTACTAAGTAAGGTAAGGGAGGAAGATAGGGCTTTATGGATGGTCTCTTTGCCCTTCTTGGACTTGGCCCTTGTTAAGGTACCCTTGTAAGCCTCTAACCTTTTGTCCAGGGTAGTGTGGGGATCCTCCCATGTTGTGTCCTCATTATGCTCCCCTTCCTTGAAAGGATTTATCCTCAAACCTAAAGCGTCATCCTCTTCATCTATGTCAAACAAAGACAAGTCAGACACATTAAAAGAAGCACTCACACCATATTCACCTGGCAAATCAAGGACATAGGCATTATTTCCCATTTTTTTAAGAATTTGAAAAGGACCATTACCCCTTGGGTCGAGTTTGGATTTTCTCAAATTTGGAAACCTTTCATTTTTAAGATGTAACCAAACCCAATCTCCAACCTCAAAGGTTACTTCTTTTCTTCTCTTATTGGCACAACGAGCATAGTGTTCATTTTTAGCTTGTATTTGGTTTTTAACCTTCTCATGATAATCTTTTTTTAAAATTTAGCCTTTACCTCTCCATCCATGTGAAGGATAGAATCAGAAACATCAATGGGCAAAAGGTCCAAAAAAGTGAGAGGGTTAAAACCATAAACAACTTCAAAAGCACTATGCTTAGTTGTGGAGTGTTGTACCCTATTATAAGCAAATTCAATGTGTGGCAAACACTCATCCCATGATTTAACATTTTTATTTACTAAGACCTTAAGTAATTGAGAAAGGGTCCTGTTCACTACCTCAGTTTGGCCATCCGTTTGAGGATGACAAGTGGTAGAAAATAGAAGCTTCGTTCCTAGCCTTGACCAAAGTGTTTTCCAAAAATGGCTTAGGAATTTAGTGACCCTATCATAAATGATAGTTTTAGGAACACCATGAAGCCTAACAATTTCTTTGAAAAATAGCTTAGCAATATGACTAGCATTATCCACTTTGTGATAAGGAATAAAGTGAGCTATTTTACTAAACCTATCTACCACAACAAAGATAAAGTCCATGTCCCTTTGGGTACTAGGTAAGCCTAACACAAAATCCATAGAGATATCTATCCAAGAAGAAGTAGGTGTAGGAAAAGAAGTATAAAGACCATTAGGTGATATTTTAGATTTAGCTTTTTCTACAAACTATACATCTAGCACATAGTCTTTGCATATCTTTTTTCATTATAGGCCAATAGAAGTGTTCATTTAATATGGACAAAGTTTTATCCCTTCCAAAATGACTTATTAAGCCACCTTCATGGCTTTCTCTAAGCAATAAATCTCTCAAAGAACTCCTAGGAATGCAATTTTTATTAGCCCTAAAGAGGTAACCATCTAAAATGTTGAATCCTTTTTGAGATGTGGTGTTTGAAGATGAATTATAGATTTTAGAAAAATCAAGATCTCCTTGATACAAATTCCTAATCTCATCAAGTCCAATGATGTTTGATCCAAGAGAGGTAAGCAAAGAGTGCCTTCTAGACAAAGCATCGGCCACAGTATTTGATTTTCTATTTTTGTACTTGATGACATAGGGAAATTGTTCTAAAAACTCAACCTATTTTGCATGTCTTTTATTTAACTTATGTTGCCCTTTTATGAATTTAAGTGATTGATGATCACTATGAATGACAAATTCTTTTAGGATCAAGTAATGTTCCTAAGTTTGGAGGGCTCTAACCAATGCATAAAATTCTTTGTCATATGTTGGATAATTAAGGGCAGCACCATTGAGTTTTTCACTGAAATATGCAATAGGGTGGCCTTCTTGTAACAAAACAACTCTTATCCCCACATTGGAAGCATCACACTCAAGCTCAAAAGTTTTTGAAAAATTTAGAAGAGTTAAAATTGGAGCATGTGTGAGCTTGTCCTTAAGGTCTTTAAGAGCTTTCTCTTGCCTTGGTCCCCATATAAAAGAAACATTTTTCTTAACCAATTCAGTTAAGGGGGATGCTAAGGTAGAGAAATCTTTCACAAACCTTCTATAAAAACTAGCTAGACCATGAAAACTTCTAACATCACTCATATTCTTTGGTGTTGCCCAATCTTGGATTGCCTTCACTTTTGAGTGATCTACCTCCACACCTTTAGAACTCACTACAAATCTAAGGAAAATAACGTTATCCATGCCAAAAGAACATTTTTCAAAATTTGCATAGAGGTTGTTTGTTCTCAAGGCAAGCATAACTTGTTTCAAATGGCTTAGATGAGAGGTCATGGTCTTTAAGTAAACAAGAATATCATCAAAATAGACCATAACAAAATGCCCAATAAATTCCCTTAAAACATGATTCATTAACCTTATAAATGTGCTTGGTGCATTAGTCAAGCCACATGGCATAACTAACCACTCATATAATCCAAGTTTGGTTATAAAAGCAACTTTCCATTCATCTCCCTCTTTAATTCGTATTTGATGGTAACCACTTTTAAGATCAATCTTAGAAAAATATAGTAGAACCACTCAATTCATCAAGCATATCATCAAGTCTAGGTATTGGATGCTTACACTTGATGGTTATGTTGTTGATAGCTCTACAATTGGTGCACATTCTCCATGAACCATCTTTTTTAGGAACTAATAAAACAGGTAAAGCACATGGGCTTAAGCTCTCTCTAATCCATCCCTTAGATAATAGTTCATTCACTTGTTTTTCTATTTCTAGGCTTTCCTTAGGGTTACACCTATATGCAGGCCTATTTGGTTGGCTAGCACCAAGAATTAAGTCTATTTGATGTTCAATGCCCCTAATTGGAGGTAAGGCTTTAGGAATATCCTTAGGGAAGAGGTCTTTAAACTCATCTAGAATGTTTTGAATCCCTTTGGCCAAAGTAGGAGGGGAAAAGTCCATTGAGCACAAAGAAGTGCTAGGGAATTCTTTAGGAATCACGATCAAGCATTGTTTTTGGAGAAGCATAGTTTGCTTCAAGTCATGTTTGGTAGCCAAGAGATTGGCTCTAGAGTTATCATAAATGACAACTCATTTTCCTTTGTCTTTTTCAGTTTTCTTATGTTTTTCTTCATGACTACAAGAAGAACCTAGTTCTCTATCCCTTTTAGATTTCATTTGAAGTTGATCATTAAGTACTTGTTATGGGGTTAAGGGATGTAAAACTATCTTCTTGTTATCTAGCTTAAAGGTAAGGGTGTTAGAAAACCCTTCATGGATGACCTTCTTATCATACTGCCAAGGTCTCCCTAAAAGAATATGAGTTGCTTGCATAGGTACCACATCACATTTTACTTTATCTTTATATGTGCCTATGGTGAAGCTAATTAAAACTTGTTTATTAACTAACATTTCCCCCTTTCCATTTAACCATTGTAACTTATAAGGTATAGGGTGATCTATTAGTTCTAAGCCCATCTTATGTACTAGCCTTTAGCATGCTACATTTGTACAACTCCTACTATCCACAATGAGAGAACATAATTTTTCATTTATGTAACATCTTATGTAAAATATGTTCTCTCTTTGTGAAGTATCATCAAGCTTAACATGGCTTCCAAGTAACTTTCGAATCATGTAAAGCTCTCCATCATCCCCTAAAATATGCTCACTGTCATATGAACCACTACTTGAGTCATCACTTGAATTGTGATTATCAGAATCAGACTCTAATTGACTTGAGTAGGTTCCATTAGTTTTCAAAATCATGGTTCTTTTCATAGGACAGTTAGAAGCAATATGACCTCTACCAAGACATTTAAAACATTTATTGGTGAATGATCTAGAGGGTTGAGGATTAGATGTGGAATCATGTTTGTCTTTTTGATTTCTAAATACTTTTCCATTTTTATGCAACTCATTAGTAATTGGGAAGAAGAAGTACCCACTCCCTTCTCCCTAGGTTTTTTCTCAAATCCACTCTTTCTATGGTCTTTATCTACCCACTTTGACCTAGAGTTTTGAAACTCCCCTTTGTAGGCTTCTCTCTCTTTTAATTGGCTCTCTACCTTAGTACATTGGTGCAAAAGTTCTTCTATGTCTACATGTGGAAGGAGTTCAACTCTATTCTTAATGTTCCTATTTAGGCCATGCAAAAATCTATGCATTAGGGTTTCATCATCTTCATCTAAGTTTGCCTTAATCAAAGCTATCTCTAAGGCCTTATAGTAATCCTCAACACTCTTTGTACCTTGGGTGAGTCTATTTAGCTTGGCTAATAGCTCCCCAGGATAGTAACTAGGAACATACCTCTTTCTTAACAATGCTTTTAAGTCTAACCAATCATCAATTGGTGGGAAATTATCTTTCTTTCTCTCCTTACACACTTGAGTCCACCATAATAAGGCATAATTTTGAAATGAGAGAGTGGCTATCCTAACCTTCTTTTCATCTTTAATTTGATGAGAATTAAACAATTGTTCAACTCTCATTTCCTATTCTAAGTATGACTCTATATCACTTTTACCATTAAAAGGGGGAATTTCAAATTTTACTTCTCTTAAACCTAGGTCTTCTTTTTTATAATAATGATGTCTTCTAGACCTGTGGTCATCTTCACTATCACTATTGTAACATCCTTAATTTGAAAATTTTAGAAAATAACTCATTAAGGCTCGGTGGCTTATTCTTTTCCTGCGCGCCATTGGCATTTCGGGTCTAATTTTCTAAAATAATGCTTGATTGGAATAATTCTGGTCTCGTTCACTTTGTTTCGAAGATATCTTCAATCATTATTTCTGGGCTCTATCCCAAATTCTCACTCTGTCATGCTCAAATTCAAGGATTAAGTAAATCCATCTTAGAACCATGTTATTCGCGTTTTTACTTTGCGCATGGTTCATTCAAAAATTCATAACTCTCTCATACGACCTTCGTTTCTTACAAAATTGGTTTCAAAATCACCGTAACAAAATTATCTACATTTTCTGTGAAGACATCAAGAGCTAGATCTTCCCAGATCAGTACAATTTTGGAGATCTTTGAGGAACCATGTTCATCACGTCATTATGGTGATAGGTCTCAAAAAAATGGCAATATCTCCCTTGTCCGTTATTCAAATCACTTCATTCTTTTTGATATAGATTTGTATTGGAAACATATACAATTGTTATGAAGGACACGAAACCCAATTGTCAAAGGAGAATATTTGGTGAATTTATTTCTGAGCACCTACCTGATTTGAAGACGATTAGAGCATCCTGTCGTATTTTGACCATATCTCAGGCTACGGGTATCAGATCATCACAAATGATATATCAAATCGAAGGGAATAATAAGATATACAAGTTTTATGTTAATAATTTTTCGATATTCAAAACCCATGAATTATTCTATATTTATTTTTATCGCCTTTTGTTTCCTGTTTCTAAAAATCTTGCACATCTAAAATCATTTGGTAACAATTTAATTTTCCAGTCAAATATTTCTAATCACATCACCATCTCTTACCACCTACACAACCAGGTGTCTTCTTCTAACTTCTTCTACCCCTTTCAGCTGTCCCTCTTTCTTGTACAAACTTATCACATTATAAAATAAAATAAAATTCATTCAACATTTGTCCCACTTCAAGATGTCTTTGTCATGGCGTACCAGCCCACTCAATTCTTTTTGCTCTGAACGTTTCTTTTCTTTTCTTTTTATGGTGCCCATGATGTTATGTATCATACCATGCCATCATAAGTCCATATACTATGCCATAAACAATTAATGCTAATAGCTTTCATCATGACATTCCTTTTTCTTTTAAGAACAAAATCAACACTTCCTCATTTCATTCTCCATTCACGTGGGAACTAAACCAGCCAGGTCCCTTAGTCCTTTCCTCCTTCATTTAATCACCAAATATTTCTCTTCTCTTGAGCTTCTAAACCGTGAGCCACTTAGCTCCTCTAAGGTGGGTCTTGACAATTCTTTCTCTTAAATCTTTTCTTGGTTTTCTTAACTTAAAATCATCTTTTATTTTGGAAATTAAATGATTTCTTCCTTGTTGTTTAGAAATCAAATCGTGGCTGTTTCCATTTATTTTAACTATGCATGTCTATTTTTCTAAAGATCCAGGAGCTTAGACGGCAATCACAATACGTTGGGAATGATCGGCAGAATTTTTGGCAAACTCTTTGAACTCCTTCTACAGGAAGCAGCAAAATCAAGAGGTACAGGGAGTCCCTCTTTAGTTAATTAAGTCTTAAAATTTTCCCATCATGTTCGTTTAGTATTTGACGATGTTAGTTTTAAGTTTTGACGCGATCCAACGGTTAAATTAAGTTATATAATTTTTGGGTAATTATGAATAATTTTATTATATTAAAAATAATTATTATTAAATTTTAGAATTTATTAGAATTATTGAAATTATGAAGGTTGGTTATTTAAATGTCACAAATATAATTTTTTTAAGTAGCGTATAAATTATTAAGATAATTATCGTTAATTTAGAAATTTCTGGCTTTGAAAACCAGAAATCGACAATTGACTCGGATCGTTCGGGGAGCGTTCGAGTTTTGAAATCAAGGATTCCAGGTAGGGGGAGCGTTTACATTTTAAATGTATAGTTTATGAACAGTTTTGGGATAGTATTGTCATTATTAGTAAGAAATTCTGAATATATAATATGTGTGACATAATTGTGTTATGATATTTTCCGTTCATATATTATTGATATTGAATTGACATGAGATATATATATTGTATTTGTGAATTTGTTGTGATTCCTATGCATGATATATAGTAGGATATGTGATGATAATATGAGCATATGCATGAGATGCAAATTGATATAGCATGGGATGCTTAAATTGATGAATAAATATAAAATATGATTGTGGTTTCGAGGATTCCACAAAAGACCTTGGGTGGGACTCAAGGCAAACTTCTTGAGCGGGGCTCGGGGTTTAGCCCGTGACACTACCGTTATCTTTGAGAGTGATTGTGTCACGTGAGAGGGCAAACAGTTTGGTACCAGTAAAACGGCCGGATCAGCTGAGAGCTGAGTTTATGGCTGAGAGCCAGTGTTGCAACATAAATTAAAACTTAATAATGGATCCATTTGAATAAGTATGTTTAAGCATTGATGAGTGTTGTTGAGAACAACATGATTGTATGGATATTTAAGAATATGTGAATGTTTAAAATGTGATGATATTATGTGGTGATGAATATGATATATATATATATATATATATGTGTGTGTTTGTGGATTGGATATTTAATCCGATTCAATAACTGTCATTTAATATGTAGTATGCTCACCCCTATTTGTGGATATTTTTACAATGGACTTAGGACATGGCGGAGATTGGTGATTGGTCACCAAGATCGAGCGTGGAGTACTGTATATATATTGTATATAATGTATATAGTAGTTTTGTAGTAGCCTTGGCCGACTCCTGTGCATACCTGTTTTGTTGTGTGTACATATATGTGTATATATAAATGCTTAGTTGAATAGGTAACTGGCGGCTTCAGCTGGAAGCCTAGACCTATAACAAGCATGTGCTTATTGTTATGGTGGATGATGATGTTGTATTGGAGAGACCCTGGTTGGTCCCACTATATATATAAATGTATGTGATATTTGATATATCCATGAAACTGTTGCATTGTATAAATAGGTAGGTTATGTGATGATGAACTACACACGAGAATGTTGATATAGTGATGACAGTGTTATTGTACTGTTCTAAAATCCTATTTTGAAATTGAAAGTAATTCACAAAAAACTTATTTGCTCTAGTGGAAAAAATGGATATAATCACGGTTAAAAATGACCTTTAATCACGGTTAATGAACCATGGTTGTTGCAGCCGTGGTAGTAGATGAGGGCCTTTAACCACAGTTAACAACTGTGGTTATAAATTACATCTAACCACAGTTACGAACAACCGTGAATATAACAGACTATGTATATTCATGGTTGTCGAGCATAACCGTGAATATAACAGACAATGTATATTCACGGTTATAGTAGAAACCGTGGATAAAGAACATCTATAATCACGGTTGTGTAGCATAACTGTGAATATAAGTAGTCAAAAAAATTCACTTACAGACTATGTATAATCACGGTTATGGTAGTAACCGTGGATAAATATGGTCTATAATCATGGTTGTTACCATAACCGTGAATAAATAGTGAGGTTTTTTTTAATATGGTTTCTGTTTTATTGTTTCCCAAACCTGCAATCAGACAACCAGCACAATATACAGTATATCCCAGCATATCCAGCAACAATATATAAAAAGAATGGTATGTATATAACATTATTTTGACATGAATTCATAACAACCTAAAAAATGAAACTATATACAATTCAGATGAATGTAACCTAATAAAATGTAAACCCTAAATCCTACACTAAATACATATATAAGAGAATAAAGATCCTATATCTAGCTAAGTCCTTTCTTGACTTCAATGAAGTATGAGGCCCATTGGTTTCTAACATTATCTACAAGTGTCTTGGAGAAGTATGACCGGTCCTGGAAGTACTGCAAACAATGCACAAAACAATTAGAACAAAAGCTATATTTATTACATGAAATTGATGAAATTGGTAGAAAAGTAGTCCAAATAATGAGACTTACATCTGTCCATCCATCTACTAAATGTTGTTGGACGATGGTCAGCATGGTATGCATGACATAATAGCCACACTCGAAGGTACCCTCCTGCCTGTAAGACTACAATGGACATAAAATATAGAATAAGTGAATTCGCAACTTAAAAAATATATATTGAAGATTTGAATGAATATGATTGACTTACCTTTGGGTGCACCCACACAACTTTTCTTCCGCTGGACTTAACTCCAAGCAGTCGATTGTATCCAACCATCGCCCTACGTCAAATAAAACACAAGATAAGTTAGAATCGTATAGGTCCAAAAATGATGTAATCAAATTTATACTTATTTTTTAGGGATTAACTTACCCGTCTACTATACTTTTCAGGTCTTGTGGAACTGTCCGATGTATAGTATCAAAGTACAGAGCAAGATAAGCTTGGGGATAGATCACCACAAGCGTCCAGTGAGCGCTGCAGTTACCAGTGATAAGTGAGACTTCAAAATGCAAAAATTAATGACAATAATTATAGAATAAAATATTACCCTTTATGATAGGGGCCCATGTATACACCCTTCCTAGACTCAAACATCCAATTCTGGATGTATACCTGGGTGTTCTCCGTAGTGTTTCCTTGCCTCTGTATGAAAGAGGGCTCTAAGAAACCATAAGTTCCATCGAAACCCAAGTCCATACAGATTTTTGTCAAAAACCTAAACAAGTTAAGACATGGTTAGCGACAAATAACTTGTATAATGAAAAAATTGGACATAAAATGATATACTTACAGCTCCCATAGCTGAATGATGGAGATGTTCAGCTGCATCGTCCCCATCATAATCTCACACAAGTCACTCCATGTAATGTAAACTGGTAGTGAACTTGGACGGCCGAACACCAGTGGCCGCCATGGGACCTCAACAGCGTTGTCTCCTTGCTCAGCCCCGATCTGCCATAGCATCCGAATTGGATCATCGGGGTCTGGCTTCTTCAATGCCGGTTACTGTTGAACAATTGACAACCATCACAGTTTGTACCATAATTGACAATATAATAAAATTAGTTAGTGTTTCAGGTTTTTACCTGTACAGGAGCAACCGACAGAAGTCTGTTGGGCCACATCAGAAAATGGCCCACCACCTGACCGACGGTCTTCACCTCTGGAGTTGCCACTGGCACAGCAGCATCCTCCTCGAGGACGAGCACAACAGAGACCCTGGACATACCATCAGGTAATGAATGATGGTGAACCATAGGGCCTAAGTTGTAGACCATGCCAGTGGCAACTGGCTCCTCCGACCCATCAATGAACAGGTCATATTGACGGGTATGTGCCGGCTCAACCCCATCATCGTCAGGGTCAGCTGCAGCATACGACCCTTAGTGCTAACCCTCCGTACCTACATATTTACACATCAAACAGAAGTTATTCAACAATGAAAGAAATTGATTACAAACAATAATACCGAGGAAATTGAATAAGAAATCTAACCTGTGGGTCGCTAGCTGGTGCAGTAGTCTCCTGGTGGTGGCTGAGTGAAGCCTTCATCTCCTCCCTGAATCGGGCCATCTCCTGGTGGAGCCTAGATATCTTCTCCTGATACTCAGCCTTCACAACAGCCACCTTCTGCTCCACCAACTTCTCAAAGGAGTGGGCAGGGTCGGGAGCACCGTAATAGCTCCGGAGGCCTGTGAAATGTGAATGATTAGCCCATAATTATTTAACAAATAACAAATGAAAGGATACAGTTATTTACAACTTACCTACACCTCGACCAACAGCACGCACTCTTCCTGGGTGCTCTGGCCTGCCGATGGCGGTAGTCAAAATATCCTGCCTACCATGGGCTACGAAAGACCCTTAGGTTGATTGCTTAACCAAGGAATCCTGAAACCAAACAAGTTAGTATTCACTTGCTTCACGTAAACCAAAAAAACTGACATATTTACAAGGGGAATACTTACTATCCGTGAGGCGACCTCCTGAGCTTGTGAGGAAGTGTATTTGTAACACCCTCGGTTAGATAAGACAAACCCTTCTATAGGATCATCCTATTTAACTAAGAGTGTTAACAGTTTTTAGAAAAAGTGAAATATTTTTTTTTAAATGATATAATGGCAGATCAGTGGAAGCAAATAGTAGATAAATCACATAGTCATTCACAAACTGTAAGTAATTGTACTCTTAACAGATTGGGGCATGCAGGCACCCTTAAATATTAATACAGTCATCCATAAATATCCAACTACATATATTCTATTTTTAATGATCATTCTCAGTGGGTTCAGCATATTGCGGTTCTTCATACTCGGGTTCTTGATTTCCTAATTCCTCTGAAAATTGTCAACAGTAAGGGTGAGTATAACCCAAGACCCTGAAGGTTACCCGGTGCGGACATAATCCAGTTAACAGATAATATCACATAATTCATGCAATTAACATATTTATAACTATAACAATCAAACATTTTCATGGAAATGCATGAGTAGGGTTTATTATGATTTATCTTAATTAAGTCTCATGATGCATGTGGGCCCAATAAATCAATTCATCTTCATCTCATTCTTTGGAATTTCTCCATTCCATTCTAGAGCGATCAGGGTCCGCCCAAGCTCCCATTTTCATAAGGTACAAATGAACTCGTTGGTTCTCATCATTGATATATATATTTTTTTTGGAACTTGGATCCCTACGATCATAGTTACACTCCATCATTTAGTCAAAGTACACTAGAATTGCATCGTCTCACCCGGCTATCAGGCGCGACTCTGATGCCATTGGGTTTCCGTTCCAATTGTGCTCCCAAGATCTTCATGGAGATCGAACGTGAATGTCCTCCAGCGTACCAGGTGTATGCTCTAGATAATTTTTCTCCTTCAAAAATATTTTCATGATGCAAAGTGCATTATTTAAGTTTTATCATTACTTTGATCCCTGGGTATCTATGTGATTCCAGCCTCGTAATATTCATGTTGTTAGGTCCACCAGTTTTTAAGACGTTGTAAATTATTTTTATTATTTTATTTATTATTATTCAAGAAAGTATATCAGTTATATCTTGACTAAAATAATGCTTCATTTAAAGAATAAGTAGTTTGTTCCTTATTTCATTATTCATAACTTAAATAATAATATTAGTTACAAGAATAATAATAATAATAAGGCATCATTTGTTATAAAAAAAATGAAATAAAAGGAAAAATAAATAGAGTGAATAAGGCGACAGAGCCGTCTATTATAATATAGATAAGTGGAAATAAAAGGAAAGATAAATACAGAGAATAAGGCGGCAGAGCCAGCCAATATATTCAATAAAATAAATGACATAAATTAAATAAAAATAAAATGTTAAGAATAAGGCGGCAGAGCCGTCCATTATAATATAGATAAATAGAAATAAAAAGAAAGATAAATACATGGAATAAGGCGGCAGGGCCGTCCATTATAATATAAATAAACAGAAATAAAAAGAAAGATAAATACATGGAATAAGGCGGCAGGGCCGTCCATTATAATATAAATAAATAGAAATAAAAAGAAAGATAAATGCAGAGAATAAGGCGGCAGAGCCGTCCATTAAGCTTAATAGTAAATAATAATAATAATAATAATAATAATAATAATAATAATAATCATAATAATAATAATAATAATAATAATATTCATAATCATAATTATAATCTTAATCATAATAATAGTAACAATGATATAAATGGTGATCATCCATCCTTATTTCCTTGTTTATCTTATCTTTCAAAACTTCCTTACTGGAATCTACATAGGCACCCATGGTCCTTAATATTTTCACAATCCAATACAGATCATATCTTTTCACAATTTAACACCAATCATATCATTCAATCATCATGATTAATAATAATTAACACAGACAATTAATCATATACATAAAATATATATAACAAATATATAACAATTAAGGCATTTAATTCACAACAAAACCGAATCTGTCCTGGAAAGGTGAGGACCCAAGGTACCTTAACCCTTTCCTTTCACTCAGATTTCCCCAGAATACCCGAGAATATACCCCCCTTACCTCAGATGTCGTATTTTTTTTTTGATACTAGACGAGAGGGAGAGAATCCAACTTTCAAACCGTAGCTCCAATCGATGATCTGTCTCCATAGTTAGACTTTACGTGATTTTGGTGAAGAACAGAGGTGGTTTAGTGTCAATAGAGGAGAGAGAGGGAGAGAGAGAGAAGGGCTGCATGAAGTGGGAGAGAAAGAGTGGTGCAGCTTTTGAAGAGGGGTGATGCCATATTTATAGAAAAATCTGGCCACCGGGTCTAAATTTAATTGGTACCGGTTTTGAATAGTTAATTTTAAAAGAAAACAAAAAGTTACTTATAGTTGCGTTTAGAATCTGAAAAAATTTCCAACATGAAAGTTGTAGATTGGCTCTTTCTCTTTGAAGCGATATATGGTATGCAAAAATCTGACACCCGGAGCAAAAGTTACGCCAAAAACAGAGAAAAATGGGAGTTGGTGTAATAGTTCTTTTTTGAAAGATAATTCTGCCGCGCAAAATCTGTTCGGAATTAGCCTTTCATTTCTTCACGAAAATTGTAGGATTTTTCGATACGAAACCATAAAAAAAAGAACAAAGTCATTTCGACATCGTATGAGAGAGATATTCGCGTTTTTCTATAGGGGTTACTATTCCTGCGAAAATCACTATTTCTCTAAAAATTTTCGCTTTTCGGGGATGATCGAGCAAGAACTAGCTTTCGGGTTCTTCACGAGAATTGTAGAGGGATTTAATACGAGAACAAAAAAATTACAACGAACTGATTCTGAGCTCGTATGATTTTTCTAAGAATTTAACAAGATTAAATAACGGGTTTTTCAAGTTTGGTAATGATAGATCACGAAATAGAGTTTGAGGCTAGAAATAGAGTTTGTCAGGTTTTTCATAACAACGAAACCGAGATTAAAATTTCTTAATTTTGACCTCATATGAAAAAGTTATGCCCAAAACAGGAAAGATATTTTAGTTGAATTCAGAGGTTTCTATTTAACTAGATAAGTTTTTCCAAGAAACGAGGTTGATGAGGTCTGAATTAAAGTTTTGGCTCTTCAGGAAAAGTGTTTGATTTGTCAAAATAGTTCATTAGGGACTGTCCATACTGAAATCGGATATCCCCAAAGTGTAGAAATAGACAATTGTGGATCTCTTTTCGGTATGAATCGAGTGTCTAGGAATTGACCCGATGAATGATAGTACAAGTCTAATTAGTTTACTAAATTAGTGTTAGATATAGGATTAGATTATCAATTCTTGACTACATGTAGAGTCCTTTATTTACTTATTATCACTTACAAAACTTCCATACTTCAAAAATTACAAGGGTAAAACTGTTTCTAAAAACAGGGATGTTACAGTATTCCCCACTCTTCTTGATCTTGGCCAGCTTCTATTTCTTGTGGCGTGTAAGTGGGGAAGGGGGATCCACAATACCAGTGTCAGGCTGGCTAGTCTGACACTAACTCAGCCTCTCCTGGCTAGTTGATTTTGAGTTCTTTTAGTCAACTCCTCGCATAGGTCTATGTAAGTTCATATAATCAGTCCTTGCATAGGTATAATTCAGTCCATATGGGTCATAGTGGTCCAAGTCCTTGTATAGGTATAGTCCAGTTCATATAGGTTATAAAAGTACAGGTCCTTACATAGGTATGTTACAGTTAGTTACATCAGATATTTAATTTAAAATTTATTATAAATTTTAAGTTAAAAAGTTAATGTTTTAAAATAACAATATTATTAAATTTAAAAGAAGTAGGGGACTCCTCCCATTATTCTTATGTCTTTTCATATTATATTCTTATCTCACTCCCCCTTACCTCTTGTATACTGATTTGTTATTGTAAATCCGTGCACGCCTCATCTCCGAGTTCTAAAACATACTAATTTCATTTTAATATAGTTACAAGATGAAAATTAAGATTACTACTTAAAGCAGAAATGGTAAATTTTGAATAGTGAATAGTGAATAGTAAATCGTGAATAGTAACAGTAAATAGTAAAATATGAATAGTAACCGTAAATAGTAAATCGTGAATAGTAACGGTAAATAGTAAAGGTTAATAGTAAAATATGAATAGTATAGGTAAATAGTAACAGTAAATAGTAATTTATTATTTGAATAGTAATTTACTATTGAAATAGTATTTTACTATTCTGAATAGTAACTTAAAATAATATTATTTCCAGTATAATAATAGATTTCTGAAAACGATATGAAAATAACCCTAAAAAATATAAAAGAAAGGTATTCTTACCTTAGGATTTTAGCAGAACCTTCTTCCAAAAAAAATTTATTTCTCTCTCTTACTTCCACCACTATCTCACTAGCACTACTGTATTAAGAAAACTTAATCTCCTTCGGTATTTATAGGAAGGAAAATTACTATGCATTCCATTATTTTAATATAAAAGTACTGTGCATTTTTTGAAAATTCAATCTTGGTTACTGTGCATCTTTTCAAAATTTCGTACATGTACAGTGTTTTGCATAGTAAATGTCGGTTGAATTATTAAGCCAAATAGTAACTTTTCACTCGGTATATTTTAAATATTCAAAATCAGTCCTTTTTGAAATTTAGCGATATTATATCAGTCCTCATTAACTTTATAATAAGTAATATAAAGTTTAAATTTTAAAAATCTAAAATTTTCTGTTAATAAAAATTTATTGATACATTTCCAATTTTTTAACGATTGGAAAAAATCAAGATTTTTCACAAACTGATCATTTTTAGATAAGTCTACTTGAAATAGATTTTAGAAAATTTTCTTATAATTTAACTTTATTTTCTTATAAATATTTTTAATTTTAAGTCACTTATATGAATTTAAAATTATTTAAAAAATATTATTTTATTAAAATAATTCAAAAGTTCCAAAAAATTTCAAAAAATCATAAATAATATGTAGATTAAAAATTTCTAAATAACCATAATTTAATTCCTTTAAAATTTTAATATAAAAATAAAAATAGGGGTGTTACAGCTAGTAGTAAGTGGGTAAGTCTAGTTCATGTGGTGCCTAAAAAGGGAGGGATAACTGTTGTGAAAAATGATAAACAGGAACTAATTTCTGCTAGGATAGTTTCTGTGTGGCGTATGTGCATTGATTATAGAAAGCTAAATAACACTACAAAGAAAGATCATTTCCCTCTTCCTTTCATTGATCAGATGCTTGAGAGGCTTGCTAAGCACTCTTATTTCTGTTATTTAGATAGGTACTCAGGTTTTCATCAAATCCCCATCCATCCATCTAATAAAGATAAAACTACTTTCACTTACCCTTATGGGACATATGCATATAGGAGAATGCCATTTGGCCTGTGCAATGCACCTGTGACTTTTCAAAGGTGTATGCAGGCCATCTTTTTTGACTTGATTGAGAATGTGATGGAAGTTTTCATGGATGACTTTTTTGTGAATGGTTTGAATTTTGATAATTGTTTAACTAATTTGTCCTAAGTTTTGCAGTACTGTGAGGAGACCAACTTAGTCTTAAATTAGGAGAAATGCCATTTCATGGTAAGTAAAGGCATAGTTCTTGGACACTTAGTGTCTGAGAGAGGAATTGAGGTGGATAAGGCTAAGGTGGAGGTGATTGAAAAATTGTCCCCACCAACCAATGTGAAATGTATTCAAAGTTTTCTTGTGGATGCCGGGTTTTACTGGCGGTTCATTAAAGACTTCAGCAAGATCACCAAGCCTTTGACTAATCTTTTAGGTAAGGATGTGCCTTTTGTTTTTGACTCATCTTGTCTTCAGGCTTTTTGCAGGATTAAACAAGCTTTGATTTCTACTCCTGTGGTACAACCCCCTGATTGGGAATCCCATTCGAGTTGATGTGTGATGCTAGTGATCACGCAGTGGGGGCTATGCTAGGGCAACGGAAGGATAAGAAGCTGCATGTGATCCATTATGCTAGTCGTACACTTGATGAAGTGCAGGTAAACTATGCCACCACTGAAAAGGAATTATTGGCTATTGTCTTTGCTTTTGA
Source organism: Clitoria ternatea (assembly GCA_037962975.1). Lineage (NCBI taxonomy): Eukaryota > Viridiplantae > Streptophyta > Magnoliopsida > Fabales > Fabaceae > Clitoria > Clitoria ternatea. Next base: position 150,329,260 of record CM075671.1, read on the forward strand.
TAAGTTTAGATCATACTTGGTAGGCTCGCATGTTACTATATATACTGACCATTCTGCCATCAAGTATCTTTTACATAAAAAAAAAGCAAAGCCTAGGCTAATTAGGTGGATTTTGATTTTGCAAGAATTTGACTTAGAGATAAAAGATAAAAAGGGTACTGAGAACCTTATTGTTGACCACCTATGTAGGTTGTCATCTGAAAAAATGAGATGGGTGATTTTGTTCCCATCAATGAGTCTTTTCCAGATGAACAACTACTGAGTCTTAGTGTCCAACAGGTGCCTTGGTATACGAATTTTGTTAATTTTCTTACATGTGGCATTTTACCCCCTGACCTTGGTTTGCAGCAGAAAAAGAAGTTTTTTATAGATGTTAAACATTACTATTGGGATGAGCCTTTCCTTTTCAAACAATGTTTCAAATGGTTTAATTAGGAGGTGTGTTCCAGAGGATAAAGTCTATGCCATCCTAGACCATTGCCATTCTCTTTCCTGTGAAAGCCACATAAGCATATCCAAGACAGCCTCAAAATTATTACAAGCTGGGTTCTACTGGCCACACCTTTTTTAGGATGTGCGTAAGTATATCCTGACTTGTGATGCTTGCCAACGAACAAGTAACATAGGTAAGAGGCATGAGATGCCACTTAATAGCATTTTAGAGGTTAAGTTGTTTGATGTATGGGGGGTTGATTTCATGGGACCCTTTCCCTCTTCTTTTGGAAATTAGTTTATCTTGGTAGCAGTTGATTACGTGTCTAAATAGGTGGAAGCCATTGCTTCACCTCATTCAGACGCTAAAACTGTTATTAAGCTTTTTAAAAAGATTATATTTCTGAGGTTTGGGTTCGTAAGTGTGTTATAAGTGATGGAGGGTCTCATTTTATTGAGAAAGCTTTTCAGACCCTTCTAAAGAAATATGGAGTGAGGCATAAGGTTGCTATACCTTATCACCCTCAAACTAGTGGACAGGTTGAGGTTTCCAACAGGGAGATAAAAAATATTCTCCAAAAGGTAGTCAATACGTTACGTAAGGATTGGTCTATTAAATTAGACGATTCCTTATGGGCGTATCGTACCGCATATATAAAACCCCTATTGGAACCACACCCTTCAAACTAGTATATGGAAAGCCCTGTCATTTACCTGTTGAACTTAAGTATAAATCATTTTGGGCAGTTAAAATGCTTAATCTTGATCATAAGGTTGTAGGAGAGCGCGGGTTATTGGAGCTAAATGAACTAGAGGAACTTCGTTTGGATGCATACGAGAATGCTAAGATTTATAAGGAAAAAACAAAACGTTGGCATGATCATCACATCCTTCAGAGGACATTCAATCCAGGTGATATGGTCTTGTTATTTAACTCTAGATTAAGGTTATTTCCAGGTAAACTAAGGTCCTAATGGTCGGGACCATTAAGAGTTTTGAAAGTATTTCCCTTTGGCACTATTGAGTTATAGAGCGAAAAGTCCAAACCATTTAAAGTAAATGGGTAAAGACTTAAGAACTACTTGACAGACGAGCCCATTCATCAAGCAAGTGCTTTGGATTTGCTTGATACATCAGATTCGTAAATCCAAATGGTGAAAAACGTCTGGCTGAAGACGTTAAACTTCTCATCTGTCATTTTATTTCAAAATTATTTTCCATGAATTTGTTTGCTTGCATGTTTTGTGTAAAAATTAAATAAAAAAATATTTTGATGTTGCCTTTTATAGAGTAAGATATTTGAATTAATCACTATTTTGCATGATTTGGTTGGAATCAAAAGGAGGTGTTTTAAATTGGGTTATTTGATATAATTTTTGGGATAAAAGTAGTGGGTTGACCCAATAATTTTCATGAATGTATAAGTGTTTTATGGGAGAAAAATAATGCAAACCACTGGCTGTGGTTATCCACCACTGGCAGTGGTTAGCTCTGTAAGTTCCCTTTGCATTTTAAGAATTTTTGGGCATGAAACAGAGGCAATCACTGGTCGTGGTTTCCCACCACTGGCTGTGGTTACCATTAGGTATCATGAGTTGTTTGCATTTCAAAATCTGGGCCAAAACAGCACTAACCACGGGCCGTGGTTATTCACCACTGGTCGTGGTTCGGCCCAGCATAGGGGATTTCAAGTTTTTAAATACCCCATGCCCTAGTACCCCTCGTTTATGCATTGCCTTGCTGTTTCCTTCACTCATCTCTTTTGAAAATACTCACCAAACTACTTAAGAAACTCCAACTCCTCTCAATTTCCTTGCATCATCATCATCATCTTACTACTTGAATCATCTCTTCTCATCTCTAAATCAAGTAAGCATTCTATTCTTTCTCATTAGTTTAAGGTTTCTCATTAGGTTTTTGGGGGTTTCTAAAATTTTGGGGATTTAGCATAAAATTCTTAAATTGATTCATTTAAGCTTTCCCTGATTGCTTTGTGATGAAATTGAATGCTATAAAATCAAATGGGTAACACTAAATTTTCATAAACTTCATCTAGTGTTCATACCTTTTCATGTACCCCATTTGTGTTTTTATGCACACTTTGATCTTTGTGGTGATTGAATGTTTGATTGGTGATTAAATTCTGAAATTGGTTGTTTATTGTGGCTATTGAGCTTGATGAGTGAAAGCTGTGTTTGAATATGTAAACAGGTCCAAGGATGTGCAAAGATTTTGATAATGACAAGCACTCTTGAAGAAACCTATGCAAAAACAAAGATATGGAAACAGGGACTAAGTAACAGAGAAGATAATCGATTAGGTCACCTAAGCTAATCGATTAGGAGCGTTCTGTTTTGGAAGAAATTGCATCAGGATGAAAGCTAATCGATTATGGAAGCTAAACAATCGATTAGGTACTCACTGGAATTAAGGTAATCGATTATACAATTGAAACTAATCGATTACAACAATTAGAAATAGAACTAAATGCATCAGGTATGATGGCTAATCGATTATGGAAGCCACACAATCGATTAGGAAGCCACTGGAATTTAAGGTAATCGATTGCAAGACATTCTAATCGATTAGGCAGATGCGAAATCAAATTAAATGCATCAGGTACAGATGCTAATCGATTAGAGGAAGTGAAATAATCGATTAGTGAGTCTCTGACTTGAAGATAATCGATTACAACGCGAGGGTGTAATCGATTACGCTAGTGGAAAAACAGATTTAAGTGGGAAACCAGCTCATGTCTCCACCATTCTTCAAATTTCCACTAAGTGCAACGGCTATGATGAACTAGGGCACACCTCAACTGCTATCATGGCTCTATAAATGGAAGAAGAACACAAGCACAAGAGCAACCAACAAGAAACCAAGAAGCAACAAATCCTTAGCTCTATCTTGTGCTTTGTAAGCCTATTTCTTGTATCTTGAAATACATTTGTATATCCTCTCATCTTGAGAGTTAGAATTTGGGAGAGCTTTTCATTTGTATATCTACTCTATTGAGAGAGTGTATTGATTGTAAACAAACACCAAACACAAGTTATTCACTCTAGGTTGAGTGGTTGTTCACTCTAGGTTGAGTGGTTACAAAGGTTGAGGATTCAACCTTTGGGATATTGTGAGACTGAGAGATTGGGTGGGTTGCCCTTGTACTTGTGAGGATTGGGTTCTTGAGTGTGGGACACTAGGAAGCCGCAATTGCTCAAAGTTGTATCTCTAGTCTACAATAGTGGAAAATCCTCTAAGTGGGTTGCTTAGAGGCGAGACGTACACCGGATTGGGTGGAACTCGTTACATCGGTTTGCAAGCTTCTCTTCCTTACTCTTTTACTTTCATTTACTGCATATTTGTTGATTGGTATTGATTGGTTGAGAAGAGCATACTTGAACTTGCTTAATTTGTTATACCTCTAATATTGCACACCAAGTGTTTGGTAAATTGCTTCAGCAACATTTCTCATTGTAGTGCATTGCTTGTTATCCTCCATTCTATCTCACTTGCATAATCTCACAAACTTGGTTATAAAAATCAATTTCAAAGGTATTCCAATCAAAAGTTTTAAAACTCAATTCACCCCCCTCTTGAGTATTGAGGCCACTTGAACAACAAGTGGTATCAGAGCTAGACTCTTGGTAGATCAAGCTTAACAGCTTCAAGAGATTAAATGGCCTCAAGTTCTCAAAATGTTTTTCCCGAGGGTGGTGCGATAAATAGACCTCCCGCTTTCAATGGGGAAGGGTATGCGTTTTGGAAAGAAAGAATGAAAATCTTCATTCAATCAATTGACTTGAGAATATGGAATACCATTGAAAATGGTCCTTATATACCGATGCATACTATAGATAGCAAGAATGTTGAAAAACCTATAGATAAATGGACAAGTGAGGAAGAAAAGAAAGTCCAATATGGCTACAAGGCCAAAAATCCCATTACTATGTCTTTAGGTCAAGATGAATTTTTTAGAATAATGACATGCCAAACTGCTAAAGAAATGTGGGATACTCTTCAAGTAACCCATGAAGGTACTAATGATGTAAAGGACTCCAAAATTAGTACCTTGACTAGCCAATATGAGTGCTTTAGATTAAACTCTCATGAATCGATTGTTGATATGCAAAAAAGATTTACTCTCATCATTAATCAACTCATTACACTTGGAAAGACTTACACTAACAAAGAGCTCATTCATAAAGTGTTGAAAAGTCTTAACAGAGAATGGCAACCGCTAGTTACCGCCATCAAACAATCTCCTAGCATAAACGAAATGTCTCTTGCCACTCTATTTGGTAAGTTGCAGGAACAGGAACAAGAGCTGAAGGAATTAAAGATGGCGGAAGAGGAAGAAAAATCTTCCAAGAAAAAGGGTCTTGCTCTCAAGGCTACTTCCATAAATGAAGTAGAAGAATCCGAAAGCGAACTTGATGAAGAAGAAGAATTTGGACTATTTGTGAAACGCTTCGGGAAATTCATGAAAGGCAAACGCATTCAAAGAAGCTTCAAAAACCCAAGTAAGAAACCTATCACTAAAGAAAATTCTTCCTCACCCAATTGTTTTGAATGTGGCAAGGAAGGGCACTTCAAAGCGGATTGCCCAAATCTTAAGAAGAAGGGAAAAGAGAAAAGAGGAAGAAGGAGAGCATACATAGCATGGGATGAAAATGAGGTAAGCAGCTCGGATGACTCAGAGAATGAAGAAGCAAACCTTTTGCCTCATGGCCAATCACCATGAAGAAGATGATGAGGTAAACTTCCATGATTTAGATAAGGATGAATTACTTGATGCTCTAGAGGAATTGTATGATAAATTTACAAAAGTCTCCAATAGACTTAAGGTATCTAGAAAAACTAGTGACACTCTAGAGATGCACCTTATGGAGATTTGCAAAGAGAATGAATGCTTAAAAGAAGAATTGAAAAACGCTCAAACATGTTCCAATAGTAAACCATGTGATTTTGCAAAGAAGTGCATTGTGTTAGAAACCAAGGTTGAAGACCTAAATAGGACACTAGAGAAGTTCACTAATGGAAGAGATAATTTGAATATCCTACTTGGGCAACAAAAATGCATGTTTAGTAAAACCGGTTTAGGATATGACAAAGAACATAGTAATCACAAAATGGAGAAGCACTATAAAAACTTCTTTGCACCACCAAGCAAATCCTCCTCACCTTTTATGAAATGCAATCATTGTGGTTCCAAAGGACATAGTGCTTATAAGTGTAGTGTTAGAAAACTAGGACCAAAGGTCTTAAGAAAGGTGTGGGTTCCCAAAGGGACATTACCACAAACTAACCTTAAAGGACCCAACATAAAATGGGTACCTAGTTCTCTAAACTGATTTTGTTTTGTAGGTATGCTTCAAGGCAAGCAACACCCATTGGTACTTGGATAGTGGGTGTTCAAAGCATATGACGGGAGACATAAGCAAATTTACATCATTCACTCCCAAACGAAAAGGAAGCGTCACCTATGGAGACAACACTAAAGGAAGAATCCTAGGCATTGGAAATATTGGTAAGAATTCTTCCACATCCATAAATGACGTATTGTATGTTGAAGGCCTCAAGCATAATCTACTTAGCATAAGTCAATTATGTGACAAAGGATATAGAGTCTTATTTGAATCCAATTGTTGTATAATTGAGAATAAGCTAAATAAAGAGGTCAAATTTGTTGGAAAAAGAATTGATAACATTTACATGATAGATGTGGATAGTTTGTCTACAAATGATGAACAATGCTTTATTTCAAAAGAGGATGAAACTTGGCTATGGCATAGAAGAATAGCTCATATACATGTAGACCACTTGAACAAGCTTGTTTCTAAAGATTTAGTAATTGGTTTACCAAAGCTTAAGTTTGAAAATAGATTTTGTGATGCATGTCAAAAGGGAAAACAAGTAAAGGCATCTTTTCAATCCAAAAACATTGTTTCTACTCAAAGGCCTTTACAACTTTTACACATGGATTTATTTGGACCATCCAAAATCAAAAGCTTTGGAGGAAATTACTATGGTCTAGTTATAGTAGATGACTATTCAAGATATACATGGACATTGTTTCTTGCTCATAAAAATGAAGCATATCATGCATTCAAGAAACTTGCAAAGATTATCCAAAATGAGCAAAACTCAAAAATTGCATCCATTAGAACCGATCATGGGGGAGAGTTTGAAAATCAATCTTTCGAAAAGTTTTGCGAAAAACATGGTATAAATCACAATTTTTCAGCTCCTAGAACTCCACAACAAAATGGAGTGGTTGAAAGGAAAAATAGATCTTTAGTGGAGCTTGCTAGAACCATGCTAAATGAAAACAATATTGCAAAACATTTTTGGGCCGATGCGGTAAACACCGCATGTTACGTTATGAATAGATGTTTGATAAGGCCTATTCTAAAGAAAACCCCCTATGAGCTTTACAAGGGTAGAAAACCCAACATTGCACACTTTCATATTTTTGGATGTAAATGTTTTGTGCTCAACAATGGAAAGGATAATCTAGGAAAGTTTGATGCAAAATCGGATGAGGCAATATTCCTAGGATATTCACAATCAAGTAAATCTTATAGAATTTTCAACAAACAAACAAATACTATTGAAGAGTCTATTCATGTTAAGTTTGATGAAAATAGCCATAACCCTCCGAGAAAGGAAGATGTTGATGATCTTGTAGGTACTTTCCAAGAAATGATCTTGGAAGACAAAGAAGAAGTCAACAATGACGGAGATGCAACACAAATTGAGAGACAACAAGATTGGGTAACCTTGAAGGATTATCCCTTGGACAAAATCATTGGAGAAATAACCAAAGGGGTAAGTACTCGAAACGCCATTAGAAATGCATGCAATCACTTGGCTTTTGTATCCCAAATTGAACCCAAAAATATTGATAAAGCCATTATTGATGAGCATTGGATGTTGGCCATGCAAGAAGAGTTAAACCAATTTGAAAGAAACGAAGTTTGGGAACTTATGCCAAGACCCAATGACCATCTAATAATAGGCACCAAATGGGTTTTTAGGAATAAGCTAGATGAAAATGGTTTAATAACAAGAAACAAAGCTAGACTAGTTGCAAAGGGATACAATCAAGAAGAGGGAATAGATTATGAAGAAACGTATGCTCCCGTAGCTAGGTTAGAAGCCATTAGGTTATTGCTAGATTTTGCATGTTGTATGGATTTCAAACTTTATCAAATGGATGTCAAAAGTGCTTTTTTAAATGGCTTCATTCAAGAAGAAGTTTATGTAGATCAACCTCCCGGTTTTGAAAATCATAAATTTCCAAACCATGTCTTTAAATTAAGAAAAGCTTTATATGGTTTGAAACAAGCTCCAAGAGCTTGGTATGAAAGACTAAGCAAATTCCTTTTAGAACACAATTTTGAAAGAGGAAAGGTTGATACTACACTGTTTATAAAACGCAAAAATAATGACATTCTTTTGGTACAAATTTATGTTGATGACATAATATTTGGTGCTACTAATGAGAATCTTTGTCAAAAGTTTGCCAAGATCATGCAGAATGAATTTGAAATGTCCTTGATGGGAGAACTCACCTTCTTCCTCGGATTGCAAATAAAACAAGCAAATGAGGGAACATTCATTAGCCAAACTAAGTACTGTAAGGAACTACTTAAAAAGTTTGGAATGGATAAGGCAAATGAGATAGCTACACCCATGAGCACATCCTGCTATCTAGACAAAGATGAAAAGGGTAAGGACATCGAAATCACCAAATATCGAGGTATGATTGGATCCTTACTATATTTGACTGCTAGTAGGCCCGATATTATGTTTGCGGTATGCATGTGTGCTAGATATCAAGCATGTCCTAAAGAATCACATTTAACTACCGTAAAAAGAATTTTGAAATATCTTGTGGGTACTCAAAATGTTGGTTTGTGGTATCCCAAAGGCGTTGAATGTAATCTTTTAGGATATTCCGACTCTGACTTTGCTGGCTGTAAACTTGATAGAAAAAGCACTAGTGGCACATGTCATTTACTTGGTAGCTCCCTTGTTTCTTGGCATAGCAAGAAGCAAGCAAGTGTTGCATTATCGACGGCTGAGGCAGAATATGTAGCCGCCGGTAGTTGTTATGCTCAAATTCTTTGGATGAGACAACAACTTCTTGATTTTGGCATTGTTTTAAACAAAGTACCCATCAAATGTGATAATACTAGTGCCATTAACATCTCAAAGCATCCAGTTATGCACTCTAGAACCAAGCACATTGAGATTAGACATCACTTTATTAGAGATCATGTGTTAAAAGGGGATTGTGTACTTGAACATGTTGAAACTTCTAGGCAACTAGCTGATATCTTCACAAAACCCTTGGCTAGAGAACAATTCATTCACATAAGAAGAGAGTTAGGCATTCTTGATATGTCCAGTTGTGTTTGAATGATAGGATATTTTGATAAGAACTATGTTGAATGGTATGATGCATGGTATATATCACATTTCATGATTGGAACTTTGCTGTATGTAAAATTTGAAGTTTTTGACTCAATAATCGATTACATGGCTACTCACAATCGATTACTATGCTTCTGTTTCCATTATAATCGATTAGTACTTACTATAATCGATTACAATCATTCTGTTTCTAAGATAATCGATTATCATTGATCCACAATCGATTACAAAGCTTCTGTTTCAGGTTCAAAACGTTTCCTCTTCTTCATAATCGATTACCTCATTGCTCCAATCGATTAGGACGATTCTGTTTCTAAACTGATCGATTACCCTGAGCCTCTAATCGATTACCCCCCTGTATGAAACGTTTGAAATTCCCCAGAAACAAAGATCTAATCGATTACCACCTGTCTCGTAATCGATTAGCACGCGTTCTGAAGAGTCAAAACTGCAATTTCCTAGGCACACTCGAACCACTCCCTCTCTTAACTCACTTCACTCCTTTCTAAACTCTCTTTCCTCCTTCCTAAACCTAATTCTCACCTATAAATACCCCTTCCTTCATCTTCTCATCTCACACTACCTCCTCCCTCTCAAACCTCTCCAAAATTCTCTACCACTCATCTCTCTTCATCTTCCTCTTTGCCTTTTCCAACCATGTCTACCTCTAGAAATGTCAAGAGAGCTAGGTCCTCTGCTGCTCAAGCCCATAACCCCCTTGACTTCTCAAGGTTCTTCTCTTCCCCTAGAGATCTTTAAAACTTCATGAAGAACTTTTCTGAAAAGGAGATTATGACCCCTCACTACACCATTGCCGACACATTTGACAACCCTAGCCTAACCTTCACCCAAAGCCTTCACCACTACAACCTTTTCCCCTTCCTCTCCCTCAAAGAAGAAGAATACTATCCTGAACTCATGAGGGTATTCTACTGTAACCTCCGCCTTGTAAATGGAATGGTTGAATCCAAGGTAAAGAACACAACCATCAAGCTATCCAATGCCCAATTTACAGAAATTTCCAAACTGCCTCTCAACAACGCTGACTTTGATGGAGGCGAACCTGAGGATGAATGGGGCTTTAATCCCATCACTGCCCGCCGCTCTTTGTGGAAACCGGATCCTCCTATGAGCAACCACAAGCTGGTAGGCCACTTGACCATGAACAACCGCCTGCTCCACTTCTTCTTGGTCAAGATGATTGTTCCCTGTGGTGGGAACTATGCTCTGGTTGAAGAGGATGATGTCCTCCTAATGTGGGCAATGCTGAACCACAAGGAGATCAACTGGGTTCAGTTGATCAAGTTTCATATGCGCCATGCGAAGGATCAGCAAAAGCTCCCCTATGGTATCCTCCTCACCAAAATTTTCAAATTCTGTGGAGTTGATTTGGTAGGGGAACTCTCTGAGAAAGTGCCCCCAAGAGCTTGCATTGGCACTTCCCACCTCAACAAAATGGGCATGGTCTGCATTACTGGAATGTGGATTCTCAGGAGTGATCGAGAACATGGTGCCAATCCCTTTGCTGAACCTGCTGCTCCTCCTCCTCTACCTCAACCACAAGCTGCACCATCAGCCTCTTCATCTGCACCACAAGCTGACCCCTTTGCATCTCTCTACGCCCATCTTGACCGCCGCTTCGATCGCCTTGAAAACTCCCTTCAAAAGTTTTCAATGACCGAGCAGCAACATTTTGAGATGATGCAGCAGCGATATGAAGAGCTGTCTCACCAAATTGCAGAAATTCGCTTCTTCAACCCGGATAATTAGATCTTTAGTTATGCTTTTGTTTAGTTGTGCTTTTGTTATTGCTCTTTTAAATCATGAATCATTTTGCTTTATGTATTTCCCATTTTCACATCAATAAAATTATCTCGTTTCAGTTCATACTATATCTCTTTCATTACTCATATTATTTTTGATGATTACAAAGGGGGAGAAGAATATTAGGTGTTCATATCTTGTTCAAATGTGTTAGATGCTCTGATATATGCTCTGATATGTGTTTGTTCAAATGTGTTAGATGCTCTGATATATGCTCTGATATGTGTTCACATCTTGTTTATCTCTTATTTAAAATTTGGATAATATTATCTGTTTATTAAATTCCTTTTGATAGGGGGAGAGTTATAGATAAGAGATAATAGATAAGAGATAAAATGAGATAAGACATTTGCTACTGATTACTCTAATTTTTTTTAAATTGGTCACCTGCTATTTGAAAAAGAGAAAATGTAGCAGAGTTGTTTTTGCAAAAAAAAGATAAATTTAGAGATAAGTTTAAAATTGTTTAAACTAACAACCCTCAAGAGATGAACATAGTTGTCATCATCAAAAAGGGGGAGAATGTGTTTGAATATGTAAACAGGTCCAAGGATGTGCAAAGATTTTGATAATGACAAGCACTCTTGAAGAAACCTATGCAAAAACAAAGATATGGAAACAGGGACTAAGTAACAGAGAAGATAATCGATTAGGTCACCTAAGCTAATCGATTAGGAGCGTTCTGTTTTGGAAGAAATTGCATCAGGATGAAAGCTAATCGATTATGGAAGCTAAACAATCGATTAGGTACTCACTGGAATTAAGGTAATCGATTATACAATTGAAACTAATCGATTACAACAATTAGAAATGGAACTAAATGCATCAGGTATGATGGCTAATCGATTATGGAAGCCACACAATCGATTAGGAAGCCACTGGAATTTAAGGTAATCGATTGCAAGACATTCTAATCGATTAGGCAGATGCGAAATCAAATTAAATGCATCAGGTACAGATGCTAATCGATTAGAGGAAGTGAAATAATCGATTAGTGAGTCTCTGACTTGAAGATAATCGATTACAACGCGAGGGTGTAATCGATTACGCTAGTGGAAAAACAGATTTAAGTGGGAAACCAGCTCATGTCTCCACCATTCTTCAAATTTCCACTAAGTGCAACGGCTATGATGAACTAGGGCACACCTCAACTGCTATCATGGCTCTATAAATGGAAGAAGAACACAAGCACAAGAGCAACCAACAAGAAACCAAGAAGCAACAAATCCTTAGCTCTATCTTGTGCTTTGTAAGCCTATTTCTTGTATCTTGAAATACATTTGTATATCCTCTCATCTTGAGAGTTAGAATTTGGGAGAGCTTTTCATTTGTATATCTACTCTATTGAGAGAGTGTATTGATTGTAAACAAACACCAAACACAAGTTATTCACTCTAGGTTGAGTGGTTGTTCACTCTAGGTTGAGTGGTTACAAAGGTTGAGGATTCAACCTTTGGGATATTGTGAGACTGAGAGATTGGGTGGGTTGCCCTTGTACTTGTGAGGATTGGGTTCTTGAGTGTGGGACACTAGGAAGCCGCAATTGCTCAAAGTTGTATCTCTAGTCTACAATAGTGGAAAATCCTCTAAGTGGGTTGCTTAGAGGCGAGACGTACACCGGATTGGGTGGAACTCGTTACATCGGTTTGCAAGCTTCTCTTCCTTACTCTTTTACTTTCATTTACTGCATATTTGTTGATTGGTATTGATTGGTTGAGAAGAGCATACTTGAACTTGCTTAATTTGTTATACCTCTAATATTGCACACCAAGTGTTTGGTAAATTGCTTCAGCAACATTTCTCATTGTAGTGCATTGCTTGTTATCCTCCATTCTATCTCACTTGCATAATCTCACAAACTTGGTTATAAAAATCAATTTCAAAGGTATTCCAATCAAAAGTTTTAAAACTCAATTAACCCCCCCTCTTGAGTATTGAGGCCACTTGAACAACAAAAGCATTGTTCTTGAATGTTTTATTTGGCACTCATTTACTTAGTGCACACCAAGTGTTTGACAAAATGCCAAAGAGACAAAATTCATAAATTGTTGCATGATTTGAATATGCATTTGGTCTAGTTCATCTCTTATAGTATTTAATTATTCATATATGTCCATTTCTCTATTATATGCCATAAATGTATGAGATTATATAGGTGTTGTCTCTTGTCATGATGCAAAAACTTTAGAGCTTTGAATTAGAATGCTTTTTAACCCTTTTTGTATGGTTTTATTAGGTCATCTCTAAGTTTTTATTCAACTCCATGGCACCAAAGATTCCTTCCAAGAAAAGAAAGACTAAAGGTAAGTCTTCTAACTACTACGATCTGAATGATATTGAATGCCATCGGAGGGGCAAAACATGAGGTTGGAATCTTTATTGAGTAGAGAGTTTATTCTCTCTAGATTTTTCTACAAAGATACTTTAATGGAATTGGGAATTTTTGAAGATACCTTACGCTTGTGTCAAAATGTGGGGTGGGATTCCTTTATTGAATTATTTGAACCTATGTATGAGCGTACTTTTTTAGAATTCCTAAGTTTCGTAGAGGTCAATAGGTGCCAATCTGGACCCGGGTGGGAGCTCAATTTTTGACTTAAAAATAATAACTATAGGTTACCTTTGGATGAAATGGCTACTATTTATAATTTTCCTCCAGGGGGTGTTGATAGCATCCCAAAGGAGTTTAATTTCAGGTACTTTTGGAATCTTATCTCTCATAAAGGCTGTTATGATGCTTCCACTTCCAAGGCCTCCATCATCCATCACCAATTTTTCGTTACCTGCAGTGTTTCATGGCCTGATCCATCTTTGGGCGGTATGATAGTCTAGGTACTATGCATCGGCCAGAGGTATTCTTTCTCCACTTTATGCTTCATAATACTCACATCGGTTCTACCAAGTGGTTATGTAGCTAGTTATCTCGGGTCAGCAATACCACCACTATTAAGATTGTTATGGTTGGTTAATAAACCTCATTGCTAGGTATGTAGGCATAGATCTAGACCAAGATAATCTCCTCTATCAACCCAAGAGGGTTGACATGGTTGAACTAATTAATATAGGGTTGATTGTTAAGGAACATGATATATACTGTTTGGTAATAGCTGGATTTTCTGTTCCTTACCCCTTGCATGATCCTACTTTCACTAGTTTGGAAAGAAAGACATCTTTTCTTTCTACAGATAAGGATGATCATACTCCACTATCTACCGAGATGCCACTACCCACTGGGCCTCCAGAATAGGATGAGCCCTTTCATTTTCGTGAGGAGCCACCTTTTTTGATGCAACAAATGTATACTTTGCTTCAGCAGATGTCCGCTGAGCAAACCCGTCAGGGGGCCCGTATCGATCAGATTTCTGACTGGGTAGATGCCATGTATGACTAGCATACCCAGCAGGGTCACTTCCACCCCCTTCTCCATGACAGGTACCAGTTGAACTTTTGTGTCCTTTTTACCCCCTAGTTGCTCAATTACGGCCCTTTCTGGGCCCTTTGATATGGACATTAGGGACAATGTCCAGTTTTAGTTTGGGGTGATGGGTACACAAAAGTTCAGCTCGTTCTTACTTTATTCCTTTTTATTTTTGTTCATTTTTATTTTCTAGTTCATTTGCATGATTATATGCTTATGTTCTAGTTCATTTGCATATTTGTATGTCTGCTCATATGCCTTAGGCTAGCATTGATTGTTGATTGTAGTTATTGTTATCTATATGACATGTGATGTAGATTGGTTGGATCTTAAGCATTACTTAGGTGAATCTTTTAAAATAATATATATATATATATATATATAAAGTTTTTGATTGCTATTCTTGCCAGAATAATCACTCTGCATGATGACTGTGTTTCTTTGATTAGGCCAATTACCAATGTGAGCTTTTGAGCCAATAGGTTGTTCAGTGCATTAAATTGTAAATGACCTATGATTCTTTGACTGAATGATTCACACATTTTTAGGAACTCTAAAACTTGGCTTTTGACTAATTCAAAATAGTTTGTGAATGCATGCTTGGAATGAAAAAGGCACTTTAGGTTTTGTTTTCTTTAAACTCAAAATTTGTTAAAAGTGTAATCCATTAGTTGTCCCTTTTGAGCCATGAAATAATATGATATTTTCTTTCAAAACCTTTAATATTAGGATTTCAAGTTAACACATATAAGAGGCAAAAAGGGTAAGCTAACTAAAAATGGTTAAATTAAAAAACAAAATCCATGATAGTTTGGGGTGTGTAATTCAAAGAAAAGGAAAGATAAGCAGTTTGATCTCAAAATTAAAAGAAGAGAAAAAGAAAAATGAATGATACCCTTCATGGTGAATTATTAAATTGAGGTTTGCTTGCCTTCTTGTGATATTACTCTTCTTACAAAATTAAGCCCTTTACATTTCCCTTTTCTTGATTTCCATTCCCATGGTATGAATCCCCTGGCCCCATTACAACCCTTTAAAAGACCTTTTGACCAATGCATGTTTTCTTGATAACTGTGGAGTCTGTGATCAATTACCAAGCCTATGGTAGTGTTTAGAATGTTATGGTCTGAGTGGATTGAAACACAAGCACATACACTGAGTGGAAAGTGAGAAAGAGTACCTTAAATTTAATCTTAGTAACTATGGTTTGACTGTTGGTTGTGGTATATTCTGGTAGTTTATGCAATCTTTTAAATACACAAAAACAAAGAAAATAAATAAACACAAGATTCCTTAAGTTTGCTTGGGTCTGCTGGTTTTTCATTATATGCTTGTATGGATTCAAGGATTGCTTAAGGACAAGCAATGTTATAGTTTGAGGTATTTTGATAAGTGTGCATTGTATGTTGTTTTTAGGTCTAGTTTTTAGGGTTTTTGCATATTGTTTCATGCCTGATTCCCTTGATTTTAATTCTTTTCCACACATATTAATTGGTTGTTCCTAGTTTTGCAAGATCAATGATGTTCTAGGTCTCTTTTAAGGAAAAATGGAAAAGTGGGATGAAAGAAGAGACCTTTGAGGCCTTTAGGAGTGCATTTTGGCAAGGTTGGAGGAAACCACTGCCAGTGGTGGCAAACCATTGGCCGTGGTTAGCACGGGAAAAGAGGAAAAGCAAGTCAGAAGCCACCACTAGCCGTGGTTATACACCACTGGTCGTGGTTCTCCACCACTGGTCGTGGTTGGCTTTGTTTGTTACAAAAACTTATGAATTTGTGTTTAAAAAAGAACAGGACTTGAACCATTGGCCGTGGTTGTCCCCTATGAGGCCCAAATCTCTAAATTGTTTAAGGTTTTTGTTGGGCACTTTAGGGGATAGGAAAAGGAGTTTTGCAGAGACAGTTTTGGAGATATCTTTTGGGAGAGTTTGAAGAACCTCTTAAGAAGCTTTCATTGGGAATCAAGAGTCAAATACATCAAGGGAAATCAAATCTGCAGATTTGAGAGGAAGAATTAGGAATCCTAGTGAGAACTAATTTGTAATTTATGAATCCCTATTTTACACTTTTGATATCTTTTATGCTTTTCATTGATTTTGTGATGTGTGACATGATGAAAACAATCCTTATGGCACACTAAACTCTTTTCTTGGGGCTAAGGATGTAGTATGTCTATGTGTTACAATTAACTGTTCAATTTATGTGATTTCAATTTCTATCAAATTTATGTATGCCTAATGCGTCTGCAAGACTTAGAGATAAGCGTAGATGATCACAAATTATATGGATAATCGAGAGATTGACATGTAATTCGAGAATACCTAAATTGAACCTATGATTTTGATTTACAACGGTAAAGGAAATTTGTTTGAGGGTTAATCGGATTTTCATAGAACGTAAATGGTCTAATTAACAAATTGAACGCGGCTCTTTAGGAATTAGACACGTTAATAGGCTTTCGAGAGAAAGGTATTAATTAACTTAGGGGAATCTGCCTTAGAAACAAAATCATATAATTGGATAGGCGAGTAACATTTAATTTTGATACTAGCATATGAACCCTTAATACCCCAAGATTTACCTTTCATTCAATTTCCCAAACTTGCTCCGATTTTCTTTTACAAAAGACGTTGAATTTCCTGTTTTCTGATTTACTGTTTAAAATCGTTTGAGTAATTCATTTTAATCAATTCACTAGATAATTAGCCACCGTTATAACTAGTATTTGGGCACAATCCTTGTAGGAACGATATCTTTTTATTACTTCAATACCCCGTACGCTTGCGGTTGGCTATCAAGTATATACGTAATAACACACTCATATATAGTTACTACACTTTGTTATATTTTCATAGTCGGATCCGAACTAGCATCATTGTAGTTGATATTATTGTGATAAACCTATGCGTTTGGAATTTGGTTTTTGAATATGGTTTAGTGATATGCCAATGAGAAAGAGATGCTCATATGTGGTGAATGAGTATTGATAAGAAAGTGAGAGGAATGGTCTAACACTTATGATTATTGGTTGATATATGTTCACTTTGTTTCTAAATTGATGCCTAACATAAGAATGTTATGAATATGATTATATATCTATAATTTGGTTGTGACATAATGACTACGTTGTTGTATTGTGTAATTGTCGAATCGATTTCCTATGGGAGAGTATATGGATTATATATGCACAAGTATATGTTATCACAATTGTAATGTATCCCTCATTTTGAATGTGTTACTTATTCTCCCATATGGATCATTTTGGGTTTATGATGTAGCTCCCATGGCGACAAATGTCCTTCTTTTGAGAGTGATGCTTTCGTAGTTTTGAAGGTAAAATAGTTGTAGGAATACCTTGACCAATGACTCTACAAATACATAATGTCATTGTGTATGTGAATATGACAAGGATGTTTTAAGACTATGTATAAACTTTGATATATGCTACATGTATACTTTTATACAATGATGTGCCTTGTATATACCTTCTCATACCGTCATATATGAGAAATTTGTTCTTTATCGATCCACTACTGTTTATCATTTATATGGCATGCTGAGTTACGTTATGGTGGTATATAAATATAACAAAAATTTATTCATAAAAATTTTAATTGATAATTCAGGGCGCCATATTTTTCAGTTTTCTATTTGATTAGTTTCAGTTGTTTTTGGATTGGTTAAGCAATTTTTAGTGGTTTGGATCAGTTGATGAACACTCCTACTATTCAGAATCTGATATGGTCCTAAAAATGTAGGGCTTAACTTTATAGTTTTCAGCATTCTTCCAACTCCTGTAACTAAACATGGTCTTTTCTTGAAACTCTAAAGACTTCCTCTACCTATCATAGTAATTCTTTTGCTGGTCTTGAGAAACTTCCATCTTATGTCTAATAATCTTAATCTGATCTAACATTTAGCAAACTATCTCTAGTCCTAACACAAAGTTCTCTCTAGTTTCAAACCAACACAGTGGAGTTCTACACTTTCTACCATACAAAGCTTCATTTGTCATACCTATATTTAGTAATCGATTATCCAAATGATGGTAATTGATTATCCCAAACTAATAATCAATTACTAGAGTCCTGATTTGCAGTAATCAATTATGACCTATGTAATAATTGATTACCCTACTATAAATAGTATGAAAACCTTTCCAACCCTAGGCATGTTTATATGAATGAGTTCCTTGAATTTACATGCCTTGTATGGTATAGTCATTATTTACATGCCTTGCTATTAAAATTAAACTAGGGAATTGATGTAAATTTAGTGGGTAATAATTAATAATAATTCAGAAATTAATTTTTCAGGATTAAAAGTGACCCATTAAATTATGGGATTAGTCTAGTAAACTTTAGGATTTAAATCGAAAAGTGTTTAGTTTCGATGATTAACCAAAAAGGTTAAAGGATCGAACTACCTCTAACCAACCTAGAATAATTAACTAATTAATCATTTACCTTTTCTTAATTTTTCCCACTCTCACACATGCTTTCTTTCTCCACTCACATGACTCTGTTTTCCCTACGTCAACTCTTTCTCCACCTACCATGATCTTCTTTTCTTCTCATTCACATGTCACTTTCTCTTCCTCCATAAACCACAATTTTCCCTCTTCATCAACACCACCCAAACTGTGTTATTCCTCTTCTTTATTCCAATCTTATTTTAACTTCACAAAAGTAGGTGCATGTGCCTTGTTCCTTCATTTCCAACTTCATATCTTTTTCCTTCTCTCTCTAGTGCATTACCACCATTGAAGGGTCAAGGTGAAGCTTGAATCTTCATAAAACTCCATTTTGAGCCCACAAGGTGTAACACCCTAAATTTTAAAATAAAGGAATAATTGAAGGGAATAAATACTGGATAATTATCAGTGGAAGAATTAATGTCCCAAAATGTAGGAAATGATTAAATTAATATTTTTGGAGACTGTTAGTAATTTATTAAAGTCGAATGAGCTGAAATTAAGCACGATTAGAACATGGGTGTCAGACCAAGTATCTCCGATTGGGATGATATTGGTCAGGGCTATTAAGAATATTATTGGGAGTCTGAATATATATTCGGAATAAATTTTGGATAAAGTATTGAGCCCAAACGAAGATCCTGTTTGCCATAAAACGATGAATCTTTAATGAGAGGATTAAAATTAAAATTAAAAACCCCATTTCCCCTCTCATTTTCGTGAGCTTCCTGGAACTATTTAGCAAATACTTTGCTTCTTCTTCTTCTCTATTCTCTTTCTCCATTTTTCCTCTCCTTCTTCTCCTAAAACCTAGCCAAGGTGGTGAACCTTCTCCCTCTTTTATTTTCGTTGAAGAAGCTTGGAGGAGCTTGGAGCATGAAGTTTCCTCTTCCTCTCTTCTCCATTTTTGCAGCCCCTCTCCCCCTCTTGGAACCCATTTTCGTTTTTGGGTGAAGTAAGCTTCTCTCACCATTTTTGGATGGGTTAATGCATTGGTTATGAGTTATTATAGCTTGGGGGAGTAATGTAGGTGAAAAGGGTGTTTAATGAGAGCATTTAATGCATGAACCCAAGGGTGGGTGTCATAAATGTAAGCTTAAATGATAATAAATGAGGAAAATGAATTTATGGTTGGAAGGAGATAAGGAATTAATGATGCATTTATGGGTGTGGTTGGGTTTTGGTGAAAACTTGACTTTTAGGATTTGGGGAAAGTTATAAATATTAGTTGAATAATGTGTTTTAGAGTAAATACAAGCCATTGAGAGTATGGATAGTTATATATGATATATTGTGAATGTTAGGCTATGGTTGTTTTGTGGCCTTTGAATATAATGAATGAGGCTTGATGGGAAGGAATTCCCGAAGCCTAATGAATGAGGGAAAATAATGTCTATAACATGTTTTATACATGTTATGAAATTATAGATAATGATTATGAGTAAATAGAGTTGGATTTGTGTCTTGAATAGTTGATTGATTGGGATTTTACATGTATGTTAATGTAGGATCTATTCTGAATGACGAGGCGAGAATGTCGTATCGCTCGGAATTCTTCTCTTGAGGTAGGAGAGGAGTCTTTATATTCTAATTGCATGAATTGAATAGTATTTGATTATCATATGTGCAATTAGAATAAATATGGTGTGCTATATGGTGGTATGAATTATTTGGCAAGTGTAAGCCTTGAATATGATGATTGTGTTATATCCACCATGAATGTGAATGAGTGTAATTGTTGTGTGGTTGAGATTGGGTGTAAATGAATCGCTTACCATGATTAATAATGAAAAGTTGATCATTGAGATTAATGAGGAATGTCATTGAATTTAGCGAATGAATTATTAAAATGCCACATACAAAACTTGAAAATAAAGATTAAATCCAACAATATTAAACCCACTAAAAATGGTGAGGTGGTCTTGGTGATGATGATGATGATGTTGATAATGTTTGATGAGTGGTATGAATAGGATGCATAGAGTGAGAAATGCATATGATCGGTATTTGTATCCATGGCATTCTACATAGCTACCGGTGTTGGAATTTTACGGGATTCCCCCGGTTGTCCCAGTAGGAGGACGACTCTATGTACGAGCAATTTGTTATATCTCCTATGACTCAGTGTACGAGTCATGAAGCTGCCCATGTTGTGCTACGGGGAGCCATATGTGGTTGACCCTTGTGGGGGGTTGGCTCTTGATGAGCAGGTGTCCCCGGTGGTCCTTGGGATCACAGCTGCCATGAAATGAGTCACGGTTAGCCCGCAACACCATATGTTGATTAAGTTGTTACCGCGATCATGGTGAAAATGACCAGGTGTTACAAAATGGGCGATGCAGTTTGGTACTAGTAAAAGATTGGTGAAATGCATGCAATTTAGTGATAAGTGTACACATTTTACTACTGCAGTAGGGGTATGGTTAGATGATCATACTTAAATCCCACAATTGGTGTTTATATTCCCACAATCAGATCTGTAATTGTTAAAATATTCTGTTGTGCATATGTATTAGCTTAAGAGCATTTGCATATAGCAAAGAAGTATGCCAAAGGTGATGAGATGTGATGATGGGTGTGTTGTGGGTGAGAGAATATATTAAGACAATATAAAAGATGTGAATACCAAATAACAATGTGAGTAAGATAATGAAATGTGTAATAGTCCAATTGTTGAAGGACTAGATCATATGTGTGATTTTATACTTGCTTGATTTACAAAGATGATTGTATTTTATGATGATAGTCGATAATGAGTTGTATGTGAATGCAAGTATACATGTTGTGATACATATGCACATGATCACATGGTATTCATATTCATTCTTTTGGAACGTATGACTCACTCTCCCATGTTGTCCACTTTTTAGACTTGTGATGCAGGGCACTTATGGGTGGAGTGAATCTTTTGAAGTACATTTTGTGGAAGGAGGTAAATAGGTGTATAGGAAGCGCCTTGGCCGGTAAATCTAGATTTTTGTATAGCATATAGTGTTTATATGTGCTGGTTTTGTTATCTAGATCTTAGTATGATGATTTTGATGGTCATGTATGAAAATTGGATCTAGGATGTATGGCCAATTTTCCTCTATGACCTATATGATGTATGGAGTTGAATGTATGATGCTAAACAATGGTGAATTTTATGAATGAATGAAGGTTTATATAAAAATTTATGTTTTATCGAATATATGAGATGATGAGCTTGATTTTAATATGATTCTTGAGCTAGGATAGGATTCAAAGGATATTATTACTTGAGGCAAGTTATAAATATGTAATATGATGTGTATGTTATGTTGAATTTGATTAATTTGGTATGAGACGAATTTTGGCATGTGAGGTTGTATGATTTTCATGATTCTGTGCATGTTCTCCAGAACTCGTTTAAGCGAGTGCCAATCTCGCTCAAGCGAGCTTCCCTTGAAACAGGGGTGTGGCCAATGGCCCAAATTCACCCAAGCGAATGACATTTTTGCCCAAGCGAAATCTCCTAGAATCAGAGGTTTGGTTACTGGAGTTATTTCGCTTAGGCGGGTAAGGCCTCGCCCGAGCGAGCGTTGGATGAATAGCTACTGGACCATTTTCGCTTGAGCGTAATGGCCAGTGTATGGAGTGTTATTCTAGTGGCCTCCTATAACTCAAGAGAGGGGGAGGTGAATTGAGTTTTCTTAAATTAATTTATCTAGATGCACTTTATTAAAATTCCAATGCTTAAGATGATAAAGTGCAAAGCAGAATTAATAATGCACAGCAGATTAAATAAATATAAAACAGAGAGTAGGGTTAAGAGATTGCAAACAGTGTTTTATACCAGTTCAGCCAACCACTGCCTATGTCCAGTCTTCTCAAGAGCCTCTTGAGGATTTCACTATTATCAAAATAGTACATAGAACCTTCCACACCTTGGCACAACCCTGCCCTTGTGTGAAGTTTCTTTACAACAACAAGAGTCTCACTACTCTTATTTATAACCCTTGGGAAAACTTCCCAATCAACAAGGTATCTCACACTTTAAACAAAATTTAATAAAGGAGCACTTTCTTTCTTAGATCATATGAACAACTTGAAGAGCAATAGTGAGTAATAACTCTACGTAGAAGAATATGGCCTTTTTTTTGGTCTTAAGAAAGAATTGGAAGAATTGGTGTATTTTTGCAAATGATGGGCATCCCTATTTATAGGGTTAGAAAGGCCTTCAAAAGGTGTGAAATTATTGATTAAAATAATTTAAAAGGTACCTCTTGGATAAAATAATAATTTGTGAAAAGATATAAGGTTTTATCAAACTTTTTCATGAAGAGATGTAATGTTTCAGCATTTCTGCCTCAGTGGTAATCAATTACCATAAAGGTGTAATCGATTACTTCCATTTAAAACTGCCATTTTAAAGTGACCGTTAGTATGTAATCGATTACATGAACTGCGTAATCGATTACTTGGCTCAGTTTTAAAACCATTTTGCTGAAACTTTTAATTTTTGAATTTCAAAAACTTCAGACTTGGTAATCGATTACTCTATTGAGGTAATCGATTACGCTATTGAGGTAATCGATTACGTCCATAAAAAATTCAGACTTTTAGAGCTCGTTGCTTTGTAATCGATTACTTATTATATGGTAATCGATTACTATGGCTCAAAAGTTCATTTTCTTTAAAACCTTGATTTATTTTTATGGCCATATTTTCCTTTAATAGAGTCTTACTATGATTTTGCCTTGGTCTTGGATCTTCATTCTTGATCTCTGGTATTAGGCTTGTCATTATCAAAATCTTTCATGGTCTTCATTCTCCCCTTTTTTAATGATGACAATTAATATCTGAAAAATGAATTTTTGCTAGATGGTACATATTCTTATTTATGTCTCATAATTGTTTTGAGGGATTAATTTTTGTAACCTTTGGGTACACCCCCTTAATTTTCCAGTTTGGCTACTTAATTAATTCTGATTAATTTTGATATTATAATGTTATACTAATGTTATACTCCCCCTTAAGTTATATTTTTGGTAATATCATCATTTTGAATATTATCTCCCCCTTTGTCATTATTAAAACTAAAGCACGCAAATAGAGAACGGGAAATATGTTTATTAAATATGACAAGGGAACAAACAGAACAATATCAGAACAAACTAAAAATAAACGTGGACTTGTTTTTCATAAAAGAAAATGAAATTATTAAAGATAAACAACAAGAAGGCAAAAAAATGGAATTTTAATCAGAGGTTGGTGGTGGAAGGCGGGATAAGATAGCTTGCATGGAACTGTCCACATGGTCAAATCTATCACGAATGTAAGAACAGAGAGATTGGAGTTTAGTGGCTAAATCAGTCTTCTTCAGTAATTTAGGCCAAATTTATGGTTCGGGGAACAAGAATGCGGACCAGAATATAATGCATGACCCTGCAACTAAAGGAAAGGAATCCAGCCAAGAGTCGGCCAGCAAATTCAGTAGTATCAGAGTAAACAAGTCTGCGGGCTTTGAGATTATTAAAGTCATGCTCCCAGTTTTCAGAAAGGTGACCTTCATAGATTTCTCCGACGGAAGACAGTTCAGTGAGATCAAAAAAGAGACCTGAATCAATGACAATGGGAACCTTCTTCACTTCAGTTATAATGCAACCATTAGTAATCTAAAGATTAGAGTAAAACAGTCGGACAAGGTCAGGATAGTGTTCCTCTTTGATGGTTAGGAAGGGGATCAGATTCTGGATATCAAAAAATTGATGGCAGTCCACATTTTTGATCATGGAGAGATCAATATATTTGGGGTCAATGACGTCTCTGCTATGGAATAAGGAGTAGAAACGGTTTTGTTATGCAGAGGTGGAGAAGAATTCTAGAAAAGTGTGAAGGGAAGGGTGAGGAGGAGGTTGGTCAGAGGAGGAAGATGAGCCATGAGTCCTCTTTTTCTTGGTTGGAACAGAGGGTGATAGTGGTGTGGGAGTGTAGGTAGGAGAATGATCTTCCATTTGCAGAGGAGAAAAGGTTACGAATGAGTCTGTGTGGAGGAGAAGGTGAATAGTAAAATACTGATGGTGAAAAGGAGTAGTTTTTAACATACTCGAAGGATGGTAATCGATTACATAAGCCAGTTAAAATAGAGAGTAATCGATTATAGGAATTGGAAGGGTCAGTCTTCAGGTGGTAATCGATTACAATTGTATATGCAAATGGATGTAATCGATTCCAATGGTAGTTTATGCGTTTCAAAAGGTCAAAAGGAGACATGATGGGATGTGCCTTTTGGATGGGAAATATATGCAAAGAGTGGCAAAGAGGAAATCAGAATGGTGCAGTTATTGGGAACATAATTGGATATAAAAAATTAGTGTGTGAATGGGATAAGCATGCGGTTTGGAAGGAAATGTGAAAATTAAAATGATGAATAGAGCAGTTATAGCTACAACGTTTCAGATCTTGAATTTGAATAGATTTAAGAGAATATTTTTGTCACAGAAGAGTAGGAAGTGTAAATTCAAAAATTTAAAGAGACAGATTTGAAAACAATGTGTGTGTAGTGAAATATCTTGAATGAATAGTTTGGTGTTTTTATGAAATCAAATAGAGATTTTCATAACTCAGAAATAGGAAAATATTTTATGTAATATTTGAGACTTTTATCATCCAAAGCTTTTTAAGATAAAAGCAGCAGAAATTATAAAAGATATATATATATATATATATATATATATAATTATAGCAGGAATTATATAGAATGATTATTTTAATAAAAATAGACGTGGGGAGAGAGAGTGACTTATAACCTGATATGAATGTGGTAATCGATTACCTTAACGTGTAATCGATTACTGAGGCTTTAAGTATATGAACCACGTGTCTGCTTCATTTGCTGACTGGATCAGGAGAACTGGTAATCGATTACTTGTTTATTGTAATCAATTACAGGGACCAGTTTTTGCATATCATTTTATGCTTTTCAAGGAACATTAATGATTCCTAAATCATTTCTAAGATTGAAAAATTATTCTTTAGGCAAAGGCTACATAAAAATATCTGCGAGTTGCTTATGGGTCTCAATAAATTCTAATGTGCAATCACCTTTTTGAATATGATCTCTAAGGAAGTCATGTCTGATTTCTATATGCTTAGTCCTAGAGTGTTGTACTAGATTCTTTGAAAGGTTTATTGCACTAGTATTGTCGCACTTTATAGGAATATGATCTAAATGAATTCTGTAATCTAGTAGTTGTTGTTTCATCCAAAATATTTGAGCGCAACAACTACCAGCAGCGACACACTCGGCTTCTGCTGTGGATAAGGCGACACTATTCTGCTTTTTACTGTTCCAGGATACTAAGGCTGACCCTATTAAATGGCAAGTACCGCTGGCACTTTTTTTATCTGTTCTACATCCTGTAAAATCAGAATCGGAGTATCCCACTAGATTGTGAGATGATCCTTTAGGGTACCATAGGCCTACGTTTCCTGTTCCTATTAAATATCTCATGATTCTCTTAACTGCTTTTAGATGAGACTCTTTGGGATTAACTTGAAATCTAGCGCAAAGACAGACACTAAACATAATATCGGGTCTACTTGTAGATAAATATAATAGTGATCCGATCATACCTCGATACATCTTAGCGTCAATGGACTTCCCAGCTTCATCCTTATCAAGATAGGTAGATGTGCTCATTGGTGTTGAAATGTCTTTGGCATTCATCATTCCGAATCTAGTTAATAGTTCCTTGCAGTACTTTGATTGATTGATGAATATGCCTTCTTTAGATTGCTTAATTTGTAGCCCAAGGAAGAAGTTTAGTTCTCCCATCATAGACATTTCAAATTCGCTCTGCATTGCTTGGGAAAATTCTTTACACAGATTTTCATTATTTGATCCAAAAATAATGTCATCAACATATATTTAAACTAAGAGAATATCATTATCATTTCTTTTGATGAACAAGGTTGTGTCTACCTTTCCTCTGTTGAATTTATTTTCTAGCAAAAATTTACTAAGTCTATCATACCACGCTCGGGGTGCTTGTTTAAGACCATATAATGCTTTCTTTAATTTAAACACATGGTCAGGAAATTTATCACTTTCAAATCCTGGAGGTTGACAGACATATACTTCTTCATTTATGTATCCATTTAAGAATGCACTCTTAACATCCATTTGATATAGTTTGAAATCCATGTATGATACAAAGGCTAAGAGCATTCTTATGGCTTCTAATCTAGCTACAGGAGTATAGGTTTCTTCATAATCTATGTCTTCCTCTTGATTGTAACCCTTTGCAACTAGCCTTGCCTTATTTCTTATGATTATTCCATGTTCATTCATCTTATTTTTAAAGACCCATTTAATACCTATGATTTGATGGTTGTTAAGTTTTGGTACTAATTCCCATACTTGATTTCGTTCAAATTGGTTTAATTCTTCTTGTATAGCTATTATCCAATTTTCATCATCTGTTGCTTCCTTAATATTTCTAGGTTCTATCTGTGATACAAATGCCATAGAATTGTATACATTTCTAAGAGATTTTCGAGTTGTTACCCCTTTTGAGATATCACCAATGGTGTTGTCAATAGGATGATTTTTGTTGATTCTCCATGTCTTAGGAAGAGCATCACATGGTGTTGGGCTTTCTTCTTGATTGTCTTGATATTCTTCCTTCTTTTCATCTATTTGAGTCTTCTCAAGTGAGTCTGTAACATCATCTATGACTCTTTCCAAACTCACAGGGTTAGTTTCATCAAAGGACACATGTACAGATTCTTCAATGGTTAGAGTTCTTTTGTTATATATTCTAAATGCTTTACTTGTTAAGGAGTATCCAAGGAAAATTCCCTCATCCACTTTAGTATCAAATTTTCCTAGATTATCCTTTCTATTATTTAGCATAAAGCATTTACATTCAAAAACATGCAGATGGGATATATTAGGTTTTCTTCCATTATATAGTTCATGGGGTGTTTTCTTTAGGATAGGTCTAATTAGTACCATATTCATTACATAGCATGCAGTACTAACGACATCTGCCCAAAAATATTTAGGAAGATTAGTTTCATTAATCATGGTTCTTGCTAGTTCTTCTAGTGATCTATTCTTCCTCTCAACTACTCCATTTTGTTGAGGGGTTCTAGAGGCTGAAAAGTTATGTTTGATTCCATATTTATCACAAAACTTTTCGAAAGATCTATTTTCAAATTCCCCTCCATGATCACTTCTAATGCTAATGATTTTTAGATCCTTTTCATTTTGGACTATTTTAGCTAATCTTTTAAAAGATGAATAAGCTTCATTTTTATTTTTCAGGAATAAGGTCCAGGTAAATCTGGAAAAGTCATCAACAATTACTAGTGCATAATAGTTTCCACCAAAACTTCTAGTTCTTGATGGACCAAATAAATCCATATGTAGCAATTGTAGAGGCTTAGTTGTAGAGACAATATTTTTTGACCTAAAAGGTATTTTTACCTGTTTGCCCTTTTGACAAGCATCGCACATTTTATCTTTCACAAACTTTGGTTTTGGAACACCTATGACCAGATCCTTTTTAATTATTTTATTTAAGTGATCCATGTGTATGTGTGCTATCCTTCTATGCCAAAGCCATGGATCTTCCTCATGACTTATTAAACATCGGGCTTGACTAGATGATAGATTATCTAAGCTTATCATGTAAATATTGTTGATTCTTTTTCCAATAAATTTTATGGTGTCATTATCTTTTCCTTTTATTATGCATGTGTCAGAATTAAATATGACATTGTTACCTTTATCGCATAGCTGACTTATGCTTAGTAAATTATGTTTTAGTCCTTCAACATACAGCATGTTGTCAATGGAGGTTGTAGGATTCTTTCCAACTTTTCCAACTCCAAGGATTTTGCCTTTGTTGTTATCACCATAGGTGACGTATCCTTCTTCCTTCCTAATCAGTAAGGAGAATTTTGATATATCTCCCATCATGTGCCTGGAGCAGCCACTGTCAAGGTACCAGCTTGACTGTTTACGGACCAAGTATACCTGTAACAAAGATTAGATTTTTATCTTAGGTACCTATATCTTTTTGGGTCCTTGAAGGTTAGAGTTTGTTGGGACTTGCTTCCTAATCCAAATCTTGTTTGAATTTTGAATTCTATTCTTTCTTATATTACATGTAGATGCTGTGTGACCTTTTGTTCCATAGTGATAGCATTTAACAAAAGGGCTAGTTGAGGTCTTTTATGATATAAAGAAATTTTTATACAACTTTTGCTTTTTGGAGGGATCAAAACCTAGTCCTACCTTATTAAAATGACATCCTTGTTTTCCAAGGAGTATATCTAGGCTGTCTCTTCCCATAGTAAATTTAGCTAATGTATTTTTTAAGTCATTAATCTCTTGAATATTCTTTTGACATGTTGAACATGTATGTCTAATGGTAGTTTCAGTCTTAAGCTTAGTTTCTAAGTTTTCCTTTTCAATCTTAATTTGTCCTATTTCTTGATTAAGTTTTGATAAGATTTCTTCTAAAATTATATTAGAGTTTTTCATATTCAAATATTTCTTAGCTAGTTTTTGATACTCATTATGAAGATCTTCAAATGCATCTTACAATTAATCAAAAGTAGGGTTTGAATCTATTACCTCTTCAGTATTTGCCATCAGACATAGATTCGCTTCTTCATGGTCTGATTCCTTGGACAAGCTTAGATCATTTTTATCCCAGGCGATATAGGCTCTTTTTTTATTCTTTGGGTACTTCTTCTCTTACTTTTCTGTCTTTTTGTTTAAAGTTGGACATTCCATATTCATATGTCCATACTTTCCACATTCGAAGCATTTTGGCCCTTGGTTTGATTCATTATTTTTTTGAAAGATTTTCTAAAGTTTGACTTCCTTTGTCCTTCCTTTTTCTTCAAGAATTTATTGAATCTTTGAACAAGCATCCCAAATTCTTCAGTGTCATCCATGCTCTTTGTTTCCTCTAATCTTTCTTCATCACTATCATTTGATGTCTATATGGATGTCTTGAGAGCAATACCTCTCCTCCTTTTATCTCCTTCCTCATGTTCGTTTAATCTAGTAAGTTCTAGTTCATGTTCTTGTAGTTTACCAAACAGAGTAGCAAGTGACATTGTAGCTAGGTCTCGTGATTCTGATATGGCTGTCACCTTTGGTTGCCATTCCCTGTTTAAGCATCTCAAGACTTTGTCAATTAAATCTTCGTTTAAAAACGTTTTTCCTAAGCATGCAAGATGATTGATTATATGAGTGAATCTCTTTTGTATGTCTTGTATATTTTCGTTATTATTCAAAACAATTCATATTCCCTAGTTAGGGTATTTATTCTTGATCTCTTTACTTCGCTTATTCCTTCGTGAGTTACTTCTAGAGTATCCCACATCTCTTTTGCTGTTTTGCAATTGGATATTCTAAAGTACTTATCCATTCCTAAAGCTGAGGTTATTATATTTTTAGCCTTGAGGTTGTATTGTACTTTTGTTTTATTTGCATCAGTCCATTCACTTCTTGGTTTAATCATGGTTACTTTTT
The DNA here is from genome assembly GCA_037962975.1 of Clitoria ternatea. Lineage (NCBI taxonomy): Eukaryota > Viridiplantae > Streptophyta > Magnoliopsida > Fabales > Fabaceae > Clitoria > Clitoria ternatea. The sequence goes on from CM075671.1 coordinate 150,359,362, forward strand.
CAACTACTTTGGTTGGTATGAATGGACCATTTTTAATGGAGTCCCATATGTCTATATTAGTAGCTTCTATGAATATTTGCATATGGGTTTTCCAATATTTATACCCTACTCTGTTAAATACAGGAGGTCTATGGATAGAGTTTCCCTCAGGAAAGATAGGGTTAGGAGAGGCCATTTCTACTTCTTGAAGTTTCTAAACCTTATATAAGAAGCTAGCTTTGATACCACTTGTTATTCTAGTGGCCTCCTATAACTCAAGAGGGGGGTGAATTGAGTTTTCCTAAATTAATTTATCTAGATGCATTTTATTAAAATTTCAATGCTTAAGATGATAAAGTGCAAAGCAGAATTAATAATGCATAGCAGATTAAATAAATATTAAACAGAGAGTAGGGTTAAGAGATTGCAAACAGTGTTTTATACTGGTTCGGCCAACCACTGCCTACGTCCAATCTTCTCAAGAGTCTCTTGAGGATTTCACTATTATCAAAATAGTACACAGAACCTTCCACACCTTGGCACAACCCTGCCCTTGTGTGAAGTTTCTTTACAACAACAAGAGTCTCACTACTCTTGTTTACAACCCTTGGGAAAACTTCCCAATCAACAAGGTATCTCACACTTTGAACAAAATTTAATAAAGAGCACTCTTTTTCTTAGAGCATATGAACAACTTGAAGAGCAATAGTGAGTAATAACTCTACTTAGAAGAATATGGCCTTTTGTTGGTCTTAAGAAAGAATTGGAAGAATTGGTGTATTTTTGCAAATGATGGGCATCCCTATTTATAAGGTTAGAAAGGCTTTCAAAAGGTTGAAATTATTAATTAAAATAATTGAAAAGGTACCTCTTGGATAAAATAATAATTTGTGAAAAGATATAAGGTTTCATCAAACTTTTTCATGAAGGCTGTAATGTTTCAGCATTTGACTCAGTGGTAATCAATTAACATAGGGGTATAATCGATTACTCCCATTTAAAACTGCCATTTTAAAGTGACCATTAGTATGTAATCGATTACATGAACTGCGTAATCGATTACTTGGCTCAGTTTTAAAACCATTTTGCTGAAACTTTTAATTTTTGAATTTCAAAAACTTCAGACTTGGTAATCGATTACTCTATTGAGGTAATCGATTATGCTATTGAGGTAATCGATTACGTTCATCAAAAATTCAGACTTTTAGAGCTCGTTGCTTTGTAATCGATTACTTATTATATGGTAATCGATTACTATGGCTCAAAAGTTCATTTTCTTTAAAACCTTGATTTATTTTTATGGCCATATTTTCCTTAAATAGATTATTACTATGATTTTGCCTTGGTCTTGGATCTTCATTCTTGATCTCTGGCATTAGGCTTGTCATTATCAAAATCCTTCATGGTCTTCATGGAGGCTCGCTCAAGTGAGCGAGGGGAAAATTGATTTTGGACGGTTTTTGCTCAGGCAGGCCTAGTCTCGCTCGAGCGAAATATGGATAGTGAGGTTCTGTCCCATTTTCGCTTAAGCGGTCGTGCCTCGCCCAAGCGAAATCTATACTTGGAGCTTCTGGAGTAATTTCGCACAAGCGAAGCTGAGCTCGCTCAAGCGAGATTGACACCTGATGCTCTTCTCTTCTCACTCAAACACATTTCGTATCTCGCCCAAACATGACCACGTGGACTCGCTTAAGCGAGTATGGTACTCGCTTGAGCGAGTGGCACCTGATTCCCTTAAAATGTGTTGTGACAATCACTTTGATTATCCTTTGCATTAATATTTCTTCTTGCAACATAATAATAATACTTTGGGTATATTATGAACTAATAAATCTCATGAAATTCATTCTCTCTAAATCCAATCATACAACATCATTTTAAAGGATTCTTTCTGTTGTGTTTAACTGAAAACTTCTTAATAATCATTTTTAACTCACCTTCTCATATCTTTAATATGACATAGGTTTTTTATAGATCCAGGATATTGAATTAAAACTTCACCACTTTATTTCTTTGTCTAATAATGATTTATAAAACACAAAAAATTTACCCTCATTTTCAGGGCGTCTCACAAGGTAAGTTTCTAAGTTTGTGGGTATGTTTATTTCCTTTTTCTTTGACCAAAATGTGAAACCCATTTTTCATTTCTCATAGGTTGGCGATTGTAAGTATCAAAAGATGTTCAAAGTGTGTTTTAATGGTTCTTAGGAGTTTTGAAGCTCAATGGTGGTTTTGGCGTTTTAAGGGGTAGTTTCATAAATTTGAGTAAGTAAAATCTTTTTGAAACTCTTTCGATTAAATGTTTCTTGTTCGATTCTTATGATTCAGAGGTTTATAAGTTACGAGGATCGATTTCATTAAGTTTTAGAATTTTTCAAATATAGAAAATTGGACGTTCGGAGCTAAATCGAAGTTTAAAATCAAGTTCGAAGATTGAGAAATCCATTGAGGTACGTGTTGGCGTACGAAGAAGGTTTATCGCTTGAGTAGTGATTAGTAATCGTTATCAAAAAATTCGGAGCTTAGTTTTAATCTATATGCACATATGTATCTCTTGAAAATTTTGCCAGAAAATGCTTAGTTATAAATGATTTGTTTTGTTGATGGTATTGTATAATAGTGTTTGCGATATTTGGTTTAAATATGTTGATAATTGGTAGGAAAGTGTTGATATTTGATATTTGATATTTGATAAGAATTATTATTGATGCTATAACATCCTGTTTTTAATAATAGCTCTATTTTGTAAATTTTGAAGTGTGGAAGATCTGTTAGTATTAATCAATGAATAAAACACTTTATGGATGGTTTACAATACTCCAAAAATTCCATTTTTGGGTATAATTATAGAAATTACATAGACCTGTAATGATAAGATCCATTTTCCGAGTAAAATATGCCTTAGAAAGAACTTTCCGAGTGAAGGATGAAATTCCGAGTGAAAGATTGGAATTCCGAGTGAAAGGTTAAAATTCCGAGTGAAGGTTGTGTTTTCCGAGTGGAACATGGCCGAGAGGGTTTCTTCCGAGTGGAATCCTTGTCAGAGACACTCCTGAGTGAAGTGGGACCGATAGAACCACTTCTGAGTTCAAGAATCCGAGTGAGACTCGTATGTATGGGTCTTTTTTCGAGTGATAATGACCCTGATGAACTCTGAATGAAACGTAGTTGAAAAAGTTGATCTGATCTCAGCTAAGTAATGATTAACCGAGTGAAACCCAAGTGGGAAATACTTCTATATTCATAAGTGTTGATATCCGAGTGAAAGATATTCCGAGTGAACCCATGTAACCTGTATTCTGAGTGACTATGTATGGTGTAAGTCCGAGTGGGACTTGACTTGGTGAATTTTTCCAAGTGATGAGGAGTGGAATAATTCCGAGTGGAACCTGATTGGGGAGTTTATTCTGAAGAAGGATTAGTTAAGGCATTATCCGAGTGAAATGGAGGTATGAATACCGAGTGTGAGACCAAATGGATATTGGTCGGTCTTGGAGTTGTGTACCAAGTGAAAAACCAATAGAGTGATGGGTCGGTTTTAGTGTAATTGCCGAGTGGAAGGCTGAGCAAGAGATGACTCGGAATTGGAATGAAATTACCGAGTGAAAGACTAATTGAGATGACTCAGTTTCAGGAGAATATGCCAACTGAGTCACCTCCAAGGAAGAGAAATCAGACTGAGTGTTTCAAGAGGAATCAATTCCGAGTGAGTAATAGGTGAAGACTCAGTTTCAGGAGGTTCTACCGAGTGGATTAAAATGTTAAAGTGGAAACCGAGTGAATGAAGGATCGGTTTTGGGGAGGGAGAGTGTCTGGCTCAAGCGAGTCGGTTTTCGCTTGAGCGAAACCCCTCTGCCAGTGCATTGTATGGAACTCGCCCAAGCGAGTCGGTATCCGCTTGAGCGAGAGGGACACGGATTTCCCTCTTTTCATGTTACCGACCATTCTAGTCGGTATATACATTGACCAGGTAGAATTTCAGTCGGCCAAGAGGCTGACCGAGTGAAATTTCACTCGGAATTCACTGTCAGGTTGACGTTTTGACTTTAGTTTTGTCCCTTTATGCATATTTTAATAAATCTTCTTCAATCATGCACACTCTAGTGGGTAGGCTGCAGAAGTGGAGCTTACTTTCAATCTAAACCACTCTTAAATTCCACTAACAGCCCACTAGAAACTCACTCATGGAAAGTTGTCTCCCACTACCTTGCATTATTAAACGCACATACTGATTCTGAAACTCCCAATTACTCTTCTTCATCAATACACCTTCAATCTAAACCAGGACAGCCGAGGAGACTTCTTTTCAGTCAGCCAAAGATCATCAATCCAAGTAAGAGGGGACAGGGTTGTGAATAACTATGAAATGGGTAGAATTGTATGCTGTTCTAGGATTCCAGTTTTAATTTTGTATCTTGTTGCTCAGTTTTGAGATTGAAAACGTGTGAATTCGATTCTGACTTCTTCATGAAAGTTGTAGATCTTTTTGTTATCTGAATTTTGAGACCTGAATTAATTAATTTGGATAAGTATAGCAAAAGTTATAGCCAAAATACTACAGCATGTCCGAGTGGGATATTTGTCCTATGTTCTGCGTATATATTGATAGTCTGGGGCTTATACATGCATAATCAGCCTTTGATGTCTTCATGAAAGTTGTAGATATTTGTGTTATGGATCTGTAGAAAGTAGTTTCAAGTCAAAATGATTTTTGTAGCTCGAGTTATACCTAAAAAATTGAAGTATGTCCAAGCTATAAATCTATTAACTTGTGATATGTATTTTATTTTTAAAACTGGGAACTTTGTGGTGAGAATTAGTGATTGGTTTCTTCATCAAAGTTGTAGATCTTCTTGTTATGTGAATTTTGAGACCTGAACCGACTGAATTGGATATGTATAGCATGAGATATGATCAAAATACTACAGCATGTCTGATTGAAATACTTATCTTTGTGTTTTGTGTATATATGAATATTCTGGGAATTATACATACGTTTTTAGACTTTGATGTCTTCATAAAAGTTGTAGATATTTATGTTAGGGATCTATAGAAACTGGTTTTGAGTTAAAAATATGCATGTAACTCTAGATATGCTCAAAATACAGAAGTATGTTCATGATGAAAATCTATTACCTATGAAATCCGAATCTTATTTTCAAAACTGGGAATTTTGTGGTGTGAATTAGTGTTTGGTGTCTTCATGAAAGTTGTAGATAATTATGTTAAGAGTAATTTAGGACTGATCTCATGTCAAAACTATTTTTGTAACTCCGGAAACGTTGAAAATACTAATATATGTACATTTTGAAAACTCATCTGGAGGCAGTGTTGTATTTTGTGGATAAATGGTATTTCTGCTTATAATTTGAATTTATGATCTTCATGAAAGTTGTATATATTTGTGTTAAGAATAATTTAGAACTGGTTTCATGCCAAAATTGTGTTTGTAGCTCCATAAACGTTAAAAATACTAACCTGTGTATGTTTTAAAAATCCTCTTTAAGGCAGTTTTGTATTCTATGAATAAGTGATGTTTCTGTTTAGAATTTGAATTTATGGTCTGCATGAAAGTTGTAGATATTTATGTTATTGAGCTATAGAAAGTGGAATCACATAAAAAGGATTTGATTTGCTCATGTTATGACTGTTTTACTAACGTTTGTCGCTGTTTGGAAATGCTAAAATTTGCTTATAATGGTTATTATGGATAAAAATGATATTTTCCCTATGGGTAACAATTTATTATGGAATTCTTGAGTGATTATGAATGTTGATGAGTGTCTAATGAGCATCATTCAGTTTGTGTATTTTGATGGTGAATAATTATGAATGACTAAATTAATATATATACATGAATGCCTTTTGGTTATTGTTACATGTGGTTGAAACAGTAAATCCATGATTCTGAAAATTATTATATGTGATGTGTCCTTTGAGGACTTGTGGTTTTCCAAGTGGTTTTGGAAATTGATATATCATGGTATGTTAAATGATAAAGAGAATTAAAGGCATTCATGCATCATAAGCATTTGGACGCACCATGGAATTTAGGGGTTCCATGATTGCCTACCCTGGTGGGGGGTTACTCTATGATGAGTTTAAGCCCTATTTTCACAAGAACCATGGAAGTGTAGGGATCCATGGTTGTGCAAATTCTTACTAGTATACTTATTTGTGCAGGAGCCATGAAAGTGTAGGGATTCATGGTTATGCTAATTCCTACTTGTGCACTTAATTTCGCAGGAGCCATGAAAGTGTAGGGATTCATGGTTATGCTAATTCCTACTAGAGTCTTTTTGAGACTTTTTACTACAGTATTCTCACCAAACCAAATGGATCCAGCATGACGTCATTAACTAATTAAAGACTCATTATATATAAATGAACTTGTCTGGCATATCCATCATATCATTATGATTTGTTGATTGTGTTTGTGCAATTTTATCTATTTTATACTTATTCTATATTTTGTCTCACTCTTACATCAATTTTTACAGTGAATGCCATGCAGAACGAAGAGTGATGCCATGATTGATGACTATATGAGATATTGCTTGGACTTTGATTTTTACTTTAATTTATTGGGTTGTAATAAATATTACTTGCTATGTACTGTTACTTCTAAATTGTTTCCGCTACGCAAATATTTTCTTGAATTTTATTATATACGACTAGCATACATGATTAAAATTCCGCAAATCTCAACTTATACGTGAAATCTGAATTTTAAATTACGAGTTTTCTAAATGATCTTTTAAAACATGAAAAATTTATTCAGAAAATTATACGGGGCGTTACAGATGCCATATGAATGTGTTCTTACTACGTATTATGAAGTTAAATGACTCCATGAATTTGAATTGGTTTGTGTAATATGATGGATGTCAAATTGATAAAAATTAAGGATAGTGGAGCTAGGTTATGATGTCTATACTATAAGGTAACACTTCGATTCACTTTCATGTACATTACATTTGATTCATGACATCATATGCATATTTATTTAGGTGTAAGAGTTACAGGGTCTCTTGTTGCTTACCCTTGGTGGGGGGTTGCTTTTGAGGAGGAGTTTTAAATCCATGAGGACTAATTTTGTCCTTAGTGCTTCGGTTTACCCAATGGTTCAGTTTGCTTTGGGATATCTGTAGTTATGGCACTTTGGTTCGTCGTACATATCCAAGATATCCACTTTTATGGTGTTTTGGTTCATCATAGATATCAGGGTTTTCCGTTCTCGGGGCACTTTAGTTTGTTTATTTGGTTGCTAATGGTTTCCCTTTTATGTGAGGGCCATTTTCCTCAATAAGCACTTCGGTTTGCTTGACACTTTAGTTTGCCGCTGACTAATTCAGATCAATACTGCATGATCTATGCATTAAAAATGATATGATTTTTAAAAAGGCATATGAAGAGTTGCATTGAGAGTGAGGAAATGTATTAGGTAAGCTTAGATGAAAATTAGTGTTGTATGAACTTGACAAATGACAAAGGCATAATGGCCAACTTATAGAGTATGATGTGTTGATATATATGTATGATATATTTTTGATGAATTGCATTCAATGTGTTATTACATTTGCTATTTATTACTTACAGTAGTACTCACTTCTCCAAATATCATTTATAGTGAACTTTTAGGGAATTAAGGATGCTTGTTAAGCTTGGTGGTGGATTGGATGCACAATGCCATAGAGAGGATTATTATGTATATATCTTTTATGGATTATGTAATGAATTGTATGCGGTTAATTTGGAACGGTTATTATGTTAATGTTGAGCCATAATGACTATTTTGATTTTGGCTTCATGTTCTAATGATTTGCATGATAATGCAAAATAATATGGATATGCTATAATCTAGTATTTATTATGTAGATCATTCCAATAATGCACATGTTTTGACATGTTTGAGTTAGAAAACTTATAATTAGGTTATGAAGTTGATGGTCAATGTAGGCTTGTATGTATTTTGATCTGATGAGATTAATGTGATTCAATGGAACCAATGATGCACACACACACACACACACACATATATATATATATATCCGTAGAATTTTTACTGTAGAATTTTGATTTGTACACATGACATGTTGTACTTGTGATGTAATAGCTTAATAGTGTACGTGGTCCATTATGGTATTGGGATGGTGAATGATGATGGAAATGTGATTTTTTAAAAGTTGATTTGTACATGTATTAGTGTTGTAGAAAATTAGAGAAAAATTAGGCATGCTATGTAGATTGGTATTGCACAAGTGATATGGATGAAAATTAAACTAGCTCTAGTGCTTTGGTTTAATTCCAAGTTATGACAAGGAACTATAATGTGTCAATAGGATATGTTAGTCATGTCTAGTGAGAGAACGGTGAATGTATTACATAGGTAAATTGGCATGGTTCCCAATTTTTTGCATAATGGCATAGTACCAAGCTTCAAATATGTGTGATGAGATGAATGATTGATAAGTCATAAGCATGATATATTAGGATTGATTTCCACATCAAAATGCAAATAATTACATGAGTTATGTGTGCCGAAGATGATCTAGATGATGCATGAGTCATGTGTTCCAAAGCAAGGTGTTTTCATAAGTTGGAAACAATGTGTGACAGTAAGAACCATGGCTAGGACATGGAACCGATTGCTAGAGGACCCAACTTTGCCTTGTGTTTCCCATTTCTAACAGTGTAAATCATGACAGGTGGTAAGAACCATGACTAGGCCATGGAACACACTGCTAGGGGGCTAAAATTTTAACCCATTGCTTACTTATGTATGCCTCCTTGTTTAGGGCTATATCCCTACACTTCTTGGCCCCCCTTTACACACCTTTTCATACGTTTTTCGTGTGACATTTAGCACGGGACTTGTATTTCTCAGTTCTTTTCTCATATATCTTCATATATGGGAAGGGAAGGATACCCTGTATACGTCTTTTTCCACTGCTATTATGTTTTTCATTGCGTATATGTTTAGGGTTCTAATTTTATCGATCTAATTATTATTAAAATATATTATTTCATGGCACTTGGTTTTCTACTATTCAGTCTGTGATGCAAGTAGTTTGATTTATGAATTTAAACATGAAAAATTTATTTGTATTTTCATTAATTAGTTATACTTGTATCGAGATATGGTCCAGGAAATCAGCACATGACAATATCCATTCAAATTATAAACACTTATCAGTTGAATCATCTCAGGATTACAAGGGAATTGGTAACGACCTTGTAATCAAAAGATGGTTGTACCAATCTTCAAAGGTTTATTAGTAAATCTTGTGATCTGGGGTGTTTTTAGTGTCCATAGTGGAGGGACGCTTCAACGGATTAGGTGAGCTCACTAAATCAGGTGATTTGGCCAGCACATAAAAGACTTAGAACACATTGTAATCATGTTTTTTTTAATTATAAAAGTTACTGTATGTATGATACTTGTTTATAAGTGTTATAAGTCGTATGGTCAGCTTCTAAGTCTTGGGAATTGAATAAGATGGTTTCCCGTTAGTGGCTAAAAATACCTTGTGAACTGTTTTATTCAACCTAGGGTTATCGAGATATATAAATTGTATATCTCGTAATTGCAGTGTTTTCAAGTGATTAGTCAGAGTGGTTGGAAACCTTTATAGGAGCTTCTGAAATCTTTTTATCTGTTATTCTTTTGTTCTAATATGGAAAGCCAATGGGTTGTCTTTCTTTTTTAGATTCCTTTTTAGAATAAAAGTTTTATGTAAACCAACTTGGTAGTTTTAAGTTTCCTTCCACTATGTAAATATTTTTAGATATGTATTTGTGTAGTCTTTTGAAGTTGTACCTTAAACGTAAACACTCAGATTTCAGGTTTCATGTCATGATAAATCTAAGGTGTTATATCTTGTCCTCATATGAAATGTTTAAAATTAAACAATAATGCTTAAAGTAAAGATTAAAAAGGTCTGGTCTGGTCTGTTTGAAGGTCTAGCCCGTTTAAAAACCTATTTAAATAACCTACTTACAATTAGGCTTTCAAAAGGCCAATAACCACCTAAAAAACTATCAAGCTACATAGGTTGATAGGCCTATCACTGTAAATGGGCTTATCATTATAAACGGGCCTATCAATATAAAATGAGTCAAATGCACTTGATTTTAAATTCAGCAAGACAAATACAACTTCTCATACAAAGCAAAGGTAATTAAATTTAAAATAATCACCACAATTGACCAAACAATTATAAATAAAATTTTATATTATTAAAAATACTAATGCAAAATAAGGCTTTTACACCTAGGATTTTACATCGATTGTAGAAAGAATCGACATAAAAATTAGTGCGGTGGTATTTTTGTAAATATTTAGTTTCTTTACATTGGTTAATTAAAATAACCGATGTAAAAAAATAATATTTACACTTGTTTATGTATAGTCCTAGTGAGAAATAGGATATATTTTACCAATCCAAATTTGAAACCGATACAAGGTGCAAATTAGAATCTAAAATGCAATTGGAAACTCTATGCCTCTTTTCTAATTTCCCTTTTTTCCCTCTCAAAAACCCTAACCCTCGAAGGCGGTCTCGAAACTCTACCATTCTTCTTCTCTACCCAAAACCTCGATCTCCATTTCTTGAATTATGCTTTTCCATTTCTCAACCTCTCTTTCTTGTGTTTTGTTTAATTTTTTTGCTACGGGGAAAGTTCCTAGAATTCTACTCGAGTTTGAAGCTTGTTGAGCAATTTGACTATCTTGCATTTTATTATGAATCGCTAGAGAATCCACCTTGGTCGTTGTAAGGGAATCCCATCAGGGTCAGGCAGCGGAAACACAAAGGATTCCTAAAAAGAATTGCAAACACAAATGACTCAAGGCATTATGCAAAATTAAAATTTTTAATTAGGGTTTACCTCTTATAGACGCAAAACGAGTTCTTCGATCGAAACAATTGTAGCTTCGTCCTTCGGAGTCCACACGAGCACTCCCACCAGAAAAACAAGGTTCTGAATGCTAGTACAGAAATTTGATTATAGTCTAATTTCTGAGCAGCAGCCTATAAGCATCCCATGCTCTATATATAGGCTTAGGTCTTGACCTGAGCTCTTATTAAACATTGGGCTCCTAACTCATTCTAAATGAGTTAGACCTAAATAGTTTTATTTTCAGTCCAACTAAAATAAAACTATCCTCTGGTGGGCTTACTCTATGTGTGTGACCCTATAGGTAAAATATTCAGTTATATTAATAATAAACTATTTTATTATTAATATAAAATAAGAGCGGTATCTAGCAATACATCATTATGTCTGAATATTATTTATCATCGATATGACCTATAAGTGATAATTATTTTATATATTTATTCCTTTTGTCACAATATCTAATTGGGCCCAAGGCATGGTCGTCGTCATCCTTGTATGGCCCAATTCATTTTACTTGATACTAGAGTAGACTTTACCGAATAAATATCTAATATTTATTCGTCCTAGCATGGCCATGCATTTCGTTAGTCTCACTCTATCAAGTAGCCCATAGATATCACTCCTGTCACATAAGAGAGACAAATTCCATCTACACCACTCACATCCCTCTGCATAATTTTTCTATTGCCTAATCACAATCTTTATGATCATCTTATTACAGATAACATTTGATTGTATTAAAACAATAAACTCCTTATGTAGGAATCGTAGTGACTTCAGGTCGAAGGACTATATACCATTATCACATTGAGAACTGTTTATGACACTCATGTAACGATCCATGCAACATTCTCATGGTGGGTCTGTCCAGTACAACATTACTCTTAATGTGTACCCGTATAAAGACTTGATATCATATATCCATGATTTGTGAGATCAAATCATCAGTACATTCACACACTAATCTTAATGTATTTACATGTCCCCATGTAAATACTTGTTTAGGGACGTTTTAGGAATAATTCTCATATAACCTATTATTCCAGAATAAATAGCATTAAAATTAGTCTAAAAACTGAAAATACTAATTTTATCGATAAGTTAAAATTGATACATTAATAGCTCATAGTGAATACACCAACAATCTCCCATATGCACTAGAGCCAATCAGACATTTGCCTAATGCCTAATGATCTAGTGTGTCCCTCATGCTTTTGTTGTGCAAGAGGTTTGGTGAGTGGATCAACAATGTTCTCATCGGTGTGTACTTTACATATCTTAACATCTCCTCGTTTAAGTATTTCTCGGATGAGATGATAATGCCTAAGTATATGCTTGGATCGCTGATGTGATCTAGGTTCCTTAGCTTGTGCTATTGCTCCACTATTGTCACAGTAGAGACTTATAGGGTCCACAAACTAGGAACTACCTCAAGTTCTGTTACGAACTTCTTGATCCATACTGCCTCTTTTGGAGTATTTGAGGCAGTAATATACTCAGATTCTGTAGTAGAATCAGCAACTGTCTCTTACTTCAAACTTTTCCAGCTTACAGCGCCACCATTTAAACAAAACACATACCATGATTGCGATCTTGAGTCATCCTTGTTAGTTTGGAAGCTAGCATCAGTGTAACCCTTTACAATGAGCTCTTCTTCCCCTCCATATATCAAGAATGAATCTTTAGTTTTTCTCAAGTACTTTAGGATATTCTTGACAGCAGTCTAGTGACTTTCACCGGGATCAGACTGGTATCTGCTTGTCATGCTTAAAGCATACGAGACATCTGGTCTGGTACATATCATGGTATACATAATTGATCCAATAGCAGATGTATATAGAATCTTATTCATCTGTTCTCTCTCTTCTTTAGTAGAAGGAGATTGAGCCTTTGATAGGCTTATGCCATGAGCCATATGCAAAGTTCCTTTCTTGGAATCTTGCATGTTAAACCTTTTTAACAGTTTGTCTATGTATGTATTCTGACTTAGGCCAAGAAGTTTTCTCGATCTATCTTTATAGATCTTAATTCCTAACACGTAGGTTGCTTCACCTAAGTCTTTCATAGAAAACCAGCTTCCCAACCAAGTCTTCACAGACTAAAGGGTAGGAACGTCATTTCCAATGAGTAGTATGTCATCAATATACAGGACCAGAAAAACAATTGTGCAGTCACTAACCTTCTTGTAGACACAAGGTTCATCCTTATTTTTAGTAAAGCCAAATTGTTTAACGGCTTCATCAAAACGAAGATTCCAGCTTCTAGAAGCTTACTTAAGTCCATATATAGAACGTTGTAGTTTGCCCACCTTCCTGGATGCTTCAGGCTTAACAAAGCCTTCGAGTTGTGTCATGTACACTTCCTCAAGAAGTTTTCATTAAGGAAAGCAGTCTTGACATCCATTTGCCATATCACATAATCATGGTATACAACAATAGCAAGCAGACTCCAAACAGACTTTAGCATAGAGACTGGAGAAAAGGTTTCATCATAGTCTATACCATGAATTTGCTTGAAACCTTTCGCTACCAATCTTGCCTTATAGGTACTTATATTTCCATCCATGTCAGTTTTCTTTTTGAAAACCCACTTGCATCCTATAGGTTTTACCCCTTCGGGTGCATCAACCAAAGACCAAACTTGATTAGTGTACATGGAGTCCATTTCAGATCCCATGGCTTCAAGCCATTTCTCAGATTCTGGACTTACAATAGCCTCTTCATAAGATGTTGGCTCATTTTGATCCATTAGCAACACATCTCCTTCCTGAGTTACAAGAAATCCATATCTTTCAGGTTGTTGATGTATTCTACCTGATCTACGCAAGTCTTGTTCTACTGGAGTTGGAGTTATCACAACATTTTATGGTTCCGGGTCTATTTCCACCATTGGCTCTTCAGTGCCTTACAGGTCTTGAACTTCTTCAAGTTCTACTTTCCTCCCACTGATTCTTTTAGAGATAAATTCCCTTTCTAAGAATATAGCATTCTGAGCGATAAACACTTTGCCCTCGGTAGGATTGTAGAAGTAATAACCCTTAGTTTCCTTTGGGTATCCCACAAAAAGATATTTATCTGATTTGGGTCCAAGTTTGTCAGAAATTTGATGCTTCACATAAGCTTCACAGCCCTAAATCTTAAGAAAAGACATACTAGGTCGTTTCCCAGTCCATATCTCATATAGTGTCTTTATGACAGCCTTAGATGGAACACGGTTAAGTGTGAAAGCTACTGTCATCAAAGCATGTCCCCAGAAAGAGTTAGGGAGGTCAATTTGACTCATCATTGATCGAACCATTTCTAACAAGGTTCTATTTCTCCGTTCAGAAACACCATTCCATTGTGATGTTCCAGGAGGAGTGAGTTGAGAGATAATCCCACATTCTTTAAGATATTTATCAAACTCTAGGCTTAGGTATTCACCACCTTGATCAGATCAAAGTACTTTAATTTTCTTGCCAAGTTGGTTCTCTACTTCATGTTTGAATTCTTTGAACTTTTCAAAGGATTCTGATTTATGCTTCATTAGAAACACAAATCCATATCTACAAAAATCATTAGTAAATGTGATAAAGTAGCTAAAACCTCCCCTAGCCATTGTCCCTATTGGCCCACATACATCACTATGTATCAAGCTTAGAAGATCACTCGCCCTTTCACCCATTCCAGTAAATGAGGTCTTAGTTATCTTCCCTAATAAAAAAGATTCGCATGTATCTATTGATTCAAAATCAAAAGAGTCTAAATATCCATCTTTATGGAGTTTAGAAATACGTTTCTCATTTATATGTCCTAGGCGACAATGCCAAAGATAAGTTGGGTTTAAGTCATTTGGTTTAACCCTTTTAGTATTAACGTTATAGATAGGGGTTTCGAGATCAAGAACATAAAGTCCATTACTCAAATTTGCACAGCAATAAAACATGTCATTCAAATAAACAGAACAACTATTGTTCTTTATTATAAAGGAAAACCCTTTCCTATCTAGACAAGAAATAGAAATAATGTTTCTTCTTATTGCCGGAACATAAAAACAATTTTCTAATTCAAGAACAAGCCCTGAGGGCAAGGATAAAAAATAAGTCCCTACAGCTAATACATCAACTCTTGCTCCATTTCCAACGCGTAGGTCCACCTCGCCCTTCATCAACTGCCTACGCCTGTTTAGATCCTGCACATTAAGACAAATGTGAGATCCACATCTAGTATCTAATACCCATGATGTTGAAGTTGACAAGTTAATTTCTATAACAAAAATACCTGAAGTGGAAGTCTCACTTCTCTTCTTCTTAAGCTCTTCTAGGTACTTTGGACAGTTTCTCTTCCAGTGTCCCTTCTGTCCACAATGGTGACAATTTCCTTCCTTAGCCACCCCGCCCATAGGTTTTAAGGCTGATGTACCTGGCTTATCCTTGCCTTTCCAAATTGTCTTGCCTTTTCCCATAACAGCCTTTCCTTTGCCTTTATGCATGCCCTTTCCTTTACCTTTTCCAGAATTGACCATCATTATGGCCTTGCCCTTTCCTTTAGAAATATTGTGCTCAGTAGTCCTCAACATATTGAGTAGCTTTGGCAATGTTTTATCCAATGCATTCATGTTATAATTCATGATGACTGGCTTAAAACTATCAGGTAATGACTTTAAAATAAGATCAGTAGCTAACTTTTGAGGGAAGGGGAATCCTGGCCTAGCTAGATTCTCCAGATACCCAATCATTTTGAGCACATGACGTCCTACAAAACCTCCCTCTTCAAGTCTGCAGCTAAATAGGGCTGAAGAAACTTCATATCTTTCTTGGTCAGCTTGACCTTAATATAGTTTCCTTAGGTTGTCGATCATATCGAAAGCCTCCATATGCTCATGTTGCTTCTGAAGCTCAGGAGACATGGTTGCCAGCATAAGGTATTGGACATCTAAAGCGTCATCTTGATGCTTCTTGTAAGCATCCTTGTCAGCTTTAGAGGCATTGTTCGCGGATGGTTCCAGAATTGAATCTTCCAGGACATACTGCTTTTTCTCTTGTTTGAGGACAATCCTCAAATTCCTATAGTAGTATAGAAAGTTAGGTCTAGACAATTTTTCTTTGTCTAGGATCGATCGCAATGAAAGGTTTAAAGGCGTGTTTGATGTCATGGTTATCTAAAACAGAAATATATGTAGTAAGTATCAATTAAAAACATATTTAACTTTTAGTCTTAAAATTAAACACGTCTCCCACTATTTTGATTCAAAATAAAATCACCCTCTACGAATCAGAAAATCCCGTTGGAAGATTTTCTAGTGGGCAAAGATCCATATTTGGCCTAATGTTGAGTCAGCTTTGGCTGATCACTTAACATTTGGTTATTTAGGTAGGAAACTCCTTTCCAATTGTATCTTATACAACTCTTAGATATTGGGTTAGGTAACCATTACCGATCATTCATCTTATGAAAGTTTAGCCCAATGTATACGCCTCTAAGTTTATTCAATCCAATTGATAACTTAGTAAGTTAAAACCCAATAAAACATTTTGAATATTACAATTATCCCATCGTGTCTTACTAATATAAATGATAGTACCCTGCTTTGGCAGACCCACTATTCATTGACATTAGTATTGACGAGTGTACTTATTGGAAGGCGTTTGTAACTTAATATTATTTTGAGGGATTTTAATTTATTTTAAATTACCATCTTTGTTAAATGCTTTAACGCAATAAAATTATCCCCAAAGCATGCAAACGAAATTGTGAGATGGTTATGGTTTTCCTAGAAGAATAAATAAATAAATAAATAAACCTAAAGGAACTATATTGCCAAGGCTTCATGAAGTCCTACTTCTTGAACCCACCATCCTCTTGGAGTCACCACTCCTTGGTTCCTTTCAAAGACAAAAGCACTTAGAGTTACCACTCTAGTTTTCTTCTAGGTCTCTACTTTGTTGGCTCGATCAAGATTACAAGATTTTAAAGAAACTCGCTTTACATACAAGTGAAGGGTTGAGAAAAGAAATACAACAGAATAGAGAGAGGCACAGCACGCAGGCTGTATTTAAATAAAATAACTAAGACCATAACCATTCACCATGCAACGTGTTAATTAATTAATTATAACCCATTTGAAAGCATTAAAAAATTAATTTTTTAAACGAGCCATTAAACACGTGGGTCAGTAATAAGGCGCTACGCAGAGAATATACGGGGGTCAAGGGGGGACCGCCCCTTGCGAGGTGCAGGGCAGCTCCTCGACCCGAAAATTTAGTACTGTAGTCAGGTTTGTTCCCAGGAAAGAGAGGTGGGTCCTATGTGACCGCTTAAGTACCAAGTCTTTCCTAGCCAGAATGTCCCACTGACCATTAACAGCTCTAAAATTTCAGTTAGGGTTTCAACCACTTTGAAACCCTAATTCCTTATTATGAACACTTCACAATGCGGCCGTCAAGGCACATGTAGGCAACACTGTCTAGGGTTTCAAAACCTAGAATTCAAATTGCACCTTTCTCATGACGGCTGCCTAGGTTTCAACGTTTGAACCCTAAGTTAAGGAACGGCCAAGGTTTAACGCTTAAACCTTATCACTTGACGCCCCATAACATGAACTATTCATGCTCGGAGATCAATACATTATCAAAACGCAGTTTGTATGACAATGATTATTAACGAATTCAACACATGTATCACATACAAAAATTGAAAATGCAAATATCATACAAGCCACTAAAATAACAGAAACACATACTTCAAATGAGAAAGCCTATAAACAGTATCTCATACAATTTACAGAAAACATAAGAGCATACGAATCATGATATTATTTCATACATAACATGCTTGAATGTTTTTCAAAACAAGTTTCCCAAACAAATTTCGCAAAACAGAACATAAAGCTTATAACAAGAAAACGATTTCATAAATCAAAATTTTTAAAAGCTTTTGTAGAATAAAAACATGCCATCATGAAACGTAAACATATGCCCAAAACATAGCTTTGCAACCTGGCTCTGATACCACTGTAAGGGAATCCCATCAGGGTCAGGTAGCGGAAACACAAAGGATTCCCAAAAAGAATTGCAAACACAAATGTCTCAAGGCATTATGAAAAATTAAAATTTTTAATTAGGGTTTACCTCTTGTAGACATAAAATGAGTTCCTCGATCGAAGCAATTGTAGCTTCGCCCTTAGGAGTCCACACGAGCACTCCCACCAAAAAATAAGGTTCCGAATGCTAGTACGGAAATTTGATTATAGTCTAATTTTTGAGCAGCAGCCTATTAGCATCCCATGCTCTATATATAGGCTTAGGTCTTGACCTGAGCTCTCATTAAACATTGGGCTCCTGACTTATTCTACATGAGTTAGGCCCAAATAGTTTTATTTTTAGTCCAACTAAAATAAAACTATCCTCTGGTGGGCTTACTCTATGTGTGTGACTCTATAGGTAAAATATTTGGTTATATTAATAATAAACTATTTTATTATTAATATAAAATAAGAGCGGTATCTAGCAATACATCATTATGTCCGAATATTATTTATCATCGACATGACCTATAAGTTATAATTATTCTATATATTTATTCCTTTTGTCACAATATCTAGTTGGGCCCAAGGCATGGTCGTCGTCATCCTTGTATGGCCCAATTCATTTTACTTGATACCAGAGTAGACTTTACAGAATAAATATCTAATATTTATTCATCCTAGCATGGCCATCCATTTCGTTAGTCTCACTCCATCAAGTAGCCCATATATATCACTCCCGTTACATAAGAGACACAAATTCCATCTACAACACTTACATCCCTCTGCATAATTTGTCTGTTGCCTAATCACAATCTTTATGGTCATCTTATTACAAATAACGTTTGATTGTATTAAAACAATAAACTCCTTATGTAGGAATCGTAGTGACTTCAAGTCGAATGACTATATACCATTATAATATTGAGAATCGTTTATGACACTCATGTAACGATCCATGCAACGTTCTCATCGTGGGTCTGTCCACTACAACATTACTCTTAATGTGTACCCGTGTAAAGACTTGATATCATATATCCATGGTTTGTGAGATCAAATCATCAGTACATTCACACACTAATCTTAATGTATTTACATGTCCCCATGTAAATACTTGTTTAGGGACGTTTTAGGAATAATTCTCATATAACCTATTATTCCAGGATAAATAGCATTAAAATTAGTCTAGAAACTGAAAATACTAATTTTATTGATAAGTTAAAATTGATACATTAATAGCTCGTAGTGCATACACTAACAGTCGTTATGTTTTTGATGACATTCGTGAATTTTTCATTTTACTTCATCTGAGTAGTAACGAATGTCTCCATCAATGTTTCTAATTTTCACATTTGAGGGATAAAAGGAGTTTGTGTTGGCCTATAGTTTCCTTGTATTCCTTGAGGTGCTCAATTTTGAAATCCAGGTGGGCCTCTATAGTTGCTCGTGAAATAAGAACCAAAGTTCCCAATGGTATCTACCTATTGAACTTCATGTTCCTGCTAATTCATGGTTATTGCTAATCGACAATATGCAGTTGTATGTTCTAAAACACCATAAACCTCATAACAAACGTTAGCAGTACCTATTGCTCCTAACTTATCAAACTTTACAGATAAAGCTTTTACCTTAGCAGTAATGACAGAAAGAGCATAACTAGATACTTACCTAGGATCCTAGCAGATAGACCCCTTTCCGAGTTCCATTGGTGGGTATTTTGAGTAATTTCTTTTATTAGATTGTAGGCTTTCTCCATGTTTTTTCTCATGAAAACTCTTTCTGTTGCTGCATCTAAAGAGATCTTTTGAGTGGAATTTAGTCAATTATAGAAAATATGGACCGTCAACCACCTCTCAATTCCATGATGTGGGAACTCCCACAATATCTCTTTATATTTCTCTCATACATCATAGAGAGTTTCATCTTCTCTCAGTGTAAAATTTATAATCTGTTTCCTCAATATATCAATTTTGTTCCTCGGGTACTATTTGATGATATATCCAGATAACTGTTCCCAAGTAGTGATGGAGCCTTCTAGAAAAGAGTATAGCCAAGCTTTGGCTTTGTCCCACAGTGACAATGGGAATAGCCTTAGGTGAATTACATCATTTATAGCTCTATTCATCTTGAGTGTTTCACAATACTCAAGGAAAATTTGAGGGTGGAGATTTGGGTCTTCAGAAGCTAATCTTCCTAATTGGTTTTGCTGTACCATGGGCAAGAGTGATGATGGCTTTGGCTCAAAATTATTATACCTTTTTCTCTTTTACATAAAATAAGAAAGATTCCTGCAAAGAAGTAAAACAAATAAAGATCAAGTGTAACACCCTCAGTTAACTAAGATAATCTCTTCCACTAGACTATCTTGGTTAACTGAAAGGTTACTAGTTTTAGAAAAATATGGAAGTTTTCTTTTCTTTTTTCTTTTTTGTACAAGATAACACATAGTGGATCAAAAGCATAATATATATATATATATATATACAAGTTACTATATATACATCGAGTGGTCTCTTCAGATCTGTACAACTAAAGCAAAAGAGGGGCACGCAGGCACCCTAAGCAAAATATAAGGAAATAAACATACATATAAAATAAATCCTATATCTACTCATCTCTGCCCATAAACTGGTCGTCTGACCATGGAGATGCGGGTGGGTCAGAGGTAGTCGCCAGTTGAGATGGATCTGGGGGGGTGGAACTCGTGGATGGTAAGTCACTGATACGACGAACTAGATGATGCCTATGACTGGCATAAGTCTTATAGGCCTCCGCAATAGGCGTTGGGCTTCTGCTGACATATCCAGATAGTCCTCTATCTCACCGTACATATAACTCATATACATGTGACGAAGAAAGCCTGAAGATCGATCCCACTGTCGTCTAACCAAATACCTCTCCATTGGGGTTAGTACCAGTACCTCCTGTCGCATCTAGATGGCCTCTAATCCACCTGTCACTTGAACTGCAAGGGGAACGGCTGGTGAAAGCTATGGAGGCAAGGCTGGTAGTACAGTATGATCCATAAGATCCATCAGCATATCCTCAATTAGAAATTCCTCTAGATCCTTCTCATCCTCCTCCTCGACAGGGAGGGGAACATACTCCAGAGTCGGCTCTCTCGGTGGTGCTCCAACTGGACTTGGTGCGACTGGGATCTCTGCCTGCTGAATAAGGGGTGGAACCATAGGTGGAACGGGCAGGGGATGGAAGCTGAAAAGGTCTGCCTCTAAGGCTGCTTCCCTACTGGTGCTGAAATCCCGAGTTATTAAATTGATGGTAAAATCTTAGTAAAATGAAATGTGACTCTCGGATTCACACTTATGGCAAGCGCACCAGTCATTAAAATTGTAGTATATTTGATCGTCTCACGGGATTGTGGTAAATACCTCAATCTAGGACTAGTACAAGCTGAACCAACAGAAAATACATGAAATTCATTCAGTTTTTATGGTTTTAGTGTTTTATAATTATTTTTATATTTTGAGAAACAGAGTTAAGGTGAAATGTGAAAAGTGATTAAAAGAAAACAGGTCAGGATTGCTTTTGCTCACAATTTCCTCAAGAAACATGCAATTAAGTATAATCGAACTTCACAATCTAGAGGACAATCCGCTTGTGGTTATTCCCTAATTCCTTAGGTGAAAAACACTAATCCTTAAGCAATGAACCTTAATTCCTTAAGTGCTAGATTAACCTAAGAATCTAATGCGAAATTGGAGGTTGAACTCTAACTATTCACCTAAATTGATTAGGCCTGAACTAGTTAGAAAGCTGGAAGTTACCTAAGCTTCAGCCATGATTCCTCACTGGTGAAGTTCTTCATCCGTTCTGGATTTGTCAATCCAGCAATTCTGCTCTACTCCTCAGCTTGTTCGCCTCAAGATCTTCGAAGCCGATCTACTTGCTCACAACTTCAAGATTCCATTGTTCACCTTCACAATCCCAACCTTAGGGATTTAGAACTCCATAGACTTCGGTTCCATCGAAGGATTGTGGAACGTCATGGAGGAGAGAGTTTAGAGAGATGAAAATGTAGTGAGAGATTGGAAATGGAAAAATGAAATTGTATTATCTTTTCTCTGTGTCTCTACACACACTACTACTATTCCTTCCCCTGGACTACAGAGTATGTACAACCTATTTATAAGTTTCTACCTAACTAACTTAACTGATAACTTCGGAACACTTCAGATAACGACTAACACTACTTAATTACATAGTTTACAAAATAACTAACTAATTACAGCTCAGCTCTTAACAGGATCCAGCTCAACCTTAGCTAATGTACAGCTCAGCTCCAGCTAATTGACAGCTCACTACTTAAGTTACTTGAGGTTGCAGTAGTAGAGAAGAAGGCAATGGGAGCGGAACAGTACTGCACCAAGTGTGTTGTTGGAGGGAAGGAACGATGTTTAAATTACTGCCTTGATGCTTCAGCTGCTGAGTATTTGCTTGGGCGGGTTAAGCTTCGCTTGGTTGAGTCCAGATTATCACTGTAGTGTTTCTTTCTCTCTTGGGCGTTATGGCAAAACTTGGGCAAGGACGGACTCTTAAAGTTATGCTTGAGTGAGTCCGGATTTTTACTTGGACGGATTAAATAATGACTAAACACATCGGTTTCTTATGTAGCATTCCGTTCTTCTTCTCTTTTATAACCAGTGTCTTGGGCGTTGTCTTCTTAAGTAAGCTTGGGCGTAGTCTTGCTCTGGGCGGAGTCTTGCTTTGGGCGGGGTACTTGGACGGAGTACTTGGACGGATTAATTATCAAATCAGTATTCTGTAGTTGGCACTCGGGTTTTACATGCAGTATTCTGAGCCCTTATTCTCTTTTGGAGTCAGTGTCTTTGAGGTCTCACTCAGTCGGAATTGAAGAAGTCTCACTCAGATTTATCAAATCTAGCTCGGCTCTGTAGGATTTTACTCAGAATTTTCTTCTTGTCTCTAGTCTGCCCTGTTCCTGCACCAATAAATAGCTACTTGCCTAGCATTTATACACTGGCTGCTTAGTAAATTTGTAAATACTTCAAAATTCCTTATTTAATTAAAATTTTCAATCGGTTTCTTACATAGATAACATACTTTTGAAATAATTAACTACAACATGAATTCTTATCAAATTATTAAATAATAATAATAAAACTAATCAATAGTTAGTAAATTATGTTAAATAATTAGTGGAATAATTAAGTCTTTTCAAGACTTATCACATCCCCAAACTTAAAACTTTGCTTGTCCTCAAGCAAATATTCAGATTAATTATCAATCAGTAATTGATCAACACAGTCAATCTTTCCTTAACTTAATTCATACTATAATTATTGAATACCGATCATGCTTTCTTTTCACAATTTCTAAAAGTATAAAAACTTACACCTCCTTTGGAAGACAAGTTGCTGATGCTTTCCTCACTGGTCGGTGTTTAACTCTTCTCTCGGTGTGTAGGGTAAATAAAATGCACTCAGCACCTGCATACTTGTTAGATCAACATAAGCTTGCAACAGTTCTAAACATCATGAAATATGCCAACTCAATCGGATCAGTAAGGGCTTTTTCTTTTCTGAACTTTGTTCATTTTCTCTCTGCTTTGCCTTTCTTCCTTTTTATTTTTCTACATATTTATCCATAATCAAGGTCAGAGTGTGTCTTTAATTACTGTTAGGCACACTCTTCATCCCCAAACTTAGAAATTGCTAGTCCCTAGCAATAAGCAAAAACCGAGTAATTCACCAGTGGAACATCCAGGGTACTCTAGTCGGGTTTTTTTCTTGGATAAATAGGCTTGTAATGTTAGGTGCATAAAACGAATGAAAAGGTCTCAGGCTCAAGCATATTATTGGGTCAAAGGATGATTAATATATTAGGAAGGTTATTTTTGGCCTTTGCTAAATAATCAAAGAAGGCCTTCATCATTTCCGATTGGTTGACATACGACAATTAGCAAGAACTGAGGCAAATTCTATCTCACTAACTAGCATGCAAGCTCACTCGGAAAAAAAATAAAACAGGCTCAAAAGCTCATATAATTATAACAGTTAATCAGCCAGTCTTGTCCCCAAACTTAATGTAAGATCATACATCTAGAATGCTAACTAGCATGTCGAGTAAACATTTTAACTAAGGATGAATAATAGTTATGGTCAGAGATCATGAGTTAAACAAAAACCGATCAATTAATTTATCTTACTACAGCTTAACAAATCAGTAAACTTTTTAAATTATGAAGATGGATTTGGAAATTAAATATAATTATCATAATTTATCAAATAAAGACTCAGATAATTAAATAAAGAGTTGGGATACTAGAATACTTCCCTTTTACCTGAATGGCAGTGCTTGGAAACGCGTAATCGGATCGGGACTCATGGACTTTACCAATACATACGAAAAACCGAATAAAACAACAAATTGAACATGAAAGTAAAATTTCATTACATAATTAAAAATAAGATAAGTTCAGTGTTCAGCAAGCAATTACAATAGCTTCAAACTAATACATAAGAAACATTATAAAAACGTGGCACCACTGCTTAAACATTTTGAGCTTCATCGTCCTTGTCCTGCTGGGGGAAAATCGTGAATCCAATGGAAGCTAACCACGCATCCTTATCAGGTGGTGCTCCCATTTCTGATGAATACTCAACCCTCAGCTTCGAAGCAATCTTCCTGAGCATCTGATCGTGGTTCAAAACCCGATCATAAATTTCAAGTTGCATCTTCTTCACAACCTGTAATTCCTGTAATATTAAAAGAATGTCAGAAGAAGGAGAAGATGAACCAGCTCCTACAAATTGCTTGGGACGTTTTATTTCTGCGGTTTTAAAGTTCTCAGCACAGTTTTCATCAGCTTTAATGCTTTCTACCTCTGGTGACTCATTTTCCTCACTGGCAGGAGGGACATTCCTTTGAACCAGAGGAGATACATCCCCTTGGTCCTGACTTCGACTAGGGACCTGGACAGATGAATCAGAAATAGTGATAGTGGCCACTTCTCTTTCAGTATCTAATTGTTTCCTTCGCACACTTCCTTCTGCGAAGTTTGGTCTAGGTTTCTGTAGAAGTCTTTGAGATCTTCTCTTCATGATGAATGTTAAAATAACGATGATAAACAACCTAATCAAACAAAAATAAGAACAGAAATCCAAGAGAAACACAGCAAACCAAACTGTGAGATGCATGGCTTATGAACAGTGGAAAACAATAATAATGAAACAAGAAGATAATAACCACGAACTGCGAAGTAAAAGAAGTGAAAAGGTGATACCTTTCTCAGAAATTAGAAAGTGTCGTTTCGTCTTCAGCTCAAGTTCAACACAGGTACTGAAGGTTGGAAACTGAAAGGACTTTTCTTTTATAACGAAGAATTCAATTTTCCAGAAACGCGTAAATGCGGTCAACTTTAATTATTACTTTTATTAAATGCATTACTACTGTTATTATTATTATTATGTTTATTATTTATTATAATATTTATACATTTTATTTAATTTTTATTTATTATTGTTTTATTTATTATTATTTTTGAATACTCAATTACTAGAGAGGTAGAAGATCGAGGAAGAGTGGGATGATACCAATGTGATGCCAAATGGACATAGGAGAATGGAAGATGGATAAATGAACAGGCCGTAAGATAACGTAATAAATGGAAAATTTAAATACCTGAAATAGAGTACATGAAAAACGAGTGAAAAATGGTAATGGAATACGAGTGAATCAAGAAACGAATAATAAAAGAAACGAATAGAAGTATGAACGAATGAATGAAAACTCAAGTAAATAAATAATGACTAAAAAGAGGGAAAGGGGTGAAAGGATGATAATTGAGTGAGAATGGAAATAGGTACCGAGTGATTGAATAGTTGATCAACGAATGAGGTGAACAACGCAAGTCTGAGTAAATGAAAGGGAAAGAATGAATGCATAACTAAAAAGCTAACTGACGGGTGAGGAACGGAAAAGAGGGTGACCGAATGGAAATGAGGAAAGGGTATACCGATCGATGAAAGAGATGAGTAAATGAAGGAACCGAATAAACTAGCGAGAAATCTAGTGAATAAGGAACTGAGTGATGAAAAAGTGAATAAAACACTGAATGAAAAGGGTACTGAGTGGGTCAAAAAAATGAGTGAAAGAATGAATGAATGAAGATAAGTGTATGAGAACCGAGTGTGACAATGAATGGACGAGTGAACAACCGTCGTGAGATATGAGTGAACAAAGAAGTGCGTGGAAGAAAGAACGAATGAGAGTAAGGCTGAGCGAAAGAAAGGACGAGTGGATGAAACTGAGTAATATAGATCAGAGATATGAAAAATGAGTGAATGACAATGAGTGAAGGATAGTGAGTGAATGACAATGAGAGTTCGGCGAAGAATAAAAATAACAGGAGTAAAAATGGAATGAATGAAATACCGAGTAAATGAAAGGCCGAGTGAATAAAATGAATACAATGGAGAAACTCAGGGAATGAAAAACGCGAAGACAAGAAATTGAGTGTGACAATCGCGAATGAAACACGAGTAGATGAAAACTAAAAATCGACAGCGTGAGAAAACTGAGAAAGAAAAATAAGTGGAATGAAACGACGGGTAAATGAATACCGAGTGGATTAAACCGGGTAAAAATGAAAAAAAACTAATGAACAAAC
Source organism: Clitoria ternatea (assembly GCA_037962975.1). Classification (NCBI taxonomy): domain Eukaryota; kingdom Viridiplantae; phylum Streptophyta; class Magnoliopsida; order Fabales; family Fabaceae; genus Clitoria; species Clitoria ternatea. The sequence goes on from CM075671.1 coordinate 150,385,895, forward strand.
AGCGAGAAGTCGGACAAATATAACAACAAGTGAAAGGACAGAAAAGAATGGCTAACCGACCGTGCGAACAAACATGAGTGAAAGATAGATGAAGAAGAAGATAAAAGGACCAATATATTGGAAACTGAGTGGATGAATATACTGAGTGGACAAGGTCAGGGAAGAGTGCGGCGAGGGAAACAAGCGAACAATGGCCGAGTGAACAATATATGTGTATTACAATTACGTGAACGAAAGACAGAGAGAGACGAGTAGAAAAATGAAAGGATAAGAAACTGACTGAAATAAACCGAGTGAATGTAAAACGAGCTAATGAGAAACTTACGGAGAGATGAGTAAGGAACACAATAGAAGTAAATTGAACGAACAAGTGAATGATATACTGGATGGAAAGAATACTGATTGAATGAAAAATGAGAAAATGAAGACGAGTGAAGGATTTACTAGGGAATGAAGGATGAATGAAATAGAGTGACCGAGTGAAATAACGAACGAGTGAAATGAACAACGAGTGAAAAATGAGGTCACAACGAAAGTCAGAATGATATGGAGCGACTGAGTGAGAAAAACGAGTGAATATAACAATGACTGCATAGGAGTCTGAGTGAACGGAATACCGAATGGATGAAGAAAAAGATGATTGAATGACAAAATGCGTAGACGAGAGAATGAGTGAATGAAAGGCTGGATGAACAAGCAACACATGCAGAGAAATCAAGTGATAAAACAAAGGAAACACCTTGGTAGATTGAAAGCACAAATGAATCAACGACTGAAAAGAAGAATGGATAACAGAATTCATGAAAAGAAGGACGAGTGAAAGATAAATGAAAGAAACTGAGTGAGGAGTGAGGGAGCCGAGTGGAAGAAACCGACTACTAGAGAAAGCCGAGTGGATGAATAAATAAAAGGCTGCGTGCAAATGAGACTAATGGATACAGTACTGATTGTGATGACTGAGGAATCCGAGTGGTGAAAAGCCGACTGAAATAAGTCACTTTTCACTATCTGACCCGTTCATTACATCAACGATCAGAAATCCTTCCAAGTCTTCCTTTTTATTCGCAGAAATTTATTGAAAAATACCGAGTGAAGTTCAGTCGGGAAGAAGGGTTACGACGAAGTAACAATTATCCGAGCGTACTATTTTTACTCAACTTAGTACAATTTTCCTCTAAGTGCGAAACAACAATCAGCATTGGCTCGCCTAAGCTACCAGTGCTTCGCCTGAGCAAAAATAGAAGAAACAACTCGGAATTCCTTCTTCAACTTCACAATTTTATTTTATTCAAAGTTCTAAACAAAACAATCGGGACATAGGGCTGCCTCCCTAGAGCGCTTCTTTAAGGTCACTAGCTTGACCTTATTGTATCTAAGAAGATGGTTTCAGTAACAAGGAGGTTTTCTGCCTATCAAACTCTCCTCCAAAGTAGAGTTTGAGTCGCTGGCCATTCACCTTGAAAAACCGATCGGTAGTCGGATCTTTCAGTTCTACTGCACCATGAGGAAAAGCCTCATTTACAGTAAAAGGCCCGGACCACTTAGATCTAAGTTTTCCAGGGAAGAGTTTCAGTCGGGTATTGAATAACAAAACCTGATCGTCCTTCTGAAACTCTTTCTTATTAATTCGCTTATCATGCCATTTCTTTGTTTTCTCCTTATAAATTGAGGCACTTTGATAAGCGTTGAGTCAGAACTCCTCTAATTCATGGAGTTTCAAAACTCTTTCCTCCTGAGACTGGTCACAGTCCATGTTTAATAGTTTTGTGGCCCACCACGCTTTGTGTTCCAACTCCGCAGGGAGATGGCAAGCCTTACCGTACACCAGTTGATACGGGGACATGCCAATCGGAGTTTTGAAAGCTGTTCGGTAAGCCCACAATGCATCATCTAGTTTTACCGACCAATCTTTTCTGGATTTTCCGACCACTTTTTCTAAAATTCTCTTTATTTCTCTATTTGACAATTCGACTTGTCCACAAGTCTGTGGATGGTAAGGAGTGGATATCTTATGTAAAACCTTATAGTGACGCAGGGCTTTTTCCATTATCTTATTGCAAAAATGTGAACCCCCATCACTAATAATTACTCTCGGAACTCCAAACCTAGAGAAAATATTCTTCTTAATGAACCTAAGCACAACCTGTGCATCATTGGTTCTGGTCGGAATTGCCTCCACCCATTTGGAGACGTAGTCCACAGCAACCAGAATGTATTCGTTGGAGAACGACTTAGGGAAGGGTCCCATGAAGTCGATACCCCAAACGTCAAATAATTCCATAATTAGAATATTCGTCAAAGGCATGCCAGCTTTTGCGGAGAGACCTCCACTTCTTTGACATTTGTCACACCTTTTGACATATTCCTTAGAATCCTGAAAGATAGTTGGCCAGTAAAAGCCACTCTGTAATATCTTCGCTGCGGTACGGGAGGCACCATGATGGCCTCCATAATAAGAATCGTGGCAGTGCCACAGGAGCCTTTCTTGCTCGGATTCAGGCACACAGCGCCTGATTACTCCATCTATGCCTATTTTAAACAAAAATGGATCATCCCAAAGAAAAGCCTTACTATCATGAAAGAATTTTTTTCTCATTTGGGATGTCCAACCATCAGGTACCACTGAGGCACTTTTAAAGTTTGCCATGTCAGCGTACCATGGCCCAGTCATAATGGCCATCAACTTTTCGTCTGGAAATTCTTCTTTTATCAAGACAGAATCCGACTCAGCTTCCAGACGAGACAATTGGTCTGCAACCGAGTTCTCTACTCCTTTTTTGTCTCGTATTTCTAAGTCAAACTCTTGGAGTAGCAGAACCCACCTAATCAATCTCGGTTTAGACTCTTTTTTAGCTAGTAAATACTTGATTGCCGAGTGGTCTGTATATACAATGACTTTGGCACCAATCAAGTATGCACGAAATTTATCAAATGCATACACCACAGCAAGCATTTCTTTTTCAGTCGTGGTGTAATGTATTTAATTTTCATTTAACACTTTACTAGCATAATAAATCACATGAGTTAATTTCTCTTTTTTCTGACCTAGTACAGCTCCGATTGCAAAGTCACTTGCATCACACATCAATTCAAACGGTAAAGACCAGTCGGGTGATGCTAGGATCGGAGCTGAAGTCAAACTTTTTTTTAATTTTTCAAAAGACTTGACACAGTTTTCATTAAATGCAAACACCTGATCTTTCACAAGCAAATCGGTCAAAGGCTTAGCTATTTTTGAAAAATCTTTTATGAATCTTCTATAGAACCCAGCACATCCTAGAAAACTCCTTACTCCTTTCACATTGATCGGAGGAGGTAGTTTTTCAATAATTTCAATTTTTGCTCGGTCCACCTGCATGCCCTTAGCAGAAATCCTATGACCAAGGACTATCCCTTCCTTAACCATAAAGTGGCATTTTTCCCAGTTAAGAACGAGATTAGTCTCTTGACATCTCATCAGCACTTTAGCTAAGTTGCTGAGGCATGTGTCAAAATTACTCCCAAATACCGAGAAGTCATCCATGAATACCTCAATAAATTTTTCTACCATATCCCCAAAAATTGCCAGCATGCACCTTTGGAAGGTTGCTGGAGCGTTGCACAAGCCGAACGGCATGCGCCTGTATGCAAAGATTCCATAGGGACACGTGAAAGCAGTCTTTTCTTGATCCTTCGGGTCAACCACAATTTGGTTATAACCCGAGTACCCATCAAGAAAACAATAGTACTCATGCCCTGATAATCTCTCAAGCATTTGATCAATAAATGGAAGGGGGAAATGATCCTTTCGAGTAGAGTTATTCAGCCTTCTGTAATCAATGCACATCCTCTAGCCTGTAGTTGGCCGAGTGGCAATGATTTCACCCTGGTCATTTTTTACAGTCGTCATTCCTCCTTTCTTGGGCACCACTTGGACTGGGCTAATCCAAGTGCTGTCTGAGATTGGGTAAATGATTCCTGCATCAAGGAGCTTGACCACTTCTTTTCTCACTGCTTCCTTCATAATGGGGTTCAGTCTGCGTTGTGGCTGAACAACAGGGGAATAGTCATCCTCCATCAGGATTTTGTGCATACAAAAAGATGGACTGATTCCCTTCAAGTCAGAAATGTTCCAGCCAATGGCAGATTCATGAGCTTTTAATACCCCAACTAGTTTATTCTCATCCTCTTCTTTTAAGTCGGAATTAATAATTACAGGATGAGTGTCATTTCCTCTCAGGAAAACATATTTCAGATGAGAAGGTAAAGGTTTTAAATCACATTTTTCTTCCAAAAATTCCTTTCCTTTCTCATCTTCAGTATTTTCTAAATCATTTTTCTCTTCTAAATCACCTACTTCGAAAACTTCCAGTAGGTCCAGTATTTCCAAGTGAGAGTCAATTGACTCGGTCTCGGAATCAAAGTCATCCTCTAAAAACGTTTGTAAAGCCTCTTCCTTAGTTTTTAGCAGTAAAGGGGTCTGGTAATTTTCAACCTCTTCAATCATTAGGCAATCCATCCGTTCAGTCGGATGTTTCATGGAATTGAAGACGTTAAAAATTACTTGTTCCTCCTGAACTCTCAGCATGAGTTCACCCTTTTCCACATCAATTAATGCTCTGCCAGTAGCTAGGAAGGGTCTACCTAAGATCAAAGGGATCTCTCGGTCAGCTTCCATGTCCAACACTATGAAGTCTACTGGGAAGATAAATTTATCAACTTTTACTAACAAATCTTCCAGCATGCCTTGGGGATATTTAATGGACCTGTCAGCCAACTACAAGGACATGTGAGTCGGTTGCAAGTCATTAATTCCCAATTTTTTCATTAAAGATAAAGGCATCAGGTTTATACTGGCTCCTAGATCACAGAGAGCACTTCCTACATGAATATCCCCTATTGCACACGGTATTGTGAAAGATCCAGGATCCTCTAGCTTTTGGGGAAGTTTCTTTTGAATGATTGCGCTACACTCTTGAGTGAGAGTAATCATTTCATCCCCCCTAAGCTTCCTCTTCTTAGACAATAGTTCTTTTAAAAATTTTGCATAAGAAGGCATCTCCTGCAATGCCTTAGCAAAAGGGATATTAATGTGAAGTTTTTTAAAGACCTCTAAGAACCTAGCAAACTTCTGCTCCTCTATTTGCTTTTTAAACCTGTGCGGAAATGGAGCATTCCTTAGTTTTTCAGGAGTCAGCTTAGAAGCTTCCTCCAGAATCAAATCAACTTTTTCTTTTTCTTTTGATGGACTTTATTTTCTTTTTCTTTTTCCAATTCATTCTTATTTTCTATTTTATTTTTATTGTCCTGCTCGGTTTCCTGCATTATTTCTTTTCCTTTTTCTGAACCTATTTCTTGACTCGGAGATGGAGAAATAATTTTTCCACTCCTAGTAATTATGGCCTTGCAATGTTCCCTTGGATTTACCTCGGTATCTCCAGGGAAATTGCCTGCTTGCCTCTCAGCTAATTGTTTAGAAAGCTGTCCTACTTGATTTTCTAAATTCCTTATGGATGCTTCCTGATTCTTAAAACTGGCCTGAGTGGCCTGGATAAATTGAGAAAGTACATTCTCGAGTTCGGATTTTTCTTTAACAAGAGAGTGAGAAGGTTGTTGTGGTTTATTTGTGGGTTGACTCGGTGGTATATTCTGATTCAGATGTGGACCTTTCTGCCAAGAAAAATTGGGGTGGCTCCTGTAATTAGGATTAAAGGAATTAGAAGGATAATTCCTTTGATACTGTTGCTGCCCCATATAATTCACTTGCTCGGAAGGCACAACTGGATCACACATTCCATTTTCATGGTCTCCACCATAAAAATCACAACTGATCATAGAAACTTGGCTCGGCTTTTGGAGTTCTGAAATCTGAATGCTTAATTTTTCCAAAACCTGAGTCATCAATTTACTCTGAGCTAGATAAGCGTCTTGTGCTTCTAATTCTAATATTCCTCTCCTAGGGACTTGGTTTCTCTCACTAATCAGGCATTCGTTAGAAGCCATCACATCAATCAGCTCTATAGCTTCTTCTACAGTTTTGGTTGTTAATGAGCCTCCAGCCGAGGCATCTATCAAGACTCTGGTAGCTGGCCTAACACCATTATAGAAAATAGTCACCTGCTGTACATCGGAAATCTGATGATGAGGACATCTCCTCAGACTTTCTTTATACCTATCCCATGCTTCCATCAAGGACTCACCTTCCCTTTGCTGGAAACATGTGATTTCATTACGCAGCTTTGCATATTTAGAAGGAGGAAAGTATTTAATCAAAAATTTCCTTTGCAAATCCTCCCAGGTAGAAATACTGCCTCTCGGTTGACTCTGCAACCAGGCTTTTGCTCGGTCCCTCAGAGAAAATGGAAACAACCTTAGTCGGATTGCCTCCTCAGGGACTCTATTCATTTTTACTGTATCATAAATTTGGAGGAAGGTTGCTAAATGTAAACTTGGGTCCTCAACCTCACTTCCTCCAAATTGTTCATTTCTTACCAACTACAGTACAGTATGATCCATAAGATCCATCAGCATATCCTCAATTAGAAATTCCTCTAGATCCTTCTCATCCTCCTCCTCGACAGGGAGGGGAACATACTCCAGAGTCGGCTCTCTCGGTGGTGCTCCAACTGGACTTGGTGCGACTGGGATCTCTGCCTGCTGAATAAGGGGTGGAACCATAGGTGGAACGGGCAGGGGATGGAAGCTGAAAAGGTCTGCCTCTAAGGCTGCTTCCCTACTGGTGCTGAAATCCCGAGTCATTAAATTGATGGTAAAATCTTAGTAAAATGAAATGTGACTCTCAGATTCACACTTATGGCAAGCGCACCAGTCGTTAAAATTGTAGTATATTTGATCGTCTCACAGGGATTGTGGTAAATACCTCAATCTAGGACTAGTACAAGCTGAACCAACAGAAAATACATGAAATTCATTCAGTTTTTATGGTTTTAGTGTTTTATAATTGTTTTTATATTTTGAGAAACAGAGTTAAGGTGAAATGTGAAAAGTGATTAAAAGAAAACAGGTCAGGATTGCTTTTGCTCACAATTTCCTCAAGAAACATGCAATTAAGTATAATCGAACTTCACAATCTAGAGGACAATCCGCTTGTGGTTATTCCCTAATTCCTTAGGTGAAAAACACTAATCCTTAAGCAATGAACCTTAATTCCTTAAGTGCTCGATTAACCTAAGAATCTAATGCGAAATTGGAGGTTGAACTCTAACTATTCACCTAAATTGATTAGGCCTGAACTAGTTAGAAAGCTGGAAGTTACCTAAGCTTCAGCCATGATTCCTCACTGGTGAAGTTCTTCATCCGTTCTGGATTTGTCAATCCAGCAATTCTGCTCTACTCCTCAGCTTGTTCGCCTCAAGATCTTCGAAGCCGATCTACTTGCTCACAACTTCAAGATTCCATTGTTCACCTTCACAATCCCAACCTTAGGGATTTAGAACTCCATAGACTTCGGTTCCATCGAAGGATTGTGGAACGTCATGGAGGAGAGAGTTTAGAGAGATGAAAATGTAGTGAGAGATTGGAAATGGAAAAATGAAATTGTATTATCTTTTCTCTGTGTCTCTACACACACTACTACTATTCCTTCCCCTGGACTACAGAGTATGTACAACCTATTTATAAGTTTCTACCTAACTAACTTAACTGATAACTTCGGAACACTTTAGCTAACGACTAAAACTACTTAATTACATAGTTTACAAAATAACTAACTAATTACAGCTCAGCTCTTAACAGGATCCAGCTCAACCTTAGCTAATGTACAGCTCAGCTCCAGCTAATTGACAGCTCACTACTTAAGTTACTTGAGGTTGCAGTAGTAGAGAAGAAGGCAATGGGAGCGGAACAGTACTGCACCAAGTGTGTTGTTGGAGGGAAGGAACGGTGTTTAAATTACTGCCTTGATGCTTCAGCTGCTGAGTATTCGCTTGGGCGGGTTAAGCTTCGCTTGGTTGAGTCCGGATTATCACTGCAGTGTTTCTTTCTCTCTTGGGCGTTATGACAAAACTTGGGCGAGGACGGACTCTTAAAGTTATGCTTGAGTGAGTCCGGATTTTTACTAGGACGGATTAAATAATGACTAAACACATCGGTTTCTTATGTAGCATTTCGTTCTTCTTCTCTTTTATAACCAGTGTCTTGGGCGTTGTCTTCTTAAGTAAGCTTGGGCGAAGTCTTGCTCTGGGCGGAGTCTTGCTTTGGGCGGGGTACTTGGACGGAGTACTTGGACGGATTAATTATCAAATCAGTATTCTGTAGTTGGCACTCGAGTTTTACATGCAGTATTCTGAGCCCTTATTCTCTTTTGGAGTCAGTGTCTTTGAGGTCTCACTCAGTCGGAATTGAAGAAGTCTCACTCAGATTTATCAAATCTAGCTCGGCTCTGTAGGATTTTACTCAGAATTTTCTTCTTGTCTCTAGTCCGCCCTGTTCCTGCACCAATAAATAGCTACTTGCCTAGCATTTATACACTGGCTGCTTAGTAAATTTGTAAATACTTCAAAATTCCTTATTTAATTAAAATTTTCAATCGGTTTCTTACATAGATAACATACTTTTGAAATAATTAACTACAACATGAATTCTTATCAAATTATTAAATAATAATAATAAAACTAATCAATAGTTAGTAAATTATGTTAAATAATTAGTGGAATAATTAAGTCTTTTCAAGACTTATCACCTACCAGACAACTCTTCAAGCTCCTCTACACTTAAAGGATGCGGTGGATCGCATATCGTCTGACTGAACTCTCTATGACCTCTACGTCCCGGTCATAGGGTCTCTCTGTCTCTGGCTGAGGTGGCAAGGGTACATCAACTAGAGCTTCCTCGGGGATCACAAGCAGATGTCTGGGACCTGCCTGGTTTTCCTGCCGTAGTGCTCTCTTTGTATGGTATGCGTATCTAGCCGGCGATCTGGGATGATTAGCTGTAAAGGTGAGTCTCTACCTCTAAACAATTAGGGAGTGTCATCTCTAACGCTCGCCCCACACATATCAATCACTTTCAATCATCCCTTTTGACTCTCTTTGGGGTCCCTAGTGTGTATTCTAAGTTATCTCACTGCTCTTGGTCCTCTCTGTAACATCCCAATTCCGAAGTTAGATACCGAATGAAAATTAAACGATAAAAACCTGAATGCAAAGTAAAGAATTAATTGTTAATCATAATCAATATAGCTTGTGAGTTAGTGACAACCTGATTGGACTTAGTTGGTGGAATGTGGCTGTTTGTGATTGGCGGAAGGTGTGAGTGGACTGCGACTCACGCTTTCCCATCCCACTCCTTCCCTTCACATGCGTATATATGTGCGTACCCTGTATTACCGTGTGTGCAAAACTTCTCCCACTACTTCATTCTCTCTTTTCTTCTTCATCTTCATCTTCTTTTCCTTCCCCTGTTTTTGTTCTTCACAACGATAGTGCGGGAAGAAGGTCAGAGCCCTCCAACTGGTGAAGGACGATCGTTGAGGCAGAGGAAGAACAACGCTTCATTCCAGAACCGAGTACAGAGTATGACGGGGCGAAGAAAGGCTGAACGAATCGGAAGAAGGGCGTCAGATCCAACGATGAGAGCAGAAAAGCTTCTTGAGGTTCCCTCCGAAGGTAGGGGGCGCTTGCATGTCAAATGCATGGTCCACGAATGGTACCGGATGAATGTACTGCTTGAGTGTGTGCATGTGTTTATGACGACAGGATCTTATGCATGATTGTTGGTTTTGGATTTTATGTGTTTTACAGTGGTTATATAGTAGTTGCATGCAATCAAGATGGTGGTAATGTGGACTGTTAGCCTTTGATAATGATGTATAAAATACATGGTTCCATCTTTGTTAACACTGTGAAATATGAATGTGTGCCCGTTAGTTGATTTGTCAAATGCTATTACTTGATTGCCCGATTGTTGTGCATATTGGTATAACTGATAAAGCAATATAAAGGTTGTGTTGAATCTGTTCTACTTATGGTTACGACGGAGGTATCGGTTGTGTGATGGTGCTTACTGGAAAATGCATTAGCTGCATGTGTAAGAGTGGGGTGACCCGTGGAAGGTCATGAGCCCGAGGGAATGACTTCCAGCTACAGACCTTGGCTAGATCCCGAGAGAGCTCGTAGTAGCCGTAGGAGCTAGAGAGGAGTCTCGAGACGCCTATGGGAGGCCGGTACCACACGGGAAGAGTTGAAGGACGAGGGGCCAGTAGAAAGGAAACTGTAACTAAAAGTCATCCCTCGAGTCGGATCCGCAGGCATGCATGTAGATATGAGGTTGATTAGAATAGTACGCATAGCATGTGTTGAGTGTTATGAATGATTTTTGAGTGTGTGGACATTTGTATGTGTTGTATGTGTGCCATAGATAATATTCTGCTTCCCTAACCTTAATTGACTTGAAAACGATTGGATGAAGTGAGTGTGCGTATTGACACTGATACCGAGTCCTTGATTGTCATTTTACCTGTAAAAGCTCACCCCTGCAGTGGCTACATTTTCAGTGAACATCTCTCGGAATGAAGGATGAAGGAGGAGCTGAGTGTAGAACAAAACAGCCGAGTGCTTTTGAATATATGTGTATATGTATATACTGTGTGTAAGGTCCTGTTAAGCCTTGGTCGGCTCATGTTTTGGTTTTAGTCTTTACGTTAGAACTTGAACAACTTCGGGTAACAGAAGTCATGATGAAACTTTTGTAATTATTTGAATGCTTTCATTTATATATATATATGTTGTGTGTTCTTCTATACTGTAAGTGATGTCCGAGCGGTGAATATGGATGCATGAGTATGTCTTATGAGCGTAGGAGGTTAGTGTGTTTATGGGTGGTTATGAAGCTGAGTGATTCCGAGTGAAAGATTATATGTAAGCCGAGTGAGGAAGAGCTTGTACTCCCGAGTAAAAAGATCCTAAGTGATCCCCCGTCTGAAGGAGGAGTTAATGGAGTGGTTTGGAATGGAATGTACTCTAAGCGTAGGATAATTATAATCTGAGTGATCAAATTATAGTATGCCGAGTGAGTTAGCTGCTATTCCCCGAATGAATATAGGCTTGAGGATTTCTAAGTAAATGTAAGTATGAAATTCGAGTGAGATTCATTCACATGAGTTCCCGAGAGAGAAACACTTAGACGGATTCTTAGGGAAGTTTCCTCCAATGACATCCTGGTGAGTAACTTAGTGGAAAGATTCTCGAGCGCATAGGCTTAACTGATTCCGAGTGAAAACGCGTATAAGCTCCGAGCGGGAAATATTCCGAGTGAGAGTTTATAGAATCCGAGTGGAAAGTCCCCTACTTACCGGGCAAATCTAGTATGTACCTTGGTGGATAAATATAAGAGACTATGTTATAGAAGGTAGGCGTGGAAGTCGATTCCCGAGTGTTGGAACCCCTCATACCGAGTTGCCTTAGGAGTGAATCCCGAGTGGACTTAGTCGTTTACCGAGTGTATGGATGTTTCGATGCCGAGTGAGGGATTAGCTGAGTGAGACTCCTCGCTTCAGCGAATGGAGGATTCGCTCCAGCGAATGTGGGTCGCTGGAAGGCGTTGTCGCGGTATCGCTCGGGCGAGTTGGGCGTCTCGCCCAGGCAGATTCGTGCTTCGCTTGAGCAAGTGTACGCTGTGTGGTGGTCCGCTCAGGCGCTGTCTGTGTTTCCGTGTGAATGGTTTTTAATTCCCTTGCCTTCTTTTTCTCTTTCTTCTTGGCCATGGGACCAGCTCTCATATCTCCATATATGGGAGTATTTTTATTATGGATCCAGGTTATTTCCCAATTCATTCGTGAAAATTTTTCCCCCTAAAATTTAGGATGTTACACTATCGGACCATTTCTAATTCCCATTTGTTCCCTTAAATCCCTAAAGTTCACATAATCACAATTAAGTCACAAGTAGTCACAATCTCAATATAAGGATGCAATGCATGAATTTCATGTCTTCACTAATATAATTAGTTAATATGATGCATGAAACTTCATTAATCACAATACATCATCAGTCAAGTCCCGCCTTATCCTCTTGTCCAACTAGAGCGACCAGAGCTCTCCTGGTTCTGGTTTTCACAAATGGGTAAGGACCCGCAGTCTTATCATTATAATGGCCAATCACATTTTTGTAGAACGGGCACTCTACGGTCCTGGAAATACTCGCCCTGAGTCAAAGTATACTAGATTTGCCACGGACTATCCAGTCTCTGGCGCGAATCCGAACCATTAGACGCCCACTCCAGTATACTCCCAAGACCACCCACAGAGTCAGAATGCTAGCTGTTCCCTAGTGTACCCATCACTGTATGCTCTAGGGAGTTACTCAACATTCACCCTTATCCTTCAGGTATGATGCATGGCTTAACTATACATTTATTACTGTATGGTTCTTGGTAGGGTTTCTTCTCGTTTTATTTCTAACGTTGGGTTCCTTTCTTCTTACTGAATGTCATTTAATTTTTCCCTTTCCTTAATGAAAGTTTGTAATATCTTTTCCCGACTTCTTAGAAATGAAATGAGATTCCATACTTCCAGAAATCATAGGGTATTCTGGTGCTACGACACCTATCAAACATCCTTAGATCCATATTCATGCACTTTTACATTTAATCATATTGGAACCCCTACCGATACGACCATTCCAGATTCATACATCTCAGCTAGGACCTTTTATAATTCTATCATCCATGCATCGCACATACAATATTTGTCAACAGAATACGCATAGGAGGTATTTCACTTAAATTCATACATTCACTAATACATCACGTCAGCCATCAATCAATGATACCACAACACTCCAATAATCACTTTAGTCTAGTCGGCATTATGAGGATTATACAAACAGTACACTTTATTGATATTAAGACTAACGTGCTAATTATATGTCGCGTCGTCCTAAATGTTTTGAATAATGCATTTGATCTAGCATTTCGTGGTATAGTGAAATTCTTGAGTATATTAGAGTCGTTTATAATCCTTGTGATTTAACCGAGTAGAATTAATTTGTTTTATGTTTGAATATTTCAGCATACGGTTATGAATTCTTAATTGATTGTTAGGTGCCTTTATTAATCATTCTCCTTTTTAATAGTGGGTTTTGTTATTACATAATTCACTTTCTTGGTCACTAAATAAGCCATTAATCCCCTTTTTGTCCTAACTTAATCTTTTATATCCCAAGAGGGATATCTTTCTTAACTGTGACCTTACTAGATCCGGTAATTCCGTTCTTTAGTGACTAAGTTAATTAGTTTGTTTCCTTAACTATATTTAATTTCTTTTGCGTTATGATCGTCCATTTGTTATTAAAGACTTAGAACCTCTTTAATTTGAGACGTCATAACTTGATCTAATATTGTTTAATCACCCAAAAGTCACCAATTAGTTGGTAAATCCTATTTGTTTTTATTTTAAGTTTAAAAGCTAGTATACCCAAAAATTCATCTCTTCGCTACTAACTAATTTGTTTTAGGCATAAAATTTCCTTTAATCTTTTTTTCTACTTTCAATGACTACCTTAATTCCTAGTGTAACACTACTTCCTTTTAAAAAATTCTATATTTTTAGATTTAATTCATTTAAGTAAATAATCCTATTAATTTATTAGGATCCTTCTCAAAACCTTACTCAAATTTTTAGATTCTTGTTTGCCATTTCTTTTTATCCTAAGCTTCTCTAATAATTGATTCCAAAATCCTTTTTCCTTAATCAAGTTTCTTTTATTAATCTATTTCTTTTCTTCTAAGTGGTCACCAAAAGTGGTAACTAAAGTTGTCACAAAAATTTCTCTTCAAGTTAAGTTCCAATTATTTGTTTTATATATATATATTTACTTAACTTGTAAAATCTTATCTTTTAATAAGGCCATTTTGAGCAACCATTAAAAAAATTTAATTCCTTTGTTTAATTTTTTCTAAAATAACTTTACTTTTTATAACTTAAAAAAACATTTCGGACTGTCCGATCGAGAATTCCTTTCGACATGTGTAATATTTCCAAAACAACTCCAGCAACGTTTAAATGATCAATTAAATTTCTAATTAGCGGGGCTTACCAGATAATGATCTACAAATTACATAATAACATCCTAAAATAAAAATTTAATTAATACAACTATATCAAATGACACCGAGCCCGCCTAAACGCTAAATTTCCTAAATTTCTTTTCGTTGATCCAATCGCAATATAATCCTTTCAAGTATGAGAATGTCGAGTTATGTTAAATAAATTTTTAAAATATCCACAAATTTAAAAATGTAAACTTTTTAGCCGTCGGTTACGAAAATTTTTATGACATAGAGGTGTTCTACATTTTCTTCCATAAAGTGCGTTATAGGGACCCATACCTATAGAGCTATGATAGCTGTTGTTGTATGTAAACTCAATCAGTGATAGAAATCTCTCCCGACATCCACCGTGCTCAAGAACAAAAGCCCTCAACAAATCTTCAAGGTTTTGTATCATCCTTTCGGATCGTCCGTCAGTTTGAGGATGATAAGAGGAACTAAGTTTCAACTCATTATGAAAACTTCCCTAAAATCTAGAAGTAAACTAAGGATCACGATTAGATATGATACTAGATGACACACCATGCAGCCTAACAATCTCCTTTATGTATAATTGTGTCAATCTCTCCAAAGAACTCTTCATATTCATGGGCAAGAAGTGAGCACACTTCTTCAACCGATCTACAATCACCCATATAGCATCATTTCTAGCACGAGTTCTGGGTAGTCCAGAAAAAAAATCCATAGCAATGCTATCCCATTTCTAAACAGGGATCTCCAAAGGTCTCAAATAACTAGATGGTCTTTGATGCTCGACCTTAGCCTTCTGACAAACAAGACAAGATGCTACAAAGTTTGCCACATCACGCTTCATACCGGGCCACCAAAAATTCTTCTTCAAATCTTGATACATCTTAGTGGAACCAGGATGAATGTTCAATACACTTTTGTGAGCTTCCTCAAGTACACATTTCCTCACATCACCACTTGAAAGAACATAAATTTGGCCCTTTACACGCCAAATGCCATCTTGACCTTCCACTAGAAACAAATTCTTCCCTTTTTCTTGGGTTCTCTTCATCTCAATCAGATACTCATCATTTGGTTGTTGTACCTTCATATATTCAAGAAACTCATTTGTGACCTTCAACATTTCAAGCGACATTTTCTCTAGAGTATATGTCTCCATGCCCACATTCAAATTTCTAAATTGTTCAATTAGCTCTATCTCTTTCGCCATCATCATAGAAATATGCAACAACTTCCGGCTCAAAGCATCGACAACCACATTTGCCTTTTCGGGATGATACCTCAACTCAAACTCATAGTCTTTTAAAAATTCCATCCATCGCCATTGGCGCATATTAAGTTCCTTTCGGTCAAACAAGTACTTAAGGCTCTTATGGTCACTAAAGACCACAAACTTAGAACCATATAAGTAATGTTGCCACAACTTTAAAGCAAACACCACCGCCGCCAATTCAAGATCATGAGTAGGATAATTAACCTCATACGGTCGTAATTGTCTCGACGCATAGCCTATCACACGCTCCTTTTGCATCAACACGCATCCAAGACCAAGCTTAGACGCATCACAATACACCACAAAATCATCCGTAAAATCGGGCAACGCTAACACCTATGCAGTAGTAAGTCTCAACTTCAACTCTTGAAAACTTTCTTCACATTCACGAGTCCACACAAACGGTTGATTCTTACGAGTCAACTTCGTCAATGGTAAGGCTAAGCGGGAAAATCCTTCAATAAACCTCTAGTAATAACCGGCAAGACCAAGAAAACTTCTTATCTCCGTCACGGATGTCGGTCATTCCCAAGCCATAACGGCTTCAACTTTTGATCTATCAACGGCAACTCCATCACCAGAAATCACATGACCAAGAAAAGAAATCTCACTCATCCATGATTCACATTTAGAGAGCTTAGCATACAATTCTTTCTCTCAAAGAATAGACAATACAAGATGAAGATGTCTTTCATGCTCTTCATGGATGTTAGAGTATACCAAAATATCATCAATAAACACCACGACGAATTGGTTAAGATACTCGTGGAAGATGCGATTCATGTAATCCATGAAAAGCGCAGGAGCATTTGTCACCCCAAATGGCATCACTACATACTCATAGTGTCCATATCGCGTTCGGAAAGCAGTTTTTGGGATATCTTTGGCCTTCACTCAAATTTGGTGATATCCGGAACGCAAGTCAATCTTGGAGAATACAACGACACCCTCAATTGATCCAAAAGATCATCAATGCGAGGAAGAGGATATTTGTTCTTGATAGTCATCTTATTGAGTTGGCGATAGTCAACGCACAATCTCAGGCTTCCATCCTTCTTTTTCACCAATAACACAGGAGCACCCAAAGGAGACACACTTAGGTGAATAAACTCCCGTTCAAGATATTCCTCGACTTGCTTCTTCAATTCAGTCAACTCCATAGAAGATATCCTATAAGGAGCTCTAGAAACAGGCTCAACGCCAGGAATGAGGTCAATAGAAATTCCACTTCTCGTGGAAGAGGCAATCCAGGATTTCATCCAGAAAAACATCGGGAAACTCTGAAACAATAGAGATTTCATGAGATTGGGAAGTATCATTCCTATCAACCATGTAGAACATCATAAGAAGCTGAGAGATACCTTGCACATCAAAGTCTTCAGCATTTGAAGTCTGGAATACCACCGTCTTGTTATGACAATCCACCAAGACTTTGTTAGCGGATAACAATCCATGCCTAGAATAATGTCTAGGTCTTTCATAGGTAGGCATACGAGGGACACAACAAACCTTTTACCCTCAAGGGTCATCTCGATATTCTCACATTGAGTCACCGATCTCAAACAAGTACCGGTCGGTGTAGTCACCATTATGGAACCTTTCATCATACAAACAGGCACCTTCAAGCGCCTCACACAATCCTCAGAAATGAATGAATGAGTCGCACCAGAATCAAATACAACATGCACCGTAGTGCCAAGGATTTCACACTCACCACAGACAAGATCTTCAGCTTATGCGGCTTCTTCACCGGTGACGGTGAAGACTCTTCTAGCTGCTTCTGGTTGATCACCACCATTACACTTACCATTCCTTCCACCATGGCCATTGCCATTTCTTCCACCATTGTGGTTTCCACCATGGCCACCATTTCTGCCACCATTATAACCATTTTCGTTTCCACGACCACGGCCTCCAAAGCCCCCATGGCCTCCACGGTTACTATTAGGATTCACACGTACAGGAGTATTAACATTAGTATTCCTTGCATTCAATGGGCAATCAGGATGGATATGCCCGGGTTGGTTGCATTGGTAGCATACCACATCATCTCGTGGCAATCACGTGCCAAATGGTTGGCACCACATTTGAAGCAAGTTAGGCCTTGGACATTTCCACGACCTTGGTTACCACCATCATAACCACCTCTAAAAGCACCACGTCCTCTTGTATTGGAGGATCCACTACGAATGAACTTGTTCTTCTTGAAGTGACCTTGCTTCTTGAAACTAGAGAATTGGCCTTTCAACTTAGGCTCATGTTTACCATGACTCAAAGGAGCCACATCATCTTCTTCATATATGCGACACTTGTTCACAAGTGTAGGGAAACTTCTTATCTCTTGATGCCGAATGGCCCGCTTGATCTCGGGCCTCAACCCATTTTCAAACTTCACACATTTGGAAGCCTCAGTACCCTCTTATTGATAGGGCAGATAGAATACACAAAGTTCTTCAAACTTAGAGGCATGCTCCTCCACAGTCATGCCACCTTGCTTAAGCTCCATAAACTCAAGCTCTTTCTTACTTCTGTAACTATCTGGGAAATACTTCTTCAAGAACTCCACCTTGAAGTTTTCCCAAACCAAGGGAATATTAGCAGACACCATGCGTCCCCTAGTAAGACGCCACCAAGCTTCAGCCTCATCGCGAATCATAAAGACCGCATACTCCACTTTTTATGCTTCAGAACACTTGAAGCTAGCATAAATCCTTTCCAAATCGTTGATCCAGGCATAAGCATCCTCAGGCTTATAACATCTATGAAACTCTGAAGGTTTCCTCTTGAGAAATAGATCAAGACCTTAGGAGCCTTGTCCCACATTCAGTTGGCCTTGTCTTTCCAAGAGATCAGCAATTCGATTCAAGGCATTTGCCATAGCAGCAGTCTCACGATTAGGTCTACCAGCCATATTTTAAGCCTATACATCAAAACATGGCTCACACATGAGTAAACTAGACCAAACAATAACCTTTTAACTTATGAATTCAAAGGTCTTAGCACTTATAAGCTTATTATGCACCACATCACATGATCATATCAATTTTAATGCATAATCACAACATATTCATTATTAAAGGTAAATAGTGTAAGGACTCTTGGCCGGACTCAAACAACATAGATATTGACTTCAATTCAATAGCACACAGTCACAATTCAGTCAAATAATACATAACTTAGGTGTTTATAGCTCACATGATTCAATCATAAGCAATAACTACTTGAACACATCAATCACGTTTGTATCAAGAGCAACCAATGCTCTGATACCAGGTTGGGATGACCCGGAAAATACGGGTAAATTTTTCACATTTTATAATCAAAGAAATAAAGTGGTGAAGCTTTAATTCAACTCCCCGGATCAATATAAACCTATCTCATATATGGAGATATGAGAAGGCAAGTCAAAAATAATTAGTGAGATATTTTCAATTAAAAACAGCGAAAAGAATAACTCAAATTGATGTTGTATCATTGAATTTAGAGAAAATGGATTTCATGGAGTTTAAGAGTTCATAATATGTCAAAGAGCATTATTTAGATGTTGCATGAGGAAGGTTGATGCAATGGAAATCCAAATTAAAAGAAATAAGGTGATTGGAGGAATCAGGGGCATCTCGCTCAAGCGGATGCCCCACTTGCTTGAGCGAGTCCCAAAAGCCACGCTTGGGCGAACCAGCGAGCACGCTTAAGCGAAAGAGAGAAATAGCATCAAGGGTCAATTTCGCTTGAGCGATCCATCCTCGCTTGAGCGAAATTACTCCAGTAGCATTAGGCACCTTACTGTCTGATTTTCGCTTGAGCGAGGCTAGGCTTGCCTGGGTGAAAATCATCCAGTATCCATTCTTCCCTTGCTCGCTTGAGCGAGTTGCCATACACTGGCCATTTCACTTGAGCGAAAATGGACCAGTAGCTCTCCCACTCGATGTTGCTCGGGCGAAGCCTCACCCGCCTGAGCGAAATAACTCCAGTAGCTAACCTCTGATTCCTAAGAAAATCTCGCTTGGGCAAAATGTCACTCACTTGGGTGAATTTGGGCCAGTGGCCACACCCCTGTTTCACAAGGATCACGCTCGAGTGAGATTTCCACTTGCTTAAGCGAGTTCTGTAGAACATATGTAGAAACATGGAAATTCACACAACTTATCATACCAAACTTCAATTCATGCCATTTTAGCCTACTCTAATGCATTATATACATTCAACCATGAATTTACAATCTCATCCAATTGTCTATACATCTCAAAATCAATTACCATTCATTCAATGCATGACATTTAGAATCATTCTCTCACAAACATCATAAAGCACTACAAGTTATAAAACACACCATCCATTCAAGAAAATTTAACATCAATAAACATCATAATTCATCATCTTACATCATTTGGGTCATTAATGAAAA
The DNA here is from genome assembly GCA_037962975.1 of Clitoria ternatea. Taxonomy (NCBI): domain Eukaryota; kingdom Viridiplantae; phylum Streptophyta; class Magnoliopsida; order Fabales; family Fabaceae; genus Clitoria; species Clitoria ternatea. The sequence continues at coordinate 150,405,589 of CM075671.1, forward strand.
TTGTAACACCCTGAATTTTACAAAGGAATGAATAATTAATGTGAATGGCAAATAGTTGATGCTTATTGAGGAAGATGGGTGAGAATATGTGGAATAAATCTAATTTGATTTATAATGAGGAATTCTGAGTGAGAATACTTAGGAACAAGTTAAATATGTCTTATATGATGTATATGATAGTATGGATGTGATTAAATTGGCTTATGATGAAGTTTCATAAGTTGGACTGTGTGAAATCTGTGTTTCCTACCTCTGTGTTGATAGTCTCGCCCAAGCGAGAAGGGATCTCGCCCAGGCGAGGATTCCCTGTGTTGGCCTTATGGTTTCTGGGCAATTTTCGCTCAGGCGAAGGTTAATTTCGCTCAAGCGAAATTGCCTATGTATCAGTGTTGCTATCTGGAAAGGATTCGCAGTATCAGTGTTTGCTCTTTGGAGGAAATTCGCTCAAGCGAATGGAGTCTCGCCCAAGCGAAGGGTCTGAGAAATGGCATTCGCTCAAGCGAGTGGGGGATCAGCTTGAGCGAGCCAGTGAGGAATTGGTCACTGGATCTTTCTTCGCCCAAGCGAATGTGAGTAGCTTGAGCGAAAGGGGAAGTATGAATGCTGGGTGATGCTCACTCAGGTGTGACTGGTATAGTTGTACTAGACCGAGTGTGGTAAGTATATGGTGAGTGTGTGGGATTTTGAACGAGATTTTCCTTGAGTAAGAACCTTAGAAAATAATTCTGTGATGTTGTCAATTTCCGAGTGAAATTCTGAGCAGTTGTGTTCCGAGTGGAAGTATTCGAGTTCAAGGTAACTCATTCCGAGGGAAGTCTCTCTGTGAGTGTAATTTCCGAGTGGAAATGGCACCGAGTGGGGTGTGTTGTCCAGAAGTATTTTGGAATGACTTCACTCGTGGGAAAAACAAAGGAAGTCAGCCTTTGAATTATTTATCCTAGTAGAATCCTGAGTGAGTGTGAAAGCAATAAGCATTCCGAGTGTATGATTATATATGTGGGTCGGTAGATTGGATTTGTGGATAGGTTTGTATGTATGAAAATATACATATATACATAAGGGATTTATGTTGATTTGATGCTTCTTACCGACTGGAATATGAATAATGTTGGGTGAATAATTCTAAGTTGATGAATTCCGAGAGAAATATAGGAGGCTTGGATCCAATTCCGAGTGAGGCTATGATGTTTGTCCTTCTTTTCCGAGTGGAGAATATTTAAATGGATTTTTAGAGAATTGCCATTGATGAACCCATCCGGTGTAGGATTAGATGGGAGAATTTCCCGAGTGATCCTTGTGTGGCCTTTTCCGGGTGGAAAAGCATGAGTAAACCCCGAGTGGGATGGGTTTAGATATTCCCGAGTGGAATTCCGAGTGATCCTCTTCCAAAGGAGAGTTGTTGTAATGGTTTAGATTGGACTATATCCTAAGTGTAGGAAATATATATATAATCCGAGTGAATAAGATTATATACTCCGAGTGGTTAGGATCTGAACAAGTCCGGGTGAGACTTAATGAATTCCCCGAGTGAGTAAGATATCATATGCCGAGTGAATCTGGCTGGAATATTCCGAGTGGAGTATGATTGTGAAGACCCCTTCTGAGTGAAGGAAGGTCTACGTATTCTCCGAGTGAGAAATGTGAAAATATACCGAGTGGTGAATGTGGAATACATTCCGAGTGACTTATAGTGGTGATACACCGAGTGGTGTTGACAAGCAAATATTCTAAGTGAGGAAGGATTTAGGATTCCGAGTGGGATGCCCCTCATTTACCGAGTAGAAGACCTAATAAGTGATGGGTCAGTTTTAGAGAAATTACCGAGTGAAGGATTGATTGAGATGACTCGGATTGGATTGGAATTGCCGAGTGAGAGACTATATGAGTATGAGTCGGCCCAAAATGTCTTGGTTGAATGGAAAGTGGATCGGTTTAGATTGTTATGTCAAGTGGGAAGCCGAGTGTGAGATGACTCGGATTTAGTTGAAGTTTGCCGAGTGAAAATTGAATTAATATTGGGTCGGTTTTAAGGAATCCTGCTAACAGAAACCCGAGTGCTGGGAAAGATGATTTCTGGTTGGATTCGCTTAAGCGAATTAATACCTCGCTCAGGCGAGTGAGTGTGGAAATAGGTACTGGGGTTATTTCGCTTGTGCGAATGGAGAGGCTTATGCGAGATAGAGCTGTTCAGCTCAAGCGAATATGGGTTTCGCTTGAGCGAGTGACACCTTGTTTGCGTGTTTCTTCCCTTTTCTCGCGGTTTAATTACGTGGACCCTTCTTTTACTTAGTTCTAAGGATATAAAAGGATATTAAAGTAAATATAACATGGTATGATGGATTATTGGACTGCCATTTGTAATTATGAGGTAATAGTGAGATATTTTAAAGGGAAGCATTTATTAAGACAAAAACTCTCACTTTCTTTTTACCTTTCACGTCACTTCTTCCCCTCCTTTCTTCATTATTTTTCTTCGTCTTCTTCATGCTGTTCTCCATATCCTCTTTCTTCTCTCCAAAAACCCAAGCCGTGTGGAGTGTCTTCTCCTCCTTCACCATTTTCATTTTATGGATGCTTGAAGGAGAAGCTTATGCTGGAACTCCTCCCTTTCTCCCACTCTATTTCCGTGAGGATTTCTCCCTTTATGGGAAGCCCAATGTTGGCTCTTGGGTGAGGTAAGTTCTCCACCATTCTTTATGAGTTTTATGCCCTAGATTTTGGGTTTTTGGTTTTGGAGGAGTATTTATTGTGTATAGGGATTGTTGGGAGAAGCTTAAAGTGAGGAAACCCTAGGTGGGGTGTTGTTATTATGACTTTAATAGTGGGTTATTATGGAGATGCATGAATTAATATTTGGATGGGTGGAAAATAAATGAGTAATTATGATGTTGATGGGTTTTGGTGAAACCCTAACTTTAATAAATTGGGGGAAGTGTGAAAGGAGAGTAAAATGTATGTTTAATGACATTGGGGAAGGATATTAATGATGGAAGATGGCTATTGATGTGAGTAATGAGTATTGGTAGCAGTTGTTTGGTTAGTTGGCATTTATGATCTAAAGGATCTTGACTTTGGAAAAGGAATTCCCGAAGCCTAATACAATTATATAACTTAGTGTTTAACAAGTCTAGGACTTGATGATAAGCTAGAAAATGTCTAAAAACTATAAGGAATGCCTTGTGATGGCTTATTAATTGTATGAGTGCATATGTATAATATGTAGATCGTATTCCGAATGGTGCAAAGGAACTTTTGGAGCATTGGAATGGTTCGGCTCTTCCCTTAAGGTAGGAGAGGAGTTAACATTTAAATTGCATGAGTTATATATTTGATGATTATCGTATGTGATTGATACTCATGTTTGCATTGCCATATATATATATATGTATTGAATTAGTTAGAATGGCAATAGCTAATCATTGAGAATTATTATGATACTCTTGTGTTGGGTTGAAAATCCCCAATGAATATATATAATGATATTGATATATAAAAGGAAATATTATGACATTCTAGTGGTGGATACAAGTAGTTGACTTGTATGTATGTGAGGCAATGATGATTGCCAAATATGTGAATGGTGAATGTGCCTCGAATGAGTTTATGTGTGGATTAATATTATGTTGTTTGCTATGCCTATGTTATCCATGTGTGGATTATTGTGATAGATGTTGTGGCTATTGGATGCCAATTATTTGAACGATGTGCCTTGAGGGGCCTTGTGAATGTTTATATGCCAATGAATGCTAGTTAAATTGATGATATGCCTTGAGGGGCTTGATAAATGATTTTGTATGATTATTGAAATGCCATTGATGACAAAATACGAAATATACAATATATCCCTAATTGAGAGGGTGAGATGTTCTTGCGAGGTTGTTGAGCATATGCATTATTGCATCTTGCATTCATGGCATGTCATAGCATTGGTTTTATGTGGTTGTGATCACAATGATGAAAGATCCTGCGGGATTCTATGAAGGGAGTACCCCTTGCGAGGTGGGAAACCAAAGTGATGATGATATGATATTATAATGGTGGTTGCGATCACCTGATTGTGAAATGTGAAAGGCCCTGCGGGGACCATTGTATGATAATGAGCCAGTGGTTACGATCACTAGGTATTTGATATGATAAAGGGCTTGCGAGCACCTATGATGCCCATGGTTGCGATCATGAGGCGGGAGTACCCCTTGCGAGGCGGGAAACCTATGATTATGAATGATTGATTATGGTGGTTGCGATCACCCGTGATATGAAATCGGATCCCTTGCATATGCATTAAACAGTTGACATATGCATTGTTTTAAGACCATGGCATTTGTGATGGGATGACCACGAGTGTTGAGAAACCCCTTGCGAGGAGGTATTTGAGTGAAACCTCAATGAATTAATGATGAAATTGAATATAAATGCCCTTGTTGATAAGTGGCAAAGTATTGATGTATGTGATCGTGTATATGTTGTGCTTATTATGATATTGATTGTGATTTATGAGGCTTGTATGCCTATTCTAATGATGAGATGATTAATGAATGATAATTTGATGATTTGATAGCAAAGCACACATGATGTTTGTATGCATATACACATGATCACAATATATATATTATTCGTCATTTTGAATGTATAACTCACTCTCCATGTGGTCTCCTTTTTAGCATTGTGATGCAGGTTACCATGGGACAAATTCGGATTTAAAGATCAAACTTGGGTGAAGGTAAATAGTGGTAGAGGAAGTGCCTTGGCCGGCATCATTTATGAATTCATGTGTAATGAATAAATTGTGTATGATGATATAGATGATTTAGAGATTTTAAGTATGTATAAGATAATTCTTTGAATTGATGGATGATGAATAAATATATGTAATTGTGTAAGAGGTGGTTGTTTAATAGGCTTATAATTATGCCATTGCCTGCTAGCCTAGCCTTTTCTCATATCGTCATATATGGGACTAGGTGTATGCCCGGTATACACATTCTTCCGCTGTATACTCTATTGTTTTTGTATACCTTTATGGGCGAACTAGTTATAGATCCAGGTTTAATGTATTAAAATTGTACACTTTGGTTTTCTGTGATTCGAGTTTTGATGTGATGCTGAACTTAGTTTGGAACGCGAAAAATTTATTCGCATTTATATTATTTATGACGATCACATCGAGATTCGAGTACAGAAAATCAGGGGTGTTACAAAAATTGGCCCTATACACCAAGGTCCAATTTTCCTACATGACCCTAAAAAATCATCAACTACAATCTAGATGGCAAAATAAGCATACATATACACTATATGCTATACAAAAGTCTAGATTTGTCGACCAAGGAACTTCCTATACACCTATTTACCTCCTTCCACAAAATGTACTTCAAAAGATTCACTCCACCCATGAGTACCCTGCATCACAAGTCTAAAAAGTGGACAACATGGGAGAGTGAGTCATACATTTCAAAAGAATAAATATGAATACGATGTGATTATGTACATATGCATCAAAACATATATACTTTGCATACATATATCATTCATCATCTTATTCATCACCATAATACTATCATACGTATATCTCAAACGACATTATAATTTAGGCAAGGTATACAAGCATATACATAATCAAGTCCCTCAACAATTGGACTATTACATAACTCATCACTTTACTCAAATTATTATTTGGTATTCATATCTTTTATATTGTCTCCATACATTATCTCATCCTCAACTCAACCATCATCATATCTCATCACCTTTGGCATACTTCCTTATTATATGCAAATGCTCTTAAGCTAATGTATATGCACAACGGAATATTTCAACAATTGTAGATCTGGCTATGGGAATATAAACACCAAATATAGGATTCAAGTATGATCATCTAACCATACCCCTACTGTAATAGTAAAATGTGTAAACTTATACTCAAATTGCATGCATTTTCACTAATCTTTTACTGGTACCAAACTGCATTCGCCCATCTTGCAACACCTGGTCATTTTCACCATGACAGCAGTAACACATATCAAATGATCCGAAGGACCACCGGGGTCACCACATTAAGAGCCACCCCCCACAAGGGTCGGCCACATGTAGCTCCCTGTAGCATTACATGGGCGACTTCGTGACTTACACACTGAGTCACAGGGGAAAATAAAGTTTGCTCATACACTGAGCCACCCTCCCACTCTGTCGGCTGAGGGAACTCCCCTAATGTTCCAACATCGGCGGCTATGCAGTATGTCATGGATGCAAATGCCAATCATATGCATTTCTCACTTTATGCATCCTATACATGCCACTCATCATACATCACCATCATCATTACCAACACCACCTCACTATTCTTAGTGGATTTTATTATTGTTGGCTTTAGTCTTTATTCTCAAGTTTCAATGTGGCATTTTAACAATTCACTCACAATTTACAATGGAACTCATCATCAATTTCAATCATCCACATTACATTATCAATCATGGTATGCTATTCATTCACACCCAATTACAACCAAACATTAATTTCATTCATTTCACATTTGAGGTAGATACAAGCATAACATCTTAATTTAGGCACAACTTTGCCAAGTAATTCATACCACCATATAGCACACCACATTCATTCTAAATGTACAAAGCATGTTGCCAAACATTATCAACATTAGTATTTTCAACATTACATTCCATCACCATAACACAAGCAAGGCAAACATGCATGCCAACACATATGGCAATCAACTACCATTCAAATTCATGCATTTAGAACATAAGGACTCCCACCCTACCTTAAGAGAAGAAGTTCGAGCAATACGACGTTCCCGCCTCGTCGTTCAGAATGGGTCCTACATCAACATACAGGAAATCCACATAAATCAACCATTTAAGACACAAATTCAACTCTATTTACTCATAATCATATCCATGACTTCATAACATGCATAAGACATGTTATAGCTATTATTTTCTTCATTTATTAGGCTTCAGGAATTCCTTCCCATTAAGCCATACACAGTACATTTAAAGGCTACAAACAACTATAGCCTAACATTCATAAGAATATTTTCATTTACCAACACCCATACTCTCAATATTATGTATTCCTCCTTAAGACATATTATAGAGTCAACATTAATGATTTTCCCCAATTTCTCATGGTTAGGGTTTCACCATAACCCAACAACATTTATAAATACATCATTAACCTTTATCATCTTCCAACCATAAATGCATCTCCACCATTAACCCCTCATAAATATTTATATTTATGGCAACCTACCTAGGGTTCATGCATTAATTACTCTCATTAAACACCCCACCAATAAATATTGCTCTCCCAACATAATAACACATACCCATGGCCATAAACTCAATAAAATGATGAGAATAACTTACCTCACACCTAAAAATGAAAATGGAACCAAAGAGAGGGAGAGACCACACGAAAATAAGGGGAAGAAGGAAGAGGAAACTTCAAGCTCCAAGCCTTCTTCAAGCTTCCATGAAATGAAAATGGTAGGAGGAGATGGGTCCAATGTTTTTCTTAGGTTTTTAGAAGAAAATAAGGGAGGAAAATGAAGAGGAAGTAGAGAGAAAGAAGAAGTGAAGTGTTTGCTGAAAGGAACCAAGAAACCAACGTAAAATGAAGAAGGGAAATTAGGCTTTTGGTTTTAATTTTTATCCCTCTCATTAAAGTTCATCGTTTTATGATAAACAGGATCTATGTTTGGGCTCAATACCTTATCTGAAAATTATTCTGAATACATATTCGGACTCCCCATAATATTCTTAAAAGCCTTGACCAATATCATCCCAATCAAAGATACTTGGTCCGACACCCATATTTTAATCGGGTCAGTTTTCAGCTTAGTCGGTCCCATTAAATTACTAACAATTACCAAAAATCCTAATTTAATTAATTCCAATATTTTGGGACATTAAATAATCCACATTCTATTATTTAATATGTATTTCCTTAATTAATTCTCTATTTTAAAAATTTGAGATGTTACAGATGTATTTGCATATTGATAACAGGTTTTGATAATGACAAGGAAACAAGCATTACAAGCTCTTCATGAATCAAAAGCAATTGAAACAAATCAAAGGTGCTATATAAAATCAAGAATCGGGAAGAAAACGGTTTCACAACTTCAAGAAATCAAGAAACCAATAAACAAAGACAAAGAAGAGCAACCATGGATCACAACATATCAATGGAAGACCTACAGGCATGGAAAAACATCAAACTGCAAAGCCTGAATTGATTCAACCACGAAGGAATCGATTCACAGCCCTGGAAGTCACCAAAAATAAGAAACAGAATGGGTTGAATCGATTCACCATGACCCTGAATCGATTCAAACACCTGGAAGTCATTAAAATTGAAAACAGAATGCATTGAATCGATTCACCATTACCCTGAATCGATTCATTCGAAACTGGCAACCCAAGAACCCCAAACAGAATACTCTGAATCAATTCAACAAAGCTCGAATCGATTCATTCGACTATGGAACTCCAAAATGCATGGAACAGAATGCTCTGAATCGATTTAGAGATTTAGGAATCGATTCATGTAGTGGGAAACACCACTAAATAGACAGAATTAAGTGGGAAACAAGCACTCAAATCCCACTATACGTAGAGCCAAAGATTGCAACGGCTAGGAGGACTCTTGAAACTCAACCATGACTCTATAAATGGAAGGGACTCAAGCACAACAACATAGAACAAGAAGCTATCATTCTTTACTTACTCTTGTGCTTAGCAAGCCCTTATTCTTGTATATTCTGAACTTTCATTTGCATATTCTCTCTTCTTGAGAGTTATAAATTTGAGAGAACCTTTACTTGTACATCTACTCTATTGAGAGAGTCACTTGCTTGTAAACACCAAACACCAAAGTTCACTCTAGATTGAGTGGTTGTTCACTCTAGGTTGAGTGTTACAAAGGTTGGGGTTCAATCTTTGGGATATTGTGAGATTGAGAGATTGGGTGGGGTGCCCTTATACTTGTGAGGATTGGGTTCTTGAGTGTGGGACACTAGGAAGCCGCAATTGCTCAAAGTTGTATCTCTAGTCTACAATAGTGGAAATCCTCTAAGTGGGTTGCTTAGAGGCGAGACGTACACCGGATTGGTGGAACTCGTTAAATCGGTTTGCAAGCTACTCTTCCCTACTCTTTTACTTTCATATACTGTGCTTAATTGGCTTGTGTTGATTGATTGTGGATTGCATACTTAAACTTGTTTAATTTGGTAAACTTTGAATACTGCACACCAAGTGTTTGTCAAATTGTCTCAGCTATATTTACCTTTGATTTGCCTTGCACATTTCATTAAACTTGATTTCACTTGCATAACCTTGTAAATTTGAACATAAGAATCAAGTTCAAAAGCATTCCAACTAAAAATTTTAAAAACTCAATTCACCCCCCCTCTTGAGTATTGAGGCCACTTGACTAATAAGTGGTATCAGAGCTTGACTCTTGGTAAAACAAGCTTAACAGCTTCAAGAGAACAAATGGCCTCAAGTTCTCAAAACCTCTTTCCCTAGGGTGGTGCTATAAACAGACCTCCCACTTTCAATGGAGAAGGCTATACCTTTTGGAAAGAAAGAATGAAAATATTTATTCAATCTATTGATTTTAAAGTTTGGAATGCCATTGAAAATGGTCCTTATACACCCATGCATATTGTCAATGATAAAAGTGTTGAAAAACCTATGGAGGAATGGACTAGTGATGAAGAAAAGAAAGTGCAATATGGCTATAAGGCTAAAAATCTCATCACTATGGCATTAGGTCCAGATGAATTTTTTAGAATAATGAATTGTAAATCCTCCAAGGAACTGTGGGACACTCTTCAAGTAACCCATGAAGGTACAAATGATGTTAAAGACTCTAAAATTAGTACACTAACTAGTCAATATGAGTGCTTTAGATTAAACTCTCATGAATCAATATCGATATGCAAAAACGGTTCACTCTCATCATTAATCAACTTATTACACTTGGAAAGACTTACACTAACAAAGACCTCATTCATAAAGTGTTGAAAAGTCTTAACAGAGAATGCAACCACTAGTTACCGCTATCAAACAATCTCCCAGCATAAACGAGATGTCTCTTGCCACATTATTTGGTAAATTGCAGGAACAGGAACAAGAGCTGAAAGAATTGAAGATGACGGAAGAGGAAGAAAAATCTTCCAAGAAAAAGGGACTCGCTCTCAAGGCCACTTCCATAAATGAAGAAGAATCCGGCTTGATGAAGAAGAAGAGTTTGGACTATTTGTGAAACGCTTTGGGAAATTCATGAAAAGCAAACGCTTCCAAAGAAACTTTAAAAACCCAAGTAAGAAACCTATCACTAAAGAAAATTCTTCCTCACCAAATTGCTTTGAATGTGGCAAGGAGGGGCACTTCAAAGCGGACTGCCCAAATCTCAAGAAAAAGGGCAAAGAGAAAAGAGGAAGAAGGAGAACATATATAGCCTGGGATGAAAACGAGATAAGCAGCTCGGATGACTCAGAAAATGAAGAAGCAAACCTTTGCCTCATGGCCAACCACCAAGAAGAAAATGATGAGGTAAATTTCCATGACTTAGATAAGGATGAATTACTTGATGCTCTAGAGGAACTGTATGATAAATTTGTAAAAGTATCCAATAGGCTTAAGATGTCTAGAAAAACTAGTGACACTCTAGAGATGCACCTTATGGAAGTTTGCAAAGAGAATGAATGCTTAAAGGAAGAATTGGAAAATGCTCAAACATGCTCCAAGAGTAAACCGTGTGATTTTGCTAAGAAATGTGTTGATCTAGAAAACAAAGTCCTAGATCTAAACAAAACCTTAGAGAAGTTTACAAACGGTAGAGATAATCTAAATGTACTACTTGGAAATCAAAGATGCATGTTTGACAAAACTGGTTTAGGGTATAATTCTGTTAAAAAGGAAAAGCATTACAAAAACTTTTTTGTACCTCCTATGAGATCATCTTCACCCTTTATGAAATGCAACCATTGTGGACTCAAAGGTCATAACTCTTCAAATTGTAATGTTAGAAAATTAGGGCCAAAGGTTATAAGAAAGGTGTGGGTTCCCAAAGGGACATTACCACAAGCTAACCTTAAAGGACCCAACATAAAATGGGTACCTAGTTCTCTAAACTGATTTTGTTTTGTAGGTATGCTTCAAGGCAAGCAACACCCATTGGTATTTGGATAGTGGGTGTTCAAAGCATATGACGGAAGACATAAGCAAATTTATATCATTCACTCCCAAATGAAAAGGAAGTGTCACCTATGGAGACAACACCAAAGGAAGGATTCTAGGCATTGGAAACATTGGTAAGAATTCTTCTACTTCTATGATGTGTTGTATGTTGAAGGTCTTAAACATAACTTACTTAGCATTAGTCAATTATGTGACAAAGGATATAGAGTTTTGTTTGAATCAAATTGTTGCATAATTGAGCATAAGACTAATAAGGAAGTTAAGTTTGTAGGCCAAAGAATTGATAATATTTACATGATTGATATGGATAGTTTGTCCTCAAATGATGTACAATGCTTCATGACTAGAGAGGATGAAACTTGGCTATGGCATAGAAGAATAGCTCATATACATGTAGACCATTTGAATAAACTTGTTTCTAAGGAATTAGTAATTGGTTTACCAAAGCTTAAATTTGAAAACAAATTTTATGATGCATGTCAAAAGGGAAAACAAGTAAAGGCATCCTTTCAATCTAAAAACATTGTTTCCACTTAAAAGCCTTTACAACTTTTGTACATGGATCTTTTTGGACCCTCCAAAATCAAAAGCTTTGGTGGTAATTACTATGGTCTAGTAATTGTAGATGACTACTCTAGATATACATGGACCTTGTTTCTTGCTCATAAGAATAAAGCATATCATGCATTTAAGAAACTTGCTAAGATTATCCAAAATGAGCAAAATTCAAAAATTACATCCATTAGAACTGATCATGGGGGAGAATTCGAAAATCAATCTTTTAAAAAGTTTTATGAAAAACATGGTATAAATCATAATTTTTCAGCTCCTAGAACTCCACAACAAAATGGAGTAGTAGAAAGGAAAAATAGATCGTTGGTGGAGCTTGCTAGAACCATGTTAAATGAAAACAATATTGCAAAACATTTTTGGGCTGATGCGGTAAACACCGCTTGTCATGTTATGAATAGATGTTTAATAAGGCCTATCTTAAAGAAAACTCCCTATGAACTTTACAAGGGTAGAAAACCCAACATTTCATACTTTCATATATTTGGATGTAAATGTTTTGTGCTCAATAATGGAAAAGATAATCTAGGTAAGTTTAATGCTAAAGCTGATGAAGCAATCTTCCTAGGGTACTCTCAATCTAGTAAATCTTATCGAATCTTCAACAAACGCACAAATACCATTGAAGAATCTATTCATGTTAAATTTGATGAAAATAGCCATAACCCTCCGAGAAAGGAAGATGTTGATGATCTTGCAGGTGCACTTCAAGAAATGCACTTGAATGAAGAGGAGGAAATCAACAAGAAAGAAGAAACAACACAAAATGAGGAACCACGTCAATGGATCACATTGAAAGATCACCCATTAGACAAAGTCATAGGAGAAATGACTCAAGGTGTAAGTACTCGAAATGCTATAAGAAATACTTGTAATCACCTAGCGTTTGTATCACAAATAGAACCCAAAAACATTGATGAAGCTATTATTGATGAACATTGGATGTTGGCCATACAAGAAGAGTTAAATCAATTTGAAAGAAATGAAGTTTGGGAACTAGTGCCAAGACCCAATGATCACCAAATAATAGGAACAAAATGGGTTTTTAGAAATAAGCTAGACGAGAATGGCATAATAACAAGAAACAAAGCTAGATTAGTCGCTAAAGGATATAATCAAGAAGAAGGGATAGACTATGAAAAAACATATACTCCCGTAGCTAGATTAGAAGCCATAAGACTACTATTAGCTTTTGCTTGTTGTATGGATTTTAAGCTTTATCAAATGGATGTCAAAAGCGCTTTTCTAAATGGCTATATTCAAGAAGAGGTCTATGTAGATCAACCTCCTGGTTTTGAAAATCACAAACTTCCAAACCATGTTTTTAAATTGAGAAAAGCTTTATATGGTTTGAAACAAGCTCCAAGAGCTTGGTATGAAAGACTTAGCAAATTTCTTTTAGAAAATAGTTTTGAAAGAGGTAAGGTTGACACTACTCTTTTTATAAAACGCAAAAACAATGACATTCTTTAGGTACAAGTTTATGTTGATGACATAATATTTGGTGCTACTAATGAAATTCTTTGTCAAGAGTTTGCCAATATCATGCAAGATGAATTTGAAATGTCCATGATGGGAGAACTCACCTTCTTTCTTGGATTACAAATCAAACAAACTAATGAGGGAACATTCATTAGTCAAATAAAATATTGTAAAGAGCTACTCAAAAGGTTTGAAATAGACAAAGCAAACGAAATAGCTACACCCATGAGTACATCTTGCTACTTAGACAAAGATGAGGAGGGTAAGGATGTCGAAATAACTAAATACCGAGGTATGATTGGCTCCTTACTTTACTTAATAGCTAGTAGGCCTGATATTATGTTTGCTATGTGCATGTGTGCTAGATATCAAGCATGTCCTAAAGAATCACATCACACTGCTGTGAAAAGAATTTTGAAATATCTTGTGGGTACTCAAAATGTTAGTCTATGGTACCCCAAAGGGGCCAAATGCATTTTAGTAGGATACTCTGATTCAGATTTTGCAGGATGTAAACTTGACAGGAAAAGCACTAGTGGAACATGTCACTTGCTTGGCAGTTCTCTTATTTCTTGGCATAGCAAGAAACAAGTGAGTGTTGCACTATCAACAGTTGAGGCAGAATATGTTGCAGCTGGCAGTTGTTGTGCTCAAATCCTTTGGATGAGACAACAACTTCTGGACTATGGTGTCATGTTAGACCACGTGCCTCTTAAGTGTGATAACATAAGTGTCATTAACATTTCAAAGAATCCTGTAATGCATTCTAGGACTAAACATATTGAAATAAGACACCATTTCATAAGAGACCATGTTTTAAAGGGTGATTGTGTGCTTGAACATGTTGATACCTCTAAACAATTAGCAGACATTTTCACCAAACCATTAGCGAAAGAACAATTCATTCATATTAGAAGAGAATTAGGAATTTTAGATATATCCAATTGTGTCTGTATAAAAAATTCTTAATTTTGTCTAATGTGATGCTATTCAAGATTTGATTGATAACTGTTAAGAATATCTGTTAATCCTTATTGTTTGTAAGATTAAGAAGGCAAAAGATCTTCATGAAAATGAAGCCTTGATGATCCAAAAAGAACCATTTTATGCCTTGAATTAATTTAGATGGAGAAAATGCAATCTGGAGTGAAACAGGCTCGAGTGAATCGATTCACCATCCCCCCGAATCGATTCAAGCACCTGATTGCACAAATTTTTTTTAAAACAGAGACGTTCGAATCAATTCAGGACCCCTTCGAATTGATTCACAGTGTTGAGTCTTCAATTTGTTCTGAAAACAGAGACGTTTGAATCGATTCACCCACTTCTTCGAATCGATTCACGCGACAGTTAAAAACCTGGTTACACTGTTTTAAGGCTCTCTTTCATTCTTTTCCTCATTTCTTTCCCACTCTCTTTCCTAAAACCATCCAACTTCCTCTCTAAAACTACCTTTCAACTTCTCCACTTTCAATGGCATTCTCTTCCCAACCTCATAAGAAGCAAAGAGCAAACATTGCCGCTACTTCAATCCCTCAACATTCAGATCTCTCAAGGTTTTTCTCCACCCAAAAGGAGTTGGAAAGGTACTAATCCTTATTTTCTGAAAAACACCTAATTTCCCCTCATTGGCTTGATGTCCCCTTCTTTGAAATTTCTGGGCTTCCTCTTCTAAATACTCTTCATCAACAAGAGCTAGTAGGATTTATGGCTCTTGAGGAAGTAGCTATCTACCCAGAATTGATTCGAGTTTTCTATTCAACTTTGCGCCTCCAAGATGCTCGATATATTGCCAAAGTGAAGGGCCAAACCATTCTTCTTGACAATGAAGTAATGAACAAAGTGGGATTGCTTCCTCTCAGCAATGCTTCTTTCCATGGCAAGGAACCACCTCTTGCGTGGAACTACAACCCTCTGGAGGCAAGAACCCTCTTCAATCTTGCCGCTCCCTCTAGCACTGTTGGCACACTAAGCCTTGACCACCGCCTTCTGCATTATGTCTTGGTGAAAATTCTCCTCCCTTCCGGTGGAAATTATGCAAGACTGAATGAAGCACAAATCTTGTTGCTCTGGGCCATTATTAATCAGAAGGAAATTAATTGGATTGATTTAGTAAGGCATCATATGATCGAGGCTCAGAATCTTGCTCATCTTCCCTATGTCATCCTAATCACAAAGCTACTACGCCACTACAAGGTGGACTTGAAGAATGAAGTAGAAGAAATTGTGGGCCCCAAAGCACCAATCGGAAAAACTCATCTCACAAAGATGAATATAGTTGAATATCATGGGCTATGGCAATTTCTTCGATGCCCTCGTAACGATGCTGAAGACGCTACTCCTCCTCCTCCTCCACCCGCTCCCACTGATGATTTATTTGCCAGGATAACTGCCCACATGGACCGACGCTTAGACATCATGGAAGCCAACTTCAACGCTCGCCTGGACAAGCTTGAAGCTAACATGGAAGAGCGATACATAGAGCTTGCTACTCAAATTTCCAGCATCCATTTTCCCCAGCCTTAATTGGCTTTTTGCTCTTTATGTTTTCTATCTTCAGCAATCATTTGATTCTACGTTCAGACTTGGTTGTCCTTTTTGATGCATTTACCTTATTTACTTTGGTTGTTTAACTGGTTATTTTGATTAGATGCTTGGATAATTATATCAAACTGCTTGGATGTCATAATTGAGCAGTTTTATGCGCCATGTGATTATTACTCGCTTGATTAAATACTCTCTAAATGTGTTTTTGATAATGACAAAGGGGGAGAGATATTTGAAAGATACTAGAAAGACATATTACCTGAAAAGAAATAATTGGTTGATTGAAAAACAAAGGGGGAGACATACTCCGATTCTCAAATGACTTGTTATCACTGATTCTTTAAAATTATTGGATATTAACACCCCAAGAGATGGCCATTGGTTGTCATCATCAAAAAGGGGAGAATTTATTTTCATATTGATAACAGGTTTTGATAATGACAAGGAAACAAGCATTACAAGCTCTTCATGAATCAAAAGCAATTGAAACAAATCAAAGGTGCTATATAAAATCAAGAATCGGGAAGAAAACGGTTTCACAACTTCAAGAAATCAAGAAACCAATAAACAAAGACAAAGAATAGCAACCATGGATCACAACATATTAATGGAAGACCTACAGGCATGGAAAAACATCAAACTGTAAAGCCTGAATCGATTCAACCACGAAGGAATCGATTCACAGCCCTGGAAGTCACCAAAAATAAGAAACAGAATGGGTTGAATCGATTCACCATGACCCTGAATCGATTCAAACACTTGGAAGTCATTAAAATTGAAAATAGAATGCATTGAATCGATTCACCATGACCCTGAATTGATTCATTCGAAACTGGCAACCCAGGAACCCCAAACAGAATACTCTGAATCGATTCAACAAAGCTCGAATCGATTCATTCGACTATGGAACTCCAAAATGCATGGAACAGAACGCTCTGAATTGATTCAGAGATTTAGGAATCGATTCACATAGTGGGAAACACCACTAAATAGACAGAATTAAGTGGGAAACAAGCTCTCAAATCCCACTATACGCAGAGCCAAAGATTGTAACGGCTAGGAGGACTCTTGAAACTCAACCATGACTCTATAAATGGAAGGGACTCAAGCACAACAACATAGAACAAGAAGCTATCATTCTTTACTTACTCTTGTGCTTAGCAAGCCCTTATTCTTGTATGTTCTGAACTTTCATTTGCATATTCTCTCTTCTTGAGAGTTATAAATTTGAGAGAACCTTTACTTTTACATCTACTCTATTGAGAGAGTCACTTGCTTGTAAACACCAAACACCAAAGTTCACTCTAGATTGAGTGGTTGTTCACTCTAGGTTGAGTGTTACAAAGGTTGGGGTTCAATCTTTGGGATATTGTGAGATTGAGAGATTGGGTGGGGTGCCCTTATACTTGTGAGGATTGGGTTCTTGAGTGTGGGACACTAGGAAGCCGTAATTGCTCAAAGTTGTATCTTTAGTCTACAATAGTGGAAATCCTCTAAGTGGGTTGCTTAGAGGCGAGACGTACACCGGATTGGTGGAACTCGTTAAATCGATTTGCAAGCTACTCTTCCCTACTCTTTTACTTTCATATACTATGCTTAGTTGGCTTGTGTTGATTGATTATGGATTGCATACTTAAACTTGTTTAATTTGGTAAACTTTGAATATTGCACACCAAGTGTTTGTCAAATTGTCTCAGCTATATTTACCTTTGATTTGCCTTGCACATTTCATTAAACTTGATTTCACTTGAATAACCTTGTAAATTTGAACATAAGAATCAAGTTCAAAAGCATTCCAACTAAAAGTTTTAAAAACTCAATTCACCCCCCTCTTGAGTATTGAGGCCACTTGAATAACAACAGAGTAATTGGTCTCTTAAAACAAAAACAATCTAGTCCTACATCCTAGTACAACATAATCCTAGTACAACAACTTAGGTAGAAAACATAGTATAAACATCCTAGTATACCCTTACATTATAGTTTTTCATTTTTCATTTTAATCCTTGTTTTGCATACATCCTCGACTAGTATGTCTCTTGTCTACTTTTTTGTCTGCTTCTCTAATTACCAAATATGTCATCTAGTGATAGATATAATATGTCCCCCTTAGGTTAGTCATGGAAAATCTTAATAAAATCAACACTAGGTTAGATAACCTAGAAAATAAAAATGATCAATCTAGGCACAAAAACAGGGATATGAATCAGAGACACAATAGACATCAGGAGAGTGAAAAGTGAGGATGAACTTAGGTCAAGGAGACATCACAAAAGGGATGATGTAGGTCTAAGGGAAGTTAAACTTGAGATCCCACCCTTTCATGGTAAGAGTGATGTGGAGACCTATCTAGAGTATGAAATAAGGGTTAAACAACTCTTTAACTCCCACTAAATAAAAGATGAAAAAAGGTTTTTACAAAACTATGCTTTGGTCTGGTGGACCCAAATCTGTAAAGAGATAAGAAAAGATAATTTTCCTCAAATAGAAGACTGATTAGACTTGAAATCCTTTCTAAGAAAAAGATATGTTCCAAACTATTACTAAGGGGAACTATTAGCAAAGCTAAATAGGCTCACCCAAGGTACCAAATCAATAGAAGATTACTATAAGCCCTTAGAAATAGTTATGATTAGAGCAAATCTAGAAGAAGATAAAGAAACCCTAATGCATAGATTTTTACATGGTCTTAATAGGAACATCAAAAACAGGGTAAAGCTCTTACCATATATAGACATATAGGAATTACTTCACCAGTGTACCAAAGTAAAAAGCCAACTTAGTGAGATGGACTCCTATAATAAAAGGGACTACCAACCCTTTAGGCCCAAGTGGAAGGGCAAGAAGGATTCTAGCCTTAAGAAAAGAGACGTGTTTGAGAGAAAACCTAAGGAGAAGGGAGTGGGTACTTCTTCTTTATATGTTAAGAGTGATTTGCATAAAGAAGGGAAAATGTATAGGACTAATAATGATAAGCATGATTTCACATCAAAACCTTCTTTTTCTAAATCTTCCGCCATCAAATGTTTTAAATGTCTAGGCAGAGGATACATTGCTTCTAATTGTCCTACAAAGAAAATAATGATTTTGAAAAACAAATGGGAACTACTCAAGTGAATTAGACTTTAATTCTAATGTTCACTCTTTAAGTGATGACAAGTGACTCATATGATAGTGAGCATATTTTAGGGGGCGATGGTGAACTTTACATGATCCGAAGATTACTTGGAAGCCATGTAAAGGTTGATGATTATACATAAAGATAGAACATCTTTTACAAAAGATGTTATAAATAAAAAATTATGTTCACTAATTGTGGACAGTAGAAGTTATGTAAATGTGGCTAGTCAAAGGCTAGTCCTTAAGATGGGCTTAAATCTAATAGATCTCCCTAGGCCATATAAGCTTCAATGGTTAAATGAGAAAGGTGAAATGTTAGTAAATAAACAAGTCTTAATAGCCTTCACCGTAGAATCCTATAAAGATGAGGTAATGTGTGATGTAGCTCCTATAGAAGCAACCCATATCCCATTAGGTAGACCTTGGCAATTTGATAGGAAAGTTACCCATGAGGGGTTCTCTAACACCTTCACTTTTAAACATGAAAATAAGAAAATAGTATTACTTCCGTTAACTCCTCAACAGGTTTTAGAGGATCAGCTTCAAATGAAGTTGAAGAGGGACAGTTTCTCTTCTCAACAAAAAGAAAAACATAGAAAAACAAAAAATGATAATAAAGGCAAAGGAGTTGTCATACATGATGACTCTAAATCTAATCTCTTGGAAACCAAACATAATGTGAAGCAAGCCCTACTTCTTCATAAACCCTTGTATGTCATGTACCCTATAGATACTCTTAGCACTCATGTGTGCTCAATAGGCTCCTCCCCTTGTAGTTTGCCCAAAGGAGTTCAAAATCTCTTAGAAGAATTTAGGGACATCTTTCCTAAAGACATACCCCATGGATTACCTCCTGTTAGGGGCATTGAACATTAAATAGATTTAATCCTAGGTGCTAGCTTATTTTATAAACCGGGAGAAATGCATAAGGAATTGAGTTTTGGGCTTAACATAAATATTGTAGAGGGTTTCAATACAAAATTATAAGAATAAGAATCATAATTTTTTGACGTCGGGAGAAGAAATCACATTGAAAATAACCCAATATGCATAAAGGATCAATTCATAAACAAGGTTTGAGGGTAAAATAATAGGGTCGGGGTTTGAACTGACTCTCAAGGGATCCAAAAATATACCTCAGGGATGAACTTGATTCAATATTAGAGGCACTAAGCTTTCTCCTCACCTCATGGCTTCTGGTACCCTTTGTCGCTCAATTCGGTTCCTGGTTTGGCTTCCGATAACTTTTTCGACGAACACGCCCTTATTTTCTTTCTTATTATCTTAATTTCCCTTAATTAATCACTTAATTAATTGTAAATCAATTATTTATCATCACCTTTATTCTAATCAATTTATTAAATCACCAAATTTATTCACCACATCAGGTAACAGGGTCTCACTGCCCTCATATATATTGGTCGAAGCCCACAAAATCACAAACAAATAATTTCAAATAGCAACAAAACACAATAAATGGCTCTACAAGCCTTTCCCGTAAACTCTGGGATATTACACTATACATATGATGCATGGCAAGTAAAATTTCCTAACTAAACATATCATTCATGATTTATTCATAACACAACCATGGTAACATCACTCATGGTCCTAAATCATCATCATCATCATCTTCATCATTATACTAGTTATTCTTTCTCCATATTTTTCATTATGCCATAGGAAACAACAACATCATCCATGGGACCATTTTCATATACTAGCGATTTAATATTCATACAAACAATATCAAATGCATACATCATCCCACAACATTAATTAATTCAAGTACACTATATCCATTTCACTAATTCTTAACATGAATTTCACCATTTGTTATTCAATATCACATTCATCATGATCTATTCATATAGTTACTACTCATTATTCAACATCATGATCACTATCACATATTCATGTAATTTACATTTCATAATCCATAATCATTTTCATCAACATCTCTAGCTATTATCAATCATCACAAATCAACAACAACAATACATAACTCAAGTCATCACCATAATATTTCACCATCCTTTAAACACATATCATAATTTCAATATATAAAGCATCTATCTAGAGATTAAATCATGCATTTAGAATATGGCTCCCTTTCCTTACCTTATGTAAGGTATCCTTGTATCATCTCTAGATTCCGACTTGATTCTGGAGTTTGATCTACACACAAACACACTATTTCTCACCAATTACTTAACCACTCATAAAATCTAGTTAATTCAACATAATTCAAGTTACCCAAAACACTAGTAATTTATGACAATTGATTAGACAGAGTAGTTTTAACATTTTTGAATTGCCACATAAGTTCGAGGTTAGGGTTCAAAGTTGAGCAAGAATTTTATTGACCCCTATCAGTTCATAACCATTATGGTTTCTCTAAGAACTTACTTTAGCTACCAAAGGGGGGAATTTGACAATCCTTTAATGGTGCGTGCCTACCTGTGGAAAGGAGAAGGACGAAGCTTTTCCTTTCTTTGGTTAAGAAGAAGAAGACGATGGTAAGGAGAGGAGGATCACGATAATGAGGAAAAGAGTGGAAAAGAGAGTTTCTTTTCTTTTCTTTTTTGTTTTTATGAAAGGAAATAATGGAAAATGAGTTTAAGTGAGGTAAGGGCAGTATGATCATTTTACGTGTTCGATTAACTTCCAACATTAATCGATAACTTTAATTTATTTCAAAATGAGCTTGACTTAAATCTAATTTAACTTATCCTTTTAAACTATAACTAGTAATTTGACTCGTCCATTCGCATAGGTTATTTTGTTTTATCTTCATGCTTCTCTTGCTTCGCATGGAAAAATGAATCAATAATTTTAATATAAAGTACTTGTGATTTAGTTTGGTTCAGTTGAAAAAATTATGAAAACTAAATCATATTGGTTCAGTTAATGTGATTTTTATTTTTATTTTTTCTAAAAAAATCACAATTCAGATAATTTTGTCTGGAAAAGTCGTCAATTAATGTAATAACCATACTGAATCAGCATGGCTCTATGTAGACTTATTTGAAGCTGTCTTTATGAATCACACGAACCATAAACTTATAATCCAACATTTACCTTTATATCATGGTATTATTTCTTTACAAATTGAAATGTGTCTTTAGGTAGACTTATTTGAAGCTGCCAAGGGATTTTTACGAACAACATAAGGACCAGTTGGTTAGTTAAGTTATGGTGAAACTTCTAAATCATACGCACTGCAACATAGAGGTTTTTATGAGGGACTCTAACGGGTGTCTATCATAAGGAATTCAGACTATAAGATATAATTTAAAACTAAGTTGTATTCTTTATATTTATTTTTTATATATTAAAGAGAAGAATTTACTTGGGATTAGAATTTAAGATGAAAATAGAATGGAAGTGGATTATTATAATCCATTAATGAGGCATCTACCTGGAGTTTTTTCTTGAACCAATCAAAATGCATACCCCACCAACCATTGGTAATTTATTTCCTTTTTAAATTTTATCTTTAATTCAATGTTGTTTCCAAATTCTCACTTATTTTACTAATATATTATTTTTTTATTTTTTCCCAATATATATCTGTTCTATTCAAGAATAGGTATATTGATACAACAAACGGTACCACCCAAATTGAGAAGCCTGGTCGAACTATTTCAACATGGAATTTATTTAACACAGACGGAAAGGGAAAAATATTCCATTTGGCAAAGCATGGAGTGATTTTGTGATCAAGGAGAATGCACATGAAGCAAATTTTGTGAAATGCTTTTGGGATCATAAAAAAAAGGATGTTTATAGTGGTTTTCCAAAAAGCCTAAAAAATAGTATGTTGAGTTCCAAAAATAATTTTTTAAAGTTTCTATTACCTTCATTATGTGGTTTTATTGTGGAATTTGGTTTGTTTAAGTAATATATCTATAAATTCAATTTTATTTAGAATGTTTTATTTTTATGTTTTGAATTGAAACAAAAAATAATAAAAGGAAGAATTAAAATTGCCAAGGTATTGAAAACTACACTCATGGAGAGACGACGACTTCATAAAGTCTTTTTACATATCATCAAACATTCTTACATATCAAAAACTAATCGTATAAAAAAATATATTATGCTTCTTTTGTAATTTTTTTAAACGTTAACTGAATCGATTTTTTTATCTATATAAAATTCTATATGATTGGATCATATTATATTATGATATTATAGTACATCACATTATGAAATTCTTATTTTATATAGGATGATATGTGACGATGTTATGATAGTTTATTTATCTATTTGTATATATAATATTTTAACATTCAAGTAGTTCAGTTTCTCTCATTATCTTTTTACAAAACATGTCACACCCCGATTTTCCAGACCCAAATTCCGATATAATCAAAATAAATGATTAGTAAAATTGTGAGTAAATTTTTCGTATTTTAGAATATTTCAAAACACCTCAATGATTACATCAAGACCCGAACCACAAAAAACCAAAGAGTGAGATATGAGAATTTATAACTGGATCGCAAGATAAATCTCCCATAATCGTATACAAAAGTAATAGAGTTTACAGCGGAAGAAGAATATGTATACAGGGCACACGCCTAGTCCCATATATGAAGATATGAGAAGAGGCTCGGCAAAGCATGCAAATACACAACATAAGCCATTTAGGCCATAACCATTCATACACATAAGTCATCAACATGCATTGCCTAAAATATATATTTATATGGTCATGCAACATACATCTCCAATATCTGTATTCCATAATTGACCACATTCAATTCAATCTCTAAATCATGTATCATTAACAATTTTACACGCCCAAAAGGATTACATAACCAACATCATTTTATTCATCAAATAGGTATAAATTCCAATACCCCAAATATTAACACATCGCCTATTTTTATTATCATTTACAATGCATCCACCAATATCAATAATTATCAACGCTATGATACATATTTTATTCACAATACGATAATTTACAACCGCTGCCCGCCAAGGCAATCCATTACCACTATTTACCTTCTCCAAGCTTTACTTTAAAATATCCTCATCCTATGATATTCCTACATCAATGCTAAAAATGGACAACATGGGAGAGTGAGTTATACGTTTCAAATGACGAATATGAATACAATTGAGATTATATGCATATGCATATTAATATCATGTATGCTTTGTTAAAATCATCATTCACCCCAACAATATACATATACCATATTTATCAATCAACTCATAGCAGAGCAAACACATATACACATTATTTCTCAATGCCATAATGAGCCAACATCATCATCGTCAACCATAGATAAACAAGCCCTTCATCACATTAGGCCATCACATATAACATTATCATATTCAATATCTTTACTTTGTATTCATAATTTACATGTTGTCTTTTTAGGTATTCATTTACCCATCTCATCATCAACACATCTCAATCTCAACCGTCATCACATATCATCATCAATCATTATCATATCATAACACCTTTGGCATATCTCCATGCTATATGCAAATGCTCTTAGGCTAATGCATATGCACAATAGAATCATGAACAACAAATGCGGATCCGACTGTGGGAATAAACACCAATTGTGAGTTCAAGCATGATCACATACCATGCCCCTACTGTAGTAGTATAATGTGTATACGTATCTCATAATGCATGTATAATCACCAATTTTATTGGTACCAAACCACATTTACAACACCGGTCATTTTCACCATGACCGTGGTAAACAACATAATAAAAAATATAAGGTGTTGCGGGCCAAACATGACTCATATCTTGGCAACTATGATCCAAAGGACCACCGGGGACACCTGCTCCTCAAGAGCCACCTCCCACAAAGGTCAACCACATGCAGCTCCCCGTAGCTTAGCATGGGCAGCTTCGAGACTTACACACTAAGTCATTGGGGAACAACAAGAATACTCATGCATAGAGCCGCTCTCCCACTGAGCCAACCGGGGGAGTCCCCTAATATTCTTCACCGGCAGCGTATGATATGGCATGGATGTAAATGTCAATCAATGCATTCTCACACTATGCATCCTATCATGCCACTCATCAATCATCATCATCAACACCAACACCACTATACAATCTTTAGTGGATTTTATCATTGTTGGTTTTAGCCATTGTTTTCAAGTCTTAAGTGTGGCATTTCATTTCAACATAATTTATATCATACATGCAAGTCGATACTTGAAACAATCACAATGGCATTACAAACATCAATAGCATCCATCAGTCGTTCATCAATATAACCATATAATCTCTTAGTGGATTTTTATCTTATTGATCATTACCATTATTTCATGTATTAGTGTGGCATCACAACAATTCATCAATATATACAAGATCATACTTGTATCAAACACAATGGTATTCAACAAATTATCAATAATAATAGTCATCCTTTTATTCAAGGAAACGATCAACAATATCATCCATCATTATTCATTATCGATATAATCTTCGATCTGTCGATTTATAACAACACATTGTCATGCAATCATCCCTTATTAGTTTCATCATCATACAAGGGTGCGTCATACATCAACATCATTTAACTTTCCATTACCAATCATCATAACATATCATTAGTGGTGGAACTCACACATGTATTCACAACATGATATAGGTACAATTATACTTTGCCAATAATCCAATTCAATATCAAATACCACTAAGAACACACCACAATCATACACCCTTTATGCAATCACATGTTATTACATGATGAAACAAAGTTTGAAAACATCAAGGTATATGAGGGACATGACAATATCATCGTGCATTGATTGCTAAAATGTATTAAAAATGTATACAATCAATTGCATAAACGTATCATGGATCAACTACACCAAACAACGTCCAAAACTTAAGTATTTTTGGAGAAACAGGGCCATGAATCAATTCAGTCCTTACATGAATTGATTCATGCGTCCCTGGGAGTCACAGAATTACAAACAATTCACACCCCCTCTGAATCGATTCACACGAGATCATAGGGCTATTTTTGCAAGTTAAAAAGGCATGAATTGATTCATGCACACTGTGAATCGATTCACACATATTCTAGTGAACTCTGAATCGATTCAAAGAGCCTTCTAAATCGATTCAAAGAGTTCCAGAACTTCCCCTACATCAGTGTTACACATTTGACAGTATCATTTTCATTAATTTGACAGCAACGAAGGCTTAGAACATACAATCTCATGGAACCATCACTTAACAAGGCACATAATTATTCCATTCTAACATGAATCATTCATTAATAGATGCAATTCATTCCTATCAAAGGAACCACAAAACAATCATCATTATCGTATATATACATGACTCCCAAAATAAACAAATTGTCAAGCATATTATTCACCATATTATCCATCATCTCATCATTCAAAATAATTATGGCAAGGCAAGCATGAGTACAATCATATACATCCATCATCAATCATTCAACTCATGCAATTGAAATATAAACTCCTCTCCTACCTCGAGAGAAGGATCATAACGATTTGAATGCTCCGATTGTTCCACACCATCATCTGGAATACAATCTCCTATCAACACATATATCCATTCAATCAACCAATGAGCCATCACAAGGCTTCACCATAATTTTAAACAATCACAAACATCTCATAAGGCTTGGTAACAAGTTCTAAACTTGTCAAAACACCAATCTATACAATTGTGTTAGGTTTCAGGAATTCCTTTCCCAAAACCAAGATTTTTTAAATCTTAAAAGGTTAACCAAAACTAAACAACAACAGTATCACATCCATCATTTATGTGTTATCAATTGCCATCTCAAGTTCAACATGAGCCACTTAGGGTTTTCTTTAAAATTTTCCAACAATAATCAACTTCTACCAATTTTCTTAAATCCATATGAATACCATAACCTTCCTCATCACATAGTATCAAGCCACATTCAAAAATCACATTTCCATAATCAAAATTTACATCTCAAGCCATTTCAAGCCTAGGGTTCATCATTTTCATCAATACCCATGGTTTCTTACACCACCATTTCAACTCAAATAACATAAAAACCATAAATGGAATAGCAAGGAGGCAAGAAACCCTTACGTCACATCCATACCAATGCCAAAATGAAAATGAGAAGAGGATGGAGAGCCTATTTGATTTTTGCCCTAAAATGCCATAAATGCTTCATGAATCCATGCTTAGTTTTTAATTTTGGCAAGAAATGGAAGTGGTATAGGTGGTGGACAGTTTTGGCATGGTGGGAGGAAGAAGGAGATGGAAAAATAGAGTTAGAGTTGAGAGGAAAAGTGCCGCCAAAAATTAGAGAAAGAGAGAAGGAAATTTGGCAAAATTGGGTATTACACATTGGATAAAAGAATGCTCCTATTTGCTTTTACCTTTGGTTAATAATTCCCTATTGTCCAATGGGTTAAAGGACCAAAATAGAGAGAGAAAAGAGGTCATAGTGGAAAAGATAGGAGAAATGGGAATTTCCATTTTCTTTTAATTCCACTTGGCTCGTATTTATCCCGTTTAATATCATACACAACGTCTAATTAATTATTTTTTGAACACCAAAATTTATTTTAACTATACCTCCATAACCACAATAATTTTCTAAGTATTCTAGACCCATCAAATATCCAATTTAATCAAATGGGTCCCATACCATCCGTTAAATCATCCAGTTTTGGTAAATCTTAACTTACCGATAATTCACCGCTAGTGTTTAATTAAATTTTCCATAATTGCTGGACCATAAATAATTAATTATATTTATTCAATAAATTTATTTTCTTTAAAATTTGGGGTGTTACAAAACACACTATTTTTTCCAAAATTCCAAATACCATTAGCTAGTTTTTAATTTTTTTTGTTATTATTTTAATGTATTTCTAATTTTTTTTAAAGTTTGATATACCTTATTTTGATTTGAGTTGGAAAGACAATAAAGAACTTGTTATCAAGATTTCTAAACTTCTTAAAGCTTTTTTTCATCCACCGTACTTGATACTGTAACATCTCTACTTTCGATGAGTAGTCTTAACCCTGTGAGTTTTTAAATAGAAGGATTCTGCAAGAAATAAAATAGGGCGGAGACCTTTTCATATAGAAGAATAATGTAATTGAGTTGAGAAGTCTCGAAAAAAGAGATATTAATTGTATATAATAATACGGGTTATACTTAACGATAAATAATAATATAATATTAGGGATAATAAATAAGGGATCTCGTGGGTAGTCAAGAATTGACTATCCGATCCCAAATATAGCACCTAGATAATAATCTAGTTAGAATAGTACCATCGTTCACATAAAACAAAGAAGAACTGAGTCAGTTCATGCACACCCATTCTATACTGAAAAGGGGCCCTTGGTTATTTGTTTATACACTCCAGGATGTCCGATTCTAGCATGGGCAGTTCCTAATAGACTGTTTCGGTATTTCAAACATGACTCCTCAAGAGCCCAAACTCTAATTCGGACCCTATCAACCTTGTTTCTTGGAAAAACTACCTAGTTAAATCGGAACCCCTGAGTTTGGCTCAAACACTTTTAGTGTTTTAAGCCTAACTTTCTCATATGGTATCAGAATCAAGCAATTCTCATCTTGGTTTCTTCGTTATGGAAAACCTAGCAATCTCTATTTCTAGTCTCAAAACTAAATTCGTAACCTATCATCACCAACTTGAAGAACCAAGAATTTGTGCTCACAAAACCCGTTATTTAATTCCATTATATTTTATTAATTTACAAGAAAAATCATAACTCTCTCGTATGAGCTTAGAATCTATTTGCTGTAATTTCTTTAACTTTGTATCAAACCCCTCTACAATTCCCGTGAAGAACTCGGAAGCTAGTTCATGCCTGATCGTCGCCGAAAAGCCAAGCTTCTCAAGGAAGTTTTATTTTCGTGTCGAAAAACCCTACAAAGCTCAAAAAGTTAAGTACGCGGTATTTATGGTCCAAGATGTAGCTGAATCTTGGTGGATCCTCACTCATGGGCGTATGATTGTTGCTCACACTCCTTTGAATTGGGAGAACTTTAAAGTGGAGTTTCTTAGGAAATACTTCCCTGAGAGTTACAAGAACAAGAAAGAGCTTGAGTTTGTAGAGCTTAAACAAGGAAGCATGTCGATGGAGGAATATGCCTCAAAATTCAAAGAGCTATGTGTGTTTTACCCTCCTTTCCAACAGGAAGGTACCGAAGCTTCGAAATACGTTAAATTTGAGAACGGATTACGCCAAGAGATCAAGAAGATGATTTACCACCAAAAGATTAGGAGTTTCCCTACTATTGTGAACAAGTGTAGAATTTTTAAAGAAAATGATGTGGCTCCCAAGAGTTATTCGGGGCACGATCATAGACTGAAGGGCCAATCCTCTAGCTTCAAGAAGAGGGGTGATTTCAAGAAGAATAGACAATTTATGCGTGATTCCTCTTCTCTTAGAGGTGGACGTGGTGGTGGAAGACATGGTGCTAGTGGTGGCTGAGGTAGTGGCAAAGGACTTTGTTGTTTCCGGTGTGACGGAAATCACTTGGCTCATGAATGTAATTATTAGGAGACAGTGGTGTGCTATAGATGCAACCAATCAAGGCACATTCATCCCGATTGTCCCTTAAATGCTATAGATGTGGTAGTTCACAATGATGGAAACCGTGAAGGCTATGGTGCTTTTAGAGGTCGTGGTCATGGAAACAGTAATGGAGGCCGTAATGGTGGTTGCAATGGTAATGGTGATGGTGGCAACTGTCGTGGTAATGGTAATGGCCGTAGGAATGGTAATGGTGGCTGGAATGGTCACAACAATGGTGCTAACCAACAAACTGCTGGAAGAGTCTTCGTCGTGACTGGTGAAGAAGCTGCACAAGCTAGTGATCTTGTCCAAAGTAAGTGCCAAATCCTTGGTACTTGTGTTGATGTCTTATTTGATTCAGGTGTAACATATTCATTCATTTTAAAAGATTGTGTGAGGTGATTGAAATTGCCAATAAGCATGATGAGAGGTTCTATCATGCTGTCTACACCAACCGGTACTTGTTTATGGGCGATCACTCGATATGATGATATCGAGATGATTCTTGAAAATAGAAGATTTGTGGTGTCTATTCCAAGAGCCATGAAGAACATCTTCGTCTTGTATTGAATGTCCTTCACGAGAAAGAGTTGTATGCGAAGCTCTCTAAGTGTGAATTTTGGTTATCCGAGGTCCAATTTCTTGGACATGTTATCTACAAAGATGATGTTGTAGTTGATCCATCAAAGATTGAAGCCGTGATAGCTTGGTAAAGACCGACGTCCATGACCGAAATAAGAAGTTTTCTGGGTCTTGCCGGTTATTACCAGAGATTTATTGAAGGTTTTTTCTGACGTCCATCAATAAACACCACAACAAATTTGTCAAGATAGTCATGGAAAATACGATTCATGTAATCCATAAAAATCACACCAAAAGGCATCACTACATATTCATAGTGGCCATAGCGAGTGTGAAAAGCAGTTTTAGGAATATCTTTGGTCTTAACCCGGATTCGGTGATATCCAAAATGCAAATCAATTTTTGAGAATACAACAGCATCCTTTAGTTGATCTAAAAGATAATCAATGCGAGGTAAGGGATATCGATTTTTGATGGTCAACTAGTTAAGTTGTCAATAATCCACACATAACCTCATGCTCCCATCCTTCTTTTCCACCAATAAAACAGATACATCCTGAGGAGGCACACTTAGGCGAATAAATTCCCATTCTAACAATTCTTCAACTTGTATTTTCAACTCAGTTAATTCCATAGGAGACATCCGATATGCGGCTCAAGAAATAGGTTCCGCTCCCGGAACAAGATCAATGGAAAACTCCACCTCTCGTGGAGGAGGTAAACCAGGTACCTCATCAGGAAATACATCCGTAAATTTGGACATAATAGGAATATCAAGGGATTGAATAGTATTTTCTCCATCCACCATGCATAGCACAATAAGAATTTGAGATAT
Source organism: Clitoria ternatea (assembly GCA_037962975.1). NCBI lineage: Eukaryota > Viridiplantae > Streptophyta > Magnoliopsida > Fabales > Fabaceae > Clitoria > Clitoria ternatea. The sequence goes on from CM075671.1 coordinate 150,436,529, forward strand.
ACCTTGCACATCAAAGCGCTCGGTATTCAGAGAAGGAAGGACGATGCTCCAATTCTAACAATCCACCAAGACCTTATTGGTAGATAACCAATCCATTCCTAAGATAATTTCTAAGTCCTTTATAAGCAAGCAAATAAGAGATGCGACGAAAAGATATTGAATATGATGACGTTGTATGTGATAGTCCAATATGATGAAGGGCTTGTTTGTTTATGGTTGATGATAATGATGTTGGCCTATTGTGGTATTGTGAAAAGATGTATGTATATGATTGCTTTGCTATGAGTTGATGGATGAATACATAATATGTATATTGTTAAAATAAATAGATTATGATGATTGTTGATGATTCTAGAAAAGCATACATGATGTTAATACGCATATGCATATAATCTCAATTGTATTCATATTCGTCATTTGAAATGTATAACTCACTCTCCCATGTTGTCCATTTTTTAGCATTGATGCAGGAATATCATGGGATGAGATGGTGATTTTAAGGTAGAGCTTTGGTGAAGGTAAATAGTGGTAACGGAATGCCTTGGCCGGCAGCGGTTGTAATTATTGTATTGTGAAATAAAATGTGTATCATAGTGATGATAATTAATGATATTGATGGATGTATTGTAAATGATAATATAAGTGGGCGATGTGTTGATATTTGGGGTGTTGGAATTCATACCCACTTGATGAATAAAATGATGTTAGATGTGTAGCCCATTTTAGGATGTATAAGTGTTGATGACATATGATTTTGAGTTTGAATCGAATATGGTCAATTATGAAATTATAGACATTGGAGATGTATGTTGCATGACTATATAAATAAATATATATATTTTAGGCAATGAATGTTTATGATTTATGTGTAAGGTTGATTATGGCCTATCAGGCTTGTGTTGTAATTTGCATGCCTTGCCGAGCTTTTCTCATATCTTTATATATAGGACTAGACGTGTGCCCTGTATACATATTCTTCCGCTGTAAACTCTATTAATTTTGTATACACTTATGGGAGGTTTATTTAACGATCCAGTTATAAAATATTAACTCTCACTCTTTGATCTATTCCTATTACCACGACCGTTGCCACCGTTTCCGTTGCCATTACCATTACGACCACCATTGCGGCCGCCATCGCTGTTTCCACGACCACGGCCTCTAAAAGCGCTATAGCCTCCACGGTTTCCATCATTACACGCCACTACATCTGTGGCATTCAAGGGACAATCGGGACGGATGTGCCCCGGTTGGTTGTATCTATAACATACCACTGTCTTATCATGATTACATTTATGAGCCAAGTGGTTTCTGCCACATCGGAAACAACGAAGACCTTGGCCATTACCTCGGCCACCATTGGTACCATGTCTTCCACCACCGCGTCCACCTCTAAGTGATGAGCAGCCACGCATAAAATGTCTGTTACTCTTAAAGTTGGCTTTCTTCTTAAAGTTAGGGGATTGACCCTTCAATCTATGATCATGCCCCGAATAATTCTTAGGAGCCACATCATTCTCTTCAAAGATTCAACATTTGTTCATAAGAGTAGGAAAGCTCCTAATCTCTTGATGACACATAGCCTTCTTGATCTCCTAACGCAACTTATTCTTAAACTTGACGCACTTCGATGCTTTGGTACCTTCTTATTGGAAAGGAGGGTAAAACACACATAGCTCTTCAAATTTTGAGGCATATTCCTCTACCAACATGTTCCTTGTTTGAGCTCCATAAACTCAAGCTCCTTCTTGTTCTTATAACTCTCAAGAAAATATTTCCTAAGGAACTCCACCTTAAAGTTCTCCCAATTCAACAAAGTGTGAACAGCAATCATACGCCCGTGAGTGAGAATCCACCAAGATTCAGCTTCATCTCGGACCATAAATACCGCGTACTTGACTTTTTGAGCTTCGGTACACTTTATGCTAGTAAATATCCACTCCAAGTCATGGATCCAAACATAAGTGTCTTCCGGTTTATAAGCCGCATGAAATTTAGAAGGCTTTCGCTTGAGGAATCGGTCAAGACCATGATTTGGTTGACCAATGGGTTATTGTTGCCATTCAAGGATATCAACAAACTGAATGAAAGCTTCAGCCACAGCGGCTGTGTCAACATTACGCCTATTCGCCATAAATCAATCTAGACACACAACACAAACATAATTAAAAACCTTATGTTTCCCCCCTCAGTATACACTAATCAACATCAATTATCATCAACACATGTATCATCATAATATATTCACAATTCGAAGGTAAATATTGGAAGGAAATGCCTAGCCAGGCTTAATAACGATCACACAATCATTACCATTCATAATATGAATTAATGGGCAATCTATGCCCCAACTATGCTTAAATATAGCAACAACATCATAACTTTAAGCAACTAGTGCTCTCGTGAGGCACAACAATGATTCAATAACAAACAACCATATTTTAATGTCAGCCAATTTTAATTCATGATTAATGAACATTGATGGTGGATGACAATTAATGAAGTTTGATGATTAATTATGGTTTTTGGGAACCATTAATGTGGGAACCCATTAATGGGTTTGATATTAAAGATGCATAATAATGAATGGAGGCACCTAACCCATAATGGTTATGGTGGAATTAATGAAATAAATGAGGTTTGGGAATTTAAAGTGTTATAAACACCAAGTAAATAACTATGAGCATTAAGTCTTGGTGGTTGAATAGAAAATAATGGTGTGGTATATTGTATAATGTAGGAAACAACCCCATTGACGAGGCAGGACCATCGGACCGCGTTGATTACTACTTCCCCTGAGGTAGGAGGGGGTAACTATTCTAAATGCATGATTTTATCCATTAGTTATGTGTGTAAATAATTATGTATTGCTAATTTGGCTTGGATGGATGACTTGATGATTATATGATTGTAATGCATTTAGAATAACTGGTGTTGTGTGGCACATGTTTTGGGATGATGATTATGATGTTGAATTGATTCATATTAATGAGATTTGTTGTGAATGGTTTGAGACCATGATTTGTTGATTTCAATGATGTTAAACATCCCATGAGGTGTGAATTGATAAAGAATGATTGCCACTGACTGTTGATGTGTATGAAATCCAATAAGAATTGGTGAAGGTTGAAAATGATAAGTATACGAAATCCACTAAGTGGTTGTGGTGAATTGTTGAATATGGAGTGGCATTTGCATTGATTGGCATTTGCATCCATGGCATATCATACGCTGTCTATGTGGAATGTTAGGGGTTCCACTAGGCGGGCCCAGTAGGAGGGCGACCCAGTGCATGGGTATATTGTTGTATTTCCCTAGTGATTTTGGGAATCACGAAGCTGTCCATAGTTTGGTGACGAGGCACCCTATGTGGTGGGCCCAGTGGGTGGGCGGCTCTGTGATGAGCAAGTTACCTCGGTGTCCGACGGGGCACGGCTCTCTCGATGTCTGTTTAGGAGGGGCCCTAGCACTTGTGGCAAGTAAGGCCATGACTATAGATCCACAAGTTACGGGGTGACTAGTGCTACAGATGGGCGAGAGCGGTTTGGTACCAGTAAAAGTATGTTGTTGAGCATGCATAAGTTGAGATATTTATGTACACATTTTTCTACTGCAGTAGGGGCATAGTAGCACACCTATGCTTGTCCCACATTTAGTATGTTGTTGTTTCCCACAGTCGGATCCGTATTTGATAATAATTCCTTGGTGCATATGCATTAGCTATAAGAGCATTTGCATATAGCCTGAGATATGCCTAGTTGAAAGCCCGTGGTGGCGATGAATGATTGAGAAATAAAGAGGAAAGAAATGTGGTACTAACATTATGTGTATGGTGATGTTATTGAGAATGCCAATGATTTGGATATGTGTGTTGTAGATGTATTTCTTTGAGTATGTAACATGTTGAAATGAAATGATATAGTATGTGAATAAAACTATGATGTTTCTTGAGAAATGTATCATATGTAAGCATGTATAAGTATCATCATAATGTATGACTTTGATACATTTGGGATTATGTTACTCACCTCCTAGTTGCCATTTTTAAGTTTGATGTAGGTATGATGCAATTCCTACTCTTTTGGAGGTCGAGTATTGATGAAGGTAAATATGGAAGGAAAGTGGGTGAGCCTTAGCCGGTATATTGTCATTTTGTATAGTATATGATGTATATATACTCAATTTTGTAATTTAATATGATGGATGATGATTTTGGAGGTCATGTAGGAAAATTAAACCCTTGTATGTATGGCTAATTTTCATTAATGACCTTGACAATGTATGGATGACAAACATGAGGTGGAATACTGTTAGAATTGATGAATGAATGACATGTTTCTCTTGATTTTATGCTTTATAAAGTATATAAGGTGATAAGCTTGATTGTGATATGATTCATGAATTGGAATGGAAATTATTGAATATGGATACTTGACACGAGTTTTAAATACTTAATATGATGTATGTGACATGTTAATTTTGATCAATTCTTCTTGGGATGAGTTTTTGTATATTAGGTTGTGAGATTTTCATGTTTTCTGCACATGAACTGATAATCTCGCTCAAGCGAGATGGATCCTCGCTCAAGCGAGAATCCCCTATATCAGAGGGCTGGCCTCTGGCCCAAATTCGCTCAGGTGAGCTGGTGTCTCACTCAAGCGAGACGCGTAAGTATCGGGTAGGCGCTTACTAGATGGATTTTGCTCAGGCAGGCCTGGCCTCTTTCAACCAAAATGTGGGCAGTAAGGTTCTGTCCTTTTTTCACTCAGGCGAGCGTGCCTCGCTCAAGCGAAATATGGGCAGTGAGTTTCTGTCCCTTTTTCACTCAAGCGAGTGCTCAACAGCTAATTCTCAAAGGATTTTTCGTAGTAAATTGCTCTTTACAAGTAAAAATAATTTCAGAGCCCCGGAAAGCACTTTTCCTTGTTACGAGCATAACTCCTGCTCCAGATATCAAATTTTCACATACCATGTATCATTTTAAATAGGAAAATGAGATCTACAACTTTCATGTTAGGCAAAGTCACTTTTTCTCTCAAAGTTAAGAATTAAAAATCGTAACTAGGGTTTTACCCGATACTGATTAAATCTAGACCCGACGGCCAGATTTTCCTATGAATAGGATGACAGCCTCCTCCACAAGCTGCCTCTTCTTCTTCTCCTCCATCACATCATCTATCTCACCCTCTCCTCCATTGATGCTCCAAGACCAACCTCCAGAATCACCTTTGTTCTTCGTTGAAACCACCTCAAACCACTATGAACCTTCATCTTTCTTCTTCCTCCACTATTTCAACCACCTAAAACCACCACAAAACCACCATGTTCACCATTGAAACAGCCCCCAAGCATGTGACCCAAACACCACCCACGACCCCCACGACCTCCATTTTCACCGTTCTTCCTTCCTATGACCTCTGATCTTTATTTCCTTACATTTCTACCGATCAATTTCAATTCTAGTCGCCGCGTAACACCCTTCACCACCATAGGCAGCCATTAACGTCACCTTCCTCCCTCTTTGACAGATCGTTTGCATGTTGGCCATTCTGAAGTCTGATCATCATAGATCGTCAATCGAAGCTACGGTTTGAAAGTTGAGTTTTCGCCCCTTTGTCTAGTATCCAGAAAAATACAACACGTCAGGTAAGGGATATATTCTCAGGTATCCTGGGGTGAACCGCGTGTTTGGAATGGTTAAGGTACTTTTTGTCCTTAACATATCCGAGGGCATGGGTTCAAGAATTTCTATATAACTTAAGTGACACAATAAAATCTTTTTTTATTCTTCTATTAACTGATTTATGTATAGGATTCCATTCGACCCATGGTTGGGAACTAATGATTAGTTCCATCTATAAAGATTTTGGATTTGCTCAGAATGAACAAATTATATATGGTCTTGTTTCCACTTTTCCAGTCATTTTAGGTATAATTTTTAAATATTGGATTTCCCGTTATTTGAATCGTGTGTCTCCATCCCTTGTAGTGATTTATCATTCAATGAATGACTAAAAAAGAAATCTACTGATTCACTTGAATTTTTTTCTTTTTTCATTCCTTTCTACCTACCCCTCCCCCCACACACATAAGAACTGTCGTTAAAATTTAGATATTTCCTACCATTAAATTAAGCCACTTAGATTTTTATTAATATTTTATTGTCGTGTATGTGATTAATTGGTTGTGTTGGATATTACTAACCATGATGATTAAGTGGACAAGTTAGATGCTGAGTTGTGAAAATATTAAGGACCATGGGTATCTATATGGATTCCAACGGTTAAGTTTTCGAAAAACATGATAAATAAGGATATAAGGATGGAGGAACATGTGGCATTTATTATGTAAATTTATGTGATGTCCATAGTTGTAATAATCATTGAGAAGTGTGGACTACTATCCATATCATTATATTTGTCCCTCACACGTTAACCCCCATACCTAAAGAAAATGAAATCAAAAAATAATATTGCCACTAAATATATCATTATTACTAATATGATTATTATTATTATTAATTCTATTATTATTATTTTATTATTATTATTATTATTATTATTATTAATTACTATCGAGCATAATGGCTGGCTTTACCGCCGCTCTTAATAATTTATCTTATTTCTTTTCTTGTTACTTCTATTATTGAGCATAATGGCCGGCTCTGCTGCCGCTCTAACTATTTTCTCTATTAGTTTAAATTTCGTCACTTATGTTATTGAGCATAATGGTCGGCTCTGTCACCGCTCTCGGTATTTTTCTTATTCACTTAATTTGTCATTCATATTTTGAGCAATAATGGTCGGCTCTGCTGTTGCTCTCACAACTTCATTTTTTTATTATTTTATTTTTTCTTCTATCATGTATATTACTGGACATAACGGCCAGCTCTGCTGCCTTATTACTAGTGTTATTTTCTTACTATTATGATTATTAAAATAAGAAACACATTATTTACTCCTCAACTTAAATATTATTTTAGCCAAGATATAGTCAGTATATTTTCTAAAAAAATATAAATAAACTACAATGTCTGAAAAACAAGTGGACCTAACAACTTGAGGACAAATATCTCGAAGCAGGAAATACATAGATACCCAAGGGGTCAAAAGTAATAACAAAAATATGCATGTTGCATCATGAAAAGGATTCTTGTGAAAACTAGAGCATACACCAGGGGTACGCTGGAGAACATTCACGTTTGATCCCCATGAAGGATCTTGGGAGTACAATTGGGTCAGGCATCTAATGGCTTGGATTCATGCCTAATGCTGGACGGTCCGTGGCAAGCCTAATGTACTTCGACTAAAGACGGAGTGTAATTGGGATCATGTAGAGCCAAGTCTCATTATTATGTGATATGAATGATGAGATGAGATGGATTCATGTTCATGAGTAGGACCTGTGAGTCCATTTGTACCCAATGATGAGATATGATATGTAAGGGACTTGGTGGGCTCCGATTGCTCTAGTGTGGAAACATTGTGCCCAGGGACAACCTAAGCAGGATAAATTCCAATGGATGAGATGATGAGAATGATGATGATGATGATGGATTGGTTTATTAGGCCTACATGCATCATGAGACTTAATATCAGATAACTCATAATGAACCTAACTCATGCATCACATTGCAATATTGTTGATTTCCATAAATTGTACATGTGTTGGTTGAATTGATTATATTATACTATCTGTTAACTGGGTATGCCCGCACCGGGAACCCTCGGGGTCTGGAGTATATACTCACCCCTTACTACTTATTAATAACAGAAGAGCCAAAAAATCAGGAACCAGAATACGGGGAGCACCTGTAAGTTGGACCAGCTGGGAGCGCTCGACAAACATAGGATATGTATAGTTAAATGTGTAGTTAATTATGAAACAAGAATAAGGATGACTATACATATTTAAGGGTGCTTGCATGCTGCATTCTGTTAAGAGTACAATCACTTACAATTTATGAATGACTATGTAAATTATATAATGCTTGCTTCCACTGATTCACCATTGTTTTACTTGTACAAAAAAAAAATTCCCACTTTTTCTAAAAACTTGTTACCTCTTAGTTAAGTAGGATAACCCAACAGAAGGGTTTGTCCTAGTTAACCGAGGGTGTTACAGATACCTTACTTAAATAAAATCAAACATGTATCATATGAACGTGTTCACATTGAAAACCAATTACTAGGGTGCCCGAGTTCTAGATGGAACCTAACTCACATAATGTATTTATCCTTAAAGCATGTGAAGTATCTAAGCCATAAAACTTCTCATGTTGTAGAGGCTAAGTCTCAAAGATTCAATACTACTAAAAATTCATTTCATTAGAAATATCAAGATTGCTTTCTAAACGAATTTTATAAGAAAATTCTTTAGTATAAAATATTTAATTTATTAGTAAGATATAATAGAATATCTAAGTAAAAAAGGGTAATATAATTTCAATTATATTTCTTAAAATATGATCTCAAGAAAAATCAAGTTTTTCCTATTAAGAGAAAAAGGCAAGTATATTGTACTAGACTTAACCACTTATAAGTTCGTTTCGTTATGATAAACGAATTGATTTTTACTTCTAAAATTTCTCGTAAATCCTTAAATAAAAATATGTTATTATGATAAATGAATTCTCCTAAATTTCTATTGAAGATAAAAGTATCCTTTCTTTTCTAACGTAAAGATACAAAGTAGTAAAATTTCATTTCTTTATCAAAAGATTGTTTTTGTCGTATTTTATCTAGGAAATTCCGATTTGAGTGATTCCAAAGCCAAAAGTGTTTAACTTTGAAAATACTAATTAAGTATAGTAAAATTAAAAATTAATTCTGCCGAGAAAACAGCCTCTAGATGAAAATTACCAAATGTCAAATTTCGTTGTTCCAACGTTCACAAAAATACGTTTTAAGGACAAATCGCGCGTCAAAATTCTTCCAACCAATTTTTCTTCTTTGGGTATTTTTCTTATGCTCAAAATTCACTTCTTATACCACCAAATACTTCTCCAAAACAGTTTTACTAAATTCTTCCATTTTCCCCTAAAAATACATTTTCTAACATTTCATTCGTGCCTAAACTCGAGTCCCTTTTAATTCTTTTAGTATTTACCTCATTCATAACATTTTCATGATCATAAATATTTCTCAAATATATAATTATACATCAACACCAATAATCCCAAATTTTCTTCAAGAAATACTTTCTAAAACTCTTGTAAATCACTTTCTTAAAGTCATAAACATATTATTTAATTAATACAACTAAAAGTCATTTGTGATTATTTTTGTAAAAGTTCCAGAACTGAAGTTTTATGATAAATTTATTTTTATCATATAATTTTCAAAGATTAAGTCATGCTACAAAATTTCAACCACAAAAATCATTTTTTTAAAGCTTATATGTTAGGATCTAAAATTTTTTAAGTTGTTTAACTAACCATTAAAAATTTCCAGCAGCAACAAGAATCCATTATTAGATATAAAACTCATTTTAAGAGATTTTATATTTGCTAAAATATCACTAACACCACAAGCCACCAATTAAGCCAAGCAACACAAAATTTAACAAGTTATCACATGCATAAAGTTACAACCAACCAAAAATCTGCAGCAATAAAATTCACAAGTTAGTAACTTATCATTAAAATTGCAAAACTCAAAGAATTAATTAAACTATGATGCAGCCATGATATCTCTTTAAACATCCATACTTTTCACAAAGATTTTTCAAGATCTAAACCATACAAACTAAGATCTTCAAGGAGACATCAAAAGTATAAGTGTTAAGGGACACTTATACTTCACCACGCATATATTATTTCATGGATTTAAACAACCAAAGTACTCCTCCCTTACCACCAAAATTCATCCTCCAAGAAAGGTGGCAACGACTCCAAAATTTGCTTCTAGACCACCATGGATTGCTTCATCAAATAAGAAAGAAATGGATGCTAGAAGGATGGTGGTTCACGTGAATTTGGTGATGACTAAGAGAAGGAAAAAGATTTGCTATTTTAAGAAGGTTTAAGAAGGAGATATGGTCATGGAAAGGAAGTAACTTGAATTTTGGAAGCTATGTAGGGTGGTATGGTGATTTAGGATGGATGATGATGGTTGGATAGTGGTGTTTAGATGGAAAAAGACATGAGAAAATGAAGAACAAAGTTGCTGAAATTTTGCCAAGTTGGAAGAAGAAAGAAGAACAAAGCAAGAGAAAAATGAAAAGGACAATTTGCATGTGGTGCCTTGCTTCCCCTAGTAGTCACACAGCCATGCATGTGGAATGAGAGGTGTCAAGAGTGTCCCATGCAAATGCTAGGTGTCCATTGCAGCTGGTGGTGAAGTGGTAAAGAGTTTTGCATGGCTAGGACAACTGGCCAAGTGATGGAGTGAGTTGATTGGTTAATTGTACATGCAAGCTGAGGTGTCAAGTGCAGGGACAACAGCTTGATCGTGGGTTTAAGGCGTCTTATGGGCTGAATTTGAAATGGGCTGAACTCAAACGTTATAGAACTTTTGTTCTCTTTAATTTGATATAAAACACAAAAAAATACATTAAGAAATGAGAAAGTTATGACCCAAATACAAAAGGGGTGCAGGGCTGTGATGGGATTTTTATCCCTTGCATAAATTATTTTGTCTGGGCCAAATTGGTAAGGATTTGGGCTTTGTGTTATTCATCAAAGTTGTGTAGAATTGAGTTAAGAAAAATTTGGTGAAGTCCTCATTCAATTTCATGGTCATATGAGAAAGATATGTGGAAAATACAGCACCTAGTGCAAGCAGCTGCTGGAAAAACATGAATTGGTGTAGTGTTTTAATTTGTGGGATTTATGGGATGCTAATTGGCCTTTGTGGTCAACATAAATGTTGTAGATAAATTTGATACAAAGATTTTGGGACAAGAAGGACTCGAATCCAATATCAGAGAAAAAAGTACGCCCAAAATACGTATAGATGCACATTTTGGCTTACCCAAGTAACTTAAAATTAACGTTTTTAGGCTTGGTTGGTTAGAAATGGGTATTGGGCTGTTCATAAAAGTTGTTAGGAATGACATGAGGGACCTTTTGAAATAAAAATAATTGACTCAAGTTCATGGATAATTTCTAGGTCAAAATCGGGGAGTTACAAAATTTTACTAACTTAAAATAAATACTTAGATATTTATATTAAATCACCTAATGTTTTATTTTATAAATCTTTGTTATTACAAATGTTATTAGACACATTATTATTGTTATCCTAATTATCTTAATTATTCATAAAATTGAAACCAGAATCTCTACCTCATACTCACAAAATTTCTTTAAAACAAACATATAAGCAAGGCGGCCATAGCTCAATCATTAATACACATAAAATTATCACGGAATACAAAAAACTGGTCTCAAGGACCTAACACAAAAATGAGGGCTGTTACACTCTCTCCTCCTTTTAGAAATTTCATCCCGAAATTTCACCTAGTGCTAGCAAACAAATGAGGACAAAGAGTTTGCATCTTTTCCACAAGCTCCCACGTAGCATCTCCTTCGTCAGACTGACTCCAGATGACCTTTACTAAAGATACATCCTTCCCTCTCAATTTCTTCAGACGACTATCTAAAATCTTTACTGGTAGTGCCTTATAGGTAAGGTTTTCTTTAAGATCAAGCTGATCAAGTTTTAGGATATGATCAGAATATGGTACATATTTTTAAAGTTGAGAGACACGAAAGACATAATGAAGATTGGACAATTCAGGAGGTAGGGCGATACGATAAGCACTCGGCCCAATTCTTTCAAGAATTTAATATGGTCCTACATACTTGGGGCTTGACTTCTTCATCTTCAAAGCTCTTCATACTCCTATTACAGGAGTAACTCGTAGAAAAACATGATCTCTTTCCTCAAACTTGAGGGGTTTTTGACGCTTGTCATAGTAGCTCTTTTGACGATCTTGAGAAGTTTTCATCGCTGCTTGAATTTCCTTAACTTGCTCTGTGGTCTTCTAGATGACCTCTGGTCCAATCACAGCCTTCTCTCCTGTCTCGAACAAACATAAGGGCGTGCAATGTGACATCCTACGTCAATTTTACATTTATCTACATCCGTTTAATTATTTTTCACAATAAATTTTTCGCGTTTACTGATAGTTAATTAGATCCTAATGTAAAACCACATTTATTTTTCTTAAGCACACTCAAAATAATAACTGATAGGAAATAAATCAAATGATAAAATGGAATTATTCAGCATAAGTGGAAGAGGAAAACAAAGTTAAGGGTCACTCGCTTGAGCGAGACCCTGATTCGCTTAAGCGAAACTAGAGAAGGTCGCTTAGGCGAGTTCTGACTCGCTTGAGCGAATTCTACATTTTAAACATGAGTGGATTACGAGACCTGTAAGGGAAACTCGCTAACAGTTCATACTCTTACTCGGAAATGGTCCTCTTGGTCGTATCCTACTCGGGAACATCTTAACCTTCCTTCACTCAGAAGGCGGTTCTCTCAGTCATGCCTCACTCGGAAACATCCTAACCCTCAGTTCTCTCGGTCATGTCTCACTCAGAAACATTCTAACCCACTCAGAAGTGGATCTCTCGGTCACGCCTCACTCAGAAACATCCTAACCTTCACTCAGAAGAGGTTCTCTCGGGTGTACCTCACTCGGAAACATCCTAACCTTCCTACACTCGGAAGAGGTTCTCTCGGGCATACCTCACTCAAAAACATCCTAACCTTCCCTCACTCAGAAGAGGTTCTCTCAGTCATGCCTCACTCGAAAATATTCTAACCTTCACTCAGCAGTGGATCTTTCAGTCATACCTCACTCGGAAACATTCTGACCTTCCTTCACTCGGAAGAGGTTCTCTCGGTCATGACTCACAATTATCTACAAAACCTGCCCATAGCAATTTATCATTCACATCTACTATTAGCTCTGTGCCAATATATATATCAAACTTATAAAAATCAACACCGACCACATTAACATCATTACCATACCACTTCAGCAACATGAATTCATGTCCATATTAATCAACATATCGATTCTAGATTAGTTTAACACACAAGCAACATGTTATGGCATCACATACACAAAAACTCATTATACATTACACACAGAATTCATTTCATAACTCCTCGATTCCTTGGCATCAATCTTCCGCTTGGCGCACCTCTAGGGCTCCGACCTCTTCCCTGTCACTGGTTACTAAATTGAAAGAAAGCCACAGCAAGGGTGAGTGTTTGGCATCATAATTAATCTAGAACGAAAATTAAATAACAAAATACGTGTATATAAACTCCTCCCGACTGCTTTATCCATAAATTGCAAATCACACTTAGCAAATATAACAAATCACACTCGGCAAATATAACAAATCACACTCGGTAAATATAGCAAATCACACTCGGCGAATATAGTAAGTCACACTCGGCAAATATAATTAGGTACATACACCATCACACAATACTAATAATTCATCAATTATCACCACTGACTCTCATACAAAATCAACGCCTAGTATCCAGATACTAAAGGATCGGCCTTCAACTGGGGGTCCTACTTGACACCCCGTGAACCCTGCTTGGTTCACTGAGTCTTGCTTGACTCTCCACCTCAACCACTGGGTCCTACTTGACCACTGGGTAGCTCAACTGGGCACAAAAACCACAGGAGCCAAAAACGAGGGGCTATACATACCGTCGGCCATCCCACACCACATAATCATACATATATAATTCATATTTCTCATATCATATCACAAGTGGCCATCAACAACAGCACATACTCATCAAATGGGCGACCTACTTGTCAAGTCCGCCATCACATTACCACTAGGCGACCTACTTGTCAAGCCCGCCATCACATTGCCACTATACACATCGAATCATCACAATGCAAAACACTTTAATCTCATACTCATCATAAACCATACACAATTCATATTCATACATATATACACATGCAACTACCATCCAATTTTTCTTACCATGTTCATAATCGGTTCAACGACTCAGACCCAAAATATGTACCTATTCTAATAAATTACAACCCGAACACCCCCCTTACCTTGATTCCAAGCTTCAACGATTTGTTCTTGATACCGATTGCTCCTCTAAGTGCTGGGTTCAAGGTTCCACCTCAGAATTCAACACCCACTTTGCTAATTGGTCCTCCAACGTCTGTTTCTCTACCTACAGAGGTCGAAACGCAAAACCCATCAACGTTATACCACCCTCATTGCTCTAAAGACCATTTTTAGACTCCCATGCACTGAAGGAGTAGGAAACAAAAGTCCCATCCACCATGCATAGCCATCGGCTAGAGAGAGAGAGTGAAGGGAGAGAGAGATAACTCAATTTAAAGGGTCCATTGAACTCACCTTGAAGCCACGATCTCAAAAATGGGGTTATTTTGAAGTTTTAACGCGGAATAGGCCTTCCCTTGGAGCATGCAGCTCTTGGCAGTGAGAGGAGAAGAGAAAGAAGAAGAAGAAGAAGAAGAAGGAGTCGTGTGAAATGAATGAGGAAGGAGAAGGAATCTTTATTATTTAAGACTCAGGGGAAAAACTGTCTTTTCCCTATTTCTTTTATAATTTCTTTGGAAGTTTTAATTAAACTTTTACCTCCTTCTAATTTATCTCATTTAACCTTTTTGTAATTAATCAATCAATAAATTTATTTATTTCCACACTAGTTAATTATTTATAGTTGCCTAATAATTCATAAAAATATCAAATAAATCTCTAAAACAATTATTAATATTTTTCGCTCATCATAATTTTACTAAAAGATCAGGGATGTTACATGCAACACTTTTGTCCATATTGAGCTTCATACGGTGCCATCCTGATGCTAGTGTGATAACTGTTGTTGTAGGTAAATTCCACTAGCGGTAGATATTCTTGCCAACTTCCGCCATGCTCGAGCATACACATTCTTAGAAGATCCTCAAGAGTCCTAATGGTTCATTCAGACTGACCATCTGTCTGAGGGTGATATACTTAACTTAGCTTCAATCGAGTTCCCAACGCTTGTTGCAAGCTTTCCCAGAATCGTGAAGTAAAACGAGGATCTCGATTAGATACAATGGCCGACGGCACTCCATGTAGTCCAACTATCTCTCTAACATAGATCTGCGTGAGCTTCTCCAAAGAATACTGCATGTTAACTAGAATAAAGTGCACTGACTTCATAAGTCGATCCACGACTACCCAAATAGCATAACATCCGACTGGAGTTCTTGGAAATCCAGACACAAAATCTATGGCTATCTCGTCCCACTTCCATTCAGGAATTTCCAATGGTTGAAGAGTCCCATACGGTTGTTGCTGCTCTACCTTTCTCTTTTAACTTGTCAAGCATTTACTGACATATTCAGTGATGTCCCTCTTCATTCCTTAATACCAGAACACCTTCTTTAGGTCCTGGTACATCTTTGTCGCTCCAGGGTGCACACTATACTTGCTTTTATGAGCCTCTTCAAGGATGGACCTTCTCAGATTAGTGTTCTTAGGTACGCATAACCTTTTATGATACCTAATTACTCCCTGCTTATCTCTCATACATTCTCTAGGATTTTCTTTCCCGAGTTGCTTCAGTAAAGTCTCATCAGTCAACTGGGCTTCCTTAACTTGATCCAAAAACTCATTGGAGACTTTCAACATTCCAACCATCAGACTTTCCGCTCTAGGTGATATAGCGAGATTCAAATCACGGAACTGTTCCACTAGCTCAAGCTCCTTAGCCATCATGTATGATAAATGCAATGCTTTCCTACTGAGTGCATCGGCTACTACATTTGCCTTTCCCGGATGATAGCAAAGCTCAAAGTCATAATCTTTAATAAACTTCATCCATCGTCGTTGCCTCATGTTCAACTCCTTCTGATTGAAGAGATATTTCAGACTCTTATGGTCGTTGAAAACCTTAAACTTAGTCCCATACAGATAGTGCCTCCAAATTTTCAAGGCGAAAACAACTACGGCTAACTCCAAATCGTGCGTCGAATAATTTAATTCATGGGGTCTCAACTGATGAGACGCGTATGCCACCACTTTTCTTTCTTGCATCAGCACACATCCCAATCCTTACCCTAATGCATCACAATACACTTCATACCATTTAGCAAGATCGGGCAAAATCAGAACTGGCGCGCTATTCAGCTTCTTTCTAAGATCCAGGAAACTACTTTCACACTTGTCGCTCCATACAAAAGGCTGATCCTTACGAGTCAACTTAGTCAAAGGGGAAGTTATACGAGAAAAGTTCTTGATAAACCTGTGATAATAGCTGGCGAGACACAAGAAACTACAGATTTCTGGCTCTTCGACCTTTCCCACTGTAACACTGCCTCAATCTTGGTGGGATCTACTACGATACCCTCTGTTGAAATAACATGACCCAGGAACTGTACCTCTCTCAACCAGAACACACACTTAGATAACTTCGCGTATACCTTCCCTACACGTAACGTATTCGGAACAGTTCTAAGGTTCTCTTCATGCTCTTCATTACTCTTGGAGTACACCAAAATATCGTCGATGAACATGACTATGAATTTATCAAGGTATGGGTGGAAGATATGGTTCATATAATCCATGAAAACAGTGGGTGCATTTGTGACTCCAAAAGGCATCACAAGATACTTGTAATGACCATAGTGAGTCTGAAATGCCGCCTTAGGAACGTCTTCCTTCTTTACTCGAATCTGATGGTAGCCTGACCTCAAATCAATCTTGGAGAAAATGACTGCTCCTTGCAGCCGATCCATCAAATCATCAATGTGTGAAAGGGGATATCGATTTTTGATGGTAACCTTATTCAGCTGACGGTAGTCCATACACTGACGCATACTGCCATTCTTCTTCTTTACTAACAACACTGGAGCTCCTCATGGTGAAACACTGGGTTGAATCATTCCTTTCTCCAGAAGTTCTTCAATTTGCTTCTTAAGTTCCTCCAATTCCTTTGGCGACATTCTGTACGGAGCAATGGATATTGGCCCAGTACCAGGTAGAATATCGATGTTGAACTCGATTTCTCTTTCTGGCGGTATCCCAGGTATATCTTCTAGAAAAACTTCAGGGAATTCTTGAACAACTAGAAGCTGATCAGGCTCTAACTTCTTCTCACACTTGGTACTAGCAATGACCATAAACACTCGCGCTCCTGATTGGAATGGACTTACCTCCTGAGTAACAACAACAAACTTAGACTTCCCGAGCTGAGATGGCTCAGGTGTCGTGACTCCATAAGATATAGACTTACTATGGCAATCAATTAGAACGTGATTGGCAGTAAGCCAATCCATTCCCAGAACAATATCCAGATTAATCAAGGGCAAATAGATCAGGTCCACCCGATAGGACCTTCCATCAATAGTGATGTGTGGCTCTAGAATCATATAACACATTTAGAAGCACTTCACCTATAAAGCATGTACCTTGCACCAGGTTATTTTCTTGTGCAACCTCTGCTCTATTCATGGTGAAGACTCTAGCATTGCCTCCACCCCTGCACGCTACAACATTCTTTGGTCCTTGTAGAGCATTAACACCGCCTTGACAGTTCAGATTTGCCACTCTGGGATTATTAACTGATGCACTAGCAGCTGGTCCTCCATTCCCGCGGCCTGCAGGACGTCCTATCTGACCTTTAACTTCGCTCTTCGGGAAATTCAGGTTTTTCTTGAGATAGACGATACTCTTGTATCGAGTCTTCCCATAACTATAGCAAGTTAAGTTTCTCTTTTGGCAGTCCTTTAAGAGATGAAGTCTTCCACACTCAAAGCACCACATAGGTGGTCTGCCACTTTGGGTCTTGGTGAATCCACTAGGTCTACTGAAATTTGGTCGGGGATAGGGTTAGCCATATCAGAAGTCTTTCTGGGGTCGTTTGTCAACGGCACATCACTCCGACCCATAACTAGAAGTCCTTTTTCATTTCTATGCTGACGTATGCTCATAAATACGACACCTATCCACCAGAGTAGTAAACTGAGTGATTTACTAACAATAGATCACCTGGAGGATGTCCTGACGTAGCCCTCTTTCAAACTTGGTGCATCGAGAAGCCTTACTCATCTGGGTGTAGTAAGGACAGCAGCTAGCCAACTCGTAAAATTTCACTGCATACTCTCTGAACGAAAATGAATCCTTGCCTCAGATTGAAGAATTTTTGTTCTTTCTACCTCCTAATGTCTTCAGGAAAATACTTAGCCAGGAACTCGGTCTTAAATTTTTCCTATGTAATCTCAGCTCCATCAGCAGTTATCCTTACCCTCGTATGAGTCCACCAGTGCTCAACTTCTCCAACTAGCATAAAGGTAGCATAGATTACTCTGTCATTATCCCCACATCGCATAGCTGTAAAGATCTTCTCCATCTGCTCAATCCATAGTTAAGCTCCCTCAGGGTCAAAACCTCCCTTGAATTGCATAGGGTGTTTTTTTTGGAAGTTGACAAGTCCTTAGTGTGTTTGAATGTGGTAACAGGTACAAGGATTTTGATAATGACAAAACACTCTTGAAGAAAGTCTTGCAAAAACAAAGAAGACATAAAACAGTGCGAAGCTAATCGATTAGGAAGCCCAGTCTAATCGATTAGAGTGATTCTGTCTTTGGAACAATTGCAACAGGCATAAGCTAATCGATTACAGCAATTGAAATAATCGATTACAGAGCTACTGGAATCAAGCTAATCAATTACATGAATGGCTCAATCGATTACTAAAACTAAAAATGGATTTAAAAGCATCAGGTATAACAGCTAATCGATTAAGAGAATTCTGACAATCGATTAGAAGCCTACTGGAATCAAGCTAATCGATTACTATGACTATATAATCGATTACGAAGCTACGAAGCCAAATTAAATGCATCAAGCATCTCTGCTAATCGACTACAAGGCAAAAGGAAATCGATTATTAAGCTTCTGACTTGAAGATAATCGATTAGGCAAGTGAAGCTAATCGATTATCAAGCTATCATTTGCTTATCCACTCTATTAAAAGAGTCATTTCCTTGTAAACACTTCAACAAACACAAAAGATTTTCACTCTAGGTTGAGTGGTCACAAAGGTTGGGGTTCAACCTTTGGGTATTGAGAGTTTGAGAGATTGGGTGGGTTGCCCTTGTGCTAGTGAGGATTGAGTTCTTGAGTGTAGGACACTAGGAAGCTGCAATTGCTCATAGCTTGTATCTCTAAACTTCAATAGTGGAAATCCTCTAAGTGGGTTGCTTAGAGGCGAGACATACACCGGTGTTGGTGGAACTCGTGATATCAGTTTGCAAGCTCCTCTCCATTACTCTTTTACTTTCATATACTGCAATTGGTTGATTTGTGTTGATTGATTGAGAATTGCATACTTGAGCTTGTCTAATTAGATACATTTCAAATACTGCCCACCAAGTGTTTGTTAAATTGCTTCAGCTATATTTATCCTTGTTGTGCATTGCATACTACCTTTAACTTGATTTAACTTGCATTTTCTTGTAAACTTGGATATAAAAATCAAGTTCAAAGGCATTCCAATTCAAAGTTTTTAAAACTCAATTCACCCCCCCTCTTGAGTATTGAGGCCACTTGAACAACACTTAGTCATACCTCGATGGAACTTGGGGATCATTCACCCCCTGACGTTCCAGAGCTGCTACCATCCTATCCAGGAGAGTGTTCAATGTCACGTTGTTTCAGTATACCATGACGACTGAGAGAAAAGCAAAGCTCAACAGAAATTCAACGAGTCTTCCCTTATCAAAAACCTCCACACATACAATTAAGCAATCAAATCCTACTAAGCGAGTATCAACACCTCGCGAATAACTCTTTTGAGTATGAGGGAACCTTAGCAGTCCACACCCCAAGCTTAAAGAATTGACCATGCTCTGATACCACCAATGTGACACCCTCGATTAACTAGGACAAATTCTCACTCTAGAATGTCCTATTTAATTAAAAAGTCACTAAAAATAGGAGTATTTTTTTAATCGATGATCATCAGTACATGATTTTAAAATAAATATATTACATAGATCGATCCTTTTAACATGAGAGTATTTAAAAGAGTACGAAGCTCACCGGCTGCTGACAACTACTGCAAAATAATGACATAATAGAAATGTCGAGTCTACAACGATCTCGACACAAACAGAAGATATACACAGTCGTCGCTTCCAATCTGGTGTCCTCTATTGCAGGTATTCCAAGTCCTGCCCACACTAACCTTGTCCTTCTACTAATGATCACAAAAAAGAAAAATAGCACACAATAACAAAAAGGGGTGAGTACAAAGCTCTTAACCCATAAATTATACATACAAGGGTGGCTTAATGTTTTAAACTATAGAAAATTATACACAGCATATCTTAGATTAGACATATAAAACATAACATACACAAATGTCAACAATAATCAGAGGGTTAGTCATATAATAATGGCATGCTATACATGAGTTAGATTCAATTACTGTAACTCATAATTTATTACCAATATGCAATGGGGCCCAACTTCCACTGATCAATCTTATATACCCATAATCATGTGCATAATCTGCCACCCTTATCTCCCCTGCCCAACTAGAGCGACCGAAGCTTTCCTCGTTCTGGTTTTCACAAATGGGTAGGGACACACAGTCCTAATCATCAAATGACCAACAACACATATTACACATCACTACAAAATGGGCATTCCACGGTCATAGAAAATCTTGCCTCTCGTCGAAGTACACCAGAGTTTGCTACGGGCTGTCTGGCGATGGGCGTGAATCCGATGCCACTTGAAATTCTCGCCTCCGATTATACTCCCTAGACTGCCCCCGGGTATCGAGGCACGGCAGATTCTTCAGTGTACCCATCACTGTATGCTTTAGGGGATTATTCCAATATCCTTCCTCAACTTCGAATGCAAAATGCCATGCATTGTATTAATTACTAGGGTGCCCGAGTTCTAGACGAAACCTAACTTACATAACATATTTGTCCTTAAAGCATGTGAAGTATCTAAGCCATAAAACTTCTCGTTTATAGAGGCTAAGTCTCAAAGATTCAATACTACCAAAAATTCATTTCATTAGAAATATTAAGATTGCTTTCTGAACGAATTTTATAAGAAAATTCTTTAGTATAAAATATTTAATTTATTGGTAAGATATAATAGAATATCTAAGTAAAAAGGGGTAATATAATTTCAATTATATTTCTTAAAATATGATGTTAATAAAAATCAAGTTTTTCCCATTAAGAGAAAAAGGCAAATATATTGTACTAGACTTAACCCCTTATAAGTTCGTTTTGTTGTATTTACTTATGATAAACGAATTGATTTTTACTTCTAAAATTTCTCATAAATCCTTAGATAAAAATATGTTATTATGATAAATGAATTCTCCTAAATTTCTATTGAAGACAAAAGAATCCTTTCTTTTCTAACGTAAAGATACAAAGTAGTAAAATTCTGTTTCTTTATCAAAACATTATTTTCGTCATATTTTATCTAGGAAATTCCGATTTGAGTGATTCCAAAGCCAAAAGTGTTTAACTTTGAAAATACTAATTAAGTATAGTAAAATTAAAAATTAATTCTGCCCAGAAAATAGCCTCTAGATGAAAATTAGCAAATGCCGAATTTCATTGTTCCAACGTTCGCAAAAATACGTTTTAAGGACAAATCACGCGTGAAAATTCTTCCAACCAATTTTTCTTCTTTGTA
Organism: Clitoria ternatea; assembly: GCA_037962975.1. NCBI lineage: Eukaryota > Viridiplantae > Streptophyta > Magnoliopsida > Fabales > Fabaceae > Clitoria > Clitoria ternatea. Next base: position 150,458,222 of record CM075671.1, read on the forward strand.
TATTTTTCTTATCCTCAAAATTCACTTATTATACCACCAAATACTTCTTCAAAATAGTTTTACTAAATTCTTCCATTTTCCTCCAAAAATACGTTTTATACCGTTTCTAACGTTTCGTTCGCGCCTAAACTCGGGTCCCTTTTAATTCTCTTAGTATTTACCTCATTCATAACATTTTCATGATCATAAATATTTCTCAAATATATAATTATACAGCAGCACCAATAATCCCAAATTTTCATCAAGAAATACTTTCTAAAACTCTTGTAAATCACTTTCTTAAAGTTATAAACATATTATTTAATTTATACAACTAAAAGTCATTTGTGATTATTTTTATAAAAATTCCAGAATTGAAGTTTTATGTTAAAATTTATTTTTATCACATAATTTTCAAAGATTAAGTCATGCTATAAAATTTCAACCACAAAAATCACTTTTTTAAAGTTTATATGTTAGGATCAAAAAATTTTAAGTTGTTTAACTAACCATTAAAAATTTTCGGCAACAAAAAGAATCCATTATTAGATATAAAACTCATTTTAAGAGATTTTATATTTGCTAAAAATATCACTAACACCACAAGCCACCAATTAAGCCAAGCAATACAAAATTTAACAAGTTATCACATGTATAAAGTTACAACCAACCAAAAATCTACAGCAATAAAATTCACAAGTTAGTAACTTATCATTAAAATTGCAAAACTCAAAGAATTAATTAAACTATGGTGCAGCCATGATATCTCTTTAAAGATCCATACTTTTCACAAAGATTTTTCAAGATCTAAACCATACAAACTAAGATCTTCAAGGAGACATCAAAGTATAAGTGTTAAGGGACACTTAAACTTCACCATGCATATATTATTTCATGGATTTAAACAAGCAAAGTACTCCCCCCTTACCACCAAAATTCGTCCTCCAAGAAAGGTGGCAAGGACTCCAAAATTTGCTTCTAGACCACCATGGATTGCTTCATCAAATGAGAAAGAAATGGATGCTAGAAGGATGGTGGTTCACGTGAATTTGGTGATGAATAAGAGAAGGAAAATAGCTTGCTGTTTTAAGAAGGTTCAAGAAGGAGATATGGTCATGAAAAGGAAGTAACTTGAATTTTAGAAGCTATGTAGGGTGGTATGGTTATTTAGGATGGATGATGATGGGTGGATGATGGTGTTTAGATGGAAAAAGACATGAGAAAATGAAGAACAAAGTTGCTAGAATTTTGCTAAGTTGGAAGAAGAAAGAAGAACAAAGCAAGAGAAAAATGAAAAGGAAAATTTGTATGTGGTGCCTTGCTTCCCCTAGGAGTCACATGACCATGCATGTGGAATGGGAGGTGTCAAGAGTGTCCCATGCAAATGCTAGGTGTCTATTACAGCTAGTGGTGAAGTGGCGAAGAGTTTGGCATGGCTAGGACAAGTGGCCAAGTGATGGAGTGACTTGATTGATTCATGGTGCATGTAAGCTGAGGTGTCAAGTGCAGGGACAACAGCTTGATCATGGGTTTAAGGCGTCTTATGGGCTGAATTTGGAAATGGGCTGAACTCAAACGTTATAGAACTTTTGTTCTCTTTAATTTGATATAAAACACAAAAAAATACATTAAGAAATGATAAAGTTATGACCCAAATACAAAAGGGGTGGAGGGCTCTGACGGGATTTTTGTCCCTTGCATAGATTATTTTTTTGGGCCAAATTGGTAAAGATTTAGGCTTTGTGTTAATCATCAAAATTATGAAGAATTAAGTTAAGAAAAATTTAGTGAAGGCCTCATTCAATTTCATGGTCATATGAGAAAGATATGTGGAAAATACTACACCTAGTGCAAGCTGTTACTGGAAAAACATGAATTGGTGTAGTGTTTTAATTTCTGAGATTTATGGGATGCGAATTGGCCTTTGTGGTCAACATAAAATTTGTAGATAAATTCAATATGGAGACTTTGGGACAAGAAAAACTCAAATCCAATATTGGGAGAAGAAATTACGCCCAAACTACGTACAGATGCGTATTTTGGCTTACCCGTGTAACTTAAAATTAACGTTTTTAGGCTTGGTTGGCTAGAAATGGGTATTGGGCTCTTTATAAAAGTTGTTAGGAATGACATGAGGGATATTTTGGAATAAAAATAATTGACTAAAGTCTCATGGATAATTTCTGGGTCAAAACTGAGGAGTTAAATTAAAATAAATACTTAGATATTTATATTAAATCACCTAATGTTTTATTTTATAAATCTTTGTTATTACAAATGTTATTAAACACATTATTATTTATATCCTAAATATCTCAATTATTCATAAAATTGAAACCAGAATCTCTGCCTCATACTCACAAAATCTCTTTAAAACAGACATATAAGCAAGTCGGCCGTAGCCCAATCATTAATACGCATAAAATTATCATGGAATACAAAAAACTGGTCTCAAGGACCTAACACAAAAACGAGGGCTGTTACATCACCCACTACCACCGTCCTCTATTTTCACCTTACGTCACCTATTAAGTTTGTATTTTTTAAGTTAAAGTAATATAACTGATAAATAATAAGACATCAAGATTCTATAAATCAACCATATTTCTTCAAAAATCCATAATTGATAAGCACTTGAAATTAGAACACATTTTTAACACCATAGAAGTCCTAGAGATTCAAACCTAGTTTCAACACCCACAAAGGCCCTAAAGAAAAAATATTAATTTCATGATTTAAACAATTCTTGTATGAGTTAAGTCCCATTGCCTATCCCATATAACGATAGGAGTCCAATATATATTTTTTCTTCTAATTGGAAATAAAGACCATTGAATTACAATGATAATGTTTGTTTAAGTAAGCAACTTTCACTATCTCCCTTTTCTCTCTTCTATTTCTTACTTCCCATGCCACCAAGCATAAAATAGAAAGGGAAAGAGAAATAGTTTGACATATCATTGTTGTAAAGTTTCATTAGTGCTTGTCACTTCTTCAACACAATAAAATCCTATGCTTCTTTTGAATTCAAGATCGTCATCTTTATTATTTAATACATTTTAATACAAGGTTCTTTCTTAGTGCTAGCGATTTTAGTTCTAGAAAGGTAGAGATAGTGCATGAAGTTAAGGTTGAAGTTTAAAGTTATTTGGGGATGAGGGTGAGTTGAGGTTGAATGAAGAGTGATGAGTCCCTAAAAGACTCATATTGAACCATAGTTTAAAGTTAATTTAACAACCTTTTTAGTGATTTTATAATTTTTTGATTAATTAATTTGTGTTATCCATAATTATTTTGACCTAACATTATTCCCTGTAACAATCATAATGACCTATTATCTCATTTAATCATTAATTTAATTATTTTTGAGTTTTAGGAAAAAGAATTATAAAAATAAAAATAGGAGATTAAAGCCATGTTAAGCAAGCTATCCCAAATCACTAGTGCAAAAATTGGATATAACAACGGGATATTATTCACGGGTAGAAGAGGATCAGTGATAAAAACATGCGCGGTGGCATTTTTGAAATTATAAGGTGAATGTTTTAATCAGAGAAAACTATATATCCACGGTTAACATCATAACCGTGAACGTACCCATCAATATATATTCACGGTTGAGGAGTCAACCGTGGATATATAGTACCTGAAATATATATCGACGGTTATGTTCACAACCGTGAATATATATTGATTAATCAATGCAACCAGTCATCTAGCAAAGATCCTAAGGCCATGTTGGTGTTGTAATTGTTACTTAAGTGGCCTTAATACTCAAGAGGGGGTGAATTGAGTTTTCAAAATTTTCACAAGAAATGTCTTTGAATAAGTTTGGTTTTCAAAAAAAATTGATGGAATGTATATAAATCAAACAAAATTTTAATACTTAGCTAAAATATACACAATAACAAGAACAAACTAATTCAATCTACGCAATTTAATAGACAATTATAACTTCTTGATATCTTCCACTAAAAGCTTAACCCTTCCACTTAAAGGATGTTTCTCACCCTTTTCATAATCACTCTTTTCAACCACCCAAAGGTTAAAACCTAACCTTTGTAACAAGTTTGAGACAAAGATTACAACTTCTCCAAGGATAACCTTCTCTTAATTTCAAACTTACAAGAATGAATCAACAGATTCTAAAGTCTCTCAAAGAGTAAATGATACAACTTGAAGCTTAGAAAAACTCCAAGAATAAGGAAAAATAAGCTGAAGGGTGATTTTAAAAAAATATCAATTAATGAGTTTCAATCCTTAGATCTCTTTGAATTTATGTAAAAACGTGTATGTATAGAGATATGGGTTTGATTTACCTATTTATAGTTGTTGGGGTTCGAAGATATGAGCATTAAATACTTGTTGCAAAAGTTCAACCATGTCGTTAGGCTATTTCTACATGCAATAATCGATTATCCAAAAGGTGGTAATTGATTATTTCATTGTAGGAATCAATCATCAGAAACTTGGTTATTGATTATTTCATCTCTAGCTTCCAAAAACATTTTGCCCTTTCGGTAATCGATTAGCCAGAACACAGTAATCAATTATTGCCTTGAAATTTAGATTTTTAACATTAAGAACCTTTTTTTAGGTATTTGAAAATACTTGTAATGTATAAAAACATTTCGGCAAGTTTGAAAAAGTTTTAGAGCTCATGGATCAATTTCTAAGATGTTTCTTTAACAATAATACTAAACTTAACACTATATGACACTTGAAGCTTGTGAAGTCTATATTTCTTAGTGTTAAGCTCTTTAGTATGAACTTGTTCAACATTTCCAATTTCATATGTTTGCTTGTGTCATATTTGACATCATCAAAACCTCTTTACACAACATCTAAATACATTCTCCTTATTTTTGATAATGATAACACATCTTATGGAGGTGGTTTAGTGCAAACATATTTATAACATAAATATCTCATTTTAAACTGTAAGTGCATTTCAACCAAGTTCAATTAAAAACAATACCACTTGAAAATCACTTGTTAAGAGAAGAACTTGTTGAAAATCCTTTATTTTGAGATACCACTAATTTTATGAAAATAACTAGTTTGATATGATGTTCCTCTAACTAGTTTTAAGGGAATATCATTTTAAAGGTAAATTATTTATAAAATGATACCTCTTGTTTAATTAAGGAAATAGAGTAAAATACATTTTGCTCCCCTTTAATTTTAGAATTCAAGCTTGACTAGTTTGAAAGCATGTTTTCAGTGAAAACTTATCATACTAGTCGATACGCATAGAAAGCATGTATGATATCGCTTATGATGTTACTGGATTAAAGTGATACCACTTATTGATAAGGGATAAAAGACCATCTTAACAAGTTAAAACATGGATACCACTTAATGTTATCTGCCATACAAAAAATTGAGATCATTGATTTATCATGTAAAACATTATAACCATCCATATAACGCATACAAAAATGATACCATTTATTTATCATTAAATCTCATACGACCATATACCCACATACATGATATTTCCCTATACATTCATATGTAATCACATGAATGACATACATGATAATTTTGGTATTAGAGCCCATACATGATATTTTTAGTATTAAAGCACATATAACCACATATACAAGATATTTTCTTCATTTCTTTCCACTTATGAATTATCTAAACGACATAGATTCATATCGTCTATTTTTTGTCCCACTTTGGCATTAGGAAAAGGATTCTACTAATATGCATAATTAGATCAAAATATCAGTATAAGGATTTATCACTAATATCTAAATCAACAATAAAATATAAATCCGGTAAAGATAAGTGTTAGAGTTATAAACCAGCTACGTAGTTAGAAAATCCAATAGAGTTATAATTTATCAATAATAAAACTAACAACTACAAGTAGAAAAATAAATAGCCATTACTAATTATCTACTGGTGATGGAGAATACTAATGGTATGATGACTGAAGAGTGGCAAACTGTTAAGCTAAATAAGAGTACTTTTGACTTAGTTCCCCATAGTGTTGTTGCTCTTGGTCTTGTAAGTGCTGAAGAGATGTATCAATGTTATGAAATCGAGCATTGAACTATGTGTCATCCTGCCAAGATAGTCAAAGATCCTATCAAAAGGATCCATAGTGGGAGCATCAGGGATCTCAGTAGTAGCAACTTTTAATTGGTGACAAGGGGAAATAGGAGCTTCCATCTCTTCTTCCTCATTTTCAAATAGAAGATCACTATGTACTCCATTAGCTTTGATATACCATGTGTTGTTTAAGTTTACCATACCTATTTTCAGCACATGGCGATCACAAATTGAGCTCCTTGTAGTTGTTCATTCTTTAACCTCATTTCTCATATTAACACTAAAGTGTTTAAGCAGCTTAGTAATTAGCACAACGTATAGAAATTTAGACTGTTTACCCTTAAGCATGCAATATTTGATAACAGCTAACCAGTTTGTATCTTTATGTTAATGATGTATGGCCCATATAAGCATCACATCATCATCCTCAACTAAAGCATAGTCTACTCCCATAGCTACCTTAACTAAGCAATAATTCAATAACCTATTATCATAATTAAGTGACCAACATTCTTAGTGTTGTTACCTAACCAATCCATTTTTCGAAAGGATTGGCAAGCTTCAATGTCACTATAATCCCAATCAATTTTTAGAGTGTGTCCATGGAAAATGACATTATTTTGAGGGATCCTTCCAATAGTGTAAAAAACATCATTGGTGATATTCAGTGTGACATTCTTCATGGTCGTCACATGAAAATAGTGAAAAACCTATGCAGAAGCATATATAAGTCCTATGGTAATCAATTACTGGATCAAGGCTAATCGATTAATATTGAGTCTATTATTCAAAGTTGGAAAATTTCCTAGAATAATTAATTATCACATGTTGGTAATTGAGTATGGTAATCGACTATAAGATTCTTAGTAATTGATTATTTTAATTTCAAAAAAATATGGTTCATGGCAAAGTTTTGGTAACCAATTATGCGGCTTCCTATAATTGATTAGCCTATCTTGGGTAATCAATTATCCAGCTAAAAACTTTAAAAACACAATGAAATACCCTTCAAGGCATATTAGCTAAACTTTTGGATTTTTAAGCATGTAAAACCCATTATTCAATACATGATTTCTAAGATGCCTAATTCCCTTTGAATATTGAAAAAGATTTCTTTTGGCAATGGTTTGAGAAAATATCCGCTAATTATTTTGATGTTATCATATGTTCAATCACACAATCTCCTTTAAGCACATGATCACGAATGAAATGATGTCTTATTTCAACATGTTTAGTCCTTGAATGCATTATGTGGTTCTTTGTTATATTGATTCCACTAGTATTTTCATATTTACGAGGAATATGATCCAAATGCACATCAAAGTCTAAAAGTTATTGTTTCATCTACGCACAACAACTTCCAGCTATGACATATTCAGCCTCAGCTATGAATAAGGCTACACTTGCTTGTTTATTCCTATGCTAAGATAAAAGTTAACTTCCACGTAAATGGAAAGTTTCACTAGTGCTTTTATTGATCTTGTATCCCGCAAAGTTCAAATCAGAATATCCAACAAGTATGTAGTTTGCACCCTTAGGATACTATAACCCAACATTTTGTGTGCCAACAAGATATTTCATTATACGTTTAACAACAGTTAAATGTGATTCTTTTGGATATGCTTGAAATCTTGCACACATACATATAACAAACATAATGTCAAGGCGACTAGTAGCAACATAGAGTAATGAACTAATCATACCCCTATACTTTGTTATTTCTACTACTTTACCTCTTTCATCTTTGTTGAGATAGCATAAGGTGCCCATAAGAGTTGATACTTTTTTTTATCCATGTCAAAGTTTTTCAATAATTCCTTGCAATACTTGGTTTGACTGATGAATGTTTTTGCCTTTGTTTGTTTGATTTGTAGCCCAAGGAAGAAAGTAAACTCACTAATTATTGACATTTCAAATTCATTCTGCATTATGCTTGAAAATTCCTTGCACAAATTTTCATTAGAGGCGTCAAATATGATATCATCAATATAAAATTTACCAAAAGTATATCTTTACCTATATGTTTTATAAAGAGAGTAGTATCGACCTTCCCCTTCTCAAAATCATTTTCTAAAAGGAATTTACTCAATCTTTTATACAAAGCTCTTGGAGCTTGTTTCAAACCATATAAAGCTTTCTTGTTTAAACACATGGTTTGGAAGTTTGAAATCATCAAAACCAAGAGGTTGTTCCACATATACTTCCTTTTATGTAAAACCACTAAGAAAGACACTTTTAACATCATTCAGTGTAATTTAAAATTCATGCAACATGCAAAAGCAAGCAATAAACAAATAGCTTCCAATCTAGCTAGAGGTGTATATGTTTCTTCATAATCAATACATTCTTCTTGATCATAACCTTTAGTAATTAATCTAACTTTATTTCTAGTTGTAATCTAGGATTCATGAAGTTTCTTCCTAAATACCCATTTAGTTCCTATTACTTGATGATCATATGGTCTTAGCACTAAATCCCAAACTTGAATTGACTTAGTTCTTCTTGCATTACCAACATCCAATGTGCACAATAATAACACCATCAATGGTTTTTGGTTCAACTTGTGAAACAAAAGCTAAATGGTTACAGGCATTCTTAAAAGTGTTTCAAGTCGTTACCCTTTTTGAGATATCACCTAGTATGTTGTCGATTGGATGATTCTTTGATGTTGCCTATTTATTTAGCAAGCTTGTTAAGGGAACATCTTCTTAAGGCTTGCTTTCCTTCTCTTGTTTGACTTTCATTTCCTTATTTTTATCTTCTAAGGTTGTATTGTGAAGAAAATCTACAAGATCATTAACCCCATCTTTTCTCAATGCTTTTTGGTTAGTCTTATCAAACTTAACATGAATGGATTCCTTAATGACAAGAGTTCATTTGTTAAGGACTCGATAAGCTCTACTAGTTAATGAATAACCAAGGAAAATTGCTTCATCAAACTTCGAATCAAACTTTCCTAAGTTATCCTTTCCATTGCTCAAGACAAAACACTTATATCCAAATATATGAAAATATAAAATATTTAGTTTTTTCCTTTGTAAAGTGCATAAGAGGTTTTCTTTAAAATCAGTCTTATCAAACAACAATTAATAAAATAGCAAGCAATGCTTACTACATCTGCCTAAAAATATTTTGGAATTGAATTTTCATTCAACATAGTTCTTACAAGCTCCTTTAAAGATTGATTTTTCGTTTCAACTACTCCATTTTATTGTAGAGTTCTATGAACTAAAAAATTATTTAATGTCATGTTTTTCAAAAAAAAATCAAAATCTTACTTTTCAAATTCTCCCCTATGATCAGTTCAAATGGATGTTATTTTCAAATTCCTTTCATTTTGGATAACTTTGGCAAGCTTCTTAAATGCATGATATACATCATTCTTATGAGTAATGAACAATGTCCATGTATATATAGAATAATCATCCACAATCACAAGATTATAGTAATTTCCACCAAAGCTTTTAATTCTAGATGGTCCAAAAAGATCGATATGCAAAAGTTGTAAAGGTCTTGAAGTTGAAAAAACATTTTTAGCTTGTGCTTTCCCTTTTGACAAGCATCACAAAATTTATTTTCAAACTTAAGCTTTGGTAATTCAATCACTAAATCTTTTGAAACAAGCTTATTTAAGTGATCAATGTGAATGTGAGCAATTCTTCTTTGTCATAATCATGATTCATCTTCTTTAGTTAGGAAGCATTGTGCATCATTTGAAGATAAACTATCAAGGTTCATCATGTAGATATTATCAACTCTTTGACCAACAAACTTAACTTGCTTATCTTGTTTGTTTTTAATTATGCAGTAACTTGAATAAAATATTATATTATTCTCTTTATCACACAATTGACTTATGCTAAGCAAGTTATGTTTCAATCCATCCACATAAAGGATATTATTAATAAAGGTAGAGGAATTATTACCAACTTTTCCAAAACAAAGGATCTTTCCTTTGGTGTTGTCTCCATAAGTAACATTTCTTTTTCTTTTAAAAGTGAATGATGTAAACTTTGATATGTTTCCCATCATATGTTTGGAACACCAACTATACAAATACCAATATGTGTTACTTGCCTTAAAACAACCTACAAAACACTTTAAGTTAGGGTCTTTAGTACCTTTTTTATCTTGGGTCCTTGAGTGCTAGTTTGTGGAGGCAAAGTTCCATTAAGAATCTATACCTTTCTAACAACTTTTGGTTCTAGCTTTCTAAGATTACATGTAGATGTAGTATGTCCTTTATCTCTATAATAAAAGCATTTTACAAAAGGAGTAGAGAACTTGTTAGGAGGAATAAAGAAGTTTTTGTAAAACTTTTCTTGTTTGTTTGAACTAAAACCTATTCCAATTTTTTAATAAGGCACTCAAATTGTCTCTACTATTTGTAAACTTCTCAATGGTTTTGTTCAAGCTTTTAACTTCTTTTTCTAAGTTTTCACATTTCTTGAACAAAACACATTCTTGAGAATCACTACATGATTTTAATAATGATATTTTAGTAGTTTTCAAACTAACATTTCATTGACAAACTTCCATTAAATGGTTTTCAAAAGTTAAAATGATTTTTCTAGATTAAGTGAATTTTTTTGAAAGTTTGGTAAACTTTAAATACAAATTATCAAAAACATATAATAATTCATCTTTGGTAAAGTCATTATATATCAAGATCATGATCATTTACCTCATTGTTCTCTTATTCTTCATTGTGGTTTGCCATGAGACTTAGGTTTATCACTTCATTATCTGAGTCATCAAAAAAGCTTAAGTCATTCTCATCGTAATCTATATATACTTTTCTTCCTTTCTTCTTATATTTCTTCTTTAAGTTTGGATAATTGGCTTTGATATGTCCTACCTTTCCACATTCAAAAACAAGTACGTGAGGAAGAATTTTCTTTGGGAGGAGTTTTCTTACCTTGATTTGTGAATTTCTTTTAGAATGATTTGTTCTTCAGAAACTTTCCAGACTTGTCCACAAAAGGCTAAGACTTTCTTCATCAAGCACATTAGTATCGATGTTTTTTTCATCATGTGATGTGGCTTTAAGTGCAATGCTCTTCTATTTTGACTTATTTTCTTCTTCTTTAGCAATCTTCAAATCTTTGAGTTCTTGCTCATGTTCTTGAAGTTTTCCAAATAAGGTTATAAGATACATTGTATACAAGTTTCCCATTTGCTTAACAGTTATAACCATCAGTTGTCATTCCCCAATAAGACTTTGTTAATATAGGTCTTACCAAGAATAATAAAATGATTTACAATAATAGTAAACCATTTTTGCAAGTCTAGAATTCTTTCACCAAAAGTCATCTTAAAACTTTCATATTGACTTGTAAGAGTTCCTATTCTTGAGTTTTTAATATAATTAGTCCCTTCATATGTTGTTTCAAGAGTATCCCATATATCCTTGGAAGATTTACAAGTAACAATTCTAAAGGATTCATTAGGTCCTAAGGCAAGAGTAATAATATTCTTTGCTTTATAATTCTATTGGAATTTTCCTTCTTTATCACTAGTCCAATCATCCATTGGTTTATCTACTTCTATTCCACCAACATTATATTTAGGAATAAAGGGGCCACATTTAATGGCATTCCAAATTTTCAAATTAATGGATTGAATAAAAATTTTGATACATTCTTTCAAAAAGCTATATCCTTCTCCATTGAAGGCAGGAGGCTTATTTGTAACATCACCCTTGGGAACCATAACATAAGATGTTGAGGCCACCTTTCTCTTGAAGTGATTAAGCTCTTTACACAAGAGTCAGGCTCTGATACCACTTGTTACCCAAGTGGCCTCAATACTCAAAAGAAGGGTGAATTGAGTTTTCAAAATTTCCAAAGAAATGCCTTTGAACAAGATTGATTTTTAAAAATAATTGATGGAATGTATACAAACCAAGAGAATTTTAATACTTAGCCAGAATATGCAAATTACAAGAACAAACTAATTCAATATACACAATTTAATAGGCAATATCTGTAACATCCCTGTTTTTAGTAACAGCCTTAAACTTGTGGATTTTCAATCACTAGAATTCTTAAGCGATAATCAGGGTAGAAACCTTTTTATAAGAAGAAAAATATAATCGAGTTGAGAAAACTTAAAAAAAAAGATATTAATTATGTATAATAATAATATCAGGATTATACCCAACAATAAATAATAATATAATATTAGGGAGAGTAAATAAAGGACCCCACGTGCAGTCAAGAATTGACTATCCGATCCCAAATGTTGTACCTAAATAATAATCTAGTTAGAATAGTACCATCGTTCACGTAAAATGAGGAAGAATCAAGTCAGTTCTTGTACACCCATTTTTATACCAAAAAGGGGCCCTCGGTTATTTGTTTATACACTTTGGGATGTCCGATACCAGCACGGGCAGTCCCTAATAAACCGTTTCAGTATTTCAAACACGACTCCTGAAGAGCCCAAACTCTAATTTGGACCCTATCAACCCCATTTCTTGGGAAAAAACTACCTAGTAAAATCGGAACCCCTGAGTTCGGCTCAAACACTTTTAGTGTTTTAAGCCTAACTTTCCCATATGGAATCGGAATCAAGCAGTTATCATCTTGGCTTCTCCGTTATGAAAAACCTAACAATCTCAATTTCTAGTCCCAAACCCAAATTCGTAACCTATCATCACCAACTTGAAGAATCAAGAATTTGTACTCAGAAAACCAATTATTTTATTCTGTTATATTTCATTACTTTACGAGAAAATCATAACTCTCTCATACGAGTTTAGAATCAGTTTGTTGTAATTTCTTTAACTTGGTATCGAATCCCTCTATAATTCTCGTGCAGAACTTGGAAGCTAGTTCATGCTCGATCGTCCTCGAGAAGCCAAGCTTCTCAAGGAAGTTTCATTTTCGTAACTAAGTGACCCAGCCGTAGTAAAACGTGAATATCTTCCTCATACGATATCGGAATCACTTTGTTCTTTTTCTCATGGCTTCATATTGAAAAACCCTAAAACTTTGATGCGGAGCTCAAGATTTGATTCTCAAAGTATTTTTCGCGATAAATTGATCTCTGCAAGTAAAGATAATTTCAGAGCCCTAGAAAGTATTTTTACGTACCATGTATCGTTTAGAAGAGAAAAATGAGATCTACAACTTTCATGTTGGACACTTTTTCAGATTCTGGCCGTAGCAAAAAGTCACTTTTTCCCTCAAAGTTAAGTATTAGAAATCGTAACTAGGATTTTATCCGGTACCCGTTTAAATCTAGACCCGACGGCTGGATTTTCCTATAAATAGGAAGGCACCCCTCTCAAAACTGCCCCTTCTTCTTCTCTTCCATCTTTTTATCTCTCTCTCTCCCCCTCTCCTCTATTGACGCTCACACCAACCTCCGAAATCACCTTCGTTCTTCGTCGAAACCACCTCCGATCATCACGAACCTCCACCTTTCTTCTTTCTCCACCACTTCCACCACCCAAAACCGCCACAAAAACCACCATCCCCACCACTAAAACAGCCCTAAACGTGCACTTCCAAACACCACCCATGATCCCCACGACCTCTGTTTTCACCGTTCTTTCTTCCTACGACCTCCAATCTTCATTTTCTTTCATTTCTACCGATTAGTTTAAACTCTAGTCGCCGCGGAACACCCTCTACCACCATAGGCAACCATTGACACCACTTCCCTCACCCCCTTGATGGATCATTTGCATGTTGGCCATTATGGGTTCTGATCATCACGTAGAGCTTAACCGCGGAGACGGATCATCAATCAGAGCTACGGTTTAAAAGTTGAGTTTTCGTCCCTCCATCTAGTATCCAAAAAATACGACACCTCAATTAAGGGGGCATATTCTTAGGTATCCTGGGGTGAACCGAGTGTTCGGATAGGTTAAGGAACCTTTGGACCTTACATATCCAAGGGCAGGTTCAGGAACTATTATTAAAAGTTAAGTTATTTCCCTTCCGTTAAATTAAGCCACTTAAATTTTTATTAATATCTTATTGTCGTGTATGTGATTAATTAGTTATGTTACTAACTATGATGATTAGATGTACAAATTAGATGCTGAGTTGTGAAAATATTAAGGACCATGGATGTCTATGTGGATTTCAATGGTTAAGTTTTTGAAAAACGTGATAAACGAGGATATAAGGATGGACAGATAAATGTGATAAATAAGGATATAAGGATGGACGGGCATGTGGCCTTTATTATGTACATGTATCTTATGTCCACAGTTACTACCTATATTGTTATATTTGTCCTCAATATGTTAACCCTGATACCTAAAGAAACCAAATCAAGAAATAATGTTGTCACCAAATATATTATTGCTACTAATATTATTATTATATATTATTATTTTTTATTATTATATATGATTATTTATTATTATTATTTTATTATTATTATTTACTATCGAGCATAACGGCCGGCTTTGTCGCCGCTCTAACTATTTTCTTGTTTGTTTAATATTGTCACTTATATTATTAGGCATAATGGCCGGCTTTGCCGCCGCTCTCATAAATCTATTTATTTTATTTATTACAGAATATAATGGCCGGCTCTGTCGCCTTATTAATAGCATTATTTTCTTACCATTGTTATTATCAAAATAATTAAAGTAAGAAACACATTATTTACTCCTCAAATTGAATACTATTTTAGCTAAGATATAGTCGATATATTTCTAAACAAAATAGAAATAAACTACAACGTCTGAAAAACAGGTGGGACCTAACAACTTGAGGATAAATATCTCGAAGCAAGAAACACATAGATACCCAATGGTCAAAAGTAATAACAAAAATATGCATATTGCATCATGAAAAGGATTTTTGTGAAAACTAGAGCATACACCGGGGGTATGCTAGAGAATATTCGCGTTTGATCCCCATAAAGGATCTTGGGAATATAATTGGGTCGGGCATCTAATGGCTTGGATTCGCGCCCAATGTCGAATGGTCCGTGAC
This sequence comes from Clitoria ternatea, assembly GCA_037962975.1. Classification (NCBI taxonomy): domain Eukaryota; kingdom Viridiplantae; phylum Streptophyta; class Magnoliopsida; order Fabales; family Fabaceae; genus Clitoria; species Clitoria ternatea. Next base: position 150,473,224 of record CM075671.1, read on the forward strand.
AAGCCTAATGTATTTTGACTAAAGACAGAGTGTAACTAGGATCATGTAGAGCCAAGTCCCATTATTATGTGATATGAATGATAAGATGAGATGGATCCATATTATGAGTAGGACTTATGAGTCCATTTGTACCTAACGATAAAATATGGTGTGTAAGGGACTTGGTGGGCTCCAATTGCTCTAGTGTGGAAATGTTGTGCCCAGGGGCAGCTTGAGCAGGATGGATTCCAATGGATGAGATGATAAGAATGATAATGATGATGATGATGAATTGATTTATTAGGCCCACATGCATCATGAGACTTAACATCAGATAACTCATAATGAATCTAACTCATGCATTACATTGCAACATTGTTGAATAACATAAATTGTACATGTGTTGGTTGAATTAATCATATTATACTATTTGTTGATTGACTTTTCCTATACCGGGAACCCTCGGGGTCCGAAGTTTATACTCACCCCTTACTACTTATTAATAACAGAGGAGCCAGGGAACCAGGAACCAGAATACGAGGAGCTACTGTAAGTTGGACCAGCTAGGAGCGCTCGACAAATGTAGAATGTGTACAATTAAATATATAGTTAATTGAGTAACAGGACTAAGGATGACTGTACATATTTAAGGGTGCCTGCGTGCCCTATTCTGCTTAAGAGTACAATTACTTATAGTTTATGAATGACTATGTAAATTACCTAATGCTTGTTTTCATTGATCCGCCACTGTTTTACTTGGACAAGAAAAATTCCCCCACTTTTTCTAAAACTCATAACCTCTTAGTTAATTAGGATAACCTAGCAGAAGGGTTTGTCCTAGTTAACCGAGGGTGTTACAATATAATGTGTAAAATGTAAATAGTTTAAGGAAGAAGAATGTGCAAACCGGTATATGAGTTCTATCACTTCCACTATGGTGAATCTCATCTTTAAACAAACCACTTAGAGAAATCCACTAAGAATGATTTAAGTACAAGTGGAGAAACTACATCTTCTTGATGTCCCATACTAAAAGTTTAACCCTTCCACTTAAATGATGTATCTCACTTTTCTCATAATCATTCTCTTTAACCACCCAAAGGTTAAAACCTAACCTTTGTAACAAGTTTGAGACAAAAGATTACAACTTCTCTAAGCCTAACCTTCTCTCAATTTCAAACTTACAAGAATGAATCAATAGATTCTAAACTCTCTCGAAGAGTAGATGATACAACTTGAAGCTTTGAGAAAAACTCAAAGAATGAGGAAAAATAAGCTCAAGAGTGATTTAAAAAAATCAAATAATGAGTTTTAAACCTTGGATCTCTTTGAATCTATGTAAAAGTATGTATACATAGAGATCTGGGTTTGATTTACCTATTTATAGTCGTTGGGGTTCAAAGATATGAGCATTAAATGCTTGTTGTAAAGTTCAACATGCTATTAGGCCATTTCTACACATAATAATCGATTATCTAAAAGGTGGTAATCGATTATCAAAAACATGGTAATCAACTATTTCATGTTTAACTTCCAAAAAAATGTTTTCCTTTCAGTAATTGATTAGCTTAAGCAGGGTAATCGATTATTGTCTTGAAAAATCTTGAAATTCATATTTTTAACATTAGGAACCCCTTTTTAGCTATTTGGAAATACTTGTAATGTATAAAAAAAAATTGGCCAAGTTCAAAAAGGTTTTAGAGTTAATGGATTCATTTTTAAGATTTTTCTTTAACAATAATACTAGACCTTAACACTATATAACACTTGAAGTTTGTATTTCTTAGCATTAAGCTCTTTGATCTAAGCTTGTTCAGCATTGCCAATTTTCATACGTGTGCTTGTGTCATGTTTGACATTACCAAAACCTATTTACATAACATCCAAATACAGTAATATCACCAAGATGTCATGCACATAGGCAAGGATTCACTAGATCCAATTTAGTATTAGGTTTGACATCTCAAGAAAACGCGAGTTATCATGCCAAGGAGCAAAGCCTCACCCATGATACAAAATAGAGCCACCTTTACCATTATGCATGTAGTGCATTATTGTTTCATAGAGTAAGGAGTCACCCATTTTGACCTGATCAGCAAACATGTTCCTCAAGCATAACGTGTGTTGCCCCACACTTGAGAGAGGGCTTCTCCTACCATGCATTCCAAGTCTTAAGGATCCCTTAACACTGTGTGAGGTGTTATGTATTGGAGCAAGGAATCATTGAGTTTACTTGTGTGATTTTTAACTATTGTGACTATTAACGTATATTGTGTCGTGCATAGGGGTAGTGGGGTCACCATTTTGATGTCATTTTACTATTTAAATAAGTTAGTTGTTGATTTTAGAAAGATCTCATTTTGTAATCATTTCTCAAGAAATCCCATTTAGATTTTTAAAGGTTTCTCTCATTTTATTTTAGGTGTAGCTTTCTATCTCTACCTCCTAATCCTGACTCAAAGATAAAATTCCTAATTTAACTTTGAAGATTAGGTTCCTTCACTCCAATTACAATCTCGATCATGTTCCACCAAATTTTAAGATTAGGTTAGGATGAATTCCATGATTAACCTCAAGTATTTTCAATTTAAGATTCAATTCTGCTTCAAAATTGGATCTTGATCAAGTTTCTTGGTTTGTATGTGTGGTATGAATCTTTAGATTCTATCAACATATACTAATTCAAGTAGTAGCATCGTGAGAGAGAGATGGTTGAATTGGAATCAAGAAGATTTGACATCGATAAGTTGTATGCACTGTGAGATCAGAGGTAGATGCTAGTGAGGTCTATGAGTTCTAAAATTTTAAGTTGGTGTGCTAGCTTTATATGATTGAGATGATTGATGCCTTGATTCACCACTTAGGGATTTCTCACTAAGGAATCAAGTTAAGTTTATTTTTGAGGACTTAACTTTTATGTCCAACTTTAAGCATAATTTTGATCTGAATTCATAACTACTTAAAGCTTCTAAACAAAATATTCTATAACTTAATCACTTTTATCACCTATGATTTTATTCCTGTGTTATATGTTATCATTGTTGCAACTGATTTCCATAGAAAATTAAGTATGGTTGTTGTTGCATATATGCTTGCATGGATGTTATGTTACTCTTGTACCTGTTAGTTCAGATAATGAATGGTTATGGATATATTGGTATATAGTTCTTAATCCTTGTGGATATGATACCAATACACTCAGCTAAATGATTGGTGCACTAACAAGCTCTCATGGGAACTATTTTTATGCATCACAGAGGAGGAAAGAAGAGGAAGGAAGATAAGGGGGAATTTGTTAGGGTTGACATGGATTTTCTAATTAAAAATATTAAATATTGTCCATGTGTTAACTTACACAATTAAAAAATTCATTTACAAAGCTATATAAGTATTCTTATGCATACTTATGTTAAGACGGGCCATCAATTAACAACAAGGATTTGACATGGCTACAATTTATTTTATTTTATTTTTGGAAAGGATGGAGACCTAGGCCTAACTTTGTATTATTAATTCAAAATAGTAATATATCTAGAATTAGATAATCCTAAAACATCAAATTGCCACTTAGTTCTAACTTCTCTAGGTGGTTCATCAAAGTAAAGAAGACCAAACTCATGCTTATGTCCTATGTTAGCCAATACATCAGCTACACTATTTATTTCCCTATATATTTTCTTAACTCTAACAAACTCAAATAAAGAACATAAGTTTTTTATGCTTTGTGTAATAACCCTGCTTATTGGAGCACCTTTTAATTTCCTTGCTAAAACATGGACCACAACTACAACATCAATTTGTATTTCAAATCTCTTAATTTTGACAAGACATCAAAATCTAAAAACTTTTAAATGAGAGACTAAAACCAAAATTTGGTGATAGATCAAAGATGAAAAACTTATTTAAGCAAAAAAAACAAATTGCAACTCAAAAAATATTACACACTTCAGTTATTACTTTTCAAAATAAATGAATGCATTTTATAGGAGTATACAAATATGCATATTTATTACTTAAAAATATTGATACAAATAAACCAAGCATTAACATTACCTATTACTTTTGTTCCCATAACCAAAGTTGAGAAGCACTTCCTCAAATATGGCGCCCCGATTCCCCGGATCCTAATCTCGATGTAAGAAAATTTAATCAATGAAAATACAAATAATTTTTTTACGGTTTAAAGCTTCATTAAAACCCACTTACATCCAGATTCAAACCATGGAAAACTGGAGGTTGTGACACCCTCGATTAACTAGGACAAATTCCCACACTAGAACATCCTACTTAATTAAGGAGTCACTGACATTTATGAAAAGATGGGAGTTTTTTTTTGTTGGTGATCATCAGCTCATGATTTAAAATAAGTTCATTACATAGATCAATTCTTTTAACATAAGTGTACTTAAAAGAGTACGGGGCTCGTAGGCTCCCAATAATAACTACCGTAAGAAAATAACATAGAAGTGTCGAGGTCTATAAGAATCTTGACACAAGCAAAAATATACAGAGTCGATACTTTCAATCTGATGTCCTTTACTATAGGTAGTCCAAGCCCTACTCACGCTCGCCTTGACCCTCAGCTGATGATCACAGGAGAGGAAAACAACATACAACACGAAAGGGGTGAGTAAAAGCTCTCAACCTATAATATCTACATGCAAGGGCAGCTTTAAATACCTAACAAACATATAGATAACAAGCAAGAAAGAAGAGCGTACACAACATACCTTAGAATAATCATACAACACTTTGAAATACATAAGGAATATGGAAAACCAACAGGGTTAGTTAAACAATTATGGCATGTTATGCATGTGTTAGGTTCAATTATTACTTATTTTAATTTAATACCAAGATGCAATATGGCCCAACTTCCACTTATCAATCTCATATATCAATAATCATGTGCACAACAATCTCACCTTATCCTCCCTGCCCAACCAGAGCGATCGGAGCTCTCCTCGTTCTGGTTTTCATAAATGGGTAAGGAACTGTAGTCCAATCATCACAATGGCCAATCACACATCTCATCAAAATAGGCACTCAACAGCTATAGAAACCCCCTCCTCTTGTCGAATTATGTTAGCTTTTGCCATGACCGTCTGGCATCGGGCGCGAATCTGAGCCACTGGAGAGCCGAATCCAATATACTCCCAAGATTTCCCTCGGGAGTCAAGGTGCAGCTGTTTCTTCAATGTACCCATCACTATAGGCTCTAGGGGAATATTCCAACATCCCTCCTTAACTTCAAATGCAACATACCACATGCTTATTTTATCTCTAGGGTGCCTGAGTACTAGACGGAACTTTACCCGCTTACTGTATTTGTCCTTAAAGCATGTAAAGTATTTATAATAAAATCCTTTCGTGTAGTAGGCACCAGGTACCAAGGCCCAAATACTACCCAAATCATTTTGTTTTAGGCATCGAGGTTTTTTCCTAAGCAAATCTTATAAGAAAATCTTCTAGAGTTAAAATATCCAATTTATTTTTCAAATCTATAAAGATATCTAAGTATAATTTGTTTATTAAACTTTTAGGGAATGAAATTTTCTAACTTATTTTATTTCTTTATTCAAAAGTACGATCTTAAAATTAGATATCATTTTAAGAGAAAAATAAGGACAAAATATATTTCTTATGATTTGTCAATTCTTTACCAATGTCGTTTCGTCGTATCGACTTACAACGAACGAATTAAATTAGTTTTAACTTTAAAATTTTCATAAGTCCTTAGATAAAACATTTCATCATTTTAAAATATTTCTCCTAGTTCTAAATTGAAAATAAAAGCAATCCTCTCTTTTTCTAAATTAAGGATACAAAGTGATTAGTTTTTGTTGTTTATCAAAACTTCATTTTTGTCGTATTTTATCTAGAAAATTCTGAATCGAGTGATTCCAAAGCCAAAATTATTTAACTTTAAAAATACTAATTAAATATAGTAAATTTAAATACTAATTTTGTCCATAAATATCCCCTACATGAAAAGGTTACAAGGATCCAAAGTTCGTCATCTTAACGGTCATAAAAACGCGTTTAAGGACAAATCATGCATCAGAAATTCTCCAAACCGATTTTACTCATTTGGGTTTTTTTTTCATGCTTAAAATTTATCTCTCATACTGTCAAATATATTCCCAAATCAGTTTTGCCAAATTCCTCCATTTGCTCACGAAAATATGTTTTGTACCGTTTTTAGCTCGTCGTTCGCGTCTAAACTGGGTCCCTTTTAATCCTTTCATTAATCATCACATCCACAATTTTTTCTTTTCAATCAAATATAGTACTAAACACAAAAGCATACAGCAGCTCCAACATCTCATAATTTACCGAGAAATAAGTTACAAACGTTCTATAAATTACTTTTTCTTACAAACGTTCTATAAATTACTTTTTCCGAGTTTCAAGCATATCGCGTAATTACCATAAATATAAGCCACTTATTTTCTTTATTTAATAAAGTTCCAGAATTTAATATATGTCCAAAACTCATTTTTAACACAGAATTCAGAGATTTGATCATGCAACCCATTTCTAAGCGCTAAATCATTTTAGGCGAATTTATACGTTAGGATCTCTTTTAATGTTAAATCTTTTAACTAACTACAATTATTTTCCAGCAGCAGTAGTTAATTATTTTAGCCATCAAAACTCATTCTAAAATATGTTAGATCTTTCGAAAAATGCCAATACCATAAGTCATCATATAAACCACGGAAACACAATATCTGCCAATTATTATAATGCATGTACTTCAAAACATTTTCTGCAACAACACAATTAATCATGTTGGTAAATTTAAAGTTTTAATCTCCATAAAATCATGGAATTTAATTAAATCATGCTACAACCATGGTACCACCTAAAGATCATAATTTTCTAATGAGTTTTTCAAGATTTTAAGCCATGAGATAAGGATCTTTAGGGGGATACCAAGGTATAAATGCTAAGGAACATTTATATCTCACCATGCATGTGCAAAATAATGGATCTAAACAAGCTAAATACTCCCCCCTTACCACAAGAAATTTGTTCCCAAGAAAAGATGACGAGCTTCAAAGCTTGCTCCTAGATATTTATGGTTTGCTTCACCAAGGAGAAGAAAAATGGGTACTTGAGAGGTGGTGGATCAACGTGAATATGATGGTGAAAAGAGGAAGAAAACATTGTTGTTTAGAGGGGATTTAAGAAGAAGGTTTGGTGATTGGAAGGTGGTGGCTTGAATTTGGAGGTTAGGAAAGGTGGTGGAGTGGTTTAGGTTGGATGATGATGAGTGGATGATGATGTTTTAGTATGGATGGAAGAAGGAAAGAAAAGAGGAATGTTGCTGGAAAAATTTGTCTAAGTTAGAGAAATGGAGAAAAGTAAAGAAAACCAAAGGTGCCTAGGTAGAATGGAGCAATTTTTTGCATGGTTACTTGCCCACCAAGGAGCTTTCACGGCCATGAGTGGGAGAGGTAGGTGTCACATGAGTTTCATGCAAGTGCTAGGTATCCTATGCAGCTTGTAGAGTGGTGGAGAAGGACCTTGCATGGTCATGGCAAGTGGCAAGGTGGTGGTGTAACATGATTGGTTTATTTTCTATGCAAAGCTGATGTGTCTAGTACAGGTGTAGTTGGCCAAATTTGGAAAAGTCCCAAACATAGAAGTTTTAGATCTTTTTATTATATTTATTTTATTATATGGCACAAAACATTTCATTGAGAAGCGAATAAGATATGGCCCATTTACTAAAATTGTGTAAGGCTGTGACTGGATTAACGTTTCTTGCAAAGATTAATTTTCTGGACAAAATTGGTGGGAAATTAGGCTTTGTTCCCTTCATTAAAGTTGTAGGAAATTGAGTTTAGAAAAATTTGGTAAAAGAATCATTCGATTTCATGCTCATACTAATGAGAAACATGAAAAATACTGAACATAGCACAAGCTGCCACTAGAAAAAAGTGAATCAGTATGGTGTTTTCAATTTTGGGATTTGTGGGGTAGGAATTGGCCTTCATGGTCAACATCAAAGTTGTAGATAATTTTGATACAAAGATTTTAGGATAAAAACAACTTAAATCCAATAACAGGAGAGGAAATTACGCCCGAAATACGTACAGATATGCATTTTGGCTTACTCGGGTAACTTAGAATCAAAGCCTTTGGGTTTGGGTGATTGAAAATGGGCATCGATCCCTTCATCAAAATCATTAGAAACTATGTGAGGGACGTCTCAGGATAAAAATAATCAACTCGAGTCCTCCAAAAAATTTCTTGGCCAAGACCAGAGGAGTTACATAGTTTAAACGACTTAAGCAATAATACTTAAATATTTTTATTATATTACTAATACTCTAATTAATAAATCTTTGTTATTATGAGTATTATCAAACACATTATTATCCTCATAATCATCTCTATTACTCACATAATTAAAGCAAGGGTATTCGCCTCATATTCACAAAATCTTCTAAAATATAACTCAGCCATCACGCATAAGCAAGTTGGTCGTAGCCCAGTCATCAATACACATAAACTTAACACGAAATCAAGACAATTGGACTCAAGGACCTAACACACAAAACAAGGGATATTATAAAGGCCATGTTTTAAAGAAATAAGAAAGAAGTGGATCGTAAAGCAAAAGCCCATCATGTATACACAACAATATTTAAAACAATGGAAGAGCTAAGTGTATATCGGGCATCCATCCCTCCCTATATATAAAGATATGAGAAGATATCAAAAGGAAACAAAAGGTAAATGTCAAAGATTAATGAAAATGCACTTATTCAATTAAGCAAACATGCCATAAAGCAAAAGGGTACAAACCCTAACCAAAAAGGGTGCAAAGGATCAAGCAAAGGCATGAAAACATGAAAATTTTATGTGTTTCAACTTATTTGGAGGTTCCAAGGGCATGGTAATCGATTACATTAGGTGGGTAATCGATTACCAGGACAACAGAATAACCTTAATCAATTACACTAATCGATTATCACTCATCCAAAATTACCCTAATCGATTATCACTCATCCAAACTTGGCCAATGTATACACAAGTATACTCAAAAGAATAAAGGTTCAAGTATTTAAGGACTTAGGCCATCGTCACTACATCAATATCAACATCAACATCATTGGCATCAAAATACATATATTGTCTAAATTTTAAACATTTGCCAGCCATGGTATTCCTTTAGAACCATTTTACCTTTCGCACCAAAATATAGGTTTCCAAAATGAATTGCATCTTACCTCTTGCAAGTCCTGCATCATAATGCAAAAGAGACAACATGAAGAGTGAGTTATACATTCAAAATGGCAAATTTGAATATGCTGTGATCATATATATATACATATAAACAACATATGTGTTTTGCACCACAAACATCAATCATCATTAAGTCACCACCAATGTATCATCATAGGCATATAACATGTTCATCAATTATCATTAATAACAAGCACATACATATTCATATAACATTGTCCTTCAGCATATTGGGCTATCACAAGTATTAACACCAATTTACATACTTCACATCATAAATATTTTACTTATTGATTTTTGGGTTTCATTCTCCCATTTCCATCATCACCATTCATCATCTCAATATCATAATCTCATTTGGTATATTACCGGGCTATATGCAAATTCTCTTAAGCTAATGCATATGCACAAGGAAAACATATTCAACAATTGCTCAATCAATGCACTGCAAATTCGACTATGGGAATATAAATCATCATCGTGGGTTTCAAGCATAGATACATAAAACCAGCCTCTACTATAGTAGTAAAATATGTACACATATATATACAAATCTCAATTTTTACTGGTACCAAATCGCATCACCCATCATGTAACACCGGTCAATTTCACCATGACATCGATAAACAATATCAACAACAAAACGATGTTGCGGACCAACCATGAACCTTACCATGCCAGTTGTGGATCCAATAAGACCATCGGGGAAACTTGCTTCTCAAAGAGCCACCCCCACTGGGTCAACCACATGAAATCCTTGTGATTAAGTATGGGAAGCTTTGTGATTCTACCATTGAACCACTAGGGTAAACAAATGCTCGTGCACAGAGCCACTCTCCCATTGGGCCAACTGGAGAAACCCCTAGCATCTTATACTAGCAGCTATGCAAATATGTCATTGATGTAATATAGATGCCAATCATATGAAAAATCTTACATTATGCATCCTACCATGTCATTCATCAATCATCCATCATCATTTTCATCAACATCACCACCCAATTCTTAGTGGATTTTAATTTCAATAATTCTTGCCATTGTTTCAAGGTTAAGTGTAACATTCACAGTCTTTTTTAACAACATAATCTCACACACATCACAAGCTTACATTAGCATCAATTACAATGGCATTAATAACTCTCATCAACAACAACCCTTATCAATTTTTCATCAACATTCAAGAGTATGCTCAATCAACAACATCCATTCCAATCTCATTAATAATCAATATTCAATACTAGTGGTAAACATGCACATCTTTATAACAACACAAGGCATACATTTGCCCTAATTTTCAAAACAATCATCAATCACCACAAAGGCAAAACACCAATATTCTAGAAAATTTATGTACTGCTCACTTTCCAGATTTTTTTTCTACAACTAAACATGTATAATTTCTCATTCAAGTATCATTCTCCATTCTTAAGCACATAAATAATTATATTCTTGATCCCTATCATGTTCTAATTATTATATAGGCTTTACTTTCTCATTTTATTAGGTTTTGGGAATTTCTTTACATTAATCCAAATTTTCTAAATTCTAATGAGTTGCAAACACAAATCTTCAAGGTCACCAATCCACACATAATGGATTCCTAATATCTTAAAATACCATATTCTCATTGTCCAAGTCATCCACAAAAATATTACAACTTCTAACACACCTAACAACTTAGAGTCATCATTATATTTTCTTGGTTTCTTAAACCTTCAGTACAATTAATTAATATCAATCACTTTAAAACTCATTTCCAAAATCAATAATCATTTTAATGTCAATTGATGACATTTTCTTCAAAATTTGCCAAAATCCCCAATTTCCTCAATTACAGGGTTTTACTAAGACACCCAAGTAATAATTCCAATAGTTTTTCTTGCATCATTTCAAGCATCCTCAAGTCAATAATTTTGTGTTTCAAGTTCAACAATAAACATCAAATCCCAATGGTATTCTAACTTAGGGTTCATCATGCTTAACATCTTATCTCTTCATAATAACACCCAAACAACCATTTTCAAGCTTTTAAAACTCGTAAAACAAGATAGGGAGAACTAATGGGCCATGAGCATATACCTTACTCCAAGCTAAAGTGGAAAAACAAAAATAAGGCATGGAGAAGAGAGGATGACCAAAGACTAGCCCCAATTTTCCATTTGCGCTTCACAAATTAAGGCTTAGAGGTTGCTTTTAGGTTAGAAATGGTTATGGGGATGGCCACGCAGTTTTTGCAAGAGATGAGGGGGAGAGGAAAACAAAAATGCAAAAGAGAAGGGAGAAAAAGAGATGTGACCAAAAATGGGAGAAGAAAAGGAGGAAAAATGCCAAAAATTGGGTATTACCCAATTGTCAAAATATTACCTTTTTACTTTTGTCCAATGGCTCACAAAACCCTATTAACAAATGATTTGTATTTTTCTTTATTTCTATTCCGTTCTTAATTTCGTTGTTTGCTAATATACACGGTTACTTCCTCAACTCTAAAAATTATTTTGATCATACCACTATAACTACAATTAAATCCTCATTATTCTAACCCCCTCAAATATCTAATTTGACTTAATAGGTCCCACACCTTTGGTTAAATCATCCAGTTTTAGTAAATTTTAATTTACCAATAAATCACAGTTAATGTCTAATTAATTTTCCTATAAGTTTAGGACGTCAAATAATTAATTATCATCATCTAACAATTTATTTTCTAAAATTTGGGATGTTACATCAAATAAGCATGTCAACAGGTTAACTAGAATTAATTTTTTTAGACTTTTAGTCTTTTAGCATTTCCCCTTTTAGTTCATAGAAAAAAAACCATATAAATCATTCCATGTAGCCCAACATTAAAAAGGTTGGTCTAGTAAAAACCTAACCAAGTAATAGACTAAATCAGTTTGACTTGCGAGTATGCTTTTATTTGGGCTCCTATTTCTGTTGTCGAGACTCTAGACTCTAGGGGTGAGAATCGACTAGAGTGTCTGAGTGTCCATTTGGTATGTAGTTGGGGAAACAAGGTCTAAAAAATGAGTAATTTAATGATTGATATTGATCTTTCACGCCATTTAAGACAATCAAAACTTCGTTTGATCGTAAAATTAAAAAACCCATCTGACAAACTCCATTTGGAACTCTTAAACTAAGTTCCAAACACATGCTGATAGGGACTATGACCTACCCTATAATAAGTCCAAACCATGTCAAACAAATTCGTTAAATGGACCCTACTAAAACTTTTTAAAAGTTTTATTTAGTTAAACCGGTCAGACTTTACGTTGTTTTAAATGTTTTTAAAAATTAACAAATTGACCTAGTCAAGTTTAACAGATTGGTTTGATTGATTTAAATGAATGTATATGATATAATAATAAAGCGTGATTATAATCATTTTTATATAAAAATGTACATAATATTTTGATATTATATATTTGTTAATTTGTATAGATGCTTAAACTTATCGTCATATATATATATATATATATATATATATATAAGATTATGTCTATTAATACATTTAGATGAATGTTTATAAATTTACCCAATAGGTATTATTTCAAACATACTTTTAAGTAGACTTTCAGGTCTAATCAAACTTTTAAAAATGTCATAGCAAACCTCATAATTAGATTTATATCAAGTAAACAAACTAAGCTTAAGTCTTTAATATCAAGAAGCACGTCACATTAGACCTTGTAAAGTCTAATTAGGCCTAACTTATCTTTACTCCTATTAGGCCCATTCATTTTGTAGGATAGTTTGAACCAATTGACTAAACCTATTTTGACACCTATAAATAATATTGAACATTTTCTAAAATAAAACCGACAGAAATAGGCTTAAGCCCAAGAAAAGAAACAATTGCGTTAGAGTAACACAAGGTGTAGGAATTATCCTAATACATCATGTAAATTTAATCAATAAATCTATCAAAATCCTACCCTTTCATATGACATCCTCTAATTATTTATCATTATTTTTATTCATTTAATTAAAATTTACAATAATTTTTTTGCAAATTAATTAATTAATTAATAATCTGATATTTATGAAAATACTCATTTTCTATAAAAGGTTCCAGAATACCATTTATATAGCATTGGAAAAACCCCAAAATACCAACCAGAATGCAAAACACCAGCATTAGGCCCACACTACGCATAAGGCTTCAATTGTATTTTTGGATTCTTCTTTTTCATCTTCTATTGATGTAGCTTTAAGAGGAATGCTCTTCTTTTTAGTGAGCTTCTTCTCTTTTTCTTCTTCGGCTATTTTCAAATCTTTAAGCTCTTGTTCATATTCTTGAAGCTTACCAAATAGTGTGGCAATGGACAAGGTGTAGAGATTTGCCATTTGCTTCATTGCGATCACCATTGGTTGTCATTCCCTAGTCAAACTTTTTAACACCTTTTGAATTAATTCCTTATTGCTATAAGTTTTTCCCAAGGTGAGTAAATGATTTATAATAAGAGTAAACCATTTTTGCATATCCATAATACTTTCCTCTGGACTCATTTTAAACCCTTCATATTGACTAGTAAATGTACCAATTTTGGCATCTTTAACATCATTAGTACCTTCATGAATTGTTTCAAGAGTATCCCACATTTCCTTAGCAGAATTACAAGTAATAACTCTAAAAAATTCATCAGGACCTAATGCTAGAGTAATAAGATATTTTGCTTTAAGATTAAATTATACTTTTTTCTCCTCCTCGCTTGTCCATAGGTCCATAGGCTTAGGACATTCAACATTATCAATAACATATTTAGGAATAAAAGGACCAAATTGAATAGCATTCCATACCTTGAGATCATAGGATTGGACAAAGATTTTCATCCTTTCTTTCTGAAAAGCATAGCCTTCTCCATTGAAAGTGGGAGACCTATTTATGGCTCCACCCTCAGGAAAGAGATTGCTTGAGGTCATTTTTATCTCTTGCAGCTATTAAGCCTTCTAACAAGAGTTAAGCTCTGATACCACTTGTTAACCAAATGGCCTCAATGACTCAAGAGGGGGGAGAGTGAATTGAGTCTTAAAAATAGTTACCTTTTAGAACTTAATTTCAAATTTACTTTACCTTACTTAAAGAGATGAAGAAATTAGTATCACAATAATTAAGTAATAACAATTAAAGAAAGAAAGTAAAGCAAGTAAATAACTTTAAATTAAATAGAGTAAGGGAAGAGAGAGAATGGCACACTCAAATTTTATCCTGGTTCGGAAACCCCTATATCCAGGCCCCAAGTAAACTACTTGAGATTTTCCACTAAGAATTTGAGATTTACAAGATGAGCCAATACAAGTCTCTTGATTTCCTGATGAATAACTTTATCCCTCACTTTTATCCTTCTCACAATTCTTACTCAACCAACCCCAAAGGCTACAACCTTGCCTTTGTTACAATATTCCAACCCAATTTGTGTATGAGTAAAAACAAAAACCTTTATGCTTCTCTTATAATGAATATGTGAAAACAAGATAAGAGAAGAAAGAAATATAATGATGAGCATGAAATGTAGCTCTCTTTATAGAGCAGATTTTACAAATTTAAAGCACTTAAAAAAGCTCTCTTTAAAGAGTGGAGTAGAAATTAAAGCGTAAATCAAGTATGAGTAATGGCTCCATGCCACATATTTACTCATGCATAACACACTACTATTCCACATCATCATACATCACAATTCCATACCTGGGCATTACATACACATAATCATACTCATGCATCAACACAAATCAACTACCAAATAGCTCCATGCCATTTGATACCGCTACGTATAGGAATACCAATTAAAATCACATACACCACATTACAAATTAATATAACTCAACATTTTCCTAAATCAATAAACGGATATGCAATTATATCTATTCTTTGAATAAGAGGCACCTAATCGAATATGTTATTCGAATAAGAGGCTACTATTTCATATTTATTTTCCCTAATCGATTATGCTAATTGATTACCCTGATATGTTTTAAATTTTTCATGATTTATTTTATTTTAAGAAAAAGATTTTATTTTTCCTTTAATAACTCTATTCCAAAGAAATTCAGTACTGTAATCAGGTTAGTTCCCAGGAAAGAGAGGTGCGTCCGGTTTGACCGCTTAAGTACCAAGTCTTTCCTAGCCAGAACTTCCCACTGACCATTAATAGCTAAGAATTGTTTTAGAAAAGAATTATTCAAAGGATGATTCATCTAAAATTCCCAATTCTCTTTGAATTCTTATAAAATTTTCTTTTGTTAGGGGTTTTGTAAAAATATCTGTTAGTTGATCAGTTGAAGCCATATATTCAATTTTGTAATCCCGTTTTAACACATGATCTCGAATAAAATGATGTCTTATTTTAATATGCTTAGTTCAAGAGTGCATTACCGGATTCTTTGTATATTAATCGCGCTTGTGTTATCACATTTTAAAGGAATTTGATCTTGGAATACTCCAAAAATCTGCAAGTTATTGCTTCAACCATAAGCTTTGAGCACAACAACTTCCAGCTATGATATATTCAGCCTCAGCGGTAGATAGGGCTACGCTTACTTGTTTTTTGCTATGCCAAGATACAAGAAAACTACCTAGAAGATGGCACGAGCCACTAGTGCTCTTACGATCAGTTTTGCAACCGGCAAAATTAGTATTAGAATATCCAACAATGGTGCAATTTTCCCCTATTGGATATCACAAACCAATATTTTGAGTACCAACAAGATATCTTAAAAATTTTTTTACAGCAGATAAATATGATTCTTTAGGTTTAGATTGAAAACTTGCACATACACACACAACATTCATTATATCAGGACGACTAGTAGTAAGATAAAGAAGAGATCCTATCATACCTCTATTCTTGGTGACATCAACTTCTTTGCCTTTTTCATCAAGATCTAGATAACAAGAGGTTGCCATTGGTGTAGCAATTTCCTTTGCTTTGTCCATGTCAAACTTCTTAAGAAGTTCTTTGTAGTACTTCGATTGGTTGATGAAGAAACCATTTTTTCCTTGTTTGACTTGAAGTCCAAGAAAGAAAGTCAACTCTCCCATCATTGACATTTTAAATTCTTTCTGCATCATACTCAAAAATTATTTGCAACTCAAATCATTAGTAGCACTGAAAATAATGTCATCAACATAAATTTGTACTAATAGGATATCTTTATTCTCACGTTTTATAAAAAAATGTTGTCTACTTTTCCTCTTTTAAACTTATTTTCTAAAAGAAATTTACTTAGCCTCTCATACCAAGCCCTTGGAGCTTGATTCAAACCATATAAGCCTTTTTAAGTTTGAAAACATAATCCGGGTATTTAAAATCTTTAAAACCGGGAGGTTGTTCAACATACACATCTTCTTACAAATAACCATTTAAGAAGGCACTTTTTACATCCATTTGATATAATTTAAAATCCATACAACATGCAAATGCTAGTAGTAGTCTAATGGCTTTAAGTCTAGCTATGGGTGCATACGTTTCATCATAATCTATTCCCTCTTGTTGATTATAACCTTTAGCAACTAATCTAGCTTTATTTCTTGTTATTAAGCCCGATTCATCAAGTTTGTTTCGAAAAATCCATTTTGTTCCTATTACCTCATAATTATTAGGTTTTAGTGTTAATTCCCATACTTCATTTCTTTTAAATTGATTTAACTCATCTTGCATTTCTAATATCCAATGTTCATCTAATATTGCTTCATCAATAGTTTTAGGTTCGATTTGAGAAACAAAGGCGAGATGATTGCATGCATTTCTAAGAGAACTACAGTAATTACCCCTTTGGAGATATCATCTATGATATTGTCCACTGAAAGATTTCTTGGATATATCCATTATTTTGGTATATTATATAGTGATTCTTCTTGTTTAAGAGCCTCATCTTGCTTTGCTTCTTCTTCTTTTTCTCCTATCTTCATGTCTTCCATTAGACCTACAAGATCATTAATATCCTACTTTCTCAGAGTCTCTTGGTTATCTCTGTTAAACTTTACATGAATACACTCTTCTATAGTCAAAGTTCGTTTGTTAAAGACTTGATAAGATTTATTATTAGTTGAATAACCCAAAAAGATTGCCTCATCAGACTTAGCATCAAATTTTCCTAGGATGTCCTTACCATTATTATGAACAAAACATTTGCATCCAAAAATACATAAATGTGAAATGTTTGGTTTTCTATTTTTGAAAATCTCATAGTGGGTTTTGTTTAAAATGGGTCGAATCAAACAACGGTTCATAACATAGTAGGCTGTATTAATAACTTCAGCTCAAAAACCTTTTGGAATCCTATTTTCGTTTAACATTATTCTAGCAAGTTCTTCTAGAGAATGATTCTTTCTCTCAACAACACCGTTTTGTTGAGGTGTTCTTGGTGCATAAAAATTATGTTTGATTCCATTATTTTCGTAAAAGCTTTCAAATCTTGGTTTTTAAATTCTCCCCCATGATCAATTTGAATAGATGTTATTCTTAAGTTCATTTCATTTTGGACAACCTTTATAAGCTTTTTAAATGCTTTAAATGCTTCATTTTATGAAATATGAATAAAGTCCATGCAAATCTAGAGAAATCATCCATAATCACGAGTGCATAGTAATTGCCACCAAAACTTCTAATTTGTGATGGTCTGAAAAGATCCATATACAAAAGCTGTAAAGGCCTATTTATTGACGTAACATCACAAATTTTGTAGAAATGATTAATTGAGAGGAATAAATATTAAATAATTACACTGGGTTAATAAATATCCTAAAATGTTGAAAATAATTGAATTAGGATAAAATATTGAGCCCAAACGGAGATCCTGTATGTTATAAAATGATAGAGTTTAATGAAGGGATTAAAAATAAAACACAAAACCCACTCTCTTCTGCTCACTTTCACGTTGGTTTTGCTTCCCTTGGCAAGACACTTCTCTTTTCTTCTTCTTCCTCATTTCCTCTTCATTTACTTCCTCTCTAAACCTAAGCAAGTATGAATCATAAGGATTATTAAGATATGTGTACGTTGATGAGATAATGTAATTATGATAATGATTGATATGTTGATGCAAAGTATACATGTCATTGAATGCATATGCACATAATCACAAATGTATTCATATTCCTCCTTTAGAATGTATAATTTACTCTCCCATGTTGTCTATTTTTAGCCTTATGATGCAGGACATTCATGGGTTGAGATTATAACTATTTTGAAAGTGTATGTTTTGATGAAGAAGGTAAATTAGTTGTATAGGAATCACCTTGGCCGGTAACTATTGATTTTGTATAGCATATGATGTTGAGATATGCTTATTATGTATTTAGATTGATGAATATTCCTTTTGAAGGTCGTATGGGAGAATTGGACCCTTACGTGTATGGCTAATTTTGATTATGACCTTAACAGTATATGTTGACAAATGTAATACTTGATGTATGCCAATATGATAAATGAATGATGTTATTCATGAAATACAACCTCTCATGAGGCATATGTAAGTTATTATGATGGCTGGAAAGATAATGTGTATGAATATTGAGAAGTGGATAGCCATATTCTAATGGAATGGATAGGACCTTAAACAGGGGTCACTCACAACTCATATTATATATTTATGACTTGTATGTATGGTTGGTTGTGGCCAAGTAGGCCTAACTTGCATTTTATCCTATCTTGTTGAATAACCGTATACGTGTGAATGAACCCTATAGCTTACATTTTGATGGGGGTAGAATTTGGGCACATTGTTAATGATAGGGTAGGTGTGTTGTGTATGAAATTTCATAAAATTTGGAGTTGATTAGCCTAATGAAATGACAACCCGATGTCAGCAAAATTAGTGGCACAAAAAGCTGCAGAACTGGGTCAGCTAACCAATAGCTGGGCATACCTACGCTGGACCTAGGCGTAGGCATGCTGGCTTGCTGGAGTGTGGCATGGCTCTGGGCGTGGTCACACCTGGCAGGGGCATTGGCACGCTGAGATACTGGATGTGGGTCCTGATGGTTATGCCATTCAGCGTGGGCACACTGGCCCTCAACGTGGGCACGCTGCAAGACTAGTGGCTGGATGGAAAAATGGCAGAGACTGGGCGTACTTGCGCTAGGATTCAGTGTAAGCACGCTGATGGGTTCACTTTGGGACGCTGGGGCTCCAACATTGGCACACTGACATTCTGTTCGGGGGATGGTCACTAGGCACAAGTACACTAGAAATGGGCGTATCTACGCTAGCTGGTCTAGTGTCAACTTTGTGATTTTTCTTCGTTTTCTTAATTCCCTCTCTGTTTTTGGGCCTTTTCTCATATTTTCATATATGGGACTAGGCTTTTTGCCCTCCATACATATTGCTTTCGTTGTAAACTCTAAATATTTTCATATACACAATGGGGCTTTGCTTTATCAATCCAGCTTTCATATTTCTAAAATCTCAGTCTTCGGTTTCCTGTGATTCGGGTCCGGATGTAATGACAGATGTTAGAACTCCTTTTCAAACGCAAAAAAATTTACTCGTATTTTTATTGAACTAGTTATATTAATTATATCGGATTCGGGTTCGGGAAGTCGGGGGTAGACAACCTGGTATCAGAGCATTGATTGCTCTTTGATAAAGACTTGATTGATGTTATGCAAGCAATTGTTTCTTATGATTGAATGATATGAATTATATTTGATTGAGTTATGGACTTCTTGATTGGATTATGATTGTTTGGCATTGAATTGAGATTAATATATTTGTTGTGTGAGTCCGGCCAAGATTCCTTACACTAATTACCTTCAGTGATGAATATTTTGTGGTTATGCATTGAGATTGATATGTTCATTATGAAATAATCATGATAGACCAATGAATGTTGAAACCTCTATATACATAGGTTGGAAATTGATTGTTTGGTTTAATTGCTTATGTGTGAGTCATGTCTTAACTTATAGGCGTGAAACATGGCTAGTAGACAAAACAGTGAAGCTGCCACTATGGCATCTGCTTTGCATCACTTTGTGGATCTCTTGGAACGACAAGGCCAACAAAATGTGGGACAAGGTGCCCAAGGTCTTGATCGATTTCTCAAGAGGAAACCTTTCGAGTTCCATAGAGGGTATAAGCTTAAGGATACTTATGTTTAGATCAACGACTTAGAAAGGATCTTTACGAGTTTTAAGTGTACTAAAGCTCAAAAGGTTAAGTATGCGGTCTTCATGGTCCGCGATGAAGCTGAAGCATGGTGGTGCCTTACTAGAGGGTGTATGCTAGCTACTAATGTTCCCCTAGTTTGGGAGAATTTCAAGGTTGAGTTTTTGAAGAAGTACTTCCCAGAGAGCTACAAGAGTAAGAAAGAGCTTAAGTTCATGGAGCTTAAGCAAGGTGACATGACGATGGAGGAGTATGCCTCTAAATTTAAGGAGCTATATGCATTCTATCCTCATTATCAACAAGAGGGTACCGAGGCTTCAAAGTACATGAAGTTTGAGAATGGCTTGAGGCCCGAGATCAAGCAGACTATTTGTCATCAAGAGATTAGAAGCTTCCCTACACTTGTGAACAAGTGTCGTATTTATGAAGAAGATAATGTGGCTCCTTTGAGTCATGGCAAGCATGAACCCAAGTTGAAGGGTCAATTCTCTAGCTTCAAGAGACATAGTGAATTTAAAAAGAAGTACTTTTGTGGTGGATTCTCCAGTGTAAGAAGACGTGGTGGACATAGAGGTGGTAATGGAAATGGTAATCAAGGTCGTGGCAATGTTCAAGGCCTTAGTTGCTTTAAGTATGGTGCTAATCATTTGGCACGTGATTATCCTCAAGATGATGTGGTGTGCTACCAATGTAACCAACCGGGGTATATTTGCCCTAATTGTCCATTGAATACAAGGATTGCCAATGTTGAAGCTCTTGCTCGGGTGAATCATAATGGTAACCATGGAAGCCATGGTGGTTTTGGAGGCTGTGGTTGTGGAAACAGTAATGGTCATGATGGTGGCCGTGGCGGAAACCATAATGGTGGGTGAAATGGAAATGGTCGAGGTAATGGCCATGGTGGAAGAAATGGTAATCATAATGGTGGTGAACAACCACAAGCTACTAGAAGAGTTTTCACTGTTACCGGTGGAAAAGTCGCTCAAGCGGAAGATCTTATTTGGGATGTACATCGGTTTATGTTATCTATGATTTTGGTGCTACCCATTCATTTATTTCTGAGGATTGTGTGAGGCGCTTGAAAATGTCTGTTTGCATGATGGAAGGTTCTATAATGGTGACTACACCGACCGGTACTTATTTGAGATCAGTGACTCGACGTGAGAATGTCGAGATAATTCTTGAGGGTAGAAAGTTTGTTGTATCCCTCGTGTGCTTACCTGTGAAAGACCTAGAAATTATCATAGGCATGGATTGGTTATCTGCCAACAAAGTCTTGGTGGATTGTCATAATAAGGCGGTGATCTTTCCGACTCCGAATGCTAAATGCTTTGACCTGTAAGTATTTCTCAGCCCCTTATGATGTGCTGTATGGTTGATGGGAGTAGTGCCTCCCAATCTTATGAGATTTCTATTATTTCAGAATTCTCCGATGTTTTTCCTGATCAGATTTCTGGATTTCCTCCTCCACGTGAAGTGGAATTTTCTATTAATCTTATTCCTGGCGCTGAGCCTATTTCTAGAGCTCCTTATAGGATGTCTCCTATAGAGTTGTCTGAGTTAAAAAAGCAAGTCGAGAAATTACTCAAAAGAGAATTTATTCGCCTAAGTGTATCTCCTTGGGGCGCACCTGTGTTATTGGTGAAAAAGAAAGATGGAAGCATGAGATTGTGCATTGACTATCGCCAACTCAACAAATTGACTATTAAAAACAAATATCCTCTTCCTCACATTGACGATCTTTTGGATCAATTGAAGGGTGTAGTTGTGTTTTCCAAGATTGACTTGCATTCCGGATATCCCCAAATCAGGGTGAAGACTGATGATATTCCTAAAACTATTTTCCAAATGTGATATGGACACTATGAGTATGTGATGATGCCATTCAGTGTTACAAATGCTCCTACGATTTTCATGGATTACATGAGTCGCATCTTCCATGAGTATCTTGATCAATTCGTTATGGTGTTTATTGATGACATTTTAGTGTACTTTAAGAGTCATGAAGAACACAAAAGGCATCTTCGCCTTGTGTTGGCTATTCTTCGAGAGAAAGAGTTGTATGCCAAACTCTCTAAGTGTGAATTTTGGTTGAATGAGATTTCATTTCTCAGTCATGTGATTTCTTGTGATGGTGTTGTTGCCGATCGATCAAAAGTTAAAGCTGTTATGGCTTGAGAAAGACTGACGTCTGTGACGGAAATAAGAAGTTTCCTTGGTCTTGCCGGTTACTACCAAAGATTTATTGAAGGATTTTCTCGTCTGGCTTTGCCATTGATGAAGTTAACTCGTAAGAACCAACCATTTGAGTGGGCTTTTGAATGTGAAAAAAAATTTCAAGAATTGAAATTGAGACTTACTACCGCACTAGTATTAGCTTTGCTCAATTTTCTTGATAACTTTATGGTGTATTATGATGCTTCTAAGCTTGGTCTTGGTTGCATGTTGATGCAAAAAAAGAAACGTGTGATAGCTTATACATCAAGACAGTTATGACTGCATGAGGTTAATTACCCCACACATGATCTTAAATTGGCAGCAGTGGTGTTTGCTTTGAAATTATGGTGACACTATTTGTATGGTTCTAAATTTATGGTCTTTAGTGATCATAAAAACCTTAAATACTTGTTTGATCAAAAGGAACTTAATATGCGCCAATAGCGATGGATGGAGTTTCTAAAGGACTATGAGTTTGAGTTGAGGTATCATCCTAGAAAGGCAAATGTGCTTACCGATTCTTTGAGCCAAAAGTTGTTGCATGTTTCCGCAATGATGGCGAAAGAGTTGGAGCTAATTGAGCAATTTAGAAACTTAAATGTGGGCGTAAAGTTGTATACCCCAAAGAAAATGTCCCTTGAGATGTTGAAGGTTACAAATGTGTTCCTTGAATGTGTGAAAGTTCAACAACCGAAAGATAAGTATTTGATTAAGATGAAAGAAGCTCAAGATAATGGGAAGAATTCATTCCTATTGGAAGGTCATGATGGTATTTGGCATGTGAAGGGCCGAATTTATATTCCATCTGGTGGTGATTTGAGAAAATCTGTGCTTGAGGAAGCTCACAAGAGTGTGTTGAGTATTCATCCTAGTTCCACTATAATGTACCAAGATTTGAAGAAGAATTTTTAGTAGCCTAGTATGAAATGTGATGTGGCAAATTTTGTTGCATCTTGCCTTATTTGTCAAAAGGCTAAGGCTAAACATTAAAAACCTTTTGGTTTGTTGAGACCTTTGGAGATCCCTGTTTGGAAATGGGATAGTATTGTTATGGATTTTGTTTCTGGTTTACCCAAAACTCGTGCTGGAAATTATGCTATATGGGTGATTGTGGATCGATTGATGAAATATGCTCATTTCTTACCCATGAATATGAAAAGCTAATTGGAGAAATTAGCTCAATTGTACATAAAAGAGATTGTTAGATTTCATGGTGTACCATCTAGCATTTTATCCGATTGTGATCCTCGGTTTACTTCCCATTTTGGGGAAGCCTACATCAGGAGTTAGGCTCTAAGTTAAAACTTAGTTCTGCTTATCATCCTCAAACCAATGGACAATCCGAGAGGACTATCCAAAGTCTTGAAGATTTGTTAAGGGCCTGTATTCTTGAGTATGTTGGGAGTGATTTCTTCTATTGATTAAATTCACATATAACAACAGTTACCACAATAGTATATGTATGGCTCCTTATGAAGCTTTCTATGGTAGAAAGTGTAGAACGCCTCTATGTTGGTTAGAAACTGGTGAAAACTTGGCCTTAGTGTGACGTCCCGTATAATTTTCCGAATAAATTTTTCGAGTTTTTGAAAGATCAATTTAAAATTCATAAATTAAACTCAGAGTTCACATAAAATTCGATAATTGCGGAATATTATCATACATACTAGTCGTGATTAATAAAATTCATGAAATATTTGCATAGCGGAAACAATTTAGAATGATAAAAGTACATGATATGTTATATTTATTACAACTCATTAAATATAAATAAAAATCAAAGTCCAAGTAGTAATTCATATAGGCATCAATCAGGGCATCACTCTTCATTCTGCGTAGCATTCACTGTAAAATTTAATGTAAGAGTGAGACAGAATATAGAATAAATACAAAATAAATAAAATTGCACAAACACAATCAACAAAACATAATGTTATGATGAATATGCCAAACAAGTTCATTTATAATTATTAAGTCTTTAATTAGTCAAATGATGTCATGCTGGATCCATTTGGTTTAGTGAGAATACTGTAGTAAAAGGTCTCATAGAGACATCGGTAGGAATTAATACAGTCATGGATCCCTACAGCCTCATGACCAACACATCGGTAGGAATTTATACAGTCATGGATCCCTACAGCCCCATGACCAACACATCGTAAAAATAGGGCTTTAACTCATCATAGAGTAACCCCCCACCAGGGTAGGCAATCATGGAACCCCTAAAATTCCATGGTGCGTCCAAATGCTTATGATGCATGAATGCCTTTAATTCTCTTTATCATTTAACATACCATGATATTAATATTTCCAAAACCACTTGGAAAATCACAAGTCCTAAAGGACACATCACATATAATAATTTTTAGAATCATGGATTTACTGTTTCAACCACATGTAATAATAACCACAAGGCATTCATGTACATATATATTAATTATGTCATTCATAATTATTCACCACCAAAATATACAACCGTATGATACTAATTAAACACGCAACAACATCAATAATAAATCATAATCACTCAAGAGTTTAATAATAAATTGTTACTCATAGAGAAAATATCATTTTCATTCATAATAACCATTATAATTAACTTTCAGCATTTCCAACAGCAACATACTCTAGTAAAACAATCATAACATGAGCAAATCATAACCTTTTCATGTGATTCCACTTTCTATAGATTAATAAGACAATTATCTACAACTTTCATAAAGAACACAATTTCAAATTCCAAACAGAATTACCACTTATTCACGAAATACCACACTGCCTCAAGGTGAGTTTTCCAAAATGTACATATATTAGTAATTTGAACGTTTCTGGAGCTACAAAAATGATTTTGGCATGAAACTAGTTCTAAATTATCCTTAACACAAATATCTACAACTTTCATGAAGGTACCAACCACTAATTCTCACTACACAATTCCCAGTTTTAAAAATAAGATTTGGATTTCAAATTAACAGAATTACAGCTTGTAAATACTTTAGTATTTTAGGCATAACTCAAGCTACAAAAATCATTTTGACTTGAAACTACTTTATATAGATCCATAACATAAATACCTACAACTTTCATGAAGACATAAAAGGCTGATTATGTACGTACAGGGCCCAGCATATTAATATATACACAAAACATGGGATAAATATTCCACTCGGACATGCTGTAGTATTTTGGCTATAACTTTTGCTACACATACTCAAATCAGTCAGTTCAGGTCTCAAAATTCACATAATAAAAAGATCTATAACTTTTATGAAGACACTAATCACTAATTCTCACCACCAAATCCCCAGTTTTAAAAATAAATGTCGTATCTCAAGTTAACAGATTTACAGCTTGGACATACTTCAGTATTTTAGGCATATCTCGAGCTACAAAAATCATTTTGACTTGAAACTACTTTCTATAGATCCATAACATTAATATCTACAACTTTCATGAAGACATAAAAGGCTGATTATGCACATACAAGTCCCAACATATTAATATATACACAAGATATAGGATAAATCTTCCACACGAACATGCTGTAGTATTTTGGCTATAACTTTTGCTATACATATTCAAATTAATTGATTCAGGTCTCAAAATTTAGATAACAAAAATATCTACAACTTTCATGAAGAAGTCAGAGTCAAATTCACAAGTTTTCATTTTCAAAAATGAGCAACAAGTTACGAAGTTAATTCTGGAATCCTAGAACAGCATACAATTCTACCCATTTCATATATTCACAACCCTGTCCCCTCTTACTTGGATTGATAATCTTTGGCTGACTGAAAAAAAGTCCCCTGGCTGTCCTGGTTCAGATCGAAGGTGTATTGATGGAGAAGAGTAATTGGGAGTTTCAGAATCAGTGTGTGTGTTTAATAATGCAAGGCGGTGGGAGACAAGCTCCTTGTGAGTGGATCGTAGTGCTGTTAGTGGAGATAATGGAGGATTAAAATAAGAAAATGGGCTTATAATGGTCCACTTTTGGCCATCCTACATACTAGGGGTGCATAATGGGTTTAGATATATTAAACTATACGCAAGAGACAAGATTGGAGTCAAAAAGTTACTCCTGGCACTGAAAACCGACTGGAATTCACTCGGTTAGCCTCTAAGCCGACTGGAATCCTACCCATGCTGACTGGAAATTGTTAGTAACGTGAAAAGAAGGAAATCTGAGTCCTTCTCACTCAGTTTTCACTCGGCACGAGCCATTCTTCACTTAGTTTTTTTTTCACTCAGCAAAACCGAGTCAACTCTCAATCTGTCTACTCACTCAAGTCTGAGTCATCTCACACTCGGCTTCCCTCTTGGCATAAGAGTTTAAACCGACCCATTTTCATTCAATTAAGTCAGTCAGAGCCGACTCATACCCACATAATCTACCACTCGGCTATTTATCCTAAATCCGAGTCAATAGCCGATCGGTTCTTACTGGGAAATTCCTTACAACACCGACTCAATTCCTAAATAGTTCTCACTCGGTGAATTCCCTCAAAGCTGACTTATTTCACTCGGCTGTCCACTCGGTAAATCAATTAAATCCGATACCCAACTCTTTAAGTCTCTGCTCGGTAGAACTCTTCTGAAACTGACTCATGCACTCAAATTTGTCACTCAGTAAAATAATCTTTATTGATCATCATTCAATCATTCTTCCCTCGGTAAAATAATCTAAACCGAGTCCCTTATTCACTCAGTCTTCAACACTCGGTTCCTCATTCCAAATCTGAGTCTCCACACACACGGTTCCACTCGGTACCATCTCACTCGGAGTCACAGTCGAATATCTTTCATTCGGCATTCCCCCTCAAAGTTGACCTCTTTTCTTCTTCACTCAGGAAGTTATTCCAGTGTACATCAATCCTATACTGTGTGTCCCCAGTCAGAATTCTTCCACTCGAAAGTACATTTTCCTCTATACTTCACTCGGAAATGAAGGCACTCAGTGAACTTTCAGTCAGAATTGCAACATCTGACTATGATTGAGTCGGAAACAAGTCATTCGGAAGAATTTGACTCGGAAATGAGTCTTTGGAGAGTACTTGACTCGGAAATGAGTCTTTCTGAGGTGTTTGACTCTGTAGTGAGTCACTCCAAGGTGAGTCACTCGGATTCTTTCACCCAGAAGTGGTTCTGTCAGTCCACTTCACACAAAAGTGTCTCTGGGGCAAGAATTCCACTCGGAATAAACCCTCTCGGCCATGTTCCACTCGGAAAACACAACCTTTACTCGGAATTTCTTTTGGTCACTCGGAATTTTCCTTTTTCACTCAAAATTTTCATTTTTCACTCGGAACAGAGTCCCTTTTTCACTCGGACAGTCCTTTCTAAGGCATGTTTCACTCGGAAAATGGATCTTATCAACAAGGATCTATATAATTTCTATAATTTAACCCAAAAATGAAATTTTTAAAGTATAATAAACCATCCATAGAGTGTTTTATTCATTGATTAACACTAACAGATCTTCTATACTTCAAAATTTACATAATAGAGCTATTATTAAAAGCAGGATGTTACACTTAGGGCTGAAGATTGTTCAGGAGACTACCGAGCAAATTCGAAAGATACAAGAGAATATGAGGATTGCTCAAGATCGACAGAAGAGTTATTATGACAAAAGGCATAAACCACTTGAGTTTCAGATTGGTGATCATGCATTTTTTAAGGTCTCACGGGATAAAGGAATTGGTAGAGCTTTGAAGAGTAGAAAGTTAAGTCATAAGTTTATTGGACCTTATGAAATCCTATAACGGATTGGTGATGCTGCTTATCGGATTACACTTCTTCCGCATCTTGTGAATCTACACAATGTGTTTCATGTGTCATAGTTGAGGAAGTATGTTCCTGATTCTATGCACCTGATTCCTATCGATGATGTCAATGTGCAAGATGATTTATCTATCCCTCCTGTTTCCATTAGTATTGTGGAGCATTCCGTAAAGAGGTTGCGGAACAAATTGGTACCTTTGGTGAAGGTTGCTTGGAAAAATGACAATGTGGAGATGTTCACGTGGGAATGTGAAGATGATATTCGGGAGTAATATCCCAATGCATTTGAATCTGGTGTGTTAAATTTTGAGGATGACATTTCTTTTTAGGTGGGGTGGATTGTAACATCCCAAATGTTGTATAAATGATTAATTGGGAGGAATAAATATTAAATAATTACACGTGGGTTAATAAATATCCTAAAATGTTAAAAATAATTGAATTAGGATTTATAAGGATTATTCATGATTTATTGTGGCTTTAAGAGCTAAAATTATACCTGGTTAAAATATGAGTGTTGGACCAAGTATCTCTGATTAAGGTATCATTGATCAGGGTTGTTAAGAATATTATTGGGAATCTATTCGGAATGATTTTTGGATAAAGTATTGAGCCCGATTGGAGATCCTATATGTTATAAAACGATAGAGTTTAATGAAGGGATTAAAAATAAAACACAAAACCCACTCTCTTCTCCTCACTTTCACGTTGGTTTTGCTTCCCTTGGCAAGACACTTCTTTTTTCTTCTTCTTCCTCATTTCCTCTTCATTTCCTTCCTCTCTAAACCTAAGCAAGGTGGTGGTGTACTCTTCTCTTTCTACCATTTTCATTTTCTCCATCAAGGTGGGAGGAGACCAAGGTGATTGGAAAGCTCTTATCTTCCCTCTCATTTTCGTGTTCACCTTTCCCTCTCTTGGAAACCCACTCTTTTCTTGATTGTGGTAAGTTCCTCTTCATTTCTAATGAGCTTGTGCCCTAGGTTTTAGGTTTTTGGTATCTGGGTGAGTGTTTAATTCATATGGGTTGTTGGAGAATCGTTTAATATGGAAACCCTAAGGTGGGGTGGCTTAAATGCAAGCTTTTATAAAGCCTTTAATGGGGTACACAAACATTATGTTGGAAGATGATGAATATTAATGTGTATTTATTATGTTGCTCGGTTTATAATGAAACCCTAACTTTAGAAAATTGGAAAAAATGATAAATGTTGATAAGAGAATATATTTTGAAAGGAATTGTATGATATTTGAATGATGGGTATGAGTAAATGTGTGGAAGAATATTTAATGATGATGAGAGATGATATTAAATATGGTGGGTGACCATTAATGGTGATTGATGGCCATTGGTAGGTAAACCCATTGATGGGTATGGCTATAAATGCATGATAATAAATATGAACACCAAACCCATGGTGGTTGTGGTGAGATTAAAATGACTTGATAATGATAATGTTGTAAACACCAAGTATTAGATTAGAATATGTGAATCTTGGTGATGTTGAGTAGAAAATAATGATATGGTGCCTTATAAAATGTATGACCTATTCCGAACGACGAGGCGGGAATGTCGTATTGCTCGAAATTCTTCTCTTGAGGTAGGAGAGGAGTTTTATATTCTAAATGCATGAATTGAGTAGTGGTTGATTGTCATATGTGACAATATGCATGTTTGCCTTGCTTGTGTTGTAATGACAATTTGAGATGTTGAACATGATGATGATAATTATGCTTGGATATATGAATTATGCATTTGGAATATTTATGGTATGTTATATGGTGACGTTATTTTCTTGGCAAGTGTTATGCCTTGATGTGATGTGGTTTTGTTATATTCACCATAAATATGGAATGAACATTATTGATGATGAATGAGAATGAATATGAATGATTAGCATACCTTGGATGTTGATGAAAGATTGATGAATGTAGTTGATGATTTTGATGTCATTGTGATTGATGCAAGTATTGAATTGTAATGATGAAAAATGTTGAAAATGCCATATTAAAACTTGGAAAAATGGCAACAACCAATGATAATAAAATCCACTAAGAATTTTATGGTGGTATTGGTGATGATGATGATTGGTGAGTGGTATAATAGGATGCATAGTTGTGAGTGTTGTTCAAGTGGCCTTAATACTCAAGAGGGGGGTGAATTGAGTGTTAAAAAACTTTTCTTTAGAATGCCTTTGAAATTGATTCCTCTTTCACAGAATATACTTGTATGCAATAAATAGCAAGTGTAGTGCAAGAATCAATGTAAAATAGTGTGCAAATGTCACTTAAGCAATATATCAAACACTTGGTGGGCAACTCTTTAACACAAGTTGTTCAAGCAAATATAATAGAGGCTTTCACAATCAACAACAATAATCAAGCCAAAAGCAATATGTAATTTCAAGAGAGTAGGGAAGAGAAGCTTGCAAACCAATTTAATGAGTTCCACTAACCCGGTGTACGTCTCGCCTTCAAGCAACCTATTTGAAGGATTTCCACTATTAAAGTTTAGAGATACAAGCTATGAGCAATTGCAGCTTCCTAGTGTCCCACACTCAAGAACTCAATCCTCACTAGCACAAGGGCAACCCACCAAATCTCTCAAACTCTCAATACCCAAAGATTGAACCCCAACCTTTGTGACCACTCAACCTAAAGTGAATAATCTTGGTGTTTTGGTGTTTGGTTTTATAATCAATAAACTCTCTCAATAGAGTAGATAAACAAATGAAAGCTCTCACAATTTCGAAACTCTTATAAGAGAGGATTTACAAATATAAGCTCTAAGTTTCAGAACTTGAAACTAACAATAGAAATAGAACTCACAAGACTCAAGATTTGATTTCCCTTTGATGGATTTGGATGCTTGAGAAGCTTGAATAAGTCTTGCATTTATAGGCCTTGGAGAGGTCCCTAAAGTCTTCAGAGCCATTGCACAGTATGGGCATTGGAGTAACAATGGAGAAATGAGCTGGTTTCCTACTTAAAAACGCTTTCCCCAAATTCTGGCACAAGTGTAATCGATTAGGCCTCGAGCTGTAATCGATTACACTTTGAATTCTTCAGTATAATTGAATAGGTAATCGATTAGACTTTACCACGTAGTCGATTAGCTAAGAGACAGAACCATGCTAATCGATTGTTCTTCACTCTGTAATCGATTATGAGTGGCACCTGATGCATTTAATTGTGTTACGCAGCATGGTAATCGATTATGACTCATGTGTAATCGATTATTGTACAAACAAAAACTTTGTAGTCAATTAGTTCTTTAACGGTAATCAATTAGTGGCCTTATAGAACATTGGTAATCGATTGTGTCATCCTTGTAATCGATTAGCATATGCACCTGATGCTTTTAATTCTTTTTCTCAGCTTGGTAATCGATTGGCCTCCTTGGTGTAATCGATTAGGTGACAAACAGAGGCTTCATAATCGATTAGTGTTTGATGAGGTAATTGATTAGGTGTTTGATAGAACTTCAGTAATCGATTATATGAGGTCCTGTAATCGATTAGGCTTCGTGTTTTGCAGGTCTGATGCTGTTTTCTCTGTTTTTCTCTTTTAAGTGTTGTTTTATAAACACTTCTTCTCTTTGCCATGATTCTTTAATTGCTTTTTGATCTCTTTATCATTATCAAAATTATGCAACCTAAAATACATATTCAAACACAGTGAGAATGCATATGATTGGCATTTGTATTGCATCCATGGCATATTGCATAGTTGCCGGTGATGGAATGTTAGGGGTTCCTCCGATTCGCCCAGTGGGAGGGCAGCTCTGTGCACGAGTGATATTGTTGTTTCCCTAGTGACTCGGTGTGTAAGTCACGAAGCTGCCCATGCTTAGCTACGGGGAGCTGCATGAGGTTGACCTTGTGGGGGTGGCTCTTTGAGGAGCAGGTATCCCTGGTGGTCTTTTGGATCATAGCTGTCATGGTATGAATCATGGTTGGCCCACAACACCTTTATATTGTTTATGGTGTATACCGCGGTCATGGTGAAAATGACCGGTGTTGCAAGATGGGCGATGCGGTTTGGTACCAGTAAAACATGGTGATATGCATGCAAATTTATGATAAGTGTACACATTTTACTATTGTAGTAGGGGCATGGTTGTATATTCATGCTTGAACCCATAAATTGGTGCTTATATTCCCACAGTCAGATCTGTGATTGATGTTAAATCCGTTATGCATGTGCATTAGCCTAAGAGCATTTACATATAGCAAGGAGATATGCCAAAGGTGATATGATATGATGATGGTTATGATTGAGTGAAAGAATACCTAAAGAAAACATATAAATATGAATACAAAGAAATAACTTTGTGTATGGTAATGATGTGTGTGATAGTCCAATATGATGAGGGGCATGAATATGTGTATGCTTATATACTTTGCTATGAATCATAAGGATGATTAAGATCTGTGTAAGTTGATTAGATGATGTAATTATGATGATGATTGATATGTTGATGCAAAGTATACATGTCATTAAATGCATATGCACATAATCACAAATATATTCATATTCATCCTTTAGAATGTATAACTCACTCTCCCATGTTGTCTATTTTTAGCCTTGTGATGCAGGACATTCATGGGGTGAGATTATAACTATTTTGAAAGTGTATGTTTTGACGAAGAAGGTACATTAGTTGTATAGGAATCCCCTTGGCCGACAACTATTGATTTTGTATAGCATATGATGTTGAGATATGCTTATTATGTATTTAGATTGATGAATATTCCTTTTGAAGCTCGTATGTGAAAATTGGACCCTTATGTGTATGGCTAATTTTTTATTATGACCTTAACAATATACGTTGACAAATGTAATACTTGATGTATGCCAATATGATGAATGAATGATGTTATTCATGAAATACAACCTCTCATGAGGCATGTGTGAGTTATTGTCATGGCTGGAAAGATGATGTGTATGAATATTGAGAAGTGGATAGGCCATATTCTCATATAATAGCTAGGACCTTAAATTGGGGTCACTCACAACTCACATTATATTTTTATGACTTGTATGTATGGTTGGTTGTCGCCAAGTAGGCCTAACTTGCATTTTAGCCTGTCCTGTTGAATAACCGTATATGCGTGAATGAACCCTATAGCTTACATTTTGATGGGGGTAGAATTTGGTCATGAAACTTTGCCACATTGTTGATGATAGGGTAGGTGTGTTGTGTATGAAATTTCATGAAATTTGGAGTTGATTAACCTAGTGAAACGATAACCCGATGTTGGCGAAATCAATGGCACAAAAAGCTGTAGAACAGGGTCTGCTAACCAGTAGCTGGGCGTACCTACCCTAGACTTAGGCGTAGGCATACTGGCTTGCTGGAGTGTGGCGTGGCTCTAGGTGTGGGCACGCTTGGCAGGGGCATTGGCACGTTGAGATGCTGGATATGGGTCCTGATGGTTGTGCCATTCAGCATGGGCATGCTACAAGACTGGTGGCTGGATGGAAAAATGGCAGAGACTGGACATACTTACGCTGGGATTCAGCGTAAGCACGCTGGTGGGTTACACGTTGGGATGTTGGGGTCTAACGTCAGCATGCTGACATTTTGTTTTGGGGCTGATCACTGGGCGTAAGTACGCTGGAAATGGGCGTACCTACGCTAGCTGATCTAGTGTTAGCTTTGTGATTTTTCTTCATTTTCTTAACTCGCTTTCTATTTTTGGGCCTTTTCTCATATCTTCATATATGGGACTTGGCATATTGCCTTGCATACATATTTCTTTCATTGTAAACTCTTAATATTGGATGCACAATGGGGCTTTGCTTTATCGATTCGGCTTTCATATTTCTAAAATCTTAGTCTTCGGTTTCTTGTGATTTGGGTCCGGATGTAATTACAGATGTTGGAACTCCTTTTCAAACACGAAAAAATTTACCCACATTTTTATTGAATTAGTTATATTAATTACATATGGATCCGGGTTTGGGAAATCGGGGGTTGACAGTTGAGACAATGTTTTTAGATTTAAAGGAGGCCTTTACTTGTTTTTCCTTATGGCAAGCATCACAAAATTTGTTTTCAAATTTCATTTTGGGGAATCCTATAACTAAGTCTTTTGAAATCAATTTGTTCAAGTAATCTATGTGAATATGGCCAATTCTCCTATGCCATAGAAATGATTCATCTTCTCTAGAAATCAAGCATTGTGCATCATTTGAAGGCAAGCTATCTAGATTAATCATGTAAATATTATCTATTCTTTGACCAATGAATTTGACCTTATTTTCTTTATTTTTCAATCATGTAACAATTTGAATTAAAGGTTGTAATGAATCCTTTATCACATAATTGACTTATACTTAACAAATTGTTTTTTAATCCCTTAACATATAAAACATCGTTGATTGAGGTAGAGGAATTTGTACTTACATTTCCATGTCCAAGTATCCTTCCCTTTATGTTGTCTCCATAAATAACACTTCCTTTGTTCTTTGGAGTAAAAGTTATGAATTTGGACATATCTCTGGTCATGTGTTTTGAACATCCGCTATCTAGGTACCAATGAGAGTTTGCTGCCTTAAAACATACAAGTCAAAAATTTAAGTTTTAGGTACCCTTTGTATGTTGGGTCCTTTCTCATTAGTTTAGGATTTTAAAATTTCTTTTGGAATTCATACCTTTCTACTGAACTTTTGGGAAGTATTCTTTATAAAGCAATTAGAAGTTATACGACTATATACTCTACAATAAAAACATGTTTTCAAGGAATAAGGTATTTTATAATGGTTCTTATATGATTTGATATACCTTCTTTTAGAACAATTTGAATTTGTATGACCCATTTTTCCACAAGTTGCACATTTTAGAATGGGTTTAGGTGTTTCTTTAAAGGGTACAAAGAAGTTCTTGTATTCTTTACTATTTTCACACTTTTCATAACCTATGCCCGTTCTATCAAAGGTATACTTTTGATTTCCAAGAAGTGCATCAAGATTCTTTTTACCATTTATAAATTTTTCAAGAGTTTCTTTTAAGTCCTTGTTTTCATTTTCAAGAAGCATATATTTATCAAACAACATACAATCTTCATTACCATTGCAAGTCATGAGAGTGATATTTGATTTGATTAATTCTCCATTTTGATCTCTAAGACTTTCTTTTTCTATGTTAACCTCATGCAACTCATTTTCAAGTTTCAAGATGGTTTGTTTTGAGCATGCATACTTTTTTGTTATTAGCATAAACTTTTCATGCAATTCACCAAATGCTTCTAACAACTTATTTTTATCAATTTCACTTTCATTATTACTCAACTCATTTAGGGAACTTACCTCACCATCTTCGGAGGGCTTGGTCATAAGGCAAAGGTTTGCAATCTCTTCCTCCGATTCCTCGGATCAGTCTTCATTGTTTTCTTCCCAAGCTATGTATGCTCTTCTTTTTCCTTTGTTGTCCTTGTTCTTTTTCTTGAGGTTTGGATAATCTATTTTGAAATAACCTATTTTGCCATATTTAAAACAAGTGGGAGGATTAGTATAATCTTTAATGGGCTTTTTACCTTGGTTTGGATTTCTTCCTCAGAAGCCTTTCTTCTTCATGAACCTTGCAAACTTTTTGACAAGTAGACCAAACTCTACATCATCAATTTCTTCATTTTCGGATTCTTCTTCTTCATCTTCTATTGATGTAGCTTTAAGAGCAATGTTCTTCTTTTTAGTGAACTTCTTCTCTTCTTCTTCCTCGCCTATTTTCAAATCTCTGAGCGCTTGTTCATGTTCTTGAAGCTTACCAAATAGTGTGGCAATGGACATGGTGTTGAGATTTGCCTTTTGCTTCAATGCGGTCATCATTAGTTGCCATTCCCTAGTCAAACTTTTCAACGCCTTTTGAATTAATTCCTTGTCGCTGTAAATTTTGCCCAAGGTGAATAAATGATTTATAATAAGAGTAAACCATTTTTGCATATCCATAATACTTTCCTCTGGACTCATTTTAAACTCTTCATATTGACTAGTAAATGTACCAATTTTAGCATATTTAACATCATTAGTACCTTCATGAATTATTTGAAGAGTATCTCACATTTCCTTAGCAGAATTATAAGTAATAACTCTAAAAAATTCATCAGGACCTAATGCTAGAGTAATAAGATTTTTTGCTTTAAGATTAAATTGTACCGTTTTCTCCTTCTCGTTTGTCCATAAGTCCATAGGCTTAGCACATTCAACATTATCAATAACATATTTAGGAATAAAAGGACCAAATTGAATAGTATTCCATACCTTGAGATCAAAGGATTGGACGAAGATTTTCATCATTTCTTTTCAAAAAGCATAGCCTTCTCTATTGAAAACGGGAGGCCTATGTGTGGCTCCACCCTCGGGAAAGAGATTGCTTGAGGTCATTTCTATCTCTTGCAACTGTTAAGCCTTGTAGCAAGAGTCAAGCTCTGATACCACTTGTTAACCAAGTGGCCTCAATGACTCAGGAGGAGGGTGAATTAAGTCTTAAAAATAGTTATCTTTTAGAACTTAATTTATATTTTACTTTACCTTACTTAAAGAGATAAAGAAATTAGTATCACAATAATTAAGTAATAACAATTAAAGCAAGAAAGTAAAGCAATTAAATAACTTGAAATTAAATAGAGTAAGGGAAGAGAGAAAGAATGACACACTCAAATTTTATCCTGGTTCAGAAACCCCTACGTCCAGGCCCCAAGTAAACTACTTGAGATTTTCCAGTAAGAATTTGAGATTTACAAGATGAGCATATACAAGTCTCTTGATTTCCCTACCAAGAACTTTATCCCTCACTTTTATCCTTCTCACAATACTCAACCAACCCTAAAGGCTATAACCTTGCCTTTGTTACAATATTCCAACCCAATTTGAGTATGAGTAAAAACAAAAACCTTTATGCTTCTCTTATAATGAATATGTGAAAACAAGATAAGAGAAGAAAGAAATATGATGATGATCATGAAATATAGCTCTGTTTATAGAGCAGATTTTGTAAATTTAAAGCACTTAAAAAAACTCTCTTGAAAGAGTAGAGTAGAAATTTAAAGCGCAAATCAAGTATGAGCAATGGCTCCATGCCACATATTTACTCATGCATAACACACTACCATTCCACATCATCATACATCACAATTCCATACCTAGGCATTACACGCACACAATCATACCCATGCATCAACACAAATCAACTACCAAATGGCTCCATGCCATTTGGTACCGCTATGCATATGAATACCAATTAAAATCACATACACCACATTTCAAATTAATATAACTCAACATTTTTATAAATCAATAAACAGATATGCAATTATATCTATTCTTCTGGTTTCCATATTGCCCTAGCCTCATTTAGCTCTTGCCTCCACGGTGGGCATCCACAACCTGCCAACAGTCACTAAAACCACAATAAAGGGTGTGAGTGATTGGAATTAAGCATTAATATAGAAATAAACATCAAAACTAGGAAAAGTATAATCTAGCTATCTTCCTAACTATAAGTATCAATTATTAGCCTTTACCTTTCACACCCTCCCTTTACTTACCATTCTAGTTACTGTAATTTTATAATTACATTGCTTACCAAAATTAACACCATCATTAACATACTTTTATTCTGCAATTCCTTATCCAATTCCATTACACACAACTCAACATATTAATCAATCTCAAAATCATGAATTCACCACCACCAAGTTAGATCAACATCATACATGATACATCACATAATACAGGCATCATCATAAACACACATATAAGCTAATAAGTGTAAAACACAACTGACTTTCAAATAGATAATATGACGCCCTAGTATCCGGCTACTGAAAGGATCGACCTTTAGCTGAGGGTCCTACTTGACACCCCGTGAACCCGACTTGGTTCACCGAGCCCGCCTTGGCTCCCCCTCAACCACTGGGTCCTACTTGACCACTGGTTAGCTCAACTGGGTTCGACTTAACCATAGAAGAAAAAAACGAGGGTAACATACCGTCGGTCGTCCTCCACCACATAAATCACATAATCAATCATTTTTCATATATCCTGTGGCTCATCAATAATAAATTATAATCATCACAGGGGCGGCCGACTTGCCAAGCCCACCAACACAATGCCACAATTTCTTAAATCATCATTTTTCATCAATTATAACATGCCACAGGGTATCTCAAGTCCTTATTCATATTCATTTTCAATAATTATTCACAATCATATTGACATACACCTTAAACAACACAATTATTATTCATTTCAACTCATAACTCATAAAGTACTACACATGCATAGATTTTACATGTTTATTTATTAACATCGTATCAAATAATCAATCAATTCAACACACTCCATAACATATTTCCTTGTAATCATATATCCGCATATCACGTCATCCATATATTATATCATTATACTCATCAATTCAACATACATTAT
This sequence comes from Clitoria ternatea, assembly GCA_037962975.1. Lineage (NCBI taxonomy): Eukaryota > Viridiplantae > Streptophyta > Magnoliopsida > Fabales > Fabaceae > Clitoria > Clitoria ternatea. The sequence goes on from CM075671.1 coordinate 150,512,001, forward strand.
AGTTACCATGAACTTACCAACATATTCTAACAAGGATTATCCATCAAAACCATACTCATGATTCCCCATACACATAAACACATACATACACACACACACACACATATATATATATATATATATATATATATATATATATATATCATCCCTATCTTTATTAGCAACGTCCCATTTACTCTACTCCTGCTTATTTACTTAAAACCCATCATCACTTTAAGTTTAACATTACTCATAGTATCATCGTAAGTAATAAATTGCACCATTCTATTATGACTCCCTCTATATTAATTCTTTACCAAGGCTATTCATTATAATTTATAATCTCACGTTTTCCCCATAATTACACTATTACACTAATGTCGCTTACATGTTTTATCAATTGCAAATCATCATTTTCATCATTATGGGTTTCACCTCTAGTCACATAGTCTTAATATCATTATAATATTATTTATTCATCAGTACTACAATTTATCATGTTTCCCACTTACCTACCTCACTTTTATATATTCATGTATATACAAAACACACTTAAACTCACCTTCTATCTTATAAATTACAACATTCGTACATTAATTCTCTTAGTATCACAACACTATTATACCACTTAATCATTTATCAGTTTATTAATTATTCTACCTTTTTCACTTTAATATTCTCACTTACTTCCATTTCTCATAATTTGTGATTCATCATAAATTATCCAAGTTAAAACAATTAAAGGCGACTATAATATACCCTTTTTCCCTATACGCCACTAGCGTAATTACATTTCTATATTAATCTTAACCCAGCACACCCTTACCTTGATTCCGAGCTTTCCAAACTTTCAAATCAATTGTCGGGTCCTTCCGAAATCTACCAAAACTCATTTCCATTTTCTGACTCTCGTTTTCAAGTTCCATCGCATCGAACAACCTTTGACCTTTGGTTTGAAACCTATAATCACCAAATACCAAAACCCATTAGCTTTTGCTTGCACCCAACGTCCTAGGAACCATACCCAAGCTCCACAAAGCCCAAAAATGCAAAATCATAGCTCTCCATCAACATGTAATCCGTGGCTAAGGAGAAAAGAGAAGAGGGGAAAGAGAAAACATACAAATCAAGGGTTCCCATTGACATACCTTGCTCCCCTAAAGCCAAAATGTGATTAATTCCAAGATCCCTCCATGAATTAGCTTGAATTAGGGTCCCAAGTAGCGAGAGAAGAAGGAGAAAAAGGAAAAAGTGTTTTCCTTGCATGCGGGTTATGTTTTAGACCTGCACGTTTTAATTTTGTCCGCAATGCTGATGCTACGCATCAGCTCTAAAATTCCACCCTGACGCTACACGTTAGCTGAGCACTACGCGTCATGAAAAATCCATAAATCCCCTTTTTAAATTCATCTTTAAATCACAAATGCTCCATATTCTTAATTATTACAATTTAGACTTATTTGTACATTTATTATCCTTTTCTAAATATAAAAACACGCAGGATGTTACACTTCCACCCTAATGTCGTTTAGAAGGAAAAACACAAAAAAAAACCTAGCATCTTTCTTCATTCTCTCTTTGGGGGATGCTCAAGCTCCTTCCACTCCACATGGAAGGTTTTTTTGTACTTTTTAATTCCATTCTCTCATAGGAAAGAGTTTGTTTTCCTCTCATTTGTTCATCTTTATCATCTCCTTGTACCTTTATCTGCCTCTGCCTCTGCCACTGTCTCTGTCTCCACCTTTATGTCTTGTTTTTATGTCACTGTCACCACTATAGTCTCTGATCGCTGTTGTTACCTTCTGTCACTACCCCTACCTCTACCACAATCCTCATTTATTTTGTTATAACTTTTTGTTTACATGATCCATCTTAACCTCTTAGCATTGACAATTATGCTTTGCCTAGTCATGCTTTTCAAATAAATACTTTCAAATTTAAGATCCTATAATTGTCGGTTTTGTGCAAATGAGTTTATCTGCAATACTGACATAATCGATTCTACCTTTTTAAAGAAGAAGATAAAACAACTTAAAAGACGTGTTTACCAAATTTTCATTCCATGGAAATAATTTGGATAAAAGCTACCATATTGAAGCTATTTGGTTGTATAAATTTTTTTGTATATTATTTTTAAAGTTATTGTTTTATTTAGACCCAACTCAGAAGTTCCAGTAACCACATCTTAATCTCTAGACTTCTACCTTCTTTCATCTATCATGTTAATCTTCATTTAAAAAAAAAAATCAGCCCAGGGGAATGATGAATCCAATAAAAGATTTTGTCAAATCCAACAACACTCGATATATATCTTTTTTTTTAAAATACTATAATATAATATTGTAATCTATGAAGTAACATAAGTTCATGAATCCAAAAATTCGGGCTTTATCTCAAGATTTCAACTTATCATTAATCATCTTCCGCATAGCGATGGCACAAGGGACAACCAAGGGCACATGATTAAAACATAAAAAGAATAAAAGAGAGAGCCAGCGTTTCAGATTTTACTTTTAATTAATAAATTAAAATTTTTGCTCCACAAATTAAAATCTACCCAGATAATTCAAAAAACTACCATTAATACCTAAATTTGACATTAACTAATATTAAATTTTAATTTTCGAACATTAAAATACCTTAATCGATATTAAAAACTAATTTTTTAATAGTAGGAGATTATTTTACGTCACGATAACCCGCCAATAAGTTTCTCCCAACAACAGTAATGTTTAAATTGTGATATTATATTGACAAGTTTAATAATTAATCAACTAGATAAACTTTTTGTTATTTTAAAAAATGCTTTAAGAAAATCATTACCAATCAATTATGCTAAGTTTTATTCAATTATAATTAAAAAATATAAATATTTAAAATATCACACCTAAATTTTGAAGAAAAAGAGATCGTCTTTTTTGGACACATTCCTTATTATTATTATTATTATTATTATTATTATTATTATTATTATTATTATTATTATTATTATTATTATTATTATTATTATTATTATTATTATTATTATTATTATTATTATTATTATTATTATTATTATTATTATTATTAGAGAATAGAGAATAGAATGCGTTTAGTTACAGAAAATTATTCTAATTTTTTAGGAAAAGTTTTCTGCTTGTTTACAAAACTTTTCGGCTGTGTTTAGTTACAGAAAATTATTCTAATTTTTTGGGAAAAGTTTTCCGCTTGTTTTTCAAACTTTTTATTTCTTAGAATAGCTAGAAAATTTTCAAAAACTCGTTTAGATAATGTGACAGTTTTTCAATTTGGAAAACTAGAAAACTAGAAAAGTTATTCAAGTGTACTCAGTTTTTCAAATTTTTTTCAAACATTCTTTAATTTAAATTAATTGAGATATGTCTTATATATATGTATATTATTTATTACAATGTTGTATAGTATATGCATCACATACAAATTGTGACCAAAATTTAAAGTTATATTAAAATGAGAGCAAATGAGTTTGTATTTAAATATATTTCAAAATAATAGCAGGAGAACTTTTCGAATTAGTAGCTGTTTGTTTCATATTCTCATTTGGTTACAACAGTCTTTATCTTGTAATTCAGATACCTTATCTTGTAATTCAATTATCTTATCTTATAATTCAGTTACCACATTTTCTATTTTTTTACTTTTCTTAGAAAACCTTTTAAAAGAGTTTTCTGATTTTCTTAAAAAATAGGAAATCAGTTTTCTATTTTTCTATAAAAAATTTAAATAATTTATAAATAAACAGTTTTTCTATTTTTTAAATTTTTCTAAGAATAATTTTCTATTTTTGTAAGAAAACTTATGAACTAAACGCAACATTCATTTCTTAGAATAGTTAGAAAAATTTTGAAAACTCGTTTAGATAATGTGACCGTTTTTCAATTTGAAAAACTAGAAAACTAAAAAAGTTGTTTAAGTGCACTCAATTTTCTAAATTTTTTTAAATATTTTTTAATTCAAATTAATTGAGATATGTCTTATATATATATATATATTATTTATGACAATGTTGTATATTATATGCATCGCATAAAAATTATAACAAAAATTTAAAGTTATATTAAAATGAAAGCAAATGAGTTTGTGTTTAAATATATTTCAAAATAGTAGCAGTAAAACTTTTTGAATCAATAGCTGTTTGTTTCATATTCTCATTTGGTTACAACAGTCTTTATCATGTAAGTCAGTTACCTTATCTTGTAATTCAATTACTGTCTTTTCTATTTTTTACTTTTCTTAAAAAACATTTTAAAAGAGTTTTTTGATTTTTTTAAAAAATAGAAAATTATTTTTCTATTTTTCTATAAAAAAATTTAAATAATTTATAAATAAACAATTTTTCTATTTTTTAAATTTTTCTAAGAATAATTTTCTATTTTTCTAAAAAAATTTATAAACTAAACGCACATCGAAAAAGAAAATATAATAATATCTTAATTTTCTTAGGGAGAAGACATCATTGATGAATCCATTGATAGAAACCTCCTTCGCAAGTCATTTTAGTTAAAAAGGTTTGGAGTTTACACATAACAGCTAGTCTTCCAATAGTCTATACTCTGTGTACCTTTGTTTCAGAGTCTTTTACCTTGTTCTGCAACCCCTAACAACAAATCTACACACATGAAGATCACTGTCATGACTCCTGATGAACAATTTCTCTCATTGGATGTCGATCCTCACGAATCTGTAACCTTCAAACATCCTTCATTTCTTCTCCTCCATCTCTCTCTTTTCATCACTGTTTTTGATTCACCCCTTGTTTTTTTGCTAGGTGGAAAACGTCAAAGCATTGCTTGAGGTTGAGGTGAGTTTTTCTCAATTACCCATCTCCTTTTTCCTCTTTAAATTGAATTTTTTGGTTAAAAAAGTTTACTTTTTGTAATTTCAATTCTCCTCCACGCCTATTCTTGATAAGGGTGTTCCCTGAAAAATCTGTTTTTCATTGGGAATTCTGGGTTATGCGTTTCCCCCCCATTATTTGACAACCTAGAAACAAAATCCCATATGTTTTTTTTAATGGTATTGACGATTGATTCAGGTGTCTTTTTTTTAATTTGAGAATGACACGTAAGGGGTGCTTGAGAAAATGTTGTTGTTGGATCTTATTTGATTTTAGTATGAGTGTCTTGTAGTATACTTATTTATTTTGGTTGGATAAATGGCTTGTCTGATTGAATTTCATTTTGTGTTTGTTTGATGTTGAAACTTGTGCTTGTGAGAAGACAAGTGTGTCACTTCAGCAACAGCAACTTCTGTTTAATGGGAAGGAGATGAAGAATTCTGAAAAGTTGAGTGCCCTTGGTGTTAAGGATGATGATTTGTTGATGATGGTTTCTGGTACTGCTGCTTCTAGGTATGACTATTTATGTTGCGTTGCACTGGTATGAGATAAAGCTGGGATTCTTTATTTCAAAACATGTAAATTCCCCCATCCAGTGTATGCCTGCCGCCCTCTAAAAGTATGAGATGATATGAATGTCTGTGTGGTCTAGTTATTCTTTGTTGTTAAATTGTGAACTAATATCTAATACATGCTACATACTACCTCCATTTCTTTGTATCTGTCTACTCCACTCAATATAATTTTTTTTTTTTTCAATTTTATCCTTATACTAATATACTGATTTCAATTAATGGTGATAAATGTTCTGCTACTACACTTATGCTTCTATATTATACTAATAAATGAGAATAGGGAAAGTAAGCAAGGGTGTTATAGGAAGTCTGAAAAATTCTTAGAAGAAAACAAGGGCAATGATTACATCTCTTAATGTGTACTTTAGCCTCAACTGGACAGAGGTGGTAGAATTTAAAGAATACCGAGATTCTCTGTGAATTGACTATAGTCGTAACTTGAATAATTAAGATCTGAAACACTATTTCTATAATTTGATGTATTTCACTTATTCGCTCACCATCCTTGTAACTTGAATAATTAAATGTGAAAATTGTAAAAGAATAAAAATAGAAGCCATTGCTTGCTATAGAGCTGCTGGCATATTGCATATAATGCACTTCTATTGAATCTAACATTTATATACATTTTCTTTGAAATAGAAAATATCAATAATTTGATTTTTTTGTGAGTGAAATTTAAATTTTCAGTGGATCTACCAATGATATGAGCTTAAATGCTGATGGATCTGCTGTAAACCCTGGTGCTCTCCAGCAGCACATTAGACGTGATTCTAACTTGATGGGTCGGCTCTTTCAGGTAAGTTGATGTTTGCTTTGTTATGTCATCTTTTCTTTATGAAGATCTGAAGTACAGACATGAGATGGTACACTTATGCTTGATTCAGTTATTGAACTTTTTCAATTGATTAGCAGTTTATTGTAAATATAATTTAATTTCACATTATTTGGTATAATTTAGACAGTTTTGGTAGCTTCCTACGCATGCTATACTTTGATTGGCTATCTTATGACCATCTCTATGATTAATTATGCAGAGTGATCCTGAGTTGGCACAAGCTATTCTAGGCAATGATCTTAATAGATTGCAGGAAGTTTTACGATCGCGTCATCACCAAAGAGATGAATTACGTCGTCAGAGAGATGAAGAGCTTGTAAGTAGGCTATGGTGACTATTGTTTTTTTACATTTCTCTGGCAAATGATGAGATTGGGTTCAATTGTATCATGACAAGATGCCTTGCCTCTAATCCTTTTATTCCTTTTGCTTTGTCATTAATCTGTTAGTATATCTTGCTTGGAAATTTATTTCATTTCCTTTTTCTAGGCTCTTCTTTATGCTGATCCTTTCGATGTTGAAGCACAAAAGAAGATTGAAGCTGCCATCCGCCAGGTGATTTTTTATTTTTGAAACAACTTATGGACCTCTAACCAAGCAGCATAAGTATTTCGGAGGATTGACTTTTGATATGATAGCAAAGCTTCATGACTAGTTAATAATGGTGCTGCCATGTATGTGTTGATTTGCAATTGTGATTAGTTTAAGTACATGTTTGGCTTACCTTATATTTATAGAAATAATTGCTTATCTTCCAAAAGGGCTATCAGGAAGCTGCAAAAAAATGAAACTAATCTTCTTTCAAAACAAACAAATCCAAATCCAACCTTAATTATGCTTACTTTCTTGAGGTTTGATTGTGTATTATATGATTATGGTCTTTATCTTTGTATAACTTTGGATGATTCTAATGAATTCAATAGCATATCACCCCCCAAAAAATTGCTGGTTTGTTCCGTGAATCTTTAGTTAATCAGTTCAAAGTCTGTTTATGATAAGTTATTGGGTAAAGACTCATTTGTCTCAAAAATAAATTTGTTTTGGTAGGAATCAAACACATGTTATAGGGGGGCTTACAACAACTCACCCACCCTACTCAACCAACTGAGTTAGACCCTTTGACTGTCTCAAATAAATTTGGACAAAATTTGTAAATTTGTGCTGAATGCAGAACATAAATATTTAGTTATTCTCGTTTTCTATTTGATCACTGTGTTACATGCAACTATTACTTGTCCTCACAAACCTCTGTTGTAATCATTAACCGTGTCTTAATTTTCTCCCTTCCTCCTGACTGTAAATATCTTGTTTGTTTTGCTATGAATAACGATGACGTTTTGACTAATTCTACAGAAAGGGATAGATGAAAATTGGGCAGCTGCATTAGAACATAATCCTGAAGCTTTTGCTAGAGTGGTATGTATGTTTTTTAACTGTTGATTTTGTTGCTGATAGCTTATTTGGTTTTCTTAATAAAATCCATGCTATATGTTCCAGGTCATGCTATATGTTGATATGGAGGTCAATGGGGTCCCACTGAAGGTAAGTGGTTTGCCACAATAAGTGCATCTCTTTGAGTTCAGGATTTTATAATTATACAGATTAAAGGCATGGTATTTTTTTTAGTTTCCGTGCTTTCAACTATTGTTTTCTATCAAGTCATATATGACTGAACTGTTCTTCTATTCCTCAAGCTGTGAGGGACTACTAGTACCTACTGCCAGTGTAGTTAAAATCGCGATTTTGATCGGTAAAATCGCGATTCTACGATTTTTGAGGAGCAAAACGATTCGAATCGCCCCTAGAATCGTAAATGTATATGAATCGCACTGGGCCCTAAAATCGTGAAAAATCACGACTTGCGATTCTAATGGAGGCCCAAATTTGCCCTAACCCGGTTTTAAGAACCGGGTCTGACCCGCGCAAAAATGTTCAAACCCACGCAGCTTTGGATCGAAAACGCCATTCTTCACTTCTCAGGCCACGCGAGTGCCTTCCTTTGCCGTGCAGCTTCTTCTCCGTTCAGCAGCCACCGTCTTCTCCGGCGAACTGAGGCCACGCGATTCGTCTCTGTTTCCGCGATAGGGAGGCCTGTTTTCACGTGTGGGAGGCCTCTGTTTTCCAGCCAAGTGTTGTTTTCCTGTAGCTCACGTTCCCAGCGGAAAAGATGGGAGGTAGAAGATGGACTTTTGAGTTTTTTAAAAGAAAAGAAAAGAAGGTAGAAGAAGAGAGAGAAGTGATGGATGTCTTTCCAGTTTTTTAAAAGAAAAGAAAAGAAGTAGAAGAAGAGAGAAACTGATGGAAGGATGGCTCTTCAGTTTTTTAAAAGAAAAGAAATAGAAGATAAAAGAAGAGAGAGAACTAATGGATTTTTAGTTTTTCAATAAATAAAATCATGACTCAGTTTTTTTGAATGGGTAAAAAGGAGTTAATGGGTATGCAAATTTCAAAGTTATTAAAGGAGTGTAGTTTTGACTTCTAAGATTCTCACTTAAAAATAAATTTTATTTAATATTTATTTAAGTTTAAACTAAATCTTTATTGTTTTATATACTAAAATTTTTATGCATATATAAGAATATAAAAATTTATATGTATATATAGGAATTTTTAAAATCTTACGATACGATTTACGATTTTACGATTTACGATTTTTGGAACCCTCTACGATTCAACCTAGAATCCCGATTTTAACTACCTTGCCTACTGCTAATTTAATTTGGCAGTGCATGCAATATTTGTTGCAATTTTTCTTCTCTTCTTCAATGGAACATGCATCAATTGTATTTTCACTTTGTTTCAGGCATTTGTGGATAGTGGAGCCCAGTCTACCATTATATCAAAAAGCTGCGCTGAGCGTTGTGGGTATGTAACTTTGATAGAATATATTGTTAGTTACAGTTTGTTAGCAAAGTTGTTAGAGATATTATCTTATCTCTTAGATTAATTCTGTTATCTCTTTAGGTAGTTAGCAAAGTTGTTAGAGATATTATCTTATCTCTTAGAGATATTATCTTATCTCTTAGATTGATTCTGTTTCTATTCTGTTTTAGGTTTGTTAGATTTCTTCTATATAAGTCTTATGCTCTTCAATCTTAATACACAATAATAATTCAGCAAATATATTTTCTTTAAATCTTTCTCTTCTTCTTTCCTTCTTGCTGCCATAATTCTAATAAACTTTGGGTTGACTGGAATTCACTTCCAAAACATTTACAACACTGATTTGATTTAATTTATTATGTAGCTTATTTGCTTGCCTATGAATTTACTCTACTTGTTCTTATCTAGGTAGATTTATTATTGAGTAAGTACAAGTAATTTTAGTTGCTTGTGTATCAGTATTATGCTCTCCATGTAAATTATAAATAAACCAGGTGGTTCAGAAAATGTGTATGAAAAACATGCAGGCACGTCAGGAACATTATATATGTTCATTTATTTGTCTAGATGCATTGCTGCACACACACACACACACACACACACATATATATATATGTATGTATGTATGTATGTATGTATGTATGTATGTATGAGTGTGGATTTTAGAGTCAAAGGTTTGTTAAGCTTGTGAACTATGCAATAACAAAAATGCCTGCAGCAGGTGCAGAAAGTACATGAAAGAATTGTGTGTTCTTATTCTCTTACATTATTGATTTTTGAAGTTGCCAGGTTTTGAAATGTGGATTTTTTTTTAATGGTCATGTTATCTGCCAGATTGTTGAGACTTTTAGATCAGCGTTACAAAGGGATTGCTCATGGAGTTGGCCAGTCAGAAATATTGGGTCGGATACATGTAGCTCCAATCAAGGTAATGTTACTTTTAACTGGTGTCATTTTTGTTTATTATAGTTTAGATGACATCTCTCCTCACTCCTCATATGTCACCAATAAAAGAATGTCTGATTTATTTATGAAGGAATCATTCAAATTCCAATTCAATCATTTGAGATAAATCTATTCCAATTTACACTAGAATGATTGACCATTCTCTTACAGTATAGTTTTCATCTATTTTATGTTTAAGTCCAACTTATATTTTTTGTGTATTTTGCTTTAGATTGGGAATATATTTTACCCTTGCTCATTCTTGGTGCTGGATTCTCCCAATATGGAGTTTCTGTTTGGGTTGGATATGCTCCGCAAGCATCAGGTACCATCCTCAGTTTGCACTCTTGGATATCATTGCTTTCAGTATATACTCTAAGATGCTATTCTTATAGATGTGCCTCATGTCTGCAGTGTATAATTGATTTGAACGAAAATGTTTTGCGAGTTGGTGGAGGAGAAGTTTCTGTGCCATTTTTGCAAGGTTGGTTTCTTAATCTGTAGAATCTAATAATGACAACAATCGTTTGTTCTTCTATGTTTTGCATAGTTATATTTTCAACTCAATCCTGTACCAGATTATATGTCTATATATGTAACCTTCTTGGTTGTCATGTTCAGAGAAAGACATACCATCTCGGTTTTTAGATGAGGAAAAATATGCCAAGGAAGCTTCAGGCTCTGGTGGCCAAGTAAGTATTTCTTTAATTACAGGTTTTTATAACTGCAACTGTGTCAAATATAACACTTTAATCTGCTTCTTGATACGGAATGCTGTCATTGATCTTAATCATATGATAATTATGTTATAGATGTTCCATAGTGCATAGTGAATGGATGAAAATATCCCCTTGCTGCTTACAAAAGTCTTAAGACTAATGTTTTGTGCATTTTGAGATCTTGGTTTCAGACCAAGATGTTCTGATTGGTATTCTTAAATTTTTCTATTTTCCAACAAGCAAAAAGTGAAATTTTCAATAAGTAGGCTTTCGGTCGACATTATCATATTCCTTTTTCTTTATATCCTTATGGGAAAGAATGGACCTTGTATGTTGATTGTTGTTTATTGAGTAGTTGAAAGTAAGGCACATTTCCTCATGTATGTTTTCCTAATCTAATCTTAAATTGGCCATTCCTTATTTTCGTTTGATTGTTATTTGGAGAGATCTATGGTGGTTTTAAGTACAGATTTCTTGTTTTTGGAAATAGAATGCATATTCTTGTTAGCCTAAGCCTTGTTTAGAAGGAGATGGGATGCTTGATCATCCAATCAAGAATGTGAACTGAAAACACGGTCATTGTCAAGTAAAAGTTCAAATCTCCAATTGCTATTGTTGAGTGCCCATGTAACTTACAATGAATAAACATAAAATGTAAACAACTCATTGTCATTTCTGCTTTGCTTTGTCATTTTGTTTTGATGAAGAGAATGAAAGTTGTTTCTTGTGTTTCTTTTTACACCCTCAGGCTGCATCAGGGAGCAATAATCCATCAATAGGAGGCCAGGCTTCTGGTTAGTACTGGAGATTGTTTCAAATTGTGATACAGGAGCAATCATTTTTATTTATTTTGGGCATAAAATATGCACAGAGAAGTTAATTTTTGCATTTGTCCTATTTTAAGGGTTCTATTTACTAGTTTCCCTTCAAAATTCCACCCAAAAGTTTTTTAAGCTTCCAATTTATCTTATTATATTTACTTTTTCCTGAGGTGGTGTTGGTTAGCCTTACTTCTATGCAATGTTAATGCGGTTGTAATTTATTTAGTAGTTTATATAATATAATTAATTCTTTTTTGCTTCCCATGTCAATTTTCAATTTTTGCTAAGCTAGTTGATCGAGCCAATGTCAATAACATGCTCAATTTTTCTTTTTCACTTTTCAGGAGGAGCTTCTGGTGATAAGTCAAAGGTATGCTTTAAAATATCAACAGCTGTTTCAGTTTTGTACTTTGTCCTTTCTAAATGGTAACTATATGATTATCTGGTTTTCCCTTAGTTATATTTCTCCTTATAGAGGTCAAGTGGTGTCACCGAGACAAATTTGGTCACTGTATTGTTTTGTTGGAAGATTAATTTGGTAACAAACATCTTTGAACAACTAATATGGTGACTTTCTAAGCTTTAGAGGATTAAGAGTGAGTTTGAAAGAGTTTATGAGTAACTTGTAAAAATAGCTTATGTCTCCCATAAGTTGTTTTTGACTTATTTTAGTAAGTTTTTTGGTATAACTTATTTTTTAACTTCTTTCAATTAGTTATATGAAAATTTATAATATGAACTTTTATTTAAAAACAACTTATTACATAAACTCTTAAGTTGTGTATTTGTTAATTGTTATACTTATATTGTTGATCTATTGATCTATATTGCAAAATGGTAGTGTACTCAGTGGCACGTCGAGAATATGATGAACAATGAGGCAAAAAAGTAATTAATAATATGCTTATATAGTTGACAATAAGAAATGTAGTGAGTTGTAAGTCTTTTTTTGTTTTTGCTTTTGTTTTGTTACCCTGTTTGGGTTTGAGCATGGTCAAACTTGCTTTCTCAATTGATGTCTCTGTAGTTCTTCCATTGGGGTCGTAGTATGCCTCTACCATTTGTTGATAGCAGTTTCAAATGAATGTTAGTTTTTAAGTGTTAAACTTTACTGAAATTACTGTTGTATCATGTTTGCATTCTTATGTAGTGTTTCTATGGCCGTAGGATCCTGCATTTGAGGCCAAAGTTGCAAAGCTTGTTGAGTTGGGATTTGAAAGGAATGCAGTTGTACAAGCTCTTAGATTATTCGATGGCAATGAGGAACAAGCAGCTGGGTTTCTTTTTGGGGGCTGAAAAGAGAATTTGTTTTGGGATTAATTTATTAGTTGAAATATTTTTTACTTTTAGCCAATTCAATTACAAATTCTAAAAACTAAGTTGTAGACCTGATGGCATTTATTGTGAATTGTTCATATACTGTAAGGAATGTTTCTATTTATTTGAAAGACTTGTTTATTGTTACTCAATGTGCATAGAAGGGCTATTAATTAAACAAGTTATGTGAAAATTTGATTTTTTTTTTTATACCATTAGCTAAATATATGAGTCATACATATCATATGCCCAAATCACAAATTTGGATGGCCTCCCTTGGCCTTCTTCTGTCTGCAATGTCTTGCTTTGAAGTTGAATGGCCTCATACGCCATCTAAAAATTCCATCACACAACTTGGAACTTGAAGGTACATCAATTTTTCAAAAGCAAAAACACATGCGGAAGAGGTACGCGCATCCCAGAAAACATAATAAATACGCAATAAGAAGCAATTGGAGATGGGGAATTATTTTAGTGTGTTTTATATCTTGGAATTATTTACAGTATCAAATAATATCTAAATGACAAAACTAGACTTTTGGTTGTAACTTTTACTTAAGTTTCAATTTTGTGTCAGTTACGTTCCATTTAAGTTCTCTTTGTCATCTTCATTTGAAACCCTAGCAAAACGTGGCACTGATGTTAAAAGATGATGTGGCCTTAACTATTTAGGTGATGTCATTTAATGTGATTAAACCATAAATTTTTGAGTTTGTGTCGATTTAGGGTTGGTAAAGCCATTTGATGTTGAAGCAAGCTAAAAATTTAGCGGCAATATATGAACCTGTGATTCTTCATTCTAAATGGTTGGTTTGATGGTAACTAAAACTTGTCTAGCAAAGAGAAAAACTCATTCTCTTATAGACACAGAACAACCATTGTAGATTTGTGATGATGGATTCTTTTCTAGATGTCAAATGAAGTTAACATCCATAGAGAATTTGAACAAAGGCTCAAGACTGAAAAGAAACTGATTCATTGATTGTGATGAAATGTACAAGGCACAGAGCTTTATATATAGGGAGAAAAGCGCGGGAAAAGTAGTTACAGTTAAATTAATTGCAAAGCTAATTAATACACACAACAGCTAAGTAATTAAGGAGCTTATGACCCCCTCTCCCTCGCAAGCTGGTAATGGAGAGAAGATATCTGCCATGCCAAGCTTGAAAGCAAGGCTATGGAATAATTTTGGATAAAAGGCTTTTGTAAAAATGCCAGCAACTTGGTCCTTGGTGGAGATAGGCGAGAGCTTAAAGAGACCTTGTTGAAGTCTTTACCGAACAATGTGGCAATCAATGTCCAAATGCTTGGTGCGCTCATGAAACACATGGTTAGAGGCAATGTGAATAACACTCTTATTGTCATAAAAAATCACAGGCAGCTTGGAGCAAGGAATATGCAGGTCTCTAAGTAAGTAAGTTAGCCATTGCAACTCACATGAAGCATTGCTGAAGGATCTGTATTATGATTCAGAAGAGGACTTTGAAATAGTTGTCTTGGATTTCCAACTGACTAAGGAACTGCCAAGGAAAAAACAATATCCTGGGATGGATCTTTTAGTGGAGGAACAACTTCCCAATCAACATCACTGTAGCCTTGCAAGTGAAGAGAGGAAGAAATAGAGAAGAGGAAACCTTTCCTTAGGGAGGCTTTCAAGTATTTAATAATTCTCAAAGCTGCAGCATGATGCTTGGATCGAGGGGCACTTAGGAATTGGCTTAATTGATGGATTACAAATGTGATGTCAGGTCTAATGGTGTCAGGTACAACAACCTACCTATTAATGTCCTGTATCTTGCAACATCATGATACAGGTCACCAGAATTTGTGTGCAGGTTGAGAGTAGAGTCCATTGGGGTAGAAATAGGCTTGCAGCCTAATAAACCTAGATCAGAGAGTAATTCTAGACAATATTTCCTTTGGCAAACTGAAATACCTTTATCTGATCTAGCAATTTCAAGACCAAGGAAATACTTGAGTGGTCCAAGGTCTTTAATGCCAAAATGACAATGCAATTCCTTCTTAATGACACTGAATTCTTGGAGATCATTACCTACCAAGATGACATCATCAACATACCCTGTGAATGCAGTGAAGAAAGTACCATTAAATTTCAAAAACAATGAGGGATCAGATTGGGTAAAGGTGAAACCATAAGAAGCTAAGGTGGAGATTAACTTTTCAAACCATTTTCTGCTAGCCTGCTTTAAGCCATAAAGAGACTTGATAAGCTTGTAGGACTGAGTAGAAGTTGCATGAACCCTAACTAGAATTTCCATATACATATCCTCTTCTAAATCCCCATGTAAGAAAGCATTATCTACATCTAATTGATATAAATGCCAATCATGTGCAGCTGCCAAAGCAAGAAGGACCCGAATGGTGGTCATTTTTGCCACAGCAGAAAAAATGTCAAAATAGTTAATCCCTTCTACTTGTGTGTACCCTTTTGCAACCAGCCTAGCCTTGTATCTTGTAAAAGACCCATCAGCATGCCTTTTGATCTTGAAAACCCACTTGTGACCAATGGGTTTGACTCCAGTTGAAGTATCTATAATCTGCTAGGTCCCGTTTTCGTTCAAAGCTTCTAATTCAGTGTTCATAACCTCAACCCAACTTGGATTCTGAGCTGCTTCACTGTAAGTCTGTGGTTCCACATTAGTAATCATGGATAAAGTGTAGGATCTATGAGCAGGATTAAGGTTGTTATAGGTGTGGTTGGTTGAAATGGGGTGTCTAGTAGAACTAGTGGAGGCTGCCAGTGTGGGACAATGGAAGTCTATAAGGTGTGATAGAGGTTTGGTGAGTCTGGTTGATTTCTAATAGGAGTAGGTTGTGGTGATGGGGCTAGCTCATCAGGATGGTCAAGGTCAAGGATGATGGGAATAGTAGATGAACTAGGAGGATTATCTAAAGTTGTTGGTATGCCTTCAAACTCAGGCAGGTAAGGATCCTCACACTGATAAGTTGGTGAAAGGAATAATGCAGATTTGTGGCCTGATGTGGAATTGTTAA
This sequence comes from Clitoria ternatea, assembly GCA_037962975.1. NCBI lineage: Eukaryota > Viridiplantae > Streptophyta > Magnoliopsida > Fabales > Fabaceae > Clitoria > Clitoria ternatea. The sequence goes on from CM075671.1 coordinate 150,527,947, forward strand.
ATGGCAAAATTATTTCAACAAAATGGACATCCCTGGATACAAAAACCTCTCAGGTAAATATATCTAGCAACATATACCCCTTTGTCCCAGGCTTGTGGCCCAAAAACACTGCCTTCCTTCTTCTAGGATCAAGTTTACCGCTATGCTCCTTGAGGGTGGAAGCATAACATAAGCACCCAAATACTTTCAATTCCCTTAAGTCTGGTTGACTACCATGAAGAACAACATAAGGTGACTGGTTGCCCAAGACTAAACTTGGCACTCTGTTCATGAGGTAGGCAGCATGTCCCACTGCATAAGTCCATAGAGACTTTGGTGCATGAGAGTGAAATAGCAGGGACCTAGTGATCCCAAACAGTGTTTGGTGGCTTCTCTCCACTCTACCATTTTACTGTGGTGTTTGTACATAGGTTTTCTGGTGCATAATTCCTTTAGAGGCATAAAAAGAAGGCATTAGAAACTCTGCACCATTATCAATTCTTACAATTTTAACTTTCTTTCCAAACTGTGTTAGTGCCAGTTCAATGAAATTCTACAAGGCACCCAAGGCTTCAGATTTACTATGGTCATCAAGAACAGTTAAGAAGTATCGATGCTTGTAAATTCCTGTTATGGATAAAGGACCCCAAATATCAACATGAAACAAATCAAAAAGGGCAGAAGCTCTACTAGTAATCAAACTAAAAGGTAATCTTTTTTGTTTAGAAACAAAACAAATATCATAAATCAGGTTTTTATTCACTGATATAAAAGGATGGTCTTTAATCAATGCTTGCATCCTAGAGATGGACAAATGTCCTAGCCTAGAGTGCCAAATGGCAGAGTCTGGGATTACATCAAGATAACTTAGTACTTTACCATCAGCTTCCGTGCAAGGTACCTTTGTAACAACCCTGATTTTCCAAAATAAGAGCCCAAGCTCTCAGGACCTCCAAGAATGCCTTACTAAGTAATTTAGGAGAATAAGGCTTAGGCCTGATCCCTTAGTCATCATGAGAATGTGAGAAAGAAAGATTCGAGAGCATGTGAGTAGTGAATAGCTTAGTCAAGTGAAATAAGTGAGTAAGATAGAACGTGTGTAATAGTGAAATTTAGAGGAATTTGTTGACTAGGTAGTAATTTATGTGAGAAGATAATTATATTCGGCTTAACACTTGAGCTATTACTTAGATATACATATATATATATATATATATTGAATATATTCTTGTTATTGATGCTAGAAATAATGATTTATGAATGATGTTTAATCTTGGTGATCCGGTCTTGATACCCGTACCAAGACAAGTGTGACGTGTCACCCGATCCATCAATGTTATTGATCCAGCAGGTAAGACATCGGAATAACAAGACCGTATAAGCGCTCTCCCTATACTGGTAAGCCCATGTTGACACCTAGCATATCAGACATAACACCTTCTCCACATCGGAATAGTTATTAATCAATTATTAGTAGCTTTGGGAAGAATGCATCAACTCTAAATTACCCATGATGGATAACTGCCTTCGAGAGGCAGGCATGTTATCCTGTAACCCATACTTGTTTCCCACGCTAATTAAATATATATATATATATATATATATATATATATATATATACTCCCATGCTCTGACAGGACAAAGAGGATATTCCCCACTCCCAAGGCTCATCTTTCGAGACAAGTCAGGTTTGTTCCCTGGGGCAATCAGACCCATCATTCTCCTCCACCTATAAATACAGTAAGAACACATACAGAAAAGGACTTTTCTTCTTTCCTTAGCCCTAAAATCTTTACATTACATTATCACACTAACTTGAGCGTCAGAGAACTTTCACAAGTGGCACCACCTTTCGCCCTCCCTCAACGGGAAAGACCGGTGTGTAGGATCTCCAGGACGACAAGGCTATAATACCGGATACCCACTGTACCGGTGTACAAATACCAGAAACCTTAAACTCTTGTGGGTGGTCCCATACCGGATCTCTGAACCCCGAAAAGGGACAGTTCACTGGCACGCCCGGTGGGACCCGTTAAAGCTATTCCCACCTCTCGTTTTCGAAGCTTGGTACTTTACCATGGAAGGCAATGGGAGAAACATGCAAGATGGGTCCGTAAAAGATGTCACTGCCCAAGAGCAACCAGTGAATAGACGCTTGGCTTTCGGTTCACTAGGAAGAAGTTCAAGGAGAATGGTGCAAGCACCGACAACAACTGATCCACAAGATGAGATGATACACCAGATGATGGAAGAGCTGGTGGAGTTGAAGCGAGAAAATAAGTCCGTAGAAGAGAAAGTAATATCTCAAGTAGAGGAAACTCACCACACGAATGAAGGGAGAAAATCCACGAACCTCCAATACTCACAGATCCCTACTTGTGTTGAGAAGGAGCAAACACATGACTCTGGGGAGAGAGCCAATGGCAGGAGATGGGAGCCAACTATGATGCATGGGGCCTATAGACCCAATGTCCCATTTTCCCAAAGGCTGATGAATGTGGCTATTCCAAAGCACCTACAAACTACTCAACCTCTTTCTATTGGGAAATATAGTGAGGAGGCTGATCCTACAAAGCACTTACATGCATATGTATATAAAACCATGTATTTGGGAGCCGATAAGGACGTCATGTGTTGGATGTTCCCTCGTACCCTAGTAGATGACGCTCTCGGCTGGTTCAAGGGGTTACCATCAGGCTCCATTGATTCATGGGAAGAGATGGCGACAGCTTTCGTGGATCACTTTGTCATCTCTAGAGATGTCCCCAGAACTTCTCATACGTTGGCTCAAATCAGGAAAGGGGAGCGTGAGACTCTTAAATACTTCCTAAAGAGACTTTACAAAGAAGCAGCCGCTGTTCCAAATTTGGCAGAGGCACTACAATTACACATCGCGATAGAAGCTTTGCAACCGAACTCTTCTTTCACTTTATCACTAGCAAAAAGCCCTCCTACAAACTTCGAAGAGCTCAGGAGGAAAGCCTCCAAATATGTGGGCATTGAGATGCATTTAGAGGCAACAGCAGCGAGAGTGAAACCCTCAATACCACAACAACAACCACAGAGGGATAAGGATAGACCAAGATCAGAACGCATGGAAAGACCATTCCATGGCAACGCCTTCAATAGCCCTGCACCCCGGCGTCAGGAGAAACGGGTAAATGCATTTAGTAACTATGCCCCGTTAAATACTAAGTATTCACAAATCTTGAGGGAAATCGGTTGGCCAACGCTTAACGTATATGGGGTCAGAAAGCCACAACAGATCCATAGACACAGAGACCAGCGGAAATACTGCGCATTTCATGAGCAGAATGGCCACTCTACAGACGAATGTCAGGCCCTGAAAAATGTAGTCGAAACTTTAATCTGAGAAGGCAAGCTTAAGCAGTATCTTTTCAAAGAAAAATCTATTGATAATCTAGAATAGATAGAGAAGCGAGGAAGAGATCGCGAGGACGACGGAGATGATGATCACACTCTAGTTAGGAGATTCAGAGTGGCTGAAAAGCAGAAGGAAGTCATAGCTGATAGGCCCACGCAGCAGAACGTTACGCCCCAACAACAACGTCAGGGCCGACGTGAGGTTATTGACATGATAACTGGAGGATTCGCTGGAGGAGGAGCTTCCATTACAACCAGAAAGAATCATCATCGCATGGTTCTCTCGCTGCAAGGGAAACCTAGAAATAACCGCCCCTACAGGGACGGTGTGATGGCACCAGTGATATCCTTCTCTGATGAGGATTTTGGCCCAATAATCCTTGGAGGTGATGACGTATGGTGATCGTGGCTATCATTGCTAACAAAGATGTGAAGAGGATACTTGTTGATCAGGGGAGTTCTTGCGATGTTATTTTCTATGGTTGCTTCAAACGTACGAGATTTAATGATTCCGATTTGCAACCTTACACACAGGACCTTACAGCTTTCAACGGAGCCAAGTAGCCAACGAAGGGGTACTTAGACACCCTGATATCTTTTAAGGGTGAGCCAAGAGCCAGGACGGTGAAATCTAGAGTTTTAGTGATTGATATGGAGTCACCATACAATGGAATTATAGGACGCCCAACACTTAATGCTATGGAAGCCATCGTTTCAACTCCCTATATACTCATCAAGTTCATAGATAAGGACAACATTGTGTCTTCTATAAGAGGTGACCAAGAGATGGCAAGATATTGATACAACTTGAGCCTTAATATGGTGAAGCTTGAGACTTCCAACAAGAAAAGGAAGCTGAACGACAGAGGATCTGCGGCTGGGGTGATGAGTCTGATCGATTTAGATCCTAGAGCGGAATTGAAGATTGATCCACTCAACCCGTCAAAACCCACACCGGATGGAAGCTCCAGGGACATCGTCTTAGGAGTTTCATCAGAAAAGATCATACACATAAATGACAAGCTAGAACCAGTCATGAAGCAGCATTTGATTACACTTCTTTAGGAATTCAAAGACCTTTTTACATGGACAGCGGTGGATATGCCTGGCATGGATCCGAACTTCTATTGTCACAAACTAGCCGTGTATCCAGAGACGAGGCCGGTTGCTTAAAAGAAACGTAGACTGGGTTCAGAAAAGCAGAAAGCAGCTTGTGAGAAGATAGTAGAATTTTCTGTTGTCACATTGGCCTTTTCTGCTACACCGTTATGCCCTTTGGCTTGAAGAACGCTGGAGCCACTTACCAGCGTATGATTAACAAGGTGTTCGAAGGCCTGCACACTCAGCTAGTAGAAGTGTACATTGACGACATCATTTCCAATACCTCTGCTGGAAGTAACCATGTGGAGGATTTGCGCCAAGTGTTCCTGTGGCTGAGGCAGTACAACATGAGGCTGAACCCATTAAAATGCACATTCGCCGTTCTGGCCGGGAAATTCTTGGGCTTCATGTTGACTCAGCGCGGTATCGAAGCTAACCCAGGAAATGCCAAGCTATCCTCAACATGCAGAGTCTAAAGAGTCTCATGGAAGTTCAATCCCTGAATGGTAAAGTGGCAGCCTTGGCACGATTCATGGCAGATCACTTCCTTTATCAAAGTTCTGAAGAAAGGCCAAGAAATTCAAATGGGGGCAAGCGCAGGAGCAAGCTTTTCAAGAGCTTAAGGAGGTGCTTTCTAAACCTCTGATATTGGTAAAACCTGACCCTGGAGAAACACTCATTTTGTACTTAGCAATTTCAGACGAAGCGTTAGGAGTTGCATTAATCAAGGAGACTTCGGATGGACAGAGGCCGGTGTATTTCACAAGTAAGACGTTGCAAGGCGTTGAGAGTCGATACCGGAAGATTGAAAAAGCCACTCTTGCATTAATCAAGGAGACTTCGGATGGACAGAGGCCGGTGTATTTCATAAGTAAGAAGTTGCAAGGCGCTGAGAGTCGATACCAGAAGATTGAAAAAGCCACTCTTGCAGTCGTTTATGCCTCTCGTCGTCTACGACCTTACTTCCATGCTCATCGGATTATCGTGAGAACGGATTTGCCACTCCGATCTGTGTTGAGCAAGCCAGACCTCGCAGGGAAAATGATTAAGTGGTCCATCGAGCTCTCAGAATTTGACATTTCTTACGAGCCACGGGGTGCGATAAAAGCTCAGATTCTGGCTGACTTTGTAGCAGAAATGCTGGGGACAGATCCAACAGCGCTTCGACGACATTGGACTGTCTATGTGGACGGATCATCCAATAACAAAGGTTGTGGAGCAAAAGTGGTGGTGGAAAGTGATGATGGAGTCCATCTAGAGATCTCCCTCTGTTTCAATTTCAAGACATCGAACAACCAAGCTGAGTATGAAGCTTGCCTCGCCGGGCTACGAGCTGCAATTGACATCGGAGCATCAGAAGTCACCCTCTGCAGTGACTCTCAATTGGTAATATCATAGATACAAGGTGAATACCAAGTCCGTGAGCCTTAACTCCAGTTGTATTTGAATTATGTAAAAGAATTGAGAGAGAGATTTTTGACATTGGAGTTCAAACATGTCCCACGAGAAGAGAATGCAAGGGCAAATATCTTATCCAGGCTAGCAAGCACGAAACAGCCAGGAAGCACTACGACGGTGGTCCAACGTAAGCTGACATCGCCTAACATTCCTCTATTGCCCTCTCTGAATGCCATAGTGACCGATTCTTCTTATGGAAACTCATGGATGACTCCTTACATCCGTTATCTGGCCGATGGACAGTTGCCCACCGATGAGAAGGAGAAAAGAAGAATTAAAAGGGAGCTGCCATACTTCATCATGGTTGACAACGTCCTATATAGGAGGGGATTCTCAGTGCCTTATCTGGTTTGTTTAAAGGAAAACGAGATACAAGAAGTAATGGAAGAAGTGCACGAGGGACAATATGGACACCACGCCGGTGGAAGAAGCTTGATGAGAAAAATCCTCAGGGCCGGATATTAGTGGCCCACAATGAAGCAAGATTCAATTGACTTCGTCAAAAGGTGCGACGCTTGCCAAAGATTTTCTAACCTTCACCACACACCGGCTGAAGAGCTCTTTACATCGGCTGTGCCATGGCCATTCTACCAATGGGGTTTGGATATCCTAGGACCTTTTCCAACGGTGCCTGGAGGCATTAAATACCTCATTATGGGAGTTGATTATTTCACCAAATGGATTGAGGCAGAACCAGTGGTGCACATTACCTCAGCCCAGACTCGTTGTTTTATGTATGAAAACATCATAACACGATTCGGGGTACCAGCTCGGATGGTCACAGACAACGATACTCAATTCACTGATAGGAAGTTCATAGACTTGCTTGAAGGATTGGGCATAGTCCAAATATTTTTATCCGTTGAACATCCACAGACTAACAATCAAGCCAAAGTGGCCAACAGAGAAGTGCTGAAGGGATTGAAGAAGCGCCTTGGGGATGCCAAGGGCGGATGGATAAATCAATTATGTCAAGTCCTGTGGGCATACCGCACAACGCCCTATTCCTCTACAAATGAGTCCCCGTATCGTCTAACTTACGGTGTCGAGGCAATGATGCCAGTGAGTTGCAAACCGCCTCTGTAAGAGTCAAGTACTTACCCGAGAAAGATAACAACGCCAACCTAGCATCAGAAATGGATGTGATCCAAGAACTCAGAGAAGAAGCTTTTATTAGAGACCAAGCTATTAAAGCCAAAGCCGCTCTTCGCTATAACAAATGAGTCCAACCCAGGGCTTTCAATGTTGGAGATTTGGTTTTGAGGAAAGCAAGTGTGGGGAACAAATTTACACACTAAGGCAAGCTCTCCCCAACATGGGAAGGACCATACAGAGTATCTGAGGTCACTGGAAAAGGCTCATATCGCCTAGAGAATCTTGAAGGCTCACCGATCCGCAACAAATAGAATACCCAGAACTTACTCATCTATTATAGGTAGCTGGTAAGACGGCGTGCACTCTTTTTCCCACTTGGGTTTTTTCCCATTGGGTTTTTCCAAGAAGGTTTTAACGAGGCACGACCCCAACTGGGCCCTTCATGTAATTCATACGTAATTCAATGAAGAACTCTTGTGAAATTATGATATGTTCACCCTTTTTATTTGTTGTCATTTTTAGTAAGACGATATGATAAGAAAGACCCTTCAGGACGGATGATCCTAACTCCTTATTCCATAGTTAGCGATGCAACTCCATGAAAAAATAAAGAGGCGGACACCGGCGAAGGCCTGGGCGCAGTAGGCTGGTCCTTCTCCTGGACCACACTGAACCCCAGGTAACGGGCATAGTAGGTCCAGGATTTGCCCTGTTCTGAACCCCGTGTCGAAGGCTTGGAGGGCAGGATCAAAACCAAACTCCAAGTATGGCTAGTAGGTACGACCGAACATCGGTGAAGGCCTGGGTGCAGTAGGCTGGTCCTTCTCCTAGACCACACTGAACCCCAGGTAATGGGCCCAGTAGGTCCAGGATTTGCCCTGTTTTGAACCCCGTGTCGAAGGCTTGGAGGGCAGGATCAAAACCGAACTCCAAGTACGGCTAGTAGGTACGACCGAACACCGGGGAAGGCCTGGGCACAATAGGCTGGTCCTTCTCCTGGACCACGCTGAACCCCAAGTAACGGGCGCAATAGGTCCAGGATTTACCCTGTCCCGAACCCCGTGTCGAAGGCTTGGAGGGTAGGATCAAAGCTGAACTCCAAGTACGGGTAGTAGGTACAACCGAACACCGATGCAGACACAGTCATTACCCTTATGGTTGGAAAATTTCCTTGCAGATCGGATGCTAACCACCTTTAAGCCAACGACGAACTCCCTGGTGCGAGCATTCCCCGTCATTTTACATCTTATGAAAAGCCTAATCATCACTCTTGAGGTTAAGGTACTTTCCTTACAAGTTTTTACATATATGATATATGTTTATATTGAACAACGAGATCATTATGAGTTAAGATTTCACCACGATAAAGGGCGGATACGTTCTCTCATTCTTACCAAACTAAAGGCAACATCCTATAGCGAATGCTTGTCTTTTAAACGTACTCGCCCTCAGAGACAACGTCTATAGATGTGAGTATCTGTTCTATATTTCAGTTATGAAAATCCAAGCTGATTAATTCAATCCACGACAACCCCTTTTAAGCTACTTTCACATAACAGCTTAGAACGTCGTATAAAGCTAAGAATTTAGCAAGCCTATTGAAGAAACTTAGGATAAACGTGGTAGACAATACATAAGGTTAAAGTTCAATCCATTCATGTAAAAATTACATAAGTTGTTTAGAATTTAATAAAACCGGAGCTGATCCTGGTACACAGTAATGCTGACTGCAAAGAAAGAAATATATAAAGTCATAAGGTCAATTCTTCTTCTGGCCTACTCCTTCACCACTTCCCTTCTTTTCGACTCCGACCTCAAACCCTTTTCCACCAGCAACCTCATTTTTAGCAGTAGTTATGCTTACCCCTTCGCCGCTGGGCTGTTGGGTGATAGGGACTAGGAAGGGTGGGTTCCATCGATTGACTCTCAGGCAGAGGAGGTAGCTCATATAAAGTGTTGGGCGGATCCTTATGACGATTATTGACAATTGCTACAAGCTTCCCTTCGTGAAACTCGTAGAACAAATTAATACCGCTCAAGTTAAGTTCCACTTTGGGATTGCGATGAAGAATTTGATGCACTGCCAACCCAAAGGAATCCTCAGCAACTTGGACACAAATATCAACAGCCTCATCAGCTCTAGCATTAGCAGCAGCCAGCTCCACCCTCAAAGCAGTGCCATCATCATTCGAACTCGCCAACTTTAGACGTTCGATTTCCATGAGCAGCTCCTTCTCCCTCTGAGCCCATTCTTCAGCTTGCTTCGAGTAACTATAGGCTTTCGTCTTCAGTTCCTCTTCCAGCTTGGTTGTTTTTTCTTTCTCTGTGCAGAGGCTCGTACTGAGGTCGGAATTAGTCTTCTTTTGCTCATCTAATTTACCCTCCAGATCCTTTATCAGGGATTTCTGTGCCAAGGTCTCCGCATACATCCGATCTTCGTAGTCCTTGGACATCTTCAATCGATCCTCAAGGAGCTTAATGCTCGCCCTATCCTTGGCAAACGAAATGATAAACCTTACCAGTCAGTCTGCTGACCTCTAGGCCGTCGTCCGCCAATCTACAAAGCGACTTGAGGAGACCGGATAACTCCTCTAGCTGCCATCTTTCGGCCTCGCAAGCTTCGTTGATCTGCTCGTGTAACACCCAAAATTTTCAAATAAATTTTTCACAAATAAATGAAAATTTTAACAGAATTTTCAAATTTAAAATAATAAAGCAGTCGGTATTACATCATCCGGCTCATTTAATGTTTACAAATGTTTCATAATCGGTATACACAGGAGCCGGCCAAGGCTACTACAAACATCTATGTGCATTATGTACAATACACAAATACATAATGCTCCAATCGGCTGAGTGATCTCACACATCATTGTTGGGTCCTATGTCCACTATAAAAATGACAACAGTAGAGGGTGAGCATAAACATATCAAATGATAGTTATTGAATCAGATTAAAAGTCCAATTCATAACTATATATAAAACATAAACACATCATATAATCTCATAACATCAGCCGATCAAATCATCATATTACTCTCAATATCATATCAGTGCAAATATATGCTCAATCAAATGGATCCATTATTAAGTCTTTTAATTTGTGTTGCAACACTGGCTCCCTGAGCCATAACTCAGCTCTCAGTTGATCCGGCCATTTTACTGGTACTAAACCGTTTGCCCTCTCATGTGACACAATCACTCCCAGTGACAACGGTAGTGTCACAGGCTAAACCCCGAGCCCCGCTCAAGAGGTTTGCCTTGAGTCCCACCCAAGGTCTTTTGTGGAATCCTCGAAACCACATAATATATTTCATATTTGTTCATCATATAAGCATCCCATGCTTTATCAATATGCATCCCATGCATTCATATATCATGAAAAATTCATAAATAACATTCATATCATCATCATCAATCACATATCAACATCAATATCATATGAACGGAAATATCATAGATATATCACACATATTATATTCATATTTAGGATTTAATATTTTCCCAAATCCATTCATAAACCATGCATTTAAGATGTAACGCTCCCCCTACCTGGAAGTAAGGAGTTCCTCAAGCTATATTCAACCACAGTACACAAATTCCGACTGGAACTTCACTTCTGCACAGTCCACAACTTTCTTTCTCAAAGCTCTTACCAAGTTTCACATTAAAGAGAAGAATGAAGATTAGCCTCCTCTTTTTATCGATAATTTCCAATGATGATTGGAAAAGACAAGATTAAAGGTGATGTTGACACTCACATAATTCCAAGCTAGTCTAATAATAGGATTTGACATAATTCATTCATGAAAAAGACATAAACGAATTGAATAAGTGAATGGATTAAGCACTGATACACGCACTTATAATATAAGGACAAAACGAAATAATAAAATAAAAGAAGATAGGATTATGGAAAGGGTCCACCACTTAGCAAAATCAGGAAAAAGAATCTGCGCCCCAATAATTGAAGTGATTATTAATTCCGACTCGGTTTCAGTATGTTCCGACTCGGTTTCAGTATTCTGGGCACATCTTTCTGAGAGGATTCAACATAGCCTCTGTCCGTTCAGAATTCCTTCATTCAGAAGAAATTCACTCGGAATGGTTTCATCCCATGAAACACTCAGCTTTCCTTCCTCGGAAATGTCCCACACGAAAATATATCACTCGGAAATACCTTTAGAAATAACTTATTCGGTTATATTTATTTCTGTCTGAGTCAAAGCCTTCACTTACGTCACTCGGAAGTCTTTCATTCGAAATTATTACTCGGAATCGAGGTTCAGTCTTCTCTCGGAATCTTTCCAATTGAAAGGATCACTCGGGGTCAAAGTCAATCTCTATGACGAACCCGAGTACAAACTCTCAGCAACTCTTTAAAACACCCGTGCACGAATTAAATGAAGGGTTCACCACTCGGGAACTCACCACTCGGATATTATCCACTCGGTAGCTATTCACTTGGAATATACTCATTCGAAGTTGAAGTCTTTCTGTCCAGAAGCACCTTTCCTGGAAAAGACTCACTCGGTGTGTCTCAATCGGTGCCATACCACTCAGAAACCAGAAATGTCTCTTGACGTTGTCCCACTTGGAAACATCTCACTCGGTGTCATCCCACTCGGAAGTGTCGTACTTGGAGACACCTCACTCGGAAAGTCACACAACTTGGAGATGCTCCACTCGGAAACAGCTTGACTTCCCTACACTCGGAAGTATCTCAACTTTCCTACACTCGGAAGGATCTTAACTTCTTACTCTCAAAAGTATCTTAACTTTCTACACTCGAAAGTAGCTCTCTCGATCATGTTTCACTTGGAAACATAAAATTTAAGAGCGTCTTTGCTCGAAAGGTACTCATTCGAAGTCTGAGCCCCTTTTCACTCGAAATAACTTCTATTTTCACTCAGTATCGTACCATTCCACTCGGAATAGCTTATTTCTAACAATATTCACTTAGAATTTTACTCGAAAATTCCTCACTGATCCTTAATAAATTATTTTAAAAAATTCAGGATGTTACAACTGGGGCTCCAAAGTGGGTTTCAGCTTGTATCGCAGACCTGGAATAGACTCCAGCATCGAGCCCTCATAAACCAGGAACGGGGCGAGGCAAGAGTTGTTGGGAGGGGGGCACGAGACCTTGGGCTCGAAGTAGGTGGTCAGAGGTTGAGTACCAATAGTAGGAGCCTTGCTTGGGACATCCGAGGTCGACCCCGTTGCGTTTTTGCCCTTGGAAGCCCCAGAATCGGTCTGGCCCTCTGAAGTGTTGATCTTTTTGGAAGGAGGGGGCAAGACTCCAGTTGCTTTGAAGGGTCGTTCTTCATTTTCTTCCTTTTCTTCCCAACCTTTTTCCCTTCGACGATAGGGACGGGGTCTACAGATCCACCCTCAACTAGGGGGACATTGTCACCTGCGGAAAAGGTGAGAATAATGGTCTCAACAGTGACCTTCTTAGAATTCCTTTTGGGCCGGATATTGTTTTCAGCACCCACAGATATTCCGCCATCAATCAGTGATTTTAGCTTTTCCATGGATGAGGATGATTCCTCTATTTCAACTGCACAAACAAGCAAAGAGATGGTTAAATACTGCAAAGTGGAAAAATATATAAAGTAACCAGCAACAGAGAAAATGATCGAAAATTACGTAAGTATTCGTCACGAGCAGTCTGCGAGCCTAATAAACGCTTGCAAGAAAAGGCTTTATGTTTGGCGGTGTATGACTCGAGAGCAAACAGAACGGTCGTAGACTCAGCAGACAGTTTGTCTTCCTCTGTGAAGTAAGCTTGGGAAGTTAACAAGAAATGCTTGTGAGACCAGCTTACGGGAAATTTATTGATGCCCTTTTTGTTTTGCCAGAAGATCGACTTCTCAGGTTGAATCTGTACTCTGGTGAAGTACGATTTGAAGGATCGTCCATCGATCTCAGCTGAATCAGTGTAAGACTCGAAGTTGACAAACTTGGATAGAGTCCGGAGGGTGATCAAACTTACGCCTCCATTCTGTTTATTAGCGCGACGAACTACCTGGGTATAGTAGAATAGCATGGCGACCGTTGGAGTAAATTTGAAGTAATCCCCAAGTACCTCCAGAGAACGGACTAATCCCCATCCGTTTAGGGTAAAGCTTAGAGGGGGCGCAATCCAAGAACCTCAGTACCCCCATTTGGAACTCCGTCAGGGGGAAGCACACACCCAAATTAAGAAAGAGGAAATCATACATATAAACCGATCTCTCGTCAGGAACGACATGGCAGATCCGCTCTGAAAGACGAGGTGCCACCACCATAAATTTTTCCTTGTGCTTTTCTTTAGCATAGACCCTAAACCGAGGTTCTATCCTTGCTCCGTCGTCCCTGGCGTGATGAGATGGTGTATCCCGAAATTCATCTGCCACCTAGCAGTAAGGGTGTCTATTTTGGAGCTTCACCCAGTCAATCCGATGTGTGACCACGTTGCATAAACCTAAAGTAGTCTTCAGAATGTATTATTGATTCGTCTCCCCTTCATTAGATGTGCCCTCACCAGTCATCTTTCGGAGAGCCAAGTTGAAAATCTTTGTGCTGCGGTAAAAAGCCACATCGTCAAAGAGGTACAAATTAGCGCTCACCTCACTCTCATAATAATGGCTATCCCTTGACTCAGAGAAGGATTCCGAAGAGGGTATGATCACCCTCCGCCGTGAGCAAGGCGACGCCTCCCTCTCTGAGTGAAGTGGCCTAGTGCTAGAGGAAATCACAGGGATCCCCCCACCATGATGCGTAGGAGTTCGAGACGAAGCTCTTCCTCTTCTAACCCTAGGGCCAACATGGCTCGAGCCAGTATACCTTCTCCTAAACATTCAAAAAGCTAAAAAGGAAAATGTGGATAAGTGAAAAAGATGGTTACCTAAGATGATAAAGAAAAGGATTGTGGAATGAACTTCACGAAGCAAGCAGCAAACGTCTCCTCAAAATTTTTGCAATGTTTTGTTAGGAAAGCAAGAGTATGTGACTTCTGAATCCACTAAGTGTCCCTTTTATAGGTAGTGAAGAGTTTTGGTTACCAGTTCAAGGGTTATATCGTTTATGACCAAACTCTATTCGTGTTCAAAATGACGCAGTCGTTTCAGGCCCCAAGGCGCAAATTCGCCAAAAGGCCTCTTCGAAATGGGCCTAGAAATTCAAACTTCATGCCCATAAAGCCCCAGGCGACGGTTATAAAGACATACACTTTCAATGCAATAATGGCTCACCCACGTGTTAACAGTATTTATTGTCCAATCATGAGAAGCGTTTTGTGTGTAACAACAGTCACTCGAATACCAAGGGCTTACAAGTTCCGAAAAACTTTCGGGATCTTCACACAATGAATCTCTGTCCAAATCCGTCGTCGGAACACTACAACAACGATGCCCTCGCTCACAGGATGGTTCCACAAACGATGAAGCGGCACTGAACCAACGCGTATTCTGACAAGTATTTCTTGTATAGGAATACCGATATCCAGACCGCTTATAAGTAGTATAGCTTATTTGAGCAACTCTTCCAGTTCCTCACACAAGCTAGGGGACAGATGATTCGGTCTTGATACCGGTACCAAGACAAGTGTGACGTGTCACCCGATCCATCAATGTTACCGATCCAGCAGGTAAGGCATCGAAATAACAAGACCGTATAGGCGCTCTCCCTATACCGGTAAGCCCATGTTGACACCTAGCATATTGGACATAACTCCTTCTCCACATCAGAATAGTTATTAATTAATTATTAGTAGCTTTGGGAAGAATGCATCAACTCTAAATTACCCATGATGGATAACTGCCTTCGAGAGGCAGGCATGTTATCTTGTAACCCATACTTGTTTCCCATGCTAATTAAATATATATATACTCCCATGCTCTGACAGGACAAAGAGGATATTCCCCACTCCTAAGGCTCATCTTTTAAGACAAGTCAGGTCTGTTCCCTGGGGCAATCAGACCCATCATTCTCCTTCACCTATAAATACAGCAAGAACACATACAGAAAAGGACTTTTCTTCTTTCCTTAGCCCTAAAATCTTTACATTACATTATTACACTAACTTGAGCGTCAGTGAACTTTCGTAGGTGGGACCACCTTTCGCCCTCCCTCAACGTGAAAGACCGGTGTGTAGGATCTCTAGGACGGCAAGGCCGATTCTCTCCCACTGAGAGATCGGATTATGATACTGGATACGTACTGTACCAGTGTACAAATACCAGAAACCTTAAACTCTTGTGGCTGGTCCCATACCGGATCTCTTAACCCCAGAAAAGGACAGTTCACTTAGTAATTTATAGGTGATGTTAGTTAATTATGTATTAATAGTGGCCATAACTAATTGAGGATATTTAGACTCATTTAAGTATAAAGTTAGATGATTATTAGAGCCCAAGATCTCATAAGATATTAATTAAACTCTCTAATAAGAGTGATTAGTAGATAATACATTATTTTGATATTAACTGGTAAATGGATTTTATTATTATTAAATATTTTAGTTAATTAAGATGAAATGAAGTGAGTAGATAATATTTATTTTGATATCTAATATTATTAATAAATAAGTTTAAAATATGAGAGTTTATTTATAAAGGAGTTTAGTTAAGAATTATTTGGTTATTTTAATATTTTAATAATAAACGTCGCCGAGTTCCTCAAATTTAAACTGTGGGACCCAGCCTGAGGTCAGACTCTGACCGTTCGACCCAAGGCTAGTGATCTAGTAGGGAAACTAGTCTTGTTAGGATTGTTTCATAAAGAATCAAGGGTGCCTAACTTAGCCTAACCGGCCAAATCAGAACCTTTAATGTCCCCTACGTTTGACTGTTCATATACCTCAGGATATCCGATTATCGTACGATAAGTCCCTGGTAACTCGGTTCGACATTTTAGAAACTTTTCCTGCAGAGGCCAAAGCCCAGTTCGGACTTTATCACCCTTGTTTTTCCATAAACTGGTTTCTTTAAAAATTGTTTTAAAACTCGACCCGTATACCCTCAGTGTTTTGGATCCAACTTTCATATATGATCTTGGAATCAAATGGTTTTGGTATCAATTTCTTTGTTTTGAAAAGATCTTTAACCTCTGTTTCTATCCTCAAACTCTAATTCTCACTCTGTCAACCCCAAAATCGAAGATTAAGTGTGTTCGCCTCAAAATTCTATTGTTAGAACGTTTTACTCAGCGCATGGTTTAGAAACAAATTCATAACTCTGTCATACAACCTTCAATTTGCGTAAACTTGGTGTCAAAGTCTCCGTAACAAAATTATGTACGTTTTCTATACAGCCATAAAAGGCTAATTCTCTCCAAATTGGTACAGTATAATGGATCTTTATGACCTCTTGGCTGTTTCATTTTAATGATGGCTGTTTGTAGAAAAATTCATATAACTGATGCTTGAATCGCTTCGTTCTTTTTGCTATAGATCTGTATCGAAGAGCTATAAAATTGTTATGAAGGGCACAAAATCAAATTCTCAAAGGAGAATTAATTGTAAATTTATTTCCGAAGCTATAGTTGATTCGGGAGCCTCTAAAGCATCCTGTCATAAATCAGGTATATCTCGGGCTACCAATCTTTGATCGTCACGTATGATATATCGATTTAAATAGAAAAATAAGATCTACAGACTGTGTTGATCATTTTTAAAGATTCTCATCCCATGAATTAACCCATATTTATTTTCAACGTCTTTATTTTCTGGTTCATAAAATTTCTTCACGCTTTAATTCTTCGTGTAACAAATTAATTTTTCAGCACCACCATGGTATAACACCTGCCCTCCACACCTCACCACCCTATGCCACCTCTATGGATAGGTGTCACCACCCTGCCTCCTCCCTCCACTCAGCTGCCCACCTCCCTTTTCCTTCAATCAAATTTCATGCAACAAGAATTACCATCCAATCACCAAAATTATCATCATTTCATCCAACTATTCTACTCTAAACTTCACTAACCCTTTCTCGGCAGAATCAAGAACCATATCTCCTCTCTTAATCTTTTCATTTGACAGCCACATAACCCCTCAAAATTCAACCCACTATCATACCAAATTTCATTCTTGTCTCTTCTTACATTATGACAACACCATCTTTATCTTTTCCCATTCTTCAATTTCTACATCTCCACTCTTAGTTTTTTAACTCACAGCCTCACTCTATCAACCAGCCGCTCTCTTCCAAATTTTCTTACAATCAATGGCCTCTAAAAAGACAATTTCATCCCCTTGTACAAGGAGCCCCAAAACCGCAAGCCATTCAAGCTCTTCAAGGTGAAGTTTTTGACGTTTTCCTCTTGAACTTGTTCTTGGTGTTCTTGGCTAAAAAAATTAGTTTTCATTTTAAAATTTTATGATGTTCTCCTTGCTGTTTGAAGGCCAAAACCGTGACCTTTCTTGTGCTTCCTTTGGTGATTGTTAGTTGCTTTAGGAATCGGGAGCTTAGGCAACGATCGAAAGGCATCCGGAGCATTCGGTGAAATTTTTGGCGAGGCCACCATTCTTTTTTCTGGCTAGCAACCATCTCATGAGGTAAAAGGGGTCTCTTCCTCGTTTGATTGTATATTTGGCTATCCTATATTGTTGTTTGCATATTCGGGGACCTCCATTTCTAATTTCGTTGCGATCCAATCGTTAGATCTTAAACCGTAAAAATTTGCATAATCGACGATTAAAAAGTTAACATTTTTAAATTTATGGAGATTTTAAAAATTTATTTAACGTAACTCGACGTTCTTGTACTTGAAAGGATTTTATTTTGATCAGATCAACGAAAAGAAAGTTAGAAAATTAAGCGTGTAGGCGGGCTCGGTTTCATTTGATATGGTTGTATTAATTAAATTTTTATTTTGAGATGTTATTATGTAATTTGTAGATCAATTAATGGTAAGCCCCGCTAGTTAGAAATTGAATTGATCGTTTAAACATCATCGGGTTTTCTTGGGAATATTGAGCATGTTGAAAGGAATTCTCGATCGTATAAAAGGTGTAGTTACTTTAGAAAAAGTTAAGCAAATAAATTAATTTTTGATGGTTGCTAAAAATGGCCTTATTGAAAAGTTTTTTTAGGCCCAAATAAGGCTTTATAAGTTAAGTAGAAAAAATATATATATATAACAAATAATTGGAACTTAACTAGAAGAGAAAATTTTATGACAATTTTAGTGTCCACTTTTGGTGACCACATAGAAGAAGAGAAATGGTAGCCTTAGAAATTTAAAGGAATAGTTTTAGTAAAAGAAACTTGATTAAGAAGAAAGGATTTTGGAATCAATTATTCTAATTAGATTAAAGAGGCTAAGATTAAAGAAATGACAAACTAGAATTTAAAATTTGGAGTAAGGTATAGAGAAAGATCCTAATAAATTAAGGAAAAAGAGTTATTCACCTAAATAAAATAGATCCAGGAATTAGAATCTTAACAAAAGAAAATGAAGTTAGTAGTTGGAAAATTTGACAACCATTAAAAGGAGTTTTATCCCGAAATACCAATTAATAAGAAAGGGTTTTAAGACTAAATCTTAGAATTATAGTGAAAAGAAACTAGACCTATTAATTAAATAGTAATTTTTAGTAACTAAGTAATAGTAGACTTAGTTTATGATATTAAGATCAAGGTAGTACCTAGATTTATAAACAACTAATGGACACTCATAAAGGAAATAAACTTAGTTAATTAAAAGAACGCGGTTAAGGGAATAATTTAGTTAATGTAGTTAAGAATAATGAAGTAAGAGTGATAGAATTTGGTAATCTTAAGTTGAAGAAAAACATCGCTAAAACGCTACGAGAACCTAAAGGATTAGTGACCTGTTTAGTGACCAAGAAAATAAGTTATTCAACAAATAAAGCCCAACTAGATTGGTGAAATAAAATAGACAATAAGTTCGCTTGCAGAAGACCTAAGGATTCATATTTGGACATTAGGAAATTAAATTACGAAATAAATCAATCCTACCCAATTAAATTAATAGGAACATAAATGGTTTAAGAGAACCCAAATATCTTGAAAAGCAACCCGACCCGATGTATAACTTAAAACATGTAGTAGTAACCCAACGTAAAGGCTAGCACATCAAATTTAATGCTGATAAATATGTTGTCCGCATCACACCCATAAAAAGTAATATTCGAGGCATGCGTTGTTTTATATGTCGTGGTATCATTGCATAATTATTGATGTGATATGCCGATGAATGTTTAAGTAAAGTTCCTCATTAGTATGTTGCTTGTACACGTTACATAGGTAAGCATTAGGAAAATATGTTGTCTTGGATGATGTGATACTATTAGATGGTTATTGATATGATATGATTATGAATATGTTGATTGAATGGAATATCTCATAAACATGTTATGCTAATGGATGTTGTGTGATGTATGGATAACTAGCTAAGAAAATTTGTAAATAAGAGATATGGAAAATGGTATCGGTATGGGTTCCGAAATGATTAAAATATGGAAGAGTGTGAGACTCAGATCCGAGATGAATTATGGGCATTGTAGTGCCAATGTACCCTAATTATCGAGAATGTATGAAATCTTATTTCATTCCTAAGTATCGAGTAAGATTACCGAAATAAAGAAAAAGAGAAAATTTAATCATATCAAATAAAGAAAAAGAACTTGACATTAGGATTGGAACGGAGTTATTTAGGGGACCCTACCGAGGACCAATGAATTAAAAATGAATGGTGTAATCATGCATCATATATGGAGGATAAGAAGGGATGTTGGAAAATTCCCCTAGAGCATACAGTGACGCGTACACTGAAGAAACTGTCGCGCCTCGACCCCCGAGGGTAGTCTAGGGAGTATACTGGAGGCGGACCTCTAATGGCTCAGATTTACGCTCAATGCCGGACAGCCCGTGGCAAACTCTGATATACTTCGACGAGAGGTAGGGGTTTTCTATGACCATGGAGTGCCCTTTCTATAGAGGTTGTGATTGGCCATTATGATGATAAGGCTACGAGTCCTTACCCATTTGTGAAAACCAGAACGAGGATGTGTTTGAATATGTGTTTCAGGTTATAAGATTTTGATAATGACAAAACAATTATGCAACCATGATATAAGACTCATGAAGCATTGTTACAAAGGATAAAAACAGAGAAGAATCAACAAGCCAAGCTAGTCGATTACAAAGCTTCTATCCAACACCTAATCAATTGCATCATCAAGACTAATCGATTATGGAGTTTCTATTTGTCACCTAATCGATTGCACCAAGGAAGCCAATCAATTACCAAGGTGAGGAAATGAATAAAAAGCATCAGGTGCATCTTCTAATCGACTACAAGGCTGCCACAATCGATTATAAATGTTCTGTAATATCACTAATCGATTACAAGACAAGAGCTAATCGATTACAGAGTTTCTGTTTGTATCATAATCGATTACAACCAAGTCACAATCAATTACCTTGCTACGTAATAGAATTTGAACTGTTCTTTACTGGGGGTGTAAAAGTATGGTTGATGAACAATTCAAAATGTACATATAATGTCAATCTGGTACAAGGAGATATTTGTATATGTGCAAATACAGAGTATCCTTGTATACTGGGGCGGAATACAATGCACTCTGGGCGGTGAGACAGTCCGCCTGAAGTAACCTCCTTTGCCTTGACACAATTGGTGGTGGTACCTATAATTATTCTCCGACGCTCAAGTCAGTATTCTGAAATACTGTAAGACTTAGAAAGCAAATCTGAGAGAATTATGCAAGTAAAAGTGTAAGGTTCAGAATTGAGGGGGGCCCCTTATACCTTTTTGCTGAGGTTTATATACCTGTTACTGGTGCTCCATTATTGGTAGGACCCGTTCCTTGTTTTCTGGCATAATGCAAGTAAGGTAGTGGGTCCCAGTGTCGTTCACGAGCACAATCACTGTAGTGGGTGTTTCCACTTGCCTGGAAAGCGTTAATGCTTTATTATTTTATTCATTGTTCCCTTTTATGCGTGACAGCGTGATTCCCATTTTCAACCTCTCAAGACAGAGTCAATCTCGTGCCGGGGTTACAAGTATGGGCTCGCTACGTAGTATGGGAAATTCAATATTCCGCCTGTTTTGAGCCTATGGCTTGGCGGAGTAATAAGCTTTGGCGGAGTAACGTGTCTTGGCGGAGTAACATGCCCTGGTGGAGTTACGTGACCTGGCGGGGTTACATGCCATGGCGGTATGTACTCCGTATAAAAGTAATTATAAGGTATTTGAGACGTACTTCTCCTGTTCAAAATGCTGATCTGGCAAAGCATTAAAACCATGCTCTTGGGGACCGGTGTTGGGACCGGATCAGAATTAAATGCATCAGGTACCACGCACAATCGATTACAAGGTTTGAACAATCGATTAGTAAGGTTCTGTCTCTTATCTAATCGATTACATGGGATATTACAATCGATTACAACACAAATTTCACTAAAGAATTCGAAGTGTAATCGATTACAGCTCGAAGCATAATCGATTACGATAGTGCCAGATTTTAGGGAAAAGCATTTTTAAGTGGGAAACCAGGTCACTTCTCCATTTTAACTCAGATGCCCATACTGTGCAACAGCTATGAAGACTCTAGGGTACCTCTCCAAGGCCTATAAGTGCAAGACTCATTCAAGCTATACAAATCAATCAATGGGAAATCATTCATAGCTTACATTTGTGCCTTGTGAGTTCTATTTCTTGTTTAGTTTCAATTTCTGAAACTTAGAACTTATATTTGTAAATCCTCTCTTGTTGAGAGTTATCATTGTTAGAGCCTTTCATTTTCTTATCTACTCTATTAAGAGAGTCAATTGATTGTAAAACTAAACACCAAAACACCAAGGTTTTTCACTCTAGGTTGAGTGGTCACAAAGGTTGGGGCTCAACCTTTGGGTATTGAGAGTTTGAGAGATTAGGTGGGTTGCCCTTGTGCTAGTGAGGATTGAGTTCTTGAGTGTGGGACACTAGGAAGATGCAATTGCTCATAGCTTGTATGTCTAAACTTCAATAGTGGAAATCCTTCAAGTGGGTTACTTGAAGGCGAGACGTACACCGGGTTGGTAGAACTCGTTAAATTGGTTTGCATTTCTCTCTACCTTGAACTCTTTATACAACTACGCATATAAACTATTTGTTGAAATGCCTGAGCTGAATGTTTGATTTGAAGTTGTTGTTCAAGTAGAAACTTAACTCTGCATGCCAAGTGTTTGATAATTTGCTTGAATCAATATTTGGTGAAGTTCTTAATAACTGGAATTTGCTATAACTTGCCAAGTATCTAGGACATTGTTTGTTATCAACTCTTGTGTGATACTTACTTGATTGCTATCACTTATCTCATGCATACAAGCTGTTTGATAAATTGAATGAGCTAAATCTTTATAAGAAACATCATATTATTGATGAAAGAAATTTAAGCACACTAACTAAATGATAAATTGCATAAACCAATAACTTGCCTTGTTTATCATACATAAGGTTGAATATTGTCACTACACATCAAGTGTTTCATAGTGTGATATGTGCATAAAAGTTATTGTCTCTTCATCATTGCATCATTTGTATATAACTACCATTTTCAAGGGGATTCCACGCAAAAGTTTGAGACACTCAATTCACCCCCCTCTTGAGTGTGAGGCCTTGGCTAACATAGTGTATTTATATGTTGATGTAGGTTTTGATAATGACACAACAAATGAAGAGATATTCAAGATGTTGTCAAGCTATTAATTTTGATGAACAATAAAGGATTTGAGTCAAGGCATTTACAAAAGTCTAATTCAAGTGAAAAATGATCAACAAATTGCCTAAGGATTAAAGGATTGGAACCATGATTCATGAAGTGTCAAAAAGGGTGAAACAGAGCTTTAAAATTCATGTACCAGGTACATGAATTGGTTCATACAACAACAAATGGCCATATGAATCGATTCATGCGATTAACCAAAGGCTGGGAATTGCAAATTGAATGGGAGGAATCAATTCATGACACAAAACTTGGCTTGGGGAATCGATTCACATGGTTAATTGGCAAGAAACTGGTGATTCAACATGCAGGAATCAATTCACTCATGGGAGGAATTGATTCACATAGCAAATTGGCCCAGGGAATCGATTCAAGGTAAGAAGAATCAATTCATTGATGTTGAATACCCCAGGGAATCGATTCAAAGCACAAAGAATCAATTCATTGTTGTTTATCTTACGAAGGAATCGATTCATTCCTTAAAGGCATCGATTCATGCACTATCAGCAGATCAAAATACATGCTGGGAATCAATTCACGCAGCGATTCATGCAGTTCAAAATTCAAATAGAGACACGACGCAAACATGTGCTTCACGCTCCATGCTGCACTACATTGGAGAAGTTAATTAATAAGCCAGGCCATGCTGCACTTCATCGAAATTGCAATGTTGTTTTCAAAATGAGATAGCATGCTCCACTTGCAAGCTTCCAAGGAATTAAAAAATGCATAACCCATACTGTTGGAGCCTATAAATAGCGTTGGAAGTTGAAGGCAAAAACTGTCCCAAGCATTTGAAGCACTTCCATTTGCTCTCTTCCTCCTCCTTGCTCTCTACTCTTTTAGTTGATCTTTTTTTATTCATTAATTGGCATATTTCTTTGAAGCTATTATTTGAGAGTTAATTTATAGGGAAAATAATTTGGGTGCTAAAATTTGCATATCCTCTCTTTGAAGAGTTATCATTTGGTGAAAGCTTTAACTTGTATATTCACTCTTTTGGAGAGTTATCCTTGTACACTTAAACACCAAAAATCTTAGAGTTTTGGGTTGGGGTTTCAACCTTGTAATTTGAGAGATTGAGAGATTGGGTGGGATGCCTTGTACTTGTGAGAATTAGGTTCTTGAGTGTGGGACACTAGGAAGCCGCGATTGCTCAAACTTGTATCTCTAATCTCCAATAGTGGAAATCCTCTAAGTGGGTTGCTTAGAGGCGAGACGTACACCGGTGTGGTGGAACTCGTATATATCGGTTTGCAAATCTCTCTTCCCTACACTCATTTAATTTGTGTACTTAACTTGCTTGCTAAATATTTGTGTTTATAATTTTATTAATTTAGCAACTTTATTAATTTACTTGTTAATATCAAAATGCATTTTCTATTAGCTTGATAAAGTTTGTAAATCACTTAGATTAAAATTGTAAAAAGTTATTTAAGTAGTTTTCTTAAATTAAGTATTCTTTTTCTAAGTGCTCAAAATAGTGTAACAATTTAACTTGATATTATTAATTGTTTTCTTGAATATTACTTAAACCCTTTAAGTGAATTTACTTGCCATATATTAAGTGCTTATTATTTTGTCTTGTGTATTATTTAGTATTACTTGTGATTAAATTTGTTATCTTCAACAAGTATATTTACCAAAGAATTAATTTCAAAAGCATTCCAAGTAAAATTTTTAATACTCAGTTCACCCCCCTCTTGAGTAATTGAGGCCACTTGGTTAACAAGTGGTATCAAAGCTTGACTCTTGGTAGATCAAGCTTAACAACTTCAAGAGATAAAGATGACCTCAACCTCATATAACATGTTTCCCAAGGGCGGTGCTACAAATCAACCTCCCGCTTTCAATGGGGAAGGTTATGCATTTTAGAAAGAAAGGATGAAAATTTTTGTACAATCAATTGATTTGAAAGTATGGAATGCTATTGAAAATGGTCCTTTTATACCTATGCACATTGTTGATAATAAACAAATAGAAAAATCTATGGATGATTGGACGAGTGAGGAAGAAAAGAAAGTACAGTATAATTACAAAGCAAAAATCTTATCACTTTAGCCTTAGGTCCCGATGAATTCTTTATAGTAGTTACATGTAAATCTGCTAAGGATATGTGGGATACCCTTCAAATAATTCATGAAGGAACTAACAATGTTAAGGACTCTAAGATTAGTACTTTAACTAGTCAATATGAAAGTTTTAGAATGAATTCCAATGAATCTATTTTAGAACTTCAAAAGAGATTTACTTTGATTATTAAGCATCTTATTACTCTTGGTAAATCTTACACTAACAAGGAACTTATCCACAAAGTTCTAAAAAGTCTTACTAGGGAATAGCAACCTCTTGTTACTGCCATCAAGAAATCTCCCAATATAAATGATATGTCCCTTGCCACATTGTTTGGTAAGTTATAAGAACAAGAACAATAGTTGAAAGATTTGAAACATGCAGAGGAAGAAGAAAAAGTCTCAAAGAAGAAAGGGCTAGCTCTCAAAGCCACCTCAATTGTTGAAGATGAATCTGAAAGTGATCTTGATGAGGACGAAGAGTTAGGTCTATTTGTGAAGCGCTTTGGAAAGCTTATGAAGAACAAATGGTTCCAAAGAAGCTTCAAATCTCAAGGTAAGAAACCCACTCCTAAAGAAAACTCTTCCTCACCTACTTGCTTTGAATGTGGAAAGGAAGGACACTTCAAGATAGATTGCCCAATCCTAAAGAAGAAAACAAAGAAAGAAAAGGGAGGAGAAGAGCATATATCGCATAGGATGAAAATGAGATAAGTAGCTCGGACGAATCAGAAAATGAAGAAGCAAACCTTCGCCTCATGGCCAATCACCAAGATGAAGAAAATGAGGTTAATTTTCATGACTTAGATAAAGAAGAACTACTTGATGCTCTTGAAGAATTGTATGATAAATTTATAAAAGTTTCTAATAAGCATAAGTTATAAAGAAAAACCATTGATACTCTAGAGATGCATCTTGTAGAACTTGGTAAAGAAAATGAATTTTTGAAAAAGGAAATAGTAAATGTTCAAGCATGCTCTAAGATTAAACCTTGTGAATTTGCTAAGAAATGTGATATGCTAAAAACGAAGGTTTTAGACTTAAGTAGAACTCTAGAAAAATTTACAAATGGTAAAGACAACTTAAATGTTTTACTCGGAAAACAACGTTGCATGTTTGATAAAACAGGATTAGGTTTTAATGCCTATAAGAAACAAAAGAGCTATAAAAGTTTCTTTATACCGCCTAGTAAAAATTCATCAGCCTTTATGAAATGTAATCACTGTGGATTTAAAGGACATAGTGCATCTAATTGTAATGTTAGAAAACTAGGGCCAAAGTTTATGAGAAAAGTATGGGTTTCTAAAGGAACATTACCTTAAACTAACCTACAAGGACCCAACATAAAATGGGTACCAAGTTCTCTAACTTGACTTGTTTTGTAGGTATGCTTTAAAGCAAGTAATACCCATTGGTATTTGGATAGCGGGTGTTCAAAACACATGACGGGAGATAAAAGTAAGTTCATATCATTTATTTCACGAAATAAAGGATTCGTTACATATGGAGACAACACAAAGGAAAGAATACTAGGAATCGAAAATGTTGGTAAAATTTCTTCCACTTCTATAAATGATGTATTATATGTTGAGGGACTTAAACATAACTTACTTAGCATTAGTCAATAATGTAATAAGGGCTATAAAATTGTTTTCAAATCAAACTGTTACATAATTGAAAATAAGCTAAACAAAGAAATAAAATTCATTGGTCAAAGAGTTGATAATATTTATATGATTAATCTTGATTGTCTTGCTTCAAATGATGTGCAATGCTTCATAACTAAAGAGGATGAATCATGGCTATGGCATAGAAGAATTGCTCACATTCATGTAGACCATTTAAAAAAACTTGTTTCAAAAGATTTAGTAATTGGTTTACCAAAATTGAAATTTGAAAATAAATTTTGTGACGCATATCAAAGAGGAAAACAAGTAAAGGTTTCTTTTCAAGCCAAAAATGTTGTTTCAACAAATAGACCTTTACAGCTTTTACACATGGATTTATTTGGACCTTCAAAAACTAAAAGTTTTGGTGGAAATTATTATGGTCTTGTGATTGTGGATGATTATTCTAGGTATACATGGACATTGTTTCTTACTCATAAACATGAAGCATATCATGCATTTAAGAAACTTGCCAAGATCATCCTAAACGAACAAAATTTGAAAATCTGATCCATTTGAACGGATCATGGGGGAGAATTTGAAAACCAATCTTTTGAAAAGTTTTCCGAAAAATTTGGAATTGAACATACTTTTTCGGCTCCAAGAACTCCATAACAAAATGGAGTTGTTGAAAGGAAAAATCGATCTTTAGCAGAGCTCGCAAGAACTATGTTAAATGAAAGTAATATTGCGAAACATTTTTGGGCTGATGCAGTAAATACTGCTTGCCATGTTATGAACCGATGTTTGATAAGGCCTATATTAAAGAAAACCCCCTATGAGCTTTATAAAGGAAGAAAACCAAATATTTCTTATTTTCATATATTTGGATGCAAATGCTTTCTTTTAAATAATTGAAAGGATAATCTCGACAAATTCGATGCAAAATCTGATGAAGCAATATTCTTAGCTTATTCATCTACTAGTAAAACATATCGACTCTTTAACAAACGAACTTATACAATTGAAGAGTCTATACACGTCAAATTTGATGAACTTCCAAAATCCTCCGAGAAAGGAAATTGATGATCTTGTAGGTACCTTCCAAGAAATGAACTTGGAAGATGAAGAAGAAAACAAAAATGAAGGAGACACAACACGAAACAACGAACCTCAACAAAAGGAGTGGATCACCATAAAGAATCACCCCTTGGACAATATCATAGGTGAAATAACAAAAGGTGTAAATACTCGTAACGCTATTAGAAATGCATGTAATCACTTAGCCTTTGTATCTCAAATTGAACCCAAAAATATTGATGAAGCTATTATTGATGAACATTGGATGTTGGCAATGCAAGAAGAATTGAATCAATTTGAAAGAAATGAAGTTTGGGAACATGTGTCAAGACCCAATGACCATCAAATAATAGGTACTAAATGGGTTCTTAGAAATAAGCTAGATGAAAAAGGAATAATAACAAGAAATAAAGCTAGATTAGTTGCTAAGGGATATAATCAACAAGAAGGAATAGATTATGAAGAAACGTATGCTCCCGTAGCTAGGTTAGAAGCCATAAGATTATTGTTAGCTTTTGCTTGTTGTATGGATTTTAAGCTTTATCAAATGGATGTCAAAAGTGCTTTTCTAAATGGCTATATTCAAGAAGAAATTTATGTAGATCAACCTCCCAGTTTTGAAAATCACAAATTTCCAAACCATGTTTTTAAGTTGAGAAAAGCTTTATATGGTTTGAAACAAGCTCCAAGAGCTTGGTACGAAAGACTTAGTAAATTTCTTTTAGAAAATAATGTTGAAAAAGGAAAGTTTGATACTACACTATTTATAAAACGCAAAAATGATGACATTCTTTTGGTACAAGTTTATGTTGATGACATAATATTTGGTGCTATTAATGAAATTCTTTGTCAAGAGTTTACCAAGATTATGCAAGATGAATTCGAAATGTCCATGATGGGAGAACTCACCTTCTTCCTTGGATTATAAATCAAACAAACAAATGAAGGGACTTTCATTAGTCAAACAAAATATTACAAAGAACTACTCAAAAGATTTGAAATGGACAAGGCAAACGAAATAGCTATACCTATGAGTACATCTTGCTACTTAGACAAAGATGAAAAGGGTAAGGACGTTAAAATAACTAAATACTGAGGTATGATGGGCTCCTTACTTTACTTAACAGCTAGTAGACCCGATATTATGTTTGCCGTATGTATGTGTGCTAGATATCAAGCATGTCCTAAAGAATCACATCTCACTGCCGTAAAAAGAATTTTGAAATATCTTGTGGGTACTCAAAATGTTGGTTTATGGTATCCCAAAGGCGTTGAATGTAATCTTTTAGGATATTCTGATTCTGACTTTGTTGGTTGTAAACTTGATAGAAAGAGTACTAGTGGCACATGTCATATACTTGGTAGTTCCCTTATTTCTTGGCATAGCAAGAAACAAGTAATTGTTGCTTTATCAACAGCTGAGGCAGAATATGTAGCAGCTAGTAGTTGTTGTGCTCAAATTCTTTGGATGAGACAACAACTTCTTGACTTTGGTGTTGTTTTAAACAAAGTTCCCATTAAATGTGAAATATATCCAAATTCAGTCATGCACTCTAGGACTAAACATATTGAGATAAGAAATCACTTTATAAGAGACCATGTTTTGAAAGGAGATTGTGTTCTTGAATATGTTAAAACTTCAAAACAATTGGCGGATATTTTTACAAAACCCCTTCCAAAAGAACAATTTATAAATATTAGAAGGGAATTAGGAATTTCAGAAATTGTTTAATTAAAGTTATTTTATCATATTTTCTTACTCTTTGAACATAGTGTTATAAATCTTTGACTTAACGATTTTAACTTATCTCTTTCATAAAATTCTTATTTCCTTGAACATAGTGATTTACTTTGTGATATATAGTCAAATCTTTTCATTAAAAAGCAAATCACATTTTCATTAATCATGTTAATGCTTCACAAATTTCTTGTCTCATTGAGTTCCTCGGTAGCATCTACTTAATTAAACATATTTTTGACACCAAATAATCTCCTATACACCACATGGATCTCAAATACAAAATGTCGAATGACCTTTGATTTTCTTGACTTTCTTGTGCAACAAGATCATTGGCAAGTTGCAAAATTTTAATCCTTGAATAACCCCTCACAAAACACCCTTCTAGTGACATGATTTCTTCAAACTGCGTAAAAACAGCTAGATGAATATTCATATATAGATGAATCGATTCCCATGAGCCATCGCTTAGCCAAAAATAGGAGAGAATATCATTAAGCTTGCTCATATGCTTTGAATTACTATGTGATACCTGTTGCATGTTTTAGGGGGAGTTTTATGTGTAAATGGTATCTATCTCTATAAAATATATCTAATTTTAAAGTGGTATATATCCTTAAGATAGTTTTTGATGATGCCAAAGGGGGAGAAAATAAATATATACATTCTAAGTGGCATAAAATATACAAAGAGGGAGAGAATATCATGATGTTATAATGATGATTAAGGGGGAGATAAAATCAAGAATCAATATCAATATCTATCCTTGTTGAATTTGCATGATTAAGGGGGAGCTTTATAATATTTCTTTACAACAAGTGATATCAAATTACATGTGTAAATAACAAAGTAGTATTCAATCATCTGTATAACATGTGGTATCAAATTATATGTGTAAGGGGGAGTCATTTATGGCATGTATTTGAACTATTATGAAACTAACATCTCGCGAGATGAACATTTGTTGTCATCATCAAAAAGGGGGAGAATGTATTTATATGTTGATGTAGGTTTTGATAATGACACAACAAATGAAGAGATATTAAGGATGTTGTCAAGCTATTAATTTTGATGAACAATAAAGGATTTGAGTCAGGCATTTACAAAAGTCTAATTCAAGTGAAAAATGATCAATAAATTGCCTAAGGATTAAAGGATTGGAACCATGATTCATGAAGTGTCAAAAAGGGTGAAACAAAGCTTCAAAATTCATGTATCAGGTACATGAATCGGTTCATACAGCAACAAATGGCCATATGAATCAATTCATACGATTAACAAAGGCTGGGAATTGCAAATTGAATGGGAGGAATCGATTCATGTCACAAAATTTGGCTTGGGGAATCAATTCACACGGTTAATTGGCAAGAAACTAGTGATTCAACACGTAGGAATCGATTCACTCATGGGAGGAATTGATTCACGTAGCAAATTGGCCCAGGGAATCGATTCAAGGCAAGAAGAATTGATTCATTGATATTGAATACCCCAGGGAATGGATTCAAAGCACAAAGAATCGATTCATTGTTGTTTATCTTATGAAGGAATCGATTCATGCACTATCAGAAGATCAAAATACATGCTGGGAATCAATTCATGCAGCGATTCATGCAGTTTAAAATTCAAATAGAGACACGACGCAGACACGTGCTTCACGCTCCATGCTGCACTACATTGGAGAAGTTAATTAATAAGCTAGGCCATGCTGCACTTCATCGAAATTGCAACGCTGTTTTCAAAATGAGACAGCATGCTCCACTTGCAAGCTTCCAAGGAATTAAAAAATGCATAACCCATACTGTTGGAGCCTATAAATAGCGTTGGAAGTTGAAGGCAAAAACTTTCCCAAGCATTTGAAGCACTTCCATTTGCTCTCTTCCTCCTCCTTGCTCTCTACTCTTTTAGTTGCTCTTTTTTTATTCATTAATTGGCATATTTCTTTGAAGCTATTATTTGAGAGTTAATTTATAGGGAAAATAATTTGGGTGCTAAAATTTGCATATCCTCTCTTTGAAGAGTTATCATTTGGTGAAAGCTTTAACTTGTATATTCACTCTTTTGGAGAGTTATCCTTGTACACTTAAACACCAAAAATCTTAGAGTTTTGGGTTGGGGTTTCAACCTTGTAATTTGAGAGATTGAGAGATTGGGTGGGGTGCCCTTGTACTTGTGAGAATTGGGTTCTTGAGTGTGGGACACTAGGAAGCCGCGATTGCTCAAACTTGTATCTCTAATCTCCAATAGTTAAAATCCTCTAAGTGGGTTGCTTAGAGGCGAGATGTACACTGGTGTGGTGGAACTCGTATATATCAGTTTGCAAATCTCTCTTCCCTACACTCATTTAATTTATGTACTTAACTTGCTTGCTAATATTTGTGTTTATAATTTTATTAATTTAGCAACTTTATTAATTTACTTGTTAATATCAAAATGCATTTTCTATTAGCTTGATAAAGTTTGTAAATCACTTAGATTAAAATTGTAAAAGTTATTTAAGTGGTATTCTTAAATTAAGTATTCTTTTTCTAAGTGCTCAAAATAGTGTAACAATTTAACTTGGTATTATTAATTGTTTTCTTGAATATTACTTAAACCCTTTAAGTGAATTTACTTGCCATATATTAAGTGCTTATTATTTTGTCTTATGTATTATTTAGTATTACTTGTGATTAAATTTATTATCTTCAACAAGTATATCTATCAAAGAATTAATTTCAAAAGCATTCCAAGTAAAATTTTTAATACTCAATTCACCCCCCCTTCTTGAGTAATTGAGGCCACTTAGTTAACACAGAGGAGAGCTCTGGTCGCTCTAGTTGCGCAGGAGGGATAAGGCAGGATTGTTGTACACATGGATATTGGTATACGAGATTGATAAGTGGAAGATGGGCCCATATACATCATGATGACTAATGAAGAAAATCAAAATAATGAAATGAACTCATGCATTGCATCACTATACTAAAATTGTGATCATGTGTTGATTGTATAGATGTGGGTAATCCTAAGAGAGGGATGGGAAACTGAAATGCTCAGAAGAATAAGAGAGGTAGGATGACTTAGAAGGTAACTTAGGGACCCAAAAGAGAGTGGGTGATAATCAATTCTGAATGATCGTATTATATGGGGCGGGTGTTAGTGATGACACTCCCCGATTGTTGTGGAGGCAGAGACTCACCTTTACAACTATCCATTCTAGACCTTCGGCCAGGCACGAGTACTATACCAGGAGTGTAATTTGTCAGGATGACTCGGTACGTCATGAGAACCCAGAAAATATTTCCCCCGATATGCCGATGTAACCGTTACCGGTAGATCCATCAGACCCAGTTATCCCTCTAGTTTTAACTCAGTAGTTTATCCCTTCTTAGCCTCTGGCACCCAACATACCATAAGGTCTATTGGAGGTACAACCCGGAGTCTTCACCATGTCTCTGATAGAGCGTTATCTAGCTCGACATCGATGGGATCGTTCTAGAGGATTTCTTCACCACATATTCAGGAGCTTCAGATATGGAGAGATGGAGATTTATGAGCATATGCCAGTAGAGGCTCAGGGTGGCCTATGGGGTTTACACCAGTCGTCCGCACGAGTAGATCTGACCACCCACTGATCAACCATCTCCTAGCCTAGATTCTACGGGACCATCTCACTAGTCCTACTCGACTCAGATCGCATCCACTTCAGCTCAGCCAGAGTCCCCTTAGTTGGACGAAGACTTCATAGTAGATTGAGAGTAATGGTTAGGGTTAATTTATATTATTTTGATGTTTTGTAGTGATGTTTTGTACAGGGTTCCTATGTACCCCTTTCTTATTTCAGTTGTACAAATCTGATGAGACCACTTTATATACATATGATACAGTTATGTATACATTATGCTTTTATTCCACTATGTGTTATTGTGTACAAAAAAAAATTCCATATTTTTTTAAAACTCGTAACCTCTCAGTTGACCAGGATAATCTAGTGAAAGGGATGGTCCTAGTTAACCGAGGGTGTTACATTGGTGGTATCAGAGCATGGTCGATTCATCAGGCTTGGGGTATGACTCACCACACCCCGCTGTACTTTGAAAGCTGTTATTTGACAGTCATTTAGACTTGTGTGATAGGAACTACTTGATTGAGACACAAGTAGTTGAAGCATCAGATGAGAATGCAAAGGGTCAATAAACCTAGGTTGCCTGATGCCCATGATGATTGCGGTGAATTTCAAGGGCAAAATTCCTAAAAGGTGGGGAGAGTGTAACAACCCTAATTTTCCAGAATAGGAGCCCAAGCTCTCGGGACCTCCGAGAGTGCCTTACTAAGTAATTTAGGAGAATAAGGCTTAGGCCTGATACTTAGATCATCATGAGAACATGAGAAAGAAAGATTTGGGAACATGTGAGTAGTGAATAGCTCAGTCAAGTGAAATGAGTAAGAGAGGCTATGTGTAATAGTGAAATTTAGAGGAATTTGTTGACTAGGTAGTAATTTATGTGAGAAGATAATTAAATTTGGTTCAACATTTGAGCTATTACTTAGATATATATATATATATATATTGAATATATTCTTGTTATTGATGCTAGAAATAATGATTTATGAATGATGTTTAATCTTGGTAATTTATGGATGATGTTAGTTAATTATCTGTTAATAGTGACCATAACTAACTAAGGATATTTGGATTTATTTAAGTATCAAGTTAGGTTTTAAGGTTAGATGATTATTAGAGCCCAAGATCCTATAAGATATTAATTAAACTCTCTAATTAGAGTGATTAGTAGACAATACATTATTTTGATATTAATTGGTTAATGAAATTTATTATTATTAAAGATTTTAGTTAATTAAGATAAAATGAAGTGAGTAGATAATATTTATTTTGATATCTAATATTATTAATAAATAAGTTTAAAATATGAGAGTTTATTTATAAAGGAGTTTAGTTAAGAATTATTTGGTTATTTTAATATTCTAATAATAAATGTCGTCGAGTTCCCCGGATTTGAGCTGTGAGACCCAACCTGAGGTCGGACTCTGACCGTTTGACCCGAGACTAGTGATCCAGTGGGAAACTAGTCCTGTTAGGATTGTTTCATGGAGAATCAAGGGTGCCTGACTTAGCCAAACAGGCTAAATCAGAACCCTTAATGTCCCCTATGTTTGACTGTTCATATACCTTGAGATATCCAATGATGATATGGTCAGTCTCTGGTGACTCGTTTCGACATTTTAGAAACTTTTCCTGAAGAGGCCGAAGCCCAGTTCGGACTCTATCACCCTCGTTTTTCCATAAACCGGTTTCTTTAAAAATCGTTTTAAAACTCGATCCATATACCCTCAGTGTTTTAGACCCAACTTTCACATACAATCTTGGAATCAAACAATTTTGGTCTCAATTTCTTTGTTTTGAAAATATCTTCAACCTCCGTTTCTAGCCTCAAACTCTGATTCTCACTCTGTCAACCCCAAAATCGAAGATTAAGTGTGTTCGCCTCAAAATTCTATTGTTAGAACGTTTTACTCTGTGCATAGTTCAAAAAAATTCATAACTCTCTCATTGGTGTTAAAATCTCCATAACAATATTATCTATGTTTTTTGTGAAGACATCAAAGGCTAATTCTCTCCAGATTGGTATAGTTTAATGAATCTTTGTGACCCCTTGGCTATTTTATTTTAATGCTGGTTGTCTGTAGAAAAATTTGTATATCTCCCTCGTGTAATGCTTGAATCACTTTGTTCTTTTTGCTATGAATCTGTATCAAAGAGCTCTACAATTATTATGAAGTGCACCAAATCAAATTCTCAAAGGACAATTAATGGTAAATTTATTTTCGAAGCTATAGCTGATTCGGGAGCCTCTAGAGCATCCTGTCGTAAATCAGGTATATCTCGGGCTACCAATCTCTGATTGTCACATTTAATAAATCGATATAAAGAGTAAAAGAAGATCTACAAACTTTTTGTTGATTATTTTTCGAGATTCTCATCTCATGAATTAACCCATATTTGTTTTTAACGTCTTTATTTTCTGGTTCATAAAAATGCTGCACGCTTTAATTATCAGTGTAACAAATTAATTTTCCGGCACCGCCATGGTGTGACACCTGCCCTCCACTCCTCACCACCCGTTGCCACCTCTATGGATAGGTGTCACCACCCTGCCTCATCCCTTCACTCAGCTGCCCACCTCCCTTTTCCTCCAATCAAATTTCATGCAACATGAATTACCATCCCATTAACAAAATTATCATCATTTCATCCAACTATTATACTTTAAACTTCACTAACCCTTTCTCGGTAAAATCAAGAACCATATCTCCTCCCTTAATCTTTTTATTTGACAGCTACATAACCCCTCAAAATTTAATCCACTATTATACCAAATTTCATTCTTGTCTCATCTTGCATTACGACAACACCATCTTTATCTTTTCCCATTGTTTAATTTCTACATCTCTTCTCTTATTTTTTTAACTCACGGCCTCACTCTATCAACCATCCCCTCTCTTCTAAATTTTCTTGCAAGCAATGGCCTCTAAAAAAATTAATTTCATCCCCTTGTACAAGGAGCCCTAAAACCGCAAGCCATTCAAGCTCTTCAAGGTGAAATTTTTGGCGTTTTCCTCTTAAACTTGTTCTTGGTTTCTTGGCTAAAAAAGATCAGTTTTCATTTTAAAATTTTATGATGTTCTCCTTGTTGTTTGAAGGCCAAAACCGTGACCTTTCTTGTGTTTCCATGGGTGGTTGTTAGTTGCTTTAGGAATCAGAAGCTTAGGCGACGATCGAGAGGTGTCCGGAGCATTCGGTAAAATTTTTGACGAGGCCACTGTTCTTTTTTCTGGACAGCGACCATCTCATGAGGTAAATGGGGCCTGTTCCTCATTTGATTATATATTTGGCTGTCCTACATTATTGTTTGCGTATTCGGGGACCTCTGTTTCAAATTTCGTTGTGATCCAACGGTTAGATCTTAAACCGTAAAAATTTTCGTAACCAACGATTACAAGGTTTACGTTTAAATTTGTGGATATTTTAAAGATTTATTTAACGTAACTTGACGCTCTTATACTCGAAAGGATTTTATTGCGATCGGATCAATGAAAAGAAAGTTAGAAAATTTAGCATTTAGGCGGGCTCGGTTTCGTTCGATATGGTTGTATTAATTAAATTTTTATTTTGAGAGGTTATTATGTAATTTGTAGATCATTATCCGGCAAGCCCCGCTAGTTAGAAATTGAATTGATCATTTAAACATCGCCGGGTTGTTTTGGGAATATTGAGCATGTTGAAAGGAATTCTCGATCGGACGGTCCAAAATGTTTTTTTTTCTAAGTTATAAAAAGTGAAGTTATTTTAGAAAAAGTTAAGCAAAGAAATTAATTTTTGATGGTTGCTCAAAATGGCCTTATTGAAAAGTTTTTTTTGGCCCAAATAAGGCTTTACAAGTTAGGTAGAAAATATATATATATATATATATATAACAAATAATTGGAACTTAACTAGAAGAGAAAATTTTGTGATAATTTTAGTGACCACTTTTGGTGACCACTTAGAAGAAGAGAAATGGTAGCCTTAGAAATTTAAAGGAATAAATTTAGTAAAAGAAACTTGATTAAGAAGAAAGGATTTTGGAATCAATTATTCTAATAGATTAAAGAGGCTAAGATTAAAGAAATGACAAACTAGAATTTAAAATTTGGAGTAAGGTATAGAGAAGGATCCTAATAAATTAAGGAAAAAGAGTTATTCACCTAAATAAAATAGATCCAGGAATTAGAATCTTAACAAAAGAAAATGAAGTTAGTAGTTGGAAAATTTGACAACCATTAAAAGGAGTTTTATCCCGAAATACCAATTAATAAGAAAGGGTTTTAAGACTAAATCTTAGACGTATAGTGAAAAGAAACTGGACCTATTAATTAAATAGTATTTTTTAGTAACTAAGTAAGAGTAGACTTAGTTTGTGATATTAAGATCAAGGTAGTACCTAGATTTCTAAACAAATAATGGACACTCATTAAAGAAATAAACTTAGTTAATTAAAAGAACGCGGTTAAGGGAATAATTTAGTTAATCTAGTTAAGAATAATGAAGTAAGAGTTACAAAATTTGGTAATCTTAAGTTGCAGAAAAACATCGCTAAAGCGCTACGAGAACCTAAAGGATTAGTGACCCGTTTAGTGACCAAGAAAATAAGTTATTCAACAAATAAAGCCTTACTAGATTGGTGAAATAAAATAGACAATAAGTTCACTTGCAGATGACCTAAGGATTCATATTTGGACATTAGGAAATTAAACTACTAAATAAATCAATCCTACCTGATTAAATTAATAGGAACATAAATGGTTTAAGAGAACCCAAATATCTTGAAAAGCAACCTGACCCAATGTATAACTCAAAATGTCTAGTAATAACCCGACGTAAAGGCTAGCACATCAAATTTAATACCGATAAATATGTTGTCTGCATCACGCCCATAAAAAGTAAAATTCGAGGCACGCGTTGTTGTATATGTCATGGTATCATTGTATAATTATTGATGTGATATGTTGATGAATTTTTAAGTAAAGTTCCTAATGAGTATGTTGTTTGGACACGTTACATGGGTAAGCATTGTCTTGGATGATGTGATACTGTTAGATGGTTATTGATATGATATGATTATGAATGTGTTGATTGAATGGAGTATCTAATAAACATCTTATGCTGATGGATGTTGTGTGATGTATGGATAACTAGCTACGAAAATTTGTAAATAAGAGATATGGAAAATGGTATCAGCAAAGGTTCTAAAACGATTAAAATATGGAAGAATATGAGACTCGGATCCAAGATGAATCGTGAGCGTTGTAGCGCCAATGTACCCTAATTGTCGAGAATGTATGAAATCTCATTTCATTCCTAAGTGTCAAGTAAGATTAACGAAATAAAGAAAAAGAGAAAATTTAATCATATCAAATAAAGAAAAAGAACTCGACATTAGGAATGGAAGGGAATCATTTATGGGACCCTGCCGAGAACCTGACAGGGCTTGCAAGCGCACAGATTATGTCGCGTGATATAAAAGATTATCGTATCCATAAGAACTGCTTTCAAAGTACTGGTATATTGAAATTTAACTATCCACACAATTGATTTTCAAGTTTTTGGAAAATAAAACATAGAATTAAACAAATGCAGAAACAAAATGTACTTAACACGTAAAAATAGACTTGAGAGTATCTTGGGATTCTAAGGGATCAAGATGTTATTTTATGTTAATAAATTTGCTTTTCATAAATAAGAATCAAATTAAATTTTCCAAGGCAGATTTTCCTTTAGCTGATTAATATGTTTCTCTCGGAATCCTATTAACGTACCTAACGTACGGAGAACCGCGTTCAATCCCTAAGATAGGCCCATTACTATTTTATGAAAATCCCTTTTTATTCCTTAAAAGATTTTTGATTATTTTCACGGTTTTACCGAGGTCACAAAAAGTATTTCAAAATCTTAGGCTTAGTTCAAAAGCTTTCTAGTAACTAATAAATCCTTCGATTCTACTAATTACTTAAACTTACTAATATACCCGTAAGTATACAGTTTTATTGTGATACCCCGAAAATAGGGGTAAATTTTTTCGTGATTTTAGTGTAATAAATTCATGATAGTTGCAAGTGATAAGGCTGCTTATTTATTTATTTATTCATTTCCCCGGACCTATCAGAGACCTGTCTCATATGTGGAGATATGAGGAGGTAAGTCAAGAGGAGCAACCAAGAATAAATGCTCCAATTAAAAACAACAGAAGAATTTAGGATAAGTTAATTCTATGTGATTAAAATGGAGGAGGTCGACCATTATAGAAATCAATAAGTCAGATTTTATGACCAAAGTGTACATGAAATAATGTGGAGTCGGGGTTTAATAAAAAGATAAGGGAAAACAATTCGCTCACAACAATTGGGAAGACAGGGGGTCCCCTTCGCTCAAGCAAAATCCCCACTTGCTTGAGCGAGTGCCATACAATATACTTGGGCGAGACAGAAGGGAACAGGGCGAAAAAAAAGAAGAAGCATCAGGGGGAGCTTCGTTCAAGCGAATTCCGACTCGCTTGAGCGAGACAAACAAGCCTCGCTTGGGCGGAGCCAGCGAGCATGGGCGAAAATCGTCCAGAATCAAATTCCATACCAACTCGCTTGGGCGAGCAACTCAACTAAGGCCATTCGCTCGAGCGGAAATCGGCCAGCATCAGTACAACCCATAACTAACTCGGGCGAGACCTCCTTGCCTAAGCAAATAACTCCCAGAGCCGAGCATATACTCACTCGCTCAGCAAAGGTTCCCAGCACTCGGGTTTTTCCTTTGACAGAATCCGTCCAAAACCGACCCATCATTCATTCGGTTTCCACTCGACAAAATTAATCCGGATCCGAGTCATCTCACACTCGGTTTTTTACTCGGCAAAATAGTCCATACCGACCCATTCTCACTCAGTTTTCCACTCAGAAAAATAATCTAGACCGACCCATTTCTCACTTAGTTTTCCACTCGGCAAAATAATCTAGACTGACCCATTTCTCATTTAGTTTTCTACTCGACATTATATTCTAGACCGACCCATTTCTCATTCAGTTTTCCACTCGGTAAAATCATTCCAATTCCGAGTCTTTTCTCACTCAGTCTAGGCTCCCTAGCACTTGGTTTTTCACTCACCTCACTGGGTGAATGCCATCCTCAAGACCCTCCGCTTGGGCGAATTTTGTCCAGTGGCAAATCCCTTCACCCTCGCTCGGGCGAGGCCCCATTCGCCTGAGCGAATTTCCTCCAGTAAGCAAAACACTGATACTGGGACAATCTCGCTTGGACAAGATTCACTCTCGCCTAAGCGAGAATTGCCCAGAAACTGATTGACATACAGAAGGGACTCTCGCTTGAGCGAGAACCCATCTCGCTCGAGCGAGATAACCAGAAAACGAGCAGGTCGTAGGATTTTAACAACACATACAGTCAGAACTTCATTCAAACCAATTCTACTCAATTCATCATATCATTATCGTCCCACTAGTTAATTAAAACTTACTCCCAACGAGCCTACTCATATATTCACGTTATAATTCATTATGGGCCTACAAAATTGTCCCATCACTTACTCCACTCCACAAAACTGATACTCAAATACGATATCTCATTCATTCATCAGAATATAGGTAAAGTTTCATTTCAAGGTCGCCCCACATACATTCATAGGGTCATAAGCGAAAATAAGCCATACACAAAAGCTCTCATTTTCCTTCATGACGCTTGAAATTCCCATTACCTATATGTAAATGTTTATCATCCATACAATTATCTTGACAATTCAAGTCTATTCAACATAGACAAAATATCAACACATTATAACTATTCACACAACTACAAAATCATGTGTTGTTGGCCAAGGCATTCTTTACCAAAAAGAGGTTTCCTTCACACTTCTCCTTTTCAAAATAGCTCCAAAGCAAGTCCTACAACACAGGAGCTAAAAAGATATACCACAGGAAGAGTGAGTATACTTTCTCAATGATGAAAATCCAACAAATAAGACAATATATGCATGAATGCAATACAAGCATCCCCTCCTCAAGAGGAGTTCATCCAATATTAAATCATTCAACCATCAATTCTCATTCAAGTACAATTATCCATTAAATTTCTCAGAATTCATATCAACCGAGTACACAATCATAGTTAGTAAGTTTAAAGGGGATTTCCACCCACACCTCACTCAACCTCATCAATAGAGTATCACTCTATGCCATGCTTCAAAGGCTAATGCACATGCTAGTGTTTAAAATGCATATGCACGGATCCGATTTCATTTCCTCGGGTGATCGCAACCACCATAATCTGTACATTCATTCTCAATGGTTTCCCTCCTCGCAAGGGGTACTCCCTCTAGCAGCCTCGCAAGGTGCTTCTCGTGATCGCAACCACGTTCAACATTTCATAAGGTTTCCCGCCTCGCAAGGGGTACTCCTACCTCATGATCGCAACCATGGGCATTCAATCTCAATGGTCCCGTAGGGCCTTTCATTTCAATACCAGGTAATCGTAACCACCGGTCTAATAATCATAGGAACTCACAAGCCTTTTTATATTTCCAACATCAAGTGATCGCAACCACTTATCAACATCATCATGATATGCATGCCATGCCATGTATGCAATGTTTATGCATGCCTCAACCTCATATGGCTATCTCACCCTCTCATCTAGGGTACATTCCTTTTCAACCTCATAATTATCTACAAGTTCAATCGTGAACATCAATTCTTATATTCAAGAAAACATTCCAACCGAAAGTTTAGGATACCCATCATATCATTCATGAAGTCAATAACACAACATCACATAACATGCCATTCATAACCTCATTTAGGCTTCATCATATAAACACTCATTTCAAAACACCATACATAATTCTTATTTCAACACATGGTATCACATTTAATCAAGACAACATGCCATATCACATTAATACATACATTATCATCACAATTCTCATACATTTAGAAAATACACCCCTCTTCTACCTTAAGAGAAGTACGCTTCCGGGTTTGACGTTCCCGCTTCACAAGAGTTATCAAGTCCTACACCAATCATTATAGGACTTTATCAATTATTCATTCAAAAGCCATTTCAATATACATATACATTTCTATGCACACATGATTCTCATCATGTGAAAGCTATCGCAAGTTTATTCATTTGCTTACTTAGGCTTCGGGAATTCCTTCCCTTAACCCATTATTCATTATTATTAAAGTAGCAACCTAAATTGTTAGGTTATCCCATTTACAACACTTGCATTTAATTCTTTTCCAAGTAGGTTTTCACTTATGTTCTTAACCTCCAGCTCTAATCATCATTTAATGACAATGCCTCATCATTTATTACACTTCCCTCATCAATAAATGTTAACCCTTTCAATATTATACATTTCCCCCAAATTCCATAAGTTAGGGTTTCCACTAAACCCACCATCCATCATAAATACTCATCATCCTTCAACCCCAACCTCACATACTTCATTTATTACTCATAAATACCCTTATTTATTTCACCTACACCTTAGGGTTCATGCATTTAATGCTTCTTTTCTCTACCCACAACATTTAATACTCTTCCAAGTTACCATCCTCTATTCTCTAGGTTCCAAATGTAAAAGTAGTGGTAAAGAGCTCACCTTGCTCCAAAACGAAAATGGAAGTCAAGAGGGAGGATGAGGATGACGAAAATAAAGAGGAGAAAGGGAGGAGCTTCAAGCTACAATGTCCTCCTCCAAGCTCATTGATGAACGAAAATGAGAAAGGGAGAGAGCACCAATTTGTTCAAGTCTTTAGGGAGGGAGAAGGAAATATGAAGAAGAGAAGAAAGGAAGAGGAAGTGTGTTGGCGTGGAGAAGAAGAGAGTTACCGGAAAAGTGAGAGTGAATTGGTGAGGTTTTTATTTTATTTTTATTCTCATCACTTAATTCTTCCGTTTTTCACTAAACAGGTTCATAGTTCGGGCTCGATACATATTCTAAAAATTATTCCGAATACATATTCGGATTCCCAATAACATTATCTACAACCCTGACCAACGGCATCTCAATCGGAGATACTTGGTCCGACACCCACATTTTATTCGGGTCAGTTTTCAACTTATCCGGTCACAATAATTCACTAACAGTCTCAGAGAATCTTAATTAAATTATTTCTAGCATTTTGGAACATTAGTTAGTCCACATTTAATTATTCAATATTTATTTTCTTAATTTAACCTCCTACTTTAAAAATTTGGGGTGTTACATTTATCACTTAGGTTCTTGTTAGGAATCACTAAGAGCGTTGAGCAAAGTTTGAACTAAATGGAAAACAGAAATTTGTTTAAATCAAAGTCAAAATATCATAAACATAAAATATTGTCACACCCCCTTCATCCCAAGATAAAGATTTAGTTACCCATACAGAAAATAATATCCATACAGAAAGTGAAATAAGGCATAGAATACATTACAAAATAAAAGAGGAATAATCACCAGTTTCTGTCACAAACTGCTTGTAATTTTCCTCCGCTTCTTGTTGTATTTTTCTGCCCTCTCTGTATTTTCACTACTCTTTATAATTTCAGAAACTTTCTACCTCTCAATTTCCTTTCCCAATCTGTGTTCTCTCTGCCTTCCTTCTGCTTGCTCTTCCTAATTTCTGGCTGCTGTGGCCTGCCAATCCATGCTTTCCCTTGCGTTATTTATACTTGATTTTCACTTGCCTTTTCCTTAAATCTATGGCACACATGCTTCAAGTGGATCTCTTGTCTTTTAATCATGCAAATTGAAGTGGCAAATTATTTTCCATATTGCCGCGAATGCCTTGGACAAGGGAGAGTGGAATTATTAAAATAATGGTGAGTGGAGTTGGAAAATGGCCGTGAGATGGTTCATGTCTTTATGTGCTTCCTTTGAATTTTTATTGCAATATAATGGCAAGGCAAAAGGTTAATAGCATATGACAATTTTTTGTATAAAAAATTCTGCATATGGGAGCCTTTCACGTTGGTAATTTTGCCATTTATTAAAGGTTTCATTTCCTATTTTAGCTTTGGCAATGGATGATGCATGCATATGGAACCATGGATGAATAAATAATGCATTAATCTTGTCCTTTAGCTAGTGTTTTGGCCGTGAGATGCATTGGACAAGGGAGAATGGACTTCTTTGGATAAAATAATGGGTCATGGGGTGTTAGCTTGGCCGTGTGAATTATTAGACAATGGATAACTTTGTTGAAAAACAATTAGGCACATGGGACCTTTTCTTGTTAACCGTGAGATGACAAGAGACAATGGTCAAAGAATGAATAAAATATTTGGTGAGTGGGATTCTTGGTAGCCGTGGGAATCAAAAGGAAATGGATGGGTTTGGTTGCATTAAAATATTTGGCACATGGGACCCTTGTGAAAAGCATTTCACGTGAATTGAAGAAAGTAAAAGAGGGACCAATTCAAGCTGCACCATTTAGCCTTGCAAATCACGTTGAAAGCTTGCAAATTGGACATAGATTTGCTTAATTAATTTCAAGCTTCATGATGGACCAAGCTACACCATTTCACGTTGAATTCATGCCAAGTTGGAGCTTATTAACGTGAATTGTATAAGGAGGAGATGAATTTGAATAAAATTAATATTGCATTTAGAGAAACAAACACTTTAATTAATTTAAATTGAATATTCAAAAATTAATTTTTATAGAAATGGAATTATAATTTAAGTTCTTGACATTTTAAAGTACTAAATTTTAGCATTAATCCATCATAATTTTCCAATTCTAAAAAATATATATTTTTAAACGTTCCATTTAAATTAATTCATACAAAATACAACACTTGAACAATAACAGTGAAAAGAAAACAGAAAGCATGAAATTTTGGAAAAAAGGATAAAGTAAACTTAGAATTTTAAATAAATTAAACAGTGAAAAATAGTGTTCTAAAACACTTATCGAAATACCCCAAACCAAGTCATTTCACACGATAAGATACAAAAAACACTTAGCTAAGTAAACTA
This sequence comes from Clitoria ternatea, assembly GCA_037962975.1. Lineage (NCBI taxonomy): Eukaryota > Viridiplantae > Streptophyta > Magnoliopsida > Fabales > Fabaceae > Clitoria > Clitoria ternatea. The sequence continues at coordinate 150,572,767 of CM075671.1, forward strand.
GGGAACCTAATACCATGAAATAATATATTTATTCAAATGCCAAAGATTAATTCTCTTGTGTGATTCAATTTTCAATGTCAAGACATGAGGCACTCTTCTCACAAGTTTTACTCTAAGTGTTTCATGGTTTGTGTATCACTCAAATTATCATTGTCAAAAATATTACCATAAGCTTGTTAATTAACTAGAAACTCCACAGTTTAGAAAGAAAGCATGTCAAAGTCTAAAGGTCTTTCAAAGGGTTGTAACGTGGCCATGAGTTGTATTGTCAGGGTAGGAATTTCAAGAAAAAAATAGAATACAAAAGGGTTTAAGAAAACTGAATGGTTGAATCATGCATCATATATGGAGGATAAGGAGGGATGTTAGAAAATTCCCCTAGAGCATACAATGATGTGTACACTGAAGAGACCACCGCGCCTCGAACCCCGAGGGTAGTCTAGGGAGTATACCTGAGGCGGACCTCTAATGGCTCGGATTCGTGCCCGACGCTGGACAGCCCGTGGCAAACTCTGATATACTTCGACGAGAGGCGGGGGTTTTCTATAACCATGGAGTGCCCGTTCTGCAGAGATTGTGATTGGCCATTATGATGATAGGGTTGCGAGTCCTTATTTATTTGTGAAAACCAAAACGAGGAGAGCTCTAGTCGCTTTAGTTGGGCAGGAAGGATAAGGCGGGATTGTTGTGCACATGGATATTGGTATATGAGATTGATAAGTGAAAGATGGGCCCACATGTATCATAATGAGTAATGAAGAAAATTGATATAATGAAATGGACTCATGCATTGCATCACTATACCGAAATTATGATTGTGTGTTTATTGTATAGATGTTGGTAATCCTGAGAGAGGGATGGGAAACTGAAATGGTCAGATGGTAAGATACTTAAAAGGTAACTTAGGGACCCAAAAGAGAGTGGGCGGGAATCGATTCTAAATGATTGTATTATGTGGGGCTGGTGTTAGTGATGACACTCCTCAATTGTTACGGAGACAGAGACTCACCTTTACAACTATCCATTCTAGAGGCACGGGTACCATACCAGGGGTGTAATTCGTCAGGAGGACCTGACATGTCATGAGAACCCAGAAGAGATTTCCCCCGACATGCCGATGCAACCGTTACTGGTAGATCCATCAGACCCGGTTATCCCTCTAGTTTTAACTCAATAGTTTATCCCTTCTCGGCCTTCGGCACCCCACGTACCACGAGGTCTATTGGAGGTACAACCTGGAGTCTTCACCAAGTCTCTGATGGAGCGTTATTTGGCTCGACGTCGATAGGATCGTTCCAGAGGATTTCTTTGCCACATATTTAGGAGCTTTAGATATGGAGAGACAGAGATTTATGAGCATATGTTGGCAGAGGCTTAGAGCGGCCTATGGGGTTTACACGAGTCGTCCGCACGAGCAGATCTGACCTCCCACCGATCAACCATCTCCTAGCCCAAATTCTATGGGACCATCTCACCAGTTTGACTCCACTCAGATCGCATCCACTTTAGCTCAGCTAGAGTCCCCTTAGTTGGACAAGGACTTCACAGTAGATCAAGACTAGTGGTTAGGGTTAGTTTATGTTATTTTGATGTTTTGTAGTGATGTTTTGTACAAGGTGCCTATGTACCCCTTTCTTATTTCAGTTGTACAGATCTGATGAGACCACTTTATATATATATGTGATATAGTTATGTATACATTATGCTTTTGTTCCACCATGTGTTATTATTATGTACAAAAAAAAACTTCTACATTTTTTTAAAACTCGTAACCTCTCAGTTGACCGGGATAGTCTAGTGGAAGGGATTGTCCTAGTTAACCGAGCATGTTACAATCTTCGGCTCATACAAGCTATTTCTAGCTTCAACCAAACCAATCATCTCCATTGAAACTGGATCCTGTATCATACATGCATTTTACTTAAATAAAAGGGTGCAATCATGTTGGGCCACAAGCTTACATATAGAGACTAAATTAAAAGTGAAATCCGGCAGATACAGGACACCTCTCTACAATATGTCTGGAAAAAGCCTTACAGTGCCTGAGTCTGTGTAATTGAATTTGTGTCCATTTGGTAGATGAACAACAAGAGGTGGTATGCTCCTTAATGTTTCAAAGAGATCCTTATGTGCATAAATATGATTCGTGGCGCCTGAGTCCAAAATCCAATAATGTGTATGTTGTGAACTGCAAGATAAAACAGAATTGTTACCTCCTCTGGCATCAACAATTGAAGTCACATGGTTTTCTATAGTAGTGTTTTGTTGAGTTGCTTGCTGGATCATAAACATAATGCTCTTGAACTATTCACTTGTGAAAGGTAGGCTGTTGTCCTCCATCTTCTTTTTCTTCACAAAATTCTTCTCATTTGCATCAGTTTCAAAATTATCTATGTACACGTTGTTGGCATTAGTTGAACCTTTAAACTTGAAGGTGGATGGGAATCCATGTTTTCTATAGTATACATCTACAGTATGTCCTTGCTTTCCACAATAGAGAAATTGGTCGGTAATTCTCGAGTTCCTCCCACAGGATCTTGATTTTAGTAAAATAATCAGTTACACAAACATCATACTTTGACCAATGGATTGGTTCACCGAGCTCATAATCCACGAGTGTAGCATATTGTTACATCGTTCTCAAGCTACAAAACTTGGATCGAACGAATTCAGCACTTGTATGCTTCCGTCAACAAATCTCTATTTGTTCATCGAGATTAATGCATGCTTCATAGCTCTCGCCCGTGCATGATAGTTGTGTCCATAGAGCATTGGATTCACTAAGGCAACAAAAGCAGCTTCTCTTGGATGAACATAGTAGGGATTCAGAGGATTCAGATTTGGATCTGTCGAAGAAGAAGAAGAAGAAGAAGAAGAAGAAGAAGAAGAAGAAGAAGAAGAAGAAGAAGAAGAAGAAGAAGAAGAAGAAGCATTATAGACATTGTTGTTGTGGGATCGCACCATCAGAGATCTAGATGGCAGAGCCCTTGTTCAAGGCTTTGATACTATCAAATGAAGCTAACATCTATAGAGAATTTGAACAAGGGCTCAAGACTGAAAATAAACTGATTCATTGATTGTGACGGAATGTATAAGGCATAGAGCTTTTGTGACGCCCTAAAAATTGGGGTTAAATTTTTCACGTTTGACAAGTCATTATTTGATACAGAAGTAAAGTGGTGAAGTTTTAATCAACACCCTGGATCTCTAAAAACCTACCTCATATATGGAGATATGAGAAGGCGAATTAAAATGATTCATGAGAAATTCTCAATTAAAAACAGCGGAAAGATCATTTGGATTGATGTTGTATGATTGGATTTAAAGAGAGTGGATCTCATGAGATTTAATGATTCATAATATGTTAAATATACTTGTGAGATGATGTAAGAAGAAGCTTTGATGCAAAGGAGAATCAAAATAATTAAGGCAAGAATATTTGGAGGAAACAGGCACCACTCGCTCAAGCGAGTACCATACTAGCTTAAGCGAGTTCGCGTGGTCACGCTTGGGCGAGTCACAGAATATGCTTGAATGAAAGGGAAAATTTGCATCAGGTGCAAATCTCGCTTGAGCGAGCTCTGCTCGCTTGAGCGAAATCGTCCCAGAAGCATCAGGTCCTCATTTTGCTTGGGCGAGGCATGCCCGCTTGAGCAAAAATGGGATAGAACCTCACTGTCCATATTCCGCTCGAGTGAGGCCAGGCCCGCCTGAGCGAAATCCTTCCAGAGCCAATTTTTCCCTTGCTCGCTTGAGTGAATTGCCATACACTGGCCATTTTGCTTGAGCGAAAATGGCCCAGTAACTCTCCACCTCGCTCTCACTCGGGCGAGGCCTCTCTTGCCTGAGCAAATTATGACCAGTGGCCACACCCCTGTTACAAGAGGATCTCGCTTGAGCGAGATTTACACTCGCTTGAGCAAATTTTGCAGGAACAACGAAAATATGTAGAATTTTACACAACTTAGCATACCAAATCATATTTTATGCCAGTTTAGCCTATACTAATAGATTAGATACATTCCATCATGCATTTAAAAGTTCATCCAATGGATTATATACATCAAGAACAATTCTCATTCATTTAATGTATGATATTTAAATCATTTTTACATAAACTTTATAAAATACTACAAGTTATGAAACACACCATTCATTCATAGAATTTATCATCAACAAGCATAATAATTCATTATCATACATCATCTAGGTCATTAATGAAAATCGGCCATACACACCAAGGTTCAATTTTCGTACATGACCCTCAAAATCATCAAACTACAATCTAGATGGCAAAATAAGCATACATGTACACTATATGCTATACAAAAATCTAGATTTACTGGCCAAGGCGTTTCCTCTACACCTATTTACCTCTTTCATTAAAGTGTACTTCAAAAGATTCACTCCACCCATGAGTGTCTGCTTCACAAGTCTAAAAAGTAGACAACATAGGAGAGTGAGTCATATCTTCCAAAAGAATGAATATGAATACCATGTGATCATGTGCATATTTATCACAACATGTATACTTTGCATTCACGCATATTTCATCATCAACTATCATCACATAATACAAACATCTTTGTAAATCAAGCAAGTATAAAAACATACACATGATCTAGTCCTTCAGTAAATTGGACTATTACACATCTCATCATTTTACTCAAATTATTATTTGGTAATCACATCTTTTATGTTGTCTTAATTCATTTTCTCACCCACAACACAACCATTATCACATCTGATCACCTTTGGCATACTTCCTTGCTATATGCAAATGCTCTTAAGCTAATGCATATGTGTCACAACCTGGATCGCGACGGCGCGGCGAGAGAGAGAGAGAATGTGTGGAATGAAACAGGGAGTCGCCACCAACGTTTTTATCCATAGGAAAAACATTGGAAAAAACTAAGTTCAGTAAAGCACTGGTTAAAAATTGAGATTCAAGTTTGGGAGTCGGTTACGAGTAGGGAAGGTATTAGCACCCTACATCGCCTGTCCAAAACAGTACCAAGATTGAAAATGCGCAACATAAATAGCCTTACAAAAGATGGTTTATTTCTTCCCTTTCATTGTTGTATTTTTTATTTAAAAATGACAAAATGGAGTGAGAGAACTGTACAAACATAGAATGTCGAAGCGAGGTCAATGGGACATTTCATCCGGATTAAACTCGACTTCGATATGAGACAGAGAGGGGAAAAGAATGCTAATAAGGCGTCACGCCTAAATTATACATCTTCGAATAAAAAAATAGGGATAGGAAAGAGATAAGCGGGACGTCTAGTCCTAAGTATCCCTTCCCTATGAATTATGGCGAGGCTTGAGCAAAAACTAGGGGGAAATCAATAAGACGTCACGTCTAAATTGATTTTCACGGAAGTAACCAAAAAAAAAGAACATTTATGAAAGAAACATGAAAGTAAGGAAATGAATCAGCCAAAAGGAATAAGAGAGATGGGCCCGACAGGAATTGAGATCCTGCTCTTACGTATTCTTGAATTATCAAGAAATCAGGGTTACGTAGTTCTGAGTGTTGTTCTTTTAGGAAAAGACTTAGGAGATGATGATGGATGTCACTGAGGTGGGGAACTCGTACAAGGCGAAGTTCTTCGCACGTGTACGAATCCTAAAGAGGTTGTGTAGACGGGAGTACTCCCGTACGACACTGTTTTAAAAAAGATTTGTTTCCCTTTTTTATTTTTACTTAGATTTGAAAGATAACATAGGAAGCATTTATTTCTCACAGTAAGTTCGGAAAACAGAGGAAAAATGAGCGAAAACTAAGGGGAGGAAGAGAAAACTGTGTGAGAAAGAGGGAAAAAACCGAGTGAAAATGGGAAAAACCGAGTAAAAAATGGAATACCGAGTGAGAAATACAGAAAACCGAGTGAGATTGAGGAAAACCGAGTGAAATTGAGGAAAACCGAGTAAAAATGGTAAAAACTGAGTGGAATGGGAAAATACCGAGTGCAATTGAGGAAAACCGAGTAAAAATGGTAAAAAACCGAGTGAGAGCAGTAGCTTACCGTGTGAGAAGTGAGATACCAAGTGAGACAGTGAATACCTAGTGAGACAGTGAGAAGAAGGACGGTGTTGGAGTTGAGTGGAAGGGACGGAGTGGGCTGATGGAGAGGAATATTGGGCGGTGTTAGTTAGAAGGGAGAGTACGGAGTTGGCTGATGGAGAGAGGAAGGAGGAGAAAGGAATGGTAAGGGTACTGGATAGAGGAAGGAGGAGAAGGGAATGGTGAGGGTCTGCGCAGTGTATATGGTGTGTATGTGTGTATAGGCCTGAAAGCTTCAGCCCCTTGCCTATTTATAGGCTGGTTTGAGTGGAAGGCCAGCTCAGGCTTCCACTTCCGAGTGGAATGCCAGCTCAGGCTTCCACTCAGAGTGAAGTGGGGGACAACGGCTGGGTGGGAATTTTTAATTCCCCCCACTTCCACCCCTGTTTGCCACATGTCTGCCACCCCCAGGATTCCTGGATCCACTTGGGTGGTGGAATCCAAGTCAGCACGGTCTAACAGGGGGACCTGGTGGGAATCCGAGTGAGAATGGCAGAAAACCGAGTGAGAATTATTAAAATCCGAGTGAAAATGTTGGAAATCCGAGTGTAAATGACTCGGATCACCCTCTCAGTCAATTCTGAGTGGGAAAAGGGAAAAAATCCGAGTGGAAAAGGCCCCCTTTTATGCTAAAGACCAAATGAAATCATGTTGGTGTTGTGCAATTGGATCGAGTGGACAATTAAAGAAATTGAGTCAGAACCGAGTGAAAGCTGACTCGGATTCCCATTCTCGCTTGAGCGTCACTAGAATCGCTTGGGCGAAAGACCTGAAAAGCACTCGGTACTGACTGAAAATTGACTCAGACTTCATCTCCTCTCCACAATCCGAGTGACCAATGACTCGGAACTGACTGAAATATGTTAAGTGTGACTCGGAGATGAGAGAAAGATGACTCGTGAACGGGCAAAAAGTGGCTCGGTGAAGGTTTGAAGTATGGTGGAAATGGGGGCTCGGAATTGATTGGTCAAAAGGGCTCGGGAAAGGTTTGAAGAGGGCTGACTGACTGAAGTGTCACTCAGAAACCGATTTGAAAATTGGCTCACGAGTGGGCGAGAAAAGAATGACACGGAACCGACTGAAATGGCTCAGAAATCGAGTGAAATGACTCGTTCGGTGCTGACTGGAAATACTTTACTCGGTTCTGACTAAAGAAGCAACTCTCGATTCTGATTGAAGAAGCAACTCTCGGTTCTGATTGAAGAGGCAACACTCGGAATTCTTACAAAAGTGACACAGAACTTTACTGCTTGAAGGATCAACTCGGAACCGACCTTTTGAGCTCTTAATCCGAATGGAACTTGGGCATTTTCACTCGGATTTTGCCTATCTTCTACTCAGAAATTAGAAGTTTGGCTATTTTAATTCGGATCTCCTTCCAACCGAGTGATACTCACTCGGATTTACTTCAATCAGCAATCCTTTCACTCGGAAAAAAGCTTTGGGCAGCATCCATCCAAAGTCAGTTCCTTTTTCCACTCGGATTGGTTGCAGTAGGGGATCTTCCACTCGGATTCTCCTCTAACAGGGTCATTTTTCACTCGGAATTGACATTCTTTGCGATCAGGGCTTGTAAACTGGCATTTTCTCTCGGAATGCATCTGAGAGGGAATTATCCACTCAGATTTGCATCTAATCTGAGTCATTTCACTCAGATTTAAACTCAACAGGTCATACTCCACTCGGATTGGTCCATTGTTGAGTCATTATTCGGATTTCCCACCCAACAGGTCATACTCCACTCGGACATGTCCAAATCTGAGTAGTTTCACTCGGATTTTCTCCATTCTGAGTAGTTTCACTCGAATTTGACCCATTCTTAGTAATTTTACTCGTATTTAATCCAACTGGAGCATACTCCACTCGGATTTGACCCATTCTGAGTAATTTCACTCGGATTTAATGCAACAAGAGCATATTCCACACGAATTTGACCCATTCTTAGTGATGCCACTCAGATTCAACTTCAACAGGGGAGTTTTTCCTTCAGAAATGACTCATTCTGAGTGATTCCACTCGGATTCAACTTTTTTGAGTCATTCCATTCGGACTTCTCTTGAAAATGGGCATAATCCACTCGGACTGGCTTGGCAGGGAAGCTATCCACTCGGATTCAACTTCAACAGGGGAGCATTTCACTCAGATTTGACTATTTTTGAGTTTTTTCACTCGGATTTATCTCCACCAGGGCTGTATTTCACTCGGAAATGCTTTAACCTGAGTCATCCTGTTCAGATGTGATCATTTTTGAGTCATTCCAATCGGATTTGCCTCCAACAGGGCTGTATTTCACTTGGAAAAGCTTCATTTTGAGTTATTTCGCTCGGTTCTGATTATTTTGGAGCCATTCTATTCGAATTTGACCATTCTGAATTAGAATTCAGTATAAAAAGATTCATTCCACTTGGACCGGACCAAAAGAGGTGTTCACAGATGCCCCTCTTTACTTCTTTTTCACAAAAGAAACACGAAGCTTCTATGTTTTTGAAGTGAAAAGGAAGTAAAGATATGAACACCGATGTAGGGGGCCAAGTGGGACCTCTTGATCGGTATAGCGACTGATGGTGTGGGCAATCACGAGTCAGTGTGACCTTACTTCTTTAAATATGAGCATTTTCCTCTTCCGTTTCACTTTTCTCTTCTTCTTCCTTTTTTTTGTTTTTTTGTTTTTTTGTTTTTTTGTTTTTTGTCCTAAATCTGGAAAAAAGAAGTGAAGCAGTGCTCTAATTTTAGCAAGAAGTGGTTAACTGGGAATTATCCTTTGAATGACATGAAGCAGAAGGGTGCCTCATTCGGCGACCGGGAGAAAAAGGATGCCTTCTTTGGTGACTGAAGGTAAAAGAATGCCATTTGTTCGACGACAGGAAAGTAAAGGTGCCATTTAATCGGCGACAGGAAAGTAAAGGGGTGCCATTTGATCGACGACAGGAAAGTAAAGGTGCCATTTAATCGGCGACAGGAAAGTAAAGGGGTACCATTTGATCGGCGACAGGAAAGTAAAGGTGCCATTTGATCGGCGACAGGAAAGTAAAGGTGCCATTTGATTGGCGACAGGAAAGTAAAGGTGCCATTTGATCGGCGACAGGAAAAGTAAAGGTGCCATTTGATCGGCGACAGGAAAGTAAAGGTGCCATTTGATCGGCGACAGGAAAGTAAAGGTGCCATTTGATCGGCGACAGGAAAGTAAAGGTGCCATTTGATCGGCGACAGGAAAGTAAAGGTGCCATTTGATCGACGACAGGAAAGTAAAGGTGCCATTTGATCGGCGACAGGAAAGTAAAGGTGCCATTTGATCGGCGACAGGAAGATAAAGATTGGGGGAACTAACAGGACGTCTCGTCCGAATTAGCTCACTGTTGACAGGAAATGTGAAGGTTAGGGGAGCTAACAGGACGTCTCGTCCGAATTAACTCAATGTTGGCAGGAAATGTAGAGGTTGGGGGAGTTAACAGGATATCTCGTCTGAATTAACTCACTTTTGGCAGGAAATGTAAAGGTTGGGGTTGACCCTCGGTTGCCATGACTGTGGGTTCTTGGGGAACTGCCCCTTGATTGAGAGAATACACCCGGGGAGATGCCCCAGTTAGACATGATTGGATGAAATCTTAGGGAACTGTGCCTTGAATGAAAGAATAAACCCAGGGGGATGCCCCAGTTTGACATGATTGGATGAAATCTTGGGGAACTGCCCCTTGAATGAAAGAATAAACCCGGGGAGATGCCCCAGTTTGACATGATTGGATGAAATCTTGGGGAACTGCCCCTTGAATAAGAGAATAAACCCAGGGAGATGCCCCAGTTTGACATGATTGGATGAAATCTTGGGGAACTGCCCCTTGGATGAAATCTTGGGGAACTGCCCCTTGAATGAAAGAAGAATCTGGGGAGATGCCCCAGTTAGACATGATCGAAAGAGTCTTTAGGGAAAACTGTCCCTTGACCGAAAGAAGAATCTGGGGAGATGTCCCAGTCTTTGGTTGACTGGGAAGTGTAGTCCCACTGGGGAATGATTTGGGAAGTGTAGTTTTTGGCGATTATGGTTCCACTGGGGAGAAAATTTGGTGATTCAGGGTAATGCCCCTTTGGGTGAAAGAGAATGAACTTGGGGTTTACTGCGGACATGCCGAAGGTCTGCTAAGGAGAGAGTTGGGCAACTACACATCTCGGGGATCATGGTTTCCGGCCATCCTTTAACAGAGAAACGTAAAACTAATTAAAAACTTACAGGCGGACTCCCTTGGCGACAGGCGTTGAAGTAACTCATGGCCAAAATAATTATTACTTCTGACTTCATTGAGGTTGTTTCACAGAGCTGGTTGAGCTTGCTTGAGGTAAGATCTGGCAACAGTGTCCACTTCGTTCCCCATAACTTTGTGTTTCCGTTCTTCTCAAAACTCATTTTTTTTAAGAAATTCTTTTTAGGTAAAACTTGTTTATTCATTCTAGTCATGAACACATGTGAGAAGAAAGGAAACTTTTTATTTATGAACAACAGATATGTACAGGTGACAATAATAATGCAAAAATATGACAAGGTGTGAGGAATTGATGGTAAGGATGGAAGGGAAGGCCTTTTAGATCCTCCATCGATTTCCTGAGAGCGACAAAATTCTAGTCTTTTCCATGATTTCCTGTTTATCTTCTGATTTTGTTTTCGAGGGCGTGACTTGACAATGGCTTCGATGCCCTAGACCCATCCCCTTGTCTGTGACTTGGAAAATTGGCATTGCAGTGTTGAATCTATAAGGTGTGAAATTGTTTGGGCCGCTTTCTTAGGATTTTCGACCCCACCAATTGCTCTAACTTTTGCCTAGGTCACCTTTTCAGGTTTTCAACCTAGCGAGCGCCCTTTTTTTTTTTTTACGCATAGTATCTTCTCACTGCATCCGCGTTTATAGGCATCGGTAAATCTTCCCCAGGTACGTTGGTGAGTATGAGAGCACCTCCGGAAAAAGCTTTCTTCACGACATACGGCCCTTCGTAGTTAGGAGTCCATTTGCCTCGGTGATCTTTATGCATTGACAAAACCTTCTTGAGCACCAAGTCTCCCTCTTGGAACTTTCGGGATCGTACTTTCTTTTCAAACGCTTGCTTCATTCGCCTTTGATATAGCTGACCATGGCAAAGGGCACTCAATCTTTTACTATCAATCAGATTTAATTGGTCATGTCGAGTCTGGATCCATTCAGCTTCAACCAGTTCGGCTTCCATGATTACTCGGAGGGAAGGAATCTCTACTTCAAAAGGCAGGACTGCTTCCATGCCATAAACTAAAGAGAATAGAGTTGCCCCAGTCGAGGTCCGGACTGAGGTACGATAACCGTGCAGAGCAAAAGGAAGCATTTCGTTCCAGTCTTTATAGGTTACCACCATTTTCTGTATTATCTTCTTGATATTCTTGTTCGCTGCCTCGACTGCCCCATTCATTTTTGGGCGGTACGGAGAGGAATTATGGTGGGAGATCTTAAAGCTCTCACAAAGCTCCTTCATCATTTTGTTGTTCAAGTTTGTACCATTGTCTGTGATGATTTGACTCGGTAGGCCGTACCGACATATCAACTCACGCTTGACGAATTTAACAACAACACCTTTGGTTACATTAGTATATGAAGCTGCTTCCACCCATTTTGTGAAGTAATCAATGGCGACCAAAATGAAACGATGGCCGTTTGAAGCCTTTGGTTCAATGGGACCAATGACATCCATGCCCCACATCGAAAAAGGCCATGGTGCTGACAAAACATTTAGAGATGACGGGGGTGCGTGAATATGATCAGCATATATTTGGCACTTATGACATCTCCGAGCATAGGTGAAGCAGTCTGCTTCCATTGTCATCCAAAAATAACCAGCCCTTAAGATTTTCCTTGACATGGCGTGCCCATTGATGTGGGTTCCGAAAGATCCCTCGTGGATATCCCTCATGATTCTATTTGCTTCAGCGGTATCAACACAGCGAAGAAGGATAGAATCATAGTTTCTTTTATAAAGCACGTCTCCATTTAAGAAAAACCCCATGGCGAGCCGTCGCAGGGTTCTTTTGTCATTTTCTGTGGCATTGTCGGGGTATTCTTGCCTCTGGATATACCTCTTAATGTCATGAAACCAAGGTTTTCCATCCGATTGTTCTTCGATTACTTGGCAGTATGCGGGCTCGTGACGCCTTTCTACCTCAATGAGGGGCACGTCATAGTCATTGTTTACTTTGAACATTGAAGCGAGAGTAGCCAAAGCGTCAGCCATCTGATTATCTTCCCGAGGAACATGATGAAAAGAAATCTCTTCGAAATCTCTGATCATTTCCATAATGTGGGCGTGATAGGGGAGAAGCTTGCTATCTCTGGTTTCCCACTCACCTTTCAACTGGTGGACGACTAAAGCAGAGTCTCCGTAGACTTCCAGTGTTCTTACTTTCATATCCAATGCCGCTTGGATCCCTAAGGAGCACGCCTCATATTCGGCAACATTGTTGGTACAATCGAAACATATCCTGGCGCAGACAGGGATGAACTCTTTCTTTGGTGAAATCAAAATGGCTCCGATTCCATGTCCCAAAGCATTAGAAGCTCCATCGAATCTTAAAATCCATTTGTCCTTGTTACCGCCTTCTTCTTCGTCGGACAATGCCAAAATATCCTCATCTGGGAAGTCGAATGGTATTGGTTGGTAATCACTTACGGGTTGATGGGCTAGGTAGTCAGCCAAAGCGCTCCCTTTTATGGCTTTCTGAGTGACATATGTTATGTCGTACTCAGTTAGCAGCACTTGCCATCGAGCAATCCTTCCGGTCAGGGCTGGCTTCTCAAAGATGTACTTGATAGGATCCATCTTAGAGACTAGCCAGGTAGTGTGACTCAACATGTATTGCCTTAAACGCTTCGCAGCCCATGCTAACGCGCAACAAGTTCATTCTAATGCGGAGTATCACATTTTGCAATCAGTGAACTTTTTGCTTAGGTAATATATGGCATGTTCTTTCTTTCCCGTTTCATCGTGCTGACCCAATACACAGCCCATGGACTCATCCAGTACCGTCATGTATAAAATCAGTGGTCTCCCAGGGGTTGGTGGTACCAATATTGGTGGTTCTTTCAAGTACTGCTTAATTTTCTCAAAAGCTATTTGGCAGTCCTTATTCCATTGCCCTGGTTGGTTCTTGCGGAGTAGCTTGAAGATCGGCTCGCAGGTCGATGTCAATTGTGAGATAAATCGAGTGATGTAGTTTAATCTTCCCAAGAAACCCCTGACTTCTTTTTCTGTGTAAGGAGGTGGCATTTCTAGGATTGCCCTGACCTTGTCGGGATCCACTTCAATTCCTTTCTTGCTTACAATGAAACCCAACAGTTTGCCTGACCTTGCGCCAAACGTGCACTTGGCAGGATTCAATCTAAGCTTAAACCTTCTCAACCGCTCAAACAATTTCCTTAAGTCATGGACATGATCTTCCTCGGTTCTGGATTTTGCAATGATTTCATCCACATAGACCTCTATTTCCTTGTGCATCATATCGTGGAATAAAGTGACCATTGCTCTTTGATAAGTCGCCCCTGCATTCTTCAAACCAAAGGACATTACTTTGTAACAGAAAGTACCCCATAAAGTGACGAACGTGGTTTTTTCCATGTCTTCGGGAGCCATTTTAATCTGATTGTACCCGGAGAAACCATCCATGAAAGAGAAAATGGAGTGCTGGGCTGTGTTATCAACCAACATGTCAATATGTGGAAGAGGAAAATCGTCTTTAGGGCTGGCCCTGTTTAGATCTCGATAGTCCACACACATCCGTACTTTTCCATCCTTCTTCGGGACCGGGACTATGTTGGCTACCCATTGTGGATATTTGGCTACGGCCAAGAAACCGACTTCGAATTGTTTTTTGACCTCTTCCTTGATCTTGAGCAGCATTTCCGGTTTCATTCTTCACAACTTTTGCTTAACTGGTGGACACTCTGGTTTCAGAGGCAATCTATGTTCCACTATGCTGTTATCCAACCCTGGCATATCTTGATATGACCAAGCGAACACATCCCAAAATTCCCAGAGCAATTCAATCAATTCATCTTGCTGGTTTTTACTTAGGCAGGTGCCTATCTTGATCATTTTATCTTCTCCTTCACCTCCAAGGTTGATGATTTTAATTTCCTCCTGATGTGGGCGGATCTCCTTATCCTCTTGTTCTAACAATCTCGTCAATTCAGATGAGGGTCCAAAGTCTTCCTCACTTTTCTCATAGACGCAATTATTTGGATAAACAGGGTCATGAAATAAATCCAGGTTTTCATCGTTCTCAGGGAAATCATTTTTGGATCTGCATTCGGGTTATATTATAAAGTGAAAAGAGAAGCAAACAAGTGAAAGGTTTAAGAAACAGAGAATGCACAAAGATGAGGTGATGGGGAATAAAAATGTGTTCATTGATTTTCAAAAATAAAGTAAACAAGTTTTGCCCTTATTACAAAATGGGTCCCGGAGCCTTGGGCATAGCAAGGGGACCACCAAATTATGAAATACAGTGATTACTCTGATAGAACGTTAATGGTTGTAGGGAACTCCATGATTTCCCAATTGCTCAGCTCTTGATCTGGATGGCAAGCGTATACCAGCTCCACATTGAGGTCAGGCTCATTCTCAACCATGGCAACTTGATCCGGATATATCACTCCGGCGTTCTTAAAGCTCTGATAGAGATCGCAGATAGGGATTCTTGCAGTGTTGATCTCTTGACCAGTAAGACGAGCAACTCTCCTCCCCTTCTTTTCCTCTTCAACCCTTTTCTTATCCGTCACAGTGGGCTTATATCCCAAGCCATATCTGTTTTTATTTTCTGGGAGACTCACCGGTTGGGTTCTGCCTTCTAAATCCCGCCCCAATCCTTTTCCGGGTTGGTACCCTTTTTGCAACATGTTCAGTGTCACCATTAGAGGTACGTTGGGGAAAGACATCTTTACAACGCTTGTTACATTGGCAATCTCCAAGGCTTGGAAGGATGTTTCGAGGGCTTCCTCGGCGGCCTCGATGTACGGAGTGGATATGGGTTTGCTGACCAAAAGGTCCTCCTCCCTAAAAACAGTCACCAACTTGTTGTTGATGATGAATTTTAGTCTTTGATGCAGCATGGAGGGGACCACCCCTGCCGAATGGATCCATGGTTGCCCTAATAAACAGCTGTAGGCGGGCACGATATCCATCACTTGGAAGAGTACTTAGAAAGCACAGGGTCCGACTTGTATAGGCAATTCAATTTCTCCAACGACTTCCCTACGTGTCCCATCAAAAGCCCGCACAACCATAGAGCTAGGCCTCATGTATGTTCCGTCGAAAGGCAATTTTGCCAACGTGGATTTTGGCATGACGTTCAGAGAAGATCCATTATCCACAAGTACTTTTGCCAGGATATAATCCTGACATTTCACAGAAATATGGAGGGCTTTGTTGTGCCCCCTTCCTTCAATGGGTACTTCCTCATCTGTGAAGGTCAAGTAATTATTGGCAATGATATGCCCCACTATGCCCCCAAATTGTTCGACGGGTAAATCATGCTTCACATGCGCCTCGCTCAACACCTTCATCAACGTGTTCCGATGTGGTTCGGAACTCATTAGTAAAGACAACAGGGAAATTTTCGCAGGGGTGTGGTTCAATTGGTCCAACACCTGGTAGTCACTATGGCGAATAAACTTCAGAAATTCCTGGGCTTCCTCTTCAGTCACAGCCCCCTTTGTTTCGCCAGAGGCTACTTCTTTCCCAGTTTTTCCTTCTTCGGTAGTCTTGCCTTGTTTGGGCTCAGGTGGTGTATATATCCTTCCACTCCGTGTCATTCTTCCCACTCCGGTTATATTTGTAATAGAGGAGGATAGTATGGAGTTGACCGCCTCTGGATTGGTGACGACCACATCTGTATTGTACCTCCATGGCACAGCGTGGGAACTTTGGAAGGGGAAAGGGGTTGGTGCCCTTACTGTGAAGACAGTCTTGGCAGGAGCCGAAGCCGCTGGCGTATCCTTGTTATAGTATACGACCAGGGGTTTCGGAACTCGTGCCTTACCCTGTTCCTGTACCACGTTTATTTGTCCTTCACGGTGCCTACAGACCTCTATGACTCGAGCATTCATGAGTCTTTGAAGGGTTTCCTGAAAGTCCCTTCGTTTTGCGGACTGGAGGTCATTATGCTCTTCACCCCACGACCCTTCTATTAATCCCATCTTCAGCATATGGGAGTGTATTATTTCCAAAGGCATCTGGATGTCTTCTACTTTGGAAATGCAATCTTCATCCCCTTCTATAGCGTTGACATCTAATCCTTTATGGTTTGGAAGGGGATTAGTTTTCACACTTGGGCTCCCTTCTTTGAAGCTTATCCAGTCGGCCCGAATGAGGTCCCTTACCTTAAACTTCAGTGCCAAGCAGTTCTCAGTAGAATGTCCCGGTGCACCGGCGTGGTAATCACACCGTGCGTTCGGGTCATACCCTCTAGGATACGGCGGCTGAAGTGGCTTTAGAGGGCAGGGTACTACCATCGTGTTTTCGATGAGGTAAGGGAGAAGCTCTGTGTAAGTGATGGGAATTGGATCAAATTGCAGTGGGGCACGGTCGTTGTTTTGCCTTCTCTGATTTGGATTCGACGGGTTCATTTGTGGCTGCTGGTACGGAGCTTGTGGTGGTTGATATGGTGCCTGTAGTGGTACAGGCAGTCGCATGACAGGTGGGCGGAAATGTGGTGGATGTGGTGTTTGAATGGCAGCCACATATGGATGTGGTGTATTATGATAGGTTGATGGAAAGGCGACCAGGGTGGGTGGCCTCGGTTGGTTTCTTCCCTGATTATAGGAGATCAGATTAGTCTCTCCCTCTCTTCTCTTTCCTTCCCCATGGGAGGGTCTTCTTGCTGCATTAACCCCAGCTGGGCCTCGGGCGATCTTCCCTGTCCGGAGGCCATTTTCTATTCTTTCTTCGATAGTGACGATATCGGAGAAGTGGGATGAAATACTTCCGATCATCTTGTCATAGAATGGCGATTGGAGTGTGTCAATAAATGTCGAGATCACCTCTTTCTCAGACAAAGGTGGGTCAACTTGCGCTGCTACTTCACGCCACCGTTGGGCGTATTCTTTGAATGTCTCGTTGTCTTTCTTGGACATGTTCTGCAATTGTACTCTATCTGGCGCCATGTCCAAATTGTACTTATACTGCTGCATGAAAGCATCTGCCAGATCCTCCCAACAGCGTATACGAGAACGTTCAAGATGGTTATACCAGGTTAGAGGCGCTCCAGCCAAACTATCTTGAAAACAATGGATAAGCAGAGAGTCGTTGGAGGCATGCGAAGCCATCTTCCGGCAGTACATGGTAAGATGGTTTTTCGGACATGTCAGCCCCCGATACTTATCAAATTCAGGTGTTTTGAATTTGGGAGGAATAACAACGTCAGGAATTAGGCAGAGTTGTGCAGCACTGCCTAATCCAAATCGATTCCTCCCATCCATTTCCCTTAATCGCCTTTCTAAGAACTCTAATCTTCCTTCCTGGGTAGCAGCAGTGGCAGTACTTGGTCCTGTGACGACATAGTGACTAGCACTCTTGACTGGTCGGTCAACATGTGCCGGGCTCTCATTCAGAATTGAGGCTTGGTGTCCAACTGCGGCTTGGGCAGCTTGTGGTTGTTCAGCCTGTGTATGGACCGGAATCGTTTGAGGATTTCGGACAGGTGGGATGTTTGGTTGAGCCGCGTGAAGGATTGTTTCCTGATAATCTGGCTCCTCTTGGAGTGGTGGGAAATAGCCTGGGGGTAACCCATACTGTGGGAAGGGTACAACATTCCTTTCTTTATCAACAAAAGAGTGTTGTTGAACGTGAGCAGGGTTCGACTTACTAAGGCGAACGGTAACAGTAGGCCCTACAGGGTTTGAGCTCGGTTCCCCAGCATGACCTTGAGCGTGTTGGAGAATGGGAGATTGCTGCCTAGCATTTTCAACTTCTGCTAAAGAATCCCTTTCTGCGATCCTCCTTTCAAACATCTTGGCCATTTCAGCCATTTGTTCTTTCAATTGATTAACCTCAGCTCGCAGGTTTTCATTCTCTTGCTCTATTTCGGCCATAAGTTTCTTTCTGAGCCTGGTCGCGTAGGGATGCTTACCCGTAGTGTCTAAAGAATCATGACAAATGGTTAGAAAAATAGAGGGAACAGTTAAAGAAGATAAAAGAAAAATAAAAAATAAATGGGCATTCGCGGGATACGATTCCGAATTTGACACGTATTCCTTGACCTTTCCCCAGAACGTCGCGTTCAAAAGTACTTAGTATAACAGTATATTGGAAATTAACATGAGACAACTGTGAAGGCACATTAATTCATCATTCCATTCATCTGTAAAGGTACAATGTTACTTGAAAGATACGGTTACAATATTCAGCCATTCCTAGCTTGGGCAATCATGACTTTCATTTTGCAAAGTCTTTCTTGACAATAGTTCAAAAATGATGATATCTCCTTTGGGGTGGATAGGGGATTGACCATGCCTTCGGCCTGCTTCAACATTGAGGGAAAATCTTCCAAGATTCCATTGGATAGGTATGCCAATTTGGCGAAACGGTCCATCCATAAATGAATGACTTCATCCCGTTGAGCTAACTCAGTCCCCAAAACTCGTGTGGCTTCTTGGCAGCGGCGTTCGGCATCAAGGGTTTTCTTCTGTTCAGCATGTATTTCTTGCTCATAAGCTCTCATCGTTTCATCAAGCTGTTGCTCCAATTTGTGGACTTGGGTTTGTAGCATTTCTTTTTGCATCAAAGCCTCCTTTCCCTTCTCCTTGGATTGTACCAGCATGTCCTTTAAAATTCGTTTTTCGGCCAATACAGCATCGCTCTGCTGACCCTTCATCTTCAGCTGCGAATTGGCCGCCCGAAGGCATTGATCTTGTTTTATTCTGTAATCTTCGTCAATCTTTCTCTTTTTCTGCATTTCTTCCATAGCATGTCTTCCTTCGGAGTTCTCTTTCCTATGGAGGGCGCACTCTTGTTGGCACTTCAGGAGGTCTTCTTCCAATTTTTGATTCCTTGCCTTTAGCTCTTCTACTTGGGCTTTTAGCGATATGGTAACCTTGTCCTCCACAATGCACGGCGGAGGAACTGTGTCCTCAGGTTGGTATGAAGGGCTCTTGAAAGGCAATTTCACAATGGAGACTCTATTCACCACCCAATCTAAGTATTCAACTCTCACAGCGTGGCTTCGTGCTCCCAGTTCTTTGCCCATCCTATGGACTTTCTTCCAGGCATTGGCTATGTCCCGAATAGTGGAGGTGTAATTCCCATTCACATAGTACAGAACGAAAAGAGTAAGTAGTGCTTCGTCCGGCGGCCCAAGTAGAGGATAAGCCAACTGCCGCTTAGCAATAACAGGATTATAATTGATGCAACCTTGTGTCCCCATTAGAGGAACATTTGGATATCCCCCACAGCTATAAATGATGGACTCAACTTCTAGCCATTGAGGACACCACCTCACCTTTTCTGCTGTAAGGCCTACAAGGTGATTAGCCCACTCACGCCCATTCTTCGTTGTCAACTGACACAACTTCAAATCAGAGATGGGACACTCGGCTTTGCATAGTTGATGAAAAGCGTGGGATGTGAGCCACACATATAGAACAAGCAAACAACAAATAATCCTCTTTCCTCCTTGGGTATGGCAGAAATCCAAGGTGCAATAGACATTGGCCAACACTGCTGTGACGGGATTTTCCATTCTGTGCTTGCGAGCGGCGAAGATACCTATAGCATCATAATCTACGTAGTTGTCTAAGTTAGGGAATAAGACAACTCTGTAAATAGTGAGAGCCAAGGTATCAATGAAAGCTTCCCATTCTTCTCTCTCTGCCAGGACATGCATGTGCTTCTCCAGAAATTCCCTAGTAAATCCGGAAATCTGGTTTCTGTTCATTTGTACTCCTTTTAACATTTCAGGGTGGACCTTCAAAATACGAGCGGCAGAAGTGACTGACGCATGATGGTCCAAATGGCGATAAGGAATCTGTCCCTCCATTGGCATCCCCAATATTTGTTCAAATTCTTCTATGGAGGGTGCCAGTTGAAAGTCTTGGAAAGTGAAACAGTGGAGAGGTGGGTCATAGAATTGTGCCAGAGCTGTGATGGAATTCTGTTTGGACGTCTACCTCCAAGAGTTTCAGGATCTTCCCATACTTCCTTGCGAAAGTCATCTTTTGTGTCAAGCTCAGTTTTTTCCCTAGTGCTTGTAAAATGTCAGTATTGACCTTTCTAGCCTTCAGGTGCAATAACTTCTTCAATTCAGTCACCCCTATATCACAATTACTGTGTCCCATGTTAATTTCCATACTGTCTTAGAAATACCGACAAATTCGGAATCGTCCCCTGCGAATATCAAGACAAAGAATGGAATCAGTTATGCGAGCTCAAAAGTCGTAGGTTTTCCCAATCGTCATTGCCACTTCAACCAGAGGGAAATGAAGTATAATTTTTTTTGGATTTTTCCTTTGACGATTAGGAGAACCTATGACTTCAGACTCAGAGATACATGACAAAAAAGAAAGGATCATCTATTCACCCGAAGAATACTTGTGTGTTCAAAAAAATTTTCCAAGACTAAGCGAATCTTTGGATGATAGATAATCCCTTTTTAATAACAGGAAAGTGAAAATGACATAAGGTAAAGTAAAGTTTGCCCTTTCGTGGCCTAAGTCAGGTTTTATTGAAGGTTTTCTCTGGACCTTAGGGCTTGTCTAAAAGTGACTCTTCACACTGGGTGGCTTATACTTAGACTTCTAGAAGGTTACCAGAGCCAAGATCCTACCCATGACAGGGACGCAACAGTGGGGAACCACTAGGTGCGTATGTCACAAGAGGTCGAACTCTAGTTGGGGTTCTCACGATCACCGGATAGGAAGTACATCCTATACGATTCCGTATACCAACCCCTCCTAACTTAAGTTTTGTTTGGGGCCCGGGTATAGGGCGCCACTCATAAGTGTGTGCGAGTAATTTGTGAGTGTAGAGTGTGAAAGGGCATTCAATACCTTTTTACCTTACCCCATTCTGCACAGAGAACAAACACAGAACAAATATACAAAGTCCTCTACCCTAGGGTTCAATAATTACAGGAAAGTAATATGGTCCTCTATCCTAGGGTTCAACAGACATACAAAACAAACAATAAAACAGATAACAAGATACAATTAAAACAGGAACAAACATTCACAACAATTTACGGAAAATAAACAAGGGGAAGAAATCCTATCTAACAAAGGCTATATATAAAAATACGCTTTCAACCAAACTGGCCTGACTCTCTTAAGTGTCCCCAGCGGAGTCGCCATCTGTCACAACCTGGACCGCGACGGCGCGGCGAGAAAGAGAGAATGTGTGGAATGAAACAGGGAGTCGCCACCAACGTTTTTATCCATAGGAAAAACATTGGAAAAAACTAAGTTCAGTAAAGCACTGGTTAAAAATTGAGATTCAAGTTCGGGAGTCGGTTACGAGTAGGGAAGGTATTAGCACCCTACATCGCCTGTCCAAAACAGTACCAAGATTGAAAATGCGCAACATAAATAGCCTTACAAAAGATGGTTTATTTCTTCCCTTTCATTGTTGTATTTTTTATTTAAAAATGACAAAATGGAGTGAGAGAACTGTACAAACATAGAATGTCGAAGCGAGGTCAATGGGACATTTCATCCGGATTAAACTCGACTTCGATATGAGACAGAGAGGGGAAAAGAATGCTAATAAGGCGTCACGCCTAAATTATACATCTTCGAATAAAAAAATAGGGATAGGAAAGAGATAAGCGGGACGTCTCGTCCTAAGTATCCCTTCCCTATGAATTATGGCGAGGCTTTAGCAAAAACTAGGGGGAAATCAACAAGACGTCACGTCTAAATTGATTTTCACGGAAGTAACCAAAAAAAAAGAACATTTATGAAAGAAACATGAAAGTAAGGAAATGAATCAGCAAAAAGGAATAAGAGAGATGGGCCCGACAGGAATTGAGATCCTGCTCCTACGTATTCTTGAATTATCAAGAAATCAGGGTACGTAGTTCTGAGTGTTGTTCTTTTAGGAAAAGACTTGGGAGATGATGATGGATGTCACTGAGGTGGGGAACTCGTACAAGGCGAAGTTCTTCGCATGTGTACGAATCCTAAAGAGGTTGTGTAGACGGGAGTACTCCCGTACGACACTGTTTTAAAAAAGATTTGTTTCCCTTTTTTATTTTTACTTAGATTTGAAAGATAACATAGGAAGCATTTATTTCTCACAGTAAGTTCGGAAAACAGAGGAAAAATGAGCGAAAACTAAGGGGAGGAAGAGAAAACTGTGTGAGAAAGAGGGAAAAAACCGAGTGAAAATGGGAAAAACCGAGTAAAAAATGGAATACCGGGTGAGAAATACAGAAAACCGAGTGAGATTGAGGAAAACCGAGTGAAATTGAGGAAAACCGAGTAAAAATGGTAAAAACTGAGTGGAATGGGAAAATACCGAGTGCAATTGAGGAAAACCGAGTAAAAATAGTAAAAAACCGAGTGAGAGCAGTAGCTTACCATGTGAGAAGTGAGATACCAAGTGAGACAGTGAATACCTAGTGAGACAGTGAGAAGAAGGACGGTGTTGGAGTTGAGTGGAAGGGACGGAGTGGGCTGATGGAGAGGAATATTGGGCGGTGTTTGTTCGAAGGGAGAGTACGGAGTTGGCTGATGGAGAGAGGAAGGAGGAGAAAGGAATGGTAAGGGTACTGGATAGAGGAAGGAGGAGAAGGGAATGGTGAGGGTCTACGCAGTGTATATGGTGTGTATGTGTATGTAGGCCTGAAAGCTTCAGCCCCTTGCCTATTTATAGGCTGGTTTGAGTGGAAGGCCAGCTCAGGCTTCCACTTCCGAGTGGAATGCCAGCTCAGGCTTCCACTCAGAGTGAAGTGGGGGACAACGGCTGGGTGGGAATTTTTAATTCCCCCCACTTCCACCCCTGTTTGCCACATGTCTGCCACCCCCAGGATTCCTGGATCCACTTAGGTGGTGGAATCCAAGTCAGCACGGTCTAACAGGGGGACCTGGTGGGAATTCAAGTGAGAATGGCAGAAAACCGAGTGAGAATTATTAAAATCCGTGTGAAAATGTTGGAAATCCGAGTGTAAATGACTCGGATCACCCTCTCAGTCAATTCTGAGTGGGAAAAGGGAAAAAATCCGAGTGGAAAAGGCCCCCTTTTATGTTAAAGACCGAATGAAATCATGTTGGTGTTGTGCAATTGGATCGAGTGGACAATTAAAGAAATTGAGTCAGAACCGAGTGAAAGCTGACTCGGATTCCCATTCTCGCTTAAGCGTCACTAGAATCGCTTGGGCGAAAGACCTGAAAAGCACTCGGTACTGACTGAAAATTGACTCGGACTTCATCTCCTCTCCACAATCCGAGTGACCAATGACTCGGAACCGACTGAAATATGTTAAGTGTGACTCAGAGATGAGAGAAAGATGACTCATGAATGGGCAAAAAGTGGCTCGGTGAAGGTTTGAAGTATGGTGGAAATGGGGGCTCGGAATTGATTGGTCAAAAGGGCTCGGGAAAGGTTTGAAGAGGGCTGACTGACTGAAGTGTCACTCGGAAACCGATTTGAAAATTGGCTCACGAGTGGGCGAGAAAAGAATGACACGGAACCGACTAAAATGGCTTGGAAATCGAGTGAAATGACTCGTTCGGTGCTGACTGGAAATACTTCACTCGGTTCTGACTGAAGAAGCAACTCTCGGTTCTGATTGAAGAAGCAACTCTCGGTTCTGATTGAAGAGGCAACACTCGGAATTCTTTCAAAAGTGACACAGAACTTTACTGCTTGAAGGATCAACTCGGAACCGACCTTTTGAGCTCTTAATCCGAATGGAACTTGGGCATTTTCACTCGGATTTTGCCTATCTTCTACTCAGAAATTGGAAGTTTGGCTATTTTAATTCGGATCTCCTTCCAACCGAGTGATACTCACTCGGATTTACTTCAATGAGCAATCCTTTCACTCGGAAAAAAGCTTTGGGCAGCATCCATCCAAAGTCAGTTCCTTTTTCCACTCGGATTGGTTGCAGTAGGGGATCTTCCACTCGGATTCTCCTCTAACAGGGTCATTTTTCACTCGGAATTGACATTCTTTACGATCAGGGCTTGTAAACTGGCATTTTCTCACGGAATGCATCTGAGAGGGAATTATCCACTCGGATTTGCATCTAATCTGAGTCATTTCACTCAGATTTAAACTCAACAGGTCATACTCCACTCGGATTGGTCCATTGTTGAGTCATTATTCGGATTTCCCACCCAACAGGTCATACTCCACTCGGACATGTCCAAATCTGAGTAGTTTCACTCGGATTTTCTCCATTCTGAGTAGTTTCACTCGAATTTAACCCATTCTTAGTAATTTTACTCGGATTTAATCCAACAGGAGCATACTCCACTCGGATTTGACCCATTCTGAGTAATTTCACTCGGATTTAATGCAAGAGGAGCATATTCCACACGAATTTGACCCATTCTTAGTGATGCCACTCGGATTCAACTTCAACAGGGGAGTTTTTCCTTCGGAAACGACTCATTCTAAGTGATTCCACTCGGATTCAACTTTTTTGAGTCATTCCATTCGGACTTCTCTTGAAAATGGGCATAATCCACTCGGACTGGCTTGGCAGGGAAGCTATCCACTTGGATTCAACTTCAACAAGGGAGCATTTCACTCGGATTTGACCATTTTTGACTTTTTTCACTCGGATTTATCTCCACCAGGGCTGTATTTCACTCGGAAATGCTTTAACCTGAGTCATCCTGTTCAGATGTGATCATTTTTGAGTCATTCCAATCGGATTTGCCTCCAACAGGGCTGTATTTCACTTGGAAAAGCTTCATTCTGAGTTATTTCGCTCGATTCTGATTATTTTGGAGCCATTCTATTCGAATTTGACCATTCTGAATTAGAATTCAGTATAAAAAGATTCATTCCACTTGGACCGGACCAAAAGAGGTGTTCACAATATGCACAACGGATTATTTCAACGATTGCAGATCTGACTGTGGGAATATAAACACCGATTGTGGGATTCAAGTATGATCATCTAACCATACCCCTATTGCAGTAGTAAAATGTGTACACTTATCATCAAATTGCATGCATTTCACCAATCTTTTACTGGTACCAAACCGCATCACCCATTTTACAACACCTGGTCATTTTCACCATGACTGCGGTAACAACATAATCAATATATGGTGTTACGGGCCAACCATGAGTCATATCATGGCAGTTGTGATCCCAAGGACCAACAGGGACACCTGCTTATCAAGAGCCACCCCCCACAAGGGTCAACCACATGTGGCTCTCCGTAGCACAACATGGGCAGCTTTGTGACTTACACACCGAGTCACAGGGGAAATAACAAATCACTCGTGCACAGAGCCACCCTCCCACTGGGCCAACCGGGGGAATCCGCTAAAATTCCAACACCGGCAGCTATGCAGTATACCATGGATGTAAATGCCAATCATATGTATTTCTCACTTTATGCATCCTAATCATGCCACTCATCAATCATCATCATCATCACCAACATCACCACAAGGCTTTTAGTGAATTTATTATCGTTGGTTATTATCATTGGTTTAAATTTTTGTGTGGCATTCTCAATAGTTCTCATTAACATAATTCAATTCCATCATCAAACACAACGACATCAATCTTTCACTATCAATCAAGGTATGCTATTCATTCACACCCATTCTCAATCAAGCATCAACTATATTCATTTCACATTTATGGTGGACATAAGTATAACATCATATTCAAGACACCACATTGTCAAACAATCCACACCACCATATAGCACCCCACAATTATTCTAAATGCATCAATGCATGTTGCCAAAACATATCACCAACATCATACCCAATATTACAATTCTTCATAACATGACAAGCAAGGCACATGTATATTGTCACATATGACAATCAAATACTATTCAATTCATGCATTTAGAACATAAAGACTCTTCTCCTACCTCAAGAGAAGAATTCTGATTGATACGACGTTCCTGCCTCGTCGTTCGGAATAGGTCCTACATTAATATACATATAAAATCACAATCAATCAACCATATCATATTTACAATTTTATAACATGTATAGAACATGTTATAGACATCATTCCTTCATTTATTAGGCTTTGGGAATTCCTTCCCATCAAGCCTCATTGTCACAAATAAACCTTAAGCCCTAACATTCACAACACCTTATTTATCAATATTCACAATCTCAACCTCATATACTTTTTCTTAAACATATTTTCCTACTAACATTTACTACTTTCCCCAATTTATTAAAGTTAGGGTTTCACCTCACACAACAAAAATGTCAAAAGGATGCGCTAGTATTGTCTGTGTTTAAACGAAACCACAGAAATTGATGAACAATTCACAATAATGTCTGCGGTTCCTTAACTGAACCACTAACAATAATCCCTAATCACTTTTATCTGCGGTTCTAATAAGAGCCGCTGACATTGGTTGTCAAAGGACCGCTGACATTAGTGTGCTTAATTAAATAATTCACATGGCAAGCAAGGCTCGAACCAGATAGTTCAAGCAAGTGTCGAACCAGATAATTCACATGGCCTCAAGGCCTAACCCAAAAATTCACACTAACCCTAAACTAAACACACTTTGTGTATGTTTATTTCCCAGTTCTAGCTCTGTTTCGCCCTCAATCCTTGCGCTAATTTCACGGAAACAGGGGAATCCTTGCTTGTTGGGACTTTCATTTTCGGGGAAAGGAAGAAGGTTTGGTTCGATTGGTGGTGCTATCCAACACTATGAAAGAGAAGCTCCGTCACATGTGCAAGTAACCTTCGATTCCCTTTTTTCATTTTCTCCAATTTGATGTTGGATATTGTGGGTTTTCTATTTTTTGTTGGATGTTGGGTCATCTATCTCCCTGTATTTGTGAGTCTTGGTCTTTATCGAAGCCAGATTATTGTCTGTTCAGGTTGTGGCGGTGGTGAGGGTATGGGTTTGGGTGTGGGTAGGTGGGGTGGGGAGGGGTGTGGGTGGATGGGTCTGATGGTTTAGGCTCTGGGTTGGGGTTTGGGCTTCGGGGAGTGCATGGTGGTGGCCGGTGCATGGTGGGTGATGGGTTTACGAGTATGGGTGAGGGGAGGTTAGGGAAGAAGGTCCATGGGTGTTCGTTTGTCATCTGGGTACACCCTAATTTTTTTAATGGTGTATGATGGAGGTGTATAAGAGATTAGTGGGTTGGTTCTTATTATAAGTTGCTTTCAGATTATGCATAAGCTGTATGGTGAAATACCTGAACCAGATTGTGCATAAGTTACTTTCAGATTGGGCATAAGCTCTATGGTGAAATGCCTGAAGCAGTGAGCGTTGTCTATTATATATATATAAGATTGCTAACAGCTTGAAAAGATTTAAGTCGCATGATTATTCTTAATCTAATAATTAGTTATTAATTTATCCTAAAATGTGAAGATTTTCACCAGGACATCCTGAATATAGTACTTGAAGTTTTGAAACATGCATAAATTATATGTAGTGCCTATTATGTGCGTCTGGAAACACACTTTGGATTATTGGTGTAAAGAGATAGATTAAAGTGGAAGAAAATGACATTAGATTCGATTTTGTTTAATGCTAATTCAGTTGGGTTTTGTTTGATAAGACCCAATTCAAGGCCAATAAGAAAAAGATAGGTCCACAAAGGATAGGTTAGTTTTACTTTTTCAGTTCCCACCATCATGGGATCCAAATTGAAAAGCCTTTGAAAACATAATTTACGCTGTAAAAGAGGCATCAAGCTATATTTAATTGTTTGTATTATAGATGGTTTTCATGTCTCGTGTTGGATATAGAAGTATGCCTGTTGTCTTCTTTCCTCCCCCCACCCTGCATTCATGGTTCTGATGATCTTTACTGAAATTTGTGACATTTGCATTTGATAATGAATGCCAATTCGTGTCCTTTTATTGGTGAAAATCAACAACTGAGTAACTTCTGATCTCCATATTGCTCTCTCCTTGCTTCTTGGCAGGTAAGTCCTGAATTCTGTCCTTCATGGTCATATTACCTTTTGGCTTGCACCCCATCTTTTATAGCTGAACTATTATTGTAATTTGAGAATTGAATTCATTTGGCAGAATTTTATGTATAATCTCATCATGATTGGAAATCCTATTCTTTTTTATAGGATTTATAAATTTTTAGATTCAAGTGACTTATTTATTTTCTTAAAGTTGAAGTGTTCCAAATAGAGGGTGTAAATTGCCATATCTATATGCTGTGCCTTGTACTAAACATAACTAGTATGTAGTTGCTGGACTTCTGTGTCTATAAGAATAATTTGTCCATTTGGAGGCCATAAATATTTTTGTGAATGGGAATGGTCAATGTCATTTCCAGAAGATTTGAGCAATACAATTGTTAAGTGTTAACACTATTTTGTATGCAGTATCTAGAGCTTTCATTTTTTTTACTTGACTACAAATATATATGTATATATTTTTGACAACGAATATAGTGCCAATTTAAAATATAATGCTTCAATAGCACTTCATTATTTTTTGTTTTCTTTATATTATGATGACAAGATCAAGGAAAATTGTTTCTATCATTGACCAATTAAATTTGTTGTTATTGTAGCCTGAGAAATTCCAAAACTAAACAACTGGTGTGACACCAAGGATATGGATCAGGTTCTGTAATTCATATTTGAGTAAAATAATAGCTGAGTGGTCAGGCATAGAGGACTATATAATAAATATTAAAATTTTAATGAAATACAGAACCTGATAATTATCTATAAATATCCTACCCCTTGTAATCAGAACACAATGAATGAGCTAGTTATGATTAAACTATTAAAGTAAGTATATTTTGATATTTATAGATGATATGTGCTGCCTTTTAGATACAGGCTCTTTTTTCTGTTCCTTGATTAAACATTTCTTCCACTATAGGAGGAGACATGGGATATTGAGGAGGGAAGTCAGAGTAATGTTTTATCCAGTAGCATGCAGGTGAGTCGCTTGATCTTTTTACAAGTTATGTCACAGAGCAGGGTAACTCACAGTTGCTAGATGACTAAAATTTTTCTCTCCCTCTTTCTACAACCAGTTTTTGTTATGCTTGTGTTAATTTTCTTATTTTCTTTTGCTTCATAGTTGTTTCTTATAATCAAGAGAAGCTTAAAGAGATGCAGTGCTTTAACAAAGAACCAAACACTATTCAATCTTTTCAACCTAAACTCCTAAATTATAGAGTTTAATACTTCTATTTTTTATATAAAAAATGATAATGCACATAGACACATACCCTTTTGACTTCATTCTGACCTTTTTTCTTTTTCCATGTTTTGGTAGTTATTTTGAATCATTTATCCAAATTGTAGATGATTTTTTGCTTGTAATGTCCACTGAATCCTTTCTTGCTATTATCTATGTTAACTTATTTACTTTTATCAAAGGAAATTTAGTAATAAAAAAGTCCTTGTCCAAATAAAGTCAATTATATGGTTGTGCCGACTCAAGTATGGCATTTACTTGAGTTTTGTTATAGATGGAGGCCTAAAACTCAATTCACAGATTAAACTATATATGAAAATATGTTCAAAAAAGTTAACTGAATTCTTATGTTTAAAGTAGCTAATGAAATCTAAAATGCAGTATACCTGAATTCTTATGACCTATCTATTTTAATTGCAGGTGCAATGTTCAATTGGTCAAGGAAAGACACAAGAAGCAAAAATTTTGTTATGCTATGCTATTAACAAAATTATCTCCAAATATTTATAAATTTATTGTCTTTTTATTTTTATGGTGGTTAAAATGCTCATGAAATTAACATTAAAGATTACGTTTAGCCTTTTGAAATTTAGTGTAATTAATACTAACAAATATTGCTAAGTGTAACTATCTTTACATTTTTTTCTCTTAATTTCGTGTAATTATCTTTGTAAACATGTTTATTAATATTGTTAGTTGATGTTTTACTTTTTTAGGTATTGTTGTTATATCTATAATCCTAAAACTATTAGTGTAAAAATTAATTTACTAATTTAATATAGGTTAGTAAATTAAAAAACTAAAAGTTAAAAATTAAAAAAAACAAACTATTGTCTGCGGTTATAGCTTCAAGTGCAGACATTGTGAGACTATTATCTACGGTTCTGCATCACAACCGCAGACATTGTTTGATTATTGTTTGCGGTTCCGTATCCCAACCGCTGACATTGTTTGACTATTGTCTGCGGTTCCGCATTCAACAGCTGACAATACATGACTAATGTCAGCAGTTTAAGCGCTGACGTTGTTTTTAATGTTATTAATAGCGCCATTATTTTCTACGTTTGTACCACTGACAATAGCTATGACGGAACCGCTGACAAAAGCCTTTTTTGTAGTAGTGCCTAAAACCCAACAACATTTATAAATAATCATCAATCTTCATCTCCTTCGAATAATAAGTTCATCTTCCTCATTTATTACCATTAAAGTTTGCATTTATGACAACCCACTCTAGGGTTATATACATTTATGGCTCTTCACCAACCTCCATACATATACATTACTCTCCTAAGTCGTAATAACTCATAAACATAGCATTAAACCTAAACAAAATGGCTTACCTCACCCAAAACGAAAATGGGTTCCAAAGAGGGAGAAAAAAGCCAAACGAAAATAAAGGGGAGAAGAAGGAGACTTCAAGCTTTAATGATTTCCTTCAAGCTCTAACCAAACGAAAATGGAGAAGGAAGAATTAGACACCACTTGGTCTTGGGTTTTTGAAGGGAAAGTGATGAAGAGAATAGAGTAGGAGAAGAAGAAGAGTGTTTTGCCAAATGCATTCAGCACATGAACGAAAATGAGAGGGAAAAATGAAGGCTTTTGCTTTTTAATTTTTATCCTCTTATTAATATTTCATTGTTTTATAATAAACAGGATCTCTGTTCTTAATACTTTATCTAAAAATTATCCCGAATACATATTCGGACTCCCAATAATATTCTTAACAACCCTGACTAATGTCATCCTAATAGGAGATACTTGGTCCGACACCTATATTTTAATCGGGCTTAATTTCAACCTATTCGGCTCCAATAAATTGTGAGTAGTCACCAAAAATCTTAATTTAATTATTTTCAATATTTTCGGACATTAAATAACCCACATACAACTATTTAATAATTATTTCCTTAATTAATCCTTTATTTTAAAATTTAGGGTGTTACAATCCACCCCACCAAAAAGAAAATTTTGTCCTCGAAATTTAACATACCAAATTCAAACGCATTAGGGTATCGTTCCCTTATATCATCTTCATATTCCCACGTGAATGTCTCCATATTTCCATGCTTCCAAGCGACCTTTACCAAAGGTACCAACTTGTTCCGTAATTTCTTCACAGAATGCGCAACAATGCGAACAGAAACAAGAGGAATAGACAAGTCGTCCCGCACATCAACATCATCAACAGGGATCACATACAGAGGATCATGAACATATTTCCTCAACTGTGACACATGGAATACATTGTGTAGATTCACGAGATACGGAGGGAGTGCAATCTGATAAGCAGCGTCGTCAATCCGCTCCAAAATCTCATAAGGTCCAATGAATCTAGGACTTAATTTTCCACTTTTTAACGCTCTTCCAATCCCTTTATTACGCGAGACCCTTAGGAACACATGATCACCAACTTGAAATTTAAGTGGTTTGTGCCTCTTATCATAATAACTCTTCTGTCGGTCTTGAGCAATCTTCATATTCTCTTGTATCTTTTTAATTTGCTCAGTAGTCTCCAGAACAATCTCTGGCCCTAAAGCCAAATTCTCACCAGTCTCCAACCAACATAAAGGCGTTCTACATTTTCTGCCATAAAGTGCCTCATAAGGAGCCATACCAATACTACTGTGGTAACTGTTGTTATAAGTGAATTCAATCAACGGAAGAAATCTCTCCCAACATCCACCATGCTCCAAAACACAAGCTCTCAACAAATCTTCAAGACTTTGGATAGTCCTCTCAGATTGTCCATCGGTTTGAGGATGATAAATGGAACTAAGCTTTAACTTAGAACCTAACTCATGATGTAAACTTCCTCAAAATCAAGAAGTAAACCGAGGGTCACGATCGGATATAATACTAGATGGCACACCATGCAACCTAACAATCTCTTTTATGTATAAGTGGGCTAGTCTCTCCAAAGAATTCTTCATATTCATGGGCAAGAAGTGAGCACACTTCGTCAATCGATCCATAATCACCCATATAACATCATTTCCAGCACAAGTTCTTGGTAGTCCAGAAACAAAGTCCATAGCAATGTTATCCTACTTCCAAACAGGGATCTCCAAAGGTCTCAAATAACCAAATGGTCTTTGATACTTATGAGACCCAGAAAAACATGGGTAAATTTTTTTGTGAATTTAAAATCATTAATTAATTAAAGATATAAAGTGGTGAAGCTTTAATTCAACACCCCGGATCTATGAAAAACCTATCTCATATATGAAGATGTGAGAAGGAGAGTTAAAAATAATTACTAAGAAGTTCTCAATTAAACACAGCGAAAAGAATCATTTAAAATGATGTTGTATGATTAGATTTAGAGAGGATGAATCTCATGAGGTTTAATGGTTCATTATGTCTTCAAAGTATTGTTAAGATGTTGCAAGAAGAAACATTAATTCAAAGGAAATCAAAGTAATTGGCACAATAACATTTTAAGGGAATCAGGTGCCACTCGCTCAAGCGAGTACCACACTCGCTTAAGCGAGTCCGCGTGGTCACGCTTGAGTGAGTCAGGAAACGCGCTTGAGCGAGGAATGCCATGCATATCAGGTGCTCATCTCGCTTGAGCGAGCCCTGTAACATCCCAAATTTTAAAATAGAGAATTAATTAAAGAAATAAATATTGAATAATTGAGTATGAATTATTAAAGCCCGAAAATATTAGAAGCAATTAAATTAAGATTTTCAGGGACTATTAGTAATTTATTGGAACTGAATAATCAGAAAACTGACCTAGTTAAAATATGGGTGTCGGACCAAGTATCTCTGATTAAGATGCTGTTGGTCAGGGCTGTAGATAATATCATTGGGAATCCGAATGTGTATTCGGAATAATTTTTAGAATAAGTATTAGGCCCGAACAGAGATCCTGTTTGTGGTAAAACAGTAAATTTTATATGAAAGAGAATGGAATTAAAAATAAGACTTCACTTCCCACTCTCTTTTCACGTTCTTTTTCTCTTCTTTGGGCAAACATTATTCACCTTTTCTTCTATCTTGTCCCACCCATCTTCTTCACCTTCTTCTTCTCTAAAAACCTAAAGAGAAACTTGGTGTCCCTTCCTCTTCTCCATTTTCGTTCTTCAAGGTGCAAGGAAGAGACCATGGAAGCTTAAAGTTCTTCCCTCTCTTCTCCTATTTTCATGCTCTCTCCCACTCCTTTGGTACCCATCCCCTTTTCTTGGTTTAAGGTAAACTCATCATCATTTTTATGATGCTGGAGCCCTAGGTTATGTATTGTAATGGTTGGGAGAGTATTAAATGCATGTGGGTAGTGAAAGGAAACATTAAATGCATGAACAATAAGGAGAGGAGAAATAAATGAAGACATTTATGAGCAATAAATAGAGTGCACGAAAATAAGGTTGAAAGATGATTAATAATGATGTACATTTATGATGTTTATTGGATTTTTAATAAAACCCTAACCTATAAATTTAGGGGGAAAGTGTAATGTGAATGAGGTTGGCATTTGTTGAGGGAAGAGATGTTACTAATGATGAGGCATTGCCATAAATGATGATTGGTGATGGTGGTTGGAAGCCATAAATGAAAAACCCACTTGAGAAGTTGGGTGTGAAAATGGCACATGTGGGTAACTTGACTACTTAAGTTGTAGCTTTTGATAATAATGGATTTTGATTAAAGGGAAGGAATTCCCGAAGCCTAATTAGGAAAATGAATGAAGCTTGTAAATGAATTACCACATGATGAAGAGTCATGCATATGTAAAAGTATATATTAAGAATAATGCTTGAATGGATGATTAATGTGGTCCTACAATTGATTAATGTAGGATTTGACAATACTTATAAGGCGGGATCATCAAACCCGGAGGTCTACTTCTCTTGAGGTAGGAGAGGGGTGTATTTTCTAAATGTGTGATGCCTTGTATGTTGATAATGTATGTATTGATGCCAAGTTGCATGTTTTTCTTGAATGGATATAGTGTTTTAGGTATGGCTTGATGAATATTTGAAATCCTTAACTAGGATTACTTTTGAGCATTATGAATGATATGTTTTGGAAGAAAGATATGTGTGATGAATTACGTGTTACTAACATTGTGATTGAGTATGAGTTATACCCTAGATGAGAGGGTCAGAAAATCCTTATGAGGTTGAGGTATGCATGAGCATTAATGCATATATATATAGCATGGCATGCATAAGCACATTTGTAATGTGAATAACCTTGCGGGGTTCCACTAAGGGAGTACCCGACATGATGATGTTGAAATATTATGATATGAATAACCTTACGGGGTTCCACGAAGGGAGTACTCGACATGATGATGTTGAAATATTATGATATGAATAACCTTGCGGGGTTCCACGAAGGGAGTACCCGACATGATGATGTTATGATAATTGATGAATGAATAACCTTGCCGGGTTCCACGAAGGGAGTACTCGACGTGATGATGTTATGATAATTGATGAATGAATAACCTTACGGGGTTCCACGAAGGGAGTACCCGACGTGATGACGATATGAAATTGTAATGAATGATCTTGCGGGGTCCCATGAAGGGAGTACTCCTTGCGAGGTGGGAAACCAACGTGATGATAATTAATGTAAGTGGTTATGATCACTATTGGAATGAAATCGAATCCGTGCATATGCATCTTTAAACACCAGCATGTGCATTAGCCATAAAAGCATGGCATTGAGTGGTACCCCAATGAGGAAGTTATGTAAAGTGTACGTGCAACCCTATTGATCACTAACAATATTTGTGTCTATTGGTTTGGTGTGACTCAGAAATTGTATGGATATGAGTGTTTTATGCATTGGATGATTGAATGATTTTAATGTCACTTGAACTTCTTTTAGGGAGGAGATGTTAACTTGCATTCACATGTATATTATCAGTAATTGTTAGATTTTTCATCATTGAGAAAATATACTCACTCTCCATATGGTCCATCTTTTTAGCTCTTGTGTTGTAGGGCTTGCCCATGGAGCTCATGTGTGGAGGAATAGTGTGAAGGAAGTCTTTTTGTGTAAAGAATGCCTTGGCTGGCAAACGTTTTGATTTTATGGCTTTTATATGGATTTTGGTAATGTATATAGATATAATGAATATTTTGTATAGCCATGAATTGATGTGGACAACTTGTATGGATGATGAATAGATAGTGATGATTTTGAAGGTCATGTTGGAAAATGAGACTTTTGGGGTGTATGGCTTATTTTTGTTCGTGACCTCACCTTTGTATGAATGATGAATATGGTATGATTGATCTGTAATTTGATAAATGAATGAATGGTTTTATGAGGGTCTAAATTTTGTAAAGTGCCCAAGTTGATAGACCTAGTTAGGATATAATTTATGAATTTGAATTGAGATCATAGAGTATGATCCATTGGGATATGTTTCAAATACTTAAAATGATGTATGATGTAGTGAGAATTGAGGAATGAATTGATACCTATCGATATTTTGTGTTTCATAGAGTATACATCATGATAAGCTTGATTGTGATGTGATCTAAAGAATTGAAATGGGATTTATGGAATATGATGTTTGGAACAAGTTCTAAATACTTAATATGACGTAGGTGATGCATTGAACTTGTTTAATTTTGCTTTGAAGGGATTTTCATATGTTGAGTTGTTAAATTCCCATGTTTCTGTGTTTTTACTGGTATTCTCGCTCAAGCAAGATGGATTCTTGCTCAAGCGAGATGGATCTTGCTCAAGCGAGATGGATTCTTGCTCAAGCGAGAATCCCCTGTGTTGATGTATGGCCACTGGCCAAATCTCACTCAGACGAGAGTGGGTCTCGCTCAAGCGAGACTGCCCATGCATCAGTTGTTGGCCACTAGAGGAAATTTGCTCGGGCGAGTAGGGCCTTGCCTGAGCGAGATCGAGGCACTTAGCTACTGGGCCATTTTTGCTTGATCGAAAGGCCTTTGGATGTGGCACTCGCTCAAGTAAGTGATGAAACAACCCGACTAAAATAAAGGCAAAACCGAGGCAGGGGAAAATTTTTTCCAAAATTCAAAAGGCAGTCGGGTAAAATAAATCAAACGGGTGACAAGGGAACAGAAAACCGACTAGAGAAAAAGGGAAGACCGGGTTAGGTGCCACACGTTGGCAAGGCCCAGCTTCGAATGAACAACGCCAGCGTAAGACAAAACATGAGCGAGCCCTCTCTCGCTAGAGCGATTCCTGATTCGCTGAAGCGAACCCAGCACTCGGGAATTTCCATCACTCGGATTAGGGACCTAAGTTCACTCGGGAACGGTCCCCTTCGGGTCAGGCTTCACCTGGTAAACTCACACTTAGCCAGATCCTTATTCTTATTTTTATTCTAGAAGGTCACAATCCTAGTTCATTCGAAAGCGTTAAATCTCCACTCGGGAAATGATTCCCTCAGAAATTCCACTCGGAGTCCATAAACCTTCCCTTACTCGGAATATTTCCCCAGTCCAATACCACTTGGTGTATTTCAATCACAATTCACTCGGAGGTGTTTTACACATTCTTCACTCGGTATATTTCAACCTTCCTCACTCGGAGAATACTTTACTAGGTCAAGTCTCACTTAAAGATTTTATAACCTCATCCACTCGGAGTCTATATAGTATGTCTCACTCGGAAGAGTTCCATCGACGAGGTTCCACTCGGCAAATACCTTGACCTTCCATTCCTCGGAAATGATCTCCTTAATCAAGTTCCACTCGGAATTACTCTAACCCCTCTTCACTCGGAACATACAACCTATTCACTCGGAATACTCTGACTCCTTTTCACTCGGAAGACTTCACTAGGTTAAGTTCTACTTGGTATTATCCAGATCCTATCCCCTCGGAATAAGTTACTAAGATAGGTTTCACTCAGAACTATTTGACTGTTCTACCCTTAGAAGAAATTCACTCGGTCGGCTCTCACTCGGAAGTATTCAACATTCTCCAATCGGGAAAGGTGCATTCAACTATTTTCCCACTCCACAACACATTGACCATCCTTCCCTTGGAAGTGGTCTTAATGAACATCACTCACTCAGAATTGGTTTAACCCTTCTTCATTCGGAAGAGGATCTCCAATTTAGCCTCACATACTATTACTTCCGCTCTCCATTACTCGGAATCATACAAGCCCTATTTACTCGGCAAAATATAGATGTATACAACTTAGACATTCGTCTTCATCATTACTCACTGAACAAAGTTAACACTTAGCATTATATATATGTATATAGTTACGCTCTCAAGTCCGAGAGAGTTCAATTCCTACACATTTAAACAAAACATTATACTAAGAGCCGGCCAAGGCTATAACAAAACTATTCACACAGTATATACATATATGTATACTTCCACTGTATGGTGCACTGTACAGGAATTGGTGCTCTCCCATCAATCACCATTCCGAGTAACATCCATTGAAATATAGTCACAGTAGGGGTGAGCTTTTACATATAAAATGACAGTTATTGACTCGGATTAGTCATTACATTCTCAACTATACAGTATAATTCACAATTAACATTAACATACACTGCCATTCAATATTGCCACTCACTCGGCATCAATCAGTCAGAATTCATACAACTCATTCATGGCTATATTACTCATGCTACTTACAAATATATATATATATACACACAACATACGAACACCTTGCACTCGGCAACAATTTCAGTGAGCACACATTCATTCAGTCGGAATTCACTCAATCATTCAAGGCTATGTTAATCATGTTATTCTCAATAACAATGCACCTACATATATGCATGCGGGTCTGACTTAAACAATAATTTTCAGTTACAGATTCCTTCCCGGCCTCTCGTCCATTAGCCCTTCCCGCGTGATACCGGTCACCTCGTGACGTCTCGAGACTTAACTCTAGCTCTATCGGATATCACAGGCTCTCACATGATCTAGCCAGAATCTGTATCTGGAAATCATCTCATAGGGTTCCTGACCTTCCACGGGTCACCCTTTTCCTATACATGCAGTCTTATGCATTTCTCAGCAAGCATCCTTGGTTATCAAGCGCATTTCATGCAACCATTGAAATCACAACTGATGCAGCACAAAATTAGCATTCACTCGGCAATCATACCAGCATACACAGCAACAAGTATTTCACGCTTTCTAATATAAAAATTCTATCTGGTATCGGCCAACAATCCCACATATATGCCCTCGGTATTAGCGATGTCAGAGACATATATCACATGCATTTAAATATAAAACTACAAACAGAACTCAGCAAGACACACCCTTAACACATGCACTCGGCATACACAATCCAGTAACAATTGCATGCATCCATATGTTTATCAACATATATCTCATGGATGGAAATAAATATGACATTACGTAATTCAACTATCACACACCCAGTATTCGAAGTTGTCAATCAAATAATTCACACAAACATCACTTTCACAATCTTAAACACACAAGACAGTACTTTCACCCGGGACCCGTCCATAAACTATGCATTTGAGATGTAAAGCGCCCCTTACCTACGGTAGAGACTCGGCAGTTCCTCGAGTAACAATGCTGACCGATCACTTCTTTCGGTCACTCCTTCCTATAGGACAGCCTTTGAACTCAGTCGTTGACTTTGTTCTCAGCTTTGGGAAGAGTAAAAGGTATCCTCTTCCACTAGTAGTTTGTCTCAGCAACAGTAGACTACTTCGCAGCTCCTGAGCACCTCACACTACAGACATCCCACTGAGATTCTGACAGCTTTGAGTGGGAGAAGGAAGGGGGAAAAGAAGGCGACGAAGAGGAAGAAGAAGAATAGGGAATGAAACAGAACAACGTCTCTGTTTTCCTCAAAGGAAAGCTCTCAACTCTCTCAATTCTTTCAACAGAATGATGCGGATAAAAAATGAGTGGAAAGGAGATGCTGAACTCTTTTATACCACCAGGGGTACATGCGTCCTTTCCTCAGGCCACTTTGTATTAGTCACTCATTAACTTAATCTGTAATTAACCCTTAATTAGTAACTTAATCTCATCCGGTAAATAAATTTTTTAAATCAGGATGTTACAAGTGAGTGTATGTTAGATGCTGGACGATTCTCGCC
Organism: Clitoria ternatea; assembly: GCA_037962975.1. Taxonomy (NCBI): domain Eukaryota; kingdom Viridiplantae; phylum Streptophyta; class Magnoliopsida; order Fabales; family Fabaceae; genus Clitoria; species Clitoria ternatea. The sequence continues at coordinate 150,612,255 of CM075671.1, forward strand.
CATGCTCGCTTGTCTCGCCCAAGCGAATCCTGAGGATCTCGCTCAAGTGGGATGGGGCTCGCTCAAGCGAGATGGCCCCTGATGCTCCTTTTCTTCCTCTCGCCCAGTATGTTCCATGGCTTGCCCAAGCGCCCCACTCGGCCTCGCTCAAGTGAGTGTGACTCTCGCTTGAGCGAGTGGTGCTCTGTTTCCCCATTTTGCATTGTTTTGATTATTCTCCTTTTCCTTTGCACCAAATATTCTACTTGAATTATCTTATGAATGTTTTGAACATATTATGAAGTCATCAAACCTCAGGATGATTGACTACTTTAAATCCAATCATATAGTTTTAATTTAATTAATTATTTTTGCTGTTTTAATTGAGAATTTCTCATTGATTATTTATTAACTAACCTTCTCATATCTTCATATATGAGATAGGTCTTTCTTAGATCCAGGGTGTCAAATTAAGCTTTACTACTTGACGTCTTCATTAATTAATGATGTTTAAATCAAGAAAAATTTACCCCTATTTTCGAGGTGTTTCAAGCCCTGCTCGCTCGAGCGAAATTACTCCAGTATCTAAATGGTTCCCCTTCGCTCGGGCGAGGCATTCTCGCCTAAGCGGAATTACTCCAGTAGCATCAGGTATTGTTTTCGCTTGAGCGAGGCCCCAAACACTGACTATTCGCTCAAGCCAAATTGGTCCACTGGCTATCCCCCTCGCTCTCACTCGGGCAAAGCCTTACCCGCCTGAGCGAAATAACTCCAGTAGCTAAACCTCTGATTCCAAGCAAATCTTGCTTGAGCGAGATCATCATTCGCCTGAGCGAATTTGGGCCAGAGGCTACCCCACTGTTACAGGGGTATCTCGCTTGAGCGAGATTTCCACTCGCTTGAGCGAGTTCTGCAGAACATATGCAAAAACATGAATTTCACATAACTTAGCATATCAAATTTTGTTTCCTACCATTCTAACCTATCTTAATGCATTAGATACACTCCATCATGCATTTATAAGTTCAACCAATGGTTTTTTGCACATCAAGATCAATTCTCATTCACTTAATGCATAAGATTCAACCCATTTTTACATAAACTTCATGGAATGTTACAAATTATGAAATACATCATTCATTCATAATATTTGTCATCCACAAGTATCATAATTCATTCTCTTACATTATTTGGGTCATTAATGAAAATTGGCCATACACACCAAGGTCCAATTTTCCTACATGACCCTAAAAAATCACCAACTACAATCTAGATGGCAAAATAAGCATACACATACATTATATGCTATACAAAAGGCCAAGGCTCTCCCTATACACCTATTTACCTTCTTCCACAAAATGTACTTCAAAAGATTCACTCCACCCATGAGTGCCCTGCATCACAAGTCTAAAAAGTGACCAACATGGGAGAGTGAGTCATACATTCCAAAAGAATGAATATGAATACCATGTGATTATGTACATATACATCAAAACATGTATACTTTGCATACACATATCATTCACTATCTTATTCATTATCATAATAGTATCATACGTATATCACAAACGACATTATAATTTAGGCAAGGTATACAAGCATATACATAATCAAGTCCTTCAACAATTGGACTATTACATAACTTATCACTTTACTCAACTTATTATTTGGTATTCATATCTTTTATGTTGTCTTAATACATTATCTCATCCTCAACACAACCATCATCATATCTCATCACCGTTGGCATACTTCCTTGCTATATGCAAATGCTCTTAAGCTAATGCATATGCACAACGGAATATTTCAATAATTGCAGATCTGACTGTGGGAATATAAACACCAATTATAGGATTCATGTATGATCATCTAACCATACCCCTATTGCAGTAGTAAAATATGTACACTTATCATTAAATTGCATGCATTTCACCAATCTTTTTACTAGTGCCAAACCGCATCGCGCATCTTGCAACACCTGGTCATTTTCACCATGACCGCGGTAACACATATTCCATATATGGTGTTGCGGGCCGACCATGTCCCATATCATGGTGGCTGTGATCCAAAGGACCACCGGGTCACCTGCTCATTAAGAGCCACCCCTACAGGGTCGGCCACATGTAGCTCCCCGTAGCAATACATGGGCGGCTTCGTGACTTACACACCGAGTCACAGGGGAAAAATAAAATTTGCTCATTCACTGAGCCACCCTCCCACTGGGTCGGCCGAGGGAACTCCCCTAATGTTTGAACATCGGCGGCTATGCAGTATGCCATGGATGCAAATGCCAATCATATGCATTTCTCATTCTATGCATCGTATTCATGCCACTCACCAATCATCATCATCATCATCACCAACATCACCACAAGGCTTTTAGTGGATTTATTATTGTTGGTTATTATTATTAGTTTAAACTTTCGTGTGGCATTTTCAATAGTTCTCATTCACATCATTCATTTCCATCATCAACACAATGACATCACTCTTTCTTTATCAATCAAGGCATGCTACTCATTCACACCCATTCTCAATCAAATATCATCAACATTCATTTTACATTCATGGTGGGCATGAGTATAACATCATATTATCAAACAATCCACACCACCATATAGCACACCATATCTATTCTAATTGCACAAAGCATGTTGCCAAACATCATCACCAACATCATATACACAATATAAATTTCCATAACATCAAAAGTAAGGCAAACATGCAAGTTGTCACATATGAAATCAAATACTATTAAATTCATGCAATTAGAATGTAAAGACTCCTCTCATACCTCAAGAGAAGAATTTTGATTGATACGACGTTCTTGCCTCGTCGTTTGGAATGGATCCTACATAATCATACATGTAAAATCCTAATTAATCAACCATTCAAGACACAAATCCAACTCTAATTAACCATAATCATATCTATAATTTCATAACATGTTTAAGACATGTTATAGGCATTATTTTCCTTTACTTATTAGCTTCGGGAATTCCTTCCCATTAAACCTTACTCATTATATTTAAAGGCTACCAACAACTATAGCCCAACATTCATAAAAATGTCTCACCAATCAATACCCATACTCTCAATGGCTTGTATTTTCTCTCAAACATATTATCCAACCAATATTTATAACTTTCCCCAAATCTTAGGGTTAGGGTTTCACCATAACCCAACAACATCATAAATAATCATTAATCTCCCTCATCTACCAACATGAATTTTGTATACCCTTAACAACCCATCATAAATGCTATATTAACCACACCTCAACTTAGGTTTCCACATTAAATGTCTCTCCTAACAACCCATAAATACATTAAATGCTCACCCAACACTAAAACTCCAAGCTTAGGGTTCATACTCTTGAAAATGACAAGAAACTTACCTCAAGAGCAGAAAAGAGAGAACCTTCAAGGGAGAAGGAGAACTACACAAAAATAAGAAGAAGAAGGAAGAGGGAACTTCAAGCTCCAAGCCTTCTTCAAGCTTCCATGAAATAAAAATGGTGGGGGAGATGGGTTCAATGTTTTTTCTTAGGTTTTTAGAAGAAGATAAGAGGGGAAAATGAAGGAGGAGAAAAAGAATAAGGGTTTTTTGCCAATGCATTCAACAAGCTAACATGAAATGCCAAGGAGAAATAGAGTTTTGTGTTTTATTTTAACCTTCTCATTAAAAGATTCACCATTTTATGACAAACAGGATCTCTGTTTAGACTCAGTACTTTATCTGAAATTATTCTGAATACATATTTAGACTCCCAATAATACTCTCAATAGCCCTGACCAATATCATCCTAATCGGAGATACTTGGTCTGATACCCATATTTTAATCGAGCTTAATTTTAGTTTATTCGACCTCAATAATTTACCAACAGTCTCCAAAAATATTAATTTAATCATTTCCTACGTTTTGGGATATTATTTATTCCATTGATAATTATCCAGTATTTATTCCCCCTCAATTATTCCTTTATTTTAAAATTTAGGGTGTTATAATGCTCAACCTTAGCCTTCTGACAAACAAGGCAAGATGCAACAAAGTTCGCCACATCACGTTTCATACCAGGCCACCAAAAATTCTTCTTCAAGTCTTGATACATCCTAGTGGAACCAGGATGAATGCTCAATACACTCTTATGAGCTTCCTCAAGTACACATTTCCTCAAATCACCACTCGAGGGAACATAAGTTTGGTCCTTCACACACCAAATGCCATCATGACCTTCCATTAGAAACAAGTTCTTCCTTTTTTCTTGAGTTCTTTTCATTTCAATCAAGTATTCATCTTTCAGTTGTTGCAATTTCATGGTTTCAAGAAACACATTAGCAACAGTTAACATTTTAAGGGACATCTTCTTTGGAGTATATGTTTCCATACCCACATTCAAGTTTCTAAATTGCTCAATTAATTCCATCTCTCTCACCATTATTGTGGAAATATGCAATGACTTCCGGCTTAAAGCATCGGCAACCACATTTACCTTTCCAGGACGATACCTCAATTCGAACTCATAATCTTTTAAAAACTCCATCCATCGCCGTTGGCGCATATTAAGTTCTTTTTGATCAAATGAGTACTTAAGGCTCTTGTGATCACTAAAGACCACAAACTTAGAACTATATAAGTAATGTCACCATAACTTTAAAGCAAACACCATCGCCGCCAATTCAAGATCATGTGTAGTATAATTAACCTCATGGGGTAGCAACTGTCTCAACACATAGGCTATCACACGTTCACACTGCATCAACACACAACCCAGACCATGCATAGAAGCATCACAATATACCACAAAGTCATCCAACAAATCAGGCAATGCCAACACCGGTGTGGTAGTAAGCCTCAACTTTAACTCTTGAAAACTTTCTTCACATTCATGAGTCCATATAAACGGTTGATTCTTACGAGTCAACTTCGTCAACGGTAAGACTAAATGGGAAAATCCCCCAATAAACCTTCGATAATAACCGGCAAGACCGAGAAAACTTCTTATTTCTTTCCCAAGCCATAACAGCTTCAACTTTTGATCTATCAACGGCAACTCCATCACTGGAAATCACATGACCAAGAAAAGAAATCTCATTTATCCAGAATTCATATTTAGAGAGCTTAGCATACAATTCTTTCTCTCAAAGAATGGATAACACAAGGCGAAGATGTCTTTCATGCTCTTCATGGCTCTTAGAGTACACCAAACTATCATCAATAAACGCCACGACAAATTGGTCAAGATACTCATAGAAGATGCGATTCATGTAATCCATGAAAATCGCAGGAGCATTTGTCACTCTGAATGGCATCACTACATACTTATAGTGTCCATATCGTGCTCGGAAGGCAGTTTTAGGAATGTCCTTGGTCTTTACTGGAATTCGGTGATATCCGGAATGCAAGTCAATCTTGAAGAATACAACAACACCCTTCAATTGATCCAAAAGATCATCAATACGAGGAAAAGGATATTTGTTCTTGATAGTCAGTTTATTGAGTTGGCGATAATCAACACACAATCTCATGCTTCCGTCCTTCTTTTTCACCAATAGCACAGGAGCACCCAAAGGAGACACACTTAGGTGGATAAACTCCCGTTCAAGTAATTCTTCAACTTGCTTCTTCAATTCGGTCAACTCCAAAGGAGACATCCTATAAGGAGCTCTAGAAATAGGTTCAGCACCAGGAATGAGATCAATAGAGAATTCCACTTCATGTGGAGGAGGCAAACCAAGAATCTCATCTGGAAAAACATCAAAAAATTCAGAAACAAATGGGATTTCACAAGATTGGGAAGTACCATTTCCATCAACAATGCAGAACATCACAAGAAGCTGAGAGATACCTTGTAGGTCATAGTCTTCAGCATTAGAAGTTGGAAAAATCACCATCTTGTTATGACAATCCACCAAGACTTTGTTGGCAGATAACCAATCCATGCCTAGAATAATGTCCAGGTCTTTCATAGGTAAGCACACAAGGGATAAGACAAACTTCCTTCCCTTAAGAGTTATCTCGACATTCTTACATCGAGTCACCAATCTCAAACAAGTATCGGTCGGTGTAGTCACCATTATAGAACCCCTCATCATGCAAACAGGCACTTTCAAGCACCTCACACAATCCTCAGAAATAAATGAGTGCGTAGCACCAGAATCAAATATAACATCTACCGAAGTACCAAGGATTTCACACTTACTACGAACAAGATCTTCGGCTTGCGCGGCTTCTTCACCAGTAACAGCAAAGACTCTTCCAGCTGCTTGTGGTTGATGACCACCATTACGGTTGCTATTTCTTCCACCATGGCCATTGCCTCGACCATTACCATTTCTTCCACCATTATGGTTTCCACCACGGCCACCATTACGGCCACTATTTTGGCCATTACCGTTTCCATGACCACGGCCTCCAAAGCCACCATGGCCTCCACGGTTTCGATTAGGATTCATACGAGTAAGAGTATCAACATTAGCATTCCTTGCATTCAATGGACAATTAGGGCGGATATGCCTCAGTTGATTGTATTGGTAGCACACCATATTATCTTGAGGACAATCTCTTGCCAAGTGATTAGCACCACACTTAAAACAAGTAAGGCCTTGGACATTGCCACGACCTTGGTTACCAAATCCATGACCACTTCTAAAAGCACCACGTCCTCTTGCATTTGAGGATCCACCATGAAAGAATTTCTTCTTCTTGAATTGACCATGTCTCTTGAAATAAGAGAATTGCCCCTTCAACTTAGACTCGTGCTTGCCATGACTCGAAGGAGTCATATCATCTTCTTCATAAATACGACACTTGTTCACAAGCGTCGAAAAGCTTCTTATCTCTTGATGTCGAATAGCCCGCTTGATCTCGGGCCTCAAACCATTTTCAAACTTCACACACTTTGAAGCCTCGGTACCCTCTTGTTGATAAGGAGGATAGAACGCACAAAGCTCATCAAACTTGGAGGCATACTCTTCCACAGTCATATCACCTTGCTTAAGGTCCATGAACTCAAGTTCTTTCTTGCTTCTGTAGCTATACAGAAAATATTTCTTCAAGAACTCAACCTTGAAGTTTTCCCAAACCAAGGGAGTATCAGTAGATATCATGCGCCCTCTAGTAAGACGCCACCATGATTTGGCTTCATCACGGACCATAAGAACCGTATATTCCACCGTTTGTGCTTCAAAACACTCGAAGCTAGCATAAATCCTTTCCAAATCGTTGATCCATGCATAAGTATCCTCCGACTTATAACCTCCATGAAATTCAGAAGGTTTTCTCTTGAGAAACAGATCAAGACCTTGGGCACCTTGTCCCACATTCAGTTGGTGATAAATGAATTTTAATACACTTCTTATAGTTTTACACTTGGGGTTTATTATATAATTACTATGTTTAATAATAATATTTTAATTAAGTTTTATGTTGTTTAGTTAAATTGAAGTATTATCTATATATGTTTCAATTTTTATTTTTTGTATGTATCTTGAGTATCTTGCCTTGGTTTGGCCATAACTTGGGCTTTTGTGATCCAAATGGGCTAATCTTGGAGCCCATGAAAAGCTAAGACAGAGGCCTACATCATGATGATTAGATTTGGTTACTTTGATTCTGAAAAAAATGAAGAAATGGAGCTTGAATCAATCAGCCCTTATGTGTCCCCCTATCATTGACATAGTTCACCAAAATACATATATTTGGAGCTGTAGATGTCCAAATGACCTCATTTTTACGCCCAATTCTCAATACGACAGAGATCTACAACTTTTATGTTGAAGGTTTTGTAAAATTCGGCCATGTAGATGGTCATATTTTACTTGCAAAGTGGAAAAGATAAAGAGGAGAATGAATTTCAAGACCTACCATTATCTTCTTTTGAATTATTGTAATTTCAAACCCACCAATGTTGAAAAAATGCATTAATGATCAGAAAATGAATATATAGTATCATGATATCTTACCTATAAATAAATGCTTGAAGTTGTAAGGAAGATACACAAGAGATACATAAGAAATACATGCTTTAGTTTTCATTACATTTCTATATCTTTGCTTTAGTTTCTTAAGTTTTAGTTCTTTCTCTTGCTTTATTTCTTTGTTCTATATTCCATCCCTCAACTTATGGTTTTTATATCCCTTCCTCAATATCAAGTAAGTTAATTTTGTTATTTGTTATTTACTTTTATAATCAAAGTTATAGTTAATTTAATATTAGCTTTCATTGTAAAAAATTATCATGGAAGCTTAATCTTTTAAAATCAACTCAAGGAATTTAATTTTTCTTTATGTTAACTTTGAGTTCTTGCTCTTAATATTTTGATTGAAGATAATTACTTTTCTTTGTTTCACAAACACTTATGATGGTAGATTATTTAAGTGTATAACCGATTGGTATATAATTAACAATCTATAATCTAATTGATGTTGGTTGGTTAATCAGTAATCAATTTGAGAACAAATATTAAGTCACTAAATAAGAGATTTGTATTTAGTTTATTAACTCAATCAAACTATGGTTTTAAAGTTATTTTAGTAATTAATAAGAATATATCGATTGATTATTCTTATTAGTTCATTAATTTGACTCTAGAAGATTTTCTAGAATATAGTCATTCAGGGATTCCAAATGATTCAAGATTGAGAAATTAATTATATTTAATCATATTTGTGATCAATGATTGGTTAAGTAAAGATTTATTAATTCCTTGGGTTGGTTGTTTCTAAATTTGATTATTCTCGCTCATAAATTTACTTTTTGTACTATTATATAATTACTTAATTTTCCTTTCAATCTCAATACAAACCCCCTTTTGTTATAACTAAATTGAGTGTAACTAATTGAACTAAGGTCCTCAAGAGACGACTAAGATTGTTCACCTTATACTATATTAATTTAACTTTTTATTTAACCCGACAACAACAGTGTGTCAAATGTGGCGCCGTTGTCGGGGACCTTTGGTCCTAATTATTTACATTCAATTACCTAATATATTTTACATTTTTTTTGTAGGTGTATTAAAGATATTTTGGTTTGGTTAAATATGAGCATTAAAAAAAATATTTTAAAAAATTCCACTTTATTATATTCTTATTTATTTTCTAGTAATCTCATTTTCAACCATTGAAAAAAATATAAATATAGAAAAAAATTAAATTTTTAAATATATGTTCTAAGCATTTCATAATTAAAATGATAACTTTTTCCTTTTATTACATAGTTGTAGTATTTTGTTACAATATGTGTATATGTATTGTGTATGACTAGATCTAATCCCAAACTACTATATTCTTTTGATCCTGAAATAGATAGAACATTTCATCAATTAGTTAGATCATCTAAGAAACTATTAGACAATAATAATAATAATATTCTAGCTAATAGCATAAGTAGTGAACCTAAACCTTCAACTTCTGAGTATTTGCATAAGATGGCTGAAAAGACATTAAAAGAACTAGCTACACCAGATGTCACTAATCAAACATCATGCATCTTATATCCCAAGAAAGATGTTCCTTTTGTGCTTAAAACTGGTTTAGTTTATTTGTTACCAAAGTTTCATGGTCGTGCAGGTGAAGATTCTCATAAACATTTAAAAGCATTTCATATCCTTTGCTCTACCATGAAACCTGAAGGGGTTTCAGAAGAACATGTAAAACTTAAAGCTTTTCCTTTCTCCCTAGTAGATATCGCTGAGGATTGGTTATTTTACCTTCCTCTTGGCTCCATTACAAGTTGGAATGACCTAAAGAAAACGTTTCTTGAAAAAATTTTCCCCGCTTCAAGAACTTCCTCAATTAGAAAAGAAATATGTGGTATCCGGCAACATGACCGGGAAAATCTTTATGAATACTAGGAAAAATTTAAAAGATTGTGTGCTAGTTGTCCCTATCACCAAATTACGGATCAACTTCTCATACAATATTTCTATGAAGGTCTTAATCCAATGGATAGAACTTTGGTTGATGCAGCTAGTGGTGGTGCTTTGCAAAATAAAATTACAAATGCAGCAAAAACTTTAATTGAGAACATGGATACTAATGCTCAACAACATGCCACTAGAAATAATTCTATAGTAATTAGAGGAGTCCATGAAATTGAAACTACTAATGATGGAGATAAAAAATGGAAAGTAAATTTGTTGAACTAACAACACTTATGAAAAATATTATTGTGTCTCAAAAACAACAACCTGCAACCCCTGCTAAGGTATGTTCTATTTGTACTTCATTAGATCATTATACCGATTTTTGTCCTACATTGCAGGAAGCTAAAATTCCCAATGAAAATCCTCAAGTATGTGCTGCCAACTTATACAATAACAGACTGCCACAACAACAACATAATAATTATGATCTTTCCTCTAACAGATATAATCCTGGTTGGAGGAATCACCCTAATTTAAGATGGGGTAATTCCTCACAACAACCTCATGCACCTTTTCAGGAAAATACTGGACCAAGCAGACCTTATCAACCTCCTCATATTTAACATCAAGCTAAATAAATAGCTGCACCTTCCACTGAGATATCAAATTTGGAGGAATTGATAAAGCAAATGTCAGTAGATAATTTGAACTTCTAAAAAAGAACTGAGGCTACAATTCAAACTCTTGAAAATCAAATTGGTCAATTGGCTACATCTTCAAACCATTTGCAGTCTCAAGCTTCAGATAAGTTGCCCGCTCAGACAATTGTCAATCCTAAAAATGTAAGTGCAATTACTTTAAGATCTGGTAAAGCTATCCATGGACCTGAAAAACAACAACAAACTGAAAATACTATTGTCAAAGAAAAACATACAGAAGAAGTTTTCGATAGTTCAAGTAATAATAGTAATGATGTATCTCTTACAAATCCTCCTTCTGCAGCTGGTCCTGATAAACAACATATCCCTCTTCCATTTCCACAAAGACAAAAATCTATACAAAATAAGAAAATGGATGAGGAGATCTTGGAAACATTTAGAAAAGTAGAGGTAAATATACCTTTATTAGAAGCCATCAAGCAAATCCTAAGATATACCAAATTCCTTAAAGAACTATACACTAATAAAAGAAGACTAAAAGGCAATGAAAGGATTAACATAAGTAGAAATGTGTCTGTATTAATTGAGAAACCTTTGTCACATATACCAGAAAAATGTAAAGACCCTGGGACGTTTACCATTCCATGCATAATAGGCAATAACAAATTTGAAAATGCCATGCTAGACTTAGGTGCATCTATTAATGTTATGCCTATGACTCTATTTACTTCACTTTCCCTTGGACCTTTGCAAACTACAGGAGTGGTTATACAATTAGCAAATCGAAGCTCTGCACATCCTGCAGAAATTATTGAAGATGTCCTTGTTAAAGTTAATGATTTAATTTTTCCTGCAGATTTTTATGTTCTAGATATGGAAAGTGAGACTTCCACCAATAAAGCTCCAATAATTTTAGGTAGACCGTTCTTAAAAACAGCTAGAACAAAGATAGATGTGCATGCAGGAACACTTTCTATGCAATTTGGAGATAGTGTGGTTAGATTCAACATTTTAGATGCTATGAAGCATCCCACTGAGGATCATTTTGTTTTTCAAATTGACTTAATAATTGATTTAGTTGATGATAATATTATTAAGTTGTTTGATGATGTTGATTTTCTTGTATTGTCTGATTTTTATGATTCATGCATGGATTCTCATCAATGCAATGTGTGTGCTGAAATTGAGAAATATCTGCTTAATGATAATAATGATCCATACTTCCTTAAAACAGAAAATATAGTTCCAGATGTTGTTTCAAAAGAATCAGAAGGTAATAATTTGATTAAAGTAGTTACAAATACATCTGATTATGTTGAAGTACAAGTTGCTGAGATAAATTCAACCAAATTGATTCCTTCAATAATGCAGCCTCCTATGTTAGAGTTAAAACCTCTTCCTGAACATTTAAAGTATGCATATTTAGAGGAAGATAAGAATCTTCCAGTGATTATTTCTAACAAATTAAATGTTGATCAAGAAACAAGGTTGTTGCAGATTATTATGAAGCATAAGAAAGAAATTGGTTGGACTTTGGCAGATATCCCAGGTATTAACCCTTCCATGTGTATGCATAGAATTCTATTAGAGGAAAAAGTTAAACTAGTAAGGCAACCACAAAGAAGACTTAATCCCCAGATTCCTGATGTAGTTAAAAAAGAGGTAACAAAATTATTACAAGCTGGAATCATTTACCCTATATCAGATAGCACTTGGGTCAGCCCTGTACAAGTGGTTCCCAAAAAGTCTGGAATCACAGTGGTTAAAAAGGAAAACGATGAACTAATTCCTACTAGAATCCAAAATAGTTGGCGAGTATGCATTGATTACAGGAAACTTAACAAAGAAACCGGAAAGGATCACTTTCCTTTACCTTTCATTGATCAAATGTTGGAACGAATGGCAGGTAAGTCACATTACTACTTTCTAGATGGATTTTCAGGTTACTTCCAAATTTATATTGCACCAGAAGATCAAGAAAAAACAATATTTACATGTCCTTTTGGCATTTTTGCTTATAGGAGGATGCCTTTTGGCTTATGCAATGCCCCTGGTACCTTTCAACAATGCATGATTAGTATCTTTGCTGATTTTCTTAAAAATTGCATGGAAGTATTTATGTATGATTTCACAGTATATGGTTCATCATTTGATGCTTGCTTAAATAGTCTAGATAAAGTATTACATAGATGCATTGAAACTAACCTTGTTCTTAATTATGAGAAATGCCACTTCATGGTAGAAGAAGGAATAGTTTTAGGCCATGTAATATCTAAAAAAGGCATAGAAGTAGATCCTGTAAAAATTGATGTAATTTCTCAATTACCTTATCCTTCTTATGTGCGAGATATTCATTCTTTTCTTGGTCATACAAGTTTTTTATAGAAGGTTTATAAAAAACTTCAGTAAGATAACCCTTCCGTTGTCTAACTTACTGCAAAAAAATATAACATTTGACTTTAATGACAAATGTAAAGAGGCTTTTGATTGCTTAAAGAAAGCTTTAACTATCACTCCTATCATCCAGGCACCAAATTGGTCACTTCCATTTGAACTTATGTGTGATGCATCAAATTATGCATTAGGAGCTGTTCTTGCTCAAAGAGTAGGTAAAGTACAACATGTTATTTACTATACCTCACGAACTTTGGATACTGCACAAATAAACTATACTACCACAGAAAAAGAACTACTTGCTATTGTGTTTGCACTTGATAAATTTAGATCTTATTTGCTCGGTTCAAAGGTGGTTGTATTTTCAGATCATGCAGCATTAAAGTTCCTTTTAAAGAAACCAGATGTAAAACTAAGATTAATCAGGTGAATGTTGCTGCTCCAAGAATTTGACATTGAAATTAGGGATAAAATTGGAGTAGAAAATTTGGTGGCTGATCACATAAGCAGAATTGAAAAAGAACTTGACCCAATTTCCATTAGAGATGATTTCCCTGATGAACAACTTATGGGAATACATGATTCCACTCCATGGTTTGTTGATTTGGTAAACTACTTAGTTGCTTTTGTTGCTCCAATACATGCATCTAAACAACAAATAATAAAACTAAAAAGTGATTCTAAATACTATGTTTGGGATGATCCTTACTTATGGAAACTTTGTAGTGATCAAGTCATTAGAAGGTGTGTACCTGAAAATGAATTTCATTCCATTCTTACATTTTGTCATACATATGCATGTGGTGGACATTTTGGACCTCAACGTACAACAAGGAAAGTATTAGAATATGGTTTGTATTGGCCAACAATTTTTCATGATGCATATACATTTTGTAAATCTTGTGAACGATGTCAAAGAATGGGAAACATATCTCGTAGAAATGAGATGCCTTAACAATCCATGTTATTTTATGAAATTTTTGATGTTTAGGGCATAGATTTCATGGGACCTTTTCCTGTATCTTTTGGTTTTGTTTATATACTACTTGCGATCGATTATGTGTCTAAATGGGTTGAAGCTAAAGCTACTCGAACTGATGATTCTAAATTTGTTACAGATTTTGTTAGATCACACATATTTTACAGGTTTGGTGTTCCTAAGGCCATCATTAGTGATCGAGGATCACATTTTTGCAACCGTAAAATGGAGTCCCTTCTTAAAAAATACATAAGGTTTCAACACCTTATCACCCCCAAACAAATGGGCAAGCTGAAGTGTCTAATTAGGAATTAAAAATGATCCTTAAAAAAATAATACAACCAAATAGGAAAGATTGGAGCAAAAGTTTAGAAGATGCTCTTTGGGCTTATAGAACAGCTTATAAAACACTTATTGGAATGTCACCCTATAGGATTGTTTTTGGAAAATCATGTCACTTACCTGTAGAAATTGAGCACAAAGCTTATTGGGCAGTAAAACAATGTAACTTGGACTTAAATGAGGCTGGTAAAGAAAGGAAACTCCAACTACAGGAACTGGAAGAAATTCGTTTGGAAGCTTATGAAAGTTCTAAAACCTATAAAGAAAAAGCCAAATCCTTTCATGACAAACAGGTCTTGAGAAAAAACTTTTTCATTGGACAAAATGTTTTATTGTACAATTCATGTCTAAAGCTCATATCTTTTAAGCTTCGCTCTAAATGGGCAGGCCCATTTGAAATAACTAATATCTTTCCTTATGGTGTGATTGAAATTTCAGATAAAGCGACAAACAAGGTTTTCAAGGTAAATGGGCACCGACTTAAACCTTTCTTTCAAGGGTTCCAAGAGCACATAGATACGAAGGTGTATTTGTGTGATGCCAAATATTTTGACTAATTTTTCCTAATAACAATATTTATAAAAAAATAAAAAATAAAAAAATAAAAAATGGATATCAATTAATTACATCATCATTTTTTTCAGTGCTAACACTTGTCTCAATCATTATTACTATTATTGTTTTGGCATTATTATCATTTTCTTGCAGTAGTTAAAAGGTCAACGTCAGGCTCGTGATGTTAAACAAGCGCTTGATAGAAGGCAACCTATCACCTTTTCACCTTCTTCATCTCTACAATTCTCTATAACCTCATTTTCTATTCTCTCTTTTCTAAACAGCTACAACTTCAAAGTAATCTGACATTGGAACAAACCCTTGCAAAACTTAAAGAAAGATTCCCTACACTTCCACGCGATGTGGTTGTAAAAATTTACAAAGCTCGAGTTCAAAGGTTAAAACTACTCATATTTTGGCATTCTAGAGGATATTCGTTGGCTTATTGAAGTAAAGGTACGTCTTTTTGGTGAATTACATAAATCTTATATAAAACATTTTCTAGGTGTGGGATGTAGTTCTTATTCTAAAAAACGAAGAGCTAAGAGGATGGAGT
Source organism: Clitoria ternatea (assembly GCA_037962975.1). Taxonomy (NCBI): domain Eukaryota; kingdom Viridiplantae; phylum Streptophyta; class Magnoliopsida; order Fabales; family Fabaceae; genus Clitoria; species Clitoria ternatea. The sequence goes on from CM075671.1 coordinate 150,627,589, forward strand.
TTGCCATAAGTGTGCAAGATGGAACTGTGATACACGTTGTAGAAACCCTGGAATGGTATCTATAAATCGGGAGGACAAAATTAAATTTATAAAGGATGAACTGAGTAAAGAGTGAAACTTGGATAACATAATCCAAACTCTTGAGACGTATCCATGTGGAATTGTTCAAGGAGTCCTTCTGAAATTATATAATCTATTCATTCAACAAAAAGAAAACTATAGCCTTGGGAATCTGGCGTTAAACGACCCTGTTTGCCATTTATAAGAAAACTGGATGGGTAGCAAAAACCTTGACTCATAGAAGGCGTTTAAGCCATTACTGGGCGTAAAACCAGAGGAAGATGTGAGCCACAATCACAACTACTGTACATATTTACTGTTGTTTTCAATGTTTTACTTTTCTGAATTCACTTTGACTTTTAAAATTACCTGTTTTTATTTTCTTCAATCATGTCTTTTCAAATTTCTTCAGTATCGTCATTTCTTTTTATATGATAATAATTGTGTAAACTTTTTATCTTTCATCAATTATTTCATCTCAGTTTTCATCTATATAAGGGTGCATAACTCTATATAGAAAACACAAAAAAAGATGAAAAAAATCAAATCCATTTGTGTGTTTGGTGGATCCAACAATGGTAATTGTAAGGAATACTTAATAGCAGCTACTAAGTTGGGAAAACTATTGGCTGCAAAAGAAATAAAGGTCTTGTATAGAGGAGGAGTACAGGGTTTGAGAGGCTCTATGGCACTATTTGTACTAGTTGAAGGAAGCAACGCTCTAGTATCATCCTACAACATGTTGGTATTACACCAATTATTGCTGTAGGAACTGAGGTAAAAGTTACAAGCAACCATCAACGAATGGCTCGTATGGTTATAGGTGCTGAAGCCTTTGTTGCACTTCCTGGAGGTTTTGGTACTTTTGAGGAAATATTTTGCATTGCATCATGGTGTAGCATGAACTTTCATAAAAAGCCATTAGGATTGTTAAATATTAATGGCTTTTATGACAGTTTGTTAATGTTTTTAGATAAAGTTGTGGAATAGGGCCTTATAACTCAAGATGATCGATCATTCATTCATGCTTCATCAAATGCAGATGAATTGATTGATATTTTACAGAGCTTTTTACCTCAACCTCAACCCTTTTTGAAGCAAGATAAGGATCACACACATAAGCGAAAGAATCCAGAACCAGACACCACCCTTCAGTTATAGCTTCTTTCTCACCTTTATCTATATTAAAAAATAAAAAAATAAAAAAATAAAAAAAAGAAGAAAAAAAAGAAAAAAAGAGACTGTGGAAATCATATAAGACACTAAGGACAATGTCTTGAATAAGTGTGGGGGGTCTGAGTTATATATATATTCTATTATTTTTTTGTGAGGAATAGATAGAGTAAAGATTAATTTGGGAAAGTTACATCTAAAATCATAAAGATGCATCTTTGAGAACCAAAGTCTTAAGACGTATTCTTCACTATATAGTTTCAGTTTCACTTTTGTTTAATTTTTTTTGTTTTAAACTAAAAAATAAAAATAAAATTTAATTGTGTCATGAGTACTTTTTGTTGGGATGGGCTGAGTAAAGAGTCCAAACTCTTGAGACGTATCCTCGCAACACATCTCACTCGGATAACCACAATCGTTTCACCTTCTTTAACAAGTTTTAAAAAAAAAACAAAAAAACACACACACATAGCCACTATCTTTACTTTAGTGTCGGGTATCCTTTGCCTTTACCTTCACCATAATCATTTCTGTAACACCCCGGTTTTCCAGGCTCGAATTCTGATGTGATCAACATAATGATTACTAAATACGAGTAAATTTTTTGCATTCTAAAGTAAGTCCGATGTCACACCGAAACCCGGATCACAAAAAATCGAATAGTACGAATTAATAAGATATGACTGGATCGATAACTAACTTGCCCATAACGGTATACAAAATAATAGAGTTTACAGCGGAAGAAGAATGTGTATACCGGGCATACGCCTAGTCCCATATATGACGATATGAGAAAAGGCTCGGCAAAGCATGCAAATACCTAACATAGACCTAATAGAACAAAGCCCGTCTAATTCACTCACAACATACACATGCATTGCCTAAGACACAATTATATATATATACATATATATCCGGGGATCTTCTCCCAACTATCACTATCATCAATGTACATCATTCAATTTCAATCCTTCTAGTACACATTAAATCATCTCTTACATACTACATATATATATATATTCACCATTCCTAAATATGAAGGATTATTTTATATATGACTAAATTCACTAAATCATCTATATCATCATAAACAATTTATTCATTACATAAGAACTCATAAATGATGCCGGCCAAGGCACTTCCATTACCACTATTTACCTTCGCCAAAACTTCAATTCAAAGTTTCATCTCAGCCCATGATAACCCTGCATCACAATGCTAAAAAGGAGACCACATGGGAGAGTGGGTTATACATTCAAAATGACAAATATAAATATATTGTGATTATCTATACATGCATATAATCATCATGTATGCTTTGCTATAAAACCGTTAGATTATCATTCAATCATCATCACATTATTATAATAGGTATACAAGCCTCATGAATCACAATTCACAACATAAGCAAGCACAAGCACATACACAATCACATTGCCACTTATCAACAAGGGTATTCACAATCATCATTATCATTTTATTAAATTTTTATTCTATTCCTCCTCGCAAGGGGTCTCATCTCTCATAGTCATCCCATCTCAAATGCCATGCACTTATGGCTAATGCATATGTCAACTGTTTAATGCATATGCACAGATCTGATTTCATTTCAAAAGGTGATCGCAACCACCATATCATTCATTCACATGGGTTTCCCACCTTGCAAGGGGTACTCCCTCTAGCAGCCTCGCAAGGTGCTTTCTCATAATCGCAACCACGTTTAACAATTCATAATGGTTTCCCGCCTCGCAAGGGGTACTCCCACCTCGTGATCGCAACCACGGGCATCATAGGAACTCGCAAGCCCTTTTTCATTTCAATAACCAGGTGATCGCAACCACCGACTCAATATCATATCATCATTAAGTTGGTTTCCCGCCTCGCAAGGGGTACTCCTTTCATAGAATCCCACAGGATCTTTTATCATTGTGATCGCAACCACATATTCAATGTTATGCCATGCCATGAATGCAAAATGTAATAATGCATATGCCAATCAACCTCGCAAGGATATCTCACCCTCTCAATTAGGGGTATATTTTATATTTAGTTTTTACTATCATTGGCATACAATCAATCACAAGGCCCCTCAAGGCACAACATTCACATTTTCATAAATCCCCACATGGAAATCATAGCATATCAATCATCATAGCATTTATCCACGCATGGAAACCAATAAGATATCTCAAAACATAAATTCAACAATCATCATTGCATCTCATACTTACAAGTCAATACTTGCATTAATCATATTAATACTACACTCATCCGAAATAGCAACACTGCCTATCCAAGGGCATGTTCAATAACAACGTCCCTTTTTATTCAACAATATCATTTATCATTCAATATATGTGGTATCCTTAACTTTTAATCATCATCGACACTATTTCAATTCCATTGATTTATACACTCATTGCCATTCAATTGTCCTCTCATTAATTTCGTCATCACATAAGGTGTGTCATATAACCATGACATTTACTTTCATTGTTATTCTTAATATATCAATAGAGGGGAAACATATATGTTTTCATAACCTAGCATAGGCATACACATACCTTGCCATGGCCTAAGCCATTCCCTAATCACCACTAAGACACACCATATGTACCTTTAGTGAATTCGTTCATTTTTCCATAATAATAGGGGTTTTGGGCAACAATGAGCCAGTGATAACTTTCAATATTAGGACATGAGGAGAGTTCATTTTTAGTCTTAAAAATAGAGGGACATGTCATAAATATCACCTATTAGTCCCAATTTGACCACCACAAAAAGTTGGGTTCAAAACCCTCTTAAACTTGTATTTTTCAATGCAATAGGTTCGGTATTTTACGCCTAATCAAAGTTAGAAAACTTCAATTAAAGTGAGACCAATTCTCACACCTCCATAACACAATTATATACAACTTTCATGAAGAAGTCAGAGGCCAAAAATGTCATTAAGGTGCCCAAACGGGCCCAAAAACAACAAAGGACGCTTATCGGGCAGTCCTGTCGTAATCGATTACGCCCCTCCTGTAATCGATTACGGTAATCCATTACGCTAATCATGTAATCGACTAAACCTAAAACAACACGTCTGTAATCAATTACGCTCATCCTCGTAATCGATTACGACACACCAGAATGCAGAAATTATGTAGAAAATGCATAATTTATGGACTTCCAACCCCTCTAACTTTTTCATATCAACTCCAAATGCTACCAAATTTTGACACTAACTAAATTACACCATTTGTGACGTGTGGCCATCGGCCTCACTCAAAAATCCTTTAAAATGAATGACTTATGCGCATAAATGTGTTTTACCCATTTAGAGGCACTCTTGTGAAACTCAAGGGCCTATTCTCAATGGAACTGGCCTATTCCTATTTCTACAAGTCATAAACTACATATAAAGGCTATTGGAACTATACATGCCTTCCAAATCACATAACACACAATTTGACTCTATGAGTTCCTCGATTATGCATTATCTTTCAACTTTATCATCAATACCATCACAATGGCTATCACATTTAATGCCAAACATCCACATAAATTCTCAATTCACAAACATATGCTTCATCCCCTCAAGGATGGTTTATCAACAACACATCATTCCCTCCAAGGGATAGCTAACCATTCATCATCATCATCATACATATATATATATATATCATCATCATCAATAGTCAATAATTGCCATTCACATCATTTCACTATAAACATGGCAAGGCAAGCATGAGTATCATGACATACAATAATCATCAATTATATAACTCATGCAATTTGAATGTAAACTCCTATCCTACCTCGAGGGAAGAACCGCAACGATTCCAATGCTCCGAATGCTCCGTCGCATTACCCGGAATACAATCTACACCACATACATATGCATTCATACAATTAATAAGCCATCTCAAGGCATTCCTCATAATTCTAAACATTTGCTAGCTTATCATAAAGCCCAATATCAAGTCCTAGACCTAACAAAACACCAATCCATACCATTTTGTTAGGCTTCGGGAATTCCTTTCCCAAAACTAAGATTCTCTAGGGTTCAAAAGGGCTAAACAACCCAACAATAAAAATGTCATATCCTTCACCAATGTTACTCCCAATCACATATAAGTCATCATAAACCCTTTTAGCTTCTTTTAAGACCCTCATCGATCAACCACATATTATGGCCTAAGGCCTTATCAAATCACAATCTTATTTCATTTGTTTACCTCATCACAACCATCATAGTTTTGGTGTTCAACTCATCATTATTCATTTAAAGGCCATACCCATCTATAGGCTCCTATACTAGTGACTTTTAACCATCACCATTAACCACTTACTTCAAATAATGCCATCCCTCATCATCAATAAATATCCTCCCAACATCATCAATATTTTTCCTCCTAAAATCAATCCTTAAATCAACATTACATGTTTTCCCTAAATTTTTAAGGCTAGGGTTTCATCAAAACCCAACCACCATTATTATTATTCATTAACCATCAATAATGGCTACTTTTCCTCATCAACATCACTCTCTAACATCCTTAAACACATATTCTACTTATATTTTATATTTCCCCAATTCCTAGGGTTAGGGTTTCATTAAAAATCCAACAACCATCATAAACAATCATCATCCTCCACCACCAAACACCATATTTTCGTGTACCTCTCTACATCAACATAAAAACACATATTTTTCACACCCCACCTTTAGGTTTTTCCTAAAAATGGTTCCTAATCCATGACCCATACACATAGCCCTCTCAAAAATCATAATGACCCATAGTCTAGGACATAAACTTAACAAGATTTGAGAGAAGCTTACCTCAAACCAAGAAAAGAAAGTGGGAGCCAAGAGGGGGAGAGGGAGCACAAAATTCCAAGGTGAGGGAGGAGAGCTCTAAGTGATCACCATTTCCTTCTTGCCCAATGAAAGGAACGAAAATGGGGGAGGGAGATAAGCACCCACCTCTTAGGGTTTTTAGAAGAGGAAGAAGAGGGAATGGAGAAGGGAAATAAGAGAAGAAGAAAAGAAAAGCAAAGTGAGTGGGAGAGGGAAAGGCTCCAACGAAAATAGAAAAGAAAGAGAGAAAAGAATAGGTTTTTCTTTTAAGTTTTTAATCCCTTCATTAAAACTTCACCGTTTTATAATAAACAGGATCTCCATTCGGGCTCAATACTAACCCCAAAAATTATTCCGAATACATACTCGGACTTCCCATAATATTCTTAACAGCCCTGACCAATGGCATCTCAATCGGAGATACTTGGTCCGACACCCATATCTTCACCGGGTATAATTTAACTCTTAAAGACACTTATTAACCCATTTATAATTATTTAATATTTATTCCTCCTATTTAATCATTTTTATAAAATTCAGGATGTTACAATTTCCATTCGACATCAACCATTCTGCAACCATAAACATCATCTTCATCATTCTCCAACCCCCATACTTTGCCTTTATCCTTTTTTCAGATCTGAGCCACACCTCACCACTAGTCAATCATCAGGTTCTTTATTTTCTCTTAATGGATGATATAGCAGAGTCTTTCTATAGGCATACGAATGAATTAAGATGTATGTTATTGCTCTTGATGCTACTCATAGTTGTGTTGATGATGTTTTTCTTTTGGGTTCTAACATAAGTTCCATGAAACTGGATTGTATGACACAATCAAATTGTTTAGTTATACTAACCATTTCACATGTAATTAAACTGATCAATTTGTTGTAGGTATCTTCATTATATTTTAAAAAAAAAATCATCATTTCCCATTTTTCATTTTAAATTCTACATGCTTTTCACTGATTTTTTTTTTAATTTGTCTGAGTAATGAGTAATTACATCACCCTTGTCCAATATTTCATGACATGTTGTGAATAATTTCCTTGTATATTAATTTAATAATTTGTTTATGAAAATAAAATTGTATAAGAATTGTGATAGATTGACCACCCTCGGTGAGATTTTGAGCTTAATTGGATGGACCAGATTATGCCATCTTTCTTTTGTTTTTGATTGACCCTTATTTATTAGTATTCTAGAACTTGACTTGTTTCGTTTTGATGTATTATGTTCCATATGCATGCTTTGATGTGATTAAGGCCATTTTTGTTTTAACCAAACACTAGTCATATGCCTTACCTTACATATTTTCCATTGTTACCCACGTTGAGCCTATATCCATTTCTTGATTTAGCCACATAATTAGCCAATAGCCCTAAAAAAAAACATGATCACCTTTGCTTAGGAATTGATTAGGAGTTTTGGAATTACTATGAATAAAGATTCTTGATGATTATGGAAATGTACCCAAGATATGTATATTGTTGTTTCATTATTCAAAAAGAAAGTAAAAAAAAAGGAAATGTTAAAAAAAAGAAGAAGAAGAAAAAGAAGAATTGGTGAATATATGTATAAAAATAATCAGGAGGATTTATTCTCCTGTTTTATCCTCCATCATGTTTTATTTTGCTAAGTATTGAGTTTCAAAATGAACTTCCATAATCACTGAATCACTTACTCCATTGCTCTTTTTCAACCCCAAGTTTAGCCATACTATTTCATTTTATCCACCCTATATCACCTTGGCCCTATTACAACCTTAATAAAGTCCTTTTGATCTCTGCATGCATATATGTTCAAATATGGAAATTAGAAATTTTTCAAACCTATGGTAGTGCTAATTTATTTGGGTGATTTCTGAGAGTATACACAAACCTAAACAATTGAGATATAGAGAGCATGAAGAGAACATCTATCACATTTTCATCCACTTTTTGATTTGATCACTCAATTTGTGTAACTAGTATGTAATGCTTCTTAGTCACACTTATCATGACTTCTTGATATAAGGGATGATGTGTATTACTTATTATTTTAGACTTCAAAAAAAAGTCAAAAATCAATTTGAAAAAAAAACTTTTTTTGCTGTTTCTCATTTTAGTTTTTGGTTTGGTTTTGCCCTGGAATGTAAAAGCTTAAGTGTGGGGGAATTTGATAAATCAGTTTTAATACACTTCTTATAGTTTTACACTTGGGGTTTATTATATAATTACTATGTTTAATAATAGTATTTTAATTAAGTTTTATGTTGTTTAGTTAAATTGAAGTATTATGTATATATGTTTTAATTTTTGTTTTTTGTATGTATCTTGAGTATCTTGCCTTGGTTTGGCCATAACTTGGGCTTTTGTGATCCAAATGGGCTAATCTTGGAGCCCATGGAAAGCTAAGACAGAGGCCTACATCATGATGATCAGATTTGGTTATCTTGATTTTGAAAAAAATGAAGAAATGAAGCTTGAATCAATCAGCCCTCAACATTGATATAGTTCACCAAAATACACATATTTGGAGCTATAGATGTCCAAATGACCTTATTCTTATGCCAAATTCTCAATAAGACAAAAATCTACAACTTTCATGTCGAAGGTTTTGTAAAATTCGGCCATCTAGATGGTCATATTTGACTCGCAAGGTGGAGAAGATAAAGAGGAGAATGAATTTCAACAACTACCATTATCTTCTTTTAAATTATTGTAATTTCAAGCCCACCAATGTTGAAAAATGCATTAATGATTAGAAAATAAATGTATAGTATCATGATATCTTGCCTATAAATAGATGCTTGAAGTTGTAAGGAAGATACACAAGAGATACATAAGAAATACATGCTTTAGTTTTCATTACATTTCTATATCTTTGCTTTAGTTTCTTAAGTTTTAGTTCTTTCTCTTGCTTTATTTCTTTGTTCTATATTCCATCCCTCAAGTTATGGCTTTCATTTCCCTTCCTCAATATCAAGTAAGTTAATTTTATTATTTGTTATTTACTTTTATAATCAAAGTTATAGTTAATTTTATATTAGCTTTCATCGTTAAAAATTATCATGAAAGCTTAATCTTTTAAAATCAACTCAAGGAATTTAATTTTTCTTTATGTTAACTTTGAGTTCTTGCTCTTAATATTTTGATTGAAGATAATTACTTTTCTTTGTTTCACAAACACTTATGATGGTAGATTATTTAAGTGTATAACCAATTGGTATATAATTAAACAATTTATAATCTAACTGATGTTGATTGGTTAATCAATGGTAAGTAATTTTTATGTGTTATCATACAAACTTAAGCCAAAGCTTGGTATGTAGAGAAGTGAAATGTTCAAATAAGAGAATCAAGTTTGTATAATATGAGCTCACTGGAATATTTGTGCCAAGTTTAAACACAGTAATTGTAGTATAGTATAGATGTCATTCCACTGAGGAGGTGTTGGTTTGAAGATCTTAGTGCTTGAATTGATTTTGACAAAAGATTTGTTTTGATTTTGTTGTGCAAAAGATTGAATACAAAATAAACAACAAGTGATGAATGAAAATAATGACAGTAAGATGTTTTAGTAGAAATCAGATTTAGAAAACTGGGATTGGTTTCATCGCATCTTACCTTTCATAAGCTGAATAAATTGCATGTATGTAATTTGAAATGATAATTTCTACATCACAATCAAAGTCATTTATATCGATCCCTCGACTACAAAATTCATAAGAATGACTTGAAACCGCTGATCCCTGAGTCACTTTGAAATCATTCCAGCGTTAGCGGTTAATTGTTTTGACGTTCATTGCGTTAGATGCCATCCCTGGTCAGCTACTCACAACGAGTATTTCATTCAGATCTACTTTCAAAAGTTACTTCCCAGTATACTTAAGAAAACTTAAAACAAGAAAATAGTGATCAAGTACCTTCAGGCATTAATGGCAGAATGAAATATAGAAAGTATCAAATCTTATTAACATACATAAAAACTTACATCAGCATTACTTTAGGCTTGAATTGATTACAACCAATCCCAATAAAGGAAAATTAGTTACTCATGCTATGCATTTTCACTTAAGAAAAATTGGAAATGAATAGAGAATGAATGGTGGGATGCAGGAGATGTGTTTGATGATGTGAAGGAGATGATCCACCAGACGATGATTCTTTGATCCCTGTTCTCTGCTTGATTTATAGGGATTATGTTTTAGCTTTTCTTTCCCCACTTGCGTAGAGCCCATGAAGAATCATTCAGAAACATGCAAAAACACACCAAGGTGGGTGGGTTGGCATCGCACCATTGGTTAATATAAAATTAAAAAATCCCATGCTGCATGAGTCACGCTTGAGCTTAATGGTCACGCTCAAGCATGGAAGGTACTGATGCTTACTTTTTATCTCGCGCTTAAACCAAGTTCAGCCACGCTCAAGCATGCCATTTATGTCCAGCATGTCTAATCCACACTCAACCCACACTCAATCGAGCTCAAGCTCACGCTTGAGCATCTCCTTCTCTCGCTCAAGCATGAGGAAGGTCCTGATGCTGATTCATCCTCGCTCAAGCTAAACTCTATCATGCTTGAGCGTGCCTTTTAGTTCAACATGTCCACTCCACGCTCAAGCAAGCTCGGGCTCACGCTCAAGCGGCCCTTTCCTACGCTTGAGCATGGAAGGGTCCTGATACATTTTGCTTCCTTTAATTCACGCTCAAGCGTGGAACATGTCACGTTCAAGCGTCCCTTTTGTTTTATGTTGGTGTTTCTTGTTTTCTTCAGGACTTTTGGCACCTTTCTTCATAGATTTTGACAAATCAAGTTCTTTTACACAATGTGTTATTTATAACAAAAATATGCTTAATTAATTACTAATCCAGTTAAATTCTTTCCAAAATGAGTTTAATTGAAGTATTAAATCAATGTATTATAACACTTATCAATCAATAATTAATTTGAGAACAAAGATTAAATTACTAAATAAGAGATTTCTATTTAGTTTCTTAACTCAATCAAACTATGGTTTTAAAGTTATTTTAGTAATTAATAAGAATATATCGATTGATTATTCTTATTAGTTTATTAATTTGATTCTAGAAGTTTTTCTAGAATATAATCATTTAGGGATTCCAAATGATTCAAGATTGAGGAATTAATTATATTTAATCATATTTGTGATCAATGATTGGTTAAGTAAAGATTTATTAATTCCTTGGGTTGGTTGTTTCTAAATTTGATTATTCTCACTCATAAATTTACTTTTTGCACTATTATATAATTACTTAATTTTCCTTTCAATCTCAATACAAACCCCCCTTTGTTATAACTAAATTGAGTGTAACTAATTGAACTAAGGTCCTCGAGAGACGACTAAGGTTGTTCACCTTATACTATATTAACTTAACTTTTTATTTGACCCGACAACAACAGCGTGTCAGTTGGCCTTGTCTTTCCAAGAGGTCAGCAAAGCGATTCAAGGTGTTTACCATAGCAGCAACCTCACGATTAGGTCTACCAGCCATATCTCAAGCCTATACATCAAAACATGGCTCACACATGAGTAGTCTAGACCAAACAATAAATTCTCAACCTATAAACTCAAATATTTCAACATTCATTGGTCCATCAGGCATCACATCATATAATCATGTCAACCTTAATACATAATCACAACATATTCATTATTGAAGGTAACTAGTGTAAGGAATCTTCGCCGGACTCAATAAGTACATCAATTTCAATTCAATAACAAACAACCACAAATCAATCAAATAATCCATAACTTAATCAATTATAGCTCATATGATCCAATCATAAGTAACAATTACTTGAAAAACATCAATTATGTCTGTATCAAGAGCAATCAATGCTCTGATACCAGGTTGTGACGCCCCAGAAATTGGGGGTAAATTTTTCATATTTTACAAGTCATTATTTGAGACAAAAGTAAAGTGGTGAAGTTTTAATCAACACCCTGGATCTCTAAAAGCCTACCTCATATATGGAGATATGAGAAGGCGAATTAAAATGATTCATGAGAAATTCTTAATTAAAAACAGTGGAAAGATCATTTGGATTGATGTTGTATGATTGGATTTAAAGAGAGTGGATCTCATGAGATTTAATGATTCATAATATGTTAAATATAGTTGTGAGATGATGTAAGAAGAAGCTTTGATGCAAAGGAGAATCAAAATAATTAAGGCAAGAATATTTGGAGGAAACAGGCACTACTCGCTCAAGCGAGTACCACACTCACTTTAGTGAGTTCACGCGGACACGCTTGGGCGAGTCACGAAATACGCTTGAGCGAAAGGGAAAATTTGCATCAGGTGCCAATCTCGCTTGAGCGAGCTCTGCTCACTTGAGCGAAATCATCCCAGAAGCATCAGGTCCTCATTTCGCTTGGGTGAGGCACGCCCGCTTGAGCGAAAATGGGACAGAACCTCACTGTCCACATTCCGCTCGAGCGAGGCCAGGCCCGCCTGAGCAAAATCCTTCCAGAGCCAATTTTTCCCTTGCTCGCTTGAGCGAATTGCCATACACTGGCCATTTTGCTTGAGCGAAAATGGCCCAGTAACTCTCCATCTCGCTCTCACTCGGGCGAGGCCTCTCCCGCCTGAGCGAATTGTGACTAGTGGCCACACCCCTGTTACAAGAGGATCTCGCTTGAGCAAGATTCACACTCGCTTGAGCGAATTTTGCAGGAATAGTGAAAATATGTAGAATTTTACATAACTTAGCATACCAAATCATATTTTATGCCAAATTAGCCTATACTAATAGATTAGATACATTCCATCATGCATTTAAAAGTTCATCCAATGGATTATATACATCAAGAACAATTCTCATTCATTTAATGTATGATATTTAAATCATTTTTACATAAACTTCATAAAATACTACAAGTTATGAAACACACCATTCATTCATAGAATTTATCATCAACAAGCATCATAATTCATTATCATACACCATCTAGGTCATTAATGAAAATCGGCCATACACACCAAGGTTCAATTTTCATACATGACCCTCAAAATCATCAAACTACAATCTAGATGGCAAAATAAGCATACATGTACACTATATGTTATACAAAAATCTAGATTTACCAGCCAAGGCGTTTCCTCTACACCTATTTACCTCCTTCATCAAAGTGTACTTCAAAAGATTCACTCCACCCATGAGTGCCTGCTTCACAAGTCTAAAAAGTAGACAACATAGGAGAGTGAGTCATATCTTCCAAAAGAATGAATATGAATACCATGTGATCATGTGCATATATATCACAACATGTATACTTTGCATTCACGCATATTTCATCATCAACTATCATCACATAATACAAACATCTTTGTAAATCAAGCAAGTATAAAATCATACACATGATCTAGTCCTTCAGCAAATTGGACTATTACATATCTTATCATTTTACTCAAATTATTATTTGGTATTCACATCTTTTATGTTGTCTTAATTCATTTTCTCACCCACAACACAACCATTATCATATCTCATCACCTTTGGCATACTTCCTTGCTATATGAAAATGCTCTTAAGCTAATGCATATGCACAATAGATTATTTTAACGATTACAGATCTAACTGTGGCAATATAAACACCGATTGTGGGATTCAAAGTATGATCATCTAACCATACCCCTATTGCAGTAGTAAAATGTGTACACTTATCATCAAATTACATGCATTTCACAAATCTTTTACTGGTACCAAACCGCATCGCCCATTTTACAACACCTGGTCATTTTCACCATGACTACGGTTACAACATAATCAATATATGGTGTTGCGGGCCAACCATGAGTCATATCATGGCAGCTGTGATCCCAAGGACCACCAGGGACACCTGCTCATCAAGAGCCACCCCCCACAAGGGTCAACCACATGTGGCTCCCCGTAGCACAACATGGGCAGCTTCGTGACTTACACACTGAGTCACAGGGGAAATAACAAATCGCTCGTGTATAGAGCCGCCCTCCCACTGGGCCAACCGGGGGAATCCCCTAAAATTCCAACACCGGCAGCTATGCAGTATACCATGGATGCAAATGCCAATCATATGCATTTCTCACTTTATGCATCCTAATCATGCCACTCATCAATCATCATCATCATCATCACCAACATCACCATAAGGCTTTTAGTGAATTTATTATCGTTGGTTATTGTCATTGGTTTAAATTTTCGTGTGGCATTCTCAATAGTTCTCATTAACATAATTCAATTCCATCATCAAACACAACAACATCAATCTTTCACTATCAATCAAGGTATGCTATTCATTCACACCCATTCTCAATCAAACATCAACTATATTTATTTCACATTTATGGTGGACATAAGTATAACATCATATTCAAGACACCACATTGTCAAACAATCCACACCACTATATAGCACCCCATAATTATTCTAAATGCATCAATGCATGTTGCCAAAACATATCACCAACATCATACCCAACATTACAATTCTTCCTAACATGACAAGCAAGGAATATACATATTATCACATATGACAATCAAATACTATTCAATTCATGCATTTAGAACATAAAGACTCTTCTCCTACCTCAAGAGAAGAATTCGATTGATACGACGTTCTAGCCTCGTCGTTCAGAATGGGTCCTACATTAATATACATATAAAATCACAATCAATCAACCATGTTCATATTTACAATTTCATAACATGTATAGAACATGTTATAGACATCATTCCTTCATTTATTAGGCTTCGGGAATTCCTTCCCATCAAGCCTCATTCATTATGTTGAAGGTCACAAACAAACCTTAAGCCCTAACATTCACAACACCTTATTTATCAATATTCACACTCTCAACCTCATATACTTTTTCTTAAACATATATTTCCTACTAACATTTACTACTTTCCCTAATTTATTAAAGTTAGGGTTTTACCTAAAACCCAACAACATTCATAAATAATCATCAATTTTCATCTCCTTCCAATAATAAGTTCATCTTCCTCATTTATTACCATTAAAGTTTGCATTTATGACAACCCACTCTAGGGTTTATACACATTTATGGCTCTTCACCAACCCCCATTCATATACATTACTCTCCCAAGTCCTAATAACTCATAAACATAGCATTAAACCCAAACAAAATGATAAGAAGAGCTTACCTCACCCAAAATGAAAATGGGTTCCAAAGAGGGAGAGAAAAGCCAAGCGAAAATGGAGGGGAGAAGGAGGAGACTTCAAGCTTTGATGATTTCGTTCAAGCTCTAACCAAATGAAAATGGTGAAGGAAGAAATAGACACCACTTGGTTTTGGGTTTTTGAAGGGAAAGTGATGAAAAGAATAGAGTAGGAGGAGAAGAAGAATGTTTTGCCAAATGCATTCAGCACATGAACGAAAATGAGAGGGGAAAATGAAGGCTTTTGCTTTTTAATTTTTATCCTCTCATTAATATTTCATCATTTTATAATAAATAGGATCTTTGTTCGGGCTCAATACTTTATCTAAAAATTATCCCGAATACATATTCGGACTCCCAATAATATTCTTAACAGCCCTGACCAATGTCATCCTAATCGGAGATACTTGGTCCGACACTTATATTTTAATCGGGCTTAATTTCAGCCTATTCGGCTCTAATAAATTATGAGTAGTCCCCAAAAATCTTAATTTAATTATTTCTAATATTTTGGGACATTAAATAACCCACATACAACTATTTAATAATTATTTTCTTAATTAATTAATTATTTTAAAATTTAGGGTGTTACAGCTTTATATACAGGGAGAAAAGCACGAGAAAAGTAGTTACAGTTAAACTAATTACAAGGCTAATTAATACACACAACACTTAAGTAATTGAGGAGCTTATGAAGATGTGTGGTTCTTCATTTTAAATGGTCAAATTATCAAACTAATGTTTGTAGTATGCAAAATTTGTTCAAGGAAGAGAGAAACTTATTCTCGCATAGACATAGGGTAGTCATCATAGATGTCTAATGGTGGAGTTGTTCATTGTCAACCAGATTGAAATTTGACAGAAGTTCTCTAACATGTGGTTCTTCATTCTAAACAGTTGGATCATTAGAGAAATGTTTATAGAATGATAAATTTGTCTAATGAAGAGACAAACTGGTTCTCATATAGAAATAATAGTAACTACAGATCTATGGTAGTGGAGTTGTTCACCATTGAATCAATCTAAAGATTTGATAGAAGTTTCCATTCTTGTTATTCACCTTGAATGGTCGGATCATTAGAAAATATGTCTAAGAAAGAGAAACTAACTCTCATATTGACATAGAGCGATAAAAGTATATTTGTGATGACAAAGCCGTTCATTATTGGATCAAGTTAAAAATTTAACAGAAATTTTTAGATGTTTAGTTTTTTTATTTTGAACAGTCAACTCATAGATAAAATGTCTGTAATCTCATATAAAAGCACCGTTTTCAGTGCTAAAAAAAGGATACAAATAATAAAAAGTCAACTAAAACCTAATAAGAATAGAGAAATGTAAAAGTAGTGGAAGTCCATCAGGGACCTTCCCAAAAGATACGACATTGCCTTAAGGATGAAGACTTGCAAAAATCCTATGATGAAGATGTACACTCTCTTAGATTGGGATCTCAACGTTAAAAAAATATAATTCTTAATCACCTTGATTTCAATTAATACCATTATGATCATGTCAAACTTTTACATAAGGGCTTGAGATGGAGATGACAGGAAAAACTTAAGTAGGAACTATAGAACCAAACTAGAACTCTGGTAAAAGTTGCAACTTATAAGCCAAAAATATTATTTTTGTCTGTATACAAAATACAGATTCATAGTCCACGGCTTTGTTCTTTGGTTCTACCTATCTTTTTAGTTTTTTATTTTTTGTAATTCTTTTTAGCTCTTTTTTAAAACAGCTATATCAAAACTCAAAAATTCTATTTCACCCCGTTAATTTGTTCCAAAAACGGATTGACTCGACAGGTAAAATAAAAAAAATAGATTTAATAGTCATGTGAAAACTATGACTTACTCAAACCGAAGATCAAAAAATCAACAATAGTAGTTGTTCACAATGAAAATGTAAAGCATTAAAAACCTTGTAACACTAATTACAAAAAGGAGGCCTAAACCCTTTATCAATGAGTAAAAAGAAAAGAAAAAGAGGGCCTTTCATCAAGGCCAACCCAAGGTCACGATAACCGTATCCTATAAAGATTAAAAGGATCCAAATTATTCTTAATCCTTTCCTAAAAGAGGTGATAGCGTGGGCCCCTCTCGATCCGATAGTAATGTCTAACAAATCATTACACAATTATAAATAACTCTACAGTAATACTCTTACATTCAATTTTGACTTGAACTAAAAAAATAGCATAATTGAATAAAACGAAGCAACTTTCTCACAACTCATTTTTATCATTCTTACCCTCGAGCAAATTATAGAAAGATCCATGGAAACAGACAAGTGTTCTTGTAGTGTCATAATGAAGAGAAGAGCAAAACCTTTCTACCAATATGGCACCTTTCCTGCTGGTGATCCCAAGATCAGGCTACAAAGGGAATTTTGGTGTATGCGATCACAATTCTTGTCTTTGATGCATTCTCAATAGCAAACTTGTTTTACCACCTTTACCAGATAACCTTCCAATAGCACGATCGCCTTCAAGTATTTTAACATCCTTGGTTTCAAAGGACTCGATATAGAGCTTATCCAAACGCAGAAGAGCAATGACTGCATGGACAAAATCCAACATATTTTTGCAGGTTACTATTACTAATATCGGGTGTATCATGCCTTGTTTTCAGTTCAACTCTACGAGCCTTCAAATTCATAGGGATATCGATTTTCATCTATTCATATATGGGAGTATAGATATCCATCCAAGCTTTCTTGAGTGGGGTGTAACGATGTGGTGGCCTCAGATGGGACAGTTTCAACTTCCATGGAAGAAGTCACCTAACTGTTCCAAAGGAAATCCAAATACAAGTTGATATCAATATACAAAAAAAAGAACCATAAAAGTTACTCATTAATAAGCCAAATCTACTTTGACAATTTTAGATAAGCGGCATAGTTTTCAATCCTATATAGCAGCTAGAAGCTATAGTGGAATAATTGCATACCAGCTGCATTCCCGAGGGGCATAAATCCAACATATGGATATTGCCTGGCCAATGGGCTCAAACTTGAGAAAAGAGAGGCTTCTGTTTTCTCCTTCTTATGCTTGTTCTTGTGACAGAAACAGGCGTGTGTCTGCATGTTTTGTGCTGGCAGAATTGATTTCAGACTATTGTAATTTTATAAATTTAATTTTAAATTAATGTTATCTTGGTTTAGATAATACATATCAGAAAAGTGATTTTTATAGAGAAATTAGTGTTTCTGTTCACATTAATCATGCATGGGAATTGATTTCTAGTTTCCCACGAAGCAATAATTATCAATAATTATCGCAGCCATTTAAAGTGGTTAGAGATATGTGCAAACCACTTAGATACAGCGCCCAAAGCTGACATAGAGAGCCCTTACATGATCATAAAAGATTAATAGTCCTAACACTAAAAAATCATTTTTTTGTTGAAACAAAAACTGCTGAAGAAGCTTCAAACTAACTCACTGATCATGCCTCCTATCTATTAAAATCAATTTTGACAAATCTTCAAAAGATGTGAATTTTATGGTTAAATAAACTTTCCTTAAACTATGTGAAAGGAAACATGGAGGGTTTCCACCATGAAACTAAAAACATATTAATCTTATGCTCATATCACATACATCATAACACAGGAAAAAAAGGGATTTTCCCTCTATTCACTATATCAGCTTGGGTTGTAGATTTTCGGTATTAGCAAAATTGAAAAATCAATTAAAGTATCAAAACTTGTCTTTTAGGTTGATCACTCTCTTGACTGAAAAGGAATAAGATCTAATGACAGCTTCTCAGGATAATCAGTCGATTGTAGAAGATTCATCTATCAACAGGCCACCAGCCTTCTTTGGTGAAGGCTGGATAGATAGAATAGAGATGTTCATAAAATCCGCCCAGTACAACTTATGGGCAATCATCACAAATGGTGATTATGCAGCCCCTGTTGATGTAGATGGAAAGCTCAAATCTGAAGATGAATGAGGTACCTTTAAAATAAAGAAAATGGAGATAAATGCTAAAGCTAGATTCCTGCTTACTTGTGCTCTAAGCAAATCAAAGTACAATAAGGTATTTAGCTATAAATCAGCTAAAGAAATCTGGGATGCTCTTCAACGCAACTATGAAGGTACCTGATCCGGTCCTAACACCGGCCCCCAAGAGCATGGCTTCAATGCCTTGCCAGATCAGCATTTTGAATAAAGAGAAGTACTCTTCAAATACACTACAAATACTATACGGAGTGCATACCGCCAGGGAAGTAACGCCGCCAAGGTTCATGACTCCGCCCAGGCACGTTACCCCGCCAAGGAAAGTAACTCCGTCCAGGCATGTTAATCCGTTAAGGAATGTAACCTCGCCAAAATTGTTACTCCGCCAAGCCATAGGCTCAACTCAGGCGGAATACTGAATTTCCCACACTGCGTAGCGAGCCCATACTTACAACCCCGGCACGAGATTGACTCTGTCTTGAGAGGTTAATAATGGGAATCACGCTGTCACGCATAAAGGGAAATAACAATAAAATATTAAAGCACTAACGCTTTCCAGACAAGTTGTGATACCTACTACAATAATGGTGCATGTAAACGGCGCAGGGACCCACAACCTTTTCAGCATTATGCCCGAAGACAAGGAGCGGGTCCTACCAATAATGCAGTACCAGTAACAGGTATATAAACCTCTCTCGAAAAGGTATAAGGGATCTTTTCCCATTCTCTGAACCTTACACTCTATTACTTGCATAATTCTCTCTGATTGTCTTTCTAAGTCTCTAAGTATTCTAAAATACTGACTTGAGCGTCGGAGAACGATTGCAGGTACCACCCCCAATCGGGTCAAGGCAACATAGATCCCGTCAGGCGGACTGTAACACCGCCCCAGAGTACATTGCACTCCGCCTCAGCATACAAAGACTCTCCGTATTTACATTTATACGCATATTGCTTTGTATCAAGAACACATTTATATGTATATTTTGAGTTGTTCTACAAGCATACTTCTACACCCCCTGTAAAGAACAGTTCATTGGCACGCCCAGTGGGACCTGTAAACTAGGTAATCCCACAATCTTGATCAATCTTCATCATCAATGGAGAGACAGGGACCAGAGATGCAGAACGAGGATTCTCCTCCACGCAATCCCAGACGTCTTAACTTCGACGATGGTGCTCACAAAAAAGCAACGCAAGCTGATTCTCTAGATCCAAGAGATGACATGATTCGAATGTTGAGAGAAGAACTTGCGGAACTTCGTCGTGAAAAAGCAAACCCAGCGCATGAGAAAGCTGGTCCCGCAAGACAACCACATCATGAATCACACATGCAGGAGGAATCAAGTACTCCTCACTACTCTCGCATTCCTACATACATGGAGGAGCAACGAAGCCTCCCACTGGTGAATGCTCAGCATCAAGAAGGAAGGAGAGCAGGCTCAAACGCATCCCCCTCAGGATATAAGATGAGCATCCCATTTTCCAAAAGGCTCATGAATGTACATGTACCCAGACATTTGCAAACTATGCAGCCCATTTCTATAGGGAAATATACTGGGGAAACAGATCCCTCTAAGCATTTAGATGCTTATATCTACGAGGCCATGTTTCTAGGAGCTGAGGAGGATGTCATGTGCAGAATGTTCCCCAGAACTCTTACAGGCGAAGCTCTTAGTTGGTTCAAGAGCTTACCTTCAGGTTCCATTGATTCGTGGGAGGAGCTGGCCTCAGCTTTTGGAAGCCACTTCGTGATCTCCAGGGATGCACCCAGAACCTCTCATACCTTGG
The DNA here is from genome assembly GCA_037962975.1 of Clitoria ternatea. Lineage (NCBI taxonomy): Eukaryota > Viridiplantae > Streptophyta > Magnoliopsida > Fabales > Fabaceae > Clitoria > Clitoria ternatea. The sequence continues at coordinate 150,648,590 of CM075671.1, forward strand.
CTCAGATCAAACAAGGCGACAAAGAATCTCTGAAGGATTTCCTTAAGAGATTTTATAAAGAGGCAGCCATGGTCCCTGATCTGACTGAGGCAATCCAGTTGCATATTCTCATAGAAGCTATGCAACCAAAATCACCTTTCGCTTTGTCTTTGGCAAAGGGACCTCCAACTACGATGGAGGAATTTCGCAGGAAGGCGTCCAAGTACGTGGGTATTGAGATGCATCTGGAAGCCACTGCATCTCGCAGCAAACCACTCCCTGCAACTCCACCTCAAGACAAAGGGAAAGATAAATTGTTGAAAAATGACAAATCCCACCAAAGGGACAAAGTAGGGAACCAGCCTTTTAAACAGCAAGACAGACGCGTGTTCAATTTTGCTCACTATGCACCATTGAACACAACTTGCGAGCAAATCTTGCGGGAGATAGGATGGACCACCCTCAATGTTTATGGAATTCAACGTCCACCTCCAATCAGGCGCGGTGGAAACCCAAAGAAATATTGTGAATTCCATGAGTCAGTTGGCCACACCACAGAAGAATGTAAGCAACTCAAAAATACCATTGAGGTGCTCATTCGTGAAGGTAAACTAAAACATTACCTGTTCAAAGGCAAATCTCATGATGAGCCTGAGAAGTTTGAAAAGCGACATCGTGATCGTTCTCCGGATCCTGATAGTACTCGGGAACCAAAACGTACGGCGGTGTTAGAGAAACAAAAAGGCATTGTTTTGGAGTCCACCCAACGAGAACCAAGCCCTGAACCTAGGTCGCGAGGTAAAAGACAGGTGGTGGACATGATTGCTGGAGGCTTCACAGGAGGCGGACCCTCAAACAACGCCCGGAAAAATCATCATCGTATGATCTTATCTGTGCAGGGCAAGAACAAAGAATATCGCCCATTTAGGGACGGAGTTCAGACTCCGCCTATAACTTTCACAGATGATGATTTTGGCCCAACCATCCCTGAAGGAGATGATGCGGTAGTGATCATTGCGGTGATCGCTAATATGGATGTAAAACGCATCATAGTTGATCAGGGAAGTTCCTGCGACGTTATTTTTTATGACTGTTTTAAACGCATGGGACTGTCTGACACAGATTTGCAGCCTTACACACAGGACCTTACAGCTTTCAATGGCGCCAAACAGCCTACTAAAGGCTACTTGGACACAAGGATTACCTTCGATGGTGAACCTGGAGCAAGGACTGTGAAATCCAGGGTTCTTGTCATTGATGTTAAATCTCCATACAATGGCATCATTGGGCGGCCTACTTTGAATGCCATGGAAGCCATCGTTTCAACCCCACACTTGTTAATCAAGTTCATCGACAAAGATAATCAAGTCTCATCCGTCAGGGGTGACCAGGAGATGGCTCGTTACTGTTACAATTTAAGTCTTAACATGGTGAAGCTCGAAACCATGTCTAAGAAAAGAAAACTGAACGGAGGAAACAGTGCGGCGGCATCCGTCAACTTGGTGGATCTTAATCCCAGGGCGGAGTCTTCTATAGACCCACTGAACCCTTTGAAACCAACTCCTGATGGTGGTTCCAAGTCTATTGTTTTGGGCAGCACCCCGGAGCAAATAACTAACATCAATGACAAGCTGGAGCCTAACATGGAAGCAAGACTGATTGCACTCCTCCATGAGTACAAGGAGATTTTTGCCTGGACAGCCGCAGACATGCCTGGTATGGATCCTAACTTCTGTTGCCACCGCCTGGCGGTGTATCCTGAAACTAAGCCAGTGGCACAAAAGAAACGGCGTATGGGTCCTGCTAAGCAAAATGCTGCTTGCGAACAAACCGAAGAACTCCTTGAGGCGGGGTTCATCAGGGAACTTCGTTACTCTTCTTGGCTGTCCAACGTGGTTATGGTGCAGAAAGCCAATGGCAAATGGCGCATGTGCATAGACTACGTTGATTTGAATAAATGTTGTCCCAAAGATCCTTATCCTCTCCCCAACATTGACAGACTAGTTGATGACTCATCAGGATATAAGTATCTATCCTTCATGGATGCTTACTCCGGATACAACCAAATTCCAATGTGTGAGGATGATCAGGAGAAAACAACATTTATCAATGACAGAGGAGTCTTTTGCTACAATGTCATGCCATTTGGGCTGAAAAACGCTGGGGCCACCTACCAGCGCATGATCAACAAGGTCTTTGAGGGCATGCACACAAAGATGGTGGAGGTTTATATTGATGATATCATCGCCAAGACTCCAGAGGGAGGAGACCATGTTGAAGACCTACGCCTCATTTTTCAACGCTTGCAGCAATACAACATGAGACTCAACCCGCTAAAATGTACATTTGCTGTACCTGGAGGAAGATTTTTAGGTTTCATGTTAACGCAAAGAGGCATAGAAGCTAATCCTGACAAGTGTCGTGTGATACAAGAGTTGCAGAGCCCCAAAACATTGAAAGAGGTACAATCCCTCAATGGCAAAATCGCTGCTCTAGCACGATTCATGCCAAAAATGGCTCATCGCTCTCTCCCCTTGTACAAGATGCTGAAGAAGGATAAAAAATTCAATTGGGGCCCAGAGCAAGAGGCAGCCTTCCAGAGCTTGAAAAATGTCTTAGCCAGCCCTCCAATCCTGGTAAAACCAAGCCCTGGTGAGCAACTCATCGTTTATTTGTCTGTTTCAGATGAAGCGCTGGCAGTGGCCCTGGTCAAAGAAACAGTCGAAGGCCAACGACCGGTATACTTCACTGGTAGAACATTGCATGATGCGGAGTGCCGTTATCAGAAGATTGAAAAGGCAGCACTTGCAGTTGTTTGGGCCTCACGACGTCTAAGACCATATTTCCATGCACATCCCATCCTGATTCGCACAGACTTGCCACTCCGTACTATATTGTTCAAGCCAGACTTGACAGGAAGGATTATCAAATGGGCCATAGAGCTCTCTAAATTCGACATATCCTACGAACCAAGAACTGCTATTAAGGCATAAGTCCTAGCAGATTTCGTAGTTGAATTAACAGGCTCTAGCCCAGATGCAGATCATTCACACTGGACAGTATACGTCGATGGGTCTTCAAACAGCAAAGGATGTGGGGCAGGAATCGTTATAGAAAGTGATGACGGGGTACATCTTGAAATTTCATTGCACTTTACCTTCACTACGTCTAACAATCAGGCGGAGTATGAAGCTTGCTTAGCCGGACTCAGAGCAGCACAAGATATTGGGGCCAAAACTGTCACCCTATGCAGTGATTCTCAATTAGTCATCTCACAGATTCTTGGTGAGTATCAGGCTAAAGAACCTCTATTGCAACAATATCTAGACTGCGTCAACGAGTTGAAACAGCGCTTCGATGAAGTAACTTTCAAGCGTGTACCTCGTGAAGAAAATACGCGTGCTGATATCCTGTCCAGATTAGCCAGCACAAAGAAGGTGGGGTGTACAACCACGGTTGTACAGAGTACTCTGGCCGAGCCAAGTATATCCTTTCCCTCTTCAATTCATATGATTAAAAGCCGCCCCGTTGATGATAACTCCTGGGTAACACCAATAGTTCGTTATCTTGTTAATGGACAATTACCCACGGATGATCTTGAGCGAAAGAAGCTAAGGAGGGAGGCACCCTATTATACGCTCCTAGATGGGCAGCTATACCGCCGAGGAATTTCTGTCCCATACTTAATTTGCATAAATGAAAACGAGGTGCAAGCTGTTTTGGAAGAAGTCCATGAAGGACAGTGTGGACATCATCCAGGGGCACGAAGTGTAGTGAGAAAGATCCTCAGGGCGGGGTATTGGTGGCCCACTATGAAGCAAGACACCGCCTCATATGTTCAAAAATGCGATCAATGTCAACGATTCGCGAATTTTCACCATACTCCAGCTGAGGAAATGTCATCATCAATAACGCCCTGGCCTTTCTATCAATGGGGTATGGATATTCTAGGTCCATTCCCAACTGCTCCTGGCGGTATCAAATACTTGATAGTTGGTGTCGATTATTTCACCAAATGGATTGAGGCAGAGGCAGTGGTGCACATAACGTCAGCCAGGACTCGAAGATTCGTCTATGAGAATATCATTGCACGTTTCGGAGTCCCTGAACGCATAGTCACTGATAATGGCACCCAGTTCACAGATCGCAAGTTCACTGAACTCTTAGAAAATCTCAGCATCACGCAGATTTTCTCTTCTGTGGAACACCCTCAAACCAATGGACAAGCAGAGGTCGCCAACAGAGAAATCTTGAAGGGCCTCAAAAAACGCCTTGGTGAGGCAAAGGGAGACTGGGCAAATCAGTTATGCCACGTTTTTTGGGCATATAGAACCACCCCACACTCCACTACGAATGAATCTCCATATCGGCTGACATATGGAGTCGAGGCGGTCATTCCCATTGAATTAACAGCCCCTTCAGCTCGAGTCCTCTATTTCAATGAGGAAGCCAATCAACAGAACCTCGCACACGAATTGGAGGTTTTGGCGGAGTTGAGAGAGGAAGCCTTTGTGAGAGATCAAGCTGTCAAAGCAAAGGCCGCCAAACGGTATAATGCACGCATGTGCGAACGCCGTTTCAAAGAGGGAGATTTGGTCCTGAGAAGGGCCAACATTGGCAACAAATTTGCACACCAAGGCAAATTGGCACCAAATTGGGAAGGTCCATACCGAGTCATCGAAGTTTTGGGCAAGGGTACATACCGCCTGGAAAACTTAGATGGTACTCCGGTCAGAAATAAATGGAACATTTTGAATTTACGCATATATTACAGTTAGTTGGGTGATACGGTATGATCTTTTCTTCCTAACTCAAGGATCTTCCTCTGTATGCTTTCCTTGAAAAGGTTTCGAAAAGATATATCCCAACTCAATCTTTTATGTAATTCCATTCTCAATGAAATGCCTTCCTGCATTTAATCTTCGCTCTAACTTTGAATTGATTATCCATGGCAGAATTTGTTCCCATGCAGATAAAACAACGACTCTAAAATTGAAGCACAAACGCATAACTCTTTATTCCATAAAGATCAACCAACATGCAACGCCGCTTCACAAACGGAGTCAACAAAAACTCCTTGGGGAATTGGTGTCTCAGCTATATGCTGCACCATACAGACCCTAAGGTACAGAAAACTCCTTGGGGGGAAAGGATTGGTGTCTCAGCTATATGCTGCACCATACCGACCCTAAGGTACAGAAAACTCCTTGGGGGGAAAGGATTGGTGTCTCAGCTATATGCTGCACCATACCGACCCTAAGGTACAGAAAACTCCTTGGGGGGAAAGGATTGGTGTCTCAGCTATATGCTGCACCATACCGACCCTAAGGTCCTACAGGCCGCCTATGGAAAGAACTAGTGTCACAGCTATATGCTGCACTAATTCACCCCCAAGGTCCTGCAGGCTTCTTGTGGGAAGAGCTGGTGTCACAGCTATATGCTGCACCACGCTAACCCCAAAATCCAACCAAATTCTTGCAGGATGAATTGGTGTCACAGCTATATGCTGCACCACACCGCCTCGAAGATTTAACCGAATTCTTGCAGGATGAATTGGTGTCACAGCTATATGCTGCATCATACCGCCTCGAAGGTTTAACCGAATTCTTGCAGGATGAATTGGTGTCACAGCTATATGCTGCATCATACCGCCTCGAAGGTTTAACTAAATTCTTGCAGGATGAATTGGTGTCACAGCTATATGTTGCACCATAGCAATCCGGACTTGATAATTTTCATTCGATCAGGAGTCGCACTCCAATCAAAATGCAAAAGGATGAACATTCCATCCAAAACCTGCCTCTGCCTAACTCCCAACGTTTCACGGAGTACATGAGCAACAAACTCAAGCACTACTCAACAAGTTCAAGTAAGTTCAATACTTGTAAAATTGTGCTTCATCGAAATTCCTAAGAGGCCATTCCGCCTTCTTACGGAATCCAATTCCTTTTAAATTCCTAAGAGGCCACTCCGCCTTCTTACGGAATCCAATTCATTGAAATTCCTAAGAGGCCACTCCGTCTTCTTACGGAATCCAATTCATTGAAATTCCTAAGAGGCCACTCCGCCTTTTTACGGAATCCAATTCATTGAAATTCCTAAGAGGCCACTCCGCCTTCTTACGGAATCCAATTCATTGAAATTCCTAAGAGGCCACTCCGCCTTCTTACGGAATCCAATTCATTGAAATTCCTAAGAGGCCAGTCCGCCTTCTTACGGAATCCAATTCATTGAAATTCCTAAGAGGCCACTCCGCCTTCTTACGGAATCCAATTCATTGAAATTCCTAAGAGGCCAGTCCGCCTTCTTACGGAATCCAATTCATTGAAATTCCTAAGAGGCAACTCCGCCTTTTTACGGAATCCAATTCATTGAAATTCCTAAGAGGCCACTCCGCCTTTTTACGGAATCCAATTCATTGAAATTCCTAAGAGGCCACTCCGCCTTCTTACGGAATCCAATTCATTGAAATTCCTAAGAGGCCACTCCGCCTTCTTACGGAATCCAATTCATTGAAATTCCTAAGAGGCCAGTCCGCCTTCTTACGGAATCTAATTCATTGAAATTCCTAAGAGGCCACTCCGCCTTCTTACGGAATCCAATTCATTGAAATTCCTAAGAGGCCAGTCCGCCTTCTTACGGAATCCAATTCATTGAAATTCCTAAGAGGCAACTCCGCCTTTTTACGGAATCCAATTCATTGAAATTCCTTAGAGGCCACTCCGCCTTCTTACGGAATCCAATTCATTGAAATTCCTAAGAGGCCACTCCGCCTTCTTACGGAATCCAATTCATTGAAATTCCTAAGAGGCAACTCCGCCTTTTTACGGAATCCAATTCATTGAAATTCCTAAGAGGCCACTCCGCCTTCTTACGGAATCCAATTCATTGAAATTCCTAAGAAGCAACTCCGCCTTTTTACGGAATCCAATTCATTGAAATTCCTAAGAGGCTACTACGCCTCACTATTAAAATCATTTCAACGAAATTCCCAAGAGGTTACTACGCCTCATTATCGAAGTTACTTCAGTTAAATTATCAAAAAGGCTACTCCGCCCCATTACTGAATTTGTTTCACTGAAATTCCTAAGAGGCTACTTCGCCTCCTCACTGAATTTTACTTCGCCAGAATTGCAAAAAAGCTATTCTGTCTCGATTATACTTAGCCATATTTCATTAAGTCCTCAGATGAATATTCCGCCTTCTCAATATCATTATACAAGGCATAAATACGACGGACTTAAACACTACATCTATGAACAAGTATACACTTGCAGGAAATATGTTTTATTGAATATTGCCAATATTAATAAAAATCCAGAGCCTATCCTGGAACAAGGCGATATCATTAAAATACTAATAAAGGAGACTGAGAAGCTGATCTTCAAGGGTCAGACGGCTTCCCTTCTTGCTGAGTGGAGGTGAGCTGACCTTCTCCTAGCCTGGTCAAACTTTGGGAAGGAGGCAAGTCCGCCAAGACATATTCATCATTGGGCGCGGGCATATGACCTCCTTGCATAGGCACCATCAATTCTCCATTGATGAACTCGTAATAAGGATGAATGCCTGTGGTGGAGAGAGCAACACCTGGGTTGCGATAGCGGAGTTGGCGAACAGCCATGCTGAAAGCATCATCAATCGCCACCTCAGCTGCGTCCAAGGCAGATTGTAATTCTTTGTCGAGCCTCTCACTGGTAGCATCTGAGGCAGTCTTCTCAGCTTCCAACTCTTGAACCCGCACTTCAAGATTTCCATATGCGGTTGTTGCCTCGCTCAACTCCGCTTCCCAGGCATCTTCAGCAATGGTTTTATTTATTTCTATGGAAACCAGCCTCTGCTGAAGAATGCTCACGTCTCCGCCCAAAACTTGGTTCTGCTGATCTAAAGTTGAAACTTGTTGTTTCAGCAGAATATTATCAGCCTTGACCTGGGAAAGTCCACTCACCACCTCGCCCAGCTTTTTATTCTGTTGTTCTAGCTGGGCTTTCTCAGCCTTCACCTTAGCCAACTCCTCCGTTAACTTCTTGATATTGGAGTCGGCGGTGTCCAGATGTTTGTCCTTGGCCTTGATCACCTCGGACAACTGCTCATTGTCATGCTCCAAGCTACGAATCTTTTCCACTGACTCGTGGTAAGACGCTTGGAACATGTTCGCCTCAGCAGCAACGTCAGCTATCCGGGGAACAGAAGCCAAGAAACCATCTAACTCAGAAAGGTGCCACCTCGCAGCTGCAGCGGCCTCCGGTACCTCCTCGAAGTCGATGTCAGGGCGGAGAATGAATTCTGGGTCACGCCTCTCTGACTGGCGGAATCCCGTATTTGTAAAGTATAAAAAGGGATTCAAGCGAGACCCCGCCTCAGGCAAAGAAACAAGCCGCCTGGATGTTTCCCCTGGTACATCAATTGGAAAAACGGCTGTCCCTCGGGTGGTCAAGCTCAGGGCGGGATCCTCAGACTGGCGGACTGGGGAAGCTTGAACTCTTCCTGCCTCGTCCCCATTCTCATGGTCAGAAGAAGCTTGGAATCCCTCTGTTTCTCCCCCTGCAACATCTTCTTCGGGGATGCCTTCAACACCGCCCACACCAGCAGAAGTACCCGTAACAGGTACCTCCTGAGTCTCCTCCAAATCAATGGCGGCATCAATTGACGTCCCCGCCTCAGCCTTCTTCTTGCCCTTAGTCCTCCTTCTTTGCAAAGGATGAGGATCTACTTCTTCTTCTTCTTCAGCAGCTTCTGGTTCTTGACGTTTCTTAGAACGCCTTTCAACAGTAGCTGCTGAAGATCCTGCACCACCTTCAAAATTTATTATGTTGGTGGATACAGGGAAGGGGAGAGTTTTTGTCAGGGCGGCACCCAGATTCCTCCTGGGTTGCACATTATTCTCCGCGTTCATTTCCCTGCGGCTCATTTGTAACTGCTTAATACGATCCATCCCAGGGAACTCAGCGATTTCTCCTGCGAAATAACAAGATGAGGATTCAGTTAGAAAATGCAAGATAGAGGAAATACTCAATCACATTGCAATTGTTCATAATATTACTCAAGTATCCTTGAGCATCCCGCCCAAGCAGCCTTCGACAAAGAATCAGCTTGTGGACGGAGTTGTACTCCTTCAACATCCGGAGTACTTCCACGGACGTCGCCGATAGAGCACCCTCCTCAACTTCATATGCTCGTTTGGTTAAGAGAAAGTGCTCATGCGTCCATGCCACTGGGAATCTATCAACACCCTCCTTATTCCGCTAAAAAACAGGTTTGTCCTTCCTGACGGATACCTTCACAAAACTCATCCTGAAGTGAAGTCCGCCTTCCTTGGCGGAGTCAGCAAACGCCTTAAAGTTTAAAATCTTTGGCTCCGCCCGGAGAGTCACAAAACCCATGCCGCCGGTTTTCATATTTACTCTCCTCATAATGCGGCAGAAGGAGAAAAACAACGCCACTGTAGGCGTAAACCCCAAATGTTCAGCCATCACCTCAAAGCTGCGCACTATTCCCCAACCATTAGGATACAACTGGGAAGGGGCACAATCCAAGAACCTAAGCACACCCATCTGGAATTTATTCAATGGGAAACGCACCCCTAACTGGGTAAATAAAATGTCGTACATATATATGGTACGATTATCCTGAGGACGATGGCAGACCCGTTCATACGTCTTGGGTGAACGGACGATGAACCTATCCTCATACTTCTCGTCCTTCCAAACCGGAACAGGCAACTCCACTACCCCTCCGCTTGTCGTCGCATGTCGAGAGGAAGCATCCTTGACATCTTCCTCAACCCAACAGTAAGGGTCATTTTCGAGTGTTTTCTCCCAATCCAACCCATGCAATACAACATTTCTGCACTCTGCCATAGTCAGCACTTGTGTATGGGAAACACCTCCTGACACAAATGAATGTACAGCATTACTAAAGTACTCCACGCTGCTATAAAACGTCGAGTCCCTCCCAGTATAAAAAGCATCATCTCCACTCTCAATGTCAGAAAACATGGGACGAACAGAAACCCTAGAACGTGACTCTGATCTCTTTCCTCTCATCTTCCTTTTCACAAACACACAATAAGGGAAAACAAAACCAACCCAGTGAAAATGGAGAAGCAAAGAAAAAGAAGAAGCAAGTACCTTAAGCTTCTGAGAAATAGAAGAACTCCAAACACCAATAAACTTGCAAGAGGGTAGCAAAAACACTTTCAGCAAACAAATATGAAGCGAGGAATGCAGCAAAACATTTCCCTTCTGAGAGTTTACCTATTTATAGGCATGGCTTGGGGGGAAAAATAAGCGAATCCTCAGAAATTTCGAAGATGTGTTTGCAGCCGTTAGATAAATCTCATCAACGGTTAGATGTGTTTGCAGCCGTTAGATAAATCTCATCGACGGTTCTAAAATTGAAACATGCGATTACAACTGTTGGATTTGTCTCAATGACGGTTCTTGTTTTGCTGAAACCGATAGATATATCTAAGGGCAGATATTTCATGGGCCACGTTTTCAAAATCCAAGGCCCACGGTAATAACCTCGAAAACGGTTCTCCATTGCCATCACGCGCATTTACGTCCCATCATTGGAATGGCAACCGTTACGAGGGCATACGTGGCAATAGGAGACTGAAGAATAAAAAACGTGGTTACGAGGCGCATTAATGACAGGCGTGTCAAGTGATGACAGCTAATAAATGCACGAAAGCACTTGTCCACAAAACCTGGACTAGCAAATACCGCCTAAACCCATGCCTACAAAAGCTAAACTTAAAGTGTTATAGCTTATTAAAGTGACCCCGCCAGTCACTATAACAAGCTAGGGGGCATATGATCCGGTCCTAACACCGGCCCCCAAGAGCATGGCTTCAATGCCTTGCCAGATCAGCATTTTGAATAAAGAGAAGTACTCTTCAAATACACTACAAATACTATACGGAGTGCATACCGCCAGGGAAGTAACGCCGCCAAGGTTCATGACTCCGCCCAGGTACGTTACCCCGCCAAGGAAAGTAACTCCGTCCAGGCATGTTAATCCGTTAAGGAATGTAACCTCGCCAAAATTGTTACTCCGCCAAGCCATAGGCTCAGCTCAGGCGGAATACTGAATTTCCCACACTGCGTAGCGAGCCCATACTTACAACCCCGGCACGAGATTGACTCTGTCTTGAGAGGTTAATAATGGGAATCACGCTGTCACGCATAAAGGGAAATAACAATAAAATATTAAAGCACTAACGCTTTCCAGACAAGTTGTGATACCTACTACAATAATGGTGCATGTAAACGGCGCAGGGACCCACAACCTTTTCAGCATTATGCCCGAAGACAAGGAGCGGGTCCTACCAATAATGCAGTACCAGTAACAGGTATATAAACCTCTCTCGAAAAGGTATAAGGGATCTTTTCCCATTCTCTGAACCTTACACTCTATTACTTGCATAATTCTCTCTGATTGTCTTTCTAAGTCTCTAAGTATTCTAAAATACTGACTTGAGCGTCGGAGAACGATTGCAGGTACCACCCCCAATCGGGTCAAGGCAACATAGATCCCGTCAGGCGGACTGTAACACCGCCCCAGAGTACATTGCACTCCGCCTCAGCATACAAAGACTCTCCGTATTTACATTTATACGCATATTGCTTTGTATCAAGAACACATTTATATGTATATTTTGAGTTGTTCTACAAGCATACTTCTACACCCCCTGTAAAGAACAGTTCAGTACCTTTAATGTAAAAGGATCCAAGAAGATATTGTTAACCAAACAGTATGATACTTTCAAGATGGAGGAACATGAAACTGTGGACCAGATGTTTGGAAGATTCCAAACCCTAGTGAATAAGCTTAAGGCTCTTGGTACAACACCTTCCATAAAAGATATCAATATGAAGTTTCTTGGAAGTCTACCTAAAAGTTTTGATGCCAAGTGTTCAACTCTTGAGGAAGCCAAAGATCTAAGCACCTTCTCTTTAGATGAACTCCTTAGAGTACTTAGAGTGCATGAATTGAAGCTAAAACAGAAGGAAGTCAGCAAGCCTTCCTCCTCCAAAAGCATTGCCCTGAAGTTTGATGAATCAGGCAAGAAATCAAAGGCCCTGAAAGCTGAGGAGTCTACCAGCTCAGAACCAGACTCAGATGAGTCAAGTGCTGTATAGAAAGAGATTTCACAGGCTGCTATAGAAAAAGAAGTTTAAACCTGAGAAATTTCAAAAGAAGGACCACAAGGTAAAGTCAATTTAAGTTTATAACTAACAAGTCTACTTTAAAATGTTTTAACTGCAGGAAACCAGAACACATAAAAGCATAATATCCTCTCTTGAACAAAAACAAGAAGGGTAGAAGAGAAAAGAGAAAATTCCCTCAGAAACAAAAAAGGTTAATCACATGGGATGATAAAGGATCATCCAGCTTTGAAGAGTCTGATGAATAGACAGAGTCTACACAGATTTGTTTTATGCCAAATAAGGAACCAGACTTTGAAGCCAGATCAAGTGACTCAGAATCAGAGGAAGTAAGTTATTTTAAACTTAAGCAAAATTATGATTTAAAGTTCAATGACTTTAAAAACTTTTGAAAAATTTTAAAAAATTAAAAGTAAAGCATGTTAACATGATTACTATTTTGAAAATCAGATTTCAAAATTAAAAGAAAAAGATTGTGGTAAAAATATTCAAAAAGAAATGGAAGAGAATGAAAAGATGCACTTTGAAGAATTAAGCAAACTCAGACAAGAGAATCTTGTTTTGAAAACCAATTTTGAAAATACCAAAGTTTACTACAATTCTCAAGCAAATAAAATCATTAAACTACAGACGCAAGTAAGCTCACTTACTTTAGACCTTAGCAAGTTTATTAATGGCACTGAGAATTTAAATAAACTTTTGGGAAAATCTCATAGTGATCATAGCAGACTAGGACTAGGTATGTGGAGAAAAATGATTTCGAGCAATCTTTATCTCCCTCATGTGTTTCAAAGAAACAAAAACATGTCAAATACAACTATTGTAAAAGGCATGGTCATGTAATAAATGATTGCAGGAAAAGAAAGAAAAGAAATGAAAAAGTTGTTAACCATTTAGGACCCAAGAAGATTTGGGTACTAGAATCATTGATCATTCCTATTGCAGTGTGCTTAAAGAAAAGGAGAAAGCCTCTGCACTGGTATCTAGACAGTGGATGCTCGCATCATATGATAGGAAGAATGTCTATGTTCCTAGACTTGGAGCAGTTTAAAGGTTGAATAGTCACCTTTCGAGGCAACGAGACTAGCAGAATCATAGGGTTTGGTAGAGTGGTTAAAATTCCCTTCACCTGTCATTAAAAATGTTTATTTGGTTAAAGGTATGAGACATAACCTACTGTACATTAGTCAATTTTGTGACAGTGGGTACAAAGTCTCTTTTGACAAAGAAAAGTGTAGTATCATTAACCATGATAGATCTATACTCTTCATTGTAAACATACACCACAAACTTTAAAGGGTTGATTTGAATAAACTGAATGATCAAAATGTAACATGTCTGCTTTCAAACTTTAAAGAGAGATGGATATGGCATAAAAAGCTTGGGTATATGAGCTCAAACCATATTTCAAAACTTCATAGAAAAGGCCTTGTTAAGAGATTGCCAAAAATTTCTTTTAACAGTTCCCTACCTTGTGAAGCATGCTAGAAAGGGAAACAACATAAAATTTCTTTTGAAAACAAAAATGTTGTTTCCACTGCCAAACCCTTGGAATTGTTACATTAGATATGTTTCACCATAAAAAATACCAAACAATGACAGGAAAAACCCGTAGCTAAAGCACTTAAATTTCGTTGCTAAAACTATTAGCGATGACATTTTTTAAGGGATACACATCGTCGCTACATAGCTCATCGCTGATTGAAAAGTGACGACAATAACATCCCATTACAACATTTTTGACTACGTACGTCCGTCGCTGAGTTGGTCCCATAGGTGGTCACTTAGTCTACCGCTGGCGATGACAAGTTAGCGACTAATATACATCATCGCTAATAGGGTAAGATTTTAGTGACGACACTGAGTCGTCACTAAAAGACACCACAATAGTGACCACATACGCCGTCTCTACCTAACAACATATTAGTGACCATGGACACCGTCACTACCTAGCTACATATTAGTGACCATAAACACCGTCGTTACCTAACTACATATTAGCGACCACAAGCGTCGTTGCTACGTGACAACCTATTAGTGACCATGGTCGTCGTCGCTACGTGAAAACATATTAGCGACAACCACTGCCGTCACTGGTTGACTACATATTAGCAACCACACCTAATCTATCGCTACTTGACTGCACATTAGCGACCGTGTTTTTACGACACTAATGTCTAGGTGGGCCTTTTTTGAAAGATGATTATATTTTTTGAATAAATTATTTTTAATTATATTTGTTAAATATTAAATATTTTATACTAAATTATATTGCCTATTATTATTATAATTTACGGTTTTCCTTCATTGAATTTTTAGTAATACATTAAGAAGATTAAATTAAGAATTCACATGAAAAAGAAAATAACATAAAATAGATACTGAGAAATACCAAACATGAGATAAAATGTAAACAAAATTTATCTAAAATTCTATATAATCATACAATAAAAATAAATGTAAAAATATAGGTAGCATGATCACAGTTGAGAGGGATCCTGTGGTGGTGATGAGGGGTGGCTGGGAAGTAGAGAAGCATAAGGTAGGCCTAAGCGCCACCATTATCCGACTGATCATCTCCTATTGCGCCGCTAGCAGTCGACGAGTCTTGAGTCGGTCCTCCTCGGCCCGTCATCAGTCCTTCTAGGTCTGCTACCGGTCCTCGACAACATGCTCCTCCAAAAGCTGCCTCTACTGGTGCTTCTCTGTTAGCTCAGTGTTCAGGTTCTGAATAACCTGAAAAACATCTCCCGGAAGCCTAGAGGAAGAGGAAGATAAAGAGGAAAAAGTCTTCTCTTTCTTGGCAAGTTGTGTGTCGATCCCTCCTAAGCCAAACACCCTTCTTTTCTTATTGACAACCTCCATATAGATGATGTTATCATCGGTAGAAGAAAGGGTGGGAGGTGCCTCCCCATTAGGTGTTTGGGCCACTAACTTAGCCTCCTTTTGGGCCCTCATGGCAGGATACATCTCTTATAAATGTAAAATAATGATAAAGTTCAATAATCTGATTTGTAAGTTTAAGCATTTGTAGGTTTAAATAAATTACCGCCATGTCCTTGGTTTTCGAGTTAACCCATGCACCAGCTTCTTCTTGGTCATTTGCATTACCTCATACAATGAAGGCTCATAGTGCTCCTTCAGCTCCTATAATTCACAATGTATTGAAATCATTAATGGAAAACATGTTTAGTCATTCATAAAAAAATGTTTAACAAAATATACTTACAAATCATTTTTTATGCTCAACGACTTGAATACTACCCCTAGTATAGATAGAGGCACCAACATTAGCCACTCTATTTGCCTTGTTCCTAGTACTAGCCTGCTGGAATAAGGCACCTCCCCACTTCTGCACCATCCCATCCTAATATGCCTCAGGGATCCAATGAGGGTGCTTGCCCTTATCCCTCAGTTTCTAAAGGGTACTCTTGATGATTTTAGAGGTCTTTGTGGCAAAGACCTTCCTAATCTCATCAATCATACCCTCTGTCCATTAATAGTCATGTTGTAACATGAAATGAGATTTCAAAATAAAAGACAAATGTATGAATATATTAAACTCATAACAGAAGGAAGTATTAACCTTACCGAGAATGTCTCAAACCATCTATCTTAGATAGTCTTACCAGCATCTGTCTAAGAGATGTGAGGACCATCCCACTAGGCTCTAAGAACCTTAGTAATCGTTTTGGTAGTACGACTACTATCAACAAAGCTGTAATAAACAACATGAATTACAAGTACGAAGCAACTAATAAAGTACCAACTAACAAACTTAAAATAAACTATATAGTAATACATACTCGTCTCCGCTCGGTAGTAGGACCAAAGTGGGTAGGGGGATGCAAAAGAGGAGCTAGGCTCGAGGCCTAGGTCCTTTAAATATGAAAATGAAGGAGTTTGCTCTGGTTTGGGAGTGGGAGTCTGTTGTGGGGTGGGAGTCTGCTGTGGGGTGGGAATCTACTGTGGGGTGGGAGTCTACTATAGGGTGGTAGTCTAATGTGGTGTGGGAGTCTGTTGTGGTGTGCTAAGACAGAATGATCTAGCCCGCGAACCACCACCCCGAGTGAACTGTAGTCTACGTCCTGTCATCTGTTGATACAACCATGAAAATAAAGGTTAGTGGAAAACTATAAATATATGTATATATATATATATTCTTATTTAATAAGAATGACTAATTATGACAATCGTCCATGATGAATTGATGAAGTCATACTCTGTGTCTATTTTAGTTTGTAATTCTCCCTTAATTTCAGTATCACTATGGCTATTTGTTTCAACAAGGTCATCAGTCTCCAAATCGGCTTAGACAATTTTGATTAGGAGACAACCTCTTTGTTAATGTGTTCACTCCTTGTAATGGCAAGTGTCTCCTCTAGTATAACTGGATCAATATTGAGCAACAAATGACTGTTACTAAGCTCGTTCAAAGTGAGCTGATAAGTATCCTCAACCTCATTGGAGACATTATCAATGATTTGACTTCGGGCCTTTGTCTTTGTGACTACATACCAGTGTCGATGCCTTCCAGGGAAGTCTGTGTAATAAACCTACTTAGCTTGCTGGGCAAAAATGAAGGGATCAAACCCTTTATATCTACCATTTTTCTCAACCTCAACTAAATTGTAGTTGTTGTCAACCTTTATTCCTACACTGATTGTGTCATCGTACCAATCACACCTGAATAGAACGATATTTCTTTTAAGACATCTCGAGAAAGAAACTTCAATAATCTTTGTCAAGACTCCATAGAAGTCTTCCTCTAACTGGCCGTTTATGCCTTTAACATAAACCCCATAGGTATGGGTATGCATCCCTTCACTTTATTGGAAAATGTTAAACTTATAGCCATTTATGTAATAAAGTGGCCATTTTTAATAGTTTTCACCGGCCCCTAGAAAGAGCTTGGAGTAAGGGTCTTCAATATGGTTATTTGGGTCTTGAATCTATTTATAGTTTAACACACAATAATGTTAGATAACTAATATTTGAAGTTTAAACAAAAGCGTAAGGTATACAGGTCTTACGTGTTTTTTAAACCAACCAATGAATTTGGATGATACCTCATTACAAATTTGGTCATCAGTTATATTATTTTGTTTTTGTTTCAACATATCTACATCTACGCTATTTAAAAAATAATAGTTTAGCTACACTAGTCGCTAGCTTCAAAATACAATAAATAAGCTGGTGACTTGGCATAGTGGAACCCATCAAATCGACCATTCTATTAAAATAACCTCCCGAAAGATTATATTCTACCTTTAGGCTTAAAGTAGCTAAGGAGGCGGATAATTCGGTGTGACTTTGGCACCTGTCCCACGATGGAGTCTGAGCCGCCGCCAATAAATCATAAAATCTCTTACCCCTGGATTAGGATCCCCTTCTACATTCTCATCCTTATTCTTAGCTTGGTCATCATGTTCTAGCATACCTCCAGTGGAGGGTCCAACATGATGCATCACCATCTGCTCCATGTTGTTGTACATATCCTTGTTCCTTTTGACCTCGTAATAAGACTATTGCACGGGTACGACCGGTGGCCTGGGTGGTAACTGCTCACCATGTTTGTACCACCGATAATATCCTTTCATGAATCCCTTCTCACTGAAGTGGCACATCACATCATCTGTGTATTCAAAACTCATGCATTTGTACTTTGAGCAAGGACAACGAATCTTCTGAGTCACTTCAAAATCAGGGGTGTTCACAGTAGCGGATGGAATAAACTCACACAACCCCATCATAAACTCTTCAGTCACTCGTCAACTGCGATCACGCCGATTGTACATCCATCATCGATTTTCCAGAACCTCCATTCATGATATCTAACAAGCATAGTACTAGTTACTTTAATTAAAGATGACGTGGTTATTGTTCATGAGTCACTCTCTATCTCTTTGATGTTGTAAGTAGGTGGGGCCCTATCCCATTTAGGATGAATATGTAACCATTTATAACCCATCTACGTGTTTACGTTAAGCTTGTGTGATGAGGTTTAATCAGAATTTTGGTAGCATTTTACATTGATCCCCGAGTACATAAAGATATGCGCGGTATGAAACACCACATGCAGACATGCACCCGGAAACTATACAAAACACAGTAACTGAAATTCCAAATAAACATCAACGACACAAGATTCTCACATCAATGACCCTACTGGTTATAAATTCATCCTAAACTGTCCAATCGGGACAATTCAAAATCCAACACAACACGGTATGTCGGCCAGTTGTCTTGAATCTTGAACGGGAACCTAATGGGTACAGACGCGCTATAACCTACATTGTTAAATTTTAATTACTTTTTTATGTAACCTAAAATAGAGAGCCTACCAAAATTTCGGTAGAGTCTCCCCTGTAAACTAGATATTTCCAAATTTTTACAAACACCCTATTACACACAAAAATTTCCAGTGCAGTTCAATATATACACTATGAATTACACATAAAATTGAGACAAACATCGCCACTGTAAGGACCGGATATGGCCTTACATAATATTATTAAAAATACCATTAATTAGATAATAAAAATGAGGGTAAATTTTTTATGAATTAAAAGTAATTAAAGAATAAAGAGAAACTATGAAATAAAACTTTAACAAGTAACTCCAGACCATTTTGAAAATCTATCCCATATATGAAGATATGAGAAGGTGTGTAAGTTCAATCAAGAGTGCACCTTGGACAATCAGCCGCATGATCATCAACAAGGAATAATGGAAGTATAAATCATTTTGAGAGTTGTGAGAAGAATTTGAAAGAGGTTCAAGGATACCCTAATTATGTGCCAAACGTGGAGAATATGCATACATGTTGTTATATGGTCATGCCATGGCTCAATGGTACCCAAACATACCCCAAAACTCATGAATTTTTGTTAAGACAGGGCCATGAATTGATTCATATGTGTTCGGGAAACAAAACAGTGAAAACAGAAGCCCTTGAACCGATTCAAGCTCGTGTAAATCAATTTAAGCAAGTTGGAATTGATGAACAGTAAAAACAGGAGCTCGTGAATCGATTCAAGGTTTCGTGTGAATCAATTCAAGCCACTCGAGAAGCTCTTGAATCGATTCAAGGGGGTGTATCAATCGATTCAAGCTGATCAAGGGGCCCATGAATCGATTCAATAGACTCATGAATCGATTCATGACAGCATCCTTGCTGCATAATGCAAAATTTTCACATTTTTCCAACTTCCAAACACCCTAACTTTCTCATATCAACTCTAATGGCCACCAAATTTTAACACCACCTAATATACATCATTTATGACGCATAGCCACTAGCTGCACTCAAAAATTTCCAAAAACAAGAAACTTATGCGTATAAATGCTTTTAGCCCATTTAAGGCATTTTTGTGTAACTCAAGGGTCAATTCTCAATGGAATTGACCCATTCCAGTTTCTACAAGTCATAAACTACACACAGGGGCTATTGGAACTATCACATGCCATTCATTTCTCATAAATCTCAATATGGCCCTATAGGTTCCTCAAATTATGCATAAACATCAAAACACAACTTAACACAAGCCTCATAAAGATGGTAATTCATGAATAATATCATCTATTCATCATTTTGGCAATAATTCAGCATCACAATTATCATCATACATTGTTAAGGTCATAATTAAAAATTGGCCATACACTCAAGGGTCTAATTTTCACGAATGACCTTCAAAATGAACATTCAGTAATCCAATTACATATTAAGCATATACCAATATCATATGTTATACAAAATCAATAGTTGCCGACCAAGACACTTCCTATACACTAATTTACCTCCACCATCAAAATGCACACTTCCAAAAGAGATATAACCCCACCCCATGATTGTCCTGCATCACAAAGATAAAAATAGACAACATAGGGAGTGAATTATACATTCGAAAGGATGAATATGAATACAATGTGATCATATGCATATGCATTCAATGTTATGTATACTTTGCATAAACATATCATTCATCATCATGATTTCATCTTCTCATCAACATACTTATATCTCAATCATCTATACGATTCATAGCAAAGTATATAAACATACACACATACATGCCCTTCATTAAGTTGGGCTATCACACACATCAACACCATACACAAATTTATTTCTTTGTATTCATATTTCATATGTTGTCTTTAGGTATTCTTTTACCCAATTATAACCATCACCATATCTCATCACCTTTGGCATATCTCCTTACTATATGCAAATGCTCTTAAGCTAATACATATGCACAACGGAGTTAATATCAATCGCAGATCCGACTATGGGAAAATAAACACCAATTTGTGGGTTCAAGCATGGATTCATACCCATACCTCTACCATAATAGTAAAATATGTACACTTATCATCAATTTTCATGCATATCACTATGTTTTACTGGTACCAAACCGCATCGCCCATCTTGCCACACCTGGCCGTTTCCACCATGACCGCAGTATACACCATAATCAACAAAAGGTGTTATGGGTCAACCATGATTCATACCATGGTAGCTATGATCCAAAGGACCACCGGGGACACTTGCTCCTCAAAGAGCCACCCCTCATAGGGTCAACCATATGTAGCTCCCCGTAGCTATACATGGGCAGCTTCGTGACTTACACATCACTTGGGAAACAACAATATCACTCATGCATAGAGCCGCCCTCCCATTGGGCCAACTGGGGAAACCCCTAACATTTCAACACTGGTAGCTATGCAATATGCCATGGATACAATGCAAATTCCAATCATATGCATTCTCACAACTATCCATCCTAATCATGCCACTCATCAATTATCACCATCACCAATACCACCATATAATTCTTAGTGGATTTTATTATCTTTGGTTATTGCCATTGTTTCAAATTTAGTGTGGCATTTTCAACAATTTTTCACTATCACAATTCAATACTTTCATCATTCACAATGGCACCAAAATCATCAACTACAATCATCAATCTTTCATCAACATTCAAAATGTGCTAATCATTCATATCTATTTTCATTCATCATCAATAATGTTCATTCTATATTTATGGTGAATATAACACAACCATATCACATCAAGGCATAACACTTGCCAAGCAAATAACATCACCATATAGCACACCACAAACATTCTAAATACACAATACATATTGCTAAGCACAACTATCATCATCATATTCAACATCTCAAGTTGTCATTACAACACAAGCAAGGAAAACATACACAATGTCAAATATGAGAATCAACAACTACTCAATTCATGCATTTAGAATATAAAACTCCCCTCCTACCTCAAGAGAAGAATTCCGAGCGATACGAAGTTCCTGCCTCGTCGTTCGGAAAAGGTCCTACATTTCATAAGACACCATATCATTATTTTCTACTCAAAATCACCAAGACTTTCATATTCTAATTTATTACTTGGTGCATTTAACATTTTCATTATCAACCCATTTTCTATTTCATTAATTTCACCACAACTACCATGGGTTAGGTATTCAAATTTTATTATTATGCATTTATAATTCTACCCGTCAAGGGTTCATACACCAATGGCCATCAATCACCATTAATGGCCATTCACCCCCATCAATGCTATCCATTATCATTAATAACTACTCTCCTAACATATTTGCTCATATCCATCATTAAATTATCATACATTTCCTCTCAAAATATACTCTCCAATCAACATTTATCATTTTCCCTAATTTTTCATAGTTAGGGTTTCATTAAAAACCCAAGAACATCATAAATACACATCATTTTCCATCACCACACTCATTAAATTTCATGTACCCACAACAACCCTCATAAATGTCTTATTTACAATACCCCGCCTTAGGGTTTCCATGTTTAATGCTTCTCCCAACATCCCTTATGCAATAAATACTCACCCAAACACCAAAAACCCAAAACCTAGGGTATAAGCTCATAAGAAATGATAAGGAGCTTACCGCAAGAGAAGAGAAGAATAAGTTTCCAAGAGAGGGATAGTGAGTGATGAAATTAAGGGGGAAGGAGGAGAAGAGAGCTTCAAACTTCAAGTTCTTCCTTCCCGCCAATGGAAAATGAAAATGGAGGAGAAGATGCACACACCACCTTGCTTGGGTTTTTAGAGAGGAAGAAGGTGAAGAGGAAATGAGGAAGAAGAAGAGGAGAGTGTTTGCCTTAGAAGAAAAGAGAGTGTCGTGAGAAATGAGAAAAGAATGAGCAATTAAGTTTTTAATTTGGCCCATCATTTAAGTTTTCTTCATTTTATAACTTACACGATTTCCGTTAGAGCTTAATACTTTATATAAAAATTATTCCGAATATAGACTCGGATTCCCAATTCCTTAATAACCCTGACCAACAATACCTCAATCGGAGATACTTGGTCCGACACCCATATTTTAACCGGGTATAATTTTAGCTCTTAAAGCCTCAATAAATTATGATTAATCTTCATAAATCTCAATTTAATCATTTTTAACATTTTGGGACATTTATTAATCCATGTATAATTATTTAATATTTATTCCTTCATATTTAATCATTTATGTAAAATTTGGGATGTTACAACCACAACCTAGTGAGCTCTACTCTCCGCTAATAGACAACAATATACATGTAGAAAACACGTTATTAGCACACAAAACCAATGCCTAATGAGCTCTACTCTCCACTAATAAATAACAATACACATACATAAAACACATGTTATCAGCACACAAAATCAATGCCTAATGAGCTCTGATCTCCACTAACAAACAACAATTGATATGCATACACAATACTGTTAAGCAACAATATATACAACAATGGTTTGATAAACTTACCTCTATGTTGCACCTAACTACAATCAAAGGACGGAGGTGGTGTTCGCGATAAACGAATGTGCACCAATAATAAGAATGAACCTATTGGGTTATGCCACATAAAAAATAAAAATCAAACTTCCAGACAAGGCATGATGTAAAACTTTTCAAGTAGACTAGTTACTTGTTCAATATACATAGAGGGCGAAATTTCTAGTTTGGGGGAAAGTAAATTTAAGTTTAATAACAAAAGTATCCCTAAAAAAAGTGATCCAAAGTTGATATAAAAATCATTTTATAGGAAGTATAATATGACGAGGTATTATGGATTAATATATTTTTTAAGGATTGAAACTAATTATAATACCATAGTCTTAACAAGGAAATATCATAGTCTTAACAAGGCGATGTAGTTGCTATTCAGAAAGGGAATCTATGCTCTTGGGTGTAGTTGCTATTCAAGCATCCTTTATTTACCACTAGTGCTTCATCCAATGTTGTTATTGGTTTAGTCATCTATCATTTCTTTTCATACCTTGTTTGATTTTTCTTCAATGGTTGTAGCGAATTATAATTATTCCTCCTAAAAATGGGTATGGACCAAAGGGAATGAATGAGATTTTGGTAAACACCTCTTGCTTTTTCATTTCTTTAAGAATTGATACTAGGTTAACATTTTGGGTTTCAACTTGGTAATATTCTATTGTTTTTTTATTCTTTTGTTGTCTTTTCCTAATGAATCCCTATCTTGTTTTATGAGTCAAATTAAAAGGGTAAGTGCTCATCTAAGTTCTTTTCTTTTCTTTCAATCTTTTGCATGGCTCTAAGGGAATTATTAAAAATTTATAATTCATTTCACACCTATATTGGTTTGGTTTGTTTATCCATAATGCATTTATACTGATTGTTAGGTGGAAACGTGAAGGGAGGAGTTAACTGAGAAGGCATATAATTATAAAATTTTAGCTTTTATACGACCATTCATGCCCAACACATTAAACCACACTTGTCCTCCTTTTGTTCAATACGGCCATATTTGTGACATACTATCTAAACCTATGTAAACATACTAAATCACACCCGTCTTCCGTTTCCTAAATTATGGCTTAGTAAAAGTGATGGAAAAATACATAATAGGGTAGAGCTACAAGACAATTTCAAGATGGGGTGTGTTACTCCTTCCTTGAGTTACTATAACATAATTATGACATACTATCTATCTCATGTTCTAGGGCACCCCACTAAAGCCAACTCAAGAAAAAAAAATATTACCAAGATCAAAATTAAAGGTTGTCGCGACCTGGATCGTGGCGGGAGGCTGACCGTAAAAAGAAAATTTGTTTCCCGAGTTCCCTCCGAAAATCATAGAATCGCCACTAATGTTTCTAAGGCAAAACATCAGAAAAACCTTAACATGAAGGTACTACTCCTAAATTGAGATTTTAAGTTTGGGAGTCTGATTGCAGGTGGGGAAGGTATTAGCACCCCACACCGTCCGTTCTAAACAGTTACCCTAAATTGTTTAAGTTTGAATAATCCTAATAATTTATAATTTAAACCTCTTAGAGATGCCTTATGGATTTGTTGTTGATTTAATAATTTTAAAATTATAAATTTTGCGATTAACAGGACGTCTCGTCCAAATTAATCAAGTTATCATTAAAATATGTTATAATTTTCTTTTCAGAGTTAATGAGATATATTTATTTTTTAAAATTTGGGTCTAACAGGAATAATTTTTCCTGCTTCTACGTATTCTCTAAGCGTTAGAGGAAATCAGAGTTACATAGTTCTTTAGTTATTATTTTAAAAAATGTGAAGTAGCTCAATGTTGAGATTTAGAAAACATCAATCAAACAGGACATCTCGTCCAAATTGATCTTAAATATTGTATAAAAAAGAGAACCTTGGTTTTATTGATTTTATTATATTTTTAGAGAGAAATGAAAATAGAAAACAAAAATAAAACTAAAATAAAATAAAAAGGTCAAGTAAGAGAATAGAAACAAGGAAAAAATAGGTCTATGAAATAAATGACGGAGAAAGTAGAAGAGAAGATAATAATAATAATAATAATAATAAATCAAAGCCTAAAAATAAAAACAATAAACAAAAAGGCTAATAAATTAAAACATAAGAAGAAAGAAACAATAAACAAAAAACTTACCTTCTTTTTCGAGCCAAAAAGAAAATTTTAAAGCCACCTCCAGATTCAGCGGTGTCTCTTGTTTTTTCTAAACTAAGACTCCTATAGAAGAAACTAAATCTTTTCTAATATGGAAGATCGGTTAAAGCTTAACCACATTTTATAATAAGAAATAGGCTATCTCCACTGCTCCTTTTCGAGTCCCCTCCAAGTGTTACAGGGTGTTACTTATATAGTAACATAACAAGCATAGCCCCCTAAGAATTTTCAATGTGGGACTAAATAAAACTAACAATTTAGATTTTAGCAATTCCTAAGCTTAGAACTTTCAATGTGGGACAAAATCTCATCTTTTTTCTTTATTTTTTCTTTCTTTTTCTCTTCCTTGCTCTCTCTTTTTTATTAGGCTAAATATATCCTTTGGTCCTCTATCTTTTTAAGAAACCTTAATTTGGTTCTTTAATTATTTTTTGTTCACTTTAGTCCCCTAAGTGGTTTAAAATGTGCTGAGTTCGTCCTTCTGTCAATTCCACCAACGCCTGTTTCATTGTAGGTGTCCAAATGATGTTGTTTTGGAAATGGGAGGGAAAATGAAAACAAAAAGTCTCTTCATCTTCCTTCTTCTTCATCTTTCTTTCTTCTTCCATCTTCCTTCCTTCTTTTATCTTCATCTTCCTTCCTTCTTCCATCTTCCTTCCTTCCTTCCTTCTTTCATCTTCATTTTCCTTCCTTCATCTTCCTTCAATTTCCCCTAACATCTGTTTGCCACTGTTTACATCTTCTTCAATATAACTTATTCTCCTTCTTCGATGGCTTCTTCCATGTTAGGGAAACCTAGAAAACTTGTGCGTTATGTCACAACTAAAAAACACTTGTTAGCGACGGACACACACGGTCGCTATTTTATGACATATCCGTTGCTGAGAGTGTTAGTGATGGGGTTGCAGACGGCAACTACGTCGTCACTAAAACATTCATCGTAGACAGAACAACAACAAGAAAATACTCCGTCGTTAAGTTTTCGACCATGTACTACCGTCACTACAATGGTCCCTGCTTTGGTAATGTCTACAGTCACTAATGTTAACCATATAGCGACCACATGACGCGGTTGCTACATGTAACCAGACAGCGACCACGTGTCACCGTTGCTACATTTAACCATTCAGCGACCACGTGACTCCGTCACTACGTGTAACTAGACAGCGACCACGTGATGCCGTCGCTACGTGTAACCAGACAGCGACCACGTGATGTCGTCACTACGTGGAACCATACAACGACCACGTGACACCGTCGCTACTTTAACAATACAGCGACCATATAACACCGTCGCTAGGTGTAAACATTCAGCGACCACATAGGACCGTCGCTACGGGTAACATGTCAGCGACCACAATCTACTGTCGCTATGCGTATCCTTTCAGCGACCACTGATGTGCCGTCGCTACTAATATTTTAATTTAATTTTAGACTATTATTTAATTTTAGACTATTTTAAATAATATTTCTATTCGCTGAATGTTTGCTTTTTAAACTAGAAATTTTGATAATTAAATTTTGAATATAATATTAAATTGTTATTAAAAACACAATAATGGATTAAATTTAATTATCAAAATTTAATTAAATTATTAATAATAATCACAATAAGGTGTTTTACTTAGAATTTAATTACAAATATGTAATATTGACATAATAAAACAATAAATGAAGAATAACATAAAATGATTACTGAATGGATATAATGTAAAAACAATAAATCAAATATACAATGTCTATACATAATAAAAAAGTATAAAAAAGCATATAAAAGTAATCAGGGTGGTGGGGGATCCTGTGGTGATGGTGGGGGCGACTAGGAAGTGAGGGGAGGTAGCCTCGCCATTAACTGCATCTGTAGCTCCTGCTGCTGAGCAAGTTGTCGATGAGTCTTGGCGTGCTGCTCCTCGGCCTGCTGTCGATCCGCCTCGGCCCGCTGTCGATCTGCCTCGGCCTTCTGTCAGTCTGCATCGGCCCGCTCCTCCAAAAGCTGCCTCTGACGTCGCTCCTCCTGTAGCTCGTTGTTTAGGTTTTCAATTACCTGAACAACTTCAGTCGGAAGACCAGACGAAGAGGAAGAGGAAGAGGTCTTCCCCTTTTTCGCCAACTGCGTACCGACGCCACCCAAACCAAAGATCCTCCCTTTCTTGTTCACGCTGCCAACAACCTCTATATAGATAGCGTTATCGTCAGAACAAGACAAGGTGGAAGGAACCTCCCCCTCAAGAGTCAAAGCCACCAAGTCCGCCTCCTTCTCGGCCCTCCTGGCCTGATACGCCTCCTTTAAATTCAAAAACACTGATAGGATTAGTAAGCTGATTTATAAATTATAAGCATGTAAGTTAAAAATAAATACTGCTAGATCTGTTGTCTTCTGGTTTACCCATGCACCGGCTTTGTTCTTCTTGGTCATTTGCATGACCTTAAACAAAGAAGGCTCCCGGTGCTCCCTCAGCTCCTGTAGTGGACAAAAAGCACTGAAGTTAATATTCCTAAACATGTTAGACTAATCATAATAAAATTTTTTAACATAAATAAACTTACAAATCGTTTCTTGTGCTCGAGGGTTAAAATGCTACCCTCAGTGTAAACTGACGCTACAGCATCGGCGGCTCTATTTGCCTTGTTCCGAGCACTCGCCTGCTGGAACAAGACACCGCCCCACTTCTGGACCA
Source organism: Clitoria ternatea (assembly GCA_037962975.1). Lineage (NCBI taxonomy): Eukaryota > Viridiplantae > Streptophyta > Magnoliopsida > Fabales > Fabaceae > Clitoria > Clitoria ternatea. The sequence goes on from CM075671.1 coordinate 150,676,401, forward strand.
TCCCGTCCCAATGGTCCTCGGGGATCCAACAAGGGCGCCCGCCCTTGTCCCTTACCTTCCAAAGGGTACTCTTGATGATTTTGGAGGTCTTTGTGGCAAATACCTTTCTAATCTCATCAATCATACCCTCTGCCCACTGATAATCAGGCTGTAAAATGAAATTGGAATTCAAAATTAATAGGAGGTCTACAAATCTATTCACAACAAATTCATGTGGTAACTTACCGAGAAGGTGTCAAACCACCTATCTTGGACAACCTTCCCAGCATCTGTCCAAGATATGTATGGACCATCCCACTGGGCCTTCAAAACCTTAGTAATCGCTTTGGTAGTGCGACTACTATCAACAAAGCTATAATCACAACAATTATAAGAGAATATAATAACATACAACCTAAGGAGACTCCTAAAATTTCGACAGAGTCTCCCCTGTAAATATAACATTTCCAAATTTGAATAGTTACCCTGTTACAAATAGAAGAGTTCCTAGTACAATGCAATCTGTACAAGTACTAATTAAACTAATATACAATAGACCAACAAAATGTTTCCATTAAAGTAGTAAATAAACTACCATTCAAATAGCATAAAAGTATGTGAGTTTTATAACATAAAAGTATGTGAGTTTTAATGACTTACTCATCTCCGGTCGGTACTGGTACCAGCATGGGTAGAGGGGAGTGGGAGGTGGGGTGGCCTCAAGGCCATGGTCCTCAAAACCACCAACTCCAGGAGTCTGCTCTGAGGTGGGAGTCCCTAGCTGCTCTGGAGTGGTCTGCTATCATGGTGATGGAGTGGTGTGCTGTGGTGGTGATGGAGTGGTCTGTACAGGTGATGGAGTGGTTCCTTGCTCTGGGGTGGGAGTCCCCAGACGGGATGTCGGGGTCCTACACCCACCACCCCTACTAAAAGGTAGTTGACATCCCATCATCTGTGGATAAAACCATGAAAACAAAGGTTAGTCTCAGGATATATACAAACCTATGTATATATGTTTAATAACTACATACTCTGTGCCTGTTTCAGTTTCAAATTCCCTCTCAGTTTCAGTGTCATTGTGGCTATCTGTTTGAACAAGTTCATCAGTATCCAAATCAGCCCTAGACTATTTTGATCGGTAGACAAGGTCTTTGTCAATGTGTTCACCCCCCGTAGTGACGAGTGTCCCATCCATTATGACTGGATCAATGTTGAACAACAAATGACTATCGTTGAGCTCGTCCGGTGCAAGCTGATAAGCTTCATCGACCTCCTCAGAGACATTGTCAGTGATTTGACTTCGGGCCTTGGCCTTGATTACTGCGTACCAGTCCCGATGCCCTCCTGGGAATTTCGTGTAATAAACCTACTCAGCTTGTTGGGAAAAAATGAAGGGATCAAACCCTTTGTATCTATCATTTTTCTTGACCTCAACTAAGCCATAGTTATTGTCAACCTTTGTTCCTACACTGATTGTGTTGTCGTACTAATCACATTTAAATAGAACAATATCTCTTCTTAGTTGTCCAGAAAAAGAAACTTCAACAATCTCTGTCAGCACTCTATAAAAGCCTTCCTCTAACTGTGCCTTTAACACAAACCCCATAGTTATGGGTACGCATCCCTTCACTCCATTGAAAAATGTTAAACTTATAGCCATTTACGTAGTAAATGGGCCATTTTTTAACAGTTTTCACCGACCCCTAAGAAAGGGCTTGGAGCAAAGGATCTTCAATATGGTTGTTAGGGTCTTGTATCTATGTACAACATAACAAATAGGTCATCGTTAGATACCTAACGTTTCAAGTACAGATGAAAAGCACATGCTTTGCGGGTCTTACGTGTTGTGCGAACCAATCGATGAATTTGGATGATACCTCACTATGAATTTGGGTATCAGTTATATCAGTTTGCTCAAGTTTTAGCATATCTACATATAAGCTATTTAAAGGAAAAAACATTCAGATACCTATACAAGCTACATCAGGAATGTAAACTAAAAGTTGGTGACTTACTCAAGATAGGGTTCCACATCTGGGCAATTTAAAAGAATGTACAAGTGAGCTGCCTTTCGATCTTTCTCATCAATGTAATATTTTGTGACCTTGCCCCCTGGACGACCAGGATAGTTAAAAATTGATATTTGATCATCCAACCCTGTACGGGTGGCCACCCCAAGATTGCGGGGAATTCTACTCATTCTAGTTTCTATCTCCGTCGGAAAATAAAAAGAGGCAAAAGTTATCATTTCTTCAACTAAGTATGCCTCGCAAATTGATGATTCAACACATGCTTTGTTTGACACTTTGTCTTTTAAAGAGTGTAAGAATCTTCAACAATATAAACAAATGTTAAGTTACAAAATACTATTATATAGGAAACCATGTTTGTAATAAAATTAAGGAGTTCTGGTGTTCACCTTTCGAATGGATACATCCAACGATATTGCACCGGGCCACTAACCAAGGCCTCATACGGTAGATGGATAGGCAGATGCTCCATCGAGTCAAAGAAACTTGGTGGGAAAATCTGCTCCAACTTATAAATCAACACCGGGATAGTTTTTTCCATCTTCAAAAGTTTCTTCACAATCAACGAAGTTGCCGTTAACTCCTTAAAGAAGTGACTCAACTCAACCAATGATTTCCAAATAGGCTTTGGTAAGGCATGAAATGCGTATGGGAGTATTTGTTGCATAAACACATGGCAATCATGACTTTTCATGCCAAACACCCTGCCCTCCTTCACGTCAACACATCTACTCATGTTAGAAGTGAATCCCTCAGGTAGGGTCAACCTATTCATCCAAACACATACAGCAATCTGTTGAGGTCTAGTTAAAACATATTTTGCATGAGGTTTAAACATTCTTCCACGATCCGCATCCCTCAATTCCAACTCCTTCCTAGAACACCAAATTAGAAGGTCTAGACGACTCTTCTCGTTGTCCCTTGTTCTCCCTTTGATGTCCATAACAGTATCAAAAATATTCATGAAAACATTTCGTTCAGTGTGCATGACATCAATGTTGTGTCTCAACAATAAGTCTTTCCAATATGGCAAATCCCATAAGATACTCTGCTTCACCTAGTGGTGTTCATTCCCATAACCCGCAAACTCCTTAACACTCTTATCCCAGATGTACAGATACTCTTCGACCCTCTGCCAAACCCGAGCACCGGATAACCTACGGGGTGGAGGTTCATTAACAACCCTATTTTTCTGAAAAGTGGTTTTGTTTCTCCTGAACGGGTAATCCAATGGTAGAAACTTTCTATGAAAGTCAAAAAAACTTGTCTTGCCACTAACAGGGAGTGATTCCCCCCCCCCCCCGGTATGTTCCATACATACAGGGAAAGCAAGCTTCCCAGACGTTGACCATCTAGAAAGCATACCATAGGCTGGGAAGTCGTTAATAGTCCATATCAAAACAGCCCACATCATGAAATTATTCTCCAAAGACGCATCGTATGTCATTACCCCGACATCCCATAATTGTGATAACTCTTCAACCAACAGTTGCAAAAACACGTCTATGTTCACCTTTGGACTTTTGGGTCCTGGAACCAGTACAGATAGAAACATGACTCCCTCTTCTTACACATATCAAGGGGCAGATTGTATGGGGTTAGTATGACTGGCCAACAAGAATACGCTCTTCTGTATTGACCGAACGGGTTAAACCCATCGGTACATAAGTCAAGTCGAACATTACGCAGCTCCCTAGAAAAGTCAGGATATAGCTCATCCAAACACCTCCATGCTTTCCCATCTGAAGGATGGCAGAGAAGCCCCTCCAGTGTTCGGTTCAACGCATGCCAACACATGTGTTTTGCCGTGGACAATGAGGCGTGTAACATCCCGAATTTTATAAAGATGATTAAATAGGAGGAATAAATATTAAATAATTATAAATAGGTTAATAAGTGTCCCAAAAATATTGAAATATTTAAATTGAGATTTATAAGAACTATTTATGATTTATTGGGACTTTAAGAGTTAAAATTATACCCGGTTAGAATATGGGTGTCGGACCAGATATCTCCAATTGAGATGTCATTGGTCAGGGCTATTAAGAATATTATTGGGAATCCGAATCTATATTCGGAATAATTTTTGGGTTAAGTATTGAGCCCGAATGGAGACCCTGTTTGTCATAAAACGATGAAATCACTAATGAATGGAATAAAATTTAAGACAAAAACCCATTCCCTTACCCCCCTCTTCACGTGGGAAATTCCCAAAAGGCAAACACACTTGCCTTCTCTATTCTTCTTCTCCTTCTTCTTTCTCATTCCTCTCCATCCTTCTCTCCAAAACCTAAGCCAAGTGGTGTCTTCTTCTTCCTTCACCATTTTCACTTAAGGAAGCTTGAAGGAAGTCATTGGAGGTTGGATCCTCTTCCTCTCTTTTCCAATTTCGTGTGATTGTCTCTCTCCCTTAGAAGCTCATGGTTGTCTCTTGGTTGAGGTAATATTTAATGTGAATAGGTGAATTGAATGTGTGAATAGGTGATATTTAATGTAAATAGGTGATATTTAATGGTTATCTCTTTTCCAATTTCGTGTAACATGGGAAGTTGAATTGAATGTGAATAGGTGATATTTAATGTGAGAGTTGTTATTTATAATGATGGATAATGATAGTAATGACGAATCATAGAGAATGAAGCTCATGGATGAGTGTTGTTAGGAAATATGTAAGAATAAATGTTAATATTAAGGTCATAGTGTGGTAATGGATCAATGACTTAGAAGTGTGGTTTGATGAAGTCTTAGACCATAATATGTACCATTTGGAATATGTTGATAGATGAAGATTGATTTGAGCTAAGATGACTCATGTTGAACTCAAAGTGACGATAATAGCATTTGAATGATTGATGTAATGTAGAAATGCATTTTAGATGAGGGATGAAAGAGATATTGTTGTTGTTGGGTATGGTTAACCCTCTTAGATCTAGAGAATCTTGGTTTTAGGAAATGAATTCCTGAAGCCTAACACAATGGTATGGATTGGTGTTTTAGCAAGTCTAGGACTTGATATTGGGCTTTATGATAAGCTAGTAAATGTCTAGAATTATGAGGAATGCCTTGAGATGGCTTATTAATTGTATGAATGCATATGTATGTTGTGTAGATTGTGTTCCAGACTATGTGGCAGAGCTTTCAGAGCATGCATTCAGATTTCAGCTCTTCCCTCGAGATAGGAGAGGAGTTTACATTCAAATTGCATGAGTTATATAATTGATGATTATTGTATGTCATGACACTCATGCTTGCCTTACCATCTTTATGGTGAAATGATGTGAATGGTGAATTGTTGGCTATTGATGATAACATAAGTGTAATATATTAATGAATAACCCATGAGGGGTTGAAATAAGTACATGTTAATGAACCATCGTTGAGGGTATGAAGTGTATGTTTTGAGAATTGAGAATTTATGTGGATGTTTGGCATTAAATGTGATAGCCATTGTGATGGTATTGATGATAAGTTTGAAAGATAATGCATAATCGAGGAACTCATAGAGTCAAATTGAGCGTTATGTGATTTTGATGGTATGTGATAGTCCCAATAGCTTCTATGTGTAGTTTATGACTTATAGAATTTAGAATGGGCCAATTCCATTGAGAATTGACCCTTGAGTTGCCCAAAAACCTTTTAAATTGGGTTAAATGCATTTATGCACATAAGTCATTCATTTTAAAGGATTTTTGAGTGATGCCGGTGGCCACACGTCACAAATGGTGTAATTTAGTTAGTGCCAAAATTTGGTAGCATTTGGAGTTGATATGAAAAAGTTAGAGGGCTTGGAAGTCCATAAATTATGCATTTTCTGCATAATTTCTACATTCTGGTGTGTCGTAATCGATTACGAGGAGCGTAAGCGATTACAGACGTGTTGTCTTAGGTGTAATCGATTACATGATTAGCGTAATGGATTACCGTAGTCGATTACAGGAGGGGCGTAATCGATTACGACAGGACTGCCCAATAAGCGTCCTTTGTTGTTTTTGGGCCCGTTTGGGCACCTTAATGACATTTTTGGCCTCCTACTTCTTCATGAAAGTTGTAGATAATTGTGTTACGAAGGTGTGAGAATTGGTCTCACTTTAATTGAAGTTTTCTAACTCTCTTTAGGCGTAAAATACCGAACCTAATGCGTTGAAAAATACAAGTTTAAGAGGGTTTTGAACCTAACTTTTGGTGGTGGTCAAATTGGGACTAATAGGTGATATTTAGGACATGTCCCTCTATTTTTAAGGCTAAAAATGAACTCTTCTCATGTCCCAATGTTGAAAGTTATCACAGGCTCATTGTTGCCCAAAACCCCTATTATTATGGAAAAACGAACGAATTCACTAAAGGTACATGTGTGGTGTGTCTTAGTGGTGATTGGGGAATGGCTTAAGGCCATGGCAAGGTATGTGTATGCCTATGCTAGGTTATGAAAACATATATGTTTCCCCTCTATTGATATATTAAGAATAACAATGAAAGTAAATGTCGTGGTTATATGACACACCTTATGTGATGACGAAATTAATGAGAGGACAATTGAATGGCAATGAGTGTATAAATCAATAGAATTGAAATAGTGTCGATGATGATTAAAAGTTAAGGATACCATATATATTGAATGATAAAGGATATTGTTGAATAAAAAGGGACGTTATTGTTGAACATGCCCTTGGATAAGCAGTGTTGCTATTTCGGATTAGTGTAGTATTAATATGATTAATGCAAGTATTGACTTGTAAGTATGAGATGCAATGATGATTGTTGAATTTATGTTTTGAGATATCTTATTGGTTTCTATGCATGGATAAATGCTATGATGATTGATATGCTATGATTTCCATGTGGGGATTTATGAAAATGTGAATGTTGTGCCTTGAGGGGCCTTGTGATTGATTGTATGCCAATGATAATAAAAACTAAATATAAAATATACCCCTAATTGAGAGGGTGAGATATCCTTGCGAGGTTGATTGGTATATGCATTATTGCATTTTGCATTCATGGCATGGCATAACATTGAATATGTGGTTGTGATCACAATGATGACAGATCCTGTGGGATTCTATGAAGGGAGTACCCCTTGCGAGGCGGGAAACCAACTTGATGATGATATGATATTGAGCCGGTGGTTGCAATCACCTAGTTATTGAAATAAAAAAGGGCTTGCGAGTTCCTATGATGCCCGTGGTTGCGATCACGAGGCGGGAGTACCCCTTGCGAGGCGGGAAACCATTATGAATTGTTGAACGTGGTTGAGATCACGAGAAAGCACCTTGCGAGGCTGCTAGAGGGAGTACCCCTTGCGAGGTGGGAAACCCATGTGAATGAATGATATAGTGGTTGCGATCACCTGATGAAATGAAATCGGATCCGTGCATATGCATTAAACAGTTGACATATGCATTAGCCATAAGTGCATGGCATTTGAGATGGGATGACTATGAGAGATGAGACCCCTTGCAAGGAGGAATGGAATAAAAATTTAATAAAATGATAATGATAATTGTGAATGCCCTTGTTGATAAGTGGCAATATGATTGTGTATGTGCTTGTGCTTGCTTATGTTGTGAATTGCGATTCATGAGGCTTGTATGCCTATTAAAATAATGTGATGATGATTGAATGATATTCTAATGGTTTTATAGCAAATCACACATGATGATTGTATGTATGTACATATAATCACAATATATTTTTATTCTTCATTTTAAATGTATAACTCACTCTCCCATGTGGTCTCCTTTTTAGTATTGTGATGCAAGTTGCCATGGGATGAGTTCGGATTTTAAATTAAAGTTTCAGAAAGGTAAATAGTGGTAGTGGAAGTGCCTTGGCCGGCATCATTTGTGAAATGTAATGTAATGAATAAATTGTATATAATGATATTAATGACTTAATGATTTTGGTTATGTATAAGATAATCGTGAATGCATAAATGGTGAACCTATGTATTAGTACATAAGTGATGATCTGATGAACACTTAAGGAATTGAACTTGAATAATATGCATTAATGATGGGAGTGTTTGGATTAATGCCAATAGGTGAATGAGTAGGATAATTATGAGATATGGGCAGTGGTGATAGTTGGAGAAGATCCCCGAAGGTATATGTATATATATATGTGTGTCTTAGGCAATGCATGTGTATGTCGTGAGTGAATTAGACGGGCTTTGTTCTATTAGGTCTATGTCGGGTATTTGCATGCTTTGCCGAGCCTTTTCTCATATCGTCATATATGGGACTAGGCGTTTGCCCGGTATACATATTTCTCTTCCGCTGTAAACTCTACTATTTTTGTATACCGTTATGGGCAATTCAGTTATCGATCCAGTCATATCTTATTAATTCGTACTCTTCAGTTTTCTGTGATTCGGGTTTCGGTGTGACATCGGACTTACTCTGGAACGTGAAAAATTTACTCGCATTTTATTAATCATTATGTTGATCACATCGGAATTCGAGTCCGGAAAACCGGGGTGTTATAAAAGGTGGTATCAGAGCGTGGTCTGCTCTGTATAAATGTTGTTGATTTTGCTAGAACATGTTTGGTTATATTGAAGCTATTGATCATTGTCTGAGCATGGTTGCCCTATATTAAATTGATATTATGGTCGATTGGAGCATGGTTACTCAATATTGAAAGGTTTTGGTGATAATTAGAGCTAGATGCTCATTGTTTGGATTTGGTTCCTTAACATGGATTTAAGGGGATCATTTCCTAGTGAATGATATCGTATCAAAATATTGGTTGCCCTATAAGGATTTATGAATGATTAATTGACTAGGAGTTATAAATTAACTATTAGGGCATTGCTTACCCTTTCTGGATTCTTTGTGGATTATTGATAATGGGTTATGGTTAATGTTTATGGAAATGTGCCTAATTTGTTGTCAAGGATGTGTGATGCGTTGGTAGAGCCTAGTTGCTCATTAAAAATCATGAATGAATCATGAAATTAAATATGTGTGAACGAATTTCCTTGATGTGATTAATGTGTTTCTTTTGTGTAAGACCGGCCAAGTTCCTTACCCTATTACCTTCCATTGACGAATATATTATGATTATGAATTGATGTGTATATGTTGAGTATGACCTGGATTGATGATGAATTTGTACCATGTGTGATCATGGATATGATATGTTAAACATGTATTGATTTGATGATGGACCTATGTCGTATGTTGATCACGGATAGGAGATATTAAATGAGAATTGGGATGGTGGTAGACCATATATGTTGAGACCTTGATATATATGTTGGAATTGAATCATGTGATTAGGTCTCTTGTATGAGTTGCGCTTATGGCTCCTGGCCAAAGTATGCTTATTGAATGTGAGTGGTTCATGTGAATTGATTGAATAAATAGTAGTGAGAGAATTCCCTAACATGAGTATTCATTGAACGAAATGATTGATTATGTTATTGTTGAAAGATGAATTAAAAGGATTAATTATGCTATTTGTGAAAGATGGATTTCATATCCTTTGGCATGAGAATCTTGTATTTTATAATGCAAGTGACCTACTATGTCTCCTTAGATTGAGAACATGAATAAGTGATAAAATGATTGAATGTGAAATTGTGATTCACTAGATTGGGGTGATGATTCGGTTTCATATTTGTGAACCAAGTGAATGATTGATCTGATTATAACCCACTAGGTGTGGTAACTCTGGATGAATTGATGCGATCTTGTATGATCAAACTTTATGGGATAGACCCTATGGCGGTCTAGGCTCCATGATATTTTTATGAGCCATGTCTAATGATGTTTATGTGTTGTAAGAGTATTCCACAATAGGTACTAGGTAACCCTTAGACTTTTTAAGTCTAGTGATTGATCGAATCTTGTGAATAGTTGAGCCATAATGAATTAATTATAAAATACGTTGTTGAGGATAGAGCCGGCATGAAATAGAATACAAATGATGAATGTAAACCCTGATGATTGATGAATAATAATGTTGAATTTGGGGTATTGTTGGTATTGGCTATGATGCACTTGACCCTATGGTATGACCTTAGGCTACATTGTATACCTTTGACGTTGTGATTAGAGAATTAATTGAGAATTACGGTAGGATATAGGGATGACATGCGTGATTATGAGTCGGTAGATGGAAAACTTAATCATGTCATTACTTCCCGTTTAATTTGAAAGATGACATATTGGTGATAGAAATCACATAATGAAGTGATATGTTATGTGGTGTATGACCGAGTTATGAACTTTGATTTTGAATTATGAGAAGAATCCCTAATGTGAAAGCCTAGTAAGCGGTTGAGAACCCTATTTTGACCTCAAAGTTGCGTACTTCCTACGAGTTTAGTAACTCGTTTAGGCTTGAATCGATATATAGCCAACGATGTATGAATAAGACAAAGGATTATTAGACGATTTGACCATGACTTCGGGATGGATGAGGCCCGATGATGCGGTATTTACCCTGTAATGATTGAAAATCTATGGTTGGTACATCAACATATGGCAATGTTAATTAAGATTGATGATTGGTGTGGCATGATGGATGCCAAATTAGTTGTAGAATGACGATGAGATATGAATATATTGATTATGGACTTGTGTGAATATTCACCAAGTCTCATGTGAATTAAAGATATTTGAGTATGAGTGACCGATGTGAGCAATGGGAATACGAAGTACTGGTCCCGATATGGCCTTACATGCCATAGGCATTGTGGCAACATGCACTTATGCGCCGACTTTATGTGTTTGTGGTAACCACTACGGGACTGGGACGCCTTCCTGTATGTCGGATGTAGCAACACATAGGCCGGGCAGGTGTAAGGTTGTAACTGCTTATGGTGAATGTACTGAGCCTATCTGGTCGTACTGAGTATGAACATGCAAACTATGTTGGATGAGTTATGATCGAAGATATGTAACACATTTTAAAATGTAGAAAATTTTACATTTGGGGAAAAGAAATGATGATGAACATGTCTTGATGGACTTTGGGAAGTCCGACGTTATTTTATGGTGTCATTGAACCTTGTCGATGTGCGGCCCAAAGTGTGGCCTTATGGTATATGCCGATATCAAATTTTGAGGACGAAATTTCTTTTAGGTGGGGTGGATTGTAACATCCCAAATTTTATAAAGATGATTAAATAGGAGGAATAAATATTAAATAATTATAAATAGGTTAATAAGTGTCCCAAAAATATTGAAATAATTAAATTGAGATTTATAAGAACTATTTATGATTTATTGGGACTTTAAGAGTTAAAATTATACCTGGTTAGAATATGGGTGTCGGACCAAGTATCTCCGATTGAGATGCCGTTGGTCAGGGCTATTAAGAATATTATTGGGAATCCGAATCTATATTCGGAATAATTTTTGGTTTAAGTATTGAGCCCGAATGGAGACCCTGTTTGTTATAAAACGATGAAATCACTAATGAATGGAATAAAATTTAAGACAAAACCCCATTCCTTTACCCCCCCTCTTCACGTGGGAAATTCCCAAAAGGCAAACACACTTGCCTTCTCTATTCTTCTTCTCCTTCTTCTTTCTTATTCCTCTCCACCCTTCTCTCCAAAACCTAAGCCAAGTGGTGTCTTCTTCTTCCTTCACCATTTTCACTTGAGGAAGCTTGAAGGAAGCCATTGGAGGTTGGATCCTCTTCCTCTCTTTTCCAATTTCGTGTGACTATCTCTCTCCCTTAGAAGCTCATGGTTGTCTCTTGGTTGAGGTAAGCTCCTCATCATCTTTCATGAGCTTATGCCATAGGTTTTAGGTTTTGGGTGTTGGGAGAGTGGTTTATGTATGTGGGTTATTAGTAGAAACTATTATTATGGAAAACCCTAAGGTGGGGTGGTTTGAAATGCAAGTTTTATGAGCCTTTAGTGGGGTACACGGAATTAGTGATCTGAATGGTGAAAAATGATGATGATACATGGTGTTATTGAATTTTTTATGGAAACCCTAACTTTAGGAATTTGGGGAAAATATGAAATATGAGTGGGAAATATATTTAATGATGATAGTTAGTGATATTGATGTGGGAGAATGGTCATTGATAATGGTTGATGAATATTAATAATGATAAGTAAGTTTTGGTGAAACCCTAGCCCTAAGAATTTGGGGAAAATGGATATATTGTAACATGGGAAGTTGAATTGAATATGAATAGGTGATATTTAATGTGTGAGTTGTTATTTATAATGATGGATAATGATAGGAATGACGAATCATAGAGAATGAAGATCATCGATGAGTGTTGTTAGGAAATGTGTAAGAATAAATGTTAATATTAAGGTCATAGTGTGGTGATGGATCAATGACTTAGAAGTATGGTTTGATGAAGTCTTAGACCATAATATGTACCATTTGGAATATGTTGATAGATGAAGATTGATTTGAGCTAAGATGACTCATGTTGAACTCAAAGTGACGATAATAGCATTTGAATGATTGATGTAATGTATAAATGCATTTTAGATGAGGGATGAAAGAGATATTGTTGTTGTTGGGTATGGTTAACCCTCTTAGATCTAGAGAATCTTGGTTTTGGGAAATGAATTCCTGAAGCCTAACACAATGGTATGGATTGGTGTTTTAGCAAGTCTAGGACTTGATTTTGGGCTTTATGATAAGCTAGCAAATGTTTAGAATTATGAGGAATGCCTTGAGATGGCTTATTAATTGTATGAATGCATATGTATGTTGTGTAGATTGTGTTCCGGACTATGTGGTGGAGCTTTCGGAGCATGCATTCGGATTTCGGCTCTTCCCTCGAGGTAGGAGAGGAGTTTACATTCAAATTGCATGAGTTATATAATTGATGATTATAGTATGTCATGACACTCATGCTTGCCTTGCCATCTTTATAGTGAAATGATGTGAATGGCAAATTTTTGGCTATTGATGATAATATAAGTGTAATATATTGATGAATAACCCATGAGGGGTTGAAATAAGTACATGTTAATGAACCATCCTTGAGGGGATGAAGTATATGTTATGAGAATTGAGAATTGAGAATTTATGTGGATGTTTGGCATTAAATGTGATAGCCATTGTGATGGTATTGATGATAAGTTTGAAAGATAATGCATAATCGAGGAACTCGTAGAGTCAAATTGAGCGTTATGTGATTTTAATGGTATGTGATAGATTACAGGAGGGGCGTAATCGATTACGACAGGACTGCCCGATAAGCATCCTTTGTTGTTTTTGGGCCCATTTGGGCACCTTAATGACATTTTTGGTCTCCGACTTTTTCATGAAAGTTGTAGATAATTGTGTTACAAAGGTGTGAGAATTGGTCTCACTTTAATTGAAGTTTTCTAACTCTCATTAAGCATAAAATACCAAACCTAATGCATTGAAAAATACAAGTTTAAGAGGGTTTTGAACCTAACTTTTGGTGGTGGTCAAATTGGGACTAATAGGTGATATTTAGGACATGTCCCTCTATTTTTAAGACTAAAAATGAACTCTTCTCATGTCCCAATGTTGAAAGTTATCACGGGCTCATTGTTGCCCAAAACCCCTATTATTATGGAAAAACGAACGAATTCACTAAAGGTACATGTGTGGTGTGTCTTAGTGGTGATTGGGGAATGGCTTAAGGCCATGGCAAGGTATGTATATGCCTATGCTAGGTTATGAAAACATATATGTTTCCCCTCTATTGATATATTAAGAATAACAACGAAAGTAAATGTCGTGGTCATATGACACACCTTATGTGATGACGAAATTAATGAGAGGACAATTGAATGGCAATGAGTGTATAAATCAATGGAATTGAAATGGTGTCAATGATGATTAAAAGTTAAGGATACCATATATATTGAATGATAAAGGATATTGTTGAATAAAAAGGGACGTTGTTGTTGAACATGCCCTTGGATAAGCAGTGTTGCTATTTCGGATGAGTGTAGATATGATTAATGCAAGTATTGACTTGTAAGTATGAGATGCAATGATGATTGTTGAATTTATGTTTTGAGATATCTTATTGGTTTCTATGTGTGGATAAATGCTATGATGATTGATATGCTATGATTTCCATGTGAGGATTTATGAAAATGTGAATGTTGTGCCTTGAGGGGCCGTGTGATTGATTGTATGCCAATGATAATAAAAACTAAATATAAAATATACCCCTAATTGAGAGGGTGAGATATCCTTGCTATAACACCCCTGATTTTCTATACTCGAATCCCGATGTAATCGTCATAATTAATAAAAATGCGAATAGATTTTTCACGTTTGAAAATATTTCCAAGACACCACCATGATCACATCAAGACCCGAATCACAGAAAACCAAAGAGTGAGATTTAGAAACCTATAACTGGATCGAGAAATAGTTTGCCTATTCGGTATACAAAAATAACAGAGTTTATAGCGGAAGAAGAATATGTATACCGGGCACACACCTAGTCCCATATATGAAGATATGAGAAAAGCCTCGGCAAGAATGCAATGGCATATCATAAGCCTAATATACAACCATCATCATTTTACATAATCGCATAAGCATGCAATGCCTAAGATATACATATTCATAATAGACCATAACCAGTCCAACCTCAATTCATATATCTCCACTATTAGTACATCATCCAAATGTATAATTATATTCACAATTCATCCATCAATATCAATAATTACAACATCATGCTATCCATTATATACATAACACATTACATTACAAAGCTGCCGGCCAAGGCATTCCGTTACTACTATTTACCTTTCCAAAAGCTTTACTTTTAAAAACATCCTCTTCCCATGGCATTCCTGCATCAATACTAAAAAGTAGACCACATGGGAGAGTGAGTTATACATTTCAAATGACGATATGAATACAATTGAAATTATATGCATATGCATATCAACATCATGTATGCTTTGCTAAACCCATCAACAATCATCATAGATTATTAATTCAACAATATATATTCATTTCATGCTTATTCATCAAATCATAGCAAAGCAAGCATATACACATTTGTCACACCGCCACAATGGGCCAACACATATCTTTCACATCGGCTCAATGGGCCAACACATCAATATAGACCATTCTGGTCTTTCATCAAAGCCACCACGGGCTAACATAATCATTAACAATCATAAACAAATACACCCTTCATTACCTTGGGCCATCACATACATATCGTCATATTCAACATCATTTCGTATATTCATAACATTTATTACTTTTATGTGGTCTTTCGGTATATTAATTACCCATCTCAATTATCATCATACCACCATCTCAATCATCATCATATTCTGGCATATCTCTATGCTATATGCAAATGCTCTTATGGCTAATGCATATGCACAATGGAATAATCAACAACAAATGCGGATCCGACTGTGGGAAATAACACCGAATTGTGGGTCGAGCATAGGTGTGCTACTATGCCCCTACTACAGTAGAAAAATATGTACACATATCCCAAAGCATGCATGCATCTCAACAACATCTTTTACTGGTACCAAACTGCTATCGCCCATCTGTAGCACTAGTCACCCCGTGACTTGCGGATCAACATCGTGGCCTCAATTACCACAAGTGCTACGGGCCCCTCCCGAACACACATCGAGAGAGCCGTGTCCCATCGGACACTGAGGTAAACTCGCTCACCATAGAGCCGCCCATCCACTGGGCCCGCCACATAGGGTGCCTCGTCACCAAACTATGGACAGCTTCGTGACTCACACACCGAGCCACAGGGGAAAACAACAATACGCTCGTGCACTGAGCCGCCCTCCCACTGGGCCCGCCTAGTGGAACCCCCTAATATTCTACATAGACAGCGATCGATATGCCATAGATGCAATGCAATGTAAATCAAATGCATTCTCACTTTGTGCATCCTAAATGCCACTCATCAAACATCATCATCATAATCACCAACACCACCATACACCTTAGTGGATTTCACCATTGTTGGTTTCTTAGTCATTATTTTCAAGTTTTAATGTGGCATTTCCACCTCAACATATTTCACATATATTTCACATCATACACGCAAGTCAATACTTGCAATCAGCCACTATGGCATTTCAATATCATATAATATTCATCAATATTATCACACTTTCATTTAGTGGATTTTCATCTCATTATTCATTACCATTGTCTCATGCTTACATATATATATATATATATATATGTATATATATATTTGTGTGGCATTCACCACATTTTCAATTTCATATTTCACACCACACATACAAGACCATGCTTGTATCACACACAATGGCACACAACAATTCATCAATATAAATATACACCTCTTTGTGCAAGAGAGTGCTCAACCTCATCATCTATCATATTTTAATGTCATTTATTTATCCCTTCATAAATTTTAAGTTCGTTCTAGGGTATATCTCATACCCTACCATCATAATCTCATTATCATCCTCTCATCATTCTATTCTAAGTGGCAAATACATCATAATTCATTATTTTAATTCAGGTGGTAAATACATAATTAATTAATTCCCATGCACCAATCAACCTTAATCACCACCATGTTTTATCATCATCACGTTATTTCTCATACATCCCCATATCCGTCTCAGATTTACCTCATAATGCCAAGAAGGAGGGTCTAAACTAAGCCTGCCACCATAAATAAAACAGAACAATTCAATTCTAGGGAAAACTCGCTCAAGCGAGATTCACATCCGCTTGAGCGAGACAGGCCAGGTTCGCTTGGGCGACTCCCTTTCGCGTAAGCGAAAAACATCCAGTAGCATTTTCACGCTCACTCGCTCGAGCGAAGCACCATCACACTCGGTCACTCGCTCAAGCGAGGATTATCCAGTAACCAATTCCTCTAACACTCGCTTGAGCGAGGCACCTACTCGCTTAAGCGAAATCCGACCAGGCGTCGTCCTTAACGACACTCAGTTTTCACTCTGCAATTCATTCAAAACCGACTCATCTCACTCGGTTGTCCACTCGGTAAAATCAATCAAAACCAACTCCCAACATTCAAGTTTCCACTCGGCAGAATTTCCCTGAAACTGGCTCAAAGCACTTAGGTTTTCCACTCAGCAAGATAATCCAGACCAACCCATCACTCACTCAGTCCTCCACTCGGCAAGATCAGTCCAGACCGAGTCCTCTCTCACTCAGTCTTCCACTTGGTAAATTCATTCCAAATCTGAGTCATCAATCAGTCTTTCACTCGGCAGTTTATTCCAAATTGACCCCCCTTCTATTGCACACGGGTGAAGTTATTCCAGAGTACTTCTGGACAAACTCACACCGTATACCCCCATAGGTGCCATCCCACTCGGAATTACACACTCGGACTCCACCATCAAGTTCCATTCGGAATTACTCTGACCTCTCATCACTCGGAGGAATTCACTAAGCTGTCTTACTCGGACCTATTTAAATCTTTTCCACTCAGAATATATAACTTTATTCACTCGGAAGAGGACTCCTAGAATACCTCAATCAGAACCATCACAATCACTCTCCCCTCGGGAGAGGTTCATTCGGGATTTTCCACTTGGGAATAATTAGACCTATCATTACTCGGGGAATTCTCTCGCTAAGATCCCACTGGGAATAGGTTTATTAAAATGGATTTCTCTCAGAACACATTTCTCTCAGATTCCTTTTAAGCCTGCACCACTCTGAAAAAGGCCCAATGGCTACAGCCTCACTCAGAACGGCTCACAACAATATTCCACTTGGGAGGTCCCGTCTCGGACCTAGCTCGCTTGGGATTTCACTCAGAAATTCACCACCTCATGAAGTTATTAAGACTCCAGCTCGGACAGAATTCATCCAGTACCTCACCCATTCACCACTCACTCGTCTCGCTTGAGCGGAAGGCTAGCTCGCTTGGGCGAGATTGGTCCAGAAGCTAATTCTCTGAAGCAGGGGACTCTCGCTTGGGCGAGATCCCATCTCGCTTGAGCGAGACTACCAGGACATACACAGAATCAGCAATTCTCACAACTTAACTCATAAATTCTCACTCTAGGCCAACTGATTCACCACCATTACATCATACACAGCACATAAGGCATATAACTCTCTCTGCCCATTCACACTCAGAAATTCCTCATTCCAACTTATCAATTATTCTTACTTATCTAATCTTACAAGAGGAAGATTTTAACTACACTCCACATTATTCCCTCATTCATCTTTCCACATAACCACTTCAAAACAATTCTTTACAATTCGTGTGGTTCATTCATTCATAATTTGTCACCCTCATTTAGTTCATGTCCAACCAAGGGACCATCAGGCACTTATTGTCAATATTATATAAATACATACATTTTCATAACAATCAACATAAGCCAAGCCATCATTCATCACTTCATCAAATTAATCATACAGGACATTCATGGCAAGGCATTGCATGAGTTCAACATATACATAATTAGCAATTAATTCACTCATGCGATTTGAAATGCAAACTCCTCTCCTACCTAGAGAGAAGAACCGCCACGCGATTACATCGATCTTTCCACATCATCGCCCGGAATATAACCCTATCCACAATTACACATACACATGTAATCAATAAATCATCACAAGACATCACATCTCTTAACTCATGATCAAGTCCTAGACTTGTCCATACCCCAAATTCATATGCCTATGTTAGGCTTCGGGAATTCCTTTCCCCAAAGCTAAGATCTTCTACGTCTAAAAAGGGTTAACTATACCCAACACTCATCAAGATCATCAAATGGGTCAAAACCCCTAAATTATTAATACTTAGGGTTTCTTCTCCAAAATCACCCAACAACTATCAATAATCTCTATCAATCTTCAATCCATTTTATTTTATCATAATGACCCCATCAACCTCTAAATCTCACATAATCATAAAGCCCTAAATCAAGGGTTTCTCTTCCAAACATTCAAGCCTAGGATTTCCATTTCCACCCACATGCAAGGTTTCTAACATTTACAACTTCACTCAACAACCCAAAACCATAAGTAAAACAAGGTGGAGGTAAGAAATCTTTACCTCAAGCTTAAGCTCCACCAAACGAAAATGAAGTGAGGAAGAGGGAGGAAATGATCCCACAAGCTCCCAAGCTCCATTGATGCCTCACATTCCTAAACTCATCTCTTGATTTTAGTAAGAGCTAGAAGAAGAAGGAGTGTGGGACGGTTTTGGAACGAAGGGAAAATGAAGAAGAAAAGAAATGAAGAGTGAATGGAGGGAGAAAGCACCCCACGGTGATAAGGAGAAATATAGAGGAAATTTTAGTGTAAATTGGGTATTACCCAATAGGCAAAAGAGTGTATCAAGTTGCTTTTACCAATGGTTAATAATTCCCCATTATCCAACGGGTAAAAGAACCAAGTGATAAGGAGAAAGAGGCCACGGTGATAATGGAAGGAGAACAGGGATTTTTGGTTTTCTTTTAATTCCAATTGGTTCATATTTTCCTCGGTTATTATCATACATCGAGTCCAATTAATTATTTCCTTGACACCAAAAATCATTTTAAATATACCATCTTAACCACGATAATTTTTTGAATATTCTAGACCCGTCAAACATCTAATTAAATCACGTGGGTCCCACATCACCAGTTAATTCCTCCGATTCCGGTTAGTCTTAATTTATCGATAATTCACCTCTAATGTCTAACAACATCTCCCATAATTATTTGACCATAAAGGATTAATTATCATCATCCAATAAATTTATTTTACTTAAAAATCCGGGATGTTACACTTGCGAGGTTGATTGGCATATGCATTATTGCATTTTGCATTCATGGCATGGCATAACATTGAATATGTGGTTGCGATCACAATGATGAAAGATCCTGCGGGATTCTATGAAGGGAGTACCCCTTGCGAGGTGGGAAACCAACTTGATGATGATATGATATTGAGCCGGTGGTTGCGATCACCTAGTTATTGAAATGAAAAAGGGCTTGCAAGTTCCTATGATGCCCGTGGTTACGATCACGAGGCGGGAGTACCCCTTGCGAGCCGGGAAATGTGACACCCTGAAAATAGGGGTCAATTTTTCGCAAATTAATTAGAAAATAGCCTGGATCTAAAATAAATATACTCCCATATATGAAGATATGAGAGCTGATCCCACGACCAAGGACAAAAGGGAAGGAAGGCAAAGGCAAATAAAATCTTTCACGGCGGAAACAACAACGCCTGAGCGATCCCACAAACAGCGTGCACTCGCTCAAGCGAGATCCAAACCCGCTTGAGCGAGACCGACCAACTCGCTCGGGCGAACCACCATTCGCTTAAGCGAAACCGACCCCAAGCCTTCTAACATCACACACTCGCTGAAGCGAGAAGCCATTCTCGGCAAATAATAATAATTTCACTCGGAATCTGAGACAACCATTCACTCGGAGTCAGGGGTTTCAATCGCTCGGTAATGACTCCACACACATACACCTCATAACTTAGTTCCACAATTTATCCACTAAGGTACACACATGATCCACTCGGGAAAATACGGGTTATTCCACTCGGATTCCGAAAGCCCTCACGCTCGGATGTTATCCAATCAAACCACTCGGTGTAATTCAACCTCGAGTCACTCGGTAAACATCAACCATTTATCACTCAGCATAATAGAACTTCCCTACCCAGAGAGTTCATAGAATTCTTCTCAGCCATAAGTCACTCGGTTTAATCATTCTTAACCAACTCATCATCAGAGTGGTATTCTACTCGGTAACTAATATCATTGCCGACCAATACTCATTCGGCCACACACTCGACATTCATGCCTATTCTCACTCGGGTAATCCCTTAACCATTAATTACTCAGATATAGTCTACAAAATCAATTCCACTCAGAATGATCCAAACTCCTCAACACTAAGAGGAATTACCCAAGTAATTCACTCGGACATATGAAATACTTAACCACTCAGGGAAACCAATAAGTCAAGTCCCACTCGGACTCATCCCATACTTAAACACTCAGAATACGCATTACCTTGTTCACTCGGGATAGGAACCCATATTCACTCGGGTTATACGTATATTCCATACTTAGAATATATCAATCTGAGTCATTACAACAACACTCCTCTTGGAAGAGGATCACTCGGATTTCCACTCGGATTACTCGAATCATTCCCCACTCGGGGTTCACCATATATTCTTCACTCGGAATCCACAAGAGCCATTATCACACAGTAAGAGGCTCACACATGAGTTACACTCGGATATGGAGTCCTATACATAAGACTCACTCGGAAAAGCAACTAAGCCACATATATTCCACTCAGGATTCATCAACTTAGAGATATTCATACATCGTCAATTCCTAGTCGGTAGGAAGCATCAAATCAACATAAATCCCTTGTATAGATATATTCTCTAATTCCAAATCCGACCACTATTACAGCAATACACTACCACCGATTCATAACCATGTTATCAACATAACATATATGTATATACACACACATACACTCAGATTCTTATCTTTATACTTTCCATTCACCAACACATTCAATCGGTATGCATATAATACCATCACTCGAAGTATATATATATATATATATATATATATATATATATATTAACATACACTCGGATCCCAAAACATATAATTCATATTCATGATTATGTTCATCAACTCGGATTCTATACATACATATTTGTACACGTTATACAACATTAATATTATGAGTCGGCCAAGGCTTTAGTACATCAAACGTACACGGGACATAACATTATTCATACAGCCTCATCATAAATACTCATCACTCGGGTTTAAGGCCATCATAACATGCCAAACCGACCTGTAAACACTGAAAAATGGTGTAGGGGTGAGCATTACATATTAAATGACAGATATTGGCTCGGATTAATCATAGAATCCACAACATGCCATAGCACACAACATCAATCAGCATATAAACACTGCCATTCAACATGAACAATCACAAGCATCTTCCGATCGGGATTTCACCCATTTCACTCGGCTATAAAGCTCAATTCACTCAGTACAAGTATACTGGCTCACTCGGATTTCACTCACCGATCCACTCGGATTTCACTCACTCCGAGCCCTGCTCAAGGAGTGTGCCTGAGCCCAGCTTCAGGACTTAGCCATATTCCATATAATGTCATCTGATTGCCGATCGGTAAATAAACATTCAACGCATTCCAGTGGCGAATCGGATGCATACGGTTTCATTCACTCGGCGTTCAACGCCAATGCACTCGACATTTCATCAAGCGTCTCATTTCACGCTTAGTGCCCCAGGCACTGCCCGAATCCAATCCGGGTCTTTCATCACAATCAACATTAGGACCACGTCCTCTTCACTCGGGATAACACCCTCGTGGCACCCCGCAAGGTGTTCATATTCAATAACACAATAACACGTATGCATATAACTTCAACTCATATTCATTCGATTGCCCACTCGGAATCTGCGTTCAACATCATGTGCACTCGGCAATTTAACAACAATCAGATGACTCGGCTTATACCACATCCACTCGGCAATCCTATGCCATCCACTCGGCAATCACTATGCCATTCACTCGGTAATCACCATACCATTCACTCGGCAATCACTATGCCATTCACTTGGATTTTCCTATATTCACTCGGATTTATCCTTTCCAGTAAGCATTTCATGCTTTCCTCTATAAAGCCTACTCGGCATTCATCATAACAGTCCCTATTCATGCATTCAGCATACACATATGCATCATTAACATTCATATGCGTTCAAATGTACAACACATCTAGGGACAAATAGAGGATCACACATGCACTCCACATCAACATACATGCATCTCAAGCATCATAATATAATCATCATCACAATAACATCATGCATCTCTTGGACGGATAATCAAGCACCATTTAAATAACAAACAAGAATCTGGGTTCAACTTAACAACATACAACATCCAACAAAACATAACACAATGCAATAAAGTCACCCGGAAGTCCGTCCATGAACTATACACTTAAGATGCAATAGCTCCCCTTACCTGGATGAAGCTTCCAGGAGTCACATGGCCACTCGGTCCAGCCACAGCAGCACTCCGCTCGGCATTCCAATCGTGGGAAGAGCCAACATGGCTCCCAGTCGCCCCAGCACACGTTCTCAGCCTTGGAGAACCAGCCACTGCTTCCTCTCGAAGCAGATCAGCTACCAAGCACACCATGCCAAGCTTCCAAGGCACCACAGACCTCACTCGGCCCAGTAGAGGTCCCAAACGCTATCTCCACTCAAGCCTTCAAGCCATCGAGTCAGTAGAGAAACCTCCCAGCATAACATGAAGCTGTTCCATACTTCCCACAGCACCGTGAGCTAGTCCTCACCATCAGTAGAGGACAACCAAGCTTCCATGCACCATCTATGCCTTCCTCTTCACAACAGCAGCACAGCACGGCCTCAACAACAGTGAGCCACTCTTCTCAAACGAGGCACCCACACAAACTACTGCAGGCTCCCAACCGAGCCCCATCCAACCCATCATATGGAGGAACAAGAAGAGGAAGAAGAAGCACAACCAGGAGGACAAAAGGGGGATCTTGAACCCAGCCTCCACGTACAGCACCATGCTGTTCCACATCACCACGTAGCCACAGGAAGGATTCTCAACCTTCAAGGCACCCAGTACCACACTGGACTCCACCACCATGCAGCTCCACTCGGGCTCAACACAGCGTTGAGTAGAGGAAGATGAAGATAAAGGAGACGAAGGAGATGAAGGAGAAGAAGAGTCTCCAAAGAGTTTTTAGAGAGAAGGGAGAGCATTTCTCTCACTCCATAACATGCACCAACGAGGGAAATGAAGAGAGTGAGGGGGAAAATCCAAAGCTGAAGCTTATCAACATACATACACACTCCATCAGCCATCCCATCCTCATTTAATGCAAGTCCATCAGCATTTAATGCCATTCCCCTAGCAATGATTACCCACACCCAACGTGGACAAGGGAGAGAAAGGAAACCAAAACTCCTAAGGCACCACCTACTACCAGCGTGCATAAAGAGAGAGAAAGGGAGAGGGAACCGGGCCCACCAGCTACCAAAGGCATATATTATTATTATTATTATTATTATTATTATTATTATTATTATTATTATTATTATTATACAGTAAATTGCCTAATTGGTAATTAATCCTATCAATCCATAATCCTTAATCTGAAATTTTATAATTATCTAAAAATCTGGGATGTTACAGGAAACTATTATGAATTGTTGAACGTGGTTGAGATCACGAGAAAGCACCTTGCGAGGCTACTAGAGGGAGTACCCCTTGCGAGGCGGGAAACCCATGTGAATGAATGATATGGTGGTTGCGATCACCTGATGAAATGAAATTGGATCCGTGCATATGCATTAAACAGTTGACATATACATTAGCCATAAGTGCATGGCATTTGAGATGGGATGACTATGAGAGATGAGACCCCTTGCGAGGAGGAATGGAATAAAAATTTAATAAAATGATAATGATGATTGTGAATGCCCTTGTTGATAAGTGGCAATGTGATTGTGTATGTGCTTGTGCTTGCTTCTGTTGTGAATTGCGATTCATGAGGCTTGTATGCCTATTAAAATAATGTGATGATGATTGAATGATATTCTAATGGTTTTATAGCAAAGCACACATGATGATTGTATGCATGTACACATAATCACAATATATTTTTATTCGTCATTTTAATTGTATAACTCACTCTCCCATGTGGTCTCTTTTTTAGTATTGTGATGCAAGTTGCCATGGGATGAGTTCGGATTTTAAATTAAAGTTTCGGAAAGGTAAATAGTGGTAGTGGAAGTGTCTTGGCCGGCATCATTTGTGAAATGTAGTGTAATGAATAAATTGTATATAATGATATTGATGACTTAATGATTTTGGTTACGTATAAGATCATTGTGAATGCATAAATGGTGAACCTATGTATTAGTACATAAGTGATGATCTGATGAACACTTAAGGAATTGAACTTGAATAATATGCATTAATGATGGGAGTGTTTGGATTAATGCCAATAGGTGAATGAGTAGGACAATTATGAGATATGGGCAGTGGTGATAGTTGGGAGAAGATCCCCGAATGTATATGTATATATATATATATATATATATATATAATTGTGTCTTAGGCAATGCATGTGTATGTCGTGAGTGAATTAGATGGGCTTTATTCTATTAGGTCTATGTCGGGTATTTGCATGCTTTGCCGAGCCTTTTCTCATATCGTCATATATGGGACTAGGCGTTTGCCCGGTATACATATTTCTCTTCCGCTGTAAACTCTACTATTTTTGTATACCATTATGGGCAATTCAGTTATCGATCCAGTCATATCTTATTAATTCATACTCTTCGGTTTTCTGTGATTCGGGTTTCGGTGTGACAT
Organism: Clitoria ternatea; assembly: GCA_037962975.1. NCBI lineage: Eukaryota > Viridiplantae > Streptophyta > Magnoliopsida > Fabales > Fabaceae > Clitoria > Clitoria ternatea. Next base: position 150,701,794 of record CM075671.1, read on the forward strand.
CGGACTTACTCTGGAACGTGAAAAATTTACTTTCATTTTATTAATCATTATGTTGATCACATCGAAATTCGAGTCCGGAAAACCAGGGTGTTACAAGGTGTACAGACGTTGAAGACGCGGTGTTATGGGGAAGTACCATATTTTCTTCCTGGCCGTCCTAGTTACCTTCCCTCTCCTTTTAACTGTTTTGTAGCGTTCCTCATTACAATGGACACATTTTGTGACACTCTTATCTGTAAACTCATTTCTGAACAACATACACCCGGCAACATAACACTCTATCTTCACATAGCCCAACCCCAGGTTTGCCACCCTTTTCTTAGCATGGTACAAATTTTATGGCATTCGATGATTAACAGGCATGGTGAACCCATTAGATCGACCATCCTATTAAAACAACCTCCTAAAAGATTATAATCTGCCTTTAGACTTAAAGCAGCTAGGGAGACAGATAATTCAATGTGACTCTTACGGCCGTCCCACAATGGAGTCTGTACCGCCGCTAACAAATCATAAAATCTCTTCACCTCCGGATTAGGATCCTCCTCTACATCGTTATCCTCATTCCCTGCTTGGTCATCATGTTGTAGCATACACTCAGTGGAGGGTCCAACATGATCCATCACCATCCGCTCCATGTTGTTGTACGCATCCCTGGTTCTTTCAACCTCATAGTACAACTGTTGAACGGTTACGACTGATGACCTGGGTGGTAACTGCTCACCATGGTTGTACCAGTAGTAGTATCTTTCCATGAATCCCTTCTCGCTTAGATGACACATGACATCATCCGGGTATTCAAAATTCATGCATTTGCATCTTGAGCACGGACAACAAATTTTGTGAGTCACCTCAAAACCAGGCGTGTTTGCTGTGGCGAACGGAATGAACTCTAACAGCCCCATCATAAACTCCTCAGTCACTCTATCGCCGATTTTCCAAAACCTCTATTCACAATATCTAACATGCAGAGTTCTAGTCACTTTGATTTAAACATTATATGATTACTAGGCATGGTGCGCTCTTTATCTCTTTGATGTTGCAAGTAGGTGGGGCCCTATCCCATTCAGGATGAATATGCAACCATCCATAGCCCGTCCATGTTGTTTACGGTCTATCTTGATTTGTTGATGTTCATTCGGAATTTTGGCAACATTTTGCATTGGTCCCCGAGTACACAGAGATACGTACGGTATAAAACACCGCACGCAGACATGCACCCTGGAGACAATACGAAACACCATAACCAAAATTTCAAATGAACATTCAACGACTCAAGATAGAATACATACAACATTGATGGGTTACGCCCTACTGGTTACAAATTCATACCAAACTGTCCAATCGGGACAATTCAAGATCCAACACAACACGGTACGTCAGCTGGTTGTTTTGAAACTTGAACGGGAATCTAATGGGTACACACACGAATAAACCCTACATTATTAAAGTTGAGTTTTATTTTTTAAGTTCCCTAAGAAAGGGAGCCTGCCAAAATTTTGGCAGAGTCTCCCCTGTAAACTAGACATTTCCAAAATTTAGAAACGCCCTGTTACATACAAAAAACTTCCCAATATAGTTAAATATATATGCTACACATTGTATATGAAATTGAGAGAGATAATCATAACAACCTAGTGAGCTTTGGTCTCCACTAACAAACAACAATGTACATGTATAAAAACATCATGTTATCAGCACACAAAACCAATGCCTAGTGAGCTCTGCTCTCTACTAACAAACAATAATACACATGCACACTTTTAAAATATGTTATCAGCACACATAAGCAACGCCTAATGAGCTCTGCTCTCCACTAACAAACAACAATCAACATGCACACACTTCAAAAGATACAACACACATAACGAGAAAAGTTTGGGTTAGGGGATTACCTGGGAAAGAAAGTAAGCGCTGGAGACGAAGCTAAATAAAGGCCAACAAAGACCACGCGTAAGGTGTGCTAGTCTGCATGACAAACCCAGAAGTGGTTGACATTATTTACACAATCTCAAAGGCACAACAACATAGTTTACACAGCAACGACTTCTTAGTGATCTAGAGACTTGGGATCCACGTGAGAATAAGTCCATGAGAGACGCAACAGAGACTACATTTGCATTATTAAACATTCTAAAGCTTGTTTATAAAGACTCTTCTTGGATGAGTTAATTTATTTAAATCGTTCTATTAAAGATTTAGGGACTGACACTAAACAAATTTATGCCATCACTTGATATAGTAATTTCATAAATATTTACTTATATAAAGATGAATGGAATAATCTCATAAAAGAAAAAAAGTTAATTTAATTTCTAAGTGTATCCCAACTTTAGTGGTCCTTTAAAGAATTTTCGTGAATATGAGCATGTGGTCCCCTGCAAGGCTGTTTGGCTGTTTGGCTCTAGTGAAGATTCATATCCCAGAAGGTTCAATTGTATCTCCTAGTGATACTTGGCGATTGGAATGATAGGGGCATGGATAAGGCAATTGGAATTTCAGAAGTTGGTTTGGTTGGAAGATGGGGATTGTATTTAAGAGGAAAAGTGAGCTTATCAAAGAGAACATATCTGACCATATATAGTTTTCCTGAAGCTGAGAGGCATTTATAGCCTTTGTGAGGAGCTAAGTATCCAATAAAGATGCAAGGTTGTGATCTATGATCAAGTTTATGTCTATTGTAGGGTCTTAAATGGGGATATCATAAGCATCTAAAAGGTTTTAGTATGTTATAATTAGGTGGTTTGTGAAAAGGAATTTTAGAGGGAGATATAAGATTCTTGTTAGAGGAAGGGAGACTATTTATAACAAATATAGTTGTGGCAGGTCAGTAAGCACTTGGAAGTTGAGAGTTATCCAGTAGAGTGAGGCCAATTTCTATCATATGCCTATGTTTTCTCTCAGTACCTCTATTTTTCTCATGTATATAGGGGCATTTAAACCTATACACTCTATCAAGAAACTCATGAAGGTTGTGTAACGTTTAATTAATTATACTAATATTTTAATGACATTATTTACCAATAATAATTTTGTTAGTATAAACTTGAATTATACTAATATTACGTTAAACGATAACATATTATATTTTGTGGTTAGTAAAAACTTAAAATATCTTTGTTAATATTATATTTTTTTTTGTTAGTTAAAAATTATACTAAGGTTTCCCTCAAAAGTTCCAAAACAAATAAAATTTAAAAGTTGTTAGGAAATCTGAAATAACAATTAATTAACTAACAACAAATAAAGAGTTAGTATAAATCTTTTGGATTGATATTAAAAATTTAATGACAGAGATAAACAAAATGATGATAAACAAAATGAAGAATGACAGAGATCGAAAATTCATTGAACAGGGTGCCAGCCTATGTAGTTTAATTGGGTCAAATCCTCAATTAGAGAAATCATTCCAGCAAATGGGTCCAACCCACGCCACAATATTAAGTTTTAAGTTTTTGTTTAGTCATCAAAAGAAAAATTACGAGTTTTTTTAGAGATACCATCCAATGATTTATATTGATATTATAGTGTTGAGTTGTTTTTAAAACGAATTTGATTGCGATATAAAAGTTTATTGATCATGTTTTGATAACCTCAGCTAAAATCTACATAACACTAATTAAACAAAAAAAAATCAGTTGTGTTAAGGACCAAAGCTAAGAAAATAAGGCTGAGCAAAGCAGATGATTAAAATATAATCATGTGAAATTTTAAAAAGATACTTTTGTGTTTGTTCTTCATCTAAAGGTCTATAAATACCATCCTGCAAAACTCTAATAAGCATAGAGCAACCCACAACACAGAGAGGGAGGGGGAGAGAGAGAGGAATACTTAAAAGAGTTGAATAGTCATTTTGCCCACTCGATTAATTTTTAAAACTAATATGACAACTTTATGTTTCCTAAAACTTATTTAGATAAGTTCCAAAACTTAACGTATGTAAGCTACCGGTATGAATTGAAATAATTTATCACGCAAACTTAATAATTTCAGCCCAGTATCACATTATTTAAGAAATCTAACAAGAAGAAATTTTTTTATTTTTACATATTATTATTATTATTATAATAGAATATCACTTGTCACATAGCCAATGGTTCACGCATGTACTCCACGAGAAAGGGAACAAGAAAAGCAATTAAAATTTTTGTAATAATAAGTTTAATCCTATAATTAATTTCATAAGCTCTACATTATGATTGAATGGAAAAATTAAGATTGGATAATTAGAATGGAATGACACAGTACATGGGTATTGAATTTTTCCAATGCAATTAGGAATTTCAATAGCAGCATGATTATTTATTTTAAAATCTTATAATTAATTCAATGAACTCTAAATTCTAATGGAAATGGTAAAATCCACATTAGGATCCAGTACTAATTAGAATGGTGCAGGATTGTGGAACAGGGGGTGGACACGGTGCAAGGCACACACACAGCATATGGACGTGTATGAAGTGGACCAGGACGCGAGGCACATAGCATGGGAATAGCATGGCATGCATGAGTCAATACGCTTGCAGATCCCACGAGCGTGGGGGCACGCCAGCAGGGTGTCTACGCGTAACAGGCAAGGAACAACACATGAAATAGAGACCAGAATTTGAAACTGAATTGCTGTGTGCAGAAAATATATTTATTAAATCATAATATTGGGAAATTTCAACATTCTTTTGACTAAGAAATTATAAACTCGACTTACGACATATATATATATTGTTGGATGTGATAATCGATGAACATTGAGTTCCAATTGGATTAGGAAGAATCCACTGATGGATTGGAGGCAGCTATTATAAGGACAGGTGATGCCAGCAAGTTGATCATTTTTCATGATTATTTAACTTGCTCCTAAAAGTAAACTAAATAATTGATAAATCCAAATCATTTTTTTATTGGATTGGATGGGTTGTTTGAATTCAGAATTAACCAATTTTATAGTTAACAATGAGACTTTGAACTAAACTAGATGGATTTTCTTTGAACTACTCTAACTTCTTATACACACTCTTAGCCAAAACCCATATGCTCAGTGTCTAAAAATTGAATGAAAACTGTTAAATACATGTCTCAAATTTGGTTAATGTGGTACTTCATTTATCTTGAGTAATTCAAATTGAATTTTGTTTCTTCTCAATACAAATTCAATTTGATTTTTACTTCTTTAGAATAGCAATTCAAATTGAATTCTACTTCTTCAGAATACAAATTCAATTTGAATTCTACTTCTTCAAATACAAATTCAAATTGAACTCTACTTTTTCAGAATACAAATTCAATTTGATTTTTACTTTTTTAGAATAGCAATTCAAATTGAATTCTACTTCTTCAGAATACAAATTCAATTTGAATTCTACTTCTTCAAATACAAATTCAAATTGAATTTTACTTCTTCACAAAATCAATTCAATTTGGTTTTGTCTTTTGTTTAAAGAAATATTATTATATTCCTTAGAATTGCCTATAAAAGGATTCAAGGTACCACATTTGCAATCATAGTCAAGTTCTCTCCTAGTGTAATCCTGAGAGAATTTTTTAGTAGCGAGTATATTTTTTAGTTTCACCTGAGAGAGTATTCTAGTCAGAAAATTTAAGAGATAACTTTATTTTTTGTCCTTGTGACTTATAGGGCTATTGTCTCTTTGTTCTCTTTTCTTTTTGAGAACTTCTTGTACTCTCCTTCTTACATAGTGGAACTATTTTGCTCGTGATCATCAGTGTTCTTTTTCTCCAGTTTTGGAGGTTTTCTACAGAAAAATTGTGTGTTTATTTTCTTGACCTTATACTTGCTTCTCTTTATCTCCAATTGATTTGATCCAGTACTTCCGCAATACGCCGATTCTCTTAACAAAAACAATATGCAAGTGTACAGGCAAAGCAGAACCCCAAGGCTTTGAATTTAATGAATAGGCATAATAACTTATTCATCATGTCTATTTCACTACATTTAGCAGCAACCAGTAACAAGGTATTCAATGTTTTGCTAAATGATAATGACAGGGAGAATTCTTTCACTTAATGCATAAATAACATGCATGACAGCAAATAATTTGGACACCTAATGCAACATCATCTCATACTAAGGTCAACACAGGTATTTGCACTCCATAAACCGTAAAACAGAGGTAGAGACCACCAAAATCCTAGTGTCAGGACTAAGTAGCACCACAGGCATTTGCACTCCATAAAAAAAAGCAATTACTTTACTAATAATAAGGCATATTAATCACGATACATTTTATCAAGTTCTGATGTTCTTGAACTCTATATTCCCAAATTATATAACTAAGTTATCAAATAGCAGAATCATGTGAATTGCTATGTTGGCAGCTTATGCTTAAGTTTCAATTCATAATACAAAAATGATAAATATTAGTGTCTTGTACATATGGAATATAAATTTCAACTACCTTAAATATTAACAGTAAAAGCAAATGGATTTCTAGAATTCCAATAAATACCTTCTTCATATTCAGATTTAAAGCATTGTCGGGTCTCTAGAAAAATAATCTACGCTACTATAATCTACTTCCAAGAATAATTAGCTAGATCCAAAAAGGAAGATCACACAATTTAAGTGAAAGTCGTCGCAGAGTATTACAGAGTATTAACAAGGAGATAGAAAAGTATGATAATACGCAGATTTGTGAACAGACTTAGGATAACCATTCAAGATACTAAAACCATTCAAGGAATCCTAAATTCCCAAAATTACACAATTTTGCATATTTGGTTCGTATCAAGTACCCTGTAAATACACCATCCCATGTCATCTGTCATCACAATGGTACAATCCAATGCTTACACAATCTAAATGTGCCTATATAATTAAAATTTCAGTGAGCCGCCCACTAGTTGTCGTGAATTCATAATTTACCAATTCGCAATACATCAAGTACAAAATCATTTGTTCATACATCATGACATAATCAACTACATGATATCAAGAAAATATCTAGTACCTGCCCATAATATACATATATATGTACTATTACCAAATAAATGTTTCAATATCATTCATATCCAAAATCCAGACCTTGAATTAGCTATAGCATATTTACACAACTACAACTTAGCACTATCTCACATCACCTAAATTTTATACCATGTCAAAAATTCCCATTGTTACAGTTTATTACTTACAATGTAATATTGAGCAAAAATATTTTACTTTAGCCAATCCAGAATTTGGGAAGAAGAAAATCACCTTAAGGGGGAGTGAGAAGTAGTGTCGAAAACCTCTGCTCTCCACGATTCGCGTCGGAAACTAAGGGAGGGTGAGAACCCCCGTCGAAAACTGACAAACAATGAATGAGGTGTTAGGGAATTTCGCAATATCACGCCTTGATTAGATTCGAGAACGAACAAAAATGCGGAATAATAAGACACAAAATTTGATAACGGAGTTCGGTCAATTATGCCTACGTCTCCGGACTGCTGCAGATATTTTACTAATAGAAAGGGAAGATACACAAAGTGTTTACAAACACTCACAACCTCTCAAAACCCACAACCCAATTACACCTAAATTTTCACTCACTAAAAAACTTATCTCTCTATGTTTTTCTCTCTTGAAAGCTTAGAACTTCTTAAGCTTGGAATGAATTTCCTCTTCAATGGATGCATCTATTTATAGCAAGTTTTAGGCAATGTGAACACATTACAAATGGTTGGCCACCAACCATTCACATTTTTCTCATTTGCAAGGTTGGTGGCCTAACAAATTAGGCAATTTTTTACTAACAATCTCCCACTTGAAGACTGATTTCAATCTGTCTTCACACCTTGATCAATGCAGCAGTCTTTCCTGGTCTTGTTATCCTAACAGGCCAACTGAAGTTGAGCACAACTTTAGTTTGTCAATAGTCACCATCTTTGTTAACATATCTGCTAGGTTCATACTTCCTTGAATCTTTTTTAATGTTAACACCTCATCCTCAAGAAGAGATCTGATGAAATGGTAACGAAGACCGATATGTTTTGTTCTTGAATGAAATGTTGAGTTCTTCGCTAGATGTATAGCACTCTGACTATCACTATGCAAAACACTTTTCTCCTGGATGAATCCCAACTCTTTTAACAAACCTTGAAGCCATATCAATTCTTTGCTGGCTTCTATCACTGCAACATACTCAGCCTCTATAGTGGATAAAGCTACAATCTTTTGTATCTGCGACATCCAACTAACAGCTATAGTTCCGACAGTGAATATGTAACCAGTGGTACTTCTTTGGCGATCAACTTCACCTGCAAAATCTGCTTCTACATAGCCTTGTACTTTTAATTCACTTTTACCAAAGTATAAACACTTCTTTGGCGTACCTCGTAGATACCTTAGAATCCATTTGACAGCTTCCCAATGAGCTTTACCTGGATTTGACATAAACCTGCTAACAACTCCTACTGCATGGCCAATGTCTGGCCTCGTACAGACCATTGCGTACATCAGACTTCCAATGGCTGAAGCATATGGAACTTTAGCCATAAATTCTCTTTCTTCTTCTGTTTGAGGGGACTGATCTTTGGATAGATGAAAATGACTTGCCAAAGGTGTACTAACTGATTTGGCATCACCCATATTGAATCTTTGCAAAACACGATTGATGTACTCCTCTTGAGATAACCGCAAAACTCCTTTTTGCTTATCTCTTGTGATTTGCATTCCAAGGATCTTCTTTGCTGGGCCTAAGTCCTTCATGTCAAACTCTTTTGACAACCGCATCTTTAAACTTATAATCTCATTCATATCTGAACCTGCTACTAATATATCATCAACATAAAGTAGCAAAATAATATAATTGGACTTACTTCTCTTGAAGAAGCAACAGTGGTCAGCATTGCACTTCTGGAAATCTTCCTTGTGCATAAAGCTATCAAACTTCTTGTACCACTGTCTTGGAGCTTGTTTCAGGCCATACAAGCTTTTCTTCAATCTGCACACTAAATTCTCTTTTCCTTTCTCTAAGAATCCTTCAGGTTGGTGCATGTATATCTCCTCGTCTAAGTCTCCATGGAGAAATGCAGTCTTTACATCTAACTGCTCAAGATAAAGTTCTTCACTGGCAACAATACTTAACACTAACCTTATAGTATTGAGCTTCACAACCGGAGCAAAAATTTCAGTGTAGTCAACTCCTTCTTTTTGCTGGAATCCTTTGACAACTAATCGGGCTTTGTACCTTTTTTAGCCATCATGCTCCTCCTTCAATCGATACACCCACTTGTTGTGAAGTGTCTTTTTCCCCACGGGTAACTTAGTGAGTTCCCATGTCTGATTTGAGATTAAAGACTTCAACTCTTCTTCCATGGCAAGCTCCCACTTGCTGCCATCCACGGTCTGACATGCTTCCTCAAAGTCTTCAGGCTCCCCTCCATCAGTCAGCAACATGTAGTCCATGTATCTCCTGTTAGGTACATGAGGCCAAGAAGACCTTCTTAATACAGGAGCTGGAGTAGGAGGCTCTTGTGTGTCAGATTGTTGGTCATTACTTTGCTCAGTTGATTCCTCTAGGTGAGGACTCTCAACCATAGGACTTTCTGGGATATCGTCCACCTCTACATACACTGGTCCACTCTGTTCTGAGTTGTGGTTGTTTATGCTATGCTTGTCTTTGTACAACACTCTCTCATTGAAGATCACATCTCTGCTACGGATCATCTTCTTGTTTTCATCATCCCAGAGGCGGTAACCAAACTCATTCTCACCATAGCTGATGAAAGTGCACTTCTTTGATTTGGGATCAAGCTTATTCCTGCTATGATCACTAATACTCACATATGCTACACAACCAAAAACTTTAAGATGCGAAAGTTTTACTTCTTTTCTACTCCATACCTCTTCTGGTATTTTATGCTCCAACGGTACTGATGGACCTCGATTGATTAAGTAAGCTGCTGTGTTGACTGCTTCTGCCCAAAACTTCTTCGGTAAACCTGACTACACACGCATGCTTCTGGCCCTTTCAGTCAATGTTCGATTCATACGCTCAGCTACACCATTGTGTTGAGGCGTGCCTGTATGCTACACAACCAAAAACTTTAAGATGCGAAAGTTTTACTTCTTTTCTACTCCATACCTCTTCTGGTATTTTATGCTCCAACGGTACTGATGGACCTCGATTGATTAAGTAAGCTGCTGTGTTGACTGCTTCTGCCCAAAACTGCTTCGGTAAACCTGACTACACACACATGCTTCTGGCCCTTTCAGTCAATGTTCGATTCATACGCTCAGCTACACCATTGTGTTGAGGCGTGCCTGGCACAGTTCTCTCTATTTTGATCCCATAATCATAGCATAATTTCTTGAATCTGGTGTCTTCATACTCACCACCATTATCAGTTCTGAGCCTTTTGATCTTCAACCTTGTCTCATTTTCTACCATGGCTTTCTATACCTTGAAAGCCTCAAATACTTCAGACTTATGTTTAAGAAAGTATACCCATACCTTCCTAGAGTGATCATCAATAAAAGTCACGAAGTATTGCTTCCCACCAAGAGATGAGATAGCCGATGAACCCCAAACATCATAATGAACAAGCTCAAGTCTCTCCTTCTTTCGAGTTCTTCCACTTGTTTGAAAGCTTACTCGTTTCTGCTTTCCAAGTATACAGTCTTTACATATGTCAATTTCTACTGACTGAAGACCTGGTAATTTTCCCTTTAAGTGCATGATCTTCATCCCTTTCTCACTCATATGGCCTAGTCTCTGGTGCCATAGATTGGGATTTTCATTTGCTGCGACCGCAATCAAATTGCATGCTCCTGCTGTCTTATAAAGAGTACCACTCTTTCTACCACGAGCAATCGTCATTGCACCCTTTGAAATCTTCCATTGATCTCCATGGAACACTGTTGTGTAGCCATCATTGGCCAACTGGCCTATTGAGATTAAGTTCTTTGTCAGGTCGGGAATATGTCTGACATTTTTTAATTCCCATACAGACCCGTTCAACTTAATCTTCACTACACCTTTTCCAACAATCTCACAAGATTGCTCATTACTAAGGTAAACTTTACCAAGGTTTCCGGGGACATAATTCTCAAAGAATTTTTTCTGTGAAGTGGCATGAAAGGATGCTCCAGAATCTAGCACCCAAGACTCTTCCTTGTTCTCCAAAGAGCATATTAATGCATCATCCCCTCCTGAGGTGGAAGCAACATTTGCTTCCGTCTTTGCCTCCTGATTCTTTGGTGTACTCTTGCATTGATTTTTATAATGCCCGGTCTTTCCACAATTCCAACACTCGATAGTTTTTGAGTTGTGGGAATTACGATGATTTCTGGATTTGGACCGCCTGTCCTTCGATTTTCCGCGACCATTCCATCTGGTTGAATTTCTCCCTCTTGACTCTGTATGCAATACTGAAGAGGTTGATGATTCACCTGACTTTCTTTGTCGGATCTCTTCACTGAGAACCAAATCGCGAACATCATTTAATTTCAACATACTGCTTCTTGTTGAGCTACTCACAGCTGTGACAGTAGCATTCCAACTCTCTGGAAGAGAAGATGAAAGTATCAATGCTCGTACCTCATCATCAAATTTGATTCTAACTGAACTTAATTGGGTTGTGACTGAGCTAAGTTCATTGAGATGCTGGGCTACTGATCCTCCTTCTGCTATCCGCAAGTTAAATAGCCTCCTCATCAAATGAACTTTGTTTGAAGCCGATGGCTTTTCATACATGTTGGAAAGTGCCGCCATGAGACCTGCTGTGGTCTTTTCTGTTGCAATGTTGAAAGCAACATTACGGGATAATGACAATCGGATAACCCCAAGGGCTTGTTTATCGAGAAGATTCCATTCATCATCCTTCATGCCATCTGGTTTCTTTTCTTGGAGAGGTTGGTACAACTTCTTCTGATACAAATAATCTTCAATCTGCATTTTCCAAAAGCCAAAGTCTGCACCATCGAACTTTTCAATTTTCACCTTTCCTTCATCTGCTGTCATTGCTCCCACTCAAATATGACTTCCTCTAGATAGTTTCTGACAATTTCAGTGAACCACCGTGTATTAGAACACTGCTGTGGATGAATTTGGTATTACTGACCAAAATTCACTATTCATGAAATTTACTATTCATGAAATTACTATTCACATGAATAGTACCCGTTGTGAAAATTTGACAGAAATAAGCACCTAAGCTCTGATGCCAGTTGTTAGGGAATTTCGCAACATCACGCCTTGATTAGATTCAAGAACGAACAAAAATGCGGAATAATAAGACACAAAATTTGATAACGGAGTTTGGCCAATTATGCCTACATCTCCGGACTGCTGCAGATATTTTACTAATAGAAAGGGAAGATACACAAAGTGTTTACAAACACTCACAACCTCTCAAAACCCACAACCCAATTACACCTAAATTTTCACTCACTAAAAAACTTATCTCTCTATATTTTTCTCTCTTGAAAGCTTAGAACTTCTTAAGCTTGGAATGAATTTCCTCTTCCATGGATGCATCTATTTATAGCAAGTTTTGGCAATGTGAACACATTAAAAATGGTTGGCCACCAACCATTCACATTTTTCTCATTTGCAAGGTTGGTGGCCTAACAAATTAGGCAATTTTTGACTAACATGAGGGTGAGACACGGTCAGGGAACAACAAAATAGGACAATGAATATAATGATGGATGCCGCGTGTTACCGTTCGTCAGAGTCAGAGGTGGTCTCTTCCTTCGCGCGTCTAAGTGGGGCTCTCGGAGGGGGAACCTGAGAAAGAGATGGAAAGCTGGGAGAGGGGGAACCTGAGAGAGAGGCTCTCGAAGGCCGAAGGTTGGGGCGACGAATGTGAGAATCGAAAGAGAGGGGAAAGTCAAGGAGGGGGAAATTGAGAGAACTGAAAGAGAAGATTTTAAGTGGTTAGGGCAGAATTGAGAGTGACGAAGGGGAAAGGTGACGCTCGAATAAGTTATTAGCCGTAGCGACACCGTCGCCACTAAATATATAATTTAAACTTCGATAGCGACGCCATCAGCGGCGCCTCGACCAAAGCGACGGTCATATACCGTTGCTAGACTCGTCACTATATTTAATAAAAAGATGACACGTGGACCAACTAGCGACGTCATAACATGTCGTCGCTATAATAAATAAACTAGCGACGACAATATCTGTCGCTACATTCATAACGACCAACCCAAACACCGTCGCTACCGTGACAATTATAGCAACCGAGACTGTGGTCGTCGCTAAGGTTTGGCGCCAACAAAATCATGGAGGGAAACCAAAAAAATGGAGGGAGGTGAAAGGTAACGACCGCGTCAGCGACGGTGTGAGATTTAGCATGTGGACTATAGACATTAGCGACGGTGTATTGCAAACCAAAATTTTGAAACCCTTTAGGAACCTTAGTGACAGTAACACTCCGTCGCTGAAGTATCCAAACATAGCGATGACACTACCCTTCCGTCGCTCCCTTGTGGTTTATAGCGACGGCATGTGAGCGTCACTGATGTATCCGAAGACATAACAACTGTAATATCCTCGTTGCTATCAGTTGGCGCCATACATACGTTGGAGGGAAACCAAAAAAGTGGAGGGAAATAACTGTAGCAACCGGATCAGCAATGGGGTATGCGTTAGCGACGGTATTAGTGACGGTTCTTTACCAATTTTAGCGACGGGGTAGTGTTGGTCGCTAATGTGGTCACTATTTTTCGTATTCAAGGTCCCTTTCATGTTGTGGTCGCTAATTCGGTCACTGATTGATTAGCGACGGCATGTCGTGGTCGCTAACTGAGTGTAGCTATTAGTTGGTTTTCTAGTAGTGTCTTTGCCCTATGTCCTCCAGCATGGCAAACCTATGTCTTCACCCATCTTCTCTCACTAACACATTCTCAGGTTTGAGATCTTTGTAGATGATCCCAAGCATGTACAGATACTCCAAAGCAAGGAGAATTTCTGTTACATAAAACCTACAAACCGAAAATGTACATTAAAGAAACAATAATATATAAAATGTTAATACAGTACATAAAGTGTTGATAACTAACTTACACTAGTTTCCTTTAGGAGAATCAAACACTGATGTTTTTAACTCAAAATGACATGAGTCAACACTCAACACATGTTAAAGCAATCAAAAAGGAACTATGAGTGAAGGAAAAGTATAATGCAATTAAAGTTCCTCTAGAGCATGTTTCAGACCCTGCACAATACAAGTAAAATAGAGTAAAGTTGTTGTTTGTGTCAAGTAACCAAACTGAAACAAATAAAACTAGACAGGGACCAAACTGAAATCACTAACTGTACATAAGGGATCAAAATGAAATAATTACCTTCTGCTGATCTAATATGAAAGTGAACTCCTTGCAAGCCTCTACTTTACCCAGATCCCTACCAGTAGGTCCAGGAACCACCTCTGGAAGATAAAGGAAGATGGAAGAAGAAAGGAAGATGAAGATGAAAGAATGAAGAAAAGAAGATGGAAGATGAAGGAAGATGAAAGAAGGAAGGAAGATAAAGATGAAGGAAGATAAAGACACTTTGATGGGTCTGCATTGTTCAAATCTTTCCTTGACAACATTCAGGAAGATGAAAATGAAAGAAAGAAGGAAGGGAGATGGAAGATGAAGAAAGATAGAAAAAGGAAGGAAGATGAAGATGAAAGAGGGGAGGAAGGAAAATGGAAGATTAAGGAAGATGGAAGAAGGAAGGAAGATGAAGATGAAGGAAGAAACATGAAGATGAAGGAAGATAAATAGTGGCAAATAGACGTTAGGGAAAATTGACGGTAGGACAAACTCGACATATTTCAAACCACTTAGGGGACCAAAGTGAACAAAAAAATAATTAAAGGACTAAATTAACATTTCTTAAAAAGATAGAGTACCAAAGGATATATTTAGCCTTTTTATTATTATTATTTTTTATTATTTTTGTTATTATTATTATTTACCCTGTATAAAAGGGTGTTCACATTTTTTTAAAAAAATTAAATCCTATATTAAATTTATTTTTTATAATTATTATTTTTTATTTTTGGTTTTTTATTATTTATTATTTTTTTGAAAATTTAAATGGACCCGGATAAAATTGGATAACAACAAAGATCTACTTCCATAATGTTTGCAAAGATAGAATTGGGACATCAAACATGTTATTACCATTTTAGACTACATGCAAGAGCAATAGTATGCCTACCATCCATCCAAGTCTGAATTTAATTGAATGGGTGAATTTGATGTGATGTTGCATTTTATGCAATGATTTAATCTTTCCATTGATCATCCACTAAATTACTGGGTTATCAATTGATTGGACATGCCAATAGTGGAAACAACATTGAGGAGACAATTCTTAAGTGTGAAAACACTATAATCCAATTTAAAAGGTAAAATTGACGATGTACATTGTATTTGACTAGAATAATGTAATAAACCTCATGCCTTAATTATGGTCTTTATCTTTTATTCTTTATTTAACAAATATGTTGTTGTCATGAAAATAAAATTTTAGGTATCTATATTCGGTAATTAATCCTTCGTTGATTTTAGGTACGTCAATAGATGAGACATTTAATTTTAAAGTTGTTTTATATCCAAGACGAAGATAGAACTTACTTCCACTATAATTTAATATTTGGAATTGTCATTCCAAGCTTAAGCAATTAATTTTATCATGTCAGTCACGAACCTCTACACACTTGAAGTTGAAGAACAAGTGTTGAAGTTTTTTGTTTATCAGTCTAAGTGTTTGAGTTGTGCCTCATGAACAAAGTAAAAATTTGGAAAATCGTATATATTGTTAACTAGTTAATATACAATAATTAAATTCAAATAGTAGTTTTTTTAATCTAGCTATTAATTACGTGAAATAATCTGTTTCCAATTAGAAACATACATTCACATGACAAATAACTCAAATTTAAAAAGAAAAGCAACCAACAACCATATATCACTTTAACTGCATAATTGACATTTACCTCAACTAATGTAAATTTCCAATCAATAAAAGTAAGTCATAATTGACATATAATTATTTTCATGCCTTAATTATGGTCTTTATCTTTTAATTTAACTAGTTTTTAAATTTTAGTCCCTGAACATTATTGTATGAAGTTCTCCAAAAAGCTGACAAAAGTATATAATTATTTCTCTAAAATAAGCTGAATTAAACATGCACTCATTCACCGCTTTACCATACTCCACAACCTATGTGAACCAACATGAATGAACACAGGTAAACAACAATTAGAAACCACCAAACCAAGGTATTGGTGGTAGAAACTATACTACTTTATATTTTTCAACAACAACTTCATATTTTACATACTTGGTTCTTAATTGCCTTGATAACATTTACAGCAACTTCATATTTTACAATAGGGCAACTATACAGACTATCAGAGAAACTATTCAAGCTGGTTGTGGTTATGGCCCTGAAAGAGGTACCTATACCGCGAGAATAATAAACAAAACTATTTGTACTAGAATCTTATTATGAATAATATGTAAAATATACTTTTTTTATCAATCATATAAAAAATCAATTGTTTTAAACTTTTGATTTTTTTGATTTCATCCATATTTTACCAATCAAATAAGAATTTAATTGTGATATACCATTAGAATAATTTTTTTTATGTGACTATTATATAAAAAATTTTATGATTGAATGATTATTTTAAAAGATCTTCTTGAGCTCATACTAATTTGTGTGGTCCTATAAGTATGCCTTCTCTAAGTCAAAACAAATATTTCATTTTGTTTATTGATGATTTTACTAGAGTGACATGGGTGTATTTTTTTGACAAGTAAAGCTTAAACTTATAATGTCTTTAAAAAATTCAGAGCTATGGTAGAGTCTCAAAGCGGCTGTAAAATTAAGATGTTGAGATTAGATAACGGGAAAGAGAATACTTCCAATGAGTTCAACATGTTCTTTGAAGATATGAGTATTATTCATTAATTGACAGTTAGTATACTTCTGAATAAAATGGAGTTTCTGAGAGAAAAAATAGAACAGTTATAGAGATGGTAAATCTGCTATGTTCATGTTGTAGTAACTAAAAGATCCAAATTGAATGACAAAGCTGAAATGGGAATTTTTTTAGGCTATGTTGCACGTTCCAAAGGTTATAGAGTGTACAATCTCAAATCAAAACAGATTGTGATCAGCAGGGGTATTCAAGATAAAATTGAGTTCAAGAACGATTAGAATACTATTATGAATAATTTAAATTATATATATATATATATATGCTTTCAATTTTATTGAAAATATTATATTATATATATTTAATTTATAAAAACTAATGATATGACACTTCTCAATTACATTTTTGTTAACTATCAAATGGAAATTTTGATGTGAGAGACTTAATTTGAACAATTGGAAAACTATGATGACTAAATGTGAGCAACTAAAACTACCAGACCGAAATTGCCCATCGGCTAAAGTAGGGGGACTAAAAAAGAAATTAAGCCTGGATTGGTTTTTACTTTCTATCCATCTCTCCTTATATGTTGTTTATATTAATAAATATTCATAGTATCTTAATGTTAAGTAGTGGATTAGTGGAATCCAGGAAAAGATAACAATAGGAAAGAAAGTATTAGAGACAATGCTAGTCAATATCAACTAATGCTAGGAGATTAATGTTATACTTTTTAAAATTTAATATTATAAAATGCAGTTAGGACTATCATATAATTAATGATTATGATACTTTACTTTGATTACTTTTCTTTTGATTTTTTTCCATTCTTATATTATTCTTCTATATAATTAATGTGATGAATTTAATATACTCCAGGTTTTTGATAAGTCTTGAAAAGACAAAATTATTTGATAATATTTATCCCTAGTTTATGTGAAAGTTTGAGTTTAATTATTAAATTTAGAGGTAAATTAGAAAATATTTGTCAATTATGCAATTTCACTAATTAGTTGTTAATTTAGCATTTTTCCCTTTGAATTAAGAATAAAAAGATAACAAAATGAAAAAAGTATTTCTTGAATTAAAAGGCCCTGAGCGTAGTAACGTTAGGACTTAGCATACCTACGCTAGTGTAAGTTTTATGTTGAATTTTAGGACCAGTGTACAATATACTCCAGGTTTCTGATAAGTCTTGAAAAGACAAAATTATTTGATAATATTTATCCCTAGTTTATGTGAAAGTTTGAGTTTAATTATTAAATTTAGAGGTAAATTAGAAAATATTTGTCAATTATGCAATTTCACTAATTAGTTGTTAGTTTAGCATTTTTCCCTTTGAATTAAGAATAAAAAGATAACAAAATGAAAAAAGTATTTCTTGAATTAAAAGGCCCTGAGCGTAGTAATGTTAGGACTTAGCATACCTACGCTAGTGTAAGTTTTATGTTGAATTTTAGGACCAGCGTACCAACACCTAGATCAGTGTACCCACGCTCATTTAGAAGGAAGGGATTCGAGAGGCTTAACGTAGTGACGCTGACCATGAGCGTGCCTACGGTGAGACAAGCGTACCAAAGTTGAACCGTTACGCTCAAGTTTAAAAGGAATAAAAGAACAACGTACTGACACTGTGGCATGGCGTTTCTACACGTGTGTAAGGAACAAAGCTTCAGAAGTCCAACGTGCCCATGCCACCTCTACGCTTATATGCACGCTGGAATCATGTTAGCATCAGGTGCTACTCCAAAAGGTCAGTGTGCCAACGTTGACCTCTCCCGTAGTTACATGCAGATGAAGCATGGAAAGGAGAGTCAAGTTAGAGACCAAGCGTACCTACGGTGGTTACTCGTGTACTGACGCACACTTGGAGAATAGAACCTCAGAAAAGGCAACTCCCAGGCAGGAAACCAACGTGCCAACACTGGTAATGGGCATGTTTACGCGCAGTTGTGAGGGAAGTAGTTTTCCATTTTGAAATTCAGTTGTAAGTTAATTTATGTTTTCTATGTATTAGGTAAGTTATTAAGGGTAGATTTCAGGATTAAGTTGGTAATTATTGTAAGGATATAAATAGCTTTAGTAAATTATTTATAGACACAGAATTCATAATATAAATTCATTCTTCAGATTTACTTCTCTTTTTACATTTTTCTTCTCTCTAAACTCTCTGCACTCCACTATGCACTCTAACTCTACCTTCACTTCTCTTCCCTCCATGGATTGCTAAATCCATAAGGTTGGGAATAGCTGAAGCTTCAATGGAAGTTTAGTTCTGTGGTTAGAGTGTTCTCTATCTCAGAGCATGTAGAACACAACAAAGAGTGGAATTCAACTCTGAATTGGAAGATTCAGATCTATTTTTAAGTTCTCTCTAGAGAAGAATCATGGTTAAGAACTCAGGTATTCTCCTTACTACCTAATTATTTTAGGCCTAAGGTTTTAGGTGAATAATTAGGGTTTATTCTCTTAATTTTGCATTAGGTTTCAATGTACATGATTACCTAAGGAATTAGGGTTTATTTACATTGAGATTAGCATTAATCACCTAAGGAATTAAGGATTAGTCATCTGTGAAGTTGTGCATGTTGTAATTTAGGGAATTGTTCTCCTTCCATTAAGTTTTACTAAAATTGATAACTGAAGCTAGTTCCAACCTATTCTTAACTTAGTGTTCATCATCTCATCACTTGTTTTAGATTTTGAATTTTCAATTTGAAAAGCATAAAAATATTAAATCAAAAACTTAAAGAATATTTCATGAATTGTTCACGCTTCTTGCTTGGTTCAGCTAGTATCAGTTCTTGGTTGTGGTAATTGCCTCAATCCCTGTAGGAATGATACAAATATATTACTTTTTAACGATTAATGAGTTTGCTATAAATTTCATCATCCGATGAATTTGCATCAGTTTCAACTCTACTTTACGGCTTGGAAATATCACACACCAGGAATACATTCAGGTTTCAACTCTACTTCCTAGTCTTATTAAGTTCACTAGGAGGAAGTATCTCATTGATCCACTTGACATAGTTTACATAGATAACCAAAAGACCACCTTAAAGTAATACTTTACTAATTTTCTAGTGAGTTTGATTACATCAAAGTAAAACCAAGTTTCTTAAATGTACGATTAGAAGTGAAAAAATTGTATTCCATTCCAAAACTTCCTTTTGGAACATTAATTTTTCAAAATCAAGATCTGTAGTATTTTGTTCCTTGACCACATCAATAACAGTCACCCATTAAACCTTAAATCTGAAGGATAAGACCAAAAATTCATTGGGCTGGATGAATCAGAGATGGCAAAAATTTCTATAACATCCCTGATGTTTTAATGAGAATTATAAAAATGGAAAATGTTAGTAAATGTTTTAGAAATTTTATTTAGTATTTGTTCTGTCTGAGCCGGAGTCAGGAAATCTGGTGTCGGGATCGGTCTCAGAAGCGCGGGCAGACGGGGTTGAAGATCGGATGTACAAGGGAGAATGGACAGAGAGATGCGGTCTTGGACTAACCGGTGTGAGGAGAGCGCCTCACTCGGAGCTATAGCCCGGATCAACCTCTTATAATGATTGAAACAACGGGTGTATGCAACCAAGAGATGAGAGCGGATGAGAGATCCGGCCTCTTAAGCAGTAGCTCGGATTTCCGAGGTGTGGACACTATGTTGGAATGCCGGTTGGCCAGTATTCAGACTGGGCCTATACTCTTGCGAAGTATTAGAGAATTGAAGATAATTAAACGTTGTGGGAATAAATAAGTGTAGTTGATTTGATAACTATAAAAGAGTTCAGTGTGGTGAAGTTGATTAAAATTTAATAACAATGCAAATAAAATAAGGGAAAAGGCGATCTTACCCCTGAGCTTTATATATAAAAGGAAATTCCTTCTCTCCCCTCTTCATTATTTACGAACTTCTTCTTTTGATCTGTTCCCTCTTCTTCGTTTTCTCCTCTCTTGTCGCTGAGTTGCATGCGCTGGAAGAGGACTTCATTCGTGTCTGAACTTCAATCGAACCCCATTCCTGTGATCGAGGCTTCAAGGTGAGCTCACTGATCCGTTTTATTTATGACCCCTTATCCCTTTCGTTCTCTGGCGGTCAAGGGCCATGCATGGCTGTGTTCGAGTCCATTCTCCACTCCTTTGGTGAGTGTGAGCCCAAATACGGTCTATGAACTAAGGGCGTTGAAGTAACGGGCTTTACCTTCTGATCCGTAGGTAGTAGGTTAAGCAACGGAAGACTGCGTGACGGAACTGAGACTGCGAACCTAGTACTCAGAGGAAGGAATCGACACAGGGAGCAGATTATCGAAGCGTGGAACCAAGGTAAGGGGGTGTTCGGATTATAATTAATTACAATAGGACTTACTTCTTATCCGGGCCATTGAGGCGTGTAAACAGGTTAAGAAAATGTTACTGAACGTAGTTGTGTGTTGGCGCTTGTACATATGTGACTATGTATACCTATCAGTTAAGGATCGGGTGTGTGGTTAAGTTTACCATGTTATGATTTTGAAATATTTAATGTCGAAATGATCGGTGTTAAGTGAATTTGGGTTGGCAAGCAGGTCACCTGAGTGATGAGAAGTTGATAATAATGTGTTAAATGTGAATTGTTGAATGACTATGTGGTGTGGGATAGTCGACGGTATATGATAGCCCCTCATTTCCAGCTCCCGTGGTTTTTGTGCCCAGTTGAGCTACCTAGTGGTCAAGTAGGACCCAGTGGTCGAGGTGGAGAGTTAAGTAGGACTCGGTGAACTAAGCAGGGTTCACGGGGTGTCAAGTAGGACCCCCAACTGAAGGCCAATCCTTTAGTATCCGGATACTAGGAGTCAGATTGTATGAGAGTCAGTGGTGATTGTGATGAATGTGATGTAATTGCCTAGTTTATGTTAATATGTTTATCGTATGTAATGCGCTATGTTTCCGAGTGCAATTTGGTAGATCCCCGAGTGAAAAGTTGACATATTTAATAAGTATGAATTGACTCCTTGATGATTGTAAATAATGTAGTTGTTGAGTAAACTATTATGATTTCCGAATGATGCTTAATGTGTATATATATATATATTTAATTCCATTCTATATTAATTACAATGCCAAACACTCATCCTTGCTGTTGTTTCAATTTAGTAACTAGTGACAGGGAGGAGGAAGGAGCCATGGAGTTGCGCCAAGGGGGAGATCGATGCCAGGGCCCGAGTGACTTTGAGTGATTTAGTAGAGTTATATGTGTGTATGATTAATTTCTGAGTGTTATTATCAGCTGTGTGTTAACTAAGACTGAATCGGATACGAATCTGCATTTTAAAATACATTACTGCCTATTTATATGCTCTCATGGTTGCTATGGCAACAAGTTAGCTAACAGGATCGTCCCCGAATGAGGAGTAATCAAGCGAGTCGGAAAGGTTAGGATGTTCCTAGTGGGATTGACTGGGAGAGGATTCCGAGTGAGGGAATGTATAGAGATTCCGAGTGAGGAGGAATTAGACGTGCCGAGTGGGGAAGTTTGAATTTCTTCCGAGAGAAGTGAGGATAGAGTATTCACCGAGTGAGAATATCCAGAGAAGCAATAGACGAGTGAAAGAAGTGAATTATTCCGAGAGGGAGTTGTGGTCGGACGAAGCCTCCTAAGTGAGGAGTAGTAACGAGTCAAATGAGGAATGTCCGAGTGAATGGAAGTGGTGTGTTTTCCTAGTGAAACCCATTTGCCAAGTAAACCATTTTTCCGGGTGAAATCTCTCGGGAGTCAGTTAGTGTGTATCATTCGCTCAAATTTCAGGAAGGTATTCGCCCAAGCGAGTCGACGCTCGCTTAAGCGACTCTCGGGTCGTTTAGGTACCTTGGGGTTCGCTCACGCGAGTGATCCCTGTTTTTCTCCTTTTTCCCCTCTGTCTTCTTTTCCTTCCTCCGCTCTTCTTCTCCCGTCGCTCCTAATTCTACTTGGTCAAATAAGGTATCTCCAATCGGATATTACCTTGCGTTTGTTTCATCAGTATTTCAAGGGTAATTAACGCCATTCTGTATTAGGAGCGGGTGAAGCAGTTTTCGATCGGTTGTCAGTTTCATTGGGTTAAGAGAAATAAATGTTATTTTTTTTTCATTAAGACTTAAATATTTATTTAAAGTTAAAAATTTATTACGAAAATTAATTAATTAAATATAAATAAATGTAAATTTGGATTAGGATGTTACAATTTCAGTCTATAAATTTTACCTAAAGTTGAGCCAAAAACAAAACTATATAAAGATATATGAAAATACACTAATTTGCATCCCAAAATGTATAAAGATGTGTGTTTTTTCTTCACTGTAAACATTTTTTTACCAACGATGAGTGAAATGATTCAAACTCATGATTTTACTTTATAATGTTGTTATGTTGGTTTGATTCAAAACTAGATAAAGGAGAAAGAGAAGGCATTAGCCCAATAGGCACAACTAGAGAAAGAAAATGAAGAAATGGATCTAGCTTCCTCTGTACCTGTACCTAATCCTAATTAAATATGCACTAAGTGTTAGAAGTTAAAGTAATAATTAGGGTGGGATAAGTGGACAATGGTTTTAGTAGTAGTTTGTATGAGCTTGAAGGTTTATATATTAATATCTCATTATACAAAAAAAGGTTCCAATCAAGAAGCACAATCAAGAAGCACAATCAAGGAGCACAAACTCAAAAAAAGGTTTACATATTAATATATTATATGTATGGACAAGCTATCTCACCAAAGAGTAAGAGAATGCAATTGGCTAATAAAATCTCTAATTTATACATTCATCAATAGTAAAGAAGAGAGGTCCAATGTATAACAACCACTAACATGCATTCAACAGAGAGAGTGAGATAAGACATATAATGTGAGTGAGCCACCCTGTGAGGGAACCCTTGCCATTGAGAGTGAGTTGAAGGAGTGAGGTGAAGAGGGGAGGTTGTCGTCAAAGGAGTGAGCCACCCATGAGGGAACCCTTGCTGCTGAAAGGGGAAAAAGGTTTTGGGTTCATGTGAAAAAGAGAGAGAGAGAGAGAGGATAGCTGTTTTAAAGAGGGGGAAGGGAGGAGGTCGAAGGTCATCATCGGTGGGAGGAGGTTGTCGGTCATTTGAGAGAGGGGAAAAGGGATTAGAATTTAGGATAACTCAAACTGACGGAAGGGAAAGGGTTCCCTCAAATAAGTTATTAGACTTAGCGACGACATCTTCCGTCACTATAAGATTATGGTGACCAACAAGAATTCATTTAGTGACAGTATCAGCGATGCTAGACTTTAATTTGACTTAGTGATGACTGAAACCGTTGCTAACTTGGAGGCAAAGCAAAATCAAGGGGTGTAACATTGTGGCGGCCATAGAGACTACCTCTCGCATATCTTGTAGTGACGGGACTTTCCGTCGCTAGTCTATGCGCCAACAAAAATATTTGGAGGCAAACAAAAAATTTGGAGAGAGATAAACTTAGCGACGACTTACATCCGTTACTATCTTCGCTAACCTAGCGACGCCACGAGTATCGTCACTAAAGTAAAAATCAAGGGTGTAACATAGCGACGGTAATTACCATCGTCATATCTTGTACATCCTTTAGTGACGGGGTCTTTCTGTCACTAGTCGACGCGCCAACAAAACTATTTAGAGGCAAACAAAAAATTTAGAGGGAGATAAACTTAGCAACTCAGCGATGGTGGATCTGTAGCGATAGATTCGACGACGAATTGTTGCAAAACTTAATGACAGGGTTTTAGTGGTCAGTGAATTGGTAGTTACTTTCGTTTTGATAGTCCTTTTTGATAGAGCGGTCGCTAATACCGTTGCTACATAACAACAAATTTTTTTGGTTGTTGATTTTTAGTAGCTATCAGGGACTTTTTAGTAGTGTTTGGTACATCTAAGGTGCAGAGTATGGCAGGGAAGAAGTATGGATTTGTCATTGTAGATGATTACACAAGAATGAGAGGGGTATACTTCTTAGAACACAACGATGAGTCTTTGAAAGTATTCAAGATTTTCTATAAGAAAATCCAGAATAAGAAAGGATTATGTATTGGTACAATAAGAAGTAATCATGGCAGAGAATTTGAAAATGAAATTTTTGAAAAATTCTACAATAAGTCTTGCATGACTCATAGTTTTTCTTCTTCAAGAACATATCAATAGAATGGTGTTGCGGAAAGGAAAAATAGATCTTTGCAAGAAATGGCTAGAACAATGCTTTGTGAAAACAATCTTCTGAAATACTTTTGGGCAGAGGCTGTGAGCACTTCTTATTATATTCAAAATAGAATCCTTATCAGACCAATACTGAATAAGACTCCTTTTGAATTATGGAAGGGGAGAAGACCCAACATTTCATATTTTCACCTCTTTGGGTACACCTGCTATATCCTTAAGACAAATGATCATCTTGGAAAATTTAATTAAGTGTGACAAAAGGATATTCATGGGGTACTAAACCACATCAAAGTTTTATAGAGTTTTTAATACAAGAACTCAAACCATTAAGGAATCAATACATGTAAGATTTAATGATCTTCAAGTGACTGGTAGGAGACTGACAAATTTAGATCTTGATGATGTAGGTGTGTACCAGTAGGAAGCTGAACAAGATCAAAGATCAGACCCTGCTCAACTAGAGCCTACTAAATATGGTGACAATGAATCTGAATAACCACCATTAATGTCTCCAGAGAAGCCAAGAAACTAGAAGTTCAAGGATTATCACCCTTCAGACCACATAATTGGAGATCAAGATAATAGAGTCAGGACTAAATCCAGACTTCTCAATCAATCCACCGTTGCTCTAGTTTCAAAATTGGAACCTAAATTTATTACAGAAGCATTGAAGGATACTGACTGGATCATTGCCATGCAAGAGGAACTGAACTAGTTTAAGAGAAATAAGGTCTGAAGCCTTGTCCCAAGATCTAAAAACAAAAGCATCATTGGAACAAAATGGGTCTAGAGGAATAAGCTTAATGAGGATGGAAAGGTAGTCAAAAACAAAGTCAGACTTGTAACACAAGGCTACAATCAACATGAAGGTATAGATTTCACTAAAACTTTTACTCTTGTAGCTAGACTTGAGGCTATAAGGATACTTCTTGCATTTGCTATTTTTAAAGGAATTACATTACATTAGATGGATGTTAAAAGTGCTTTTCTTGATGGTTTATTGGAGAAGAAGTTTATGTAAAATAGCCCCATAGTTTTGAAGATATATAATTTCCAAATCATGTTTTCAAACTGAGTAAAGCATTGTATGGTCTAAAATAAGCCCCTAGAGCTTGGTACGACAGACTCAATACCTTTTGGATTTCAAAAGGCTTTACTAGAGGAAATATAGATACAACTCTGTTTAGAAAAAGCTCTCATAAAAACTTTATAATTATGCAAATTTTTATGGATGACATTGTTTTTTGTGTTATTGATGCAAGTCTCTGTAAAGAATTTTCTGAAATGATGCAAGCTGAGTTTGAAATGAGTATGATAGGAGAGCATAAATTCTTCCTAAGCTTGCAGATCAAATAACCTGATGATGCCATTTTTATCCATCAACGGAAGTACACCAAGGAGTTACTCAAAAAGTTTAAAATGGCTGATACTAAGCCCATGAGCACTCCTATGCATCCAAATTGCATAATTAATAAAGATGAGTTTTGTACATCAGTGGATCAGACCTTGTATAGATAAATGATAGGTTCAGTTTTGTATCTCACATCAAACAGACTAGATATAATGTTTAGTGTTTGCATGTGTGCAAGATATCAATCAAACCCCAAGGAATCACATTTTTCTACAGTGAAGAGGATTCTAAGATATTTTTTTGGAACCATTAACCTTAGGCTGTTCTACAAAAGAATAGACTCTTTTTCTCTATTAGGATAGTGTGATACAGATGTTGTAGGAGATAAAGTAAACAGAAAAAGCACAAGTGGTGGATGCTACTCTCTTGGAAAAAAGCTTTATATCTTGGGGAAGTAAAAAGCAGAATTCAATTGTACTTCAATAGCAGAGGCTGAGTGTTAACCCGGCGATAGAGTCTGAACCGTTCATTTCTACCACCGGGTTGTTAATTGGCAAGCGCACCAATCGTTTGTAGTTTTCAAAATTTAGATATCATTCCACTGGGATTGAAAGTCCAATAACAATAGTAATTTTCTATTCACTATGGTAAATGTGAAGAAAGTTATGGACAAAAGAATGATTTATATACAATTTATACAATATCACAAGATAGCATGGTTGAGTTGTTCATGAGATAAAAAATAAAAATCTATCTAAAAAGTTGAGTTGCAATCTAGAATAGGTAAGATACTTGAGATAAACACAGATAAACAAATTATGTTGGAAATTGGATCCCTAATCTAGAATAACAATGAGGAACTCAAGACATGCATATTTAATCATCAAGTTTCATGTCATTGCAACTTAAAATCATTATAACCGATCCCTTGTGATATAAATTCTAAGAATTCACCGTAAAGTCCGATCCCTCGTGAGCTTTCTCAGTAAAAACTTGCATTAAGACCTGGCCTTATGGCAACAATGGTTAACAACCCCTATAGAATTGAGATACCAAGGGTATTCCAACTTTTACTTTCGTTAAAACAAGTTTCAATACGGCATGAATAATCATTCTCCCGTTTGACATTCATACTAATAAAACAAGTTTCAATACACATGAAAATCATTCTCCCGTTTGACGTTCATATTAATAAAAGGTTGAAATACTAACATGGACTTGAATCATAAACATGCAGAGGTCGAATTCACAACATTATACTCAATAGATTAGTTCACCAATTCCAACATAAACAAATTAGTTACACATGGTGAAAGTAAAAACAACACTTACAGAGTTTGACATTACGAAGACGATGGAAACTTCATGATACAACGATCACAATACACCACAACACTCTCAAGTATCTAGAAAACTATTCTAGAACTACAACTCACAAAAGAAGTACTCAAAGTCGAGCACAAAGAGAGAAAAGAAGAGAAGTGAATGAGAATGGGATATGTTGAATGGTGTTGGATGGCCCTATTTATAGGGCTGAGCAAGGGTGCTGACGCTACGCGTCAGGTCCCTGACCCAGCTTCCATTAAACAACTGATAATGGCCACTTCAAATTATTAAATTTGATCATGCTTGGCCACTTGGACTTGTTTCCACTGTATTTTGGCCATTTGTGCTTAGTGGGGTGGCCCTTGGTGCTGAGTGGAGTACCCATTATTGGGTCCAAGTGGAGTGGTTGGCCAAGTTGGAGGTGGAGACCACGCAGCACTGACGCTACACGTGGCTGTGACGCGTAGCGTCAGCATCAAAATTCAGAGTCCATGCTACGCGTCAAATCCTCCAGTATAATTTGTCTTGAATTCTTTACTTTTTCACTGCAAAACTAGAGAAAATTGATCAAGGGCAGATTATTTCCAACAACATCCATTTATTGAATTAAAAGCTAATTTTCTAACAAATTAACCAAATTTTTATTATTTTTATGAAATTTTTATTAAAAGATTTATTGTAAATTTCAGGACTAACAAATACCCCCAACTTGAGACATTGCTCGTCCTTGAGCAAGAGAGAAAAATAAAAAATAAAAATTTGAAATCAAATTTTTGAGTTATTCTGAGAATTTACCACAAAAAGTAATTACACAATTTACCATTTTGAAATAATCAATTATAGACATCTAATATAACAAAGGTTTAATGATAAAATTCTTTACAATATTTTATTAACATACCAAGCATAATTTCAGGCTTACCTCTCCAAGTGTTTATCTCAATCCAATTGGTAACCTGTTTCACTCAATCAATCATAAAATCAAATAAATTTAATTTTGATTTTCATCTAATCAATGGTTAGTTATACAGAGTTAATTCAGAAATCACAAGGTCTTTTCACGGGTTGTAATGAGGCTTGGCTTACAAGAATCAATGGTTTCTCTTGGAATTCAAAATCCTGAAATCATAAAAGAGCATTTTATAATTCTTAGGCTTTCTCTTAGCCCAAACTTCTCATTTTCTTTTATTGATGAAAAATAAATACCCCCAACTTGATTCTTTTCACTATTTTTGACTTTTCTTTTTCATACTTTATTTTCTTTTGAAAAGAATCAAGTTGCTTATTTTCACTCCCCATGTTTGTAAGAAGACTAAAGATATTTTTCATTTATTTCAACTGCTCTTTTAATCAATCAAGTATAGGGAATGGTTAAAATAGATTTAGGTTTTAAGGGTACCAAAGAATTTATTTTAGGCTCAAATTGGCTTTCAAAGGATAAAATAATTTTTACCAAGGTAAGCTGTTTGACCCAAGGTTTCTTTTCACCAATAAATGTGCCTTGATCATTTTCCTGAATTCTCTGTACAACAACACAAATCAAAGATTAAAGCAAAATCAATTCGAATGAAGTTATGTCGATTAAACCCCCAAGTGTTTAATAAGATCTCTCAACTCACCGGGTTTTTGAAATTTGCCTGATAGTTAATAAACTTATTGTAATTAAATTTATCAAAATCTCTAAGTTATAAAAGAATCAATAATTGATTTTACAAAATTGGTTTTATTGTGTAAAAATGTTAAGTGAATAAATTAACTTTCTAACAAAAATTTGATTATTTATTGAAAGATAAAATTTATTTTTGGATTTTTCATGCAAAAGCATAATTACGCAAAATTAAACACACCACATAATAAAAGACAAAATATAATATAATCCAAAATAATATCAATGTAAACATGAAACTAACAATAAACTAAAAATGTATGTAAAAAGGTGCAAAAGATAACACCATCAATCCTCCATCTGGTCATCATCCTCTTCCTCCTCATCAACATCACCATCAGTATCAGCCTGTGCTCCAGAAGGTCCACCAGTCTCAGGGTAGGTAGGTAAATCACCAGGCCAAGCTACATGAGCTGCAAACTCAACCGGTGTGACATATGGTGCTCCCTCACCCTGTAATCTGTATTGATAAAATTCATCGTGAAGATGAATATATGCTCTATGTGTAACAGCCATCATCCGCATCATATGTTGATGCTCAAGTGTCATCCTGACAAATCCCTCTGTGACAACATCAGCAGGTGGTGGTTGTACTGGTGGTCTCCTCCTCCTGGGTCTGGGCTGAGCCTCCTGCTCTAGAGGTGGAAGCTCACACTACTGAACAAAGTAATCTCTGTTCACCGAGACCTTAGGGACTCTCCCCGAAGAACTCGTGAACTCTGGTGATGGCACAGCAACTCCCTGCCTCCTCAGTAAGGCAGATATGATGAGTGGGAATGGAATAGGGCGATTCACTTTATACCCAAGGGCATATAAGTGAATCTTCTTAGAAATAAGCTCGGCGATGTCGATGGTATGGCCCTGAAGAATAGAAAAGAGAAGGCAACAACGTTCAACTGGGATAGATGAGAGGTGAGTGACAGGAGTGATGTTATGCAGCATAAGGTGGGACCACGCCTGGGCTAGAGGGGTCAGCTGGGTCTTCAAAAGGTTAGGTGGACTCCGTCCAACCTTACTCAGGTTGAAAAAGATTCCATCTTTGCTCAAGAAATGAGCAACCTGTTCGAGGGAATATCCTAGATCACCCTCAGCAATGATCTTGTTTCTGTTTTCCTTCCAGAAACAAGTATCGTCCTCGGGAGTAGGCTCCCAAGGATTACCCAATAGGGTACTAATGGTGTCCCGGTCATAAGTGATATGTCGGCCCCTTACCCAACTCGTCCTCTGTTGGCCAATGTTCGGCGAGTCCTGATGAGTCCTGTAGGCGTTTGCGTAGAATTCCATCACTAAGATGGGATCCCCCTCAGTCGGTAGAGAAAACAGGGGTCCCCATCTCCTCCTCTGAACTTCATCCTGCAGCTCAGGATAGTCTCCAGCACTAAGATCCAATACTCTCTCCCACATCAGCTTTTGGCCCTTAATCGGATGAAAGCGGGCCTATTTCGCGTCAGTGCGAAATCTCGTAGGATCCCTCGGTCCTAACACCTCCTGTCCCTGAAGTCAGGATCCTCAGAAGTAGTATCGGTGTCAGTGGCCCTTCTTTGTCTTTTAGAAGGACCAGTGGCAGGGATGGATTTCTTCGGAGCCATCTGCAAAAAGTAAAAATTTTAAAATTAAACACACATTAAATTAAAAAGTAAATCACACATTAACAATCATATACAATCAACCAAATATTTATACAAAATTTAAAACACAAATATTTTTGGTTTTTCTAAGGATAAAAATTTACACAAAATAGACATGTAATTCACAAAATTTAAAACAACATATTTTTGTATTTTTGTGATTTATAAAGAAAGTTAATATGCATATTTTTGGATTTTTAACAATAAAACAAAAATTCACACAAAATAATATGCATCAACAAATTTTATATTTTTAATTTTTATCAATGCAAGAAAGTATAACAAATACTAAATAAGAAAATTTATTAATTTAAAAGAAAACAACAAACAAACTTCAAAATAGGCATACTGGACCGATTTATTAAAAACAAAAAATAAATATATGAAACAGTAAACATCACTAAAAATTTAACAAAATTAAAAACAGAGGCTGACGCTACGCATGGGTGGGATGCTACGCGTCAGCCTGTTCTGCCCTTGCTACGCGTCAATGGGACGCTACGCGTGGGCTTGCAGTGCATCCTCCCGCTACGCGTCAGCAGGACGCTACGCGTGAGCTGCGCAGAATAGAAACAAAAACAGGGGTTGCACAACAGCAACCCCTTTCCAAACCACATTCAATTCAATCAGTAAGCAATTTCCAATGGTCATCTAAGTCTAACCCTAACCACATGCAATTTTAAGATTTGAAAATTAAAATCAAACTAACGAGAAAGGATTAGAAAACTTACTTGTGATCCCTTGAGCAAATATGAGAAGGTTTGGAAGTGTTGAGAGAAAAAGAGGGTTTCGAAATTTTAGGGTTTTGAAAACTAAAGTGAGGCAGAGAGGAGGTTTTAGGTTTTAAAACCTAAGATGGGCCTCTCTGGTTCAATTTTAGAAACTGAACATGGGCTCTGACGTTACGCGCGGTTGGGACACTACGTGTCAGGTTGAAAATTCAGAATCCACGCTACGCGTCACAGTGGCGCTACGCGTGGGCTTCTGTTTTTGATTTTTCAAAATTTTGATTTTCAAAAACCTTTTCTTTTGAGTTTTAAACCCCTTTTCATTTAAAAACATAATTCTAAAAATTTTTGTTTTGTTTGTTTTTTTATGTTAAAAATAATTGCAAATAACAAGAAAAGAATGTGTTGCCTCCCATTGAGCGCTAGATTTAATGTCTCCAGCCAGACATTACCTCTGATTAATCAGGTGGTCTCCCAATATTCGTTGAGGAATCACCTGTCTTTTTCTTCCTCCTTCTTCTTCTCCGATGCTTGATTACCTGTCTTTTATCATTCAAGGCATCAATTAATTTAAAACAATTTAATTGATTGGGAAGAGATATACCTGGTTCAGTTGAAGGGTAAACTTTATCATTCGTCCTAAGATGTTCATGAGCACTGAAGTTTACCTCTTCTTCATAAACTTTGACTGCAACCATACTTTGATCAACATCTACTCTTATCTTTGCAGTCTTCATGAAAGGTCTTCCTAGGATCAGGGGGATCTCAGTATCCTTCTTCATATCCAGTACCACAAAGTCAACCCTGAAGTGGTACTTATCAACCTTTACCAATACATCTTCCACAATTCCCATGGGCTTCTTGACAGAGCGATCCGTAAACTGTAAGTTTGTCTTAGCTTCTTTTAGCTCAAATTCACCAATGCGCTTTATTAAATCTAGAGGCATTAGATTGATGTTCGCCCCTAAATCTAACTCCTGATGTTGATATTTCCAATAGTTACAGGAATGGTGAAACTCCCCGGATCTTTACATTTTTCCAGAGTTATGATGGTAGTACAGTTTGTTTCTTGCTCTTCATTCACTGGCTCTTGCATATTTTTTATTTTTCATTTTTTTCTATTTTTTTACTTTCTTTTTCTTCTTCTTCTTTCTTTTTCTCATTCTTTTCTTTATGATCAATTTTTACAACTTTACAATTTTCAGAAGAAACAACATTACATTGTTCCCTTGGGTTTTGAGTGTTTGCAGTAAACCCAGAACTTTTTAATTCGGCTATTTCTTTTGCAAGCTGACCCATTTGTATGTCTGATGTTTTTCGGGTAGCCTCATTTGTCTCCACAAATTGCAATAACTGTTGGATAGATTCCTCAATCCTTGTCAATCTTGCATTGTCAATTTGTGATTGTTGTTGCTTAAATTGATTGTTAGGAGGTCTGTTGGAAGGTCCAATATCTTGTCTCTAGACAGAATTCTGATTCTGCCATCCCTGTTGAAAATTGTTAGGAAAAGAATTACCATAATTGAAAGGAAAGTTACCCAATGGTATTCTTTGATGGTTCAGAAAATTGGCTTGCTCTTGCTCATTTCTGTCAGGGGCACAATAACCACATGGTTGTTCACCCATGCAATGCATACATTGTTTCACTTGAGCGGGGGGTGGTGATGTCACTTGAGCAATTTGAAGTTTCTCTAGTTGTTTGCTCATGGCTTCAATTTGTTGGGTCAGCAATTTTTGCTGAGCCAATACTGCATCATTCACTCCCAATTCGAGCATACCTGGCTTCCTATGTACATTACCTCTTTCATGTTTTGCTTGGCGGTCACTAATAGACATTGATTCCAATATCTCAATTGCTTCCTCCACAGTCTTGTTCATTAAAGAACCACCTGTACAAGCATCTAACATCATCTTAAACTGAGGTAATAAACCATGGTAAATGATCCTTACCTTTTCAGCATCATCCAAGTTGTGGTTTGGACACTTTCTCAAGAGTGCCTTGAATCGTTCCCATGTTTCTCCTAATGATTCATCATTGTTTTGAAAAAAAGAATGTATGGCTGTCATTGCTTCAAAATATTTTGAAGGAGAATAAAATCTTTCCAAAAATTTTCTTTCAACATCGGACCAATTTGCAAAACTACCCGGTGGGCAAGATTTAAACCATTCTTTAGCTTTACCAATCAATGAAAAAGGAAATAACCTCATATAAACAGATTCTTCTTGATTGGGTTCAAAACCAATTGTATTGCATAACTCATAAAAAATAGTTAAATGTTCATATGGTTCTTCATGATTTAAACCAGCAAATTGATTATTTTGAATAATATTTAAAGTAGCAGGTTTAATCTCCACTGGTACAACAGGTCCTTGAAACATTCCCAAAACTCGGGGTGGACCATTAATAGCAGCAAACTGTCCGAATGTTCTCTTTTCAGTAGCCATATTTGAATTTTCAAAAATTTTAGAAGTAGAAGAAGATTTAGTTTGTGTTTTATATTTCAAAGACTTGATTTTCTTTACAAACCTTTCTATCTCAGGATCAAAATAAATTTTACCTGCAGTAGATCGGGTTTACATACACAAACTAGACAAAGAAAGTTAGTGTAACAATAAGTAAAAGTAAACAAAATAAAAAAAAATTTAACTAAGGTAAAAAAAATATTTACCACGGTAATTAAAAATTTACTATTTTACTGAAACAATTCAATCCCCGGCGACGGCGCTAGAAAACTTGTTAACCCGGCGATAGCGTCTGAACCGTTCGTTTCTACCACCTGGTTGTTAATTGGGAAGCGCACCAATCGTTTGTAGTTTTCAAAATTTAGATATCGTTCCACTATAAGGTTAGCTGTTTTAAAGAGGGGGAAGGGAGGAAGTCGAAGGTCATCATCGGTGGGAGGAGGTTGTCGGTCGTTTGAGAGAAGGGAAAAGGGATTAGAATTTAGGATAACTCTAACTGACGGAAGGGAAAGGTTTCCCTCAAATAAGTTATTAGACTTAGCGACGACATCTTCCGTCACTATAAGATTATGGTGACCAACGAGAATTCATTTAGTGACAGTATCAGCGATGCTAGACTTTAATTTGACTTAGTGACAACTGAAACCGTTGCTAACTTGGAGGCAAAGCAAAATCAAGGGGTGTAACATTGTGACGGCCATAGAGACTACCTCTCGCATATCTTGTAGTGACGGGACTTTCCGTCGCTAGTCTATGCGCCAACAAAAATATTTGGAGGCAAACAAAAAATTTGGAGAGAGATAAACTTAGCGACGACTCACATCCGTTACTATCTTCGCTAACCTAGCGACGCCACGAGTATCGTCACTAAAGTAAAAATCAAGGGTGTAACATAGCGACGGTAATTACCATCGTCATATCTTGTACATCCTTTAGTGACGGGGTCTTTCTGTCACTAGTCGACGCGCCAACAAAACTATTTGGAGGCAAACAAAAAATTTGGAGGGAGATAAACTTAGCAACTCAGCGATGGTGGATCTGTAGCGATAGATTCGACGACGAATTGTTGCAAAACTTAATGACAGGGTTTTAGTGGTCAGTGAATTGGTAGTTACTTTCATTTTGATAGTCCTTTTTGATAGAGCGGCCGCTAATACCGTTGCTACATAACAACAAATTTTTTTGGTTGTTGATTTTTAGTAGCTATCAGGGACTTTTTAGTAGTGTTTGGTCCATCTAAGGTATAGGGTATGGCAGGGAAGAAGTATGGATTTGTCATTGTAGATGATTATACAAGAATGAGAGGGGTATACTTCCTAGAACATAACGATGAGTCTTTGAAAGTATTCAAGATTTTCTATAAGAAAATCAGAATAAGAAAGGATTATGTATTGGTACAATAAGAAGTAATCATGGCAGAGAATTTGAAAATGAAATTTTTGAAAAATTCTACAATAAGTCTTGCATGACTCATAGTTTTTCTTCTTCAAGAACATATCAATAGAATGGTGTTGCGGAAAGGAAAAATAGATCTTCGCAAGAAATGGCTAGAACAATGCTTTGTGAAAACAATCTTCCGAAATACTTTTGGGCAGAGGCTGTGAGGACTTATTATTATATTCAAAATAGAATCCTTATTAGACCAATACTGAATAAGACTCCTTTTGAATTATGATAGGGGAGAAGACCCAACATTTCATATTTTCACCTCTTTGGGTACACCTGCTATATCCTTAAGACAAATGATCATCTTGGAAAATTTAATTAAGTGTGACAAAAGGATATTCATGGGGTACTAAACCACATCAAAGTTTTATAGAGTTTTTAATACAAGAACTCAAACCATTAAGGAATCAATACATGTAAGATTTAATGATCTTCAAGTGACTGGTAGGAGACTGACAAATTTAGATCTTGATGATGTAGGTGTGCAGCAGTAGGAAGTTGAACAAGATCAAAGATCAGACCCTGCTCAACTAGAGCCTACTAAATATGGTGACAATGAATCTGAATAACCACCATTAATGTCTCCAGAGAAGCCAAGAAACTAGAAGTTCAAGGATTATCACCCTTCAGACCACATAATTGGAGATCAAGATAATAGAGTCAGGACTAAATCCAGACTTCTCAATCCATCCACCGTTGCTCTAGTTTCAAAATTGGAACCTAAATTTATTGCAGAAGCATTAAAGGATACTGACTGGATCATTGCCATGCAAGAGGAACTGAACTAGTTTAAGAGAAATAAGGTCTGGAGCCTTGTCCCAAGATCTAAAAATAAAAGCATCATTGGAACAAAATGGGTCTAGAGGAATAAGCTTAATGAGGATGGAAAGGTAGTCAAAAACAAAGTCAGACTTGTAACACAAGGCTACAATCAACATGAAGGTATAGATTTCACTAAAACTTTTACTCTTGTAGCTAGACTTGAGGATATAAGGATACTTCTTGCATTTGCTATTTTTAAAGGAATTACATTACATTAGATGGATGTTAAAAGTGCTTTTCTTGATGGGTTTATTGAAGAAGAAGTTTATGTAAAATAGCCCCATAGTTTTGAAGATATATAATTTCCAAATCATGTTTTCAAACTGAGTAAAGCATTGTATGGTCTAAAATAAGCCCCTAGAGCTTGGTACGACAGACTCAATACCTTTTGGATTTCAAAAGGCTTTACTAGAGGAAATGTAGATACAACTCTGTTTAGAAAAAGCTCTCATAAAAACTTTATAATTATGCAAATTTTTGTGGATGACATTGTTTTTTGTGTTATTGATGCAAGTCTCTGTAAAGAATTTTTTGAAATGATGCAAGCTGAGTTTGAAATGAGTATGATAGGAGAGCATAAATTCTTCCTAAGCTTGTAGATCAAACAACCTGATGACGCCATTTTTATCCATCAGCGGAAGTACACTAAGGAGTTACTTAAAAAGTTTAAAATGGCTGATACTAAGCCCATGAGCACTCCTATGCATCCAAATTGCATAATTAATAAAGATGAGTTTTATACATCAGTGGATCAGACCTTGTATAGATAAATGATAGGTTCAGTTTTGTATCTCACATCAAGCAGACTAGATATAATGTTTAGTGTTTGCATGTGTGCAAGATATCAATCAAACCCCAAGGAATCACATTTTTCTACAGTGAAGAGGATTCTGAGATATTTTTTTGGAACCATTAACCTTAGGCTGTTCTACAAAAGAATAGACTTTTTTTCTCTATTAGGATATTGTGATACAGATTTTGTAGGAGATAAAGTAAACAAAAAAAGCACAAGTGGTGGATGCCACTTTCTTGGAAAAAAGCTTGATATCTTGGGGAAGTAAAAAGCAGAATTCAATTGTACTTCAATAGCAGAGGCTAAGTGTTAACCCGGCGATAGATTCTGAACCGTTCGTTTCTACCACCGGGTTGTTAATTGGCAAGCGCACCAATCGTTTGTAGTTTTCAAAATTTAGATATCATTCCACTGGGATTGAAAGTCTAATAACAACAGTAATTTTCTATTCACTATGGTAAATGTGAAGAAAGTTATGGACAAAAGAATGATTTATATACAATTTATACAATATCACAAGATAGCATGGTTGAGTTGTTCATGAGATAAAAAATAAAAATCTATCTAAAAAGTTGAGTTGCAATCTAGAATAGGTAAGATACTTGAGATAAACACAGATAAACAAATTATGTTGGAAATTGGATCCCTAATCTAGAATAACAATGAGGAACTCAAGACATGCATATTTAATCATCAAGTTTCATGTCATTGCAGCTTAAAATCATTATAACCGATCCCTCGTGATATAAATTCTAAGAATTCACCGTAAAGTCTGATCCCTCGTGAGCTTTCTCAGTAAAAACTTGCATTAAGACCTGGCCTTATGGCAACAATGGTTAACAACCCCTATAGAATTGAGATACCAAGGGTATTCCAACTTTTACTTTCGTTAAAACAAGTTTCAATACGGCATGAATAATCATTCTCCCGTTTGACATTCATACTAATAAAACAAGTTTCAATACACAAGAAAATCATTCTCCCATTTGACGTTCATATTAATAAAAGGTTGAAATACTAACATGGACTTGAATCATAAACATGCAGAGGTCGAATTCACAACATTATACTCAATAGATTAGTTCACCAATTCCAACATAAACAAATTAGTTACACATGGTGAAAGTAAAAACAACACTTACAAAGTTTGACATTACGAAGACGATGGAAACTTCACAATACAACGATCACAATACACCACAACACTCTCAAGTATCTAGAAAACTATTCTAGAACTACAACTCACAAAAGAAGTACTGAAAGTCGAGCACAAAGAGAGAAAAGAAGAGAAGTGAATGAGAATGGGATATGTTGAATGGTGTTGGATGGCCCTATTTATAGGGCTGAGAAAGGGTGCTGACGCTACGC
This sequence comes from Clitoria ternatea, assembly GCA_037962975.1. Taxonomy (NCBI): domain Eukaryota; kingdom Viridiplantae; phylum Streptophyta; class Magnoliopsida; order Fabales; family Fabaceae; genus Clitoria; species Clitoria ternatea. The sequence goes on from CM075671.1 coordinate 150,740,451, forward strand.
ATCAGGTCCTTGACTCAGCTTCCATTAAACAACTGATAATGGCCACTTCAAATTATTAAATTTGATCATGCTTGGCCACTTGGACGTGTTTCCACTGTATTTTGGCCATTTGTGCTTAGTGGGGTGGCCCTTGGTGCTGAGTGGAGTACCCATTATTGGGTCCAAAAGGAGTGGTTGGCCAAGTTGGAGGTGGAGACCATGCAGCACTGACGCTACACGTGGCTGTGACGCGTAGCGTCAGCATCAAAATTCAGAGTCCACGCTACGCGTCAAATCCTCCAGTATAATTTTCTCTTGAATTCTTTACTTTTTCACTGCAAAACTAGAGAAAATTGATCAAGGGCAGATTATTTCCAACAACATCCATTTATTGAATTAAAACCTAATTTTCTAACAAATTAACCAAATTTTTATTATTTTTATGAAATTTTTATTAAAAGATTTATTGTAAATTTGAGGACTAACACTGAGTATATGTCTACAACAAGCTGTTGCTCTCAACCTCTTTGGATAAATTATCAACTTGGAGACTATCCAATCAAAGAAGAAGAGATTCCTGTATTCTGTGACAACACAAGTGCAATAAATCTCTCTCCAAGAATCCCATTCATCATTCCCAAGCAAAACATATAGAAGTGACGTATTAGTTCATCAGAGACTATGTACAGAAAGAGATCTCGGACATGAAGTTTATGGACATAAATCATCAATGGGCAAACATTTTTACAAAGCCTTTGGCTAAGACCAGGTTCATTTTTATCAAGTATAATTTAAATTTAAGAAATGTTACTTGAATGTGTCTGTTCAGAATGTTGCATGTATGAAAGGTATGGGTCTAATATTGTTTTCTTAGTTGCTTGATATGTCTGAACCCATAATTATATGCTTCTATTTGCTGAGAGGAAAAAGGTTAAAAACTTTTAGGATTCGTGTTAACTAAAAAAGTGTCACGTTTTATTGCCATTAACTTTATAACGTACTACATGACAGTAGTTAATACCTTTTTGTGTAAATACCACTAAAACTATTTTTATCTCTCTTCTTTAGTGGACAATGGTTACCTTTTTAAATATGTGACTTTTCACTTCATTTCCCACCTTGCAAAAACCCTTCGAGCCTTTCTTCTCCCAAAAGCTATCTTTCTAAAACCTTTTCATGTTCTTAAACCTTAAACTTTTCATTTCTCTTCATCTTTGAGCATCTATCATGGCTTTTAAGCTTTTAGTTGGAGACATTGTGCAGTCTTTCTTCTTCCACCAAGAGCAACATAAACTTGATGGAAGAGATATTACTGCTGAGTTAGATGGAATTAGATGGACATAATTTTGCTTGGACAGGGAGCCTTACTCTCTCTTATTAGTGTTAGACTTATGGATAAGCATGTGAGTGGACAAGTCTAAGTTCATTATACTGAGGAAACTCAAGGGAAAGAATATTGAAATTTCTGAGGATGTCATTGTAACAGTTACTAGTTGCCCCTCCATTATCAATGAATACACTGATGACTTCGAGTTTGAAGTGGTCTCCTCTCTGGATGTCAATAAGCTGTTGTATGGTAGCACTCACCTAGCCAAGTCTGTTTCTAGAAACCTCCTTCCCAAGGTCAAGATACTTCACCTTTTCATGAAGTAGGTGTTTTATCCTAGGAAGAGTGCCAAGGACACTGTTTCAAAGCTTGATAGGTTTTACATGTATCACATGCTCATGAAGGAGAAAAGGTCTGCCCTAATAGACTTGAAGAAAAAGAAGTCTGAACATGAGCCAACCATGCCAGCCCCCAAAAGAAAAAGTAGCAGAGTTAAGTTGCCTGCCAAGAAGTCCAAGAAGCTGATTCTGATGAGTTTGAGAGCTTAGATTCACCACTAAAGGTTAAACCAGAGTCTGTTACTCCTCCTTCCTCTCCTGATAAGAAGTCTGTGCTTATTCTTAAAGGTATAAAGGATGCTGAGAAATCATCAGTTTCTGATGATAATATCACTATTAGTTAGTTGTAAAGTAAGGTTGTTGCTCAAAAGCAAGTTGCTTCTCCTCCTCCACAACAGCAAAAGAGTTCAATCACTCTTACCTTTGAAGAGAGTAAGTAGTTTGTGTAAGTCTTTCTTGTAAAATTACATCCTGATAATTCTGTTAATGGCTGGATAGGACAAGTCTAGAAACATAAGTACCATGAATTAAGGATTGCTTATCTCAATGATATGAGAGCAAATAAAGAAGAATTGATGAAGTGTGGTGGCTATTCCAGCTATGTTCAATACATCAAATTCATTGCAGGTCATCTCAAGCAATTCCCTGAGTATAAAGTTCTGAAATGGAACCATATTGACTGGATCAACAGGTTTTATGAAGTTATAGAAGAATTTCAAAGTGACCAAGCTAGCTTCGGGAAGAAAGTTACTGAGAAAAGAAAAAAGACTAAGTCCGAGTCTTAATCAAGTATGAAGAAAGCAAGGTTTGATGCTGTGAGCAACCCTTCCCAGTCAAAGTTCACCTCTTCTCTCCAAGTTTACCAGACCAGACTTCCACACCTGACCAGACCACCCTTGAACCTTAACTTGAGCTTGCGCTTTCAAACTCAGCTTCCTAACCTTTTCCTCCTAGGTATCTTTGAATCTTCCCACTTAGACCTCATACCAAACCTTCTAGCCATCATCCCCTTACTCTTACCACACCTGGTGTACCTCTTTTCAAGACTTTCAAATCAACCTTAGAGGAGGATGACTTAGGATATTTTCACCCTTCCAATCTTGCCATTGTTAAAGCCCCTAGATTTGATTAGAGAAAAGTCCATATCTTTCCCTTTGCTCCTCATTTTGTTCCCCCAATGCCTTTTGGCCAGCTTATGCAACACCCTAACCTTATCTTAACATCAGACTATTAGAGATGAAGGTTGTTGTTTTGAACCTCACAATCAGCCTATTTTCCTTTATCGCCCTTCTGTTATTTTCTTCTATTCCTTTGAGATATTTATCCTTCAAACTCATTTCTTCATTATTGTTTCTACCACTACCTTCCTTCTTATTTTATCTACCCTAGCCCATGGTTTAACCTTTTAGCCTCTGTGATGTCTCTCCTTTTTGTTGATAACAAAAAGGGGAGTAACATACAAGTTTTTTTTAACTTTTGGGCTTAGTCTAAGGCAGAGTATCAGTAGAATATTAGTATATTTAATAGTATCAATCTTTTGTGTTGCTTTGTTCTGATTTTCTTTTGGTATATCAATGAAGTCTATTATTGCTTTAATATTCTGAGTTTCTCTAATATCTTTTATGCTCTAAGTTTACATGCTCAGATTTTATCTTGTTTATCTAAAGAGATCATGCTCTGTTATGAAAATAGATAGACCTATCTGTCAAATGAATTAATATTAGTAATCAGAAAATATTTCAAAGCTCTGACTTTTCTCAATATCATCAAGCAATGTTATTTCAAATCTATACATTACTATGATACACTTATTATGTAACACCCTCAGTTAACTAGGACAATCCCTTCCACTAGATTATCCTGGTCAACTGAGAGGTTACGAGTTTTAGAAAAATATGAAAGTTTTTTTTTGTACAAGAAAACTTGGTGGAGCAGATATACCTCGTATACAACATAATCATATATAATACATGGTCGTAACAGTAACTGTACATACTGAAAGTAAAAGGGCGCATAGGCTCCCATAAATGAAAATAAAATTCAACCTATTCTATCCGTCCTTAGTTCAAGAAGACCTGGCTGATCATCGATGCGAAATCTATGTCCATCCTTATGATGTCTAGAAAACTTTAGCGTAAGTGTGAGTCTCCACCTCCATAACATTCGGGAAGTGTCATCACTGACACCCGCCCCACAGAGTCCACATGAACACTCAAATAATAATCATCTTGGGGTTCCTAATTAGTTTACTCTAAGTTATCTTTCCTAACTCATCCGTATCAATTGTCCCTGAATATACAATTCTCTATTCTCCTTCTTACCTACTAGTCAATTTACATACAAATATTAATTCAATCATAACAATCACCATCGCACAGATAAGATAATGCAATGCATGAATTCATTTCATTTATTCCAATTGTTTTCTTAACCATCATGATGCATGTAGGTCTCTTTCTCATCATCACATCATATCAGAATTTGTCCTACCCAGGCTGCCCCTGGACACAATGTTTCCACACTAGAGCGACCAGAGTACACCAAGTCCTTACATCACAACACAGGGTACGCATGGACTCGTAGTCCCAACATCATGGATCCAAAACACATATCATCATATCATAATGGGACATGGCTCTCCACGGTCCTAGTAATATCGATCTGAGTCGAAGTGCATTAGGATTGCATGGTTTTGCCCGGCATCAGGGCGCTACTACCGAGCCATTGGGGGTCCCTTCCCGTTACACTCACAAGATCCAACCCCAGGGATTGAACCCTCATATCCTTCAATGTACACATCGTTGCGGCTCTAGTCCATATCAAGTCTCATACATATGATGCATGTGTTAAGGAATCCCTAGTGCATGAGTAGCAGAAATACAAGGATTTCCATAGGATTTGCAAAGCGTTGTGTTTCAAAGCATAAGACAAACACACAAAAAAATATTACGTTTTAGGATTACCTCTTGAAGATTATCGAAGCAATCGTAGCCTCATCCTTTCGGAGTCCACACGAGTACTCCCACCAGAAACGTTACACCTTCTAAATGCTAGTTTGACGACATATAGCTTTTGCAACTTTTACGTATTTTGTGTCTCTTTTTGGGTGAACCACCTATGAGCATCTTATGCTTTATTTATAGGCTTAGGTTTGACCTAATTTGTTCTCTCTAAAGAGTGGGCTCCTTGTTAGCCAAGGCCTCAACGCTCAAGAGGGGGGGTGAATTGAGTGTTTCAAATTTTCGCGCGGAATCCCCTTGGAAATGGTTAGTAATATGCAATGATGAAGAGACAACAACTTTTATGCACATATCACACTATGACACACTTGATGTGCAATGATAATATTTAGCTATAAGTGTGATAAACAAGGTAAGTTATTGGTTTAAACAATTTATTAAACAGTTGGAGTGCACAGATTTATTTATCAATAATGTGATGTTTCCTATAAAGATTCAGCTCATTCAAGTTATCAAACACGTTGTGAATGTGAGAAGTAATAGCAATCAAGTAAGTATCACACAAGACTTAATAGGAAACAATGTATTAGATATTTGGTAAGTTATAGTAATTTCCAGTTTTGAAGAACTTCACCAAATATTGATTCAAGCAAATTATCAAACACTTGGCATGCAGAGTTAGTTTTCTACTTGAACAACAACTTTGATTCACACATTCAGCTCAAGCATTTCAACAAACAGTTTATATGCATAGTTGTATAAAGAGTTCAAGGTAGAGAGAAATGCAAACCAAATTTAACGAGTTCCACCAACCCGGTGTACGTCTCGCCTTCAAGCAACCCACTTGAAGGATTCCACTATTGAAGATTTGAGATACAAGCTTTGAGCAATTGCAGCTTCCTAGTGTCCCACACTCAAGAACTCAATTCTCACAAGCAAAGGGGAACCCACCCAATCTCACAATCTCTCAATACCCAAAGGTTGAACCCCAACCTTTGTGACCACTCAACCTAGAGTGAACAACCACTCAACCTAGAGTGAATACCTTGTGTTTGGTGTTGTGTTTACAATTAATACACTCTCTCAATATAGTAGATAAGCAAATGAAAGCTCTCATAAATTCTAACTCTCAACAAGAGAGGATATGTAAATTGAAACTCACAATCTAACAACTCTTAAGCAATATGCAAGTTTAGAATCAAGAGTTGCAGAATATACAAGAGAAATTTAGTTAGAAGACCTTAAGAAGAGAAATGTTTGTTGCCTTGTGTTGTGCCTTGGTCTCCCCTCTTGTGTTCTCTCTCTTGCTTGAATCCATGCTTCATTTATAGCCATTTTTAGGGTTTCCAGCCGTTGCACATTGTCTCCAACGGATACCTTAGCATGGTCATAAAGTGGGAGTGAAGAAATGAGCTAGAGTTCCACTTAAAAGTATTTTCCCACGTTCTGACACTATGGTGATCGATTAGCCTTCGAGCTATAATCGATTAGCTTTTGAAATCTTCAGTATTATGCAGTAGATAATCGATTAGCATTTCTACTGTAATCGATTAGCTATGAAACAGAACCATTCTAATCGATTATTCCTTGCCTTGTAATCGATTATGATTGATACCTGATGCTCTTAATTTGTGTCTCGCAGCATGGTAATCGATTAGGACTTTATGTAATTGATTAGGGACAAAACAGAACTTACGTAATCGATTATGCTTGACTTGGTAATCGATTATAGTGAATACCTGATGCTCAATCTCCAAACTTTTAACTGGTAATCGATTAGATGTATAGCGGTAATCGATTAGTTACATTCCAGAACCCTTGCAATCGATTATGCCTTTCCTTGTAATCGATTATGAATGGTACCTGATGCTCTTAATTGTGTCTCGCAGCATGGTAATCGATTAGATACTAATGTAATCGATTAAGGACAAAACAGAAGCTCCGTAATCGATTAGATTCTTCCTTGTAATCGATTATTCCAAATACCTGATGCTCAGTCTTCAACCTTTTCAATTGGTAATCGATTAGCCTTTTATCTATAATCAATTATGTTCATTCCAGAACCTATGTAATCGATTATGGCAATGGTTTAATCGATTAGCACGTGTACTTATTCAAGGTCTTTGATATGTTCTTGATATGTATTGACCCATGGCTTATTCCTTTGATCCTCATGCTTGTTTCCTTGATTCTTCTTCAACTTATGAGCTTGTTCTTCATGATTTGAGATCATAACATCTAACCTTGTTTTCCATAGCTCGTGTTTCTTTAACTCTTTGTGAGGCATCTTCATTTCTTTGTTCTTAGCCATTGTCTTTGTGCTTGAACTTCCTTGTTTCTGAACTTTTGCCATTCCATCATCATCATGAATACTTTGTCATTAATCAAAACTACTTTGCATACTTACATATGCAACTTCATTCTCCCCCTTTTGATGATGACAATTAATGTTCCATATGGCTTGTATTCATGTGTTGCAAATTCATCATATTGGCTTCATGGTAATATCCTTTCTTCCTTTAGGAGTCTTTGCCTTAGTCTTTACATTTGTCATTATCAAAACCTGTTTCAACATTTAAACACACTCCTTACTCATTAGTTAGGCCAAATAGCTTTATTTTAGTCCAACTAAAATAAAAGTTATTTTCTGATGGGCTTACTCTATGTGTGTGACACTATAGGTAAAATACTCGGTCATATTAATAATAAACTATTTTATTATTAATATAAAATAAGAGTAGCATCTAGCAATGCATCATTATGTCTGAATATTATTTAATATCAACATAACCTATAAGTGATAATTATTTTATATGTTTATTCCTTTTGTCACGATATCCTAATTGGGCCAGAGGCATGGTCACGTCATCCTTGTATGGCCCAATTTATTTTACTTGATACCGGAGTAGACTTTATCTGAATAAATATCAAATATTTATTCTTTCTAGCATGACCATGCATTTCCTTAGTCTCACTCCCTCAAGTGGCCTATAGATATCACTCCTGTCACATAGAGAGACAAATTCCATCTATATCACTCACATCCCTCTGCATAATTTGTTCATTGCCTAATCACAACATTTATAGTCCTCTTGTTACAAAACACGTTTGATTGTATTAAAACAACAAACTCCTTGTGTAGGAATCGTAGTGACTTCAGGTCGAAGGACTACATATACCATTATCACATTGAGAAACATTTATGACATTCAAGTAACGATCCATGCAACGTTCTCATGGTGGGTCTGTCCAGTACATCATTACTCTTAATGTGTACCCGTGTGAAGACTTGATATCATCTATGTCTATGATTTGTGAGATCAGATCATCAGTACACTTACGCACTAGCCTTAATGTATTTACGTGTCCCCACGTAAATACTTGACTAGAGACATTTTAGGAATAACTCTCATATGACCTATTACTCCAAGGATAAATAAAGGCTGTTAAACTATTTAACAAAAAATGCCTTATACAAAATGATGCGTCCTATATAGGCTCTTAGTGCATATTTCCAACAGCATGTAACATACATTTTCTTATTTCAATTCATTAGTCATCGGTAGGGTCCTTTCAAAACTCCATTTCATTACTAACCTTGGTTTCGTTCCGTAAAATCCTTGATTAAGCATTTTTCTTTATTCATTATTATTATTATGATTATTATTATTATTATTATTATTATTATTATTATTATTATTATTATTATTTCATATAACTCAATGTACCCGATAATTAGGAATGAAATGAGTTTTGATCATCCATCAAACCTTAGGGTAATAGTGGCACCGTAGTGTCTATCATCACATCGGATCCGATCTCATTTTCATCATATTATTTTTCACAACTCAATCATGATAGGATCCCTATTGAGACATCTCCTTATTCATTCTCTTCTTATTTATTTCAACATACTCATTCAATGCATCATACAAGTGTTATTCATCACATTATTCATTTCGTTAACTCATGATATTCTTTACGTATTTCTAGCACATCACATTCCATGCGCATGTTATCATATGACACTCATCACATATGTTCATTACATAACTAACACATATGCATCCATGTACATAATCATTTACAGTCACATATTCAATCATGTTACATAATCAGCCAATTAACGAGTACCATGTTGCATGTAGTATCCATTATTTACTACGTCTTAACAAGTTATCGCACATTTAACGTCACTAAAATTAAACTTATGTAGGAAACTAGACGTAAGCACTCACAGTATATTCTTACATACTATTCCACTCATTTTTACTCTATTGTTTATCTAGTCCACCTCATTAGCATTTCCTTAATTTAGTTCATTATTAAAGACATACTATCATCTGGTTTGATTCTTTATGTACCTTTCAACTATTTATTTGTTAGGTGTTCTTTACTTAATTATGTATGATTATCTCCTCACTTAATTTAATTTCCCAAATGTATGATTATCGCGGTCGGTCAAATTGAACATTAAAAATAATGTAGTACTAGGGTGTGAACTTAGGTCGTTCTCTCAAAGATCAACACAAAAATTTAGGAAAATCAAGTTTTAAAATAATTTTAACAAACAAAAATTCAACAAATATACAAATACATTGGGGAGGGGGGGTTTGGTTTGGTTGTCACAGTAAAATTTAAAAATAATAAATGTAAAACTTAGAACAAATAAATAACAAACAATTGATTTTCTTGGAGTATTGTAATTAGATTATCCTTGGTTCACAAAAGATGATTTGTACACTTTTATTAATGTTGATTTCTTAGCTCAAATAGAATGAACATATTATTCAAGCATCCTAATTAAGCAAAAGGAGTCAAGATCGTAAAATCTAGGAATCATTGAGCATACATAAGAACATCGCCTACATACATAATTTATTCTCATATTATGGAATTAAGCAAACCATAATAATTAAAACTGATTATGAAAATATTCACTAAGCATGCATACTTCCTTAATCATTTTAATGAAAATCTTATTCTATTCCATTTGTATAATTAAACTGACTAAGCATACAAATTTAATTAAATAGAATGGAATTTAAACAAGCAGAGTAAGATTATAAAGAAATCAACAATAATAAAAAATTACTATATTAAAAATAGAAACCTCAAAATCATATTATAATAATCTCCAATAAAATCAATCTAGGGGTTTTAGCCCTCCATAATTAAAACAAACTAAAAACAAGAAAGATCGAACCCGAAAGAGAATTTCCTTGAGAGGCCTTATGCCTCTGTTGCTCCAGATTGAAGCTGAGAAGGAAGAAGTGAATATGTGAAGGTGTAAAGTGTGAAGGTGTGTTGAAAGGCTTTAATTCTTCTTCTTTTTATAGGCAAGGGAAAGGAAACAGCAAGTGTAAATCATGGAAGAAGTGGATCCCTTTCGGCGTAGTGGATTTAGAAAACCCGTAATGTTGTTTCTGCTTTCTTAAATCCTGTAATGTTGTTTCCACTAAATGAATTGATTAATAAAAGCATGTGAATCGATTCATTTAGGCCAAAATAGCATGAATTTCATGCATGAATCGATTCTTATGGCATAGGAATCGATTCTCAGGGGTGTGAATCGAGTCCCAAGGGCTATGAATCGATTCCTATATCATTTTTAATGCATGAATCGATTCATGTCAGTGGGGAATTGATTCATGGCCTTCATTTTCACTTCCTAGGCCTTTTTTTATGTCGGAATCGATTCATGGATGCTGGGAATTGATTCCTGGCCCTGTTCTTCACTTATTTTGTGCTTTATTGACCCCTTTTGAACATGTAATCACTTGTGTCTTCTTCCTCTTGATTCTTGGTCAATATTTTCCAATTACAAGCTCAATCATTCACTACAAAATAAAAGAAACAAGGATTTCATTATTTCCATTAAAAATCAATCCTTAATTCATTTTAAAATTAAATATTAAATAAAGCTCAAATTATGAAAATGTGTTAAAATACAATAATATATTACACAATAAGTAGTGGCAAATTATACATATTTAAAATGAGGAATTAAGGATAAAACATGCATTATCAAATACCCCCACACTTACTCTTTTACACTCCTGGGCAAAATTAAAATAAAAATAAGTTTTATAATTTATTGGAAACATTAAGTTGGAAAACAATAAACACGCATAACTGGCATGCTTGTCATGAAATCTTAAGAATGTACAGAGAAACAAGAGTTATCTAACATGCAGGATACAGAGTATCAAGATATGTATGAAAATCATCCAAACATTTAGGCATGTGAGAATTAAATCAAACTGAAAAGAAAATCATAAGTGACAGAACCTCACTAAACATACTCTCAACTCTCAAGTGTTTTGAGTTTGTGTATTCTCTCAAAACATTTCCTGAAAAAAAGACAATCCCATAAATTTGGTAAGTTCCTAAATTCCAGAATCAACACAAATAAATGTATAGATCGATAGGGCTTTTCAGGGTTGTAATGTGGCCAGGGTAAAATAGTGTGATAAAAATTTGGAAATTAGTTTCATATGTGTCGCAACCGGGTCCCGGTGCGCGACGCGGACTGGTTAAAGACAATAAAAATGAAAATGAAACTACATTGGAATGAGGCCCTTAGACGTCCAAAAAAAATAAAAGGGTCCAGAGAGTCGCCGCTAATATTTATCAAGGAAAATATCAGAAAAACCTTTAAATAGCACTGGTTTTTAAAAATGAGATTCTGTTTAGTCCGGGAGTCGAATTACAGGAGGGGAAGGTATTAGCACCCCACACTGTCTATCCTAAAACGATTACCCAAATTGATCATGTATAATTTTTTCAAAAAAATTAATTATTAAATATTTTACCCTTCATAAAAAAAATAATGATAAATGCTATTTACAAACAATATACATAATAACGAGGACATTTTGAAAAATATAAAACAAAATTAAATGATTAAACACATCACCTAAATTTTCATTATTTTTAGTTCAAAGAAAAAAATAAATAAACAAGTGATTAAAAGACAATAAAATAAATAAAAATGCAATGAGACGTCTCATCTCCATTATTCTCTAGTAAATAAAAAAACAATCCATTGATTTTATTAGGAAATATATGGTTCATAAAAAAACATATAAATAAATGAAAAGGTAAAAAAAGGGAATAGACATAAAAAGGAAAAAAGTGGAATTAAATACATCAATATGAAAATAAAGAAATATATACACTTAAGTAATTAGAATTAACAAATGAAACTTATTCAATTATTTTAAAAAGAAAAAGATTAATAAGATGTCTCATCTAAATTAATCTCATTTTAAATTCAATAAATAAAATGGGTAATTATGTCAAAAACCAATTCAAAAATTAAAAATAAAATAATATGGGTAGATAAGAGAAAAATGAAAGGATAAATAATAATAAGTAAATAATTATTTAAAACTAAACTCAAGAAATTGTATATATATGAAGCATAAAATTAAATGGTTATGTAAAAGATGATTTCAAAATTATTATAGAGTAAATAAATAAAGTAAAAAAATAAAGGATGGAAGAATAAAGTATAGAAAAATAAAATAAAAGTGCAAAAAAATAAAATAAAGATGAAGATAAAAGCGTAAGAAAATAAATGAACAAATAAATAACTGTAGGAAAATAAAATATAAAATAAATAAATAAATAAAATATGATAAGAAAAATAAATAAAAATAAAAGTGCAGAAAGATAAATAAATAAAGATAAAAGTGTAGAAAAATAAATAAATAAAAATTAAAATATTGAAAAATAAATAAATAAAAATAAAAGTGCATAAAAATAAATAAATGAAAATAACGGTGCAGGAAAATAAATAAATAAAAATAAAAGGGCAGAAAAATAAATGCATAAAAATAAAGGGAAGAAAAATAAGTAAATAGAAATAAAAGGGTAGAAAAATAAATACATAAAAATAAAAGGGTGGAAAAATAAATAAATAAAAATAAAAGGATAAAAAAATAAATAAATAAAAATAAAAAATACAGAAAAATAAATAAATAAACTAATAATTGCAGAAATGTAAAGTGCAGATAAATAAAATATAGAAAAATAAATTAACAAAAATAAAAGTGCAGAAAAGTAAATAAAGAAAAATAAAAGTGTAGAAAAGTAAATAAATATGAATAAAAGTACAAATAAATAAATAAATAAAGATAAAATACAGAAAAATAAATAAACAGATAAATAATTGTAGAAAAATAAAGTGCGGGAAAGTAAAGTGCAGGAATATAAATAAAGAAAAATAAAAGTGCAGGAAAATAAATAATAATTAAATAAAGACAAATAAATAAAGATAAATAAATATTCTTGTATTAATAAAAAATACCTTAGTACAAAAATAATTAAAGAGGAACCAGAACGGAAGTCGGGAAATCAATTTCTTGTAGATTTCCTTTGCTTTTGGCTTCATTTGGACTCGATTCAAGGGTGTTTGGACACCGGTTACAACACTTAGACAGTATTTTGGCTCACAAAGCTCACATACTAAGACAAACTAGAATGAAACACTCATTTCCTAACAACATTTCCATAACATAATTTTTAAAAGCAAAAACTTCTAAAAAGTCTCATAAAAATTTAACACTCTTTCACTTCTTTTTTCTTCTTCTCCCCCAAATACCTTAGCATCACCCTCTATTTATAGAAGAAAATTTACCTTGGATTCCTCATAAAATGACAACACTTTCCTACTTTTCCAATTTGTCCAAGTTTGATGTTAATTTCCCCAATTTTCTCTAATTATCCAACCAAACTGGGTCCCACCTCAAAATCCATCGAAAATCACTTTTCTTTTTTCTTTTTTTAATTCTGATTTTCTTTTTTTTTGATTTTTTTGGACCATTTTGATTTTTTTTGCCTATTTTTTTGGCCTTTTTTTTTTCTGATTTTCATTTTTTTGGCCCTTTTTTTTGGGCCCTTTTTTTCTAATTTTCATTTTTTTGCCCTTTTTATTTTTTATTATTTTTAAAAAATTATTTTTTTAAATCTAAATACAAATGAGTAATCACTTACTCTTATGGAAATATAAATTATTTATTACACATGTGGCCATAAATAAAATATCCAATAAAGATAGACCACTACCCATGCTACAAGGAGCAAGAAGGTAGTCACCAAACATCGTTTCCCCTCCCTTATCCTTTCCTCTTCGCTTAGGCAATTGTTGGCCATTGCTTGAGAAAAATTATGGAAGAAGGTTGATGAAAGGAGAAGTGTGGTAGGAAATGAGGAGAGATTGAGTATTTATAGAAATGGAGAAAGGGTACTATTCCAACGGTCACTATACACACGGTCACTATGCAATTTTTTATTTTTTTTGCTTTTTTTTAAAAATATACTTTTTTAATATATATTTTTGCTCTCTTTTTTTTCTCTCTTTTTTTAATATATATATTTTTTTGCCGGACAAAAATAGGTGTTCACAGCTGTCCCTCTTTACTTCTTTTCATGAAAGAATATAAGATTTATTCATATTATTGATATGAAAAGAAAGTAAAGACGTGAACACCATTAAGAATTCAAGGAAAATTTGGAGGCTTCTCACAAAGTAAACTGAGTCTCCCTTAAGTTGAAAGGAACTTTGACAATTTAAAGGCGGTATTGGAAGCTTTTGACAAGGAGTAAACAACCAAACGGTGTTGCCATAAGACATTTGAGGTGATACTTCAGACTATCCTTTGTGGACAGAATGGTATTCAAGGTTCTAAAAATTTAGGAATATGTCTGATGTTTTTTATCGGGAATTAAGTTGCCTAGGGTATGTACTTCGAGGCTTTCGACAGAAAATGACAATTTAGGGGTGTTGCCCTAATATTTTCCCCTGAAAATGAACAACAAAGGGATTGGTGCTTGAAGCTTTGAAAGAAAATAAATGACACAGGAGGTTGCTCCGGCGTGTTTTGGATCAGACGACATAGCTTAGGAATGGGTACCTAAAGCTCTGAAGAAAAATTAATGACGCAAGGGGTTTCTCCGGCATGTTTTGACTGGACAACATAGCTTAGGAATGGGTACCTGAAGCTTTTGAATAAAAGTAAATGACATGAGGATTGCCCCAGTATGTTTTGACTGGATAACATAGCTTAGAAATGGGTACCTGAGGCTTTGACATGAAATAAATGACTGGGGGATGCCCCTGACTGATTCTGATTGAAATAGCCTAGGAAAGAATACATGAGGCTTTGACATGAAATAAATGACTGGGAGATGCCCTTGACTGATTTTGATTGAAATAGCCTAGGAAAGGATAACTGAGGCTTTGACATGAAATAAATGACTGGGAGATGCCCCTGACTGATTTTGATTGAAATAGCCTAGAAAAGAATACCTGAGGCTTTGACATAAAATAAATGACTGGGAGATGCCCCTGACTGATTTTGATTGAAATAGCCTAGGAAAGGATACCTGAGGCTTTGACATGAAATAACTGACTGGGGGAAGCCCCTGACTGATTTACGGTGGAGGATAGATTTTTTTTGAAATTTGCAAGAGAAAATTATATGAAACTTGAGATTTATACTCAAGAAGAATATGATTGAGGTTGAGACTTTTGAAAGACTAAGATTTAAAAGAAAATGACTTTTTGGTCATATGACTCACTGAGGGTTCCAAGTGAATACAAGGATTCCCTTTTTATATCCTAGTAAATCACCTTTACTAGGGTTAGGTGATGGACTGAAACTGTTGATCTTGACTTTTCATGGGGAATATTTGTCCTTGTTGTAACTTTAATCCTGCGTGGAAGAAATAGTCAAGTGGAAAACCAAAGATTATCGATCTTGTTTCCCCAGGTGACAACCATAATCCTTGTGGGACTCGTTATTACTCATGGTAGAGCAGAATATCCTTGATTACCAAGTTCTATGTAATTGGGAAGTATCAAGCTTATTTGAGACTGAAAATATGCTTTTCACGGATTTTTTTAAATATATATGTTCACAAAATGCATGCTAATGAAACCTAACAAAACAAAACTTGGAACTGAAATCAAGAATTCCATATATTTACTTGGGAAAATTACAGGTTTACATCATAATTTCAATCTAAACTCTTGGAGAACATAAAGACTACCCTATTCCTTTAGGGTATTCTCAAGCATAATACTTATTGACTGCATCTGAATTGACTGGGAAAGATAACTCCTCACCATCCATGTTCGTCAAAATCAAAGCTCCTCCAGAAAAGGCTTTCTTTACGACGAAAGGTCCTTCATAATTTGGCCTCCATTTGCCTCGGTGATCATTTTGATTTGACAAGATCTTCTTTAGTACCAACTCACCTTCATGAAATTGATGAGGTCGTACTTTCTTTCCGTATGCCTTCTTCATACGCTTTTGGTATAACTGCCCATGACAGAGAGCAGTTAACCTTTTCCCATCAATTAAATTTAGTTGATCATACCGGGACCAAACCCATTCAGCTTCTTCTAATTTAGCATCCATGATTACTTTTAAAGATGGAATTTCCACTTCTATTGGTAAAACAGCTTCCATACCAAACACCAATGAGAAGGGTGTTGCCCCTGTCGAAGTTCGTATAGAGGTACGATACCCATGTAAAGCAAAAAGAAGCAACTCACTCCAGTCTTTGTAGGTTTCAACCATCTTTTGTATAATTTTCTTTATATTTTTGTTAGCAACTTCCACCGCTCTATTCATCTTGGGTCTGTATAGAGATGAATTGAGGTGTTTGATTTTGAATTCCTCGTAGAGTTCATCCATCATTTTATTATTCAGGTTTGTGCCATTATCAGTGATGATCTGACTTGGCAAACCATATCTATAAATCAATTCTCTCTTGATGAATTTGACCACAACATTTTTAGTCACATTGGTATAGGAAGCTGCTTCAACCCACTCAGTGAAGTAATCAATGGCCACAAGAATAAAACGATGCCCATTCGACGCTTTCGGTTCAATGGGACCAATAACATCTATGCCCTACATAGCAAAAGGCCAAGGCACAGTTAGAATGTGTAGAGAAGATGGTGGTGCATGAATGTTGTCTGTATAGGTTTGACACTTGTGACATTTCTTGGCATAGTTATGACAATCATTTTCCATTGTCATCCAATAATATCCAGATCTGAGAATTTTTCTTGCCATCGAATGCCCACTTGCATGTGTTCCGAAAGGTCCTTCATGAACATCCTTCATGATTTTGTTAGCTTTCATCACGTCTATGCAATGAAGGAGAATAGAATCATAATTCCTCTTGTAAAGTGTATCCCCGGTCACAAAAAAATTCATGGCTAGGCGCCTGAGGGTTCTTTTATCATTTTTTAAAACACCAGGGGGATATTCTTGATTTTGAATGTAATTTTTGATGTCATGAAACCATGGTTTCCCATCGGGCTCTTCTTCTATCATATGACAATATGCAGGTTTGAGACGTCTTTCAATCTTGATGAAGGGCATGTCACATTCCCTACTTACATTGAACATGGAAGCCAACGTGGCCAAAGCATCGGCTAATTGGTTATCATCCCGAGGAATATGATGGAAAGAGACTTCATCAAACCCTTTGATTAGTTCCATGATGTGAGCTTGATAAAGAATTAATTTGCCATCTCTAGTACCCCATTATTCTTTCAATTGATGAATCACCAAGGCGGAATCTCCATATATTTGTAAACATTTCACCCTTGCTTCAAGTGCCACCCAAATTCCCAAACACGAGCTTTATTTTCTGCAATATTATTAGTGCAATCAAAGCAAAGTCTGGCAGTGAATGGGAAAAGCTTGTCATCTGGTGAGATTAGAATGCCTCCAATACCATGCCCTAATGCATTTGATGCTTCATCAAACATCAAAGTCCAAGTTTCGTCAGGACAATCTTTCTCTTCTGACAGCATCATAAATTTTCATCAAGAAATTCGAATGACATTGGTTAGTATTCTTTTAGGGGATGGTGGGCTAAGTAATCTGCCAAGGCACTTCCTTTTATAGCCTTCTGAGTGACATGAACAATATCATATTCAGTCAAAAGAACTTGCCACCGTGCTATTCTCCCAGTTAGGGCTGGTTTTTCAAAAATGTATTTGATAGGATCTATCTTAGATATCAGCCAAGTAGTGTGACATAACATATATTGCCGCAAGCGATGGGCTGCCCGTGCTAGCGCACAACAAGTTCGTTCCACATTTGAATATCTAGCTTTACTTCTGTAAACTTCTTGCTTAGATAGTAAATGACGTGTTCTTTCTTTCCTGATTCATCATGTTGCCCCAATACTGATCCCATGGACTCATTTAGCACGGTCAAGTACAAAAGAAGAGGTTTTCCTAGAGTTGGAGGGACCAGGATAGGTGGGTTTTCTAGGTATTGCTTTATCTTATCAAAAGCCTCTTGACATTCACCATTCCACTACATCGGTTGATTCTTATGTAGTAACCTAAAGATTGGTTTACATATAGACGTTAATTGAGATATGAAAAGTGTTAACCAAGTGGCCTCAATTACTCAAGAGGGGGGTGAATTGAGTATTAAAAATTTTTCTTGGAATGCTTTTGAAATTGATTCTTTTAATAATTATGCTTAAAGAAGATAAAAAGCAATAAATAATTCAAGTGAATTCTAACAATTTAGTTATAAACAAAATAATTGAGTAAGCAATTTATATGAGCAAATATAAAAGAGTGAAGGGATATAGAGATTTGAAAACCGATATAACGAGTTCCACCACACTGATGTACGTCTCTCCTCTAAGCAACCCACTTGAAGGATTCCACTATTGAGAATTTTGAGATACACGCTTTGAGCAATTACAGTCTCTTAGTGTCCCACACTCAAAAACTTAATCCTTACAAGCAAAAGGGCAACCCACCCAATCTCACAATCTCTCAATTACAAGGTTAAAACCCAACCCAAAAATCTCTCAGAATTTGTGAATGTGATTTTACAAGTTTGACTCTCTCAATAGAGTGGATATACAAATTTTAATCTCTTGAAAAATATTTTTCTTCTCTTAGAAAAAGAATATGTAAATTTAGCACTCAAAAATATTTTTCTCATAATATAACTCTCAAAACTTAATACTGCAAAGAAAAGAAACAGAGAGTAAATATCTTGAGCAAAGAGAGAAGGAAAGGAAGCAAGGAAATTTTTCGTTGCTACAAGGTGTGCTTCTGCCTCTTCACTTCTTCTCCTTTTATAGGCACTTCAAGGGACTTGCTGCCAAAAATTTCTTTCCACCGGTTCCTTAATTTATGCATTGGAAGACTTAATCCACCAGCAATCCATGTTTCCTGACTTGAGAAGTGCAATTGTCTACCTTAATTAATGGAATCGCCGTTCAATTTGAGTCTTCGAGAGAGGAATCAGCGGAGTTGAGTTTCTGAAAATGCATACTAATATTTTCCATGATTCAGCACATGATTCCAGTGAAGAATCAATTCCTCCAGGCTATTTTTCCATCAAAAACAATGAATGAATTGATTCCTGGCAAGGGGAATCGATTCCCAATAGCATGAATCGATTCCTTCAGTCATTGAATCAATTCCTGGGGTATTTCACTGTAATGAATCGATTCCTGCAGCTGTGAATCGATTCCTTGATGCTGTGAATCGATTCCTAGTGCTTTTAATAGGTATGAATCGATTCCTTTGGTATGGTGAATCGATTCCTTGCAATCCTGGACCTGTTTCCTTGCATTTTTTTATGTATTTTGATGTGTTTTGGACAATATAGCTCATGGTTCTTGATTCCTTGGTACTTGAATAATTATTTTTCTTGTTTTAAACTTCTAAGAATGCCTTAAATCATTTCTTTGGACTTCATCAATTTTTATGCATTTTAATTTCTTGACCCGAATCATTCTTGATCTTTATGATTTTTGATTAATTGCTTGTACAACATCCTTTAAATTTCTTGATCCTTCAATTGTTTGTCATTCATCAAAACCTGTTTCAACATACAAATACATTCTCCCCCTTTTTGATGATGACAACAATTGTTCATCTCTTGGGGTGTTAGTTTCATAATAATTATTTTTCAAGGTATAGAGCTCCCCTTATCAATTTTAATACCATATATTGTCAAGAAATATTTTATAAAAGTAGCTCCCCTTTAATCATGTAATTTAACAAGGATAGATAGAGATTTTTAATATAGATTTTATCTTCCCCTTTGGCATCATCAAAAATAAGGAACTCAAAAGAGAGATTAAGAAAATAACAAGATTTTATTAAGCAAGATACATATAAGGATGGATACAACAAAGACTAACTTAAGGATTAAAAAATTGAAACTCAGAAAATTGTTGAGAGAGTTTATTGTAGTGGGTAGTCATGTTGTCTTCTATTTGATCAAAATGTGCATTCATGTTGTTCTCCATTCCATCAATGCGAGAAGTCATTCCGTCAAAATGAGCATTTATTGCATCAAAGCGGGTATCAAAATGAGAGGTCAACCTATTAAAGAAGCATTATTTGGATTTATAGGAGGTGGTGGAAATGCTTGTTGTTGAGGTTGATCATCATTGTCATCACTGCTTTATACATGTAGAGGTGAGTATTGCCATGCACCATCTTGGTTGTGCCAACCCATTTTTGAGAGATGAGTGCTCCCTATTTTACCTTTGCACCCTACTACTTCCTTTACTTCATTTGAAAGATCAACATTGAAATGCTTGAGAAGCTTGGTGATTAAAATAGCATAAGGAAGTTTTGTGAGTCTTTTAGAGTCAATCATATGATTGTGAATAAGTTTGGTCCAATTTATCTCTTTTTCATGGAGCATAGCCTAAAGAATAAGAGTTTGGTTCTCACTTACTCTAGCATTGTTTGACCCTTTTGGAAGAATGATTTTGACCAAGAAGTAGTGCAGAAGGCGATGATCAATGTTTAGCTCCCCAACGATGCTTTTGGAAGCAAAAGATAGATTTAGAAAAGCACGAGCATCAATAGAATCATATTCCCAATCGGGAGAAGGTTCAAAGCCAAAGAAATCAACATTATTGAGTGAAAGCTTCCCAACTTGATGAAGAACATTATCATCAAGGGTAATGGTTACCCCTTTTGATTTTGGCTATGCAGCGTCCATTAGAGATCCTTAATGTTGAGTCAAAGGCTTTAATCAACTCAGGATAAATATGATTTTCTTCAAGTGCGACGGACTCCAAAAGATTTTGTTGCCTAAGGTTGTTGAGTACAGGAAAATCGTGTTCATCGAAGAGCGGAACATCAAGCCAATGAGCAGGTATGAGGAGTCGTTCTAAATATTTTTTGAGATACCTCTCAATTTGCATTTAATTATCAAAAAATCTTGAAATATCATTGATATTTGATGAAGAGCTAGCTTCTCCTCTTCTTTTCTTCCTATTTTGGGATGAGAAGGCCATGTTTTTGAAGGATATGGAAGAGACAGAGAGGTTTTTGGAGAATAGAGATGAGGACTCAAAATGGAAAAGAGTGTTGTGAGGAAAGATGTTGAATCAACTCAATTTATAGAGTAACTAGCATGGAGAATCGATTCATAGTTAGGGAATCGATTCATCTTTGTCAAAATATAAGACATGAATCGATTCAAGAGGAGAGGAATCGATTCATCTTGTATGAGGCATGACACGTGAATCAATTCAGTGTAGGGGGGAATCGATTCTTCTTACATTTATGAAGCGTGAATCAATTCATTTTAGAGTGAGAATCGATTCATTTTTGTTATTAGGCACAGATTTGAACGAAGGAGTCAAAGCATTGGAAAATGCATTTTTGTCTCATTATTCACGTGATGGCTTCGAGAGAGTGATATGTTTTCAATGTAAAGAATCAATGTTTTGTCTTTTGTTTTATTCCTCACGTGAATGGTCAAGATGCTTAGGAAGTTGTTTTTCTTGTCTTCATTATTTGCTCACATGAAAGGCTTTGAAAGGAAGCATGCTGGAGCCTTTTCAATAGAAGTCACGAGAATGGCTTTGAGTTGCAAGCATATGAGACAAGTGATATGCATAAGTAAGACTTTGGATTTTTTAAATGCAAGGTCACATGATGTACAGATTTTTGTAGGTGAATGTGACAAAATATATGATGGTGTCGCGTGAAGGCATATGCAAAAAGTTTAAAATTTTTGCAATTTTTACCAATGATTTTGTTTCATAAATTTATCAAGAAAATCAAAGGTTAATTTGCATTTGTTTTTGAGATCATGTGGTTTATAAGAGATTATTTTGTGTAAAAGAGATATGTTTTAATTAAATAGATACAAAATGGGAATTTACAAATTTATGGAATATTAACATGATTATTGAAAATGTGATTATCTTTTTGATTTAAATCTCAAGATAATGCATATTTAAAGTAAATCGATATTTTCAAAAATAGAATTTTTATGAAGGAAGAATAAATTTTTAAATTAAAGATTTTTGATAATAAAATAAAAATATTTAAGAGAATGAATTTTGAGATTAAAGAATTTCTAAAATGCCTAACTCCCTTCTAATATTTATAAATTGTTCCTTTTGTAGGGGTTTAGTAAAAATATCCGCCAATTGTTTAGAAGTTTCAACATATTCAAGAACACAATCTCCTTTTAAAACATGATCTCGTATGAAATGGTGACGGATTTCTATGTGTTTTGTCCGTGAATGCATAACCAGATTTTTGGAGATATTTATGGTGCTGGTGTTGTCACATTTAATGGGTATTTGGTCTAGAACAACATTGAAGTTAAGAAGTTGTTGTCTCGTTCATAGGATTTGAGCACAGCAACTTCCAGCTGCAACATATTATGTCTCAGCTGTTGATAATGCGACACTTACTTGTTTCTTGCTATGCCAAGAAACAAGAAAGCTTCCGAGTAAATGACAAGTACCGCTGGTACTTTTTCTATCTAATTTGCAATCGGCAAAGTCAGAATCAGAATATCCTACAAGAATACATTCAACGCCTTTGGGATACTATAAGCTAACATTTTGAGTACCCACAAGATATTTTAAAATTCTTTTTACGGCAGTAAGATGTGATTCTTTAGGACATGCTTAATATCTAGCGCACATACATACCGCAAATATAATATCGGGTCTACTAGCTGTTAAGTAAAGTAAGGATCCAATTATACCTCGGTATTTAGTTATTTCAATGTCCTTACCCTTCTCATCTTTGTCTAAGTAGCAAGAAGTACTCATTGGTGTGGCTATTTCATTTGCTTTATCCATTTCAAACCTTTTGAGTAGTTCTTTGCAGTATTTTGTTTGACTAATGAAAGTTCCTTCTTTTGTTTGCTTAATTTGTAGCCCAAGGAAGAATGTGAGTTCTCCAATCATGGACATTTCGAATTCATCTTGTATAATCTTGGTAAACTCTTGACAAAGAATTTCGTTAGTAGCACCAAATATTATGTAATCAATATAAACTTGTACCAAAAGGATGTCATGGTTTTTACGTTCTATAAATAGTGTTGTATCAACCTTTCCCCTTTCAAAATTATTTTCTAGAAGAAATTTACTGAGTCGTTCATACCAAGCTCTTGGAGCTTGTTTCAAACCATATAAAGCTTTTCACAATTTAAAACATGGTTTGGAAATTTGTGATTTTCAAAACCGGGAGGTTGATTTACACAAACTTCTTCTTGAATATAACCGTTTAGAAAAGCACTTTTGACATCCATTTGATAAAGCTTAAAATCTATACAACAAGCAAAAGCTAACAATAATCTTATGCCTTCTAACCTAGCTATGGGAGCATACGTTTCTTCATAGTCTATTCCCTCTTCTTGATTATATCCCTTAGCAACTAATCTAGCTTTATTTCTTGTTATTATTCCATTTTCATCTAGCTTATTTCTAAAAACCCATCTCATGCCTATTATTTGATGATCATTGGGTTTTGGCACAAGTTCCCAAAATTCATTTCTTTCAAATTGATTTAATTCCTCTTGCATGGCCAACATCCAATGTTCATCAACAATAGCTTCATTGATATTCTTGGGTTCTATTTGTGATACAAAGGCTGAGTGATTGCATGCATTTCTAATAGCGGTTCGAGTACTTACACCTTTTGTTATTTCACCTATAACATTTTCCAATGGATGGTTCTTCATGGTGATCCACTCCTTTTGTTGAGGTTCGTCATTTTGTGTTGTATCTCCTTCATTTTTGATTTCTTCTTTATCGTCCAAGTTCATTTCTTGGAGTGTACCTACAAGATCATCAATATCCTTTCTCGGAGGATTTTGGTTAAGTTCATCAAATTTAACATGTATAGACTCTTCAATTGTACAAGTTTGTTTGTTAAAGAGTCGATATGCTTTACTAGTAGATGAATAACCTAAAAATATTGCTTCATCAGATTTTGCATCGAATTTACCGAGATTTTCCTTTCCATTGTTTAAGACAAAGCATTTGCATCCAAATACATGAAAGTAAGAGATATTTGGTTTTCTTCCTTTATAAAGCTCATAGGGGGTTTTCTTTAATATAGGCTTTATCAAACATCGATTCATAACATGGCAAGCAGTATTTACCGCATTGGCCCAAACGTGTTTTGCAATATTACTTTCATTCAACATAGTTCTTGCGAGCTCCGCTAAAGATCAATTTTTCCTTTCAACTACTCCATTTTGTTGAGGAGTTCTTGGAGCCAAAAAATTATGTTCAATGCCAAATTTTTCATAAAATTTTTCAAACGATTGGTTTTCAAATTCTCCCCCATGATCCGTTTGAGTGGATGCTATTTTCAAATTTTACTCATTTTGGATGATCTTGGCAAGTTTCTTAAATGCATGATATGCTTCGTTTTTATGAGTAAGAAACAAAGTCCATGTATACCTAGAATAATCATCAACAATCACAAGACCATAATAATTTCCACCAAAACTTTTAATCTTTAAAGGTCTAAATAAATCCATATGTAAAAGTTGTAAAGGTCTATTTGTTGAAACAACATTTTTTGCTTGAAAAGAAACCTTTACTTGTTTTCCCTTTTGACATGTGTCACAAAATTTGTTTTCAAATTTCAGTTTTGGTAAACCAATTACTAAATCTTTCGAAACAAGTTTGTTTAAATGGTCTATATGAATGTGAGCAATTCTTCTATGCCATAGCCATGATTCATCCTCTTTAGTTATGAAGCATTGCACATCATTTGAAGCAAGACAGTCAAGATTAATCATGTAAATATTATCGATTCTTTGACCAATGAACTTTACTTCCTTGTTTAGCTTATTTTCAATTATGTAACAATTTGATTCGAAAACAATTTTATATCCTTTGTCACATAATTGACTAATACTAAGCAAGTTATGTTTAAGTCCTCCAACATATAGTACATTATTTATTGAAGTAGAAAAGTTTTTACTGATGTTACCGATTCCAAGTATTGTTCCTTTTGTGTTGTCTCTATAAGTAACAAAACCTTTGTTTCAAGGAGTAAATGATATAAACTTACTTTTGTCTCCCGTCATATGTTTTGAACGCCCACTATCCAAGTACCAATGAGTGTTACTTGCTTTAAAGCATACCTACAAAACAAGTCAAGTTAGAGAACTTGGTACCCATTTTATGTTGGGTCCTTGTAGGTTAGTTTGTGAAGATGTTCCCTTAGGAACCCATACTTTTCTCATAACTTTTGGTCCTAATTTTCTAACATTGCAATTGTAAGAATTATGACCTTTAAGACCACAGTGATTACATTTCATAAAAGGTGTAGATGATTTACTAGGTGGTACAAATAAATTTTTGTAATGTTTTTCCTTCTTGTAAGCATGTGATCCTTGATTATAACTTAATCCAGTTTTATTAAACATGCAACGTTGTTTTCCAAGAAGTACATTTAAATTATCCCTTCCGTTGGTAAATTTTTCAAGCGTCATGTTTAAATCTAACACTTTCTTTTCAAGTATATCACATTTCTTAATAAATTCATAAGGTTTAGTCCTAGAGCACGCTTGCACTTTTACTACTTCCAATTTTAAAAGCTCATTTTCTTTACAAGCCTCCATAAGATGCATCTCAAGAGTATCAATGGTTTTTCTTGATAACTTATGTTTATTAGAAACTTTTATAAATTTATCATACAATTCTTCAAGAGCATCAAGTAGTTCTTCTTTATCTAAGTCATGAAAATTTACCTCATCGTCTTCATCTTGGTGGTTGGCCATGAGGCAAAGGTTTGCTTCTTCATTTTCCGATTCGTCTGAGCTACTTATCTCGTTTTCATCCCATGCGGTATATGCTCTTCTTTTCTCTTTTCTTGCTTTGTTTTTCTTCCTTAGGTTTGGGCAATCCGCTTTAAAGTGCCCTTCCTTTCCACATTCAAAACAAGTAGGTGAGGAAATATTTTCTTTAGAGATAGGTTTCTTACCTTTATTTGTGAAGCTCTTTTGGAAGTGTTTGTTTCTCATGAGTTTCCCAAAACGCTTCAAGAATAGTCCTAGTTCTTCATCCTCATCAAGATCACTCTCGAATTCATTTTCATCTATTGACGTGGCCTTGAGAGCTATCCCTTTCTTCTTTGAGGCTTTTTCTTCTTCCTCCGCATGTTTCAAAGCTGTTAACTCTTGTTCTTGTTCTTGAAGTTTACCAAATAATGTGGCAAAGGACATATCATTTATATTATGAGATTGCTTGATGGCCGTAACAAGAGGTTGTCATTCCCTAGTAAGACTTTTTAGAGCTTTGTGGATAAGTTCCTTGTTAGTGTAAGATTTACCAAGAGTGATAAGATGATTAATGATCAAAGTAAATCTCTTTTGAAGTTCTAAAATAGATTCATTAGAACTCATTCTAAAACTTTCATATTGACTAGTTAAAGTATTAATCTTAGAATCCTTAACGTCGCTAGTTCCTTCATGAGTTATTTGAAGGGTATCCCACATATCCTTAGCAGATTTGCATGTAACTACTCTAAAGAATTCATCAGGACCTAAGGCTAAAGTGATAAGATTTTTTGTTTTGTAATTATATTGCACTTTCTTTTCTTCCTCACTAGTCCAATCATCCATAGGCTTTTCTATTTGTTTATTATCAACAATGTGCATGGGTATAAAAGGACCATTCTCAATAGCATTCCATACTTTCAAGTCAATAGATTGTACAAAAATTTTTATTCTTTCTTTCTAAAAAGCGTAACCCTCACCATTGAAAGTGGGAGGTCTATTTGTGGCACCACCCTTAAGAAAAAGGTTTAGAGAATTTGAGGCCGTTTGTTCTCTTGAAGTTGTTAAGCTTGATCTACCAAGAGTCAAGCTCTGATACCACTTGTTAACCAAGTGGCCTCAGTTACTCAAGAGGGGGGCTGAATTGAGTGTTAAAAATTTTTCTTGGAATGCTTTTGAAATTGATTCTTTTAATAATTATGCTTAAAGAAGATAACAAGCAATAAATAATTCAAGTGAATTCTAACAATTTAGTTATAAACAAAATAATTAAGTAAGTAATTTATATGAGCAAATATAAAAGAGTGAAGGGATAGAGATTTGTAAACCGATATAACGAGTTCCACCACACCGGTGTACGTCTCGCCTACAAGCAACCCACTTGAAGGATTCCACTATTAAGAATTTTGAGATACACACTTTGAGCAATTATAGTCTCTTAGTGTCCCATACTCAAAAACTTAATCCTCACAAGCAAAAGGGCAACCCACCCAATCTCACAATCTCTCAATTACAAGGTTGAAACCCAACCCAAAAATCTCTCAGAATTTGTGAATGTGATTTTACAAGTGTGACTCTCTCAATATAGTGGATATACAAATTTTAATCTCTTGAAAAATATTTTTCTTCTCTTAGAAAAAGAATATGCAAATTTAGCACTCAAAAATATTTTTCCCATAATATAACTCTCAAAACTTACTACAAAGAAAAGAAACAGAGATTAAATATCTTGAGCAAAGAGAGAAGGAAAGGAAGAAAGGCAATTTTTCGTTGCTGCAAGGTGTGCTTCTGCCTCTTCACTTCTTCTCCTTTTATAGGTGCTTCAAGGGACTTGCTGCCAAAAATTTATTTCCATTGGTTCCTTAATTTATGCATTGGAAGCCTTAATCTGCCAGCAATCCATGTTTCCTGACTTGAGAAGTGCAATTGTCTGCCTTAATTAATGGAATCGCCGTTCAATTTGAGTCTTCGAGAGAGGAATTAGTGGAGTTGAGTTTCTAAAAACGCGTCCTGATATTTTCCATGATTCAGCGCATGATTCCAGTGGAGAATTGATTCCTCCAGGCTATTTTTCCATCAAAAATAATGAATGAATCGATTCCTGGCAATGGGGAATCGATTCCCAATAGAATGAATCGATTCCTTCAGTCATTGAATCGATTCCTGGGGTATTTCACTGTAATGAATCGATTCCTGCAGCTGTGAATCGATTCCTTGATGCTGTGAATCGATTCCTCTGCTTGTGAATCGATTCCTAGAGCTTTTAATAGGTATGAATTGATTCCTTTGGTATGGTGAATCGATTCCTTGCAATCCTGGACCTGTTTCCTTGTATTTTTGATGTATTTTGATGTGTTTTGGACAATATAGCTCATGGTTCTTGATTCCTTGTCACTTGAATAATTATTTCTCTTGTTTTAAACTTCTAAGAATGCCTTGAATCATTTCTTTGGACTTCATCAATTTTTATGCATTTTAATTTCTTGAACCGAATCTTTCTTGATCTTTATGATTTTTGATTAATTGCTTGTACAACATCCTATAAATTTCTTGATCCTTCAATTGTTTGTCATTCATCAAAACCTGTTTCAACATACAAATACAAAACAGGCTATGTAATTCAACCTCCCTAAGAACCCACGGACTTCTTTTTCTATACTAGGAACAGACATTTCCACTATGGCCTTTACTTTATCGGGATCCACTTCGATTCCTTTCTCACTGACAATGAACCCAAGCAACTTTCCAAAGCTGGCCCCAAAAGTGCATTTAGCCGGATTCAACCTGAGTTTGAATTTTCTCAAGCGTTCAAAGAGCTTTCGTAGTTCAATCAAGTAACCTTCTTCAGATTTGGATTTGGAAATAATATCATCCACATAAACTTCTATCTCTTTATGCATCATGTCATGAAACAGAGTTACCATCACTCTTTAGTAAGTTGCCCCAACATTCTTCAAACCAAAGGACATCACTTTATAACAGAAGGTTCCCTACAAAGTAATGAAAGTGGTTTTTTCTATGTCTTCGGGTGCCATCTTGATTTGGTTATACCCAGAAAATCCATCCATGAATGAAAAAATGGAATGTTGGGCCTATTATCAACAAGAACATCAATATGTGGTAATGGAAAGTCATCCTTTGGGCTAGCTCTATTCAAATCCCGTTAATCAACACACATTCATACCTTCCCATCCTTCTTCAGGACCGGAACAATGTTGGCTACCCATTCAGGGTATTTAGAGACAGTCAAGAACCCAGCATCCAACTGCTTGGTTATCTCTTCTTTAATTTTCAAGAGCATTTCTGGCTTCATTCTTCTCAACTTTTGCTTTATGGGGATGTAACCAGGTTTCAATGGCAACTTGTGTCCAACGATGTAGTTATCTAATCCTGGCATATCCTGATACGACCAAGCAAACACATCACTGAATTTGACTAACAATTCTATTAATTCCTTCCTATGTTTACTACTCAAAGAGGTGTCGATCTTGATTTCTTGTTTGTTTTCTTCACTCCCCAAATTTATGACTTCAACGATTTCTAGATGGGGAGAAATTTCTTTAGCTTCTTGATCTAGCAGCCTTAGTAATTTAGGGGAAGGTTCATCGGGCTCTTCGTCCTCCTCACTTATTGGATCAAAATCATAATGGTAGAAAGCAATATTATTATTTTGGGATTCATTTTTAGATTTGCAATTTATTTAATATAAAAAGGTAAAATAAGGAAAATGACAATTGAACTTAATATTTATTTATTTGAAATGATAAAGGAAACATGTTTTACCTTTATTTAAAATTCATCCTAAGGCTTTAGGCATGGCCAAAGGATTCAAACAGAAACCTACAAAGCAAATAATTACTTTGAAGTGAAATTTATGATCTTTGGAAGCTCAACGACTTCCCAATTACACAACATAGCATCTGAAGAACAAAGGTAAATCAAGTCCTCTTCACTCTTGGAATCATTATCGATGGCCACCACTTGGTCTGGAGATGTCAAGCCTGCGCTCCTGAAGCTTTGATAAAGGTCACAGATAGGGATCCTTGCAGTTAGGGGTTCTCAATTTTCTAACCATGCAAGTCATTTTTCTCTTTTATCTGTAAAGACCTTTGCTCTTTCCATTGGCGATGGCTGATATTGTAACATCCTAATCCAAATTTACATTTATTTATATTTAATTAATTAATTTTTGCAATAAATTTTTCACTTTAAATAAATATTTAAGTCTTAATAAAAATAACATTTACTTCTCTTAACCCAATGAAACTGACAACCGATCGGAAACTCCTTCACCCGCTCCTAATACACAATGGCGTTAATTACCCTTGAAATACTGATGAAACGAGCGCAAGGTAATATCCAATTGGAGATACCTCATTTGACCAAGTAGAATTAGGAGCGACGGGAGAAGAAGAGCGGAGGAAGGAAAAGAAGACAGAGGGGAAAAAGGAGAAAAACAGGGATCACTCGCGTGAGCGAACCCCAAGGTACCTAAACGACAGCGTCGACTCGCTTGGGCGAATACCTTCCTGAAATCTGAGCGAATAATACACACTAACTGACTCCCGAGAGATTTCACCCAGAAAAATGGTTTACTCGGCAAATGGGTTTCACTCGGAAAACACCCCACTTCCATTCACTCGGACATTCCTCATTTGACTCGTTACTACTCCTCACTTAGGAGGCTTCGTCCGACCACAACTCCCTCGGAATAATTCACTTCTTTAACTCGTCTATTGTTTCTCCGGATATCCTCCCTCGGTGAATACTCTATCCTCACTTCTCTTGGAAGAAATTCAAATTTCCCACTCGGCACGTCTAATTCCTCCTCACTCGGAATCTCTATACATTCCCTCACTCAGAATCCTCTCCCAGTCAATCCCACTAGGAACATCCTAACCTTTCTGACTCGCTTGATTACTCCTCATTCGGGGATGATTCTGTTAGCTAACGAGTTGCCATAGCAACCATGAGAGCATATAAATAGACAGTAATGTATTCTAAAATGCAGATTCATATCCGATTCAGTCTTAGTTAACACACAGCTAATAATAACACTCGAAAATTACTCATACACACATATAACTCTACTGAATCACTCAAAGTCACTCGGGCCCTAACATCGATCTCCCCCTTGGCGCGACTCCATGGCTCCTCCCTCCTCCCTGTCACTGGTTACTAAATTGAAACAACAACAAGGGTGAGTGTTTGGCATTGTAATTAATATAGAATGGAATTTAACATATATATATATATATACATTAAGCATCATTCGGAAATCATAACAGTTTACTCAACAATTACATTATTTACAATCATCAAGGAGTCAATTCATACTTATTAAATATGTCAACTTTTCACTCGGAGATCTATCAAATCGTACTCGGAAACATAGTGCATTACATAGCATAAACATATTAACCCAAACTAAGCAATTACATCATATTCATCATAATCACCACTGACTCTCATACAATCTGACTCCTAGTATCTGGGTACCAAAGGATTGGCCTTCAGCTGGGGGTCCTACTTGACACCCCGTGAACCCTGCTTGGTTCACCGAGTCCTGCTTGACTCTCCACCTCGACCACTGGGTCCTACTTGACCACTGGGTAGCTCAACTGGGCACAAAAACCACGGGAGCCAGAAATGAGGGGATATCATATACCGTCGGCCATCCCACACCACATAGTCATTCAACAATTCACATTTAATATATTATCATCAACTTCTCATCACTCGGGTGACCTGCTTGCCAACCCAAATTCACTTAACACCGATCATTTCGACATTAAATATTTCAAGGTTATAACATGATAAACTCAACCACACACCCGATCCTCAACTGATCGGTATACACAGTCACATATGTACAAGCGCAAACACACAACTACGTTCAGTAACATTTTCTTAACCTGTTTACACCACTCAACGGCCCGGATAAGAAGTAAGTCCTATTCTAATTAATTATAACCCGAACACCCCCTTACCTTGGTTCCACGCTTCGATAATCTACTCCCTGTGTCGATTCCTTCCACTGAGCACTGGGTTCGCAGTCTCGGTTCCGTCACGCAGTCTTCCGTTGCTTAACCTACTACCTACGAATCAGAAGGTAAAGCCCGTTACTTCAACGCCCTTAGTTCATAGACCGTATTTGGGCTCACACTCACCAAAGGAGTGGAGAACGGACTCGAATACAGCCATGCATGGCCCTTGACCGCCAGAGAATGAAAGGGATAAGGGGTCACAAATAAAACGGATCAGTGGACTCACCTTGAATCCTCGATCACAGGAATGGGGTTCGATTGAAGTTCAGACACGAATGAAGTCTTCTTCCAGTGCATGCAACTCAGCGACAAGAGAGAAGAAAATGAAGAAGAGGGAACAGATCAAAAGAAGAAGTTCGTAATTAATGAAGAGGGGAGAGAAGGAATTTCCTTTTATATAAAGCTCAGGGGCAAGATCGCCTTTTCCCTTATTTTATTTGTATTCTTATTAAATTTTAATCAACTTCACCACACTGAACTCTTTTATAGTTATCAAATCAACTACACTTATTTATTCCCACAACGTTTAATTATCTACAATTCTCTAATACTTCGCAAGAGTATAGGCCCAGTCTGAATACCGGCCAATCGGCATTCCAACATAGTGCCCATACCCCAGAAATCCGAGCTACTGCTTGAGAGGCTGGATCTCTCATCCGCTCTCACCTCTTGGTTGCGTACACCCGTTGTTTCAGTCATTATAAGAGGTTGATTCGGGCTATAGCTCTGAGTGAGGCGCTCTCCTCACACCGGTTAGTCCAAGACCATACCTCTCTGTCCGTTCTCCCTTGTATATCCGATCTTTAACCCCGTCTGCCCGTGCTTCTGAGACCGATCCCGACACAGGATTTCCCGACTCCGGCTCAGACAGAACAAATACTAAATAAAATTTCTAAAACATTCACTAACATTTTCCATTTTTTATAATTCTTATTAAAACATCAGGGATGTTACAGATATCCTAGCCCAAAGCCGTTCTTGTTCTCCTTAACCCATAACGGTTCTACTCCTCCATCAAGCATCTTCCCAAGCCTTTTCCCTGGCTAAAATCCAGATTTCATCATTACTTTAGCCATCATCATAGAAGCTTTGGAAGGACAAGCTAGCTGTAACCCTTCACTCACATAAGTGGTATGAGCAATTTCCAATGATTGGAAGGAAGTCTCAAGACTCTCCTCAGCCGCTTCTATGTATGAAGTTGACATGGGCTTACTAATGAGGAAATCTCCCTCACCAGAAACAATGATTAGCTTGTTGTCTACCATAAGTTTTAGCTTTTGATGGAGGGTAGATGGAACCACACCGATAGAATGTATCCAAGGCCTCCCTAATAAGCAGCTAAGTAGGATTGATATCCATCACTTGAAACAATATGTTGAAGGTGCATGGGCCTACTTGGATGGGGATCTCAATATCTCCAATGACCTCTATTCGAGTGCCGTCAAAAGCTCTTACCATCATTAAGCTTGGCTTCATATGTGTCCCATCAAAAGGTAGTTAATTTAAAGTGGAATTTGGCATGATATTCAGAGAGGAGACATTGTCAACTAGGACCTTGGCAGAGATATGTAATGCCCTGTTATGACCTCTCCCTTCGGCAGGTATCTCTTTATCAGTGAAAGTCAAGTAGTCATTTGAGGCAATATGCCCCATTATCCCTTCGAACTTCTCTGGCAAAATATCTTTCATAACATGTGCTTTATTCAGGACTTTCAATAACCTTCCACGATGTGGTTCTGAATCCAATAAGAGAGATAACAAGGATATTTTTGCAGGAGTGTGATTTAACTGATCGAGGACTTGGTATTCACTTTGCTTAATGAACTTCAAGAATTCACAAGCATCTTCCTCTATTATTCCATAGGGAGGGTCTTGTTCTTTGTCTTTACCACGACTTTCTTTTCCACTTACAGGCGCATCCTCCTTTCTCAAGTTCTCAGGAGCATAAATCCGTCCGCTCCTAGTCATTCCACTTGTCTCAGAAATATTAGTTACCGAGGATGACGATTCTTTTAGGAGTTAAGGGATTATATCCACCTCATACTTTCATGGTACTGCATGGGTATCTTTGTATGAAAATGGAGATGGGGTCTTAACTGTTAAGGACGGATGTTGAACAATAGGCTGAACATCTTTGTCATAGTAGAGCACTAGAGGCTTCCGTGTACCTAGGCTGACTGAGCTAGAGTCGCGTTCTTCTTAGATCATATTTACACTTTTATGAGGGAGACAGTAAATCTCTACCAAATGGGTATCCAATAATCCTTGCAAGGCATCAAGAAAATTAGGATTAGTGGATACTTGATCAAGATTGAGATTTGGAATTTCGATTATCATTCTTCTTTTGTAAAGTTGAGTGTATATCCAAGGAAAAGAGTTTTTCACTTCCAATACTCTTTTAACACGACTAATTTTCTCGTCCTCTGAGACCGTATTTACTCCTGAGGTCCCATGATTAGGTAGAGGGTTGGTCGAGATATTTGCACTTCCCTCTCGAAAACTAAGCCATTTTGCCCTAATCAAGTCTTGGACCTTATATTTAAAGGCGATGTAGTTTTCTGTTGAATGAGCCGGTGCTCCACCATGATAATCACATTTGGCATTAGGGTCATATCCCTTAGGATACGGTGGTTCCACTAGTTTCATTGGGCAAGGTACAACCAAAGTATTCTTGATGAGAAGTGGGAACAATTCAGTATATGACATAGGAATTGGGTTGAACTGTATGGGTGCACATTCGTTGTTTGGTTTTCTAGACGTGGGATTTTCATTGGGATTAGGTACCCACTATTGTGTTAAAGGTGAGGGATTTGTGAAATTTCGGTTAAGTAGAGATTGATAAGATTAAGGATATGGAAATGATGGGGTTCCAGAAGCAGCAGCTATGTATGGATGAGGTCTGTAGGATGGTTGGGGTGATTAGAAAACATATGGCTCCTGGTAGGGATTTGGTGGCCTTGGGTTACCGTATACAAAATTTGTTTCCCCGCCCCTTCTTTTTACTGCCCCAATTACGATCTTCCCTGCTGTGGATGTTCTAGATGCTTCTTGGGGAACATTGACAGTTCTCATCCCACTTTTAATTCTTTCTCCAATCATTACTATATTAAAGAAGTTTGATAAGACACTCCTAAGTATTCTGTCATAGAAGGGTTCCTGGAGAGTATCAATGAACATAGCAACAAGCTTTTTTTTTATCAAAGGTGGTTTCACTTGGGCTGCTAATTCTCTCCACCACTGAGCATATTCCTTGAAGGATTTATTTTCTCTTTTGGACATATTCTGCAACTGGAGTCTATCCAGTGTCATGTCCATATTGTACTTGTATTGCTTGAGAAAAACATCTACCATGTCCTTCTAACATTAGATGCATGTCCTTTCAAGATGTGTGTACCAACTAAGAGCTTGGCCAGCAAGACTGTCCTGGAAGAAATGGATCAGTAACTTCTCATAATAAGAATATGCATCCATTTTTTGACAATACATTGTCAAATGAT
The DNA here is from genome assembly GCA_037962975.1 of Clitoria ternatea. Lineage (NCBI taxonomy): Eukaryota > Viridiplantae > Streptophyta > Magnoliopsida > Fabales > Fabaceae > Clitoria > Clitoria ternatea. Next base: position 150,775,676 of record CM075671.1, read on the forward strand.
TGCGTGGACATGTGGTACCCACGTATCTATCAAATTCAGGTAGCTTGAACTTTGAAGGGATAACTACATCTGGCACTAAGCATAATTAGCAACATTTGTTGTACCTAGACTGTTTCCTCCTTCAACAGCCCGGAGCCTTTCTTCCAACAGCTCTATTTGCCCTTTTGGTAAACAAGCAGTACAGTACTTGGGTTCAATGTACCGAGGGGAGCATTTTGAACAACATCTTGATGAACAGAGGGCTGGTGTGTCATTGGTATGTAAGCATGGTGGGATGGGTTGAATGGCATAGCTAGGCGTATGATATTGGGTTATGGGGTGGTTTGTAGTTAGGTTTGAGCATTTGGGGAATGCTTGTTGTTTGGTTGGCAATAGGAGGGTTAGATGTCTAAGGGTTGGGAGTTTGTTGGGTGGCGAAAGAATTTTCCTGAGTTGGATTAGGATTCATAGTGTAATATCCTTGGGGTAAACCATATGGCGGCCATGCATATGTTTGTTGAGCATTCCTGTCCTGGGAAACAAAGTATGGAAATGGCATACCATAAGGTTGGTGTTGAACGGGTTGAGATTCCACTACTGGAGTAGGGTTATTTGCATGTATAGTCAAGGGTATAGGATTCCCTTCCTGATCTTGGAAGGTAGCATCGGGATCTCCACTTGCTACGGAGGATCCCCCTTTTGTGACCTTTTTCTTTAGGAGTTGGACCATCTTTACCATTTGCTCCTTGAGCTGATTGACCTCATTCCTTAAATCATCCACAATAGATGGTTCTGTCTCTGCCATGAGTCTTGCTTGTAGTCTAGTCCTATAAGGATGCCTTGAGCCTTTCGTACCCGTGATATGGGTAAGTATAAGGAAACCCTCTTAGCATAGAAACAAATAATGTTAAATGACATAAAAAGACTTAAAGTAAATGTGTGATGAATTTTAAACATTGGTAAGCAAAGATAAACCTTTCTTTTAGAATGTCTTTTTCTAAAGTACTAAGTTAGGAAAAAATGGAATTTCAACATGAGATTTATTCATTGTTCAACAGGTTCTAATACATCATTTGTTACAACAAATCAAAATCAATTTTCTCTCACTCTAGCAATCAAGACCTTCATTTCATCCAATCGCCCCTTGTAGTATTGAATGAATGTTACAATTTCTTCCAGTGTAGAAAGTGGGTTCATCATTACTTCGGCCTTCTTCAACAAGTGAGGAATATCTCCAAGTGTTCTATTAGCAAGACCAGCTAAGTTAGAAAAACGGTTTCTCAAAGAATAGACAAGACTTTTCAACTCAACCCTCTCTAGGGTCATTAAACATGCAATCTCTTCATATCTATCTTTATCTTCCATGGCTTGCCATTTTTCCTCATTTATCTCACGCTCACAGGCACTGACGACATCTCTGACTTGTCATTCCAGTTCATTAATTCGTGCTTGCATAAGGTTCTTTTGAACTTGAGCTTCTTTTATCTTGGCTAAAATTTCTTGTAACCACCCTTTGTCAGCCAATATATCATCTTTTTGCTTCTCTTTGGTTTTTAATTGGCTATTCGTTGTTTGGAGGCATTGATCCAATTGCCTTGTATATTCTCTTTCAATTCGCTACTTCTTACTGACATCTTCAAAGGCAGTTTCTAATTCACACCTTTTTCTCTTAAGGGAAGCATTGTCTTGTTGAATCTTGATTAATTCATCCTCTAATGCTTGATTTTTCTTCGTCATTTCAGCTAGCTTATTTTTCAGGTTTTCAATCTCTTCTCTTTCAGTAGGAAGTGTGTTTTTTACATAAGCACTATGATCTTTGAAGGGAAAATTGATAATAGCTACCCTATTTGAAATCCATTGGTGGTAACTTTCCTTTGCAGCATAACTTTGGACACCCAACTCTTTTCCCTTCCTATGAACCTTGGACCAAGCCTCAATGACAGTTGGATAACAGGAGCAATATTCCCCTTTATATAGTAATGAAGGAAAGGTGTTATCATTTCTTCTTTCGGAGGTTGAAGCATAGGATAAGCAAGCTGTCTTTTTGCAATGACAGGATTATAGTTGATGCATCCTTGAGTTCCCATGAGAGGTACATTGGGAAATTTCCTACAATAGTAAATAATGGAATCTACATTCATCCACTGAGGGTACCACCGAATCATGTTTACAGATAAACTTGCTAGATGTCTTGTCCATTCCCTATTAGACTTCTTAGTTAGCCGAAGGAGCCTCAAATCAGAAAGAGGACAATCGATCTTGCCAACTTGATTGAATACATAAGAAGTAAGCCACAGATACAACACAGGTAGACAACAGACGATCTTTTTCCCATTCCAGTTATGACAAGAATCCATTGTACAATAGATGTTAGCTAAGACAGCGGTAATAGAACTTTCTCCTCTGAGCTTTCGAGCCAGGAAAACATCAATTGCCTTGAAATCAATGTAATTATCAAGACTGGGGAAAAGGACCACACCATAAATGGCTAATGCCAAAGTGTCAATAAATACATCCCATTCTCCTTTCCCTGCCTGACTAAGGAGTTGTTGTTCAAAGAAGGTTAGCGCGAAGCTTGAAATCTGATTTCTGTTTAATTGAGCCTTTTCAAGAATTTCAGGATCTATCTTGAGAACACGAGCTACACTGAAAATAGAAGCATAATGTTTGGTCCGTTGATAAGGTTTCAAATCTTCCAATGGCAAGCCAAATATCTGCTCAAATTCCTCTAGAGTAGGAGCTAATTGGAAGTCCTTGAATGTAAAACAGCGGAGAGGGGAATCATAATACTGGGCTAGAGCAGTAAGGGCCCCTTCTTGTACTTCTACCTCTAAGAACTTCAGGATCTTTCCATACTTCCTTGCAAAGGTCACTTTCTGAGTAATATCCATTCGTTTGCCCAAGGATAACAGATTGCTAGTATTTGATTTCATGATTTTGAGGTGTAACAAATTTTTCAAACTAGTTGCCTTCACTTCCTGATCACTTGATCTCATGTTAAATTCCATTTTTTGTGATACTTACTAATATTTAAATTTCACCTTTAACAAAAGAAATAAATGAATCAGATTAACAAAGAAAAAGGTTTGATAAATATTGTCCTCACATAACAGTGTGATAATATTTATCATGACTTAAGTTTAGAAAATGTAAATTTTTTAATGATTTTTTTTAAAGAAAACTTTGTGCGAATGAATAAAAGATAAAAGGAATGTCTGCCCAATTGTGTCTTAGACAAGATAACCACCTAATTGGCTCAAAGGCTCTTTAATCGTGTTTCCTCAAAAGGTGGTTGTTCTAACTGGTTCTAAGAAGGCCACCGGAGCTCTGATCTTTAGCTATGAGTCTTATGCAAAAAGTAAGGAATCCTACTTAGTGCAGACATCATAACTAAGATAACACTCCGGCTGAGATTTTCACGCGAATCGTGATAGGGCGTATCGTCCTAAATGACACCACTAATAATCTCCCCTAACCTATGTCTTTTGTGGGGCCCAGGAATAGGGTCCCTTCTAATAGTGTGTGCATTATGGTGAATGTGAAGTGTGTGGGGCATTATACCTGAATTTTTTACCCATTCTTCATAATGAACAAGCATAAGACAAAACAAATATCACATGTCTTCTACCCTATGGTTCTAAATTAAAGCAATAAAGAAGTAAAAAAACCAATATAAAATCTAAGATAAATAGAAGATTAGATGAACGACGAGAATAACATAATAAATAAATATGAAGGATGAAATAATTAACAATTAATAAAATACACAAGATCAATTTAACGGGCTTGACTCTCAAAAATGTCCCCAGCGGAGTCGCCATCTGTCGCCACCAGGGTCCCGCTGCGTGACGCGGACTGGTTAAAGACAATAAAAATGAAAATGAAACTACATTAGAATGATGCCCTTAGACGTCCAAAAAAAAATAAAAGGGTTCAGAGTCGTTACTAATATTTATCAAGGAAAATATCAGAAAAACCTTTAAATAGCACTGGTTTTTTAAAATGAGAATCTGCTTAGTCCGAGAGTCGAATTACAGGAGGGGAAGGTATTAGCACCCCACACTGTCCATCCTAAAACGGTTACCCAAATTGATCATGTATAATTTTTTCAAAAAAATTAATTATTAAATATTTCACCCTTCATAAAAAAATAATGATAAATGCTATTTACAAACAATATACATAACAACGAGGACATTTTAAAAAAACATAAAACAAAATTAAATGATAAAACACATCACCTAAATTTTTATCATTTTTAGTTCAAAGAAAAAAATAAACAAGCAAGTGATTAAAAGAAAGTAAAATAAATAAAAATGCAATGAGATGTCTCGTCTCCATTATTCTCTAGTAAATAAAAAAAATAATCCATTGATTTTATTGGAAAATATATGGTTCATAAAAAAAACAAATAAATAAATGAAAAGGTAAAAAAGTGGAATAGACACTTAAGTAATTAGAATTAACAAATGAAACTTATTCAATTATTTTTTTAAAGAAATAAGATTAATAAGATGTCTCATCTAAATTAATCTCATTTCAAACTCAATAAATAAAATGGGTAATTATGTAAAAAACAATTTAAAAATTAAAAATAAAATAAAATAATATGGGTAGATAAGAGAAAAATGAAAAGATAAATAATAATAAGTAAATAATTATTTAAAACTAAAGTCAATAAATTGTATATATATAAAGCATAAAATTAAATGGTTATGTAAAAGATGATTTTAAAATTATTATAGAGTAAATAAATAAATAAAGGATGGAAGAATAAAGTATAGAAAAATAAAATAAAAGTGCAAAAAAATAAAATAAAGATGAAGATAGAAGCGTAAGAAAATAAAATGAACAAATAAATAACTACAGGAAAATAAAATATAGAATAAATAAATAAATAAAATGCGATAAGACAAATAAATAAAAATAAAAGTGTAGAAAGATAAATAAATAAAGATAAAAGTGTAAAAAAATAAATAAACAAAAATAAAAGTCTAGAAAAATAAATAAATAAAAATAAAAGTGCATAAAAATAAATAAATGAAATAACTATGTAGGAAAATAAATAAATAAAAATAAAAGGGTAGAAAAATAAATACATAAAAATAAAGGGTAGAAAAATAAATAAATAGAAATAAAAGGACAAAAAATAAATACATAAAAATAAAAAGGTGGAAAAATAAATAAATAAATAAAAATAAAAGGGCAGAAAATTAAATAAATAAAAATAAAAAATGCAGAAAAATAAATAAATAAACTAATAATTACAGAAATGTAAAGTGTGGATAAATAAAGTACAGAAAAATAAATTAACAAAATTAAAAGTGCAGAAAAGTAAATAAAGAAAAATAAAAGTATAGAAAAGTAAATAAATATGAATAAAAGTACAAATAAATAAAGATAAAATGTAGATAAATAAATAACAGATAAATAACTACAGAAAAATAAAGTGCGGGAAAGTAAAGTGCAGAAATATAAATAAATAAAAATAAAAGTGCAGAAAAATAAATAATAATTAAATAAAGACAAATAAATAAAGATAAATAAATATTCTTGTATTAATAAAAAAATACCTTAGTACAAAAACAATTAAAGAGGAACCAAACGGAAGTCAGAAATCAATTTCGTGTAGATTTCCTTTGCTTTTGGCTTCGTTTGGACTCGATTCAAGGGTGTTTGGACACCGGTTACAACACTTAGACAATATTTTGGCTCACAAAGCTCACATACTAAGAAAAATTAGAATGAAACACTCCTTTCCTAGCAACATTTCTATAACATAATTTTTAAAAGCAAAAACTTCTAAAAAATCTCATAAAAATTTAACATTCTTTCACTTCTTTTTTCTTCTTCTCCCCCAAATACCTTAGCATCACCCTCTATTTATAGAAGAAAATTGGCCTTGGATTCCTCATAAAATGACATCACTTTCCTACTTTTTCAATTTGTCCAAATTTGATGTCAATTTCCCCAATTTTTTCCAATTATTTAACCAAACTGGGTCCTACCTCCAAATCCACCGAAAATCACTTTTCTTTTTTCTTTTTTTAATTCTGATTTTCTTTTTTTTGGATTATTTTGGGCCCATTTTAATTTTTTTTTGGTTTTTACCTATTTTTTTGGGCCTTTTTTTTCTGATTTTCATTTTTTTGCCCCATATTATTTTTTATTATTTTTTTAAAAAAAATTATTTTTTTAAAAATTTGGATACAAATGAGTAATCACTTACTCTTATGGAAACATAAATTATTTATTACACATGTGGCTATAAATAAAATATCCAATAAAGATAGACCACTACCCATGCTACAAGGAGCAAGAAGGTAGTCACCAAACATCGTTTCCCCTCCCTTATCCTTTCCTCTTCGCTTCAGCAATTGTTGGCCATTGCTTGAGAAAAATTATGGAAGAAGGTTGATGAAAGGAGAAGTGTGGTAGGAAATAAGGAGAGATTGAGTATTTATAAAAATGGAGAAGGGGTACTATTCTAACAGTCACTATGCACATGATCACTATGCAATGTTTTATTTTTTTGTTTTTTTTTAAAAAAATATACTTTTTCTTAAAAAAATATACTTTTTTTTTAAAAAATATACTTTTTTTTAAAAAAATATACTTTTTTTTCTATATATATATTTTTTCTCTCTTTTTTTTTCTCTCTTTTTTTTAATATATATATTTTTTTGCCGGACAAAAATAGGTGTTCACAATATGCCAAAAAGAATGATGGAGCAATTAATTTAACAGGCAAATAGTGAGGTAAAACGTTTGTTCAATCACATTTGGTCGCAAACATTCTCAGTGATTCTTCTTTTTTTAATAAGTAAAACCAAGAGTTGTGACCCTTGTTAGCACACCCCTTACTTATTTGAATTGCCCATTTCTGGATTGATTTCAGAATTCCAAGATATTCCTTAAAGCATGGACATTTTTGGTTTTTCATCCAAGGTTTGTTTTGATCTACAACAAAGAAATGGTTAACTAGGCTCAAAGGGGCTAGTAAAGGATGATTTATTCATGGTAGGCTTATATAGCTAGTGGCTCAATTGAACAAAATGCCTGTGTTATTTCAAATACATGTATATGAGTTTCAAGTATCATCAAGAAATAAGATAAAGATTAGGATGTAAACATTCAGGAATAAATCACACATGAAAGAATTAAGATGGTGTAAAGTGATCCATCAAATTTTTAAGGCTCAAAAATCTCACAAGGTATAATTCTATCATATATGATCATCTCTCAATTATCATGTTATTCTCAACATACCAAAAATGTCTGAGTTCTAATCATAACATATCATGAAGCTAATATCAAACATGAAAGAAATTACTTATTACTCATGCATATCCTAAAAATTCCAATAAAACATGCCATTTTAAACAAAAATACACATAAAAACTTTTATTTTAAATCTTTTTTATTTAACAGAAAAACAATCACACATAAAAACGGTCTAAAATGACACAGAGAAATCCCACCCCCACACTTAAATCATGCATTGTCCTCAATGTAAAACAGAGCATACAAAATGGACAAGAGAATGAACAAGTAAAGAGATGGGTAAGAAAACTCCCTCATCAAAGGGGTCAAGAAGTGGTTCCTCTAAAGCAAGCTCCTTCATTGTGACATCTACAAGTAAAGGATTTTTATAAATGGCTACAAGCGCTGTTTATTAACTTTGAAGCTCTTGTTGGAGTTTTCATTTTTTATCTCAACAGCTCCATGGGGAAATACATTAGTGACTATGAAAGGTCCTTCCCATTTGGAGCGTAATTTTTCGGCCATGACTTTCAACCGGGAATTAAACAATAGCACTTTCTGTCCAACAACAAACGCATTTCTAGCTTTTGAGCTATCATGGAATTTCCTTGTTTTCTCTTTATAGAACTTTGAATTCTCATAGACTGCCAAACAGATCTTAACAAGCTCATTCAATTGTAATTTTCTTTCCTCACCTGCTTGATCAAGTGCTAAGTTGAAACCTTTTACAGCCCGGTAAGCATGATGCTCAATTTCTACTGGAATATGACATGCCTTACCAAAAACAACTCTATAGGGAGACATTCCTATAGGCGTCTTGAAAGCTGTTCTATGTGCCCAAAGAGCATCATCCAGTTTCTTGCTCCAATCCTTTCTGCTAGGCTATACTATCTTCTCCAAGATTCTCTTGATTTCCCTGTTAGAGACTTCTACTTGTCCATTGGTTTGGAGGTGATATGGAGTAGAGACTATATGAATAACCCTATACTTTCTAAGCATAGCTTGCATGATCTTGTTGTAGAAGTATGTTCCCTGATCACTAATGATTGCTCTCGGGATGCCAAACTTGTAAAAAATTTGAGATCTAACAAAAACCGCAACAACTTGAGCATCATTAGTTCTGGTGGCTTTAGCTTCTACCCATTTAGAAACGTAATCCACAACCAATAAAATGTAAGTAAAACCAAAAAATGGACGAAATGGACCCATAAAATCAATACCCCAAACATCAAATACTTCACAAAACAACATAGGTTGTTGAGGCATTTATTGACGCCATATGATTGCATTACCAGCTCTTTGGCATTCATCACAGGTGTTACAAGTCTTCCATGCATCCTTAAAAATGATGGGCCAGTATAACCCATAATCCAACACCTTCCTTGCTATTCTTTATGGACTAAAATGTCCACCAACTGGTGAAGAATGGCAGCATCGGAGCACTGATTCTATCTCATAATCTGGAATGCATCTTTGAATAACCTGATCACTACACATCTTCCACAAATAGGGGTCATCCCATATATAATATTTTGCATCATTTTTAATTTTGAAATTTGGTTTCTGGATGCATATGGTGGAAAAACAGAAGGAACAAGATAATTAACAATGTTAGCAAACCAGGGTGTAACGAAAGAGTTAGAGATACTCATGAGTTGCTCATCAGGAAAATGATCTTGAATAGGAGAGGAATCATGAGTTTTCTCAATTCTGCTCAAATGGTCTGCCACCAAGTTTTGTGTTCCTCTTCTATCATGAATTTCCAAGTCAAACTCTTGGAGCAAGAGCATCCAACGAATTAACCTTGGGTTGGATTCACCTTTCTTCAACAAGTACTTCAAAGTTGTATGGTCAGTAAAGACAACTACTCGAGACCCGAGCAGGTAAGATCTGAACTTATCTAGTGTAAAAACAATAGCCAAAAGCTCTTTTTCAGTAGTGGTGTAATTTACCTAAGCAGCATCTAAAGTTTTAGATGCATAGTAGATGACCCTCGGTTGTTTGTCAATCTTCTGCCCAAGGACAGCTCCCAATGCATAATTAGAGGCATCGTACATCAATTCAAATGGGGTTGTCCAATCAGGTGCTTGGATTATAGGGGTAGTAGTCAGGGCTTTCTTGAGACAATTAAAGGCCTCTTTACATTTTTCATCAAACTCCAATACCACATCCTTTTGTATCAGATTAGATAGTGGTCGGGCCTTTTTGCTGAAATCCTTTATGAATCTTCTGTAGAAACCTGCATAACCAAGAAAAGAACAAACCTCTCATATGTAAGAGGGATAAGGTAAGTGTGATATGACTTCTATCTTGGCAGGATCTACCTCAATTCCTTTCTCAGAGATTACATGCCCTAAAACTATTCCTTGTTCTACCATAAAATGATATTTTTTATAGTTCAAGACAAGGTTAGTTTTAATACATCTGTTTAAAACTTTATCCAAACTATCAAGACATGCATCAAAAGAAGATCCATAAATAGTAAAATCATCCATAAACACCTCTATGCAATGTTCAATGAAATCATCAAAAATATTTATCATGCATCTTTGAAAAGTTCCAGGAGCATTGCATAGGCCAAAGGGCATTCTCCTATAAGCAAATATGCCAAAGGGACACATGAATGTGGTCTTTTCTTGATCCTCGGGTGCAATGTGAATTTGAAAATATTTAGAGAATCCATCAAGAAAACACTAGCGAGATTTACCTGTGAGACGTTCAAGCATTTGATCAATGAAGGGTAAAGGAAAGTGGTCCTTCTTAGTTGCTTGGTTAAGTCTCCTGTAATCAATACAAACTCTCTAACTATTTTACACTCTAGTGGGGATCAATTCATCCTTCTTATTTTTCACAATTGTGATCCCTGTTTTCTTAGGAATGACTTGTATCAGACTCACCCATTGGCTGTCAGAGATAGGGTAAATTATTCCTGCTTGTAGAAGCTTGGTAATCTTTTTTTTAACAACATCAAGGATTACAGGGTTGACTCTCCTCTGGGCCCGTCTTATTGGTTTAGCATTTTCTTCCAGAAATATCTTGTGCATGCACATGGATGGGCTAATTCCAAGAATGTCTACCAATGTCTAACCTATAGCCTTTTTGTGCTTTTTCAAAACCTATAGTAATTTTTCTTCTTGATTTTCATCAATAGAAGTGGAAATTATCACCTAAAGTTGTTCATCATCCCCTAAGTATACATACTTGAGGTTTTCAGGTAGGGGCTTTAACTCTAATTTGGGTGCCTGTAAAACAAATGAAACTAACAAAGCAGATGTGGATTTTGTTGTTTGCACCTCAACAATTTTGTTAGAGTCTTCTTGAAATCTTGCACTCAGGTTAGTGCATTCTAACTCCTTATGGTTAACAGACATATTAAAAGAATCTGAATCAGCATGTATGTATTTATCAATTTCAGCATAAATAGCACAACTTTCAGAATCATTGCATGCAAAACAATTGTATGAATCATCTATGCATTCCAAATCAACATTTTGAGAGATATCAGAAAGGTATTCACAAATCAATTCATCCATAATGTCAATATGAAAAATAGAATGATTTTCAGATAGGTGTTTCATAGAGTATTGAATTGAACTCTAATGTCACCAAATTCCATAGAGAGAGTTCCAAAATGAACATCTATTTTGGTTCGGGCTATTTTCAAAAATGGTCTTCCTAAAATTATAGGAATAAGAATGTCAGACACACCTTCTTCCATATCAAGTATGAAAAAGTCAGCTGGAAAAACAAGTTGATCTACCTGAACCAAAAATCCTCTATGACTCTAGCAGGGTGAGTAATACTTTTATTTGCTAACTGAATCACTACACCAGTAGGTTGTAAAGTTCTAAGGGACAGAGATTTGAAAACAGACATAGGCATAACATTTATTGAAGCTCCTAAATCTAACATGGCATTTTCAAATTTGCTATTGCCTATGATGTAAGGTATAGTAAACGTACCTGGATCTTTACATTTTTTAGGAATGTTAGGAATTTCCTTACCAAGTAGTGCTGATACATTTCTTCCCATTCTTATCCTCTCATTGCCTTTGAGTCTTCTTTTGTGAGTACACAGCTCCTTCAGAAATTTGGCGTACTTAAGGACTTGTTTGATTGCACCAAGAAGAGGTATATTCACTTCCACTCTCCTAAAAGTGTCTAAAATTTCTTTGTTTACCTCTTTCATCTTCTTACTTGGAATTGCTCTTGGTAGGAATAGAAGATGGATATGAGGTGGGATTTGGGGTGGTTGCATCTTATACTTCCTTGTGCTTGAAGAGGGTATATCATTATCAACCATTGCAAGCTCAGTGGTTTTTTCTCAGGTTCCTTAGGTATGGGTGCCTCAAGATTCTTACCTGATTTTAACTAAATTGCGCTCACAATCCTTGGATTTGTAGCAGGTTAAGATGGTAATTTGTCAGAATTTTAAGACTGTAACTGGTTCAATGATGATGCTAATTGCCTAATTTGATTGCTCAAGCTTTGGATGGTAGCATTATTTCTCTGTTGATACTCCAAGTTCTGTGTGGCCATTTGTTTCACCAGTTCTTCCAAAGAAGGGCCACTTATGGATGGTTGAGGTGTTGACTTTGGAAGGTTGGTGTATGGTTTTGAAATAAGGGTTGAGGATTTTGTTATTGGTTTCCCCAACTTAGATTTGGACGGTTCCTCCAACTTGGGTTGTATCTGTTAGTCGAAAGGTCATGGTTTTGTTGTTGCTATTGTGGAGGTCTATTATGGTATATGTTGGCTACATAGGCTTAGGGATTATCATCACCCTTCTCTTGTAGAGAAGGACAACAATCAGTGGGATGCTCTTGTGAAGTGTAAATGCTATACACTTTGGCAGTCATGGACTTTTGATTAACTGCCAATTGTATGACTAAAGTGGTGAGAGCGTCAAGTTTGCTCTCCAATTTAATTCCAGATGCACTAGAATTTGAATCATACGTACTTTTAAAAGCATCATTTCTTACACTGAATTATTGAAAGTTGGATGCCATCTTCTCAATCAAGTTCCTCGCTTTAGCAGCAGTCATGCCTCTCAAAGCTCCTCCACTTGCCACATCTAACATGTTGCGATCAATGTGGTGTAGACCTTCATAAAAGTATTGAAGCAGAAGTTGCTTAGAAATTTGATGGTGAGGGAAACTTGCACAAAGTTTCTTGAATCTCTCCCAATACTCATAAAGACTTTCCCCAAAGAGTTGCCTAATTCCAGATATGTCTTTCTAGATTGCAGTAGTTCTAGAGGCGGGAAAGAACTTTTTCTTTAAGTCATCCCAACTTGTGATTGATCTCGGAGCAAGGTAGTAGAGCCAGTCCTTAGCAACGCCTTCTAGAGAATAAGGAAACGCTTTTAGATACACATGATCCTCTGAAACATTTTGAGGCTTCCTTGTGGAACACACAATGTGGAACTCTTTGAGATGTTTATGTGGATCTTCACCCGTAAGACCATAAATTTAGGTAACAAGTGTATAAGTTTAGTTTTAAGCACAAAAGGGACATCCTCTTCAGGATATTGAATACACAAACTTTCGTAAGTGAATTTGGGTGTAGCTAATTCCCTAAGAGTTCTTTCACGAGGTACTTGTCCAGCCATATCAGAAAAACTAGCAGTAGTACTTTTAGCAGATTCAGATGAGATACTATCACTATCACTATCAACAAAGTTATTATTAAATCTAGCTTGTCTAACTAATCTATGAAAAGTTCTATCAATTTCAGGATCAATTGAATACAAATGCCTAGATGTTGTTCTAGTCATACATATTGTGCAACAATTAAATCAAGAGCAATGCATCAAAAGAATCCCAAACAATGCAAAGAAATAAAATAAAATAAACAAAAAAATTATTTTTTATTTTTTTAAAAAATTAATTTAAAATAAGAATTTTCCTAAAGATGGTTGATCCCTAGCAACGGCGCCATAATTTGACGTGGACTATCGTGGTCGGTCAAATTGAACATTAAAAATAATGTAGTACTAGGGTGTGAACCTATGTCATTCTCTTGAAGATCAACAAAAAATTTAGGAAAGTCAAGTTTTAAAATAATTTTAACAAACGAAATTCAATGAACATACAAATACATTTGGGGGGTTTGGTTTGGTTGTCACAGTAAAATTTGAAACAGAATAAATGTAAAACTTAGAACAAATAAATAAAAAGCGATTGATTTTCTTAGAGTATTATAATTAGATTATCCTTGGTTCATAAAAGATGATTTGTACACTTTCATTACTGTTGATTTCTTAGCTCAATTAGAATCAATCAACTAAGTGTCTTTTTCAATTCATAATTCCTTTACTTTCATTCAAATAGAATGAACATATTAATCAAGCATCCTAATTAACCAAAAGGAGTCAAGATCGTAAAATCTAGGAATCATTGAGCATACATGAGAATATCGCCTATAATCTATTCTCATATTATGGAATTAAGCAAACCATAATAATTAAAACTGATTATGAAAATATTCATTAAGCATGCATACTTCCTTAATCATTTTAATGAAAATCATATTCTATTCCATTTATATAATTAAACTGATTAAGCATACAAATTTAATTAAACATAATGGAATTCAAACAAGCAGAGTAACAGTATGAAGAAATCAACAATAATAAAAGAGTACTATATTAAAAAAAGAAACCATAAAATCATATTACAATAATCTCCAAGAAAATCTGTAACAACCTAAATTTTAAAAGAAATGATTAATTAAGGAAATAAATATTTAGTTATATGTGGGTTATTTAATGTCCTAAAATATTGGAAATAATTAAATTAAGATTTTTGGGTACTCATAATTTATTGGAGCCAAATAAACTGAAATTAAGCCCGATTAGAATATGGGTGTCGGACCAAGTATCTCCGATTGGGATGATATTTGTCAGGACTGTTAAGAATATTATTGGGAGTTCAAATATGTATTTGGAATAATTTTTAGATAAAGTATTGAACCCAAACAGAGATCTTGTTTGTGGTAAAATGATTAAATATTAATGAGGATAAAAATTAAAAGCAAAAGCCTTCTTTTTCTCTTCTCCTTTTCGTTGGCTTGCTGACCCTTTTGACAAACACTCTTCTTCTTTTTCTTCTTTATTTCCTCTCTATCTTTCTATTTTAAAGCCGTAGCAAAAGGTGGTGACCTATTTCTCTTTCATTCTTCATTTGAGAAGCATGGAAAAAATCATCAAAGCTTGGATTCTCTTCCTCTCTTCTCCATTTTCGCAGCTCACTCTCTCCCTTTAATACCCATTTTCGTTTTGGGTGACGTAAGATCTTCTCACCATTTTTATTGGATTTAACACCTTGGTTATGAGTTATTATAGCTTGGGGGAGTAATGTAGGTGAATGGGGTATTTAATGGAAGCCATAAATGTGTATAAACCCTAGAGTGGGTTGTCATAAATGAAAACTTTAATGGTAATAAATGAGGAAGATGAACTTATTATTGGAAAGAGATGAAGATTGATGATTATTTATGAATGTTGTTGGGTTTTAGGTGAAACCCCAACTTGGAAATTTTAGAAAAATGATAAATGTGATGAATAATATATTTGAGAACAAATACATAATATTGAGAATATGGGTATTGGTTAATAAATGGAGTATTGTGAATGTTAGGCTATGGTTGTTTTGTAGCCTTTAAATAAAATGAATGAGGCTTGATGGAAAGGAATTCCCGAAGCCTAATAGATGAGGGAATAATGTTTATAACATGTTTTATACATGTTAAGGAATTATAGATATGATTATGGTTAATTAGAGTTCAATTTATGTCTTAAATAGTTGATTGATTGGGATTTTACATGTATATTAATGTAGGACCCATTCCGAACGACAAGGCGGGAACGTCGTATCAATCAAAATTCTTCTCTTGAGGTAGAAGAAGAGTCTTTATGTTCAAAATGAATTAGTTGAATAGTATTTGATTGTCATATGAATATGCATGTTTTCCTTGCTTGTAATGTTATGGAGAATTGTAATGTTGTGTATGATGTCGGTGATGTGTTTTGGCAACATGCATTGATGTATTTAGAATAATTATGGTGTGCTATATGGTGATGTGGATTGTTTGACAATGTGGTGTCTTGAATATGATGTTATACTGATGTCCACCATAAATACGCAATGAATATAGTTGATGTTTGATTGAGAATGGGTGTGAATGAATAACATACCTTGAATGATAGTGAAAGATTGATGTCGTTGTGCTTGATAATTGAATTGAATTATGTTAATAAGAACTATTGAAAATGCCACACAAAAACTTAACCCAATGGCAATAATCAACAATAATAAATTCACTAAAAGCCTTGCGATGATGTTTGGGATGATGACAATGATGATTAATGAATGGCATGATTAGGATGCATAGAGTGAGAAATGCATATGATTGGCATTTGCATCCATGGTATACTGTATAGCTGCCGGTGTTGGAATTTTGGGGGATTCCCCTGGTTGGCCTAGTGGGAGGGCGGCTCTATGCACGAGCGATTTGTTGTTTTCCCTGTGACTCGGTGTGTAAGTCACGAAGCTGCCCATGTTGTGCTATAGGGAGCCACATGTGGTTAACCCTTGTGGGGGGTGGCTCTTGATGAGCAGGTGTCCCCGGTGGTCCTTGGGATCACAGCTGCCATGGTATGACTTATGGTTGGCCTGCAACACCATATGTTGATTATGTTGTTACTGCAGTCATGATGAAAATGACCAGGTGTTGCAAAATGGGCGATGCGGTTTGGTGTCTGTAAAAGATTGGTGAAATGCATGTAATTTAATAATAAGTGTACACATTTTACTACTGCAGTAGGGGTATGGTTGGATGATCATACTTGAATCCCACAATTGGTGTTTATATTCCACAGTCAGATCTGTAATTGTTGAATTAATCCATTATGCATATGCATTAGCTTAAGAGCATTTGCATATAAGCAAGGAAGTATGCCAAAGGTGATGAGATGTGATGATGGTCGTGTTGTGGGTGAGAAAATGAATTAAGACAACATTAAAGATATGAATACCAAATAATAATTTGAGTAAAATGATGTGATGTGTAATAGTCCAATTTGTTGAAGGACTAGATCATGTGTATGATTTTATACCTGATTGATTTACAAAGATGTTTGTATTATGTGATGATAGTTGATGATGAAATATGCGTGAATGCAAAGTATACATGTTGTGATACATATGCACATGATGACATGGTATTCATATTCATTCTTTTGGAATGTATGACTCACTCTCCCATGTTGTCTACTTTTTAGACTTGTGATATAGGGAACTGTGAATCTTTTGAAGTACATTTTGATGAAGGAGGTAAATAGGTGTAGAGGAAACACCTTGGCCGGCAAATCTAGATTTTTGTATAGCATATAGTGTACATGTATGCTTATTTTGCCATCTAGATTGTGTGTTTATATGTTGCAGTGGGTTTTGATAATGACAAACAATATTCAAGATCAAGCCCAATAATTACGGACAAATCAATTATGTTTGATGAACTCCAAAAGAAAGATTCAAGGCATTTAAAGAGACTCAAATCTAGTGAAATAAATTCATCAAATGCCTAAGGACCAAGACAACATGACCATATGCAATAACATGTGAAAAGGAGTACCAAAATACATGAAAAATGGACCATCAACATGTTGAATCGATTCCCTAAGACCCCTGAATCGATTCATGTGTAATAAAAGGCCCAGGATGTGATTTTTTAGTCATTGAATCGATTCACTAAACCCCTGAATCGATTCACGCATGATGAAATATGCCCAGGATGTGTTGTTAATGATTTGAATCGATTCACACCTTATTGAATCGATTCATACGTTCCAAATTGCCCAGAATCTTCAAATTTTCATGGATGAATCGATTCATATTTCATGTGAATAGATTCATACGCTATTTTAAACCTAGATACACTAAATGAATCGATTCATGAATAGATTCATTCAGTGTAAATTTGAATTTCAAAATTTGAACGCTGACAGAGTTGCAGGAAACATGGAAACCTCACGCTGCTCTAAAAATCAAACAATCAAGCTGCCAATTTACATATTCAAGGTCAGGAAACTTGTGCATGGAAGCAATAAACTTAAATCATGGAATGTTTTATGGATTTATGTTTCTGAGGGAATTAAAAATTGGACAAATTGCATACACCCTTGCCTATAAATAGAAAAAAAGTTGGAAGCTGAAGACACCACAAGCAAAGAATGAAAATCATATAGCTTCTCCTTCTCTGTTCTTAAATTCTTGGCAAAATACTCTCTGTCTCATTTTCTTTGAAATTATTTGAGAGTTCCTTAGTAAGCAAATTTAATTTTGAGTGATAAAACTTGCATATCCTCTCTTTGGGAGTTATATTTTGTGGAAGCTTTAATTTGTATATTCAATCTATTAGGAGAGTTATCTTTGTACACTTAAACACCAAATATCCTAGAGTTTTAAGTTGGGTTTCAACCTTGTTAAATTGTGAGATTGGGTGGGGTGCCCTTGTACTTGTGAGAATTGGGTTCTTGAGTGTGGGACACTAGACAGCCACGATTGCTCAAAGTTGTACCTCTAATCTCCAATAGTGGAAATCCTCTAAGTAGGTTGCTTAGAGGCGAGACGTACATGGAACTCGTATATATCGGTTTCCAAATCTCTCTTTCCTAAAACTCATTTAATTTATGCACTTAACTTGCTTGGTTAATTTATTTGCCATATACTTAGTACTTGTAAATTTGCTTTGTGTAAAAGTTGTTACCATTTGTGATTGAATTTATAATCCTCATTAAGCATCATTATTAAAAAATCAATTTCAAAGGCATTCTAAGTAAAATTTTTAATACTCAATTCACCCCCCCTCTTGAGTAATTGAGGCCACTTGGTTAATAGATTGTAGTTTGATGATTTTGAGGGTCATATACAAAACTTGGACCTTGGTGTGTATGACTGATTTTCATTAATGACCTAGATGATGTATGATAATGAATTATGATGCTTGTTGATGATAAATTCTATGAATGAACGATGTGTTTCATAACTTGTAGAATTTTATGAAGATTATGTAAGAATGGTTCAAATGTCATGCATTGGATGAATGGGAATTGAACTTAATATGTATAACTAATTGGATTGACTCCTAAATGTATGATGGAATGTATATAATACATTAGTATAGATTAAAATGGCTTAAAATAAGATTTGGTGTGTTAAGTTATGAGAAATTTCACATGCTTTTCGCTGTCCCACATAACTCGCTCAAGCGAGTGATAATCTCACTGAAGCAAGATCCCCTTGTAACAGGGGTGTGGCCATTGGTCACAATTTGCTCAGGCGGGAAGGGCCTCACCCAAGCGAGAGCGAGTAGGAAAGCTATTAGACCATTTTCGCTCAAGCGAAATGGCCAATGTATGGCAATTCGCCTAAGCGAGCAAGGAGAAAATCGATGTTGGGAGGTTTTTGCTCAGGCAGGCCTAGCCTCACTCGAGCAAAATGTAGACAGTGAGGTTCTGTCCTATTTTCGCTCAAGCAGGCATGCCTCGCCCAAGCGAAATGTGTACCTAATGCTTCTGGAGGGATCTCGATCCAGTGAAGTGGAGCTTGCTTAAGCGAGATTGACACCTGATGCTTTTCTCTTCTTCACTCAAGCGCGCTTGTTGGTTCCGCCCAAGTGTGGGCCACTGAACTCGCTCAAGCGAGTGGGGCATCCGCTTGAGCAAGATGCCCCTGATCCTTCTAAATGCCTTTGTTCTAATTATTTTGGCTCTCTTTTGCATCAAATCTTCTTTTTACATCATCTTAATAATACCTTTGACATATTATAAAATCATTAAACCTCATGATGCCTAACTTCTTGAACCCAATCATACAACATCAATTTAAATGATTATTTCCGCTATTTTTAATTGAAAATTTCTCATTAATCATTTTTGACTCACCTTCTCATATCTCCATATATGAGATAGGCTTTTCATAGATCCAGAGTATTGATTAAGAATTCACCATGTTATTACTGTATCAAATAATGACTTGTAAAACATGAAAAATTTACCCCCAATTTTTAGGGCATCACAACTTGGTATCAGAGCATTGATTACTCTTGCTACAGACATAATTGATGTTGTTCAAGTAATTGTCAGTTATAAGAAAGGATTAATTAAGGAAATAAATATTAAGTAGTTGTATATGGGTTATTTAATGTCCCAAAATATTGGAAATAATTAAATTAAGATTTTTGTGGACTATTCATAATTTATTGCAGCCGAATAAACTAAAATTAAGCCTGATTAGAATATGGGTGTCAGACCAAGTATCTCCGATTAGGACGATATTGGTCAGGGCTGTTAAGAATATTATTGGGAGTTTGAATATGTATTTGGAATAATTTTTAGATAAAGTATTGAACCCGAACAGAGATCCTGTTTGTGGTAAAATGAAGAAATATTAATGAGAGGATAAAAATTAAAAGTAAAAGCCTTCTTTTTCTCTTTTCCTTTTCATTGGCTTGCTGACCCTTTTGACAAACACTCTTCTTCTTCTTCTTCTTCTTCTTCTTCTTCTTCTTCATTTCCTCTCCATCTTTGGTATGTAAATCCTGAGCCATTAACTTGATGCTAAATTCTTAGAGGATTTATTCTTTTGGCATGCGCACTAATCGTTAAATTTGTACTATATTTGATCGTTCCCACAGGGATTGTGGTAATTACCTCAATCTTAGACTGATACAAGCTGAACCAACACAATTCAGATAAAGTACATTCTATTTTTTTTGTGTTTTATATTTTTAATGTTTTTGTATTTTCAGAGACAGTATAGAAGATGAAATGTGATTAATGGAAGATAGGTTAGAATTCCTTCAGTTTATAATTTCATCAAGAAACATGCAATTAAGGTTTAATCAATCTTCAGACTCAAGAGGACAATCCACAGATGGTTACTCCCTAATTCCTTAGGTGAATAACACTAATTCCTAAGCATTAAACCCTAATCCCTTAGGTGCTCAACTAACAGAGAAATCTAATGCGAAATTGGGGGTTGAACCCTAACTATTCACCTAATTACTAGGCCTGAATTAGTTAGGAAGCTGGAAGTTACCTAAGCCTCAACCATGATTCCTCACTGGTGAGTTTCTTCATCAGATCTGGATTTGTCAATCCAGCAAAGTAGATCCACTCCTCAGCTTGTCCTCCTCATGATTTAAAAGTTAATTTCCTCAACACACTTTCAAGAATTCATCGCAACCCTTCATAATCCCAACCTTAGGGACTTAGAAACCCATGGAAATGGATTCTATCAAAGGAATATGGAGAGACATGGATGAAAGAATTTAGAGAGAGAAAAGAATTAGAGAGAGATTGGAAAATGGAAAAATGAATTATGTTGTATTCTACTGTGCTCTGTTGTCTCTGTTCGTGTCCCCCTTTACAGAGTATGTGCAAGTATATATAGGCAAATAACTAACTAACTTAATTAATTACAAAGAAACCTTAATTAATAATTAAACTAACTAAACTAATTACATAATTATAAGTAAATAAATAATTACAACTTGATACTTAAATTACTAATGTACAAAAGCAAAAGATCAGGCAACAGGAACAGAAATGGTGCTCAGCGTCTTTTGGAGGGAACAACAGCATTTAAATAACTGCTTTCACGCTTGAGTGTGAAGGGCCCTCGCTTGAGCGAGCTCGAATTATTCAATGCACTGTGTGAGTCACACTTGAGCGTGAGCGTGGAAGCTTTGAGCGTGGATGGTATTTTGGACTCACGCTTGAGCGTGAGCTTTCTCGCTTGAGCGAGTTCGTGGTTTCCTTTCTTTTCTTTTGATGTTCTTTCCATGGCTCTCGCTTGAGCTTGCAGTCTTCAAGCTTGAGCAAGGCTTGTTCCTGCACCAATAAACAAATAATTGCCTAGCGTTTATACGCTGGCTGTCCAGCATTTGTACGCTGGGTTAGTGAAATTATAACTAAACATAATTTCTTAACTAATTAATGTTTTTAATCATTTTCTTACATAAATTAAACACTTTTGAAATAAATAAATAAAATATGAATTATTAACAATTTATTAAATAATAAAGCCAAACTAAACAATATTTAATGAATTAAGTTAAATAAAAGGTGAAATAATTAAGTCTTTTCAAGACTTATCACATCCCTAAACTTAAAACTTGCTTGTCCTCAAGCAAGTACTCAGATTAATTAAATAACAGCACTTACTCAAAACAATCAACCTTTCCTTAACTTAGTTTATACCATAATTATTGAATATCATCCATGCTTTCCTTTCACAAATTCTGAATATATAATTACTCACACCTCCTTTGGGACACAAGCTGGTGATACTTTCCTCACTGAATTAGTGTTTCACTCTTCTCTTAGTGTATAAGGTTCAATAATATGCACTCATCACCTGCATAATTGTTAGATCAACATAGGCTTGCAACAGTTCTAAACATCATGACATATGCTAACACAATTGGATCAGTAAGGGCTTTTTAAGCTTGTAATGGGGTTATGCTACAGGCTCTATTTTTGTTTTTCTAGTCAATGTTGGGTTAAAGGATGTACCCACTGATGCCTTGCCTCAATCTTAACTTAAATGCTTGAACTAACTAACTATTTTATTTTCATTATTTTTCATATGAATGGTAACTTAATAATTTGTGGTGCTTTGCTCTCCCTTTTTTTTTTCTTTGGACTCTTTCTTTTCTTCCTTTCCTTCCATTTTTTTTTTCAATACCATTTTTTTCTTGTGGTGCTTTGCACCTTCTTTCTTTGCTGATTTTTTTTTTCACTTTTCTTTTTCTTTTGCTGTTCTTCCTTTCATTTCTCAAAGTACCCATCTATACTTAAAGTCAGAGTGTGTCTTTTAATTACTGTTAGGCACACTCTTCATCCCCAAACTTAGAACTTGCTAGTCCCTAGCAATAAGATAAGACTCAACAATTCATCAGTGGGACATCCAGGGATAATTTACTTGGTTTTTCTCAGATAAACAGGCTTGTAAAGGTAGGTACATAATTAGAATGAAAGGGTCTCAGGCTCAAATATTGGGTCAAAGGATAATTAATAAAATTAGGATGGCTAAATTTGGCCCTGACTAATTTAATAAAGAAGGCCTTCATCATTTCCAATTGGCACATATATAATCATTTAGCAAGCACTGAAGCAAATTCTGTCTCACTAAACAAGAATGTAGGCCCACTCAGAAAAGAATTAATATAGGCTCAAAAGCTAAAAAAAAATAACAGGTAATCAGCCAGTCATGTCCCCAAACTTAATGCAAGATTATAACTCAGATTGCTAACTAGCATGCTGAATAAACAAATAATATAGGATTGAAATAGTTATGGACAGGGATCATGAATTAAGCAATGCCAATCAATTAATTATATAATTAATGCCTAGGAATCAGCAAACTTTAAATTATTAAGATGGATTCTAAATTAAACATAATTAACATAGTTTATCAATTAATGAGATGAAAGGATAGATTACTTCCCTTTTTACCTGAATGGCAGTGTCTGGTAGGAAATTGTTTGGAATGGAGTGCATGGATTTAACAATACAAAAGAAATAATAACAAACAATTTAACATAGAAATAAAGTTCCATTACAACTGAAAAGGGAAATACATTATTCAAGGAAATATTTATGCACAGTCATTACAAAGAAGCATCATAACATAAACACAGAGTAAAAGATCAGTCATCCTCTTCTTCATTATCTTCACTCATGGACTCATCATCATCTTGCTCAGGAGAGGGTGGAATTTCAGCTGCTAAAGGTGTGTCATCAGGGGGAATGGTGAATCCTATGGAAGCCAACCATGAATCTCTGTCAGGTGGAACTCCCATTTCTTCAGCATGATCCACATTCAATTTGGTGGCAATCTTTCTCAGCATAAGATTATGGTTCAGGACCAGATCATAGGTTCCTAGCTGCATCTTCTTCTCATGGTGAGTGGTAAAAATGGTGGTTAAAAAGCCTTTCTCAGGAATCAGAAGTTTCAGCGTGTGCCTTTTCTTCTTTAAAAACCCAAGTTTCAGCGTAGGAATTTAGGGTTTGTATACTGAGAGGGGGTTTTATACTGTGGAATCCACTACCTAAGATACGCGTAAGTACGCTGAAATATTGGCGTACCAACGCCCAATTTAAATCACATAGAAGGCATCCGGTATGATATTCACTCAAGCGTGTCATACTACGCTCAAGCGCCAAACAAATAGCATCAGGTGCCTTTAATATTGGTACCCACGCTCAAGCGTGGGTAGTATGCTAAATCTCTGTATACGCTGAAAGATCAAGAAAAAGAACGAGTGAATGAAACAACGAGTGAAAGAGATACCGAGTGGATGAAGGACCGAGTGATGGAGTGAGAGACTGAGTGAATGAAAGAACGAGTGAATGAAATCAGGTGAGGAATGAAAGAGTGAAAGATGAAAGAGTGAAAGAGCGAGAGTGGAAGACCGAATGAATGAAGGGCTGAGTGATGGAAATGACGAGCGGAAGAGTGAGAGAGTGACCGAGTGAATGAAGGGCCGAGTGATGGAAAGACCGAGTGATGGAAAGAAAAGATACCGAGTGGATGAAAGACTGAGAAAGAGATCGGGTGAGGAATGAAAGAGTGAAAGAACGAGAGTGGAAGACCGAATGAATAAAGGGCCGAGTGAATGAAAGACCGAGTGAAATAGATACCGAGTGGGTGAAGGACCGAGTGAGCCAGTGACGAGTGGAAGAGTGAGAGAGTGACTGAGTGAATGAAGGGCCGAGTGATTGAAGGGCCGAATGAGGGATTGCCAAATGACATGCATGCCCTCCATTACATAGAACCAGTTAAACAAGTCACCCTTCATCATCTGACCCGTTCGTTATATCAACGGTCTGAAACCATTTCTTAAAGTCCCCCCTTCAGTCCAACATCAAAGTTTGGGGGGATGTTAGAATTTTCCAGTCGGTAAGGGTCAAGCGTGAGTATCAGTGGCTTGAATATGGCACTCTCGCTCAAGCTCATAGTAGCACGCTTGAGCGAGAAAATGAACAGTACATCCTCAGCCCCGATCGCGCTTAAG
Source organism: Clitoria ternatea (assembly GCA_037962975.1). Lineage (NCBI taxonomy): Eukaryota > Viridiplantae > Streptophyta > Magnoliopsida > Fabales > Fabaceae > Clitoria > Clitoria ternatea. The sequence continues at coordinate 150,800,002 of CM075671.1, forward strand.
CGAGAGCTTGAGGCGCTTAAGCGTGACACTACAAGGTTCAAGCGTGAGCATCAGGCACTTACAGACGAGCTCACGCTCAGGCGAGGGTAGTATGCGCTCAAGCGCAAGGAGGAACAGATCAATCACGCTCAAGCGTGGTAAGCTTCCGCTTAAGTGTGGAGGAACAACACGAGCTTCTCACTTAAGCTTAAATGGTTTTCGCTTGAGCGAGCAGACAAATCTTTAGTAATTTTCATTTTGTATTAAATTCGCTTAAGCGCAAAGTGTTTCGCTCGAGCGAAATAAAAGAAATGGATGCACTCGCTTAAGCTCATAGTGAATTCGCTTGAGCGAACAGAAGAAATTGGCATTAGACACCATTCACGCTTAAGCGAGAAAGAATCACGCTTAAGCGCCTAGACAAACAGGAGGTCACGCTTAAGCGCAAATAGCTTCGCTCAAGCGACTCAAGTACCTGGTTCTAATTCTAACTAAGGAATGAATGAGTATGAACGCTGAAACCTTATTCAAAAAAAAAAATTCATAAATTTATTCACAAACATTCTCTAGTTTTCTTTTATTATTTCAAACACAAAAACACAAAATGTAACAACAAAATGTAGGGTTGCCTCCCTAAAGCGCTTCTTTAAGGTCACTAGCTTGACCTTTTGGCACCTAAAAAGATGCCTGCACCAACATGGAGGTTTTCTGCCTATCAAACTCTCCTCCAAAGTAGAGTTTGAGTCTTTGGCCATTCACCTTAAAAGTTCTATCAGTGGTTGGGTCTTTCAATTCAATTGCACCATGAGGAAAGACTTCATTCACAATAAAAAGTCCAGACCACTTAGATCTAAGCTTTCCTGGAAAAAGTCTCAGTCTAGAATTGAATAACAAGACCTTATCATCCTTTTGAAACTCTTTTTTATTTATCCACTTATCATGCCACCTCTTAGTTTTCTCTTTATAAATGGAGGCACTCTGATAAGCATTGAGTCTAAACTCCTCAAGTTCATGGAGTTTTAGGACTCTTTCCTCTTGAGATTAGTCAAAATCCATATTTAACAACTTTATGGCCCACCATGCCTTATGTTCTAACTCCACAGGAAGATGGCAAGCCTTACCATAAACTAACTGATAAGGAGACATGCCAATAGAAGTTTTAAATGCTGTCCTATAGGCCCACAATGCATCATTCAACCTCACAGACCAATCCTTTCTAGACTTCCCTACCACTTTCTCTAAAATTCTTTTAATTTCTCTATTAGAAAGCTTAACTTGTCCACAAGTTTGTGGATGATATGGAGTAGATACCTTATGCAGTACCTCATAGTGTCTCAGGGCTTTTTCCATAATTTTATTACAGAAATGCGACCCTCCATCACTGATGAGGACTCTAGGGACTCCAAATCTAGAAAAAATGTTCTTCTTTATGAACCTAAGCACCACGTGTGCATCATTGGTTCTGGTAGGGATTGCCTCCACCCACTTGGAGACATAATCCACAGCAACAAGGATATATTCATTTGAGAATGACTTTGGGAATGGTCATATGAAGTCAATACCCCAAACATCAAATAACTCCACAACTAAAATATTTGTCAAAGGCATGCCAGCTTTAGGATAGAGACCTCCACTTCTTTGACACTTATCACACCTTTGAACATACATTTTAGCATCCTGAAAAATGGTTGGCCAATAAAAGCCACTTTGCAAAACTTTTGCTGCTGTTCTGGAGGCACCATGGTGTCCTCCATAATAGGAGTCATGGCAATGCCACAAGAGCCTTTCCTGCTCAGATTTAGGCACACATCTCCTGATAATCCCATCTACTCCTATCTTATAAAGAAATGGATCATCCCAAAGAAAGGTTTTACTGTCATAAAAGAATGTTTTCTTCATTTGAGATGTCCAACCTTCAGGTACCACAGAGGCACTTTTAAAGTTGGCCATATCAATATACCATGGCCCTGTGATAATTGCCATCAACCTCTCATCTGGAAATTCTTCTTTAATTAAAATAGAATTAGATTCACCATCCAGACGAGATAATTGATCAGCAACTGAGTTCTCTACTCCTTTTTTATCTCTTATTTCTAAATCAAACTCCTGGAGTAAAAGAACCCACTTGATCAACCTTGGCTTAGATTCTTTTTTAGCTAGCAAGTACTTAATTGCTGAATGATCTGTATACACAATGACCTTAGCACCAATCAAGTAAGCTCTAAATTTATCAAATGCATACACCACAGCAAGCATTTCTTTTTCAGTGGTGGTGTAATTTATTTGATTCTCATTCAATACTTTGCTAGCATAATAAATCACATGTGTTAATTTTTCTTTTTATGACCCAGCACAGCTCCTACAGCAAAATCACTTGCATCACACATTAGTTCAAATAGTAAAGACCAATCAGGTGCTGCAAGGATTGGAGCTAAAATCAATCTCTGTTTCAAATTTTCGAAAGCCTTGACACAGTTTTCATCAAAAACAAAAGCATGATCTTTCACAAGTAAATCAGTCAAAGGCTTAGCTATTTTTGAAAAATCCTTAATAAATCTCCTATAAAAGCCAGCACATCCTAGGAAACTCCTCACTCCTTTCACATTGATTGGAGGAGGAAGTTTTTCAATGATATTAATCTTGGCTCTATCTACCTGAATGCCCTCAGCAGAGATTTTATGGCCAAGGACTATCCCTCCTTTAACCATAAAATGACATTTTTCCCAGTTAAGGACAAGATTAGTCTCATGACATCTCACCAGCACCTTAGAAAGGTTGCTGAGGCATATATCAAAACTATTTCCAAACACAGAGAAGTCATCCATGAATACTTCAATGAACTTCTCTACCATGTCCCCAAAAATTGCCAGCATACACCTTTGAAAGGTTGCTGGTGCATTGCACAAACCAAATGACATGCGCCTATAAGCAAAGATTCTATAGGGACAGGTGAAGGCTGTCTTCTCTTGGTCTTTTGGATCAACCACAATTTGGTTATAACCAGAATATCCATCAAGGAAGCAGTAATACTCATGGCCTGACAGCCTTTCAAGCATTTGATCTACAAATGGCAAAGGAAAGTGGTCTTTTCTAGTGGAGTCATTAAGCCTTCTATAATCTATGCACATTCTCCAACCTGTAGTTGGTCTAGTGGCAATGACTTCACCTTTTTCATTCTTAACAGTGGTCATCCCTCCTTTCTTAGGCACCACTTGGACTGGACTAATCCAAGCACTGTCTGAGATAGGATAGATAATTCCTGCATCAAGAAGTTTAACCACCTCTTTCCTTACATCTTCTTTCATTATGGGGTTTAATCTTCTTTGTGGCTGAACAACAGGGGAATAGTCATCCTCTATCAGAATTTTATGCATACAAAAGGATGGACTAATTCCCTTTAAATCAGAAATATTCTAGCCAATAGCAGATTCATGTTTCCTTAAAACCCCTATCAATTTTTCTACATCCTTATCTTTTAAATCAGCATTAATGATTACAGGATGTGATTCATTATTTCCTAAAAACACATATTTCAAATGAGAAGGCAAAGGTTTTAAATCATGTTTTTCTTCAGACACTTCCTTACCTTTCTCAAGTTCAGTATTATTCCAATTTTCTTTCTTTTCATTTTCAAAATCACCTACTTCACATGCTTCAAGTAGGTTCAGCAATTCAGAATGTGAGTCATTTAACTCCTCAGTCTCAGAGTCAAAATCATCCTCCAAAAAGGCTTGTAAAACCTCTTCTTCAGTTTTTAACAGCATAGGAGTCTTATAACTTTTGATTTCTTCAATCATAAAACAATCCATCTTCTCAGCTGGATGTTTCATAACATTGAAGACATTAAAAATTACCTGCTCCTCCTGAACTCTCAGCATGAGCTCACCCTTTTCTACATCAATTAAAGCTCTACCTGTAGCTAAAAAAGGTCTTCCTAAAATCAATGGAATTTCTCTATCAGCTTCTATATCCAAAACTACAAAATCTGCTGGAAAGATAAACTTATCTACCTTAACTAATAGATCTTCCAGCATCCCATGAGGATATTTAATGGACCTATTAGCCAACTGCAAAGACATGCGAGTTGGTTGCAGATCATTAATTCCTAACTTCCTCATTAAAGATAAAGGCATCAAGTTTATGCTAGCTCCTAGATCACATAAGGCACTTCCTACATGAACATCCCCTATTGCACAAGGTATTGTAAAAGATCCAGGATCTTCTAGCTTTTGAGGGAGTTTCTTTTGAATAATTACGCTGCACTCTTGAGTGAGAGCAATCGTCTCGTCTCCCTTAAGCTTCCTCTTCTTAGACAGAAGTTCTTTCAAAAATTTAGCATATGAAGGCATCTCCTGCAATGCCTCAGCAAAGGGAATATTTATGTGAAGCTTTTTAAACACATCTAAGAACTTAGCAAACTTTTGCTCCTCTATTTGTTTTTTAAATCTATGTGGAAATGGAGCATTCTTTAATTTCTCAGGAGTTAGCTTAGAAGCTTCCTCCAAGATCAAATTAACCTTTTTCTTTTTCTTCTGATGAACTTGATTTTCTTTTTCTTTTTTTGTTTCAACTTTATTTTCAGTTTCATTATTAACTTGCTCACTTTCCTACTCTTTTTCTTTTTCTTCATCTTTTTCTAAACTCACTTCATGACTCGGAGGTGGGGAAAGAATTTTCCCACTCCTAGTAGTTATTGCTTTGCAATGTTCCCTTGGATTTATCTCAGTATCTCTAGGAAAATTGCCTGATTGTCTTTCAGCTAATTGTTTCGACAACTGTCCAACTTGATTTTCTAAATTTCTAATGGACGCTTCTTGATTTTTAAAACTGGCCTGAGTGGCCTGAATGAATTGAGACAGCACATTCTCAAGTACCGATTTCTCTTTAGAAGGAGGGGGAAGAGATTGTTGTGATCTATTTGTGGTTTGATTTTGTGGCATGTTTCGATTCAAATGTGGACCTTTCTACCATGAAAAATTAGGGTGATTCCTATAGTTAGGATTAAAGGAATTGGAGGAATAATTCCTTTGAAATTGTTGCTGCCCCATATAATTCACTTGTTCAGCAGGCACATTTGGATCACACATTCCATTTTCATGATCTCCACCACAAAAATCATAGCTTATCATACAAACTTGACTAGGCTTTTGAAGTTCTGAAATCTGTACACTTAATTTCTCTAAAGCCTGAGTCATCAACTTACTTTAAGCCAAATAAGCATCCTGTGCTTCCAATTCTAGTATCCCTCTCTTAGGGATTTGGCTCCTTTCACTTACTAAACATTTATTAAAAGCCATAACATCTATCAGCTCTATAACTTCTTCTACTTTTTTGGTCGTTAATAAACCTCCAGCTGAGGCATCAATCAAGACCCTAGTAGCTGGTCTTACACCATTATAGAATATAGTAACTTGCTGCACATCAGTGATTTGATGATGAGGATATTTCCTCAAACTCTCTTTATATCTATCCCATGCTTCCATTAGAGATTCATCCTCTCTCTGTTGGAAACAAGTGATTTTAGTGCGTAACTTAGCATACTTAGAAGGAGGGAAATACTTAATCAAAAATTTTCTTTGTAAATCCTCCCAAGTAGAGATACTACCTCTTGGTTGGCTCTGCAACCAGGCTTTTGCTCTGTCCCTTAAAGAAAAAGGAAATAATCTCAGTCTTATTGCCTCTTCAGGGACTCCATTCATTTTCACAGTATCACAAATTTGGAGGAAGGTTGCTAGATGCAAATTTGGATCCTCAACCTCACTTCCTCCGAATTGATCATTTTTAACCAACTGCAATAAAGCTGGTTTAAGTTCAAAATTATTGGCTGCAATCAGAGGCCTAAGGATGCTAGATTGCGATCCTTCTTCAGTAGGCCTGGAGTAGTCACCAAGTGTAACTCTCCTCTGTTCCATCTCTTTCTACTCTTTTTGCTTTTTCTCCTTTCTAAGCTTACGCTCTAACAAATCAATATCAGGATCAAAGAAGAAAGGCTCTCCTCTGTTCCTTGACTGCATACACCAAATGTTAGACACAAAAACAATTCACAACTACTGCTACAGCTACACAAAAACAAACTACTACTACTATACTAAAAACAAGAATCAAACTACTTACTAAATGCAAAACAAAATTAAACGGTTCAGTCCAGTACCGGTCCAAGGATTGTTGATATTACTCAACAATCCCCGACAATGGCGCCATTAACTTGGTGTGTAAATCCTGAGCCATTAACTTGATGCTAAATTCTTAGAGGATTTATTCTTTTGGCAAGCGCACCAATCGTTAAATTTGTAATATATTTGATCGTTCCCATAGGGATTGTGGTAATTACCTCAATCTTAGACTGATACAAGCTGAACCAACACAATGCAGATAGAGTTCATTTTGTTTTTTTTTTGTGTTTTATATTTCTAATGTTTTTGTATTTTCAGAGACAGTATAGAAGATGAAATGTGATTAATGAAAGATAGGTTAGAATTGCTTCAGTTTACAATTTCATCAAGAAACATGCAATTAAGGTTCAATCAATCTTCAGACTCAAGAGGACAATCCACAAATGGTTACTCCCTAATTCCTTAGGTGAATAACACTGATTCCTAAGCATTAAGCCCTAATCCCTTAGGTGCTCAACAAACAGAGAAATCTAATGCGAAATTGGAGGTTGAACCCTAACTATTCACCTAATTACTAGGCCTGAATTAGTTAGGAAGCTGGAAGTTACCTAAGCCTCAACCATGATTCCTCACTGGTGAGTTTCTTCATCAAATCTGGATTTGTCAATCAAGCAAAGTAGATCCACTCCTCAGCTTGTCCTCCTCATAATTTAGAAGTTAATTTCCTCAACACACTTTCAAGAATTCACTACAAACCTTTGCAATCCCAACCTTAGGGACTTAGAAACCCATGGAAATGGATTCTATCGAAGGAATGTGGAGAGACATGGATGAGAGAATTTAGAGAGAGAAAAGAATTAGAGAGAGATTGGAAAATGGAAAAATGAATTGTGTTGTATTCTACTGTGCTCTGTTGTCTCTGTTCGTGTCCCCCTTTATAGAGTATGTGCAAGTATATATAGGCAAATAACTAACTAACTTACTTAATTAATTACAAAGAAACCTTAATTAATAATTAAACTAACTAAACTAATTACATAATTATAAGCAAATAAATAATTACAACTTGATACTTAAATTACTAATGTACAAAAGCAAAAGATCAGGCAACAGGAATAGAAATGGTGCTGAGCGTCTTTTGGAGGGAACAACAGCATTTAAATAACTGCCTTCACGCTTGAGCGTGAAGGGCTCTCGCTTGAGCGAGCTCGAATTATTCAATGCAATGTGTGAGTCACGCTTGAGCGTGAGCGTGGAAGCTTTGAGCTTGGATGGTATTTTGGACTCACGCTTGAGCGTGAGCTTTCTCGCTTGAGCGAACTCATGGTTTCCTTTCTTTTCTTTTGACGTTCTTTGCATGGATCTCGCTTGAGCTTGCAGTCTTCAAGCTTGAGCGGGGCTTGTTCCTGCACCAATAAACAAATAATTGCCTAGCGTTTGTACGCTGGCTGTCCAGCGTTTGTATGCTGGGTTAGTGAAATTATAACTAAACATAATTTCTTAACTAATTAATGTTTTTAATCATTTTCTTACATAAATTAAACACTTTTGAAATAAATAAATAAAATATGAATTATTAATGATTTATTAAATAATAAAGCCAAACTAAACAATATTTAATGAATTAAGTTAAATAAAAGATGAAATAATTAAGTCTTTTCAAGACTTATCAATCTTTCTCTTCTAAAGCCCTAGCAAAAGGTGGTAACCATTTCTCCTCCATTCTTCATTTGAGAAGCTTGGAAGAAATCATCAAAGCTTGGATTCTCTTCCTCTCTTCTCTATTTTTATAGCTCACTCTCTCCCTTTAATACCCATTTTTGTTTTGGGTGAGGTAAGCTCTTCTCACCATTTTTGTTGGATTTAACACCTTGGTTATGAGTTATTATAGCTTGGGGGAGTAATGTAGGTGAATGGGGTATTTAATGGAAGCCATAAATGTGTGTAAAGCCTAGAGTGGGTTGTCATAAATATAAACTTTAATGGTAATAAATGAGAAAGATGAACTTATTGTTGGAAGGAGATGAAGATTAATGATTATTTATGAATGTTGTTGGGTTTTAGGTGAAACCCTAACTTGGAAATTTTGGGAAAATGATAAATGTGTGATGAATAATATATTTGAGAACATGTACATAATATTGAGAATATGGGTGTTGGTTGATAAATGGAGTATTGTGAATGTTAGGCTATGATTGTTTTGTAGCCTTTAAATAGAATGAATGAGGCTTAATGGGAAAGAATTCCTGAAGCCTAATAGATGAGGGAATAATGTTTATAACATGTTTTATACATGTTATGGAATTATAGATATGATGATGGTTAATTAGAGTTCTATTTGTGTCTTGAATAATTGATTGATTAGGATTTTACATGTATATTAATGTAGGACCCATTCCAAATGACAAGGCGGGAACGTCGTATCAATCGAAATTCTTCTCTTGAGGTAGGAGAAGAGTCTTTATGTTCTAAATGTATGAGTTGAATAGTATTTGATTGTCATATGAATATGCATGTTTTCCTTGCTTGTAATGTTATGGAGAATTGTAATGTTGTGTATGATGTCGGTGATGTGTTTTGGCAACATGCATTGATGCATTTAGAATAATTATGGTGTGCTATATGGTGGTGTGGATTGTTTGACAATGTGGTGTCTTGAATATGTGTTATACTCATGTCCACCATAAATGTGCAATGAATATAGTTGATGTTTGATTGAGAATGGGTGTGAATGAATAGCATACCTTGATTGATAGTGAAAGATTGATGTCATTGTGCTTGATGATGGAATTGAATTACGTTAATGAGAATGATTGAAAATGCCACATAAAAACTTAACCCAATGGCAATAATCAACAACAATAAATCCACTAAAAGCCTTGTAGTGATGTTTGGGATGATGACAATGATGATTGATGAATGGCATGATTAGGGTGCATAGAGTGAAAAATGCATATGATTGGTATTTGTATCCATGGTATACTGCATAGCTGCCAGTGTTGGAATTTTAGGCGATTCCCCTGGTTGGCCTAGTGGGAGGGCGGTTCTGTGCACGAGCGATTTGTTGTTTCCCCTGTGACTCGGTGTATAAGTCACGAAGCTGCCCATGTTGTGCTACGGGGAGCCACATGTGGTTGACCCTTGTGGGGGGTGCCTCTTGATGAGCAGGTGTCCCCAGTGGTCCTTGGGATCACAGCTGCCATGATATGACTCATGGTTGGCCCGCAACACCATACATTGATTATATTGTTACCGCGGTCATGGTGAAAATGACCAGGTGTTGCAAAATGCGCGATGCGGTTTGGTACCTATAAAAGATTGGTGAAATGCATGGAATTTGATGATAAGTGTACACATTTTACTACTGCAGTAGGGGTATGGTTGGATGATCATACTTGAATCCCACAATTGGTGTTTATATTCCCACAGTTCGATCTGCAATTATTGAATTAATCCGTTGTGCATATGCATTAGCTTAAGAGCATTTGCATATAGCAAGGAAGTATGCCAAAGGTGATGAGATATGATGATGGTCGTGGTTTGGGTGAGAAAATGAATTAAGACAACATAAAAGATATGAATACCAAATAATAATTTGAGTAAAATGATGTGATGTGTAATAATCCAATTTGTTGAAGGACTAGATCATATGTATGATTTTATAGTTGATTGATTTACAAAGATGTTTGTATTATGTGATGATAGTTGATGATGAAATATGCGTGAATGCAAAGTATACATGTTGTGATACATATGCACATGATGACATGGTATTCATATTCATTCTTTTGGAATGTATGACTCACTCTCCCATGTTGTCTACTTTTTAGACTTGTGATGCAGGGAACTCATGGGTGGAGTGAATCTTTTGAAGTACATTTTGACGAAGAAGGTAAATAGTTGTAGAGGAAACACCTTGGCCGGCAAATCTAGATTTTTGTATAGCATATAGTGTACATGTATGCTTATTTTGCCATCTAGATTGTAGTTTGATGATTTTGAGGGTCATGTACAAAAATTGGACCTTGGTGTGTATAGCCGATTTTCATTAATGACCTAGATGATGTATGATAATGAATTATGATGCTTGTTGATGATAAATTCTTTGAATGAATGGTGTGTTTCATAACTTGTAGCATTTTATGAAGATTATGTAAGAATGGTTTTCAAATGTCATGCATTGGATGAATGGGAATTGAACTTAATATGTATAACTAATTGGATTCACTCCCAAATGTATGATGGAATGTATATAATACATTAGTTATAGATTAAAAAGGCTTAAAATAAGATTTGGTGTGCTAAGTTATGAGAAATTTCACATGCTTTTCGCTGTCCTGCATAACTCGCTCAAGCGAGTGATGATCTCGCTTAAGCGAGATCCCCTTGTAACAACAATGGGCTACTGGTCATAATTCGCTCAAGCAGGAAGGGCCTCGCCCAAGCGAAAGTGAATAGGAGAGCTATTGGACCATTTTTGCTCAAGTGAAATGGCCAGTGTATGGCAATTCGCCCAATCGAGCGAGGAGAAAATCGATTTTGGGAGGTTTTCGCTCAGGTGGGCCTAGCCTAGTTCTAGCAAAATGTAGACAGTGAGGTTATGTCCCATTTTTGCTCAAGCGGGCATGCCTCACCCAAGCAAAATGTGTACCTGATGCTTCTAGAGTGATCTTGCTTAAGCGAAACGGAGCTCGCTTAAGCGAGATTAACACCTGATGCTTTTCTTTTCTTCACTCAAGCGCGCTTATTGGTTCCGCCTAAACGTGGGCCACTGAACTCGCTCAAGCGAGTGGGGCATCCGCTTGAGCGAGATGCCCCTGATCCTTCCAAATGCCTTTGTTCTAATTATTTTGGCTCTCCTTTGCATCGAATCTTCTTTTTGCATCATCTTAATAATACCTTTGACATATTATAAAATCATTAAACCTCATGATGACTAACTTCTTGAACCCAATCATACAACATCAATTTAAATGATTATTTCTGCTGTTTTGAATTGAGATTTTCTCATTAATCATTTTGACTCACCTTCTCATATCTTCATATATGAGATAGGTTTTTCATAGATCCAGAGTGTTGATTAAGACTTCACCACGTTATTACTATATCAAATAATGACTTGTAAAAGTGAAAAATTTACCCCTAATTTTTGGGGTGTCACAAAATCAATCTAGGTGTTTTAGCCCTCCATAATTAAAACAAACTAAAAACAAGAAAGATCGAACCCGGAAGAGAATTTCCTTGAGAGGCCTTATGCCTCTGTTGCTCCAGATTGAAGCTGAGAAGTAAAAAGTGAATATGTGAAGGTGTAAGGTGTGAAGGTGTGTTGAAAGGCTTCAATTCTTCTTCCTTTTATAGGTGAGGGAAAGGAAACAGCAAGTGTAAATCATGGAAGAAGTGGATCCCTTTCGGTGTAGTGGATTCAGAAAACCCGTAATGTTATTTCTGCTTTCTTAAATCCCGTAATGCTATTTCCACTAAATCAATTGATTAATAAAAGCATGTGAATCATTTCATTTAGGCCAAAATAGCATGAATTTCACGCATGAATCAATTCCTAAGGCATAGGAATCGATTCCCATGGGCTATGAATCGATTCCCAGGCCATTTTTAATGCATGAATCGATTCATGTCAGTGGGGAATCGATTCATGGCCTTCATTTTCACTTCCTGGGCCTCTTTTTATGTAGGAATCGATTCATGGATGCTGGGAATTGATTCCTGTTCTTCACTTATTTTGTGCTTTATTGACCCTTTTTGAACATGTAATCACTTGTGTCTTCTTCCTCTTGATTCTTGGTCAATATTTTCCAATTACAAGCTCAATCATTCACTACAAAATAAGAGAAACAAGGATTTCATTATTTCCACTAAAAATCAATCCTTAATTCATTTTAAAATTAAATATTCAATAAAGCTCAAATTATGAAATTATGTTAAAATGTAATATATTACACAATAAGTAGTGGCAAATTATACACATTTAAAATGAGGAGTTAAGGATAAAACATGCATTATCAATCATCAAGCAGTCTCGTTGTTGATTTTCTCTTATTGGTCCAATTAAGCTTTTGTTATTTAAATAACTTATTTCCTTGGTTACTAATTCTTTATGTATAATTACTAATTTAGTTACGTTCTTTCTAAATTTCTAACTACTAACTTTTAGTACCCTTTTCTTTACTCCTACCATTTCTAGTTATATCGACTAATTTGTATCCTTAGTTACATTCTTTTAGTCAACTAGAGTTTATTTTCTTTATGATATCAAATTGTTGCTTAGAAGTCTAGAAACTACTTTAACCTTTATATCATGAACTTAGTCAAACATTACTTAGTCACTAATAATTTCCATTTAATTTATAAGTCATTCTACTTCTTTTCATTACTAGCTCAAGTTTAAATTCTAAAATCCTTCCTATAGCGATTAGCGTTCTATAACTTAAATGTTTATTCCTTATATAACCCATCCTAAAATCATTCTTGCTTAACTAATTATTTATGCCATGTAACAGATAAATGTAACATCCCAAATTTTAAATAAAATTTATTAATTCAAGCAAATAGATAGAATAATTATAGAAATAATTATGTGATGCTCTAAGCATGTAGAAAAAAATTAATTGTGAACCCCTTGAGTTAACACGACGAACACAGCGATTACTGTCGTCATTTAATCGACGAACGTCGTGTGATCAGAATACAGAGACGGGCTCAACAGGCCGGAAAACATTAGATAAATATTGAGAATGAATATTTATGTCCCAAATATGAGCTAAAATTAATTTGACCATTCGTGGAATTATTCGGGATTTATCGGTGTCGTTTAACGTCGAAAAATGACTAATTCAGGCAATGGGCCTCTATTGGGCCTCAAAAATTCACTAACCCAAAAATAATTATTGAGTATTAGAAAACACTCAAATAAATATTTTAAACCTAAAAATAAACCCAGAAAAATTTGTAGGTAATTAATTAGACGTACAAGGGGCCCCGGGCGGCCAAAACGCTTCGTTTTCGAACCAAAACACGACGAATTTCACCCAACTAATTGAGCTGACCATCTAAGCTTAAATGGGCTGTTTCCATCAGCATTTTGGGCCCAATAATGAAAATTTGCCAAAAATTGGCCTTGGAGCCAAAAAATTTAAATGAAGGGCACATGGGTAATTTCACACATAAAAATAATGACTCCTCCTCTTCTTCTCCCAACCATTTTCACGTGACAGTAGCTGTGTGTGCTCTCTTGAGATTGAAAATTTTCTCCTTCCCCATCTCCTCTTGTGCGTGAAAAGGATGGCCACCATGGGTTCTTCTTGAAGCTTTCTTTTGAAGGGAGAAGCTAAGGTAAGCATATGGAACCCTAAGCTTTATCTTCTTCCTTCTCTTTTCCATTCTTCATTCATGTCCATCTCCTCTCCCTCCCAAACTCAAAACCGAAATTCACCCTTTGTTTTCTTCCATGAAAATTCAAAATTTAAGGTAAAAGGAGGCTTTAATTGCAATTTGGAGAAGCTTGTTTAGCTTTGGGAGTTAGGGTTTCTTAAACTTCCATCTCCACCATTATCTTGAATTTTGAAATTTTGTTTCACTTGGGGTAAGTTATGAACCTTCAATATATTTTAATTGAGTAGCTTAAAGTAATGTAGATTATGTTGTTAGTGTTGGTAAAATGTAGGAATTTGCATGTAGAGCCCAAAACCTAAGTTAGGAGACCATTAAGAATTTGTGTTGTTGATGTTGAATAATTGTTTTATGGCTTGAAGTTGATGTAGAATGATTATTGGAATTGAATTATTTGTTGTTGGAATAAATGAATTGGTTTTGGAGAACATTAGGTGCAAAACATGAATTTGGTAGCTTACTCTAATTAGTGGATAAATTGCAATTAGGGGACTTAAATTATTTTGGATGGTTTTATAATGATTTTGAGACCTAAATTAGTGTATTGAAATAAATTGGTGATGTTGGAGTGAATGAATTAGTTTTAGATGGTATTAGGAGCAAAGTCCTAACTTAGTGGCTTACTTTAATTTAGAGGAAAAAAATTGTGTTTGGACTTGAAAATGGCCCAAGGATGGTTTGATGTAATTAAGAGGCCTTAGGTAGCATTCTAAAATTGGTTGGTGTAAGTAAAAAGTGTATGCTAGGTGGTAAGCTTTAAAAATACTCCTTGATTTGGGAGAGATGATAAATGGTAGGAATGGGCCCAAAAATATATTAACCTTGTTAAATGAGCTTGAAACCTCTTGTTGGATGTAGTTTAGTAATTAGAGTTAGTGTTGGGTAATTATTGGTTGATAAGGAATGCAAAGTGTCATGAGTTAAGTTAAGGGTTGTAAGGATTAGTGAAGAATAGGCATGTTACCAAGATGAATAAAGTTGTTAAAACACATTAGAACTCAAAAGAGTAATTATGAAATTATGTAAGTGCTAATAAGTGTAGTTTAAAGATTTGAATGGTCATTAGGTAAGAGAAGTTAAAAAGAAAAAGTATGTAGTGTAGAAGTAAATTTGATGATAAATATGAATTATTGGAGTTGGAAGAAAGATTAATGAACTAGAAAATATTATTGGATCACATTAGGCATGAAAAAGCTACTAGTTAAACTTAGAGAAGGTTGTTATTGGTGATAGGTAACTTGGCCATGTAAGTAAGAAAATTTAAGTTATGATTTAGAATTAGATATGACCATGATTTTAGGAGAACTACTAGTGAATGTGAAATAAAAGTTATAGATAAGTTGTAGTGATTGGTAATGGTGGGAATTCATTAAGAATAAATGATGTTTCCTAAGAATTATAATGAGACACTTTAATGTTTGAAGACCATTAGTGACAATTTGATGTCTAAAAGATAAAAGAGAAAAATTGACTAGAAATGCAAAGTGATGAAGGACTTGGTGCCTTCCATGGAAAAAACTATTAAAAATGAAAACTGATGAAATGAATGATTTAATTAAGGCTTTGGAGAGCCTAATGGATAACTCTTTGAATTTTATCTAATTACCAATAGTGAATTTTAAATCCTAAGACAAAAAAAAAGTGATAAGGATGGTTTAGGTTCCAAACCTCCAAGATGGAGAAGGCATAAGCATAACAAAGTTTCACACACATGAATATACATATGTATCTCTAAAAAGAGACTTAGTTGTTGACATTGATTTAATGATAGAATGATGTTTGATGTGGCCTTATACTTATTAAAAATATAGGCTTTGACCATTCTTGTGATGAGGGACCGTCCAACTCCTCCAACCCATCGGAGTACTTCTCTTAAGGTAGGAGAGAAGTTTATTTTCTAAATGTATGGCCTTGATGTTGATAATGTATGTATGTGTGATGTACATTTGCATGTTGGCCTTGGGTGCTTTTATTGTTGCTATGTGTGATGAATGTGTAAAGTAAGACTTTTGAATGACATTGGTGGTAAATTGATGATTGTGATGGTGATATACCTTTGATGTGCTCTTTTGGCTTATGTCAGATGATGAAGTAAGATTATGTGAAAATTAAGACCATCATGTGCACTTTTTGCATCTCATGACATGCATAACATATCTCATATGTGATATTCAATGATCTTGTGTTGATCTTGAGAATAATAACCTTGCGTTGGTTGATTATATAAATGACTATACATGGTCATAGTGGATACCATGTGACATGTTTTATTGATCTTGCGTTGATCTTAAAAATAACAACCTTGCGTTGGTTAGATGTATAAACGACAATGCGTGGTCGTAGTGTATACCATGTGATATTTAATGATCTTGTATTGATCTTGAAAATGAAACCTTGCGTTGGTTTAAAATATTGAACAACTATGCGTGGTTGTAGTCACATGAATGAATCATACACATGAAGAGGAAATGGAATTTATTATAAGTTGGTCTCGTTGCATATGCATTACTTATTGGGTAGCATATGCATTATTTGTGAGGATATGGCATTTGAATTGGTGTATCTAAAATGAATATGCCTTATGAGTACCTTGAATTGGAAAATATTGTTGGTGTGATCGGCTATTGTACAAATGTAGTGATGATCATTGTTAGTGAAATGAGATTGATATTTAAAGCTTTTGGTATAAGTTGGCCTTTCGGGTGTAGGAAGTGTGAGTTTGATTGTCAATTATAGTCAATGTATTATATCAATGAGATTGGATATGTTGAATGAAAATATGTAAGATTGCTTCACTATACATAAGATTATCATTATAATTGTTCATCATTGAGAAAATACACTCACTCTCCATGTGGTCAATTTTAGCCTTGTGATGTAGGTTCTCACTCATGGAGTATGATCACATTCTTGGGGTGGTGCGTGTGAAGAGGGTATGGAAGTTGCCTTGGCTGGTAAATTTTGGAACAATGTTGTTTTGTGATTCTTTATGTGAATTTTAATGTGTATAGACATTATTTTGTATAGCTTGACTATTGGTGTAAATGCCTAGGTTTTTAGAATTATGATTGGGTATTGTTAAATTATTTATTGATATGTTTAGGATATAAAGATTGAGTTATGATTTTGTTAGTATGTTAGAGGTTGGTGAATATGAACCTTTAAGAATGAGGCTATTATGTATGAAAGTTGAGTTTGTGTCATAACATCGTGTATGTTGCATGGATGTAGTTATAGAATAGATTATGAGGTTTTAATCATGAGTGTACAATGCTAAATTTTTATCATATAATTAGTGTATGGTGTGTAGGATGAGATAATACGATATTCTATTCCTAGTTAAGAGTGTGTAAAGAGGTATAGTTAATGAGAAGCAAAGGTTGATGATTTGATAGCATGTATGGATGGTGTTGTCACCTAAGTAGGTGCTTGGAAAACTTTTTTTGTGGATGCTCATGAGTATGGATTATTAGACTTGAATGTGTAGGACTATGGGTAGATACCTTGAATTTGAAGGATTAATGATCAATATGAGTAATTGAGGAATTTAGTGCATGACAATCTTATATATTAATGAAGTTAAATAGGTACTTGCTTAACTTTCACCTTCTCATATCTTCACATATGGGTTGGTTTCTAATTAGATCTAGGGTAGTTGTTATAAGTCTAGAATTATGGTGTGCCTTAATTAAGAGACGAAATAAACGTGAAAAAAAAATTCCTTACTTTTTATTAATTAGAAGTAGATAACTATAATATCGAATAGCGGATTTAGGGCGCCACATTGGGTGGTATCAGAGCATAATATGCTTTATTTGGATAATTGTCAATATAATTGCACTTGTGATATGTTAATTGTGATTGATGTTTGATCTTGACAAGTTTGACCAAGCTCTTTTCACACTACCCCTCTCAATGATGAATTATTATGTTTATGCATGTGTGCATGAAATTGGAATGTGAAAGCATGCCTTAGCTTGATATTACCCTATTGCTTTTGACAAATTACATAGTAGGGAATTGAGCCTATTGTGATACATGAAAAAAAATTGCATAAGTGATGGCATTGGTATGGGTTTTTATGTGAAGGAATTAATAAATGAAACAATTGGTAATGGACGATAAGTCAAAAGGGCAAACATAGGTAAAATTGGCCAGTTGATGAGTGAAATCCTAATTTGTTGGTATCTCCAAGTATGATTTAGAACATATAGAAGATGTATACAGTTTGTTAGGATAGTGTATGTGAGATGCCAAAGTTAATAGGGTGAGGTTTCATAAGAAAAGTTTCATAGCGAGTAGAGCGTTTTGAAATACATAATGGGCAAGTTATGCATAAGGCATTGAGCCTAAGTTTGAAATGTTATATGCTATTAGAAGTTGAACTTATATATAAAAATGTGTATATTTGATGCAAAAATGGCATGAAGCCATGATTTTGATGATTGAAACTGTTTGGATAGGTTTTGTGCTTTAAATGATGGTTGTGATTGAGTGAGACTAAGTAAATAAATGATTAAGTTCCATTGGATTGAGTTACAAGAGAAGGAATGATGGAATCATTAGTTTATGATGAAATAAAGAACAAGTGTAGTGATTTTTGTGAATTGTGAAGTACTTGAACCTTGTACAAGCCTAAAATGCACCTCAGGACATTTAGGATTTATACAAGCCGAGTAAAGGGCAATTTAATCAAAGTTCAGCTTTATAGTTGCATGAATTTATATGAAAAACCAGTATTTTTAAGAAACTGGAATATCTGTATTTTGATCCGGGGCGTTTTGAAACCTCCAGACAAGTTTGAAATCATCGTAGAGGGAAAAGGAAGTTGTTACAATTGGTTTAGTCCCATTTGGTTAGGAATTGGGTGGTTTAGTTGCTTAAGATGGCCTAAAATGGTTAAAAATACAAAATCTGCATATTTTCTTCAATTTCTAATATTTTTGAGTTCCGTCAATTGGAGTAAGTCATAACCAGTATATGGAAGGTGTCCACAAAGTTTGGCGCGATTTGGAAGTTATTTGACTGAGAAGAGCCTTTGTGTAAATTGAACCGGAACTTGATTATCTATGCAAAAAATTCTACATAATTTTAGCAAAACGCAGTGCTGATTTTTATGCGTGGAGATCGGTGTGATGAGAATCAGGCTCAGGCGTCAACACAAAACTTGTAGATAATTTTCTCATTGACGCGTGGCCACAATTTTCATTCGAATCGGAAGTCAGACGCAGGAGATATGCGCATTTTTTTGAACACTGCTGCTTTGCCAAACTATTATGACAACTTTTGGACCTGTAACTTCTGCACCAAACTGAGATTAATCAGGGTACAATTAGCTCTTTGTGTCTTCATGACAATTTTAGAGCATTCAGTTAAGAAAATTATGGTACTAGACTAATGCTGATCTGAGCACCAGAGCCAAGGATATGCGCATTTTACAAAAACTGCTCGCTGTTGAAATTATGCTATGACAGCAATAAATTATGCCGCTTTGCATGAAATTTGGGAACAAACTGGGAGGAATTTGGACTTTGGTCCTTCACAAAAATCGAAGATAATTGAGATAGGAAACCAATGAGACCAAAAATGTCCTAAAACAAGACCTGTAGTGTGAGTTATGTGGGAAAAACTGGACCTACATTTTGTTGTAGAAAATTCAGCAAGAGACCCGAGACAAGATTTAAGCATTTTGGAGCATTTTGGTCGGGAATCAACAATTTGTGCCTTCATGACAGTTGTATCTTATTACTTTATAGAACCTATAAAGTTGGATTCAAGTCGATCAGAGGTCTAGAGCAAAATTTATGTGCAGACTCCGAAGAGCATTTTTGGTTAAATTTCTTCCAGAAGTATATCAGACAACATATTTTGATTATCGTGGGAAATCCATTGGGAATTGAAGGTTTGGTCTTCATGGAAAAATTAGATAATTGGACAACCAAACTTTCAAGATTTTTTTTGTCTCAAATTAATGCATGAGTTAAAAGATATATGTATTCTTATTGTATGACTTTGCAAATAAAAATCGAGTCTCATGAAAAATAAGGATAGACAATACTAATTCATGATGGCCAAGAGTTTTAAATTGCACATGTGACTTAATCACATTAAATTAAGAACAAAAGGTGTGACCCTGTAGCGAAAGAGAAAGCTAACTAGTGAAATACTAAGGCTTACTACTTGTAGTTGTGATTTTCGTATTAAAAATTTGAGATGTATCTGTATGGATTCAAATGAGAGATGTATGGTGATCATAAAAGTCTAAAATAATTGTCTGATCAAAATGAGCTGAACATAAGGCCAAGGAGATGGATTGAGTTTTTGAAAGATTGTGACTTTGATTTGAAATATCACCTGGGAAAGGCGAATGTTGTTGCTAACGCCTTGAGTCGAAAATCTATTTATATTGCAATCATGATGGTAAAGGAGATGGAATTGCTTAAATAGTTCAGAGATATAAATTTAAATGTTGATTTTTCTTCACTTGTCAAGGTGGTTCTTGGAACCTTAAAGATAGCAAATGAGGTTTTAAAGTTGGTGTATGCTTAACAGTTGACTGATGTTTACCTAGCTGAGCTGAGAGAGACTTAGGCTGGTAGCAAGGATCTGTCCTTGACAGAAGGTTCAGATGGTATTTGGCAAGTAAAATACCGAATTTATATGCCTAATTCTACTTATTTAAGAAAGATAATACTTGATGAAGCTCATAGAAGCATGCTAAGTATCCATCTGGGCACTACAAAGATGTATCATGATTTGAAGTTACATTTATGGTGGCCTGGATTGAAGAGAGGTGTGGTTGATTATGTGGCTCATTGTATTATTGGCTAGAAGGTAAAGGTTGAACACTAGAAGCCATCTGGTGGTTTGCAACCTCTTGATATCCCGATATGGAGGTGAGATGCTATTGTTATGGACTTTGTGTCCGGTTTACCAAAGGCAAAGCCTAACTATAATGGAATCTGGGTGATTATAGACCGATTGACAAAGAGTGCGCATTTCCTACCGATTAGCATGAAGAGTTCCTTGCAGGATCTGGCACAGTTACACATTAAGGAGATAGTGAGGTTGTATAGAGTGCCTCTAGTATTGTCTCTGATAGAGACCCACACTTTACTTCTCGTTTTTGGGGGCACCTACATGAGGCCATGGGCTCTAGATTGAGCTTAACTTATCACCCTTAGACGGATGGACAATCTGAGAGGACTATTCGGAGTCTTGAAGACTTGTTGCGTCCATATGTTTTGTAGCACGGTGGTTCATAGGTGAAGTACTCGCCTTTGATTGAGTTTACTTGCAACAACAACTTCCATTCTAGTATCAGCATGGCACCATATGAGGCGTTGTATAGAAGGAACTATAGGACCCCTTTGTGTGGCTTGAGGTTAGTATGAATTTGGCCTTCGGACCTGAAATTATTGAGGAAACTATTAAGCAAAATAGGATGATCTAAGAGAAAATGAAGATTGCTCAAGACCGGCAAAAGAGTTATTATGATAAAAGGAAGAAGCCACTTGAGTTTGAAGTTAGCGATCATGTGTTCCTATGGGTTTCTCGTGACAAATGTGTTGGTAGAGCCTTGAAGAGTAGAATGTTGAGCCCTCGATTCATTAGTCCTTATAAGATTCTGGAGCAGATTGGCAAGGTTGCTTACCGCATCGCATTGCCCCCTCACTTGGCAAATCTACATGACGTGTTCCATGTCTCTCAGTTAAGGAAATATGTATTTGATCTTTCTCATGTGCTCACTATTGATGATGTTAAGGTCAGGGATAATCTGGCTATTCCTCCAGTCTCTGCTAGGATCGTTGGACATACTACCAAGAGATTGTGGAGCAGATTGGTTCCACTTGTGCAAGTGGCTTAGAGACATAGAGGCGAGACCACTATCACGTGGGAATATGAGGATGACATGAGAAAGCAGTATCCGGAGATATTTACTTTAGGTATGTGAATTTCGAGGATGAAATTTCTTTTAGGAGGGGTGAATTGTAACATCCCAAATTTTAAATAAAATTAATTAATTTGAGAAAATAGATAGAATAATTATAGAAATAATTATGTAATGCTCTAAGCATGTAGAAAAAAATTAATTGTGGACCCCTTGAGTTAATACGACGAACACAGCGATTACTCTTGTCGTTTAATTGACAAACGTCGTGCGAGCAGAATACAAAGATGGGCTCAACGGGCCGGGAAACATTAGATAAATATTGAGAATGAATATTTATGTCCCAAAGATGAGCTAAAATTAATTTGAGCGTTCGTGGAATTTATTGTGAATTATTCAGGATTTATCGGTGTCGTTTAACGTCAGAAAATTACTGATTCAGACAACGGGCCTCGATTGGGCCTCAAAAATTCACTAACCCGAAAATAATTATTGAGTATTAGAAAACACTTAAATAAATATTTTAAACCCAAAAATAAACCCAGAAAAATTTATAGGTAATAAATTAGACGTACAGGGGGCCCCAGGCGGCCAAAACGCTTCATTTTTGAACCAAAACACGACCAATTTCACCCAACTAATTGGGCTGACCATCTAAGCTTAAATGGGCTATTTCCATCAGCATTTTGGGCCCAATAATGAAAATTTACCAAAAATTGGCCTTGGAGCCAAAAAATTTAAATGAAGGGCACATGGGTAATTTCACACATAAAAATAATGACTCTTCCTCTTCTTCTCCCAACCATTTTCACGTGACAGTAGCTGTGTGTGCTCTCTTGAGACTGAAAATTTTCTCCTTCCCCATCTCCTCTTGTGCGTGAAAAGGATGGCCAACATGGGTTCTTCTTGAAGCTTTCTTTTGAAGGGAAAAGCTAAGGTAAGCATATGGAACCCTAAGCTTCATCTTCTTCCTTCTCTTTTCCATTCTTCATTCATGTCCATCTCCTCTCCCTCCCAAACTCAAAACTGAAATTCACCCTTTGTTTTCTTCCATGAAAATTCAAAATTTAAGGTTCAAGGAGGCTTTAATTGCAATTTGGAGAAGCTTGCTTGGCTTTGGGAGTTAGGGTTTCTTAAACCTCCATCTCCACCACTATCTTGAATTAAAGTTTGTTTCACTGAGGGTAAGTTATGAACCTTCAATATATTTTAATTTAGTAGCTTAAAGTAATGTAGATTATGTTGTTAGTGTTGGTAAAATGTAGGAATTTGCATGTGGAGCCCAAAACCTAAGTTAGGAGACCATTGAGAATTTGTGTTGTTGATGTTGAATCATTGTTTTGTGGCTTGAAGTTAATGTGGAATGATTATTGGAATTGAATTATTTGTTGTTGGAAAAAATGAATTGGTTTTGGAAAACATTAGGTGCAAAACATGAATTTGGTAGCTTACTTTAGTTAGTGGATAAATTGCAATTAGGGGACTTAAATTATTTTGGATGCTTTTATAATGATTGTGAGGCCTAAATTAGTGTATTGAAATGAATTGGTGATGTTGGAGTGAATGAATTAGTTTTAGATGGTATTAGGAGCAAAGTCCTAACTTAGTAGCTTATTTTAATTTAGATGAAAAAAATTATGTTTGGACTTGAAAATGGCCCAAGGATGGTTTGATGTAATTAAGAGGCCTTAGGTAGCATTCTAGAATTGGTTGGTGTAAGTAAAAAGTGTATGCTAGGTGGTAAGCTTTAAAAATCCTCCTTGATATGGGAGAGATGATAAGTGGTAGGAATGGGCCCAAAAATATATTAACCTTGTTAAATGAGCTTGAAACCTCTTGTTGGATGTAGTTTAGTAATTAGAGTTGGTGTTGGGTAATTATTGGTTGATAAGGAATGCAAAGTGTCATGAGTTAAGTGAAGGGTTGTAAGGATTAGTGAGGAATAGGCATGTTACCAAGATGAATAAAGTTGTTAAAGCACATTAGAACTCAAAAGAGTAATCATGAAATTATGTAAGTGCTAATAAGTGTAGTTTAAAGATTTGAGTGGTCATTAGGTAAGAGAAATTAAAAAGAAAAAGTATGTAGTGTAGAAGTGAATTTGATGATAAATATGAATTATTGGAGTTGAAAGAAAGATTAATGAACTAGAAAATATTATTGGATCACATTAGGCATGAAAAAGCTACTAGTTAAACTTAGAGAAGGTTGTTATTGGTGATAGGTAACTTGGCCATGTAAGTAAGAAAATTTAAGTTATGATTTAGAATTAGATATGACCATGATTTTAGGAGAACTACTAGTGAATGTGAAATAAAAGTTATAGATGAGTTGTAGTGATTGGTAATGGTGGGAATTCATTAAGAATAAATTATGTTTCCTAAGAAATATAATGAGACACTTTAATGTTTAAAGATCATTAGTGACAATTTGATGTCTAAAAGATTAAAGAGAAAAATTGACTAGAAATGCTAAGTGATGAAGGACTTGGTGCCTTCCATGGAAAAAACTATTAAAAATGAAAAGTGATGAAGTGAATGATTTAATTAAGGCTTTGGAGAGCCTAATGGATAACTCTTTGAATTTTGTCTAATTACCAATAGTGAATTTTAAATCCAAGGACAAAAAAAATGTGATAAGGATGGTTTAGGTTCCAAACCTCCAAGATGGAGAAGGCATAAGCATAACAAAATTTTACACACATGAATATATGTATGTATCTCTAAAAAGAGACTTAGTTGTTGACATTGATTTAATGATAGAATGATGTTTGATTTGGCCTTATACTTATTAAAAATGTAGGCTTTGACCATTCTTGTGATGAGGGACCGTCCAACTCCTCCAACCCGTCAGAGTACTTCTCTTAAGATAGGAGAGGAGTTTATTTTCTAAATGTATGGCCTTGATGTAGATAATGTATGTTTGTGTGATGTATATTTGCATGTTGGCCTTGGGTGCTTTTATCGTTGCTATGTGTGATGAATGTGTAAAGTAAGTTTTTTGAATGACATTGGTGGTAAATTGATGATTATGATGGTGATATACCTTTGATGTGCTCTTTTGGCTTATGTATTATGATGAAGTGAGATTATGTGAAAATTGAGATCATCATATGCACTTTTTGCATCTCAGGACATGCATAACATATCTCATATGTGATATTTTATAATCTTGCATTGATGTTGAGAATAACAACCTTGCGTTGGTTGATTATAAAAACGACTATGCATGGTCGTAGTGGATACCATGTGACATGTTTTATCAATCTTGCGTTGATCTTGAAAATAACAACCTTGCGTTGGTTGAATGTATAAACGACTATGCGTGGTCATAGTGTATACCATGTGATATTTAATGATCTTGCGTTGATCTTGAAAATGAAACCTTATGTTAGTTTAAAATATTGAACAACTATGCGTGGTTGTAGTCACATGAATGAATTATACACATGAAGAGGAAATGGAATTTATTATAAGTTGGTCTCATTCTCATTACATATGCATTACTTATTGGATAGCATATGCATTATTTGTGAGGACATGGCATTTGAATTGGTGTATCTAAAATGAATATGCCTTATGAGTACCTTGAATTGAAAAATATTGTTGGTGTTATCGGCTATTGTACAAATGTAGTGATGATCATTGTTAGTGAAATGAGATTGATATTTAAAGCTTTTGGCATAAGTTGGCCTTTCGGGTGTAGGAAGTGTGAGTTTGATTGTTAATTATAGTCAATGAATTATATCAATGAGATTGGATATGTTGAATGAAAATATGTAAGATTGCTTCACTATACATGAGATTATCATTATAATTGTTCATCATTGAGAAAATATACTCACTCTCCATGTTGTCAATTTTAGCCTTGTGATGTAGGTTCTCATTCATGGAGTATGATCACATTCTTGGGGTGGTGCGTGTGAAGAGGTTATCGAAGTTGCCTTGGCCGACAAATTATGGAACAATGTTGTTATGTGATTCTTTATGTGAATTTTAATGTGTATAGACATTATTTGTATAGCTTGACTATTGGTGTAAATGCCTAGGTTTTTAGAATTATGATTGGGTATTGTTAAATTATTTGTTGATATGTTTGGGATATAAAGATTGAGTTATGATTTTGTTAGTATGTTGGAGGTTGGTGAATATGAACCTTTATGAATGAGGCTATTATGTATGAAAGTTGAGTTTGTGTCATAACATCATGTATGTTGCATGGATGTAGTTATGGAATAGATTATGAGGTTTTAATCATGAGTGTACAATGCTAAATTTTTATCATATAATTGGTGTATGGTGTATAGGATGAGATAATCCGATATTATATTCCTAGTTAAAAGTGTATAAAGAGGTCTAGTTGATGAGAAGCAATGGTTGATGATTTGATAGCATGTATGGATGGTGTTGTCACCTAAGTAGGTGCTTGGAAAACTTTTTTTGTGGATGCTCATGAGTATGGATTATTAGACTTGAATGTGTAGGACTATGGGTAGGTACCTTGAATTTGAAGGATTAATGATCAATATGAGTAATAGAGGAATTTAGTGCATGACAATCTTATATATTAATGAAGTTAAATAGGTACTTGCTTAACTTTCACCTTCTCATATCTTCACATATGGGTTGGTTTCTAATTAGATCTAGGGTAGTTATTATAAGTCTAGAATTGTGGTGTGCCTTAATTAAGAGACGAAATAAACACGAAAAAAACTTCCTTACTTTTTATTAATTAGAAGTAGATAACTATAATATCGAATAGCGGATTTAGGGCGCCACAATAAATTTTTCCTAAGTTCCTTTTTCACATATTTTATTGATTACTAAAATTTTTGACTCCTAACATCTATTTCTTTATTGGACTCCTAAAATTATATTTATTCCATTTAAGTACCTACTTCTTGTCCTAATTAATTTATTAAGGTCCTTGTTCTATAACTTGTTCCAAATTGGACTCTAAAATTCCCTTTTATTTCTTTTCTTTTTCTACTTTATTTACTTAGCTCATTAAAATGGTTAAACCTAAAGTTTTATTTCCAACGAAATCTTGTCCCAAATTAGTTCTACTTCATTAAGTTTCTAAAGTCCATTTTACATTTCTATTCAATTGGTTACTAAAGTTGGTCACTAAAATTGGTTTCAAAATTTTCTAAGTTCCAATGTCCACTTTATTGTACTTTAGAAATTCTTTTTATTTCCATTTCTTTATCTTAGTTTACAAAGTTTGTTCGGGCCTAAACCATGTTGCTTATTGATAAAACTTTTTCTAGTAACATTATTCATTTTTCAAAATCAACTTATTTATTTAATTAACTCGTATAAACTTTATAACAATTTTAAAAAAACAATGCCACTTTTAAAACTTAGTAAAATAAAACGTGTAACCGTCCGATCAGAGAATTTTCTCGACGAGTGTGATGTCATCAAAATACTCCCGGCGATGCATGACGATAAATTAATTTCTAATAGCGGGCTTACCAGAAACAAATTACATATAAACACCATAAAGTTTAAAATATAGTAATACAACCATATTGAATCAAACCGAGCCCGCCCAACGCTAATTTTTCTAAGTTTTTTGTTCTAATATCGATCACAATAAAACTTTCTTCCGAATATGCCATTATTGAGACATGCTTAATAAAATTTATTAAAACACTTTTTAACGACATATTCCATTAAAGTTAAATACCGTCGATGAAAAATTACGTAACCATTGGATCGCGATGAAATTTTACGTAACCATTGGATCGCGATGAAATTTAAAACAGAGGTTCCCGGATACTAAAGCTATATTATAGGATGATAAAAAAGCAAGATCAAACAAGGTGAGACCCCCTTACCTTGTTGGGCAGCGGCTGTCCCAGAGGAAGAAAAATGGTGGCTTGCCGAAAAATCACTAAACACTCTGATTCGCCCTCTGATCGCTTCCGGGTTACTAGAAACTAACATGCGTTAAGGGTCAAGGGCAGAAAATAGGGAGTCACAAACATAGTCATGAAATTGTCCAAGATTAAAAGATCAATTACCAAAAATTCATCGTTTACTCCCTATTTTCGTTCATCGCTGATCGCCACTGATCGTTCCCGTATCTAAAGAAAAGTGACATGCAGCCCAAAAATTGGAAGAGGATGTCACGGCCTTGGAGGGATCAAACAAGATTCACCATGTAAAAATTTCTAAATTGAAGAAGAAAGAAAGATCATGGGATCAAGGGTTAAAATTTTGCAAAACTCTTCTTACCTTTGCTTGGAGAGCTCATGTTTTGAAGCTTGAAACAAGGGGGATGGGGCTGACTTTTGAGAGGCCAATGCTTGTAGAAAAATTGAGAAAATATGGTTGTTTCGAGGGTGAGAGGTCACGGGTTGTAAGGAAAAAAAGAAGGAGAAGAAGAGTTTTAATGGTTGGTAATGGTAGTGGTATGTTTGGTTGTGAAAATGGGAGGATGTGGTGGGCTAGGTGGTTGCGTGAGGTGGTCAAGGGAGGTGTATGGTGGCTGTCTCCTTTGGAGGATGAGGGAGAGGGAGTAGCTAGGCTGAAAGAGTGAGTTGGATAGAGAGTGAAGTGTGTGAAGATGAGTTAGTGTGATGAGAGAAGGGATTTTCAACATTTGCATGTGTTGTGAGTGGTAGAGATGGGAGGTAGGAGGCTGAGTGAAGGGGAGTGAATGGCTAATGCTCAAGGCTTTGGCAAGTGTTTTTTGAAGTCATGAGTGTTGAGCAAGGAGTTCAAGAAGGTAGGACAAGTGTCTAGTAGGTGGAAGAAAGTGATTGGCTCATGTTGAATGAAGGAGCTAATATGGCCAGCACCTGGGCGTCAACTTGTCATGCATTTTTGAATAGTTTACGGTGATAATTTGCAAAACCTCAAAACATTAAAGTTGTATATCATTGTTTTCCCTTTAAAATAAGATATAAGACAAAAAAATCTAAGATCGGATGAGGGAGATATGCCCAAAATACAAAAACTGCTATAGGCTATGACGAAAATGAAATTGTGAAAAAAATAAATTTGCTGGGAAAAACGGGTAAGGAATTAGCTTTCAAGCCCTTCATGAAGTTTTTATATCTTTGTTTTCTCTTTAATCAGATATATCATTTGCGATGATCCAAGATGGGTAGCCCGAGATATGCCGGATTTACGACAAGATGCTCTAGAAGCTCTCGAATTGGCTATGGCTTCAAAAATAAATTCACCATTGATTCTCCTTTGAGAATTAGGTTTCATGCCCTTGAAATAGAGGTATACAATACAGATCCATAGTAAAAGGAACAAAGTGATTCAAGTACCAGACAAAGGAGATATGTAAATTTTACTAAAGACTACCAGCAGAGTGACGAAACAATTAAGGGGTTGCAAAGATTTATTAAACTCTACCGATCTAGAGGGATTTAACCGTTCATGCCTTCACAAAAAATGTAGATAATTTTGTTACAGAAATTTTGATACTGGGTTTGCTCGAATGGAAGGTCGTATGAGAGAATTATGAATTTTGTTTTGAACCATGCGCAAGGAAAAAGTCCAAATGGTGGAATTTTGAGGTGAACACACTTAATCCTCAATTTTGGGGTTGACAGAGTGAGAATCAGAGTTTGGAGCTAGAAATGGAGATTGAAGATCTTTTTAAATCAAAGAGATTGAAACCAAAATCGTTCAATTCCAAGATTGTATGCAAAAGTTGGGTCCAAAACACTGAAGGTGCTCGGGTCGAGCTTTAAAACGATTTCTGAAGAAACTGATTTATGGAAAAACGAGGGTGATAAAGTCCGAACCGGGCTTCGGCCTCTTCAGGAAAAGTTCCTAAAACTTCAAAACGAGTTGCCAGAGACTGACCGTGCCACCATCAGATATCCCTAAGTATATGCACAATCAAACGTAGGAGACGTTAAAGGTTCTGATTGAGCTGGTTAGGCCAAGTCAGACACCCTTGGTTCTTCGCGGAGGGATTCTTACAGGACTAGTTTCCCTACTGCATTACTAGTCTCAGGTTGAATGGTCAGAGTTGGACCATAGGCTAGGTCCCACAATTCAAATCTTGAGGAACCTGGCAATATTTTATTATTAAATATAATTATTAAATAATTGAACAATTTAAAATATAATTTCAAAATAAATATTATTATGAATATTTATATATTTTCAAAATAATCAATTGAAGATATTTTATTAATATAAATTTTAAATATCAGTTATTAAGCATAAATTATTATTATATGTTAAACTAAATATTATTAGCGGGCATAATTACTAACTAAATAATTATCAACTAAATAATTATCAAATAATTTTCAAAATAATGAATTCAATATATTTTATTAATATAAATTTTAAATATTAGTTATTAAGAATAAATTATTATTATATGTTAAACTAAATATTATTAGTAGGGAATAATTACTAACTAAATAATTATCAAATAATTAATACTCAATTAAGATAATCACCATTAAATAAATAATTAAATAAATATTCATCATTTAAAATTAAATAATAATATATTTCTAAAATAAATAATTATCAATTGAAATTAGATATGAATTTCCAGGATTAGGTATTATCTATTAAATTTTATTGACAACAAATAATTATCGACTAAATATAATTATAAATCAATCACTCAAAAATAATCGTGATTAACATATTATTTTTAATTAAACAATATTGTCGAACATTATTAAGGTTATTATTATTTTCTTATCTCCGCTTCTCTCACTTGTTATATTCTCTCGGTATTCTTATATTTCATTTTTAAATATCTTAACTAGCTTCGCTTTTCACTATTTTCTCATGCTAAAACTGTTCAGGGAACAGGCCGAAGCCTCGAGCTTCCTACTGAAAGCTCGACAAGGATCCTCAGGAGTCCCGAGGGTTTGGATTCCTATTCTAAAAAATTAAGGCTGTTACATATTACATAATCTCATTAATGTATGCTTTGATATGCAATGTTATATGAACAAATGCTTTGACATGAGTTTTTGGTGTTTTTGATGATATTTGAATTATCCTTCTTTCTGCTTAAACTATCTTGGACTTCATTAAAGAAAAAGACTTAATGTTTGCTATCAACAAATACGGGGAGATTATTGAGATCAAGTCTGGTTTGGAGAAAAAGTTGAAAATTTTCATTAACTAGACCCCACGCTGTGTTATTATAACGAGACCCCAGGATTTGTTAATAACACACATCAAGACATTTAAGTTAAATAAAGTCTGTCCATGTGTGATCTAACCTGTTTATTTAAGTGTTTCAGGAAACATATACAAAGCACACTTACATCAAAAGTGTGATGCCAAACTTTACCTAAAAGAGTCTGGTTTAAGATCTTTCAGACTTATGGACCAACAAATCAGACCTCAAACTTTTCATGCAATAAAAACACACAATGTTCTAAAACCTTTTTGATGATGTTCTAAAAGTCAAGCCTTCATCAAGAAAAATATGTTTATCATTAGAAAGGATAAGAGACAAATCAGTGGAACAACCAAAGTAATTTTTGAAGAAAACAATGTAACTACTTTGTGCAAATTAGAAAAGCTGAATCAAGTGAGCTTATGTGTCAGAATGTTGTGGAAGGATAACAACATTGCTATCTGTGTGTTTGCTAGAACAACGAAAGCCAACAAATTACTTTATGCTATGAAAATCTCAAGGAACACCATATTCATGCAAAGTGTCAAAGTTCCTTGCTACCAAACTTTTTGGCATCTCTTTAGTTAATGAAAAGTCTGGTGCTTGTGATCAAGCAAAACTTCTTCAAAGGATTTCCAACGTATACATCTCTTTACCAAATCATCAAACAGTCTGGTATGATCTTATCATCAAAATACTCCAAATGGAAACCTTTATCATTTTTATAGTCCCCATTCTCTATAGCAGGCTTGATAAGATTTAGATAAATAAAGCGGTTAATGATTTTAAGTGGGGGCCCCATATTCCCAATGACATATTGGTAAAATTAAACCATTTTTTTCATAATTATATGTATTAGTTATGAAGTTGTCATGCACTGTGTACAGAGGTACACCATCTTCATTCACTAAGAACGCCATAGACATAGCTATTTGAGCATCTCTTTGATGAATGAAGTTCATGAATGTGGAGGTCCGACTTTTCCTCTTATCCCGTATATTAGTGGGAAACGATAGTGTGACATTATGAGGCTTTCTCAAGTTAGAGTCGAACACTCTATCAGAGTGTTTTTCCATCTTTTTATAATCCTGAGATGTGTTAAAAAAATCAGCGCTGTACAAGACAGGTCGTTCTAGGGAAGAGCAGGCCCGACCTACCAGGCTAATGAGCTAGGTAAATGTATCCATAGCACTATATCTATTTTTCCAAAATTTGAAGCATAGAGTCGCCAGTTTTGAACATTCTTTTGGCAAGACACCTTGGCTAAGACTCTCTATAAGATCCTTAGTCATGCTAATGACGGTTTTACCATATATAATGGGCATATAAATCTGCTTAACTATAATCCTAGTTAGGACCCGATCCAAAATCGAGCATAGCTACGGATTCTCATCACGAAGAGAGACCTTGAGGAAATCAATTAATTCAACTCTGATGTAGGAATAGATGTCCAATATCTCTCCGTCGATACTAAAAAGATTAGTTAGATACGTAAAATCCTTATCAAGGAGAAAATATACTATCAGTTGATAAGCGTTTGTGCTAGCATCCTTAGTTACAGGAACAGTATTATACAGGTCGGAATACGAGAGACTCTCATTGCGCACCACTACTAACATACCTTTAGGGAAAAATATAGGTTCGCGACCCTCCTCTGCATAGGATGGGATACTGGGCCATCCCTATTGAGAGTCTTTGTACCAGAAAAGGAAGAATATGATCTTGTCGTAATTGAATCTGTAACTATTGCTATTGAGTCTGCTGTGGGAATAAGCGCCTAGAAGAAAGCTTTCACTAGCTTTTTCTTACTATGATTGAGGATGGATGTAGATATAAGTCGTCTCTTATCCAGGGTATTAGCAGATCAGCTTTCACTCCTCCCTTCAATAAGCTTCAGATGACCATATCAAAATCAAGGTCTCTGATCTCTGACCGGGGATCGTGGATGCCTAGATTTTCTAAGCTGTTTCTAATCAAAAAGGTCAGGTCAACATGAGTCCTGTATCAGTCCCGATGGTTAAGGCTCTGGTACATAGTCTTTCTGTTGCTCCTGTTATCCACAAGTGGTGCATACCCCCCTATCTGAAGGAAGAAAGGAAGCTTAAGCTAAGACTTCCAAAACCAGATAAGAAGGGATAAAAAAATTAAAACATATCCTAACTAAACAAAAAGATAAGATAAAAATTTGGAGAAAAAATATTTTGGTCCGTTAAATTTCATATTTTTTTAGTTTAATTCTATATATTTTTTTAGTTTAATCCTTAAAATTTTTAAAAGTTTACAAATCCATCAGCGTTAAATAATTAATATCGTTGAAAAGCCTAATACATGACAAACTCATCACCATTGGATAAGATACCTTAAAATCAATGTCATTGAGTTAAATGGTTATTGATTGAATAAATGAATTACTAGTTGAAATGTTTAAATCGATGTATATCAAATAATAATATAAGATGAAAAGATATGTATCAAATGACCCAAAAAATAAACAATATTCACACAGGACAAATATCATGAATGGAGTTCAGTGGTTCAGCTTCTACACAACAAGCCTTTACACAACGAGCCATCCTTATGGTATCAGTACAATCCTTAAGTCCCTTCATGAAGAAACCCAACAAATATTTTTCAGGCCAAACAACCTTGTTGAGCAAAAAGAAATTTGAATTCCACAATGAACTCCTCAAATATCCTTATTGAGTTGTATATGTTGCTAAAAATATCCTTATTTAATACATATTTTAATTTCAAATGGAGAAAGAGTAAACTCCCTAAACAAATTCCAATGAAGAGTACTATAGGAATACAATATATAGAAACATTATATGACATAGACTTCACTGGTCATATAATATTGAGTAATTAGTAATCAATTTTCCAATGGAACGCTTTATCTAATGCCACCTTAGCTGCAATTTGCTTCACGCGATGTCTCCAATTCACAAGATTGATTTGAGGGTTTCCTTTTCATGGAGCATTGCCTTGAGATTAGAGACCTCTTCATAAATTTGTTGTCTATGTTGATTTGATGCTTCAAGTAAAGCCTTGGTCTTGACATACTCATCTTAGAGTTAAGCAAGTCTTATTTTTTCCTGTATGCATGGAACATAACTATGTGAATTGTTTTCCTTTATGACTAAGTATTATTTCTTTTCATTCCAGCCATACCGCCCTACTCGGACATGACTTCTGAGAACATCCAATTAGGTTCTTGGATTATAGTTACGTGCAGTGTAGAGGTAAGTCTATCAAACCACTATTGCTTAACAATATCATTGAATGCATGTTGATTGTTATTTGTTAGTGGGGAGTAGAGCTCATTAGGTATTGGTTTTGATGTGCTGATAATGTGTTTTATGCATATGTATTGTTTATTAGTAGGAGCAGAGCTCATTAGGCATTGGTTTTGTGTGCTGATAACATAATGTTTTATGCATGTGTATTTTTGTCTGTTAGTGAGCTCACTAGGTTGTGGTGTTGATTACCTTAATTTGTTTATGCAAGTTGTAGTTATATATTGAATTGTACTAGGAACTTTTTTATGTGTAACAGGGCGTTGTTAAAAATTTGGAAATGACTAGTTTACAGGGGAGACTCTGTCGAAATTTTGGTAGGCTCCCTGGTTTAGGATACATAAAAAGTATATTAAAGTTTAACAATGTAGGGTTTGGTCGTGTGTGTACCCACTAGGTTCCCGTTCAAGATTCAAGAGAACCGGCCGACATACCGTGTTGTGTTGGATATTGAATTATCCCAGTTGGACAGCTTGGGATGAATTTGTAACCAGTAGGGCGTAACCTATCATTGTTGTTTAGGATCTATCTTGTGTCGTTGATGTCCATTTCGAATTTCAGTTCCTGTGTTTCGTATTGTCTTCAGGTGCATGTCTGCATACGGTGTTTCATACCGCATGTATCTTTATGCTATCAAAATTCCAAATGAATATCAATAATACAAGATATATCGGAAACAACATCAATGGGTTACAAATGCTTACATTTTCATCCCGATTGGGATAGGGCCCACCTACTTACAACATCAAAGAGATAGAGAATGATTCACGGATGATAGCCACATAATGTTTAAATTAAAGTTACTAGAACTCTGCTTGTTAGATATCGTGAATGGAGGTTCCAGCACATTGGCGATGGATGTACAACCGACTATGATAAGGTTGTTAGAGTTTATTCCATTCGCTATGGTGAACACGCCTAGTATTGAAGCGACTCAAGATTCATTGTCCGTGCTCAAAGAGCAAAGCATAAGTTTAGCATACGTGGATGATGTCATGTGCCACCTAAGTGAGAAGGAGTTCATGGAAAGATACTACTACTGGTACAACCATGGTGAAGATAGAGTGTTGTGTTGACGGGTGTATACTGTCTAGAAATGAGTTTGCAGATAAGAGTGTCACAAAATGTGTACACTGTAATAAGGACTGCTACAAAACCGTTAAAAGGAGAGGGAATGTAACTAGGACAACTAGGAAGAAAATATGGTACTTTCCTATAATACCATGTCTTCAACATTTGTATGCCTCATTATCCATAACAAAACACATGTGTTGGGATGCTCTGAATCGAACATAGGAGGGTCTTTTATGTCATCCTTCTGATAGGAAAGCATGGAAATATTTGGATCAGCTATATTCAAACTTTTCAGGCGAGCCGCTCAATGTACGACTTGGCTTATGTACTGATGGGTTCAACCTATTTGGTCCTTACGAAAGAGCATACTCTTGTTGGGGAGTCATACTGACCCCATACAATCTACCGCCTGATATGTGTATGAAGATGGAGGTCATGTTTTTAACTGCACTGGTTCTAGGACCTAAAAACCCAAAGGCAAAAATAGACATTTTTTACAACTGTTCGTTGATGAGTTGTCACAATTGTGGGATGTCGAGGTGATTACGTATGATGCATCCTTGAAGAATAATTTCATGATGCGGGTTATTTTGATGTGGACCATCAATGACTTGCTTGTGTATGGTATGCTTTCTGGATGGTCAACTTCTGGAAAGCTTGCTTGCCTTGTATGCATGGAACATACCGAGGGGGAATCACTGCCTGGTAGTGGCAAGATAAGTTTTATTGACTTATAGAAAGTTTCTACCATTAAATCACCCATTCAGGAGAAACAAAACCACTTTTAAGAAGAATAAGGTTGTTAATAAACCTTCACCCCATAGGTTATCTGGTGCACGGGTTTGGCAGAGAGTCCAAGAGTATCCGTACATCTGTGATAAGAATGTTAAGGAGTTTACAAGTTATGGGAAGGAACACCACTGGGTGAAGTAGAGTATCTTATGGGATTTACCATATTGGAAAAACTTGTTGTTAAGACAACATTAATGTGATATACACTGAATGAAATATTTTCATGAATATTTTTGACATTATGATGGACATCAAAGGGAGAACAAAGGATAATGAGAAGAGTTGACTAGACCTTCCGATTTGGTGTTCTAGGAAGGAGTTAGAATTAAGGGATATGGGACATGGAAGAATGTTTAAACTGCATGCCAAATGTGTTTTAACTAGACCTCAACAGATTACTGTATGTGTGTGGATGAATGGGTTAACCCTGCCTGACGGTTTCGCTTCTATCTTTAGTAGATGTGTCGATGTAAAGGAGCACCGCAAGCCTTCCCTATTTGAGGTTATGCAAATGGCCAAGAAGAATAAAGCTGGTGCATGGGTTAACCAAAAGACGATAGATCTGGCGGTATTTTATTTTAACTTACACATGCTTATAATTTACAAATCAGCTTACTAACCCTATCACTATTTTACATTTACAAGAGACGTATCAGGCCATGAGGGTCGAGAAAGAGACTGAGTTGATGGCTTTTACTCCTTAGGGGGAGGTACCTCCCACTCAGTCTTGTTCCGATGACAACGCCATCTATATGGAGGCTGTTGGCGGCATGAACAAGGTAGGGAAGGTGTTTAGGTTGGGCAGCGTGGGCACGCAACTCGTGAAAAAGAGGAAGACCTCATCCTCCTCTGGCCTTCCGGCAGATGTTATTCAAGTCATTCAAAACCTAAAAAATGAGCTACAGAAGGATCAATGCCAGAGGTAGCTTTTGGAGAAGCGGGCTGAGGCGGACCGACAACGGGCTGAAGAACAGCAGGCTGAGACTCGTCAACAGCTTGCTGCGCAGCAGGAGCTACTGATGCAATAGATGGCAAGGCTACCTCCCCTACTTTCGAGCCGCCGCCACCACCATCACAAGATCCCCCTCCACCATGATTTTACCTTTTTATGTTTCATTTGTTTGTATATTTAGCGACAACATTGTATTTTTGATATATTTTATATCATATTCCATTCAGCATTTATTTTATGTCATTCTCCTTTTATAATTTTTATGTCATTCGATATTTGTATTTTAAAATTTAACAAAGAAAACCTATACTATTAATATTTAACCCATATTAATAGTTTAAAAAATTCAACAAAAATTAAATAAAAAATAAAAATTAATATTAGCGACAGAACAAAAGACAGACTCTGTCGTTAGTATATAAGCAAAATAGCGATGACATACAGAGAGTCACTAACCATAGCGACGATAAGTGGTGGTCACTGTCTAGCAAATAATAGCAACAGCACGACGTGGTCGCTGTCTAGCCAATAATAGCGACGGCTATAGGGTGGTCAATGTATCACCACTAATAGCGACCCCCATACGCCGTCGCTATTATTGGTTGCACAACAACCATACCATCATCGTTGCTATTTTGCTATATACTAATGACGACAAGTTGTGGTCGCTATATAGCCACTCATAGCGACGGGGTATGTCACAAACATAGGGACCCCATTAGCAACGACGTTACGCCATCGAAACGTTTGCGCCGGATTGGTTTTGGTATCATTGTGGTATCAGCGATAATTAACTTAGCAATGATGTTTGGTCCGTCATAATTTTCGTCACCAATAGGTTTAGCGACAGAAATATCATGACTTAGCGACGGGTTTTTGTTATCACTAACAGGTTTTTTTAGTAGTGAATGGTTGTTTCCTTGGTGGCCAAGTCCTCAGTAGTATGGAGGGGAGTGAAAAGTTAAGAACTTTATTGCATACTTCCCAACTATCTAAGGCAGCTACTTAGAGTGTAGGAGAAGAGGTTAATTTTGTGTTAACAAGTGTCTCATTGGTGGGTTAATGCAATTTGACCATGTTTCATACTTGGCTGATGTGTCACCATCAGGGATAGTAAATTACGTGGCCTTTTCGAAGGGGTTAGTTTGGTTATTTGAAAAAACCCAAAACATAAAAGTTATGGATCTATGTCTTCTCTTTAAAACAAGGTATGGTACATAAAAATCCAATGTAAGACGAGGGAGATATAGCCCAAACACGAAAACTGCTCCAAGCTGTGACAGGATTTAAATTTATGACAAAAAATAATTTTCTGGAACAAATGGGTAGGGAATTTACTTCCATGCCCTTCATTAAAGTTGTAGGAAGGTGAGTCTAGAAAATTTTGTTGAAAGAATCGTTCGATTTCATGATCATATGAGTGAGAAAAAGGGAAAATACTAAACATAGTGCAAGCTGTGATAGTGAGCACGCAAGTCAGTGGAGTATTTTAAATTCTGGGAATAAATGAGCAAGAATGGGCTTTTATGGTTAACATCAAAGTTATATATAATTTTATTACGGAAATGTTGAGACAAGAATGACTCAATTCTAATAACGAGAGAAGAAATTATACCCAAAATACAAACAGGTGCGCAAATTGGCTCATATGGTTAGCTTGATTTTCATTCAAATGAATTTTTGGGGGTTGAGAGATGGAAAATGGGCCTTAAGCCCTTCATAAAAATATCAGATATGATATTAGGAACATACTGAGATAAAAATTAGCTCGACTTAGACACTCGAGTATTCTCCTGACCCGAACTAGTAAAGTACATAAAAATTCACTTTATTAAAATAGTATCGTTTATATACTTAGTATTTAATTGCTAAGCTTTTCTAACAATTAATGAACCTTTCTACTTAATTAAATTACAATTAATTATTTTATCTCTTAAATTCTCTTTAATAAATATATCACAAGCATAAAAATCAAAGACTAATATATTTCACACATAAAAACAATATACTTGACTTTAGGGGCTAAACACACAAAAATAAGGGCTGTTACATTATCGGCCCACTAGTACAAAAACATCTTTTAACATCGGTTTTTTTAGGCTTATCACATCGGTTTTCAAACCGATGTGGATCTGGCCGATGTGAAATATAGATAAATCTCACATCGGTTTTAAAACCGATGTGAAATAGGAATCTAACATCGGTTTTTCCTTAAAAACCGATGTGAAAATTGGACTTCTAACATCGGTTTTCCTTAAAAACCGATGTGAATTATGGCACTTATAACATCGGTTTTGTTAAAAACCGATGTGGTAACTAGGATTTTTAATTTTTAATTATTTTTATAATGATTGTTTAAGGAAATTTCCAATCCTCTGTTTCTATTTTAAATCTCATTAATTATAATCAATAAAGGTCAACTAACTAATCATCCAGAATAGCCTAAACATTAACATAATTTATCAATTAATTAATCAAAATAGGAAATATGATCGAACAAAAAAAAGGAAGAGAAACAGGGAAAGAGACCTCCGCCATTGAACTTGATGGTGCTCTGGAGTTTAATGAAGGAAGAGGAATCGGCCCTTGCAATGGCATCATGGAGCTGTTCGAGAGCCTTGTTGTAGTTGGTGATGTAGGTCTGGTGGTGCTTCTGGTGGTGGAGTTGCATGATTTTGCCGCTTATGGCTGGTTCCACTGCGCCATATTCGTAAGCGAGATCGGGTAGAGTGAACACGTGCAGGCAACGAGAATGACTTGCTACGATAACTATGCCGACTCCGATAGGCTTCGTGTCGTGGCGGAAGACGGAGGATAAGGTTTTTCTGCTCAGTAGGAAACGTGCTCTAACGCACAAATACGACGAAGAAGACGCTTCTGCAACACCCAAGTAGAGCAAAGCATAGGATTGAAGTTCAGTGAATATATAATTTGCTCTAACGCGCGTAAATTTGTTTAAATTTTTAGCACCTATCACATCGGTTCTTCAAGAAAACCGATGTGAAATATGAAACATTCTAACATACGCGTGATGATGCATGATTTATCTCTAATTCTCCAATTTAAATGTGTATAATTTGCCATCACTTAGTGTGTAACATATTGCATTTTAACACATTTTTATCATTTGATCTTTATGTAATATTTGATTGTTAATATGTGCAAAAGAAAATAGATCAAAGAACTCAAGAATTCCAATCCAAAATGATGATCAAAGTGCCTAAGGATCAAAGGAATCAAGAAATATTCAAAAGGATCTCAAAAAGGGTAAAAAGTGTGCAAAATATGGAGAATCAGGGGGATGAATCGATTCATCCCCCTCTTGAATCGATTCATGCGAATTAAATGCACCAGGAAGTGAAATTTTGAGCCATGAATCGATTCATTCTGGCTTGAATCGATTCATACGTTTGAATCATGCAAAAATCAGCATTTTGAATCGATTCATTTGAGTTTCAAAGGCAATGAATCGATTCTTCCATCAAATGAATCGATTCATACGTGTAAAATTAGCCCAGAATTGCATTTTGGAAGCATGAATCGATTCCTCCCACCAATGAATCGATTCATGATTGAATAATTGGCCCAGAAACACGTTTTCAAGCTTCTGGAAGGTGGACAAAGCACTGAGGAAGGTGGGCAAGGCACTCAAATTGATCATGGAGCACCATGGAATTGTAAATTCAAGAGTGCATCTTCCATTATGAAATATTTTATGGCAAAAGCTTGCTTTCTAACTCCTATAAATAGGCACAAGAGCAAGGGTCATAACACACCATTCTTCATTCATTCTTTCTTTCCCTCATTCACACGTTCTCTGCTTCTCTTCCCTGTTGGAGTTTCTCCAACAAGTTCTTCATTTCCGGGTTAGTTTCTTTGTTTGTAGTTGTAATTATGGAGGGCTAAAACCCTTAGATTGATTTTCTTGGAGAATGTTGTAATGTAATTTTGAGGTCATTAATTTTAATATAGTATGCTTTTATTATTGTTATTTCTTCATAATCATTCTCTACTTATTTAATTCCATTTTGTTTAATTGAATTTGTATGCTTAATCGGTTTAGTTATTCAAATGGAGTTAAATAAGATTTCAAATTAGAATGGATTAAGGAAATATGCATGCTTAATGAATATTTTCATAATCACTTTTAATAATTATGGTTTGCTTAATTCCATAATTTGAGAATAGATTATGTATATAGGCGATGTTCTTATGTATGCTCAATAATTCCTAGATTTTAAGATCTTGACTCCTTTTGCTTAATTAGGATGCTTGATTCAAATATTCATTTTTAAATGAAAGTAAAGGAATTGTGAATTGAAAAAGACGCTTAGTTGATCAATTCAAATTGAGCTAAGAAATTAACATTAATAAGTATACAAGTTATTTTTAGTGAACCAAGGATAAATTTATTTACAATACTCCAAGAAAATCAATCGCTTGTTATTTATTGTTTTAAATCCTTTATTTACCTTGTTTTAATTTTAATTGTGACAACA
Organism: Clitoria ternatea; assembly: GCA_037962975.1. Taxonomy (NCBI): domain Eukaryota; kingdom Viridiplantae; phylum Streptophyta; class Magnoliopsida; order Fabales; family Fabaceae; genus Clitoria; species Clitoria ternatea. The sequence goes on from CM075671.1 coordinate 150,841,131, forward strand.
AAAATCAATCAAACCCCCCCCAATTGTATGTTAGTGAACTTATGTTTGTAAAAATTTTAGTTGTTAAGTTTTTATTTTTAATTGTTAAAAAATTAGTTTAAAACTTGATTTTTCCTAAATTTTTGTGTTGATCCTTGAGAGAACGACCTAGGTTGACACCCTAGTACTACGTTAATTAATTTTAATGTACTAATTTGACGGGATAACGACTGCAAAAATTTCAACGTCAACGCGCGCAAATTTGTTTAAATTTTTAGCACCTATCACATCGGTTATTCAACAAAACCGATGTGAAATATGAAACAGCGCACAAATTTGTTTAAATTTTTAGCTCCTATCACATCGGTTCTTCAATAAAACCGATGTGAAATATGATCAATAAAACATTCTAACATCGGTTTTAAAAAACAGTTGTGAGAAACTATTTTCCAACCGATGTGATAAACTTTGCTCATAGTTTCAAAAATACCACCGCGCAATAATTTAATCACGTTTTTTGGCAAAAACCGATGTGAAATATGATCAAATTTCAAACAATTACTATTATATTATGCATTGAGTTTTTTTTGAAGCATTTGCCACATCGGTTTACTAAAAAACCGATGTGGTATATCTTAAGTTCAATTCATCAAATTTGCAAATATTTTCAAAATTGCCACCGCATAGATTTCTAACATCGGTTTTAAAAAACAGTTGTGAGAAACTATTTTCCACATCGGATTTTTTAAAAAACTGATGTGATAAACTTTGCTTATATTTTCAAAAATGCCACCACGCAATAATTTAACCACGTTTTTTGGCAAAAATCGATGTGAATAGGTACAAATATTTTCAAAATTGCCACCGCACTGATATTTCACATCTGTTTTTGTTAAACCGAGGTGAAGTTGACGTTGTGAAATAGATCTTTTGTAATAGTGGCCTTAGTTTCACTGGGAAATAGTTGTGGCCTGAAGAGGCTTTTGAAAGAATAATTAGGTTTTGAGCCAGGAGTGACTTGTTGAAAGAATACTTGGGTTTAAGCCAAAAGTGGCTGGAGTCAAGAATACTTGTGGCACGAGTCTGGTGCTGTTATTGTAAAGGAGATTTTACAATAGTGAAAATCCTTCAAGTTAGAACCAACTAGAAGTAACTTTTTGTGTTGGAAGTGAAGCAGTATAAATCCTTAGTGTTCATTCTTCTCTTTCCCTGCTCTTGTAAAGCCTGCGTTTTAAAGGTTTAATCTTCACAAAAAGAGTCTAAGACTTATGCAACCCCCTCTTCTAAGTCTGACTCTGAACCATCAAGATGTATATTGAAAAAATAAAGAAGTGTATAAAGGTAGACAAAACAAAGCTACGAGCATAACCAAAAAAGTGGAAGACAAATGAGGTGATGGTGGCTGACGCAGCGATGAGGGAGGTGGTGATGTGAGTGATGGTAGTGGAAGTGAAAACTAAGGTTCAAAGCAGTTTCAGTATCTCAGGGTTTGAGTTCGAGCGAGGTACTTAAGCTTTTAGGGTTTATCATGGAGTATACTTTGGGCCTGTTTGTTTAAACTTATTTTTAAGTGCTTTTCAAAAAAGCACTTTCTTTATAAGTACTTTTTTAAGAAGTAGATTAGAGTTACTTCTTAAATAAGCAGAAATCTACTTATTTTTTGTTTCTGCTTACTTTTAAAACTTTAAACAAACACATCAGAATTTAAAATAAATACTTTTTTTAATTTCAAAAACATTTATCTCTCAAAATAAGTTTAAACAAACGAGCCTTTTGTCTTTTTATATTTTGTTTAAGGTTATTCCTGTCATCTAATTTTTATAGTCTTTTTTAATAATGATTTTATAGTATTTTAAAATATTAATCTATAACATTTAAATAAAATTATCATGATTTTATTATTTGTAAGTGAAAAAATTATTTAGACTTGAGTTGAGTAAGATTGTTATAGCATTTTTAAAAATAAAAGTATTTAATATAGAGAAAAAACATGAAAATTTTGAGAAAAAGAAACTTATTTAAGTATTACTCCTTTTATCATTTTAAGGAGGTGTTTAGTATGTGGTGTGAAAAGATTCTTATGTTTGATAAAAGATAATAAAATTATCTCTCAGTAACAGTCTTAAAACTTACCTTACCTAATAATCATATTTTTCCTCATTATTCCAATAGTAATACTTACCTGAAAATGTAAAAAAAAAATACCATATAAGAAACTCCCTCTAAATGATTGATTTAGATCCCATCATTAACGCGTTTTTGTTAACTAGTAATTGTTTCAAATAAAAAAGGATATATTAAATGAAAACATATTTTGTTTTTTTATTGTTGGATAAGTCAGCATGTTTACTTTTCTTTCAATTTCACACATCATCATTTAATCAACAACCATTTAACAATAATTTAGAAACTAAAACTCAAAATTTTAACTAGAGACTAAAACCAGAATTAAGTAAAAGATTAGGACCATGACATTGCTTAAACATCGATGGAATTTCCAAACACAAAATCAAGCTTGCTGGTTGTGGTGGTTTAATCAGAAATCATGATGGTGAATGAATTATTTTGGGTTCCACTAAGAGGCTTGGTTATATTTCTCCATCTATGGCAGAATTAAGTGCCTCTTCCAAGTTGTTGGAATATATATATATATATATATATATATATATATATATTTCAAAAGATACCAAGTCCTATATTGTTTGGACTTGAAGCATGTTTAGAGTTTATATATCAAAGGGTATGTGAAACTTATAAACATGCTAGAAAATGTTGGGCCCTCACACGCATAAAATCCAAACACGATGTTGGGAAATTTAGTTCAAAATGACAACCTCCCCCCACCCCCACATGCCTTGGACTTTTGATCATTTACGTATTTTATCTAACAATCTAAAGACATCAAGATGCAAATCAATTGTCATGAAAGATCAACTCATGAATGGTTTCCTTATAGTACATGTTTTGTGACTTTGTTGGGAAAAGTAGGGATGATTGATTCCTTTAATTTGTGGCATGCTAGATTAAGACATGTTAGTATTAACATAACATGCTTCATAAATATGACGCATGAATAGAATCCAAAATAACTAAAAAAATCTTGTGTGTATCAATACAAAAAATTCTTGAACTAAATAATGTATTGCATATACCTAATATTAGGGCCAACTTAATTTTATGATTTCTGGCATTAACACAACATGCTTAAATAAATATGACCCATGAATAGAATCCAAAATAACTAAAAAAATCTTGTGTATCAATACAAACACATGAAACTAAACTCTTAAACCTAATACATACAGATTTAGGTGATTTGAAATAAACTATGACTAAGGGTGGTAAAAGGTACTATGTAACATTTATATATGATTTCTCTAGATATACCAAATTATATCTAATTAAAAATAAAGATAAGATTTTTGATATGTTTCTAATTTATAAAGTTGAAGTATAAAATCAATTAAATAGAAAGATCAAAAGTTAGATTTGATAGAGGAGGTGAATATTTTCCCTGTAACAAGTATTGTGAGAAAGAAGAAATAATTCATGAAGTAACTCCCCTTTATTAACCAGAATCTAATGGAATAGCAAAAAGGAAAAATAGAACACTAAAAGAAATGATGAATGCTTTACTTATTAGTTCTTTTGCACCTTATAATTTATTGGGTGAGGCCTTACTATTTGCGTGTCATTTACAAAATAGGATTCCATATAAGAAAACTGGAATAACACCTTATGAATTATGGAAAGGTTATAAGTCAAATTTAAAATATTTAAAAGTGCGGGGGTGTCTAGCCAAAGTCATGTTACCTGATCCTCAAAAGAGGAAATTAGGTTCTAGAACTTCTGATTGCTTGTTTATTGGCTATGCTAGACATAGTGCTGCATATAGGTTTCTTGTCTTAAAAAAATAATATGCTTGATAAGAACACGATTATTGAAACAAAAAATCCTGAGATTTTAGAACATATCTTACCTTTAAAAGAGAAAATTATTTCTAAAACACCTTTAGAAATTGTTGCTAAAAACTCCTCTAAAGAAACTAGTAATAACTTTTCTGAAGAATTAATGAGAAGTAAAAGACAAAGGATAGAAAAGTATTTTGGAAATGACTTTTATACTTATCTTATGGATAATGACCCATAACTTTTTCTGAAGCAATTTCTTCAACTGACGCCTCTTACTAGAAAAGAGCTATTAAAATTGAACTTAATTCAATAATGAAGTGTAATACATAGTGATGGTTCAGAGTAAGACTTAGAAAGGGGGTTAAATAAGTCTTAGACTCTTTTTATGGAAATATAAACCTTTAATACGTAGGTAATTAGTCTTGCAGAAATAGACTTGAGAGAAACAATAAAAGGAGAAGAGAGAACACCAAGAATTTATACTGGTTCACTTCCAACATAGAAGATACGTCTAGTCCCTTCCAACTTAAAGGATTTCAACAATTTTAAAATCTCCTTTACAATAACAGCACGAGACCAATGCCGCAAGTATTCTTAACTCCAACCACTCTTGGCTTAAACCCAAGTATTCTTCAAAAACCTCTTCAGGCCACAACTATTTACCAACGAAACTAAGGCTGATAACTCACCAGACTTTTCACACTAACTGATTGAGTGTCTAACAGAACTTAGTGTATGAAGGACTACAAAAATATGAATAATTACACTAAGTTAAGAAAAGACAAAAGGACCAAGGTCTGCTAGAAGCAGAACAACGAAGAAGGCCTTTATCTTTAAGAAGTAGGAAGAGATTAAGAGGATTTCTGATCACAGAATGAGAATTCTTGATAGGCTTCTTCTTCTTTGAAAGGTGAATTTCTTCAAGCTTATATAGGCCATTTGAGATGACCCTTGTAACATCCCAAATTTTAAAATAAATGATTAGGTAAAAGGAATAAATACTAAATAATTATAAGTGAGTTAATTAATGTCCCAAAATGTTGGAAATAAGTAAATTAAGATTTTTTAGAATTATTCATAATTTCTTAAGGCTTCAAGAGCTGAAATTAAACCTGATTAAAATATATGTGTCAGACCAAGTATCTTCGATTGAGGTGCTATTGGTCAAGGCTGCTAAGAATATTATTGGGAGTCCAAATATGTATTCAGAATAATTTTTAGATAGCGTATTGAGCCCGAACAGAGATCCTGTTTGTTGGAAAGTGGTAAATTTTAATGAGAGGGATTAAAATTAAATCAAAAACCCCATTTCTCCTCTCTAATTCATGTTAGTTTTTCTGGTCCCTTTAGTAATACACATTTTCTTCTTCTTCTTCTTCTTCTTCTTCTTCTTCTTCTTCTTCTTCTTCTTCTTCTTCTTCTTCTTCTTCTTCTTCTTCTTCTTCTTCTTCTTCTTCTTCTTCTTCTTCTTCTTCTTCTTCTTCTTCTTCTTCTTCTTCTTCTTCTTCTTCTTCTTCTTCTTCTTCTTCTTCTTCTTCTTCTTCTTCTTCTTCTTCTTCTTCCTCTTCCAAAACCTGAGCAAAGCATTGAACCCATTTCCTCCTACCATTTTCATTTTCTTGAAAGCTTGAAGGGGAAGCTTGTGGCTGGAACCCTTCTCTCTCTTCTCTTTCATTTTTGTGTGGCCCTTTCCTTCTCCTGGGAACTATGTCTTTTGAGACACCCCAGAAATCAGAGTAAATTTTTCGCGTTTTTAGAAAATACCTGGATCTATAATAAGCCACTCCCATATATGAAGATATGAGAGGGTAAATTTAAAAGGATTAACTTTAAGAAAGTTCCTCAATTAAAACAGCGGAAGGAAATTAAGCATATGAATAAATGTGACTCTGTTTTAAGAAATCGACCCTTTGGAATTAATAAAACCCAATTTTGCACTTAAGGTATCCATAAAATAATATGGGTTCAAGTCTCAATTTTTAGAAAGAAAAGAAATTAATTGGGATAGTGCATTTCTTGGCATTACAGGAGTAGCAGGGCGAAAAGGAAAAAAAAAGAGTAACAGGGGCGTCATCTCGCTCAAGCAAAGTCCGACTCGCTTGAGCGAGACACACCTGCCACGTTTGGGCGAAGCCAGCGAGTCTTGAGCGAAATGTGTCCAGACTTGAATTTATGATGGACTCGCTTGGGCGAGACTTACTCGCTTAAGCGAAACACTCTCGGGGTCAAGCCTATACCCACTCGCATAATCAGAATCTTCAAGACTTAAATTTTCACTCAGCAAACGCCTCCAAATCTGACTCCCCTTACACGGGTTGTCACTCGGTATTCTTCTCCAAAAACTGACTTAAAGCACTCGGATTTTCACTCGGTAGAGTCTTCCTGAAACTGACTCAAAGTACACAGATTCACCACTCAGCAGAATCCCCTAACTGAGCCATCATTCACTCAATCCCTACTCGGCAACAGCAGTCCAGACCGAGTCCTCCCTCACACAACATCTACTCGGTAAATTCACTCCAAGTCCGAGACTTCATCCACTCGGTGGTTCACTCGGGAAACTTCCCAGAAACCGACTTACCTTTGTTTGGTCATTCACTCGGAATCCCATTCAAAGACTGACTCATTACCTGACTAGTGTTCACTCAGCATTTCATTACAAAGCCGACCTCCTCTCTTTTGCACTCGAGGAGAGTTATTCTTGAGAAATTCCTGGGTAACTCACACTGAGTATCACCAATCGGTGTTCTCTCACTCGGAGAATATAAGGTCGGAACACACCACTCGGAATAAGTACATTGGACTCAAAAATTTCCCCTCTGGAACTCCACTGCCCAGATCATCATACTCAAGAGCCTTCTCACTCGGATTACGTACCCTTCCTCATTTGGAAAACTATGGCTCAGACTTAAGTCACTCAGAATTCACTCGGAAATTCCACCACCTCTTAGTTTATTTCCAAAATCCTCACTTAGACAGAATTCATTCATAGACTCACCCACTCACCATCTAATGGTCTCGCTTGGGCGAATGCCATTCCTTAGGCCCTTCGCTTTAGCGGATTTCTTCCAGTAGCCAACCCCCTGATTCTCCTAGCATTTATGCTTGAGCGAATTGGCCATTCTCCTGGGCGGAGTCAGGCCAGCAGCTAATCCCTTCGCCCTCGCTCGGGCGAGACTCCATTCACCTGGGTGAAATTCCTCCAGAGAGCAAACACTGATACTGCAAAATTCCTCTAAAGAGCAAACACTGATACGGGGGCAATTTCGCTTAAGCGAGATTCAATCTCGCCTAAGCGAAATTGTCCAGAGACCAATTTCCTATCAGGTGTGGCTCTCGCTCGGGTGAGAATCCACCTCGCTTAAGCGAAACTACCAGACATCCTGCAAGACTCGAAATTCACACAACACAGCACACTAGAAATTGAACTTCACTCATTCTACAGACATGCATTATATATCAAACATCATTCAGAGCATTTAAAACTGGTTCTGTAACAGCATACTCTTAAATTCCATTCAACTCTTCAAAATCATATATGTAAATTAATTCTTCATCTCATCAGCTTTATAAAAGAAATACTGAAATATAATTCTTCATCCATTCATCAACACATAGGAAATCTCAATTATAATTTAAACCTTCATACATACTTAGGGTCACCAATGAAAATGAGATATACATACAATTTCTCATTTTCTCCCATGACCCTCCAAAATCATCTATCTAGTAGACTTCCAAAATACACATTCATTACATATCCTACTACTCAAAATACATATGATTACATACATCACCGGCCAAGGCGCTTCCTATACACTAATTACCTCCACAGCCAAAATATACTTCAAAATGCTTACTCTTCCCATAATTGCCCTGCATCACAAGTCTAAAATTGACAACATGGGAGAGTGAGTCTACATTCCAAAGGAATAAACATGAATACCAAGTGATTATGCATATAGGCTTCCACACATGTATACTTTGCACTTCAATAATATTCATCATGACATATACCAACACCATTTCACACAAAGCATACAAGCATATACATAATTACAATACTCAACCATTGAGTTATCACAACAACTTTCAAATGGTATTCATACTTTTATGTTGTCTTAAGTATATTTGTACCACCTTTCACAATCACCATCACCACCTTGGCATACTACCTTCTATATGCAAATGCTCCTAACTAATGCATATGCACAAAGGATTATTTCAACAATTGTAGATCTGACTGTGGGAATTTCAACATCAACTGTGGGATTCAAGTGTGATCTTTTAACCACACCCCTACTACAGTAGTAAAATGTGTACACTTATTCTTTAAATTGCATGCATTCATCAATAGTTTTACTGGTACCAAACTGCATCACCCATCTTGCAACACTTGGCCATTTTCACCATGACCGCGGTATACAACATAATCAACATAGAGTGTTACGGGCCAACCACGATTTATACCATGGCAGCTGTGATCTCAAGGACCACCGGGGACACCTGCTCCTCAAGAGCCACCCCCCACAAGGGTCAACCACATGTGGCTCCCCGAAGCACAACATGGGCAGCTTCGTGACTTATACACCAAGTCACAGGGGAATATATCATGCTCATGCACCGAGCCGCCCTCCTGTAACACCCTAATTTTAATAAATAAATAAAACCAAACAGGGAAATTTTTCTAAATTTTAGAGTTAGCAAAACATACATAATCTGCCCAAATTAATTAAACTGGGCACAACAAGGAGAAGGAGGGGAAATGGAAGGCAAGGGAAGATAAAGGCCAAACAAAAGCCACCCAGCGGAACCCAACAAAACTCAAGCGAGCCCAAGAGAAACAACGTGCACTCGCTCAAGCGAGATCCGACTCCGCTTGAGCGAGACAGCACACTCGCTCGGGCGAGCACTCATTCGCCTAAGCTAAACCACCAAAAGCCTCCCATCAAACCACGCTCGTTGAAGTGAATCCTTCATTCGCTGAAGCGAGAAGCTACACTCGGCTATTTAGACACTCGGGATCCAGAGATATTATACGACTCATTCACTCGGAAAATGATAGCTAGTCCACTCGGCATATGACATCTTGTTCGCTCAGGGAAAATCATTAAGTCAATCCCCACTCGGACTTAGTCTAATCTTAACCACCCGGAATACAGATCCTCACTCACTCAGATTTTACATCATTCACTCGGATTATAAATTACATACACTTAGAATCCATTCCACTCTAAACCGCTACACTAAATCCTCTCTCAGAAGAGGATCACTCAAGGTTTCCACTCGGGAATACAAACTCTTCCTCACTCGGGGTTTACTTATAACTTTCACTCAGAATCACTCAAGCGTATTCACTCGGAAAAGCCACCCAGTAATCCTCTCTCGAAACCGGCACTAGTAGAAAAGTACCATTTCACATCGTAGCCTTCATCACGGTTTAACAAAAAACCGATGTGAAAAATAAAGGCGGAACATTTCACATCGGTTTTCTATAAAAACCGATGTGAACAACGGATTATCACATCGGTTTTTTGAAACCGATTTTAAATATTGACACGGTGGCAATTTTGAAATTATGTGAAATGTTTCATAAGCATATTAGACCACGCTTTTTAGGAAACCGATATGGAATATGGAATCAGGCCTAAATACCACATCGGTTATCTGAAAAACCATTGTGGAAAATTATTTTTTTAAAAAAATTAAAAGTGTATAGGGCCGGCCTCAGTTTTTCCATGTATACCACATCGGTTATTTGCAAAACTGATGTGTATTGTTTTCATTTTTCCCGTGCCACATCGGATATTCTAAAAACCGATGTGAAATGTGTAGATTGTTATAATATTTGATAAATTCAAAATTTATGATTACTCGATAAAGATAAATATAAATGTAATATTTCACATCGGTTTTACTAAAAAACCGATGTGGTAGGTCCTAAAAATTTAAGTTGTGCGCGTTAAAGGTTTTTCATAAATCCGATGTGGCCTCACTTTTCACATCGGTTTTTCATAAATCCGATGTGGCTTCACTTCTCACATCGGTTTTGCCAAAACCGATATGGTATTGGATTTTTGTTAAATATTTTTTTCTTTTTAGTTAAATCCTCGTGATATCCCATATCCAAATCGCAACCGTCCATTCACCGATCACACGGATTGCTCCCAAATCCAACACTCCAAAACCAAACCGACTTTCCTCTAACATTTCAATCCTCAATAAACTCCCTCATCTCATCCTACTCTTTTTTCCTCACTGATAATCGCTAATTATCTCTTCTCCTTCTTCTTCTTCTGGATCCTTCTACACTCACTCAACTAATGGCAAGGCTCCCTGTAAGCAGCTGGCGACAAAGGCCGCTCCGAAGTCTCCTCCCCGCGGTTGGGGTCAAGTGTGAGGCACAACTCGTAGGTGAAGGAGGAACGACCTCTGACGATGATTATTGTGCCATCAGGGAGGAGTTGGTTGGAAGCGTACCAGCGGCTGTTAGAGAGGTTTTGGGGGATTCAAGCCAGTCGTACGGAGTTTGTTGTAGCTGTCGTTGAAGCCGCTGGTTTGGATGAGGGTGCCGTCAAGGGACAGGGAGCCGGAGGAGCATCAGGCGTCGGATTGGAGGAGGGGTCGTAGAGGACGGAGTGGGCAGTGCAGTTGAGTTTGAGGGTCATGTCGTGTGGGTTATTTTTATGCGTTATTTTTTTTTGTCTTGTTAATTTCCATCTGTGAAGGTTGTTAATCCAGTAATTTTAGCATATTGGGCAGTTTCTTCTAATAAAATTTGTATAGTTGTAACTTTCAGATATGGTTCACTGCTCTTTTTTATTTTCATCTTTCTAAAAAACCGATGTTACATGCATTAAAAAAATCGATGTTATATGCCCTCCATTCATATCGGTTTCTAATAAAAAGCGTTGTTAATTTATTTCTTTTCACATCGGTTTTCTTTAAAAACCGTTGTTAAGTTTTTCCTTTTCACATCGGTTTTCTTTAAAAACCGTTGTTAATTTTTTGATTTTCATATCGGTTTTCTTTAAAAACCGTTGTCAAATCTATTTTTCACATCGATTTTAAAACCGATGTGAGATGTACCTATATTTCACATCGGCCGGATCTACATCGGTTTGAAAACCGATGTGAAAAGCCTAAAAAAACCGATGTGAAAAGCTGTTTTTGTACTAGTGCGGATCTAAATCTCCTATATTCCTCTCAGGGTTCATTAACTTAGAGTTATTCATTCAACATCAGCTATATCCTAATCGGTAAGAAACATCAAATCAACATAAAGCACTTATGTATAAATATATGTTCCCAGAAATATAAACCTGCCCACAATCCAATCTACCGACCCATATATATGTAACCATATACTCGGAATACTCATTATCTTAACATTATACATTTACCAGTATTTACAAATCCATACAAGTGACACCATGTCTATACTTATCAAATCAATCTTTATAAATGAATATATTTAATTGTCATTTTACATGAGAGCTGGCCAAGGCTACACTAACTGAACATACTAACGTAATACAAGCACTCAATAGTCAGAGTGCACCACACTCGGACTTGAGGCCCTATCATCACTTCCGAGTCCGACCTACACACACTGAAAAAAATGGTGTAGGGGGGTGAGCATCTTAAATATTAAAGGATAGATACTGACTCGAATTGTCCCACAGTTATGCAACAATATATTTATACACATAATTATACATGGCAACAATTAAGGTCAAAACAATGCCAATCAGCCAGGACACACACATAAAACCCTTACCGATCAGAATCCACCAGTTATCACTCGGCCATATGCACATATCATTTCAATAACATTAACATAACAACAACTAATAACATTATAATGCCAATGGATCAGAACGCATATATTCAACAATTCCCAATCAGAATCCAACAGTTCTCACTCGGCTATACACACATAACATTTCAATAACATTGATATATATTCATAGACCAGATTTTCGTCAGCATCAACAGCATATGCACATAGAATAATTCACTCAGTTATATACATTCATCATCTCATTAACATCATCACATGCATAGTCAAATTCCAATCAACATCAGCAGTACATATGCACCGATTATTTTACTCGGTTCCGCATTTGTGTGTAATCAGTTTTTGACGTTGCAACGTAGGCTCCCAACCTTTTTTCATAGCTCTCAGCTATCAACTCAGCTCCCAGTTGCGTGGCCGTTTTACAGGTACCCAACCGTTTGCCCACAAGGTGACACCAACGCTCTCAGCACCAACGGAGGTGTTCACAGGCAGCCCGAGTCCCACTCAAGGGCTACCTTGAGTCCCACTCAAGGATTTCACAACGTCCCACGCTTTAATAACCGATGGTAGTGTCCCACACTACATGCTCTCAGCATAAACGCATCCCATGCGTCACACGCGGATTCATCACATAACATAGAGTTCATATGCACAGCAATACATACATCTCATGCAATCGGCATTATACATCATCAGAACTCAAACAGTACATGCATCTCATGCAATCGTACAGCACATTGCCAGAACTTAAACCGCACATGCATCTCATGCAATCGGTATCATAACTCAATAGATTAATACAACAACCCATGCATCCCATGCAATCGGTACTAGGCATTAACAGAACTCAACAACATATGCATCTCATGCGATCGGTATAGCACATTACCAGAACTCAAATCGCACATGCATCTCATGCAATCGGTATTACATAACATCAAATTCATCAAGTCAACACCTTCTCTTATGCAGTCAGCATTTCGACTCAGAATAACATGCATGGCATATAAGTCACACGGCAATCATCAACAGCACCTTAGCATATTCTTTTCATGCAACCATTCAACACTTCTCAGAACTACTAGCATGCAATCTATGGACGGAACTAAACATGCAACTATTGGTTCATAAGCATTATGCATCCGGTATCACAAACTCCATATGCAAACAAATTACAGAATCAAATACAGAATCGGTAGGCTATTAGCACCCGGAACCCGTTTATAATCAATGCGTTTAAGATATAAGGTACTCCCCCTACCTGGAATGAAGCTTCCAGTCGGTCAACACGATACTCTATTCTAGAGGAACACTGAGTCACTCTTAGTACATCTACATGCAAGGACAGGGGAGGCTATTCAAGCCTCTGAGATACCCAGCTCTCGGTTCGCTCTCTGGAGCAGCTCCATCACGACGCTGGTGAACACTCCAACCACCCCGAAGCACTTCGTGGTGTAGATCTCCACTGAGACTCAAGCAACTTCAAGCAAAGGAGAGGGAGAAGGAGGGAAGTCGACGAAGGGAAATGAAGAACAGGGAAGGAACAGCATGTCGTCCTTGTGTCGTTGAAGGAGAAACTCTCAATTCGACTTCCTCACCCTCATGCTTGACGAAGGAAGGAGAAGAAGAACGAAGAGCGGAGAAGAAGAAAGAAGGGAGAAGAAGAAAGAAAGAGGAGAGAAGTCACGGAAGAGAAATCTGAAGGAATCAAGGCAAAGTGACCCAATGACCAATTATATATGCATGCACGAAGGAATGGGAAGGTGGGGTAGAAAAGCGTGAAGCAGCAGTCTGCTCACGTCACCCAGTCACAATCAGCCCACAATTAATAATTAATCACACTTAATCAGCCATCATTTAATTAATTAAGTTAATGGTAATTAATATATAATTTTCCACTTTGGAATTATTATTTTAATGATTTATTTTCATTCGGTAATTAATTATTAAATCGGGATGTTACACCTCCCACTGGGCCAACTGGGGGAATCCCCTAAAATTCCAACACCAACAGCTATGCAGTATGTCGTGGATGCAAATGCAATCATATGCATTCCTCACTCTATGCATCCTACACATGCCACTCATCATCCAACATCGTCAACACCACAAGCTTTTATTAACATTGATTGTTCACAATAGTTTCAATCTTTGGGTGGCATTCTTTTTATTTTCAATCTCAACAAACAACATCAACAATTATATCACATTCATGGTAATACAACTTAACATAACACACCATAAATATTCTAAATGCACAAAAGCATGTTGCCACACATATTTATCTACATCACACCACAAGTCATTATTTCTTACAACATTCAAGCAAGGCTAACATGCATAACACCATATACCACAATCAACTAACATTCAAATTCATGCATTCAGAATTTAGACTCCTCTCCTACCTCAAGAGAAGAATTCTGATGGATAAGACGATCCCGCCTCGTCGTTCGGAATAGGTCTTACATTCACATTCATGTAAAACCTTAATCAATCAACTATTCAAATCATCAATTCAATTCTATTTAGTCATATTCATGTTTATAATGTCACAACATGTGTTAGACATGTTGTGGATATCATTTTTATTCTTTATTAGGCTTCGGGAATTCCTTCCCATTAAGCCACCATCATTAAATTTAAGGATTACAAGATAACCCTATCCCCCAAGCTTCACCAAACTCCTTCCACCATCATTCATATCTTTTAATATCATACATTTCTCCATAAAACACATTCTCAAACTAACTTTAACTATTTTCCCCAAACTCCAAGGTTAGGGTTTTCTCCAAAACCCATCCACCTTCATTAATACATCATAAACCTTCACTTCTCACCATCATTAATGCACCAACAACCATTTTCCTCCCATAAATACTTACATTTATGATACCCCATTCTAGGGCATGAGCATTAAATGCTCTAATAAACACCCATGCACATGCATCTCTTTCCCAAAATCATAATACCCATAATATCAACATAAACCCATCCAAAAATGGTGGGAGAAGCTTACCTCACACCCAAAACGAATTGGGTTCAAGAAAGGAAGGGAGGCAGCACGAAAATAAGAGGAAGGAGAAGGAAGAACCCCAAGCTTCCAAGTCTTCTTCAACGAAAAATAGAGAGGAAAAGAGTCACCACACTAACTCAAGGTTTTTGGGAGAAGAAGAGAGAAGAATGGGGGAAGATGAAGAGAAGAAGAAGTAAAGTATATTTGCTCAAAGCTTCAGCGGTTTACACGTGAATAGAAGAAGGAAAGTTTAGGCTTTTGGGTTTATTTTAATTCCATCTATTAGAATTCATCGTTTTTGTCACTAACAGGCTTTTCGTTTGGGCTCAATACTTCATCCAAAAATTATTTCGAATGTATATTTGAATTCCCATTATTATTCTCTACAGCCCTAACCAGTATCATCTCATTCTGAGATATTTGGTCCGACACCCATATCTCAACCGGGCTCATTTTCAGTTTAACTGGTCTCCATAAATTACCAATAATTCCCAAAAATCTTAATTTAGATAAATTCAATTTATTGGGACCTTAAACAATTCATATTCAACTTATCAATATTTATTTCCCTTAATTAATCTTCTATTTTAAAATTCGGGATGTTACATCTTTTCTTCTCTTAAGGTAAGCTTCTTTCCATTTTTCAAGAGCTTGAACCTTTGGTTATGAGTTTAAGTGTTAGCAGAGTAGTTTATGTATGTGGGTTATTGGTAGAAGCTATTATTATGGAAAACCGTAAGGTGGGGTAGTTTTAAATACAAGTTTTATGAGCCTTTAATGGGGTACATGAAATTAGTGATTTGAATGGTGGAAAATGATGATGATTTATGGTGTTGCTGGATTTTTAAAGAAACCCTAACTATGAAAAATTAGGGAAAATGATAAATGTGGATTCAAGAATATGTTTTAAGAGGAAGTGTATGGTATTTGAATGATGGGTATAAGGAATCATGTTAGGAAAATATTTATTGATAATGTTAGTAAGCATTAATGATGGTGGATGACCATTAATGGTGATTGGTGGTCATTAAGGCATGAACCCTTTGTTAGGAAGAGTCATAAATGCATAATAATGAAACTTGAATACCTAAACCATGGTGGTTATGGTGAAACCAATGAAATAAAAATAGTTAGGTAGTTAAAATGTTAAATACACCAAGTATTAAAAGTTAGAATATGTAAATCTTGGTACTTTGAGTTGGAAATGATTATATGGTGCTTATGGATGTTGGGCTTAAAGGTTGTTTTGTAACCTTTGAAATCTAGAGAACATGGATTAATGGGAAGCAATTCCTGAAACCTAATAAAATAAGGAAAGTCATGTTTATAACATGTTTAATGCATGTTAGAAAATTATAAATGTAATAATGAGTAATTAGAACTCAAAATTATGCATTGGAAGGCCAATTGATTGAGAATTACATGTATGTTAATGTAGGGTCTTTTCCGAACGACGAGGCGGGAACGTCGTATCACTCGGAATTTTTCTCTTAAGGTAGGAGAGGAGTTTTATATTCTAAATGCATGAATTGAGGAGTGTTTGATTGTCATATGTGACAATATGCATATTTGCCTTGATTATGTTGTGAAGCCAATTTGAGATATTGCATATAATGATGATAAGTGTGATTGGCAACATGTATTTATGCATTTGAAATATGTATGGTGTGCTAAATGGTGATGTTAAATTGCTTTGCTAGTGTGATGCCTTGATTAATAATGAAAGGTTGATGAATATAGTTGATGATTAATGCCATTGTAAGTGGTGAAAGCTTAAATTGTGATAATGAGAAATTATTGAATATGCCATACTAAAACTTGAACAATGGCAATAACTACTGATAATAAATCCACTAAAAACCTTACGTTGGTGTTGTTAATAATGGTGGTTGATGAGTGGCATGATTAGGATGCATAGTTGTGAGAAATGCATATGATTGGCATTTGCATTGCATCCATGGCATATTGCATAGCTGCCGGTGTTGGAATATTAAGGGATTCCCCCGGTTGGCCCAGTGTGAGGGTGGCTCTGTGCACGAGCAATCTTTGTTTCCCCCTGTGACTCAGTGTGTAATTCATGAAGCTACCAATGTAAGGTTATGGGGAGCCACATGTGGTTGACCTTTGTGGGGGGTGGCTCTTGATAAGTAGGTGTCCCTAGTGGTCCTTTGGATCATAGCTGCCATGGTATGAGTCATGGTTAGCCCGTAACACTTTATGTTGTTTATGGTGGTTACCGCGGTCATGGTGTAAATGGCCAAGTGTTGCAAGATGGGCGATGCAGTTTGGTACCTGTAAAATAATGTTATGCATGCAATTTGAGGATAAGTGTACACATTTTACTACTACAGTAGGTGTATGGTTATATGACCATGCTTGAATCCCATAACTTGGTGTTTATTTTCCCACAGTCGGATCCACAATTGTTATTTACTTAGTTGTGCATGTGCATTAGCCTAAGAGCATTTCCATATAGCAAGGAGGTATGCCAAATGTGTTGAGATGTGGTGATGGTTGTGATTGGTTAAGAAAATACCTAAAGACAACATAAATAATATGAATACAAAGAAATACATATAGTTTATAGTGATAATATGTGTAGAAGTCCAACATGTTAAAGGACTTGATTATGTATATGTTATTTACTTTGTTGTGTTTGATGGAAATGGTTAAGTCATATGAGTGAGAGTATGATGATGACGATTGGAATAATGAATGAACTATATAGATGCAAAGTATGCATGACATTGATGCATATGCACATGATCACATTGTATTCATATTCATCTTCTGGAATGTATGACTCAGTCTCCCATGTTGTCTACTTTTAGCTTTGTGATTGCAGGATAATCATGGGTGAGGTGAATCTCTTTTGATGTGCATTTTGATGGCGGAGGTAAATGGTTGTATAGGAAGTACCTTGGCCGGCAAACCATTGATTTTGTATAGCATATGGTGTTGAATATGCATAGTGTGTAATTAGGATTAGGATGCATTCATTTTGAAGGTCATAGGTGAAAATTGGACCCTCTATGTGTATGGCTAATTTTTTATTATGACCTTTATGATGCAAGATGATAGTTGTGACACTTATTATTGGTTCAATTGATAAATGAATGATGTTGATTGAGTATGATGATGGTTAATGGTACATGAAGTGATTTTGTTCGTTGGAATGCAAAAGTGTAAGAGTATTGGGAAGTAGATATGCCATGTTCCTAATTGAAGGCTAATATCCTGTATAAAGGTTGTCCCCAACTCAAAATGAGTGTTTATGATTCGCATGTATGGGTGGTTGTGGCCAAATAGGCCCATAATGTAAAATGGCATGCTTGGTTATGATGAAAAGAGTTTAAAAATCTCTTTTATGCATTTGATGAATTGAAATTGAGATTGTGATATGTGGTTTGTTGGATCATATCCCAAATGCATGTTTTAATGTGTGCAAAATGATAGTTTAGGTTGTTAGTCCTCAAATTTACAATAAATTCTTAAACAAAAATTTTGTAAAAATAATAAAAATTAGTTTAATTTGTTAGAAATTTAGGTTTTAAATTCAATAAATGGATGTTGTTGAAAATAATCTGTCCTTGATCAATTTTCTCTAATTTTGCAGTGAAAAAGTAAAGAAATTAAAGAGAAAAATTGAAGAACTGAAGAGCTGACACGTAGCATCAACACCACGCGTAGCGTGGGAATTTTTAATGCTGATACTACGCGTCACAGCAACGCGTAGCGTCAAAGCTACGTGGACTCCATTTCCAGCTGGACAACCACTCAGTCAAAAGGCCAAATAATGGCCAATCCAATCAAGCTAAATGCCAAGCCGAATTGGGAACATATGGAACCATTGTTTGGGCATTATTAGATTAATTAGTTTTAATAATGGCCACCTAATCACATTTTTAATGGGGGCTGAGTCAGGAACCTGACGCGTAGCATCAGGACCCTTCTTCAGCCCTATAAATAGGGTCATTCTCTACACTTTCAAGGAATCCCTTCTGAATTCAGAATCTCTATTCTCTCTTTTCACTCGAGTTTGAGTGTTCTTCTTTGAGTTTGTAAGGTTAGAGTGATTTCTAGATACTTGAGAGTGTTGTGTAGTAGTGTGAGCTCTTGTATCATCATGTGTTTCCAAGTCCTCGTAATGTCAAACTCTGTAAATGTTGATCTTACTTTTAAAATGTGTAATTAAACTGTTTATGTTGGAATTTGGTGAATCAATTTCTTATATGATGTTGTGATTATCACCTCTGCATATTTATGATTCAAGTACATGTCAGTGTTTCAATCTTTTATGAGTGTGAATGTCAAATGGGAGAATGATTTTCATGCGTATTGAAACTTGTTTTATTAGTATAAATGTCAAACGGGAGAATGATTATTCATGCCGAATTAAAATCTATTTTAATGAAAGTAAAAGTTGAAATAAAAGTTGAAATACCCTTAATATGCCAATTACTAGGGATAGAATTGGTGATTATTGTTGCCATAAGGCCAGGACTTAATGCAAGTTTTTATTGAGAAAGCTCACGAGGGATCGGACTTTACGGTAAATACTTAGAATTTATATCACGAGGAATCAGTTATAATGACTTTAAGCTGCAATGACATGAACTTGATAATTAAATATGTATGTTTGTAATTACTTCATTATATTTTAGTGCGAGGATCCTAATTCCAACATAATTTGTTAATCTATGTTTTTACATCAAGTATCTGAATTATTCTGAATTACATCTCAATTTTATAGATAGATTTTAATTTTAATTGGTTTATTTCTTATCCTTTTTTATGATAAGCATATTTTTCTTGATAAGGGCTTGACTACCAATCCATCATCAAAATGTTTTTAGAATATTGTGATTTGTACTTCTGAAGTAACGTTCACATTGTTAATTCTGGATGCTTAAGTCTGAGGTCTGATTCTGATGTTTTATATGGCTGAGCAATCTTGAATCAGACTTTTTGATTAAAGTCTAAACTTTGACTTTTGATGGATCAGACTTTTGATCTTATGGACTTCCCCTTTGTCTAATAACCTATGCACTTAATTATATAATTCCTGAAACACTTAGTTAGACAAGTTAGATCACACATAAGTAGACTTCATTCAATTTAAAGTACATTGGTGTGTGTTATTAATAAATCCTGGGGTCTGGTTATAATAACATATACTGAGGTCTAATCCAAATGTTAACAATTTCTTTTTTAACTAGACTTGTCCTCAACATATAGACTTTAGTATATGTACCTCTGGGAACTAAACCAATTGGTTATAAATGAATTTTTAAAAGAAAACTTAACCTAGATAGTTTTATCAATAAATATAAGGCACATTTGGTAGCAAAAGGTTTTAGTCAAAAACATAACATAGATTACTTTGATACTTTTGCTCCTGTTAATAGAATTTCTTCAATAAGAATTTTAATTGCTTTAGCGTCAACTTACAAACTTGTTATTCATCAAATGGATGTTAAAAATACTTTTTTAAATAGTGACTTAGAAGAAGAAATTTATACGACTCAACTCGAAGGTTTTGTAGTTCCAAGAAAAGAAAATAAAGCTTGTAAACTTCTTAAATCTCTATATGGTTTAAAACAAGAGCATCGAAACAATGGCATGAGAAATTTAAAGGAGTCTTGATTGATTATGGATTCATTTCTACCGATGTTGATAAATGTGTGTATACTAAAGTAGAAAATTGAATGTGTAATTATTTGTCTATATGTTGATGACATGCTTATTTTTTGTTGTTGTCTTAATATTGTGATTAGTATTAAGAACTTTCTTGCTTCAAACTTTGATATGAAAGATTTAGGTGAAGCATTATTAAGAGTTTATTGCACCTAATGAACTTTACTTAACCTAGCATAACGTATGTTGTAGGAAAATTGAGTAGATATACTCAAAATCCTAATGAATGGTATTTTGTATAGCGGATATCCCATTGTATTGGAAAGATACAGTGATGCAAATTGGATGTCTAATTCAGATGAGACCAAATCCACTAGTAGTTATGTATTTACCCTTAGAGGTGGTGCAGTAACCTAGAGATCAGCCAAGCAAACAATTATTGTAGAATCTGTTGGTGTATGCACTACGAGCTATTAATATATCAATTTTAACTTATCAATAAAATAAGTATGTTTAGTTTTAAGATTGTTTTAGAACTATTTACCATTGGAATAATAGGTCATATAAGAATTGTTCCTAAAATGTCCCTAATCAAGTATTTACATAGGGACATGTAAATACATTAAGTCTAGTGTATGAATGTACTAATGATTTGATATCACAGATCATAGATATAGATGATATCAAGTATTTACACGGGTACATATTAAGAGTAATGTTGTGTTGGACAAGCCCACCATGAGAATATTACATGGATCGTTACATGAGTGTCATAAATGGTTTTCAATATGATAATAGTATATGTAGTCCTTCGACCTGAAGTCACTACGATTCCTACATGAGGAGTTTGTTGTTTTAATACAGTCAAATGTCATCTATAATAAGATGACCATAAAGATTGTGATTAGGAAATGAACAAATTATGTAGAGGGATATAAGTGATGTACATGAGATTTGTCTCTCCTATATGACAAAGGTGATATCTTTTGGGCCACTTGATGAAGTGAGACTAAAGAAATGCATGGCCATATTAGGAAGAATAAATATTAGATATTTACTCAGTAAAGTCTACTATGGTATCAAGTAAGCCCACCAGAGGATAGTTTTATTTTAGTTGGACTAAAATAAAACTATTGAGCCTAACTCATTTAGAATGAGTCAGGAGCCCAATGTTTATTGATAGCTCATCAAGTTAAGACCTAAGCCTATATATAGAGCATGGGATGCTCATAGGCAGCTGCTCAAAAATTAGGATTACTCTCTAATTTTTGTACTATCATTCAGAGATTTAATTTCTGGTAGGAGTATTTGTGTGGACTCCTAAGGACGGAGCTACAATTGCTTCAATTGAGGAACTTGTTTCACGTCTACAAGAGGTAAATGCTAAAACACAATTTTATTTAATTATCATATGTAATGCTTTGAAACACTTGTTTTTACAATTCTATTAGGAATCCTTTGTGTTTCCGTTGTTTGGCCCTATGTGATTCCTTAGCAAAATCCACTATGGAATCAGAGTTCATAGCTCTGAAGTTAGCTGGGAATGAAGGTGGATAGTTGAGAAACCTTTTAGCATGTATTTCTTTCAGAATGAAACCAACACCTTTAGTATCTTTGCATTGTGATTCTCAATCGGATCTAACCGTTGCAAAAAACAAAACTTACAATGGTAAGAATAGATATATTCGACTTAGACATGATGTGGTAAAACAGTTGTTGAAAGATGAAATCATTTCCATTGATTTTGTAAGGTCAAAAGTGAACTTGGCTGATCCTCTAACTAAACCATTGGGTAGAAAATCTATCTACGAAACATCGAGGGGAATGGGAATCATGCCAACAAAAAAATTGACTATGATAGACACCCAACCTTTGTGATTGAAGATGAAGACTAAAGTTTTGATAATGACAAAAGGCGGTAAGCTCTAAAAAGAATCAATCATGAACAACGAGATTGGAAGAAAAATGGATCAACAAAAAGACAAGACCAACATGTCAAAAGAATAGAACATTAAAGTCCAAAGGGTTATAGCACACATGTAAGGTTTTAATCAAGTATCAGCATGGCCTTCGGATTAAATTAAAACCTTGATAACATGCATTTAAAAAGCATTATCATAAAATTAGAAAGCATGTAATTGATTACTAGTTTGATGTAATCGATTACACACTTAACAGTTGGGTTAAAAGTGAATTTTAAAGGCATGTAATCGATTACCTATTAAGTGTAATCGATTACACACTTAACCATTGGGTGAAAAGTAAATTTTAAATAAACATGGTTAAAATTTTAAATATTGCAATCGATTACAGGAATATGGTAATCGATTACCACAACATCAGAATGCATGAAAAGATGCATCTCTTCCTTGTTTCTTGCATGGAAAGACATGTTCTCTTACCCAAACCATTCAATAAACACATCCATTTGAAAAGGCATCTTTCTAACATCAAAAGGCATCTTTTCATCAATCAATTGCATATCTTAAATTGCTATAAATAGAGATGCATTTCATTTGCAAAAACATAACAATTCTTTCCATCTTTCTATAAGACAAGTAAATGGATTTTGAGAAACATGTTATCATCCTTTATAATTCAATTTAAGAAACACTATGATATTTTAACGTCGTCTTATTACTTGAGTGTAACCATTAGAACTTCAATTTGTCCATGCACTTCTTAAGAGAGTTTCAATTATCAATATCGTGAGTTGTAAAACCTTTGTATCTTTGGAGAGGTATCCCAAGGGGATTAAGTCTAGGGTAAGGCATCCCTAGCAGTGTAAGTCAAGGAAGAGGCCTTTGCAAGGTTTGAGGCTCCATATAAGGCTGCGACATCCCGGAGGCGAGGGAGTGCTTCATTGTTGTAACTTGTGAAAGTTATAGTAGAAATCTCAAGGGTTGCTTGAGGACTGGACATAGGCAGGTGCTGGCCGAACCAATATAAAATCTCTATTTACAATCTCTAACCCTTAACTCTTTATATTTCAAGCACTTTTGTTTAAATTATTTAACATTCCATACTTAGTATTTAAAAGAGAAAATTATTAAGAAAAAGTTTACATACTTATTTCACCCCCCTCTTGAGTTCTTTAGAGGCCACTTGAGTAATAAGTCGTATTAGAGCTAGGCTCTTGTACAAAGTTTAAAAACTTCAAGAGAGATCCATGGCCTCTACAAATCCTTTCTTCCCTAAAAGAAATTATATCTATAAACCACCTGTGTTCAATCGAGAAGGATATCAATATTGGAAATCTAGAATGCAAATTTTTATAGAAGCCATAGATATAGATATCTGGGATGTTATTGAAAGCGGTCCTTTTATTCCTACAAAAGTTATTAATGGAAAAGTCATAGAAAAATCTAAAAGTGAGTGGAGTAATGAAGACAAGAGGAAAGTCCAATTCAACCTTAAAGCCAAGAATAACATAATCTCTACCTTAGGAATTGATGAATTCTTTCGGATGTCTACATGCAAAAATGCTAAAGAAATGTGGGATACTCTAGAAGTCACACATGAAGGAATGAGTGAAGTAAAGAGATCTAAAATAAATACACTAACTAATGAATATGAACTCTTTAGAATGGATAAAAATGAAAACATACAAAATATACAAAAAAGATTTACGCATATTGTTAACCATCTTGCATCTCTAGGAAAGGCATTTTCTAATGAAGATTGGATTAACAAAGTATTGAGATGTTTAAACAGACAATGGCAACAAAAAGTAATAGCCATTGCTGAAACAAAAGATTTGTCAAGCATGTCTCTTGCAACACTCTTTGGAAAACCTCAAGAGCATGAAGTCGAGCTTGAAAGATTGAGTCAAGACGAGGAAAGCAACAAAAGAAGGAAAATTATTGCTCTAAAATCATCATTGACCATTGAATAAAGTGATGAAGAAGATGATGACAAAGGCATAAATAAATATAATGATCTTAGGTTATTCGTTAAAAAGCTTAATAGGTTCCTAAAGAAAAAAGGAAATCAAAGGAAGACAAACTCCATTCCAAAAAAGAATCTCAAAAGGAATGAGGAAAACTCCAAAGATAAAAAGAAAAAGAAGGCTTGTATCACTTGGGAAGCAAATGATATGGACTCGTCAAGTGATTTAGAAAACGAAGAAATCAACCTATGTCTTATGACCAAGGAACACGAATGCGACGATGAGGTAAGTGACATCAACCATGAACCTACATTTGATGAATTACAAGATGCTTTTCAAGAATTGCATAAGGAATCCATTAGGCTAGTTAAATTAGTATCATCATCTAAGAAAACCATCATTAATTTTGAAAAAGAAAATTCTAAGTTAAAGCAAGAATTAGTAACAACTAAGTTAGGAAAAGAAAACTTAGAAAACAATTTAAATTCAAATTGTTCTTCTTGTCAAAATTTCGAAAAAGAAACAAATACTTTAAGAAACACTGTATCAAAATTTACAATTGGAAAGAAAAATTTAGATATTCTTCTAGGAAAACAAAAATGTGTTTTTGATAAGGCAAGGTTAGGTTACAACTCTGACACTATACAAAAATTGGTAAATTAAGAAGGTTTTATTAAGGAGGTTTCAAAAACTTCCTCAAATTAATGTATATTGCGGCATTTTTTATAACCTCCTAAAATAAATTGAATAATGGAGGTTTTATATTTATTTTAAGGAGTTTCTTATAAGCTCCCCAAATAAATTATTTTAAAATGTTTTTTAATATAATTAATGAAATTTATCTTAAATCTCTTAAAATTATTTTATTTCCTAATTAAAATCCTAATATTAAATTTTACTTTCCGCTAAATTTTTCAATAGACCCAATACTCTCTTAAACCCGTTCCTACCCAAAACCCCTCAATTGAAATCAAATACTCTCATCCCTAAATTTGTTTTTGCCATATCATTTTCCACCACTTGAAAAGTTCCATTGATTGTACTCCTCGCATGTTTCATCACGCGTAACTTCTCAAGTGTGTTCTGTAAATTGCTCAAATATTTTCACGTTTCTACCCAAAACCCCTCAATTAAAATCAAATACTCTCATCACTAAATTTGTTTTTGCCATATCATGTACTACCACTTGAAGAATTCCACTGATTGTACTCCTCATGAGTTTTCATCAAGCGTAACTCCTCAGGTGTGTTCCGTAAATTGCTCAGGTATTTTCACGTTTCTACCCAAAACCCCTCAATTAAAATCAAATACTCTTATCATTGAACTTGTTTTTTACCGTATGATGTTCCACCGCTTAAAGAGTTCCATTGATTGTACTCTTCATGTAGGCATTAGGTGTAGCGTAGCTCCTCGCGTGTTTCACCGCTTCACGACTCCTCGCGTATAATGCATTCTTGTTGGTCCCTTCCTTCAGTCCCCAAATGGAGAAAATGTCATACTAGTCCTAGACAAGTTTTCTTTTTAGTAATTAAATAAATCAAATTCTCATGACTAAAATTAATTATCTTGAAGAAATTTTATATCGAGGATTTAATTTCTTTGGCAATATGTGTGCGAATTATTGTAAATTTTTTGACATTATTCATAGGGATAAAAAGGAATGGATCTTGTGTGAACCTTATTAACCTTGAAGTTAGAATAATCAATTTTCTTTTTTATTTTGGATCCTTTTGCGGTATGCCTGAGATTGAGTTAGTAGGAAAGAGACAGAAAGTAGGTCCCATGATTTTAAAACTGTATCCTGTACATTTTCAGGCTGATAAATAGAAAAATAGTGAGATTAACCATTAAGGAAATGTTAACTTAGCTTATGTCTTAACTAAAGATTTGAAAATGATTTTTTTTATTTAAAACTATTATTCATAGAATCTTTGTTAATTTTTAATGGAGTCCTACTATGATTTCTAGTATAACTATCTACTTTTAGAAAAAACATTTTACCATGTTATGAGAAGTACCACTTTGACTAGCAATAGTAACATGAGATACGGCGATTACACACCAAGTTTATCCAAATTGTTTTGTTATTGTAACTGTGATTTTCATGTAGAGTTAGTGGAAGGGTCATTATACCTGGGACTCCCTGTAACATCCCAGTTTTGAAGCTAAATGCCGAATGAAAAATAAACTATTAAGACCTGATTTCAAATAGGAAAACAACCGTTAATTATATTTAACTATCAAGCAGATTTAAGCCATTAAAATGATTGTTGTAGAATGGAGATTTTTGTAACCCAACTACCTTAAATTCAGAAACAATAAACTGATTAAATATAAAAGATGATGATGGCCAGGTGATGGGGTTGAGTGTGCGTGGCTGCTGGACTCACGCTCTCCCACCCCACTCTTCTCCTCCTCGTGCGAATATATATACACATAAGCCCATGATCACGAAGTCACTCACTGTTCCTTCAGATTCCCTTTTTCCTCCACTGCTTCAACCTCTCTTTTCTGCTCGTGTCTTCTATCCTCTCCCCACTTCTTCGTCTTCTCCTTCCCTGTTCACTGCCCCATTCCTGGAAACGCACGACGATACCGCAAGGGACTTGGAGTTCCTTCTGCTGATAAGGGACGATCGTCAGGGTGGAGGACGAACAACTCTTGTCTCACAGTGTGACTACGCCCAAGGAAGCCTGAACGAGTGTGAGCCTGAGCGAGGCGATCGGAGAACCAAGGACCTACGTAGGAAGACAGAAGAACTCCCTCGATCTTCCTTCAGTAGGTAGGGGGCGCTTTGCATTTAAAATGCATAGCTCGTGAATGGGTTCCGAGTGATTCCTTATGCATGCATGTGTGTTGAAGGGTGTTTGTGATGAAATGTATATTGAAAGATAGCTGTGATAGTTCTTTTATATTTGATATATGCGTTTGGGATTACACTGTTGGGTATGTGGATGCATGTGTGTGCGTGTGTCATGAAACCGTGTATGAATGTAGTGCATGTCTTTAAGTTGCCATGTTGAGTCTGGTTAATCATTTTACTACGAATGCATGAAGATATATTGTGTGACTTCTGGGTGCTCTGCTCGGAAAACGACGAGTGAATCTTGATTGTTAACTTATATCATCTTGCATGCGTGTGTTGAAAATGAATTGGTGCTGTATGAGATGATGAATGAATTGCATGCAGAGTGTGGCTATGGTACGGAATGGAGAGTGACATTGTCTTGGTAAACACCCACAAAAGAATGTAATTAAAAGACCTTGAGTTGGACTCAAGGCAAGCTACCGAGTTGGACTCGGAGCTGCCCGTAGCACTGCCGTGGTCGCTTGGAGCGATTGTGTTACATGCAAGGGCAACGGTTGGGTACCTGTAAAACGGTCGAACCAGCTTGGAGCTGGAAGAAAAGGGCTTGGAGCCTGTGTTGCAACGTGAAAATCTATCAAGTGGGGGTCGGATCCGACTGTAGTAGACCTGCGTGTGTTAAATGGATATATGCATGTATGTTTGCTCTTATGTTATGAAGAACTTATTGTGTTGCATATATATCTATGTCAATCGGAAATGATATATCTGAGGAATGAATGTATGAATTCTGAATGCATGGTACTGTTATAGGTAGACAACCTAGAGGATAATTAATGTTATGGTTGTTTGAAGTGTGACGTTATATGATGGAAAGCATGCGGGTTCCCAAGTCACTAAATATCGTTTTTAAATGTAAAAGCTCACCCCTGCTGTGGCAATATTTTCAGTGAACATTCCTCAGAACTACGACTGATGAGGAGCTACTTGCCGAGTGGTTTAGCTGTGCACCAGGGAGCTATATGCATTTGTGTGAACGCTGTGTAATGTTTTGATTATGCCTTGGCCGGCTCATGTCTGATGCTAGTGTTTTAAACAAGCAGAATCCTTAGGAGATGGGAAGAATATGATAACGTGTTTGTAAACATCAATATACACTGTTATGTATATATATATATAGCTATGTGTGTGTCATGCTGTATGTTTATCCCATTTTATGCGTAATGTTCGAATAGTATATACATATAGATCTATTCATGCTCTTCCGAGTGCGCAGGGATGGTATGACTTGGTATGACCTTTAGAAAGCCATGAAATTCTTAAAGGGAGGCTTAAGTTAGCCGGAGAGCATGGGCAGAAAGGGCTATATTGCCGAGTGAGAAACGAGCAAAATCCCCGAGTGATCATGAGAGCGGTCATTACCGAGTGGAAATTTTAAGTACAACCCGAGTGAGGAAGAGTTCGTATTCCCGAGTGAAAACCCTGAGCGATCCTCATCTAAGAAAGAAGTTAGTGTAGTAGGGTCAGAATGGAATGGATTCTGAGTGCAAGATATTTAGAATCCGAGTGAGTGAGCATCTGTAACCGGAAAAGTGAGTTATGAATAAGTTTGAATGGGACCTAACTACCTGATTTTCGAGTGATCAGTTGTAGGATGCCGAGTGAGTTAGCTGTCATTTTCCGAGTGAATGAGTTGAAGGATGACTCTGGGTCCGAGCGTCTACTTAGCCGAGTGTGGCTCCTCGCTCCAGCGAGCAAGGTACTCGCTTCAGCGAGTGCAGGTTTGGGAAGGCTTATGTTGGCCTCGCTTAGGCGGAGTCATACCTCGCCCGAGCGACTAAGACGGTTCGCCCAAGCGTGTGGGATCGCGCTGAAGCGAGTAGATGTTAGTGTGGAACCCCGCCCAAATACCTCTCTCTTCCGTTGTTGCATTTTTCTATCTCGCTCGACGGTGTTGGACCCCGCTTGAGCGAATGGACGTCGTAGTAGAATCCGCCCAGGCGTTGATACGCTTCGCTGAACTGGGCGGAGTCGGTTTAGGTTTCATTCCTTCCATAGGTTGCCGTACATGTGTGCCTTCCTCATCCTTCCCTTGCCTATTTCCCTTATATTGATTGTCTAGCAGTTACTTGTGGAAAAAGTTCTCCCTGTTGATTCTCTTTGGGAAGTGAGTGGATGCTGGTGTTGGGTTTCGCCTGAGAATTCCCTCCATCCGCTGTTGCATTGTCATACTTCGCTCAGGTGGTGTTGGACCTCGCCTGAGCGAGTCAACATTGTCATGGACTTCGCCCAGGCGCTGATGTATCTCATTGAGTCGAATGGGATTGTTCAAGTCTTGATCCCTCCGCTGATTGCTACATGTGTGAATGCTCTTTTATTTCCCTTGCCTTCTTCTTTCCCAATTGACCAGTGATTGATTTTGTGAAAAGTTTCTCCCTGTTTTTGGAATTATTATTCATTAAAAATTAAGGTGTTACATTTTGGTATCAGAGCAGACCGAAAGGTCCAAGGCCAAGGTATGCTTACCGAGTGTAAGCGGTTATGTGTTTTCTGACTGAATGGTCATAATTGTTGTGATATGAGTTGAACCTGATTGATATTGACTTGTGGATAGGAGGTTGTCCCCCTCCTGGTCCGATTGATCGTATAACATATAGGAATGGTATGATGTGTTAAGATACTAAACATTAGGCTGAAATCCGATTGGTAATGAGTGGTTCGGTATACTTATCCTTGAATGTTAATTTCAGGATAAGGGATGACAAATCGTCAAAGCATGGAGGCTATAGCCACAGCATTTCAACGCTTTGTGGATGTGTTTGAGAGGCAGGGCCAGACTCGAGCAGGGGATGGCCAAGTACTGGACCGCTTCCTGAAGAGGAAGCCGAGTGAATTTCAGGGAGGACGTAACCCGGAAGCAGCTTTTAAATGGACTCAAGAGCTGGAAAGGATTTTTGGGGGCCTTCGCTGTACCGAGGCCCAGAAGGTGGAGTGTGCAGTGTATATGCTGCGAGATGAAGCGGAGAATTGGGGGAAGATAGCCAGAAACCGATTCCCTGACGATGATACTCAACTGACTTGGAACAATTTCAAGACATGTTTCTTGGAGAAGTACTTCCCTGACACGATCAGGAGTCGGAAGGAACTGGAGTTCATGGAATTGAGGCAGGGATCTATGACTGTAGAGGAATACGCAGCAAGATTTGAGGAATTGTGCCTATTCTACCCACCCTTCCAACAACCAGGGACGGAGAGTTCAAAGTGTTTGAAATTTGAGAACGGATTGAGGTCGGATATTAAGAGAGCCTGCAGATACCAAGAGGTTAGGAGTTTTCCTGTGTTGGTAAACAAGTGTAGGATATTTGAGGAAGATGACAAAGCCCACTCGGGCCAGAACATCAGGGCAAACCCCTCCTTGAGGCCTCAACAATCACACTTCAAGAGGTCGGGCAACACTAGGAGAACTGGATCCTCCTCTAACTTTAGAGGACAAGGAAACCGTGGGGGTCGTTTCGGGGGTCGCCCTGGGGGCGGTAGATGCTTCAGATGCGGAGGTAATCACTTTGCAAGGGAATGTGATGCTGGAAACGATGTTATATGCTTCCACTGTAATGAAAGGGAGCATGTTCGCCCCGACTGTCCACAACTGCAGCCTGAGGGTAGCCAAGCACGCCGTGGGGGTTTCCGCATGGGAGGACGCGGAACTAACAGTAAAGGAAATGGTAACAGAGGCAACAGAGCAAGGAGCAATTTGATGGCCACCACAAGTAACCAAGGGAGTAATGCCGACCACCCCACAGTAGGAAGAGTCTACGCCATCAACACGGAAGATGCTGCACCAGCAAATGACTTGGTACAATGTAAGTGTTCACTCAGTAAATATACACTTAATGTAGTTTTCGACTCTGGAGCCACCCATTCCTTCATAGCTGATGAGTGTGTAAAACACTTAAAGTTACCGACTGTGTTTATGGGTCGAACTTTGAGAGTGGCCAGCCCGACTGGCACTAATGTGTTAACATCGTCAATGTGCAAGGATGTAACGTTTGTACTGTATGATCGGAGTTTCACCTTCGATCTGGTGTGCATGCCTCTGAAGGGCTTTGACATTATACTCGGTATAGACTGGCTTTCAGCCAACAAGGTGTTAGTGGATTGTAAAAACCGAAAGATAATCTTTCCGAGGCAGAACAATGAGGGTTACACGGCACAAGGTATAACTCAATTATTTATGATACTTTGTTTAACCGAGAGTGAGAGTGAAGTCCAAGTGAATGAAATTCTGATTGTCTGTGAATTCCCAGAAGTGTTCCCTGAAAATGTACCGAGTGTCCCTCCCAATAGAGAAGTCGAATTCCCTATAGACCTGATCCCTGGAGCCGAGCCAGTCTCCAGTGCACCCTATAGAATGTCCCCGACTGAATTGGCCGAGTTGAAGAAGCAGGTGGATGATTTGCTCGGAAAACAATTCATTAGACCGAGTGTATCACCATGGGGCGCACCTGTGCTGCTCGTTAAGAAGAAGGATGGCAGCATGAGACTTTGCATAGATTACCGACAACTGAACAAACTCACAATTAAGAATCGGTACCCGTTACCCAGAATTGATGATTTAATTGACCAACTGCGTGGAGCCTCAGTCTTCTCGAAAATCGACCTACGATCGGGATATCACTAAATCCGAGTGAAGGACTCGGACATTCCTAAAACTGTCTTTAGGACTCGGTATGGCCACTACGAGTATGTAGTGATGTCGTTCAGTGTGACGAACGCCCCTGCTGTCTTCATGAATTACATGAACAGCATATTCCACTCCTATTTAGACCGGTTCGTAGTTGTTTTCATTGATGACATCCTAGTCTATTCTAAAACTCCCGAGGAGCATGAAGGACATCTCTGAGCGGTACTTCAAGTGTTGAAGGAGAAGCAGTTGTTTGCGAAGCTTTCAAAGTGCGAATTCTGGATGGATGAGATCCACTTCCTCGGACATGTGATTTCTGAACAAGGTGTCTCGGTGGACCCTTCGAAGGTGACAACTGTAATGGCATGGGAGAAACCCAGGTCGGTCTCGGAGATAAGGAGCTTTATGGGCTTGGCCGGGTACTACAGGAGGTTCATTGAAGGTTTTTCTAAGTTGGCTTCGCCACTGACTAAACTGACTCGGAAAAACATTCCCTTCGTATGGAGTTCCAAGTGCGAGAGCAGCTTCCGAGAGCTGAAGAACAAGTTAACGACTGCACCAGTGCTGGCATTACCTGACTTGCAACAGAGCTTCGTGGTTTATTGCGATGCATCAGGACTCGGATTAGGATGCGTGCTCATGCAGAGAGATCAAGTAATAGCGTATGCCTCTCGGCAATTGAGACCTCACGAGCAGCATTATCCAACCCACGATTTGGAGTTGGCAGCTGTGGTGTTCGCGCTAAAAATCTGGAGGCATTATTTGTACGGGTCCAGATTTGAAGTATACAGTGATCACAAGAGCCTTAAATACCTATTCGACCAAAAGGAGCTGAATATGAGGCAGAGGAGATGGATGGAATTTTTAAAGGACTACGATTTCGAGCTGAAATACCATCCGGGTAAGGCAAATGTCGTTGCCGACGCGTTGAGTCAGAAATCCCTCCATATGGCAGCAATGATGGCAAGAGAAGTGGAGTTGTTGGAATAGTTCCGAGACATGGACTTACATGTTGACACCACCTCCTCTCGGAAAATGACAATCGGTACGCTGAGAATCGCCAATGATTTCTTGAAATCTGTGTACGAGCAACAGCAGACGGATTCCTACTTGGCTGAGATGAAGGAGACGCAGGCCAAAGGAAAGGATTTGTCCTTGACCGAGGGATCAAATGGGATTTTCCGAGTGAAAAACAGAATATACGTGCCGAGTGAGAAAGAATTAAGGAGAATGGTGCTTGATGAAGCTCATAAGAGTCTCCTCAGTATTCACCCGGGTACCACGAAGATGTACCATGACCTGAGGAAACAGTTTTGGTGGCCCGGACTAAAGAGGAATATGGTAGAATACGTGGCTCGGTGTATTACTTGTCAGAAATCAAAAGTGGAGCACCAGAAGCCATACGGTGCAATACAGCCTCTAGAGATTCCCGTGTGGAAATAGGACTCAATTGCTATGGATTTTGTCATGGGATTGCCCAAAAACCGAGCGGGCCATGATGCGATTTGGGTCATTGTTGACCGACTAACGAAGAGTGCACACTTCCTGCCTGTGAACATGAAGTACCCAATGCCTAAGTTAGCTCGGATTTACATTCATGAGATTGTCCGACTGCATGGTATACCCACTTCTATCGTATCGGACAGGGACCCTAGGTTCACGTCCCGGTTTTGGAACAACCTGCACCAGGAAATGGGCACGAAGCTTTGGCTTAGTTCTGCCTACCACCCCCAATCGGATGGACAATCCGAGCGGACGATTCAAAGTTTAGAAGACTTATTAAGAGCGTGTGTGTTAGAGCACGATGGAGATTGGGAGCAGTACCTCCCCTTGATTGAGTTTACGTACAATAACAGCCATCATAACAGCATTGGCATGGCACCCTACGAAGCACTATATGGACGAAGATGCCAAACCCCACTTTGCTGGTCGGAAACGGGTGAGAATCTGCTATTGGGACCAGACATTGTAAAGCAGACATCAGAGCAGATCCGAGTGATAAGGGACAGGATGAAGGCGTCTCAGGATCGGCAAAAGAGCTACCATGACAAACGCACCAAACCATTGGAGTTTTCAGTCAGAGACAGAGTGTTTTTAAGGACTTCTCCGAGTAAAGGAGTCGGACGAGCCTTGAAAGGTGGAAAGTTAAGCCCTAGATACATTGGACCTTATGAGGTGTTGGAACGAGTCGGCTCCGTGGCATACCGAATAGCATTACCGACCCACTTATCCCGATTGCACAACATATTTCATGTGTCTCAACTAAGGAAGTATTTACATGACCCCAGCCACACAATGCCTGATGATGAAGTGGAAATCAAGGAAGACCTGACCACTGTGACTACACCGATTAGAATCGTGGACCGATTGGTAAAGCGCTTGAGGAGCAAAAACGTAGGGCTGGTTAAAGTGGAGTGGCAGCAAGACAAGACTACCTCTTGCACCTGGGAACGCGAAGACACCATGAGGCAACAGTACCCCGAGTTGTTCGACTAAGGTAAGTCACCGAGGGAATTTCGGGGACGAAATTCTTTTGAGTGGGGGAGAATTGTAACATCCCAGTTTTGAAGCAAAATGCCGAATGAAAAATAAACTATTAAACCTGATTTCAAATAGGAAAACAACTGTTAATTATATTTAACTATCAAGCAGATTTAAGCCATTAAAATGATTGTTGTAGAATGGAGATTTTTGTAACCCAACTACCTTAAATTCAGAAACAATAAACTGATTAAATATAAAAGATGATGATGGTCAGGTGATGGGGTTGAGTGCGCGTGGCTGCTGGACTCACGCTCTCCCACCCCACTCTTCTCCTCCTCGTGTGAATATATATACACATAAGCCCATGATCACGAAGTCACTCACTGTTCCTTCAGATTCCCTTTTTCCTCCACTGCTTCAACCTCTCTTTTCTGCTCGTGTCTTCTATCCTCTCCCCACTTCTTCGTCTTCTCCTTCCCTGTTCACTGCCCCATTCCTGGAAACGCAAGACAATACCGCAAGGGACTTGGAGTTCCTTCTGCTGATAAGGGACGATCGTCAGGGTGGAGGACGAACAGCTCTTGTCTCACAGTGCGACTACGCCCAAGGAAGCCTGAACGAGTGTGAGCCTGAGCGAGGCGATCGGAGAACCAAGGACCTACGTAGGAAGACAGAAGAACTCCCTCGATCTTCCTTCAGTAGGTAGGGGGCGCTTTGCATTTAAAATGCATAGCTCGTGAATGGGTTCCAAGTGATTCCTTATGCATACATGTGTGTTGAAGGGTGTTTGTGATGAAATGTATATTGAAAGATAGCTGTGATAGTTCTTTTATATTTAATATATGCGTTTGGGAGTTACACTGTTGGGTATGTGGATGCATGTGTGTGCGTGTGTCATGAAACCGTGTATGAATGTAGTGCATGTCTTTAAGTTGCCATGTTGAGTCTGGTTAATCATTTTACTGCGAATGCATGAAGATATATTGTGTGACTTCTGGGTGCTCTGCTCGGAAAACGACGAGTGAATCTTGATTGTTAACTTATATCATCTTGCATGCGTGTGTTGAAAATGAATTGGTGCTGTATGAGATGATGAATGAATTGCATGCAGAGTGTGGCTATGGTACGGAATGGAGAGTGACATTGTCTTGGTAAACACCCACAAAAGAATGTAATTAAAAGACCTTGAGTTGGACTCAAGGCAAGCTACCGAGTTGGACTCGGAGCTGCCCGTAGCACTGCCGTGGTCGCTTGGAGCGATTGTGTTACATGCAAGGGCAACGGTTGGGTACCTGTAAAACGGTCGAACCAGCTTGGAGCTGGAAGAAAAGGGCTTGGAGCCTGTGTTACAACGTGAAAATCTATCAAGTGGGGGTCGGATCCGACTGTAGTAGACCTACGTGTGTTAAATGGATATATGCATGTATGTTTGCTCTTATGTTATGAAGAACTTATTGTGTTGCATATATATCTATGTCAATCGAAAATGATATATCTGAGGAATGAATGTATGAATTCTGAATGCATGGTACTGTTATAGGTAGACAACCTAGAGGATAATTAATGTTATGGTTGTTTGAAGTGTGACGTTATATGATGGAAAGCATGCGGGTTCCCAAGTCACTAACTGTTGTTTTTAAATGTAAAAGCTCACCCCTGCTGTGGCAATATTTTCAGTGAACATTCCTCGGAACTACGACTGATGAGGAGCTACTTGCCAAGTGGTTTAGCTGTGCACCAGGGAGCTATATGCATTTGTGTGAACGCTGTGTAATGTTTTGATTATGCCTTAGCCGGCTCATGTCTGATGCTAGTGTTTTGAACAAGTAGAATCCTTAGGAGATGGGAAGAATATGATAACATGTTTGTAAACATCAATATACACTATTATGTATATATATATAGCTATGTGTGTGCCATGCTGTATGTTTATCCCATTTTATGCGTAATGTTCAAATAGTATATACATATAGATCTATTCATGCTCTTCCGAGTGCGCAGGGATGGTATGACTTGGTATGACCTTTAGAAAGCCATGAAATTCTTAAAGGGAGGCTTAAGTTAGCCAGAGAGCATGGGCAGAAAGGGCTATATTGCCGAGTGAGAAACGAGCAAAATCCCCGAGTGATCATGAGAGCGGTCATTACCGAGTGGAAATTTTAAGTACAACCCGAGTGAGGAAGAGTTCGTATTCCCGAGTGAAAACCCTGAGCGATCCTCGTCTAAGAAAGAAGTTAGTGTAGTAGGGTCAGAATGGAATGGATTCTGAGTGCAAGATATTTAGAATCTGAGTGAGTAAGCATCTGTAACCAGAAAAGTGAGTTATGAATAAGTCTGAATGGGACCTAACTACCTAATTTCTGAGTGATCAGTTGTAGGATGCCGAGTGAGTTAGCTGTCATTTTCCGAGTGAATGAGTTGAAGGATGACTCTGGGTCCGAGCGTCTACTTAGCCGAGTGTGGCTCCTCACTCCAGCGAGCAAGGTACTCGCTCCAGCGAGTGCGGGTTTGGGAAGGCTTATGTTGGCCTTGCTTAGGTGGAGTCATACCTCACCCGAGCGACTAAGACAGTTCGCCCAAGCGTGTGGGATCGTGCTGAAGCGAGTAGATGTTAGTGTGGAACCCCGCCCAAATACCTCCCTCTTCCGTTGTTGCATTTTTCTGTCTCGCTCGACGGTGTTGGACCCCGCTTGAGCGAATGGACGTCATAGTGGAATCCGCCCAGGCGTTGATACGCTTCGCTGAACTGGGCGGAGTCGGTTTAGGTTTCATTCCTTCCATAGGTTGCCGTACATGTGTGCCTTCCTCATCCTTCCCTTGCCTATTTCCCTTATATTGATTGTCTAGCAGTTACTTGTGGAAAAAGTTCTCCCTGTTGATTCTCTTTGGGAAGCGAGTGGATGCTGGTGTTGGGTTTCGCCTGAGAATTCCCTCCATCCGCTGTTGCATTGTCATACTTCGCTCAGGCGGTGTTGGACCTCGCCTGTGTGAGTCAGCGTTGTCATGGACTTCGCCCAGGCGCTGACGTATCTCGTTGAGTCGAATGGGATTGTTCAAGTCTTGATCCCTCCGTTGATTGCTACATATGTGAATGCTCTTTTATTTCCCTTGCTTTCTTCTTTCCCGATTGACTAGTGATTGATTTTGTGAAAAATTTCTCCCTATTTTTGGAATTATTATTCATTAAAAATTAGGGTGTTACACTTCCTCTTCCATTTTCATTGACAACACTGATATGGATTGAGGTGATACTGATAGAGTACATTGAGTTTCAAAGAAATGCAGAACTTGACCCAGAAAAAGGATATATACCCTAGGGGGAGATTCTTTGATCCTCTCGGGTTGGCCAACGACACTGAAGAGAAGAGCAGACTTCAACTAGCAAAGATCAAGCATGGGCGTTTAGCTATGGTTGTCTTTCTCACCTTTGGAATTCAAGCTGCTGTGACAAGAAAAGGCCCTATCAGTTTTATTGCTACATTCAACAAGTGACATAAATAATGAAACCCTTTTACCTCATTCTCCTCTAATTTTATTAATTCTTTTCTGTATAATGAAAGAATAGGGCTATCGACTTTCTTTTATGGGCACTGTAACATCCTGCTTTTAATAATAGCTCTATTTTGTAAATTATGAAGTATGGAAGGTCTGTAAGGGATAATCAATGAATAGAACATCCAATGGATGGCTTGTATTACTTCAAAAATTCCATTTTTGAGTAAAATTATGGAATTTATATAGATCCTTGTTGAAAATATCCATTTTTTCGAGTGAAGAATGAAAATTCCGAGTGACTAAGATAAATTCCAAGTGAAAAATGGAAATACCGAGTGAAGGTTATGTTTGCCGAGTGGAACTGGCCGAGAAGGTTTATTCCGAGTGGAATTCTTGCCCCAGAGACACTTTTGTGTGAAGTGGACTGACAGAACCACTTCTGGGTGAAAGAATCCGAGTGACTCACCTTGGAGTGACTCACCTTGGAGTGACTCACTGCAGAGTCAAACATCTCAGAAAGACTTAGTTCCGAGTCAAGTACTCCCAAAGACTCGTTTCTGAGTCAAATACTTCTGAATGACTAGTTTCCGAGTCAATCTTAGTCAGACGTTGCAATTTTGACTGAAAGTTCACTGAGTGCCTTTATTTCTGAGTGAAGTACAGAGGAAAATATACTTTCGAGTGGAAGGATTCCGACTGGGGACACACGGTGTATGATGGCCAGATATGTCAATCCTGGAATGAGATTCCGAGTGAGTGGACAACTGAGGGAGAATCGGTTTCTAAAAAGTCTTACCGAGTGGAACCGTGTGTGTATGGAGACTCGGATTTGGAATAAGGAACCGAGTGTTGAAGACTGAGTGAATAGGGGACTCGGTTTAGATTATTTTGCCGAGGGAAGAATGATTGAATGATGAACAATAAAGATTATTTTACTGAGTGACAAACTTGAGTGCATGAGTCGGTTTCAGAAGAGTTCTACCGAGCAGAGACTTGAAGAGTTGGTATCGGTTTTAATTGATTTACCGAGTGGACAGCCGAGTGGAATAAGTCAGCTTTGAGGGAATTCACTGAGTGAGAACTATTTAGGAATTGAGTCGGTGTTGTAAGGAAATTCCCAGTAAGAACCGATCAGGTATTGACTCAGATTTAAGATAAATAGCCGAGTGATGGATTAGGTGGGTATGATTCGGCTCTGACTGACTTAATTGAATGAAAATGGATCGGTTTAAACTCTTATGCCAAGAGGGAAGCCGAGTGTGAGATGACTCGGACTTGAGTGATGATGCCAAGTAGACAGATTGAGAGTTGACTCGGTTTTGCTGAGTGAAAAACTGAGTGAAGAATGGCTCGTGCCGAGTGAAAACTGAGTGAGAAGGACTCGGATTTCCTTCTTTTCACGTTACTGACAATTTCCAGTCAACATGGGAGGAATTCCAGTCGGTTTAGAGAATAACCGAGTAAAATTCCAGTCGGTTTTCATTGCCAGGAGTAACCTTTGACTCCAATCTTGTCTCTTGCGCATAGTTTAATATATCTAAACCCATTATGCACCCCTAGTATGTAGGACGGCCAGAAGTGGACCATTATAAGCCCACTTTCTTATTTTAATCCTCCATTATCTCCACTAACAGCACTACGATCCACTCACAAGGAGCTTGTCTCCCACTGCCTTGCATTATTAAACAAAGCACTATCCCTTCTAAAACTCTTAGAAACAGAAAAGATAGTGAACCTTCTGCCTCTCATTTACTCTTCTTCCTCAAGACCCTTCGAACAGAAGCCAGGAGGACAACCAGGAAGCCATTTTCAGTTGGCAAAACAAGTAATAGGGGACAGGGTTATGAATAACTATGAAATGGGTAGAATTGTATGCTGTTCTAGGATTCCAGTTTTAATTTCGTATCTTGTTGCTCCGTTTTGAGATTGAAAACGTGTGAATTTGATTCTGACTTCGTCATGAAAGTTGTATATCTTTTTGTTATCTGAATTTTGAGACCTGAATCAATTAATTTGAATATGTATAGCAAACGTTATAGCCAAAATACTACAACATGTCCGAGTGGAATATTTGTTCTATGTTCTGTGTATATATTGATATTCTGGGAATTTTACAAGCATAATCAGCCTTTTATGTCTTCATAAAAGTTGTCGATAATTGTGTTATGGATCTATAGAAAGTGATTTCAAGTCAAAATGATTTTTGTAGCTTGAGTTATGCCTAAAATACTAAAGTATGTTCAAGCTGTAAATCTGTTAACTTGAGATACGTATTTTATTTTTAAAACTGGGAATTTTATGGTGAGAATTAGTGATTGGTGTCTTCATCAAAGTTGTAGATCTTCTTATTATGTGAATTTTGAGACCTGAACCGACTGAATTGGATAAGTATAGCATGAGTTATGATCAAAATACTACAACATGTCCGATTGAAATACTTATCTTGTGTTTTGTGTGTATATGAATATTCTGAGAATTATACATACGTTTTTAGACTCTGATGTCTTCATGAAAGTTGTAGATATTATGTTAGGGATCTATAGAAAGTGGTTTTAAGTAAAAGAGATGCTTGTAGCTCTAGATATGCTCAAAATACAGAAGTATGTTCATGATGAAAATCTGTTAACTATGAAATCCGAATCTTATTTTTAAAACTGGGAATTTTATGGTGAGAATTAGTCATTGGTGCCTTCATGAAAGTTGTAGATATTTGTGTTATGAATAATTTAGAACTGATGTCATGCCAAAATCATATTTGTAGCCCCAGAAACGTTCAAATTACTAATATATGTACGTTTTGAAAACTCACCTTGGGGCAGTGTGGTATTTCGTGAATAAGTGGTATTTCTGTTTGGAATTTGAAATTGTGTTCTTCATGAAAGTTGTAGATAATTCTATTATCGAACTACAGCAAGTGGAATCACTTAAAAAGGATTTGATTTGTTCAAGTTATGGCTGATGTACTAGAGTATGTTGCTGTTGGAAATGCTGAAACTTAATTATAATGGTTATTATGAATGAAAATGATATTTTCTCTATGAGTAACAATTTATTATTAAACTCTTGAGTGATTATGATTTATTATTGATGTTGTTGTGTGTTTAATGAGTATCATACGGTTGTATATTTTGGTGGTGAATAATTATGAATGACATAATTAATATATATGTACATGAATGCCTTGTGGTTATTATTACATGTGGTTGAAACAGTAAATCCATGATTCTGAAAATTATTATATGTGATGTGTCCTTTGAGGACTTGTGGTTTTCCAAGTGGTTTTGGAAATATTAATATCATGGTATGTTAAATGATAAAGAGAATTAAAGGCACTCATGCATCATAAGCATTTGGATGCACCATGGAATTTTAGGGGTTCCATGATTGCCTACCCTGGTGGGGGGTTACTCTATGATGAGTTAAAGCCCTATTTTTGCGATGTGTTGGTCATGGGGCTGTAGGGATCCATGACTGTATTAATTCCTACCAGTGTCTCTATGAGACTTTTTACTGCAGTATTCCCACCAAACCAAATGGATCCAGCATGACATCATTGACTAATTAAAGACTCATTAAATATAAATGAACTCGTCTGGCATATCCATCATATCATTATGATTTGTTGATTGTGTTTGTGCAATTTTATCTATTTTATACTTATTCTATATTCTGTCTCACTCTTACATCAATTTTTACAGTGAATGCCACGCAGAACAAAGAGTGAGACCATGATTGATGACTATATGATATATTGCTTGGACTCTAATTTTTACTTTAATTTAATGGGTTGTAATAAATATTACGTGCTATGTACTGTTACTTCTAAATTGTTTCCGCTACGCAAATATTTTCTTGAATTTTATTATACACGACTAGCATACATGATTAATATTCCGCAAATATCAACTTATACGTGAAATCTGAATTTTAAATTACGAGTTTTCTAAATGATCTTTTAAAACGCGAAAAATTTATTCGGAAAATTACACGGGACATCACATTGGTGGTATCAGAGCATTTTCAAAAATTCAGGACCAATTACTATGACATGTATTGATTCTTGATATACTATGTGAATTGTTTGATTAATTGTTTGATAATATGTTACGTATGTGCTATATGACTTGTGCCTGACTGATAAATTACAAAGTGATTTGTTTGATTACTGTTGGTAATATGATAAATGTGTTATACAATTTATTGCTTAACTGATAAACTGTAGAATACTTATAGTTATGTTATAATACAATATATTTTCCCTTAGAATTAGTATAAACCAAACTACGAATGTAGGATGGCAAGAAACAACAACAACAACAACAACAACAACGATATGGCAGCAGCTTTCAACCGCTTAGCTGAAGCCATAGAACGACAAAACCAACCAAGGAGCACTGGAGGACTCCATGGGTTAGATAACTTCCTGAAAAGAAAACCTTCACAATTCAAAGGGGGTTATAATCCAGAAGGAGCGTATCTCTGGGCCAAGGAAATGGAGCGCATCTTTCGAGCATTGCCCTGCACAGAATGCGAAAAGGTGGAGTATGCCACCTATATGTTGGTGGAAGAGGCAGAAAACTGGTGGATTCATGCTAGAATCCGTATGATCGAGGCTGACAGACCCTTGAACTGGGTCAACTTCAAAGACTGTTTCCTGGAGAAATATTTTCCAGCAAGTGTGAAAAGCCGTAAAGAGCTGGAATTTATGGAGCTGAAATAAGGCTCAATGTCTGTTGGAGAATATGCTGCAAAGTTTGAAGAACTATCTCTCTTTTACCCTCCTTTTCAACAGGCTGGTGCCGGAGAATCAAAATGTGTTAAATTTGAGAACGGGCTGAATCTGGAAATCAAAGAGGCGATAGGGTACCAAGAAATTCAGAGTTTTCCTATTCTGATCAACAAATGCAGAATTTTTGAAGAAAATCACCAAGCCAGACTGGCACATGAAAAGGCCAATAGACAACTGAAACCTCAGTCAGTTGATTTCAAAAGGAGAGGGACACACTATCTAAATTGTTTCAAGGGAGGATCATCATCTTCTCAAAGACACAGCAATCATACGAATATCAGGTGTCATAATTACGGAGGTAATCATCATATACGCGATTGCACCCGACACCTAGGAGATGTTATCTGCTATCGTTGTAATCAGACAGGACACATCAGTCCAAATTGTCCGCAGAACCGCCAAAACAACGACAGTAACACTATGAATAATCAGAGAGGCTCTAACCATCAGGGAGGTCGTGGAGAAAACACGCATGCTGCTCAACCTCCAAGACAGAACAGGGAGTCAACAGACCAGAGGTTACAACCAACAACTGAAAGAGTCTTTGCCATCAGCGGTTCAGAGGCAGACCAAGCTGATGACCTCGTGCAAAGTAAGTGTGAGATCAATGGTACAATCTTATCTGTGTTATTTGATTCTGGTGCTACACATTCATTTATTTCTGATAAGTGTGTTGGACGTCTTCAATTACCTATGAATCCTATGAGATATGATCTGATTGTTTCCACTCCCACCGGTACACAACTTAGGACTACTAAGGTGTGTAACGATTGTTCTGTGCTCATAGAAGGTAAAAACTTTCTTGTCGAT
Organism: Clitoria ternatea; assembly: GCA_037962975.1. Lineage (NCBI taxonomy): Eukaryota > Viridiplantae > Streptophyta > Magnoliopsida > Fabales > Fabaceae > Clitoria > Clitoria ternatea. The sequence goes on from CM075671.1 coordinate 150,884,429, forward strand.
CTTGTTTGTTTACCTTTGAAGGATTTGGAAGTGATCCTAGGGATGGACTAGTTATCGGCAAATCGAGTCTTGGTGGACTGTCATAACAAAACTGTGATATTTCCATCAGAAGAAAATCTTACTTCCGACAATCTCAAACTCTTTGCCTTACAAGGTGAAAGCCAATTATTTGCCTTGTTTTCTCTTCCACAAGGAGATGGAGAATCTAAAGAGATCAAAATGCCAGTTGTTTCTGAATTTCCTGAAGTATTTCCTAAGGATGTCTCAAGTTTACCTCCAGAACGCGAGATAGAATTCTCAATTGATTTAATTCCAGGAGCAGAACCAATATCTAAGGCTCCATATCGCATGTCACCTATTGAACTGGCAGAACTAAAGAAGCAAATTGAAGAGTTATTAGAGAACCATTTCATCAGGCCCAGTGTGTCGCCATGGGGAGCGCCAGTATTACTTGTCAAGAAGAAAGATGGAAGCATGAGATTATGTGTAGATTATCGTTAGTTGAATAAATTGATGATGAAGAATAAATATCCTTTACCTAGAATTGATGATCTGATAGATCAATTGAGGGGTGCTATAGTATTTTTTAAGATTGATCAGTGATCGGGTTATCATCAGATTCATGTCAAGTCTGAGGATATTCCAAAGACAGCTTTTAGAACACGCTATGGCCATTATGAGTATCTTGTGATGCCCTTCGGAGTAACCAATGCCCCAGCTGTATTCATGGATTACATGAATCGAGTGTTCCATTCATACTTAGATCAGTTTGTTATTATCTTCATTGATGACATTCTGATTTATTCTAAGACGTGGGAGGAACATGAAAAGCATCTTCGAGTGGTATTACAGATTCTGAAAGAGAAGCAGTTGTATGCCAAGTTGTCTAAATGTGAATTCTGGTTGAAGGAGGTAAAGTTTCTAGGCCATGTAATCTCAAGCGAAGGAGTGTTTGTGGACCCTTCTAAAATTGAAGTTGTAACGAACTGGGAGAGACCTACTTCAGTCACTAAGATACGAAGCTTCCTGGGATTAGCTGGTTATTATCGAAGATTCATTGAGGGGTTTTCTCAAATTGCCCTACCAATGACTGGTCTAACCCAGAAGAATCAACCTTTTGATTGGACGCCAGAATGTGAGAGAAGTTTCCAGGAACTAAAAATGAAGCTTACATCTGCTCCAGTCTTAACCTTGCCTGACCCACAAGAAGACTTTGTGGTTTATTGTGATGCTTCTAAGATGGGCTTAGGTTGTGTCTTGATGCAGCAACAAAGAGTGGTTGCCTATGCTTCTAGGCAGTTGAGACCACATGAAATGAACTATCCAACGCATGATCTAGAATTAGCAGCAGTGGTATTTGCTCTGAAAATCTGGAGACACCATTTGTATGGAGTCAAGTTTAAAGTGTTCAGTGACCACAAGAGCTTGAAGTATTTGTTCGATCAAAAGGAATTGAACATGAGGCAGCAAAGATGGATGGAGTTTCTTAAAGATTATGATTTTGATTTGAAGTACCATCCATGAAATGCAAATGTGGTGGCAGATGCACTTAGCCGAAAGTCCATTCATATGGCATCTTTGATGGTAAAAGAGATGGAGATGATGGAACAGTTCAGAGATATGAACTTGGGTGTGGAGTTGAAATCTTCAAAAAGTATGACTTTGGGAACTTTGAAAATAACCAATGATTTTCTAAAGCTGATAGGTGAAATACAGAAAGAAGACTTACCATTACAAGAGTTGAGAGAGTTGCAGGCAAAGGGAAAAGATATGGGATTACAAGAAGGATCAGATGGAATTTGGAGAATCAGAAGCAGAATTTGTGTACCAGATGATGTTGGTCTGAGAAGAACAATCCTAGAAGAAGCGCATAAAAGTATGCTGAGCATCCATCCTGGATCAACTAAGATGTATCAAGACCTGAAGAAAAGCTTTTGGTGGCCAAGGATGAAGAAAGAAATAGCTGAATATGTGTCTTCATGTCTGGTATGTCAAAAAGCCAAGGTGGAACACCAGAAGCCATCTGGTGAACTGCAACCATTAGAGATTCCTGTATGGAAATGGGATGACATTTCAATGGACTTTGTGTCAGGGTTACCAAGAACACGTTCAGGGAATGATGCAATCTGGGTTATTGTAGACAGATTGATAAAGTCTGCTCATTTTCTCCCAATGAATATGAAGAACTCTCTACAAAAATTGGCACAATTATATGTGAAGGAGATCGTAAGACTTCATGGTGTACCATCTAGTATTGCGTTAGATAGAGATCCAAGGTTCACTTCCCGATTCTGGGGAAGCTTGCATTAGGAATTGGGTTCAAAGCTTTGATTAAGTTCAGCTTATCATCCCCAAACAAATGGGCAGTCAGAGCGTACCATACAAAGTTTAGAAGACTTACTGCGATCTTGTGTGCTTGAACATGGTGATAGTTGGGAGCAGTTTCTTCCACTGATAGAATTCACGTATAACAATAGCTACCATAGCAGTATTGGTATGGCTCCATTTGAGGCATTGTATGGTAGAAAGTGTCAAACGCCCCTTTGTTGGTTAGAAACTGGTGAAAGTTTGGCGTTAGGACCCGAAATTGTGCAACAGACTACTGAACAAATAGAAATAATCAGAGAAAAGATGAAGGCATCCCAAGATAGACAGAAGCACTATTATGATAAGAAGAGGAAACCACTTGAATTCCAAGTCGGTGAACATGTATTTTTGAAGGTTTCACCTCACAAGGGGATTGGCCGAGCATTGAAGAGTAAGAAGTTGAGTCCATAGTTCATTGGACCATATGAAATTCTAAAGAGGATTGGTACAGTAGCGTATCAGATTGCACTTCCTCCTCACCTGGCAAATTTGCACAATGTGTTTCATGTATCACAGCTGAGGAAGTATGTACAAGATCCCACTCATGTGATTGCTGCTGATGATGTTGAAGTTAGAGAAAATCTAACCATCTCTACAGAACCCATACAGATCATAGAAAGGTCGATTAAACGCCTGAGAAACAAGAATGTACCATTGGTGAAGGTTGCATGGAAATAAGGAAATGATGTAACTCTGACTTGGGAGCGTGAAGATGCTATGAGGACACAGTATCTAGAATTGTTTCACTGAAAAGTGTGTTATGTTAAATTTCGAGGACGAAATTTTTATTAGGGTGGGAGAAATGTAACATCCTGCTTTTAATAATAGCTCTATTTTATAAATTATGAAGTATGGAAGGTCTGTAAAGGATAATCAATGAATAGAACATCCAATGGATGGCTTGTATTACTTCAAAAATTCCATTTTTGAGTAAAATTATGGAATTTATATAGATCCTTATTGAAAATATCCATTTTTCCGAGTGAAGAATAAAAATTCCGAGTGACTAAGATAAATTCCGAGTGAAGGTTGTGTTTTCTGAGTGGAACATGGCCGAGAGGGTTTATTCCAAGTGGAATTCTTGCCCCAGAGACACTTTTGTGTGAAGTGGACTGACAGAACCACTTCTGGGTGAAAGAATCCGAGTGACTCACCTTGGAGTGACTTACCTTGGAGTGACTCACTACAGAGTCAAACATCTCAGAAAGACTCAATTCTGAGTCAAGTACTCCCAAAGACTCGTTTCTGAGTCAAATACTTCTGAATGACTAGTTTTCGAGTCAATCTTAGTCAGACGTTGCAATTCTGACTGAAAGTTCACTGAGTGCCTTTATTTCCGAGTGAAGTACAGAGGAAAATATACTTTCGAGTGGAAGGATTCTGACTGGGGATACACGGTGTATGATGGCCAGATATGTCAATCCTGGAATGAGATTCCGAGTGAGTGGACAACTGAGGGAGAATCGATTTCTGAAAAGTCTTACCGAGTGGAACTGTGTGTGTATGGAGACTCGGATTTGGAATAAGGAACCGAGTGTTGAAGACTGAGTGAATAGGGGACTCGGTTTAGATTATTTTGCCGAGGGAAGAATGATTGAATGATGAACAATAAAGATTATTTTACTGAGTGACAAACTTGAGTGCATGAGTCGGTTTCAGAAGAGTTCTACCGAGCAGAGACTTAAAGAGTTGGGTATCAGTTTTAATTGATTTACCGAGTGGACAGCCGAGTGGAATAAGTCAGCTTTGAGGGAATTCACCGAGTGAGAACTATTTAGGAATTGAGTCGGTGTTGTAAGGAATTTCCCAGTAAGAATCGATCGGGTATTGACTCGGATTTAAGATAAATAGCCGAGTGATGGATTAGGTGGGTATGAGTCGGCTTTGACTGACTTAATTGAATGAAAATGGATCGGTTTAAACTCTTATGCCAATAGGGAAGCCGAGTGTGAGATGACTCGGACTTGAGTGATGATGCCAAGTAGACAGATTGAGAGTTGACTCGGTTTTGCTGAGTGAAAAACTGAGTAAGAATGGCTCGTGCCGAGTGAAAACTGAGTGAGAAGGACTCAGATTTCCTTCTTTTCACGTTACTGACAATTTCCAGTCAGCATGGGAGGAATTCCAGTCGGTTTAGAGAATAACCGAGTAGAATTCCAGTCGGTTTTCATTGCCAGGAGTAACTTTTGACTCCAATCTTGTCTCTTGCGCATAGTTTAATATATCTAAACCCATTATGCACCCCTAGTATGTAGGACGGCCAGAAGTGGACCATTATAAGCCCACTTTCTTATTTTAATCCTCCATTATCTCCACTAACAGCACTACGATCCACTCACAAGGAGCTTGTCTCCCACTGCCTTGCATTATTAAACAAAGCACTATCCCTTCTGAAACTCTTAGAAACAGAAAAGATAGTGAACCTTCTACCTCTCATTTACTTTCCTTCCTCAAGACCCTTCGAACAGAAGCCAGGAGGACAACCAGGAAGCCATTTTCAGTCGACAAAACAAGTAAGAGGGGACAGGGTTGTGAATAACTATGAAATGGGTAGAATTGTATGCTGTTCTAGGATTCCAGTTTTAATTTCGTATCTTGTTGCTCAGTTTTGAGATTGAAAATGTGTAAATTTGATTCTGACTTCTTCATGAAATTTGTAGATATTTTTGTTATCTGAATTTTGAGACCTGAATCAATTAATTTGCATATGTATAGCAAACATTATAGCCAAAATATGACAGCATGTCCGAGTGGAATATTTGTTCTATGTTCTGTGTATATATTGATATTCTGGGAATTTTACATGCATAATCAGCCTTTGATGTCTTCACCAAAGTTGTAGATAATTGTGTTATGGATCTATAGAAAGTCATTTCAAGTCAAAATGATTTTTGTAGCTTGAGTTATGCCTAAAATACTAAAGTATGTTCAAGCTGTAAATCTGTTAACTTGAGATACGTATTTTATTTTTAAAACTGGGAATTTTGTGGTGAGAATTAGTGATCGGTGTCTTCATCAAAGTTGTAGATCTTCTTATTATGTGAATTTTGAGACCTGAACCGACTGAACTGGATAAGTATAGCATGAGTTATGATCAAAATACTACAACATGTCCGATTGAAATACTTATCTTGTGTTTTGTGTGTATATGAATATTCTGGGAATTATACATATGTTTTTAGACTCTGATGTCTTCATGAAAGTTGTAGATATTTATGTTAGGGATCTATAGAAAGTGGTTTTAAGTTAAAAAGATGCTTGTAGCTCTAGATATGCTCAAAATACAGAAGTATGTTCATGATGAAAATCTGTTAACTATGAAATCCGAATCTTATTTTTAAAACTAGGAATTTTGTTGTGAGAATTAGTGGTTAGTGCCTTCATAAAAGTTGTAGATATTTGTGTTAAGAATAATTTAGAACTGGTTTCATGCCAAAATCATATTTGTAGCCCCAGAAACGTTCAAATTACTAATATATGTACGTTTTGAAAACTCACCTTGGGGCAGTGTGGTATTTCGTGAATAAGTAGTATTTCTGTTTGGAATTTGAAATTGTGTTCTTCATGAAAGTTGTAGATAATTCTATTATTGAACTACAGCAAGTGGAATCACCTAAAAAGGATTTGATTTGTTCAAGTTATGGTTGATGTACTAGAGTATGTTGCTGTTAGAAATGCTGAAACTTAATTATAATGGTTATTATGAATGAAAATGATATTTTCTCTATGTGTAACAATTTATTATTAAACTCTTGAGTGATTATGATTTATTATTGATGTTGTTGCGTGTTTAATGAGTATCATACGGTTGCATATTTTGGTGGTGAATAATTATGAATGACATAATTAATATATATGTACATGAATGCCTTGTGGTTATTATTACATGTGGTTGAAACAGTAAATCCATGATTCTGAAAATTATTATATGTGATGTGTCCTTTGAGGACTTGTGGTTTTCCAAGTGGTTTTGGAAATATTAATATCATGGTATGTTAAATGATAAAGAGAATTAAAGGCATTCATGCATCATAAGCATTTGGACGCACCATGGAATTTTAGGGGTTCCATGATTGCCTACCCTGGTGGGGGGTTACTCTATAATGAGTTAAAGCCCTATTTTTGCGATGTGTTGGTCATGGGGCTGTAGGGATCCATGACTGTATTAATTCCTACCGATGTGTTGGTCATGGGGCTGTAGGGATCCATGACTGTATTAATTCCTACCGGTGTCTCTATGAGACCTTTTACTGCAGTATTCCCACCAAACCAAATGGATCCAGCATGACATCATTGACTAATTAAAGACTCATTAAATATAAATGAACTCGTCTGGCATATCCATTATATCATTATGATTTGTTGATTGTGTTTGTACAATTTTATCTATTTTATACTTATTTTATATTCTGTCTCACTCTTACATCAATTTTTACAGTGAATGCCACGCAGAACGAAGAGTGATGCCATGATTGATGACTATATGATATATTGCTTGGACTCTGATTTTTACTTTAATTTAATAGGTTGTAAAAGATATTACGTGCTATGTATTGTTACTTCTAAATTGTTTCCGCTACGCAAATATTTTCTTGAATTTTATTATACACGACTAGCATACATGATTAATATTCCGCAAAGATCAACTTATACGTGAAATCTGAATTTTAAATTATGAGTTTTCTAAATGATCTTTTAAAACGTGAAAAATTTATTCGGAAAATTACACGGGACGTCACAGGCACTACTTGCTCTTCTCTGTACTCATTGTACTCCCAATATGGGGTAAGTTTTTAATGTAATTTTACAGTTAACATTATCTTCTAAATATTTGATTCTTCTATTTATAATAAATTGATACGTTGTTTTGTGCTATTGGAGAAGCCAAGAGCATGGAATATGCAAGCCTTGCAAGTTTACTTCCAGACAATACTTGCTTCAAAGGATTTTATATACTTCATGTACTGCCTTACATTTGTTACATCACACCTTTGCCTAAAATGTAAGTATTCCTTTGTCAGTTAATCCAAATATTCTCCTCTCCTGAAAGGAAGTAATGTAATCATTATAGTCCTTTATGTTGCTTCTGGGTCTTGCCTTTTTGTAATTTATTTTAATTATGTTGCAGTTGCTTTGATCCCTATCTTATGTTGGGCTCTTGAACATGTTGCCAAGTTCCTTTGATCTTTGGAGGGCCTAAGCTAGTAATTTACTTAAAATGAATAATTATCTTGACTTTAGTGATTGGTTTCCATACAGTATTTATTTATTTGTGATAATTGTGCTTAATTTCCTCATTTGAGATCCATGGAATGAATCACCCGTATCTAATTTAAGGACACTATTTTTTTACATGCAGTTGTGCATTGACATTAAAGTAATTTCCTTTTATGTTCTTTAAAATATGAGTTGGGGATGCATGTGAGCTAGTTGTTCTTTAAAAATAAGAAATGAGTTTGATTGTGATTTTCTTAATTCCTTTTTTCTTGTTTCTTTGGTTTTCTTGGTTTTGGTAGCCTTTAATTTAGAGTTTAATGATGCTAAGGTTTCTTTGAAATAGACAAAAGTTTGGATATTCTGCATCAATTTCATGTACCATGTTTGTAATTTTTTGGATGAAAAGAAATAAAAAGAAAATCTTGTGATTGAATCTTTGGTGTTGATTTCTTCTTAGATGTTGTCGTTTTGTTTGATATGACTCCACAGAGGAACATTTTTCTAGTACAAAAAACTGCTTTTGAGAAACCAGTTGCTATAATAGATTTTTTTCAAGTGTCCCGAGTAGCATCAATGACATGTATCGGTGATAATAGGACTCGTATTCTGGATGTTGATTCTGATATTTCACGACAAATTTGGCTTCATATTCTCTAATAGCAAACCTATCCTTGTTGAAGTAAACAAACTTTCTCTTAGCCTTCACAATTCTGCTCAACAGTGTTCAGCCAGTTCTGTCAAGTATCCAGCTTTCATTTTTTAATTATTTTATCAAGATATGTACTCAACTAATTCAATCCTATGTTTGATTTGAACAGGGGTGGCTGTTGGATCAAGATAGCAATCATATGTCACCTACATAAATTTGTGCTGCTACTATATTATTGGTGTGCCTCTTGGATTTTTGATGGGTTGGGTATTTAATCAAGGAGTAATAGTATCTTTTGTTTCCCTCTTACTTTATCTTATTTTTGATTGGTAGCTATTCTATATTTTCTTATACAGGTTGTTGAATGCACTAAAAGGTATTTGGATTTTCTAAGAGGTCTTTCATCACGGTTTTCTAATTTTCTCTTCTGTGTTTATTTTCAAGTACAAAATAATATTTTGGCACTTGTAGAAATAGGCTACTTCTTATTTTGATCTTTTTGTTTTGTTATTAAGATTTAAATTTGATTTAGCTTATATTATATTAAAGGAATAGGAATAGTAATAGAATAGGAATTCCAAAAAAAAAATGCTATAGCTAGATTTTCAATCAAGTCCATGAGCTGCTAATATTTCTTGTGTTTTGAATGAAATTGATTTCAAATAAAGTTCATAAGCTTCCGGTATTTCAAATCAAGTACATCGTCCAATAGCTACTTTATTTTATATCAATGCTTTATTTATTATTTTGTTACATATTTATTATATAAATGAATGAATTGGTATGTAGATATGTGTTATTTACTACTATATTTCACTGAGCTGCACTATTTCATATATTGTTATATTTATTATATAAATGAATGAATTGTAGAATTATATAAACAAATGAATTGAAATCATGTGTTGTCTATAGTTGTCATATATTGTTATATCTGTTATATAAATGAATTAGGTGGTATACAGAGTTATATTCGTGACTGCTTTATACTATTCACAAATACTTGCTTTAGATATTTTTTAGATTAAAAGAACAGTGGTCCCATTCTTTTTTCACTACGAAACATGGGATTTTTTTGTTTTAAATTTTATTTTAAGCATGATACGCTTAATGTTTATTTGTTGCTATGCTTTTGGCTTAGGCATTTGATGTTTTTGCTTATGGTTTTTCATTTAACCCTTAGGCTATAACTATTGGCAGGCTTAGGCATTCTATGGGTTTCAGATAGCAATGGAGAATTTTCATTCTGGTATAGCTTGCTAGTTGATGTCTTATATGTTTTATCCTCTTTTTTAGATATTAGCATAATATTTGCTTCTTGGCTTGATTTGAGGTTTTATTTTTGTCAAAGATGTACAGCTTCGTGCTGAAGACATTTATTAAAGATTCAAGAAAGAAAGATTGGTGATAATTAATCCTAAGCAATGAATCTGAATACAGTCACCTGTATCTGATGTTATTTGTTTTTCCTAACATGAAACAAGTCAGATAGAAGCAAGTCACATGCAAAAATGTAACTATTGGCATATTTCTCATTCTCAGTTATGATGTAACTATCAAATAAATAGGTTAGTTGCCCATTTTTAGTAAAAGAAAATCTAGTTGATATTATTTTAAATCTGTAAGAGATGGTATTAACTATAGTTAACTAATATTAGGCATTAAGTTTTAACTTAATGCATATCAACTAACCTATTTATTTATTTATTCTTAAATCTTCTCAATTGAATATCTAGCAGTCAACTTTAATTTTGTTTAGTCATTGAAATTAGTCTTTAATATTAAGATACGGGTAATAGTGCGACAATTGTTGATTTTCCCATTAAATCTTTTCAATTCTTAAGCTTAATTTTGTCTAGTCATTTACATTAGTCTTTAATATTAGCTATGAGAATGTTATTTTATTTAGTACTATTTAAATCTTCTACATTACTGAACTAAGGGTCATTTTGGTTCATTTTTTTAATAGGATTTTGGTTCTTGAAATTATGAAAGAGATAAATAAGGACTAAAATAGGATACATCTGATAATTTTAAGGATTGAAGTGGCGATTTATGATTTTAAGGTTGATAATCGTGTCGTTGTAATTCTAGGGATTAATTTGGTGAATTGCTCAATTTGTTTATTGAATTATTTTTCACCTGATGTGAAGGGAAGAAGCGAGTCTACCTCTGACAAAGGTGTGGATAAAAGTGAGGAGAGAGAAAATGTTGTTAGTGCAGATGTTTTAGATGAGAAGGATATTATAGCCAATGGAAATCATGATTTGGAAGATGGTGTTGAGAGGAATGTTGTTAGTGCAGATGTTTCAAATGGGAAGGACTTGATAGCCAATGAAAATCATGTTTTGGAAGATCATGTTGAGGAGAATGAGGTTACTGTTGAGGCTGAGGGTGTCTCTGGTACTATAGATTCAAAGGAAAGTGCAATTGAAGATGCTCAAAATAGTTCAGAGAAGGCGCATGTTGAGCCTATCTCTAGTGTTGGTGCAAATGTTCAAAATAGCTTGGCAGAGCCAATGTCTAGTGAATACACTGAGGATAGTGGGATTCCTGTTGAAGGTAAGCCTGACAGTAAATCAGAGAGGCCTGAGGAGGAATCAGGAAGTAAACTGGTTTTTGAAGCAGAAAATTCAACAACCTTAAACACCACAGACATGATTGAGAAGGTGAAGATGTGTCTCAGATGAAAACCAATGCAGTGGAGAAGGAAGCTAAACCTTCAAATGGTGCAGTGCCGAGTGAAATGGAGCCTTCTATTGTGTTTGAGATGACAATTAATTTAATGGAGATTGAAGCCGAACCTTCAAACAACACAATGTGGAGTGAAGATGAACCTTCTGTCAAGGTGTCTGATATAAAAACCGATGCAACAAAGAGGGAAGCTGAACCTTCAAATGGTGCAGCGCCAAGTGAAAGTGAACCTTCAATTGTGTCTGAGATGATAAATAATGTAGTGCAGTTTGAAGGTGAACTGTCAAAAAGCACAGTGCAGAGTGAAGTTGAACCTTCTATGGATGAGTCTAACATGGAAACCAATGTTGTGGGGAATGAAGCAGAACCTTCAGGTGAAAGTGAATTCAGTAATCATGAAAATAAAGAGTCAAGACCTGCTACTGATGCTGTGGATGGACAGAAATATGGGATCAGAGGTAGTGGAAAAACCATTTTACTATTTGATTAGGGTTCCCAGATATGATGATGATGAAGACATAAAAGAGCTGATAAAAAATGCTTTACACCAAGTAGAAGGGAAAACTAAAAACCGAGATGTTATTAGAGTTGAAACTTAAACTAAAAAGGTATTATTATTTTGTAGGCATAAAAGAGAAACTTTGTTGTTATTCTGAGACCAATATTAGATAACTATTTCAATGCAAATATATGCAGGTCAGTTGCAAGGATTTAACAGCAGAAAGAGCTGCTCGTGACTTACTCAAATCCAAACGCCAGGAAATGGATTTAGTTCAATCCAAAATGAACAGATTAAACAACGCAATTTCTGTTGGAGATATAGATGACAAGGTATGGTTTTAATTTTCTTTTGGAGATATTTATTTGGATTTGATTCTTTTGCCTGTTTAGCAATGTTTACTTCTTGTTCAACATAGAAAATACATAGATTTTTGCCCTAAATGGTTTAGTTTTCTAAACTTTCTATATTACAACATAAGTGAAGATATCTAAAGCATGTTTAGTTTTTTACTTGTTTGATTCATTAAGCCTTTTTAGTTTCACTGATCCTGGAAACTTCTGGAAATTATTTTGTTTCAGTGAGAAGGAAACAACAAAGCTTTTTCTATTATACTTTTAAATAAAACCATTTTCTAGCTTTTTTGTGAAATTTTCAATAAGTTGGTGACCATTAAGTTCATAGCCAATTATTAAAACTTTCAGCCTGTAGCAATCAGTGTATATATATATATATATATATATATATATATATATATAAACACTGAAACAAGTAACCAGAAAAGGGAAACTATTTCCATAATTCTTTATGAAGAATTTTCAGTGTTAAAATTGCACTACATATTCATAAGCCTTTCACTAAGAAATTATGCTTATTTTGTAGGTCATGTCTAGGACAGATCCCATAACCATTCGTGCCAAGTTGAAGAATGTGCTTCCACATGCACCAGAGAAGCAACTTGTAATTTAAGCATCATTTGAAAATTTGAATACTCATTTTTGCTACAGGGAAAGAAAATTATATATACAAAGGTTTCAATTAGGACAACATTGTGGAGTTTCAAGGCATAAATAAGAACCTATTGTGTATGTGTGTGACTATATATATATATTTATTTTTATTTTATATGGTATTAATTATTATTATTATTATTGAGACCAATCTATGGCATGAGAATGATTAATATATATATTTTTTATGGTATTAATTTTTTTTTATTTTAGTCCTTAGATTAGTGGTGGTTTCAACCCGCGGTAATTTTATTAGTGGCGGTCAAAAACTGTCGCTAATACATATTAAAAATCTCTTCTAGGGGAGGAGGTTCAAAACCTTCTTTAAAAAACCCTCCGCAAACAGTGGAGGTTCTATCTATGGTAATAGAGGTCCCAAAAAACAACCGCAAATTACCTTGTGGCGATGGAGGTTTTTAGAAACACCGCAAATCAATCTATGGAGGTTAAAAACCCCTGCAAATTGCAAAAAAACCTCCGCAAATGCAAATTACCTGTTTTCTTGTAGTATGAAAAGCAACAAAAATTATACAAAAATTTCTTTGCCCCTGCTAGCAAGTCTAGTTCACCTTTTCTAACATGTTTTTATTGTAATAAAAAGGGACTTAGTGCTTCAATATGTAAATATAGAAAGAATGGAAACACTAGCAAAAAAATAGTTTGGATACCAAAGAATATATTATCCATATCTACCCCCCACGACCCAAGCAAATTTGGGTACCAAAATCCAAAGTATGAAATGATGCAGGATCTTTTTTATGATGGGAGATATGTAAAAAGCTTCTTTCTTGCTCCCAAGAAAAATGGAAATGTGATATCCATAAGAAAAATTCCTGGAATCGTCTATTAACCAGCAAGTGACAATAGGAAGTATAAAAAAATAGTATCAATATTTTCATGAATAAAACTTGGCTAAAATGGTACTAAACTCTCAATAACTTAATTAAAATGTAGACTCTCAACGGCTTTCTCTTTCAACATCAAATTTTCTTATTTGATTTCATTTAGTTTAAAGAATTAAAACATGAATCAATTTATTCTTACATTGCCATATCTCAAAGCATAAATCATAAAAGAGGTAAATTCATATCTTTAATAACATGTGGTATCAATGGTATTAATGTGACACGAGATATCTATATGAGATACTACATTTCAAAAATAAATTTCAATGCATAATGCTTTTAATAAAGTTATATCATATTGTCTCTTATGGCTATCTTTATTTTTGATATTGACAAAGGGGGAGAACACACATACAATTGCTTACTAGTTTTTTATGGCCCTTATTATTTTTTGATAAACACAAAAGGGGAGAATATTTTAAAAAAACATTATCATCTTCTCTTTACAATTTAAAAATGCCAAAAAGGGGAAGAAGTGTTATTATTATCAGTAATTGTTGATACTAACAAAAGGGGCGAAAATATGAAAGTTAACTGTTCATCTTAACAAAGAGGGGGAGAAGATATTTTTTAAGAATATTGTCATTGTCTATTACTCATCTATGCAAGCTCCATATATTTCTTTGATAATGACAAAAGGGGGGAGAATATAAGAGAATTTATGACAAGACAAGGGGAGAACATATAGAAAGAGGGAGAACACATAAGTGCTTGAATTATTTGTATTATTCATTGTTTGTGTTTTCTTGTCAATTCTCTTCTTAGGTATTGTCATCATCAAAAAGGGGGAGAATGAAAACCAAAGTTTTGATAATGACAAAAGGTGGTAAGCTCTAAAAAGAATCAATCATGAACGCCAAGATTGGAAGAAAAATGGATCAACAAAAAGGCAAGACCAACAACTCAAAAGAATAAAGGATCAAAGTCCAAAGGGTCATAGCAAACATGTAAGGTTTTAATCAAGTATCAATATGGCCTTCGAATTAAATTAAAACCTTGATAACATGCATTTGAAAAGCATTTTCATAAAATTAGAAAGCATGTAATCGATTACTAGTTTGATGTAATCAATTACACACTTAACCGTTGGGTGAAAAGTGAATTTCAAAGGCATGTAGTTGATTACTAGTTTAGTGTAATCGATTACACACTTAACCATTGGGTGAAAAGTAAATTTTAAATAAACACGGTTAAAATTTTAAATGTTGCAATCGATTACAGGAATGTGGTAATCGATTACCACAACATCAGAATGTATGAAAAGATGCATCTCTTTCTTGTTTCTTGCGTGGAAAGACATGTCCTCTTACCCAAACCTTTCAATGAACACATCCATTTGAAAAGACATTTTTCCAACATCAAAATACATCTTTTCATCAATCAATTGCATCTCTTAAATTGCTATAAATAAAGATGCATTTCATTTGTAAAAACATAACAATTCTTTCCATCTTTTCATAAGACAAGTAAATGGATTTTGAGAAACATGTTATCATCCTTTAAAATTCAATTTAAGAAACACTCTATGATAATCTAAGGCCATATTATTACTTGAGTGTAACCATTAGAACTTCAATTTGTCCATTCCCTCTTTGAGAGAGTTTCAATTATCAATCTTGTGAGTTGTAAAACCTTTGTATCTTGGGAGAGGTATCCCAAGTGGATTAAGTTTAGGGTAAGGCATCCCTAGTAGTGTAAGTCAAGGGAGAGGCCCTTGCAAGGTCGGAGGATCCACATAAGGGTGTGGTATCCCAGAGGTATGGGAGTGCTTCATTATTGTAACTTGTGAAAGTTATAGTAGAAATCTCAAGGGTTGGTTGAGGACTAGACGTAGGTAGGTGTTGGCCGAACCAATATAAAATCTATGTTTATAATCTCTAACCCTTAACTTTTTATATTTCAAGCACTTTTGTTTAAATTATTTGATATTGCATACTTAGTATTTAGAAGAGAAAATTATTAAGAAAAAGTTTACATACTCATTTCACCTCCCTCTTGAGTTCTTTAGAGGCCACTTGGGTAATAGAAGATCCCTTGAAGAAGATTCATATGAGGTAATAACGAAGTCATGGTAAATATCTATACCACTATAAATTTTTCTCATCCCTATGGTGTGTGCTATAATAAGCATTGAATAGAAGGCTAAGCATATCTCTTTTAATGACTTTCATAGCCTTTATAGGTGATGTATGAAAAATGCATCATACACTTGATAAAGTCACCTATATGAGTGTCAAGTGCATCTACTTGCATGAGATTCAAGCATAATCTCTAGAACTCTCAAGAAATACCAGGCACGTGCATGGCCTATTAGGGCAAAACAACAATAACGACATGAATTGTAGGAGGTACAATATGATATGTAAGATTCTAAAAGATACCAAACTTGATGTATTGTACTCTATATATTAATTCTAGAAAGATTCTTCTTTTTTATAAAAATGTTCCTTAACTATCTTTTGAAAAATATGGGGGATTGTTGGAAATATATATATATATATATATATATATATATTTTGCTTGGACTTCAAGCATGTTTAGAATTTATATACTAAGGGGTATATGAGACTTGTAAACATGGTAGAAAGTGTTGGGCCCTCACGCGCATAAAGTCCAAACATGATGTAAACGTTTTGTTAAATTTTATTTAATTATTTTTTATTTTTAAACCTTCCGGAAAAAATCTTATTTTTCAGCACTTAAAATATGAAATGAAGGGTACGTTGTTTCTCGCCAAAACATGAATACCCATAAGAATGGCATGTCTCTTTCCAAAAAGGCACCTTTTCATGGCAGACTTATTCTTCCTAGGGGATTCTGTCATTAAGGCGAATATATCCTTTAAGGCAGTGCTACTACATGGCTCAGACTAAATCATTTACGTATTTCATCTAACAATTGCAAAACTAATCTTGAAAGATCAGGAAGGTGTTGGTATTGCTAAACCAATTTTAGTAAGGATAATTTTTAATGAAGACCTTGAAACAAACAAGGATTATATATACATAGAGAGAAGCTAATGAAGTTTCTGGTTGTTTAACAAATTTAGATTGTCAACTAGATTTTAAGATTAGAATTTATAGTTTTTCTATGACTAAGATTGAGAATCTCTTGATGTATGATGATCTTAAGTCTTCTAGGCCTAGAATTGTAAAGTGTTTTTAGTTTTTTAATAAATGGGCCCTTGGCCCTTCATTCTCCAATTTTTTGAAGTAATAATATATGACATAAATCTATTGTTTTTGATATGTTAAGTAAATCTCATATCGGTTAAAAATATATTTAGTAGGCTCAAGGCAAGCCTTGACTTTTTAAGTTTGGTTAAACTCACTATTTTTTAATATGGTATTAATGACCACTCATATATACAAGTCTTACAAAGGCCTACACCAAGGAATGTGTTAAGATATTAAAATTGGTGTCATCTCAATTAGGAATATGACCTATATTATGGCAACTCTTAACTTATGAATTAGTTTTTAACTTGAGTTAGGTTTGTTATTTTCTAATAATTATATTTAGGTAAAACAAAAATTAAGTAATAAGTATCATTAAATTTAATAATTAAAAAATAAAAAAACATTAGTATATTATAAATGATGAGAAAACAAAAAATTGAAATTTTTTGACAAAATTTGAAATTTTTTGACAAAATTTGAAATTGTTTGACAAAATTTGAAATTTTTTGATAAAATTTGAAAATAACAAATGGCATATACTTAATACTTCATCTTATTCAATTTAAATGTCTATTTAAGAAAAAAATTATCTCTATTTATCTATTAATTTAGAATTTTTTAAAAAATAATTATTTTTTCTAATAATACATTTATTGATATTAAAAGTAAAAATATTTTTAAAAGTAATAAATAAAAAGAAGTAAGGATAAAATAAGAAAATAATTAATTATTTATAAAAAATAATAACATTAATTACATTTCGTAATGTGCTTTTTCTCTGAATAATTAAATAAAAATTAATTTAAAATATATTTTAAATAAGTTTTTAAAATATACACCTTCTCATACCTAGAACATGTGTAAAGTTTGCGGGATCCAACATTTGGACTCCTTGGACTCTAATATCATATTAGAAAATGAGAGACCCAACTAAATTCAAAAGTTAACTCATAACTTAGGGGTTGCCCTAAGGCTTATAAGGACTATACTAACCTTATTCTTAGTTGATGTAGAATTTATCTTAACATCTTAACAATTTTTCCATAACCGATTTAAAAATATAAGCTTCCATTTGTTTTTTTAATGGAAATAATAATTTTGAAATTGTTCCAAAACTTAAGGGACCAAATTAAGATAAAAAAATGTCTAGGAACTAATTGAGAACTAAAATAGACGTAGAAAATCAAATATATATTTTAGCCATTATACTTCAACAACTTTTATTATTCTATTTTATATTTATCACTTAATTAATTTTTAATTTTAGCCACAATTCACATGAAACAATCTTACTCGAGTTAAGAATATGTATATTATGATGAGACTAACTCTTTCCAATGGAGTTTTTTCATTCCAATGGCTTGAACATGAAACTAGGGATGCAAAAAAAAACATCTGAATCCATGGATATTTGTAGATAAAATCCACTATGGATAGAATACAAATTTTTAATTGGATATCCATAGATAACATAAGTAGGTATTTTTTAAATCTTACAAGTAAATTGATAGGATGTGGATATTGAAATACTTGTTATATATGTCTGTATATACATATATATATATATATATAATAAATTTATTTAAAAAACCTATGTGTTAGGGTCAAGTCTGAACTCATGATTGAGTAGTTTGAACTCCTTGTGATTTGTTAGTAATACGCATCAAGACTCTCAGCTAAAAAGAAGTCTGTATTGTTTGTTTGACTAACAAGTCTGTTCAAGTGTGATAAGAGTCCGAAGAACTCCATTCGCAAAAGATAGGGGGAGTCCGTAAAATTCAATTCGCTTCTGTAATGCGGAAGTCTGTACTCACTTAAAGCTTCACTGAATCAAGCTAGTCTGAATCTACAGACCTCAAGAAGATCTCTTCAGTCTTTGAATAATTGAAAAAGGATCTTTCCTTTCTAAATATGAAGCTGCATGAACTTTCTAATGACATTTTTAAAGCTATCATCAAAAAGGCAATTAATGGAAAAGTTGAAGTCTTTCTTGCGTATATCAAGAAAACTACCTCACATGTCTCAAGGTGTTCGAAAAGCTGAACCTGTTCAGAACGGATAGCATAAAGTCAACTGCTATAGAGTGTATGTGCTTTCCAGAAGTGCATAAGCAAAAGGAATCTTCTGTTGAAGACTTTCAGAGCTTGTCCTTTCGGGTTGATTACTCTTACGAGTAAAAAGGATCAAGATCCATGGCCTTATCATCTCATGATCAGCTTACTACAGAAGGTTCTTCCATCAACAGACCACCTGCTTTCTTTGGTGAAGATTACTCTTACTTGAAAGATAGGATGTAAATGTTAATCAAGTCTACTCAGAATGAGCTATGAGGAATAATCACAAGGTGATAATCTTGAACTTATAGACAAAGAAGGAAAGCCAATTCCTGAAGATAAATGGTCAACTACAAACACCAAGAAGATGAAGTCGAATGCTAAAACTAGATTTCTTTTAATTTGTGATTTAAGTAAATCTGAATACAATAAGGTTTATAGTTATAAGACTGCAAATGTTTGGAACTATGAAGGAACTTCCAACGTGAAGCTTCAAGAAGTATGATAACTTCAAGATGGAGAATCATGAGTCTGTTGACCAAATGTTTAGAAGATTTCAGACTCTTCTCAATAAGCTAAAAGCATTAGGATCCACACCTTCCACTGAAGACATCAATGTAAAACTTCTGGGTTGTCTACTAGAAAAATTTGATGCCAAATGTACTACTCTAGAATAAGCTAAAGACCTCAGCACTTTCACTCTTGATGAACTTTTTGGAGTTCTAAGAGTTCATGAGTAGAAACTTAGCCAGAAGGAAGTGTCTAAGCCCTCATCTTCTAAGAACATTTCGCTGAAGTCTGAAGAGACTTCCAGGAGAAGAAAGGAACCAAGAGTTGAAGAATCAACTAGCTTAGACCTTGCAACCAATGAGGAAGAGGAGGACATTGATGAACAATTGGCCCTCATGACTAAACGATTTCATAGACTTCTGAAGAAGAAGAAAAGTGGAGGAGGAAGGTTCAACAAAAAGAAACTAGAGGTAAAAGTTCATTTAAGTTTAAAACTGACAAGTCTGTTATAGAATGTTTTAATTGCAAGAAACTAGGACATATAAAAGCTGAATGTCATCTTTTGAATAAGGATGGAAAAGACAGAAAAGAAAAGGAGAAGTTCTTTAAGAAGCAAAAAGGACTTATCACTTGGGACAATGAAGACTCAACTAGCTCTAGTGAGTTTGAAGAGAAAACTGAAACTGCTTAGATTTGCCTCATGGCCAAAACCGATTCAGAATTTGAATCATGTTCAAATGAATCTGAATCCGATGAGGTAAACCAGTCTAAACTACAAGAAAACTATGAAACTCTTTTTAAAGACTTCTCAATTATTTTGAAAAATTATAAACTATTGAAAAAGAAACAGTCTAAAACTATTTCTTCATATGAGGATATAATATCTGAATTGAAGAAAAAGAATTCAAACCAAGATCTTCTTAAGGAGCTTAATGACAAAGAAAGGATGCATCTTGAGGAGATACATAAACTTAAAAAGGAAAATGATTTTCTAAAAACTAAACTCAATAGTTTAGATACTCATTGTATCTCACAAGATAAGGAAATCAAATCTCTTCAACAAGAAGTAAGCACACTTACTACAGACCTGGCCAAATTTGTAAATGGAACAGATAATTTGTATAAACTTATGGGAAGATCAAAAGGAAGTTCCAAAAGGCCTCGTCTGGGATATGTTGGAGAAACTGATTCCAAAGCAAAGAGTACTCCCTCTACATCCTTTAAATCCAAACGTAAGCATGCTAAATGCAATATTTACAAGAAGCATGGTCATGGTTCTCAAAACTGCTTAAAAATGCACTTTCAGTTTGAACACAAGCATGCTAAGTGCAATTATTGCAAGAGGCATGGTCATGTGCTTCAAGATTGCCTAAAAGGAAAAAGGGAAAAATGCTAAGACAACTAACCCTATAGGACCCAAAAAGTTTGGGGTACCAAAGACAATGATTATTCCTATTTCAAATGTGCTTAAGACAAAAGCAAAGCAACACTTCTGGTATCTGGACAATGGGTGCTGGCATCACATGACAGGTAAAAGGTCTATGTTCCTAAACTTGGAATGGTTTGAAGAAGGAAAAGTTACTTTGGGGGGAAACTAGTCCAAACGAATAACTAGGATTAGTAAAGTTAGTAAGATTCCTTCCCCTGTAATTGAAAATGTTTACTTTGTTAAAGGTATAAAGTATGACACCCTCGATTAACTAGGACAAATTCCCACATTGGAACGTCCTACTTAATTAAGGAGTCATTAATGTTTATGAAAAGATGGAAATTTTTTTGATTGGTGATCATCAGTTCATGATTTAAAATAAATGCATTACATAGATCGATTCTTTTAACATAAGTGTACTTAAAAGAGTATGGGACTCGTTGGCTTCCAATAACAACGTCTACAAGACAAAACATAAAACATGGAGATATGTAACGATCTCGACATAAGAAAAAATATATACATAGTTGACGATTTCAATCTGACGTCCTCTATTGACGCTTGTCCAAGCCCTGCTGGCGCTCACCTTGTCCCTCTGCTGATGATCACAGGAAAGGAAAACCACATACAACATGAAAGGGGTGAGTAAAAAGCTCTCGACCCATAATATCCACATGCAAGGGCAGCTTTAATATTTAACACACATACAAATACTAAGCAAGGAAAAAGAGTGTACACCACATACCTTAGAATAATAATACAGTACTTCGAAATACACAAGATATACGGAAACAAACAGGGTTAGTTAAACAATTATGATATGCTATGCATGCATTAGGTTCAATTGTTACTTATCTTAATTTAATACCAATATGCAATGGGGCCCAACTTCCATCGATCAATCTCATATATCAATCATCATGTGCACAATAATCCCGCCATATCCTACCTGCCCAACTAGAGCGACTGGAGCTCTCCTCATTCTGGTTTACACAAATGGGTAAGGACACACAACCCTATCATCATAATGGCCAAATCACAATCTCTACAGAACGGGCACTTCACGGTCATAGTAAACTCCCGTATCTTGTCAAAGTATACCTGAGTTTTCCACGGGCTGTTCGACAACAGGGGCGAATCCGAGCCATTGGAGTTCCGCCTCTGGTATACTCCCTAAACTACCCTCGGGGTCGAGGTGCAGCGGCTTCTTTAGTGTACCCCTCACTGTATGCTCTAGGGGAATATTCAAACATCCCTCCGTATCTCCAATGCAATATGCCATATGCTTGTCTTATCACTAGGGTGCCCGAGTACTAGACGGAACCTTACTCGCATGGTGTATTTGTCCTTAAAGCATACAAAGTATCTAAAGTAAAAATCTTTTCGTATTGTAGGCGCAAGGAACCAAAGTCTAAATACTACCCAAATCATCTTACTAAAAGTATCAAGGTTTCCCTTAAACAAATTTTATAAGGAAATTTTCTAGTGTTAAAATATCCAAGTTATTTGTAAATCTGTGAAAGATATTTAGACATAATACGTTTATTAAATTCTTTTGAGAAAAATTATTTGATTTCTTTATCCAAAATATGAACTTAAAATTTTAACATGCTTGTAAGAGAAAAGTAAGGATAAAACATTTTTCTTATGATTTTGAAATTATTTGCCAAGGTCGTTTCGTTGTATTGATTTATAACGAACGATTTTAAATTGATTTCAATTTTCTAAAATTTTCATAAATCCTTGAAAAATGATTTAAAATATTTCTCCTAGTCCTATATTGAAAATAAAAGAATCCTCTCTTTCTAAAGTAAGGACACAAAGTGGTTAACTTTCATTATTTGTCAAAACGTCGTTTATTGTATTTTATCTAGAAAATTCCGATTTAGGCGATTCCAAAGTCAAAAGTGTTTAATTTTTAAAATAATAATTAAATATAGAAATTTTAAGTATGAATTCTACCCCAAAACAGCCCCTACACGAAAAGGTTGTAAGATGCCAAGTTTTGTCGTTCTAACGTTTGTAAAAATACGTTTAAGGACAAATCGCGTGTCAAAAATTCTCCCAATCAATTTTTATCATTTGGGTATTTTTCTCATGGTCAAAATTTATTTCCCATATCACAAAATACTCCTCCAAAACAATTTTGCCAAATTCCTCCATTTACCCACAAAATACATTTTTCACCATTTCTAATTTACCGTTCACGCCTAAACTCGGGTCCCCTTTTAATTTCTTTATTTAATCATCACATCCACAATTTATTCTTTTTAATCAAACATGGTTTTAAATACTAAGAAATACTACAGCGTCAAGCTTCCATAATTTACCAAGGAATGCATTTCAAAAGTTCTTTTAGCGTCGTAAACATGTCACATAATTATTACAACTAAAAGTCACTCATTTCTTCTTTTAACAAAAATTCCAAAATTTTGTAAATATTCAAAAACTTATTTTTACCACAAAAATTTAATGATTAAGCCATGCAACCAAATCTCAACCACATAATTCACTTTTCGCGAGTTTATACGTTAGGATCTATTAACGTTAAATTGTTTAACTAACTATTTAAAATTTCTAGCAGCAACAAAGGTCCATTATTAGTTATAAAAACACATTCTAAGATATTTTAAATTTCTAAAAATATCATCAAAACCATAAGTCACCAATTAAACCAAGAACACACCATATTTAGCAAGTATAACACATGCATGTACTTATAACAAAATTTCTACAACAACCAAAATTAACAAGTTAGCAACTTCATCAAAATTTTCAGAGTTTAAAGAGCTTAAAAAAAATTATGGTGCAGCTATGATCCCACTTAAAGATCTTAATTTTTCCAAAGGATTTTCAAGATTTAAGCCTTGCAACAAAGATCTTTAAGGAGATATCGAGGAGCACTTATACCTCACCATGCATGCATCATTTTATGGATTTAAAACAAGCTATTTACTACTTGCTCCCAGATCTTCATGGTTGGCTTCATCACGGAGATTGAAAATAGATGCTTGAAGGATGGTGGACTTAACGTGAATGTGGTGGTGGAGAGTGGAGGAAGACATTGCTGTTTGGTGGAAATTTAAGGAGAAGGTATGGTCTTGGAAGATGGTAGCTTAAATTTTTGAGGTTCGGAAATGTGGTGTGGTGATTTAGGATGGATGATAAAGAGTGAATGATGATGGTTTACATGAAATAAGTATAAAAAAAATGGAGAAGAAGGTTGCTGGAATTTTTTCTAAGTTAGAGGAAAAGAAAGGAAAGCAAAGAAGAGACAAGAGTAGTTTTAGGAAAGTGAAAATTTGCATGCATTTCCTTGCCTCCCAAGGAGTCACACGGCCAAAGAGTGAGTGGGGCAGGTGTCATCATGCATTCATGCACTTGATAGGTGTCATATACAGCTAGTGGTGTGGTGGAGAAAGGCCTTGCATGGCTGAGACAAGTGGCAAGGTGTGGTGCAACATGATTGGTTAATTGTTCATGCAAACTAATGTGTGAAGTGTAGGGGCAGTCACTTGCTCATGGATTTAAGGGGTGTTCTGGGCCAAATTTGAAAATGGGCTAAACATAAAAGTTTTACAAATTTTTGTTATATTTAATTTGATATATGGAACAAAATTTTTCATTAAGAAATGAGGGAGTTATGGCCTAAATACAAAAGTAGTATAGGGCTATGACGGGATTATAGTTTCTTACAAAGATTATTTTTTAGGCCAAATTGGTGGGATTTGGGCTTTATGGTCCTCATAAAAGTTGTATAGAATTAACCTAAGAAAATTTTGGTGAAAGAATCGCTTGATTTCATGATCATACGAGGGAGAAACGAGGAATATATTGAACATGGTACAGGCTACTGAAGACCATGAAGGATTTTGATAATGACAAGGCCAATGCCAGAGATCAAGAATGAAGATCCAAGACCAAGGCATAATTAAAGTAAGACTCTATAAAGAGAAAGTACGGCCATTAATATAAAAAGGTTTTAAAATTTCATACATTCTGATGGAATGTAATCGATTACCTCAATAGTGTAATCAATTACAATTAAATAAATTTTAAATTGCATGATTTTAAATAAATGTAATCGATTACCATGTTTAAGTAATCGATTACCCTCATTACATAATCGATTACAATATGAACGTTATGTTTTAAAACAGATTTTAAAAGGAAGTAATCGATTACCTCTTTTATGTAATCAATTACAACGTGATCAGAAAGCATGAAACATTGGATCCTTTCATGAAAAATCATGTTGAAACATTATAACTTTTCACAAAATATTATTTTATCCAAGAGGTACCTTTCCAATTATTTTAATCAATAATTTTATACCTCTTGAAGGCATTTCTACTCTTATAAATAGGGATGCCCATCATTTGCAAAAACACACCAAATACTTCCAATCTTTTCTTAAGAGCAATAATGGCCATATTCTCTTAATAGAGTTATTACTCTTTCTTGTTCCTCAATTTGTTCATTATTGTAACATCCCGATTTAATAATTAATTGCCGAATGAAAATAAATCATTAAAATAATAATTGCTAAGTGGGGAAAATTATTTATTAATTACAATTAGTTTAATTAATTTAAGTTAGGAAGCAAAGGCTGATTGAAGGTGATTAGTTGTCAGCAGCTGACTAGTTGTGTCTATGTGCGTATGACACGTGTGGGGGCTGCTGCTGTGCACGACTTCCCACCCCACTTATCCCTTCTCTCCGTGCATGCATATATGGGTACACTATTATTCATTCTTCCCTTGAGACTTCTCTTTCTTCTGTTTCCTCTTCTTTTCTTCCTCGCTCTTCACTCTTCTTCTTCTCTTCTTCTTCTTTCTTCTCTACTCTCTGTTCCTGTGAGCTCGCAACAGTGGTGGTTGAGGATCAGAGTCCTCCTTCCTTACTCGATGAGCTAGAGAGGGTGAGGGTGTGCATTTCCTCTGCATGTAACCCGTCTCCTTCCATGCTGTTCCCTCCTTGTTCCTTTATTCCCTTCGTCGACTTCCCTCCTTCTTCCTCTCCTTGCTCGAAGCTGCCAAGTCTCAGTGGAGATCTACGCTGCGGGGAGCTTCAAGATGATTAGAGTGTTCACAGCGTTGGAATAGAGCTACTCCAGGGAGCGAACCGAGAGCTGAGTGCCTCAGAGACTCGAATAGCCTCCCCTGCTCTCGCATACAGATGCACTGGGAGTGACTCAGTGTTCCTCTGGAACCGGGTATCGTGTTGACCGACTGGAAGCTTTATTCTAGGTAGGGGGGTATCTTCTATCTTAAATGCATGGGTTATGAACGGGTTCCGAGTGTTGATGCTTGCTGTTTCCATGTTCTGATTGTGTGTTGTGTTGCATGCGAGTGTGTACTGCCTGGTTGTATGACGAGTGAAAGTTGGGTGTTACATGTTGATGGCCTGTGAATGTTGAACAATTGTGTGGAAGGAATGTGTTGAAGTGCTGTTGATGAATACCGTGTGCTTTACGTGATATGCAAGTTGTTATAAGTTCAAAAGGCTGGCTGCATGTGATAAAATATGACTTAGTGAATCTGATAATGTACCTCATCAATTGCATGTGCTGATTGAGTCTGGACAATGTATTTTACCGATTGTATGTGTTATCTGAGTCCTGATATTGCTTAATGCCGATTGCATGTTATGCTTGTGTTGATTGGAATACTTTATTGAAACTAACATTGCCTAATGCTGATTGCATGAGATGCATGTACTATTTGAGTCCTGATGATATATAATGCCGACTGCATGAGATGCATGTGTTGTGGAGTTCTGTTAATACCTAGCAATGATTGCATGAGATGCATGTGCTGTTTGAATGCTGATGATGCATGGTGCCGATTGCATGAGATGCATGTATTGCTGTGTATATGAACTCTGTGTTGTGTGATGAATCCGTGTGTGGCGCATGGGATGCGTTTGTGCTAGGAGCACGTAGTGTGGGACACTACCATCGGTTATTAAAGCGTGGGACGCTGTAAAATCCTTGAGTGGGACTCAAGGTAGCCCTCGAGTGGGACTCGGGCTGCCTGTGAACACCTCCGTTGGCGCTGAGAGCGTTGGTGTCACCTTGTGGGCAAACGGTTGGGTACCCGTAAAATGGCCAAGCAGCTGGGAGCTGAATTGATAGCTGAGAGCTATGTATAAAAAGGCTGGGAGCCTACGTTGCAACGTCAAAAACTGATTACACACGAATGCGGAACCGAGTGAAATACTCTATGTATATTGACTGTTGATGTTGTTGGAATTGGTTATGCATGTGATGATGTTAATGAGATGATGAATATACATAACCGAGTGAATTATTCTGTGTGCACATGCTGTGGATGCTGAGTGAAATATGTTCTATGAATGCGTGTTAATATTATTGAAAGTTGTGTATATATAGCCGAGTGAGAATTGTTGAATTCTGATTGAGAAATGTTCAATATGTGCATTCCGATTCATATGCATTATTATGTCACTGATGGTTGTATGTTAATGTTATTAAATTAATACATGCATAAGGCCGAGTGATAACTGGTGGATTCCGATCGGTAAGAGTCTGATGTGTGTCCTGGTTGGTTGGTATTGCTCTGACTTTAATCGTTGCCACATATAATTGCATATATACATATTGTTGTATAATTATGGGACAACCTGAGTCAGTATCTATCATTTAATATTTAAGATGCTCACCCCCCTACACCATCTTTCAGTGTGTGCAGGTCGGACTCGGAAAGGATGATAGGGCCTCAAGTCCGAGAGTGGTGCACTCTGACTGTCGAGTGCTTGTAATGCGTTTATTATGTCCAGTCAGTGTAGCCTTGGCCGGCTCTCTTGTAAAATGACGATTAAATATATTTATTTATAAAGACTGATTTGATAAGTATAGATATGGTGTGTAACTTGTGTAGAACTGTGAATAGTGGTAAAGGTATAATGTTAAGTAATAAGTATTCCGAGTATGTGGTTACCTGTACATAGGTCGGTAGATTAGATTTGTGGGCAAATTTATATTTCTCAGAACATATATTCATACGTATGTGCTTTAAGCCGATTTGATGCGCCTTTCGACTGGAATGTATTGTTAAATGATTCGAGGGCTGCTGATGAGTGAAATAATGTTAGGCTAATGGTTCTGAGTGAGGACTACTGGGTGGCTTTTCCGAGTGAACACGCTGAGTGATTCCGAGTGAAAATTATAGGTAACCCGAGTGAGGAAGAGTTTGTATTCCCGAGTGAAAACCTTGAGTGACCCCCTTCTGAGAGAGGAGTTAGAGTAGTGGTTTAGAGTGGGATGGATCCTAAGTGTAAGGTCTTAGTAATCCGAGTGAGTGAGGGTCGGTATGCCGACTGGTTGAGTTTTGAATAAGACCGAGTGGGACTTAACTACCCGATTTCCCGAGTGAATGTGTGAATGTATTCTGAATAGTGAATAGGTAATGTGACCCGATTGTATTAAGGTTGGGATGCGTCGAGTGATGTTTTGATTAGGATGTATATTCTGAGTGAGAAAGAGTTTTGGATTCTGAGTGGCAGAATTGGGAAAGTCGTTTCCCGAGTGGTTTATACCTGTGACCTGTATGGATGAATGAGGAGCTGTGCGGATTCCCGAGTGAAGAATGAGCGTGATGATTTACCGGGTGAACATATGTCCCAAACCCGAGTGAGAAACTACCTTATACCTGTGTCCGCCCCAGCAAATTAGACTTAGCTCCAGCGAGTGTGCGCGCATGGAAGGCTTCTGGGATGTTCGCTTAAGCGAATGGTACTTCACCGAGCGAGTGGATGCTGGTGTTGGGCTTCGCTTGAGCCTCTCCTTGTTCCGCTGTTGCACTGTCATATTTCGCTCAGGCGGCGTTGGGCCTCACTTGAGCGAGTCAGCGTTGCCATGGTTTTCACCCAGGCGCTGATGTGTTTCGTTGAACCGAATGGGTCGGTTCAAGCCTTGTCCCTTCCGCCAATTGCTACGCGTATGAATGTTCTTTTATCGTCCCTTGCTTTCCTCTTCCTTTTCTATGCCGACTGTCCAGTGGCTGTTTTTGTGGAAACATTTCCCTATTTTTGGGTTTATTATTTATCAATATTAGGGTGTTACATTTTGGTATCAGAGCAGACCAAAAGGTCCAAGGCCAAGGTATGCTTACCGAGTGTAAGCGGTTGTATGCATTGTGACCGAGTGGTGATCATCATTGTGATAATGATTTGAGGATAGGAGGTCATTTCCCTCCTGGTCCGATTGATTGTATGCCCTGATTTAATTGGTATTGTATATGTTTGATGATTTGGTATATATTGGACTATGAATGGTGTATGCCTGTATCTTGTTTTGGAATTTGAATGTGTGATGGATGAATGGTATGAGATGTATATGATTTTCGGTATAAGAGATGTGTTGCAGTTTCCTAAGTTGAAATTTGGGTGTGTAATAAGTGTGTAAAGGTAAGGTCAGGTAAATGTTAAATTGGGATCGCACCTTAGTGGCTGGTTGAGGGAACCGAGTGAATGGTACTATACCTTATAGTAATATTGGAATGTTGTGGGATACTGGGTAAATAGTGACCCCTTAGGAATCCTAAGTCTAATAATTATTTAACCTTATGTGCTGTTGAACCCGAGTAAAGCAATTGCATAGTAACTCAGTGAGGCTTGAATGATTATCGTGTGATATGTGAAATGTGTTAGTAGTTGTGCTGTAATTAAGTAAATGCGTATGCAACTCCTCGATTTGTGGTATTTGTTAAATGTTTAGTGATCATGTGACTCCGTCCATGAATGCATGTTGGTAATTCTGCGAATGCTGACTGAATGCTTGTAAATAGGAGTGTTACCATTATTGCCGAGTGCGTGAGTTAAAAGGGGATGAACCTCTGAGTTCTGTTTGCAGTTTCATGTTAAAATGTATATGAATGAGAATGCCATGATGATTTCCGAATGCATGATATGTGAGCTGATCTGTTGATTCCATTATGATGCTGTGTTGAAATGCTTGCTGCCTTCGTTATAAAATACCGAGAGGATGTGCTGTAGTATTGTTACTCTGTTTGCTGCTGTGAGTTACTATGACAAATGCTTGTGATGCTGTGATGAAACCATGAAATTCTGAGTGAATCTATATGTTGTGTTGAAACGGTTATGACCTATTGATGGCTGCGTGAGACGCACCTGGTAAGCTTGGATGCTTGTATGAAATTGCATGAGAATTGCCTACATGAGACGAAATCACTGTTTAAGTCGGATCCGCATACATGTGTGTAAGAGCATTGTTATTGAGACTAACATGATTCGCATGGATTGAATGACTTGAGCAAATTCCGACTAGATGATGTTGTATGGGTGAGTCCGACTGAATGAATATGTATGCATTGACGCTGTGGCCGAGTGTAATGTGATGTTATGATTGAGAATGTATGTTATTGTGTAATTTCCGATTGAATATCTATGTACACGCTTATGATTGGCAGTGAACTCAACGTGAATTACATGAATATGTGGATATAATATTGTGAATGAAATCCTTAACATAGTTGGGAATTGGTTTGGGTAAACCCGATTGGATGAGTACATATGTAATTAATGCTATTGTTGAGTGCAATATGTGATTATGGTTATGGTGCATGTTGTAGTGAACAATGACATAGCCATGAATAATTGGTATGAATCCGACTGAGTGTCTGTATGTACATTAGTGCCGTTTCCTAGTCCATGGTGTGTTATGACAGCATGTGTGATTGTGAATTACTTAATCCTGATTGAATTGTATGAACCCGAGTGAGTGACGTTACTGTATAGCTGGGAATTGAGAATTTATCCGAGCCATGGTTTTGTGATGAATAAGATTTAGAGGAAATATTTACTCGGTGTTGGCTAGAAGCCGATTGTTGTATTGCCATCATACTGATTTACAGAAGTGATAAATAATTTTCATGATTGTTGTTGTGTGATGTGCCCTATGTGATGCATAATGATGAGGTTGATGTAGATGTATTGCTTACAATGTGTGTGTGAACTGCTATTAATTACCGTGTGAAATAGTATTAGCTGAGTGAGTCTGGTCGGAGTGAGGCATGCTGTTCTGAGATGACTCTTCCTGCCATAGGTATTGTGGCAGCGTACACGTTGTAGTGACTGTGTAATTGTTGTAACCCTATAGGAATGAGACGTCATCCTATAAGATGGATGCAGCAATTCATGAGTCGGGCAGGTGAAGTTGTAACTGCTTATGGTGATGGTGAGTCTTTCGGATGGTTTTGAGTGTGATGAGAGTTATATTAAATGAATATTATGTGGTTATGTACCGATTGAGGATATAGGGTTTGTTTAGCCTTGATGGGTTTGCCTCCGAAAGGATTAGAGGCTGTTGGGTATAGATTGGCTTCTAAGATGATGATTAGTTATTAAAACAAGAGGGGTGATCAAATCTGTCCCTGAAGTGGAGTTTTATAAGGTTAACCGAGTGATACTGTAAGTTAAATGGGGGAAACCAGGATCTTGAGCCAAACTAAATCGTAAGGTGAAGAATTACTCGGGAAAGGTTTGTATATTCCGAGTGTGTAAGAGTGGAGACAATTCCAAGTGAAGTCCTTGTGAGAAAGAACTGCTGAGTGAAAATTATGGTGTTCCGAGTAGAACCTTATAGAGGGGATCATTACTAAGTTAAGGGAATAATGTCTGAGCGTAACATTCTGAGTAGGGTAAGATTCGGGTGATCTGACTCAGAGTGTATCACTTCCGAGTAGAATGGTACCGTGTGGAACAATTCCGAGTAGAAAGATATCGAGTGTAGAATTCCTAATACCCATGTGATGTCCAACCGAGTGATCCTCCAGAAGAAAAGTTCCTTGATCGGGAAAAAGAGATTCCGAGTGAGTAAGTTCCGAGTAAATGGTCTCCGAGGGGAATAGATATCCGAGTGAAGGATTTAAATGAAGTCGTACTCAGGTCAGTGATTGGTACTGCTGAGCTTGAACTCAGGTTTTGTTTCAGGGTAGGCTCGAATTGCGAATGAATTTCTGGTAAGTGGAAGGATCTCCGGGTGAGAATTACCCTTGAATCCCGAATGATGTTTTGTGTAAGAGGACCGAGTGAAATTCTCAGGATGAAAGCATGGAATTAGCCGGAAGCATGGGTAGGAACCTAAGATTTTAGAATTTAGTGTAGTGCATATGCGAAGTAAATCCGGTAAATTGTGCTAATTGAAACACAGGGAAAAATTCCTTGAGTGTTCCCTTTGGTGTAAGAGAGAGATTTTGTGGTCAGGTTTTGAAAACCCGAGGGTTTGGTCCGAGAGAAATCGGTCGGGAGTGAGTATTTTTGGGAGTCAGTGATGTTGTTTGCCAATTAGATTATTCCCAACTGGTTGATTAGCCTCTGTAATGTGTCTCATGTGATACAATTTTGAGTCTTTACTCTGTATGAGTTATGGTTGTGCCGAGTGACTCATTTGAATCGGGGAGCCCGATGGTGTAAATACACCGAGCGGTGTCGTAAGCGTAGGATCGAGCGGCCAAGAAATTAGGAAGTGCCACTACTTATGATGAATTGGCTGAGTTAAATAAGGGAAATTGTGCGTTATAGAAATTGATTCCCCAAATGTATTAAATTCTATGATGAAGTTGTAATCAGGTAGGGCCTGACCTCTACGTTTTGCCGACTGAAATTGTGGGTGGTCGGTAAACCGCTTGAGTGGTGAATCCTTGTCGAGTGAAATTATGATCCGGTCGGTGAATACTTGTGGAAGCTCAGTCGTGTAAGTGATTGAGACAGCAATTTTCTGAGTTAA
Source organism: Clitoria ternatea (assembly GCA_037962975.1). Taxonomy (NCBI): domain Eukaryota; kingdom Viridiplantae; phylum Streptophyta; class Magnoliopsida; order Fabales; family Fabaceae; genus Clitoria; species Clitoria ternatea. The sequence continues at coordinate 150,916,712 of CM075671.1, forward strand.
TTATTTAAAGGGAGTCACCGACTGAATTTCGAGGACGAAATTCTTTTGAGAGGGGGAGAACTGTAACATCCCGATTTAATAATTAATTACCGAATGAAAATAAATCATTAAAATAATAATTGCTAAGTGGGGAAAATTATTTATTAATTACAATTGGTTTAATTAATTTAAGTTAGGAAGCAAAGGCTGATTGAAGGTGATTAGTTGTCAGCAGTTGACTAGTTGTGTCTACGTGCGTATGACGTGTGTGGGGGCTGCTGCTGTGCACGACTTCCCACCCCACTTTTCCCTTTTCTCTGTGCATGCATATATGGGTACACTATTATTCATTCTTCCCTTGAGACTTCTCTTTCTTCTGTTTCCTCTTCTTTTCTTCCTCGCTCTTCACTCTTCTTCTTCTCTTCTTCTTCTTTCTTCTCTGCTCTCTGTTCCCGTGAGCTCGCAACAGTGATGGTTGAGGATCGGAGTCCTCCTTCCTTACTCGATGAGCCAGAGAGGGTGAGGGTGTGCATTTCCTCTGCATGCAACCCGTCTCCTTCCATGTTGTTCCCTCCTTGTTCCTTCATTCCCTTCGTCGACTTCCCTCCTTCTTCCTCTCCTTGCTCGAAGCTGCCAAGTCTCAGTGGAGATCTGCGCTGCGGGGAGCTTCAAGATGATTAGAGTGTTCACAGCGTTGGAATAGAGCTACTCCAGGGAGCGAACCGAGAGTTGAGTGCCTCAGAGACTCAAATAGCCTCCCCTGCTCTCGCATGCAAATGCACTGGGAGTGACTCAGTGTTCCTCTGGAACCGGGTATCGTGTTGACCGACTGGAAGCTTTATTCCAGGTAGGGGGTATCTTCTATCTTAAATGCATGGGTCATGAACGGGTTCCGAGTGTTGATGCTTGCTGTTGCTGTGTTCTGATTGTGTGTTGTGTTGCATGCGAGTGTGTACTGTCTGGTTGTATGACGAGTGAAATTTGGGTGTTACATGTTGATGGCCTGTGAATGTTGAACGATTGTGTGGAGGGAATGTGTTGAAGTGCTGTTGATGAATACCGTGTGCTTTACGTGATATGCAAGTTGTTATGAGTTCAAAAGGCTGGCTGCATGTGATAAAATATGACTTAGTGAATCTAATAATGTACCTCATCAATTGCATGTGCTGATTGAGTCTGGACAATGTATTTTACCGATTGCATGTGTTATCTGAGTCCTGACATTGCTTAATGCCGATTGCATGTTATGCTTGTGTTGATTGGAATACTTTATTGAAACTGACATTGCCTAATGCCGATTGCATGAGATGCATGTACTATTTGAGTCCTGATGATATATAATGCCGACTGTATGAGATGCATGTGTTATGGAGTTCTATTAATACCTAGCACTGATTGCATGAGATGCATGTGCTGTTTGAATGTTGATGATGCATGGTGTCGATTGCATGAGATGCATGTATTGTTATGTATATGAACTCTGTGTTGTGTGATGAATCCGCGTGTGGCGCATGGGATGCGTTTGTGCTGGGAGCACATAGTGTGGGACACTACCATCAGTTATTAAAGCGTGGGACGCTGTAAAATCCTTGAGTGGGACTCAAGGTAGCCCTCGAGCGGGACTCGGGCTGCCTGTGAACACCTCTGTTGGCGCTGAGAGCATTGGTGTCACCTTGTGGACAAACGGTTGGGTACCCGTAAAATGGCCAAGCAGCTAGGAGCTGAATTGATAGCTGAGAGCTATGTATAAAAAGGCTGGGAGCCTACGTTGCAACGTCAAAAACTGATTACACACGAATGCAGAACCGAGTGAAATACTCTGTGTATATTGACTGTTGATGTTGTTGGAATTGGTTATGCATGTGATGATGTTAATGAGATGATGAATATACATAACCGAGTGAATTATTCCGTGTGCACATGCTGTGGATGCTGAGTGAAATATGTTCTATGAATGCGTGTTAATATTATTGAAAGTTGTGTATATATAGCGGAGTGAGAATTGTTGAATTCTGATTGAGAAATGTTCAATATGTGCATTCCGATTCATAGGCATTATTATGTCACTGATGGTTGTATGTTAATGTTATTAAATTGATACATGCATAAGGCCGAGTGATAACTGGTGGATTCCGATCGGTAAGAGTCTGATGTGTGTCCTGGTTGGTTGGTATTGCTCTGACTTTAATCGTTGCCACATATAATTGCATATATACATATTGTAGTATAATTATGGGACAACCTGAGTCAGTATCTATCATTTAATATTTAAGATGCTCACCCCCCTACACCATCTTTCAGTGTGTGCAGGTCGGACTCGGAAAGGATGATAGGGCCTCAAGTCCGAGAGTGGTGCACTCTGACTGTCGAGTGCTTGTAATGCGTTTATTATGTCCAGTCAGTGTAGCCTTGGCCGGCTCTCTTGTAAAATGACGATTAAATAGATTTATTTATAAAGACTGATTTGATAAGTATAGATATGGTGTGTAACTTGTGTAGAACTGTGAATAGTGGTAAAGGTATAATGTTAAGTAATAAGTATTCCGAGTATGTGGTTACCTGTACATAGGTCGGTAGATTAGATTTGTGGGCAAATTTATATTTCTCAGAACATATATTCATACTATGTGCTTTAAGCCGATTTGATGCGCCTTTCGACTGGAATGTATTGTTAAATGATTCGAGGGCTGCTGATGAGTGAAATAATGTTAGGCTGATGGTTCTGAGTGAGGACTACTGGGTGGCTTTTCCGAGTGAACACGCTGAGTGATTCCGAGTGAAAATTATAGGTAACCCGAGTGAGGAAGAGTTTGTATTCCCGAGTGAAAACCTTGAGTGACCCCCTTCTGAGAGAGGAGTTAGAGTAGTGGTTTAGAGTGGGATGGATCCTAAGTGTAAGGTCTTAGTAATCCGAGTGAGTGAGGGTCGGTATGCCGACTGGTTGAGTTTTGAATAAGACCGAGTGGGACTTAACTACCCGATTTCCCGAGTGAATGTGTGAATGTATTCTGAATAGTGAATAGGTAATGTGACCCGATTGTATTAAGGTTGGGATGCGTCGAGTGATGTTTTGATTAGGATGTATATTCCGAGTGAGAAAGAGTTCTGGATTCTGAGTGGCAGAATTGGGAAAGTCGTTTCCCGAGTGGTTTATACCTGTGACCTGTATGGATGAATGAGGAGCTGTGCGGATTCTCGAGTGAAGAATGAGCGTGATGATTTACCGGGTGAACATATGTCCCAAACCCGAGTGAGAAACTACCTTGTACCTGTGTCCGCCCCAGCGAATTAGACTTAGCTCCAGCGAGTGTGCGCGCATGGAAGGCTTCTGGGATGTTCGCTTAAGCGAATGGTACTTCACCGAGCGAGTGGATGCTGGTGTTGGGCTTCGCTTGAGCCTCTCCTTGTTCCGCTGTTGCACTGTCATATTTCGCTCATGCGGCATTGGGCTGTGTTTGAATATGTTAACAGGTCGAAAGATGTGCAAAGATTTTGATAATGACAAGCACTCTTGAAGAAACCGATGCAAAAACAAAGACATGAAATCAGAATTGAAGTAACAGCGAAGCTAATCGATTAGGCCATAGATGCTAATCGATTAGGAGCTTTCTGTTTTGGAAGAAATTGCATCAGGTATGAAAGCTAATCGATTAGGTAGCTGAACAATCGATTAGGTACTCACTGGAATTAAGGTAATCGATTATACACCAGAGACTAATCGATTACAACAATCAGAAATGGGACAAAATGCATCAGGTATGAAAGCTAATCGATTAGGGAGCTGAACAATCGATTAGGTACTCACTGGAATTAAGGTAATCGATTATACACCAGAGACTAATCGATTACAACAATCAGAAATGGGACAAAATGCATCAGGTATGAAAGCTAATCGATTAAGGGAACCATATAATCGATTAGTGAGTCACTGGATTTAAGGTAATCGATTGCAAGACATGCTAATCGATTAGGATGCTGCGAAAACAAATTAAATGCATCAGGTACAAGATGCTAATCGATTAGAGGAAATGGAATAATCGATTAGTGACTCTCTGACTTGAAGCTAATCGATTACAACGCGAGGGTGTAATCGATTACGCTAGTGGAAAAACAGATTTAAGTGGGAAACCAGGTCATGTCTCCACCATTCTTCAAATTTCCACTAAGTGCAATGGCTATGATGAACTAGGGCACTCCTCAACAGCTATCTTGGCTCTATAAATTGAAGAGGAACACAAGCACAAAGAGACAACCAAGAAGCAACAATTCATAGCTCTATTTTGTGCTTTGTAAGCCTATTTCTTGCATATTGTACTTTCACTTGTATATCCTCTCATCTTGAGAGATTAGAATTTGGGAGAGCTTTTCATTTGTATATCTGCTCTATTAAGAGAGTATATTGATTGTAAACACAAACTCCAAACACAAGATATTCACTCTAGGTTGAGTGGTTGTTCACTCTAGGTTGAGTGGTTACAAAGGTTGAGGATTCAATCTTTGGGATATTGTGAGATTGAGAGATTGGGTGGGTTGCCCTTATACTTGTGAGGATTGGGTTCTTGAGTGTGGGACACTAGGAAGCCGCAATTGCTCAAAGTTGTATCTCTAGTCTACAATAGTGGAAAATCCTCTAAGTGGGTTGCTTAGAGGCGAGACGTACACCGGATTGGGTGGAACTCGTTACATCGGTTTGCAAGCTTCTCTTCCTTACTCTTTTACTTTCATTTACTGCATATTTGTTGATTGGTATTGATTGGTTGAGAAGAGCTCACTTGAACTTGCTTAATTTGTTATACCTCTAATATTGCACACCAAGTGTTTGATAAATTGCTTCAGCAATATTTCTCATTGTAGTGCATTGCTTGTTATCCTCCATTCTATTTCACTTGCATAATCTCACAATCTTGGCTATAAAAATCAATTTCAAAGGTATTCCAATCAAAAGTTTTAAAACTCAATTCACCCCCCTCTTGAGTATTGAGGCCACTTGAACAACAAGTGGTATCAGAGCTTGACTCTTGGTAGATCAAGCTTAACAGCTTCAAGAGATTAAATGGCCTCAAGTTCTCAAAATGTTTTTCCCAAGGGTGGTGCGATAAATAGACCTCCCGTTTTCAATGGGGAAGGGTATGCCTTTTGGAAAGAGAGAATGAAAATCTTCATTCAATCAATTGACTTGAGAATATGGAATACCATTGAAAATGGTCCTTATATACCAATGCATACTATAGATAGCAAGAATGTTGAAAAACCTATAGATGAATGGACAAGCGAGGAAGAAAAGAAAGTCCAATATGGCTACAAGGCCAAAAATCTCATTACTATGTCTTTAGGTCAAGATGAATTTTTTAGGATAATGACATGCCAAACTGCTAAAGAAATGTGGGATACTCTTCAAGTAACCCATGAAGGTACTAATGATGTAAAGGATTCCAAAATTAGTACCTTGACTAGCCAATATGAATGCTTTAGGATAAATTCAGGAGAATCTATTGTAGATATGCAGAAAAGGTTTACACTTATTATCAACCATCTTATTACTCTTGGCAAAGTATATACTAACAAAGAGCTTGTGCACAAAATTTTGAAAAGTCTTAGCAGGGAATGGCAACCTCTTGTCACAGCAATAAAACAATCTCCTAGCATCAATGAAATGTCTCTTGCAACACTCTTTGGAAAATTGCAAGAACAAGAGCAAGAACTTAAAGCATTGAAGCTAGCCGAGGAAGAGGAGAAATCCACCAAGAAGAAAGGGCTAGCCCTCAAAGCCACCTCCATGCATGAGGAAGAATCATGCAGTGACTTAGATGAAGAAGAAGAGTTTGGGCTATTCGTAAAAAGATTTGGAAGATTCATGAAGAACAAAAAGTTCCAAAAGAACTTTAAGCCCCAAGGTAAGAAACCTACCTCTAATGAAACTTCCTCTTCACCAAGTTGTTTTGAATGTGGCAAGGAAGGGCACTTCAAAGCCGATTGTCCAAACCTCAAAAAGAAGGGCAAGGACAAACAAAGAAGAAGAAGAGCCTATATTGCTTGGGATGAGAACGATGTGAGCAGCTCCGACGACTCGGAAGATGAGCAAGCCAATCTTTGCTTAATGGCAAATCATCAAGAAGAAGATAATGAGGTAAATCTTCTTGACTTAGATAAAAATGAGCTGTTAGATGCATTTGAAGAATTATATGATAAATTTACAAAAATCTCTAGTAAACTCAAAGCATCTAGGAAAACCAGTGATACCCTTGAATTGCATCTCATGGAAGTATGTAAAGAAAATGAGAGCTTAAAAGAAGAACTAGAGAAAGTTCAAACATGCTCTAAGGATAAACCATGTGATTTTGCAAGAAGGTGCATTGTATTAGAAACCAAGGTTGAAGACCTAAATAGGACACTTGAGAAATTCACAAATGGAAGAGATAATTTGAATATCCTACTTGGGCAACAAAAATGCATGTTTAGTAAAACCGGTTTAGGATATGACCAAGAACATAGTAACCATAAAATGGAGAAACACTATAAAAGTTTCTTTGCACCACCAAGCAAATCATCCTCACCTTTTATGAAATGCAATCATTGTGGTCTTAAAGGTCATAACTCTTATAATTGCAATGTTAGAAGATTAGGACCAAAAGTAGTGAGAAAAGTATGGGTTCCTAAGGGAACATTTTCACAAACTAACCTACAAGGACCCAACATAAAATGGGTACCAAGCTCTCTAACTTGAATTGTTTTGTAGGTATGTTTTAAGGCAAGTAACACCCATTGGTACTTAGATAGTGAGTGTTCTAAACATATGACGGGAGATAAAAGTAAGTTTATATCACTTACTCCACGAAGCAAATGATTTGTTACTTATGGAGATAACACAAAGGGAAGAATACTTGGAATCGGAAATGTTGGTAAAAATTCTTCCACCTCCATAAATGATGTGTTATATGTTGAAGGACTAAAACACAACTTGCTTAGTATTAGTCAATTATGTGACAAGGGCTATAAAATTATTTTTGAATCAAATGGTTGCATAATTGAAAATAAACTAAACAAGGAGATAAAGTTTGTTGGTCAAAGAGTAGATAACATTTACATGATTAATCTAGATTGTCTTGCTTCAAATGATGTACAATGCTTTATAACCAAAGAGGATGAATCATGGCTTTGGCATAGAAGAATCGCTCACATTCATGTAGACCATTTAAATAAACTTGTTTCAAAAGATTTAGTTATTGGTTTACCAAAATTGAAATTTGAAAATAAATTTTGTGACGCTTGTCAAAAAGGAAAACAAGTAAAGGTTTCTTTTCAAGCAAAAAATATTGTTTCAACAACAAGACCTTTACAACTTTTACATATGGATTTATTTGGGCCTTCAAAAATCAAAAGTTTTGGTGGAAACTATTATGGTCTTGTGATTGTGGATGATTACTCTAGATATACATGGACATTGTTTCTTACTCATAAACATGAAGCATATCAAGCATTTAAGAAACTTGCCAAGGTCATCCAAAATGAACAAAATTTAAAAATAGCATCCATTCGAACGGACCATGGGGGAGAATTTGAAAACCAATCTTTTGAGAAATTTTGTGAAAAGTTTGGCATTGAACATAATTTTTCGGCTCCAAGAACTCCACAACAAAATGGAGTAGTTGAAAGGAAAAATCAATCTTTAGCGGAGCTTGCAAGAACTATGTTGAATGAAGCTAATATTTCAAAACATTTTTGGGCCGATGCGGTGAACACCGCTTGTCATGTTATGAATCGTTGTTTGATAAGGCCTATATTAAAGAAAACCCCCTATGAACTTTATAAAGGACGAAAACCAAATATTTCTTACTTTCACATTTTTGGATGCAAATGCTTTGTCTTAAACAATGGAAAGGAAAATCTTGGCAAATTTGATGCAAAATCTGATGAAGCAATTTTTCTAGGTTATTCATCTACTAGTAAAGCATATAGACTCTTTAACAAACGAACCTATACAATTGAAGAGTCCATACATGTTAAATTTGATGAACTTAACCAAAATCCTCCGAGAAAGGAAGTTGATGATCTTGTAGGTACCTTCCAAGAAATGAACTTGCAAGACAAAGAAGAAGAAGTCAACAATGATGAAGGTGCAACACAAATTGAGAGACAACAAGATTGGGTAACCTTGAAGGATCATCCCTTGGACAAAATCATTGGAGAAATAACCAAAGGGGTAAGTACTCGAAACGCCATTAGAAATGCATGCAATCACTTGGCTTTTGTATCCCAAATAGAACCCAAAAATATTGATGAAGCCATTATTGGTGAACATTGGATGTTGGCCATGCAAGAAGAGTTAAACCAATTTGAAAGAAATGAAGTTTGGGAACTTGTGCCAAGACCCAATAATCATCTAATAATAGGCACCAAATGGGTTTTAGAAATAAGCTAGATGAAAATGGTATAATAACTAGAAACAAAGCTAGACTAGTTGCAAAGGGATACAACCAAGAAGAAGGAATAGACTATGAAGAAACATATGCTCCCGTAGCTAGGTTAGAAGCCATTAGATTATTGCTAGCTTTTGCATGTTGTATGGATTTCAAACTGTATCAAATGGATGTCAAAAGTGCGTTCTTAAACGGCTACATTCAAGAAGAAGTTTATGTAGATCAACCTCCCGGTTTTGAAAATCATAAGTTTCCAAACCATGTCTTCAAATTGAGAAAAGCTTTATATGGTTTGAAACAAGCTCCAAGAGCTTGGTATGAAAGATTAAGCAAATTCCTTTTAGAACACAACTTTGAAAGAGGAAAGGTTGATACTACATTGTTTATAAAATGCAAACATAATGACATCCTCTTGGTACAGATTTATGTAGATGACATAATATTTGGTGCTACTAATGAAAATCTTTGTCAAGAATTTGCCAAGATTATGCAGAATGAGTTTGAAATGTCCTTGATGGGAGAACTCACCTTCTTCCTTGGACTACAAATAAAACAAGCCATTGATGGAACGTTCATTAGCCAAACTAAATACTGTAAGGAATTACTTAAATGGTTTGGAATGGATAAGGCAAACGAGATAGCTACACCCATGAGCACATCCTGCTATCTAGACAAAGACGAAAAGGGTAAGGACATTGAAATCACCAAATATCGAGGTATGATTAGATCCTTACTGTATTTAACTGCGAGTAGACCTGATATTATGTTTGCGGTATGCATGTGTGCTAGATATCAAGCATGTCCTAAAGAATCATATTTGACTGCCGTAAAAAGAATTTTGAAATATCTTGTGGGTACTCAAAATGTTGGTTTATGGTATCCCAAAGGCGTTGAATGTAATCTTTTAGGATATTCTGATTCCGACTTTGCGGGGTGTAAGCTTGATAGAAAAAGTACTAGTGGTACATGCCATTTGCTTGGTAGTTCCCTTGTTTCTTGGCATAGCAAGAAACAAGCAAGTGTTGCATTGTCAACGGCTGAGGCAGAATATGTAGCAGCTGGTAGTTGTTGTGCTCAAATTCTTTGGATGAGACAACAACTTCTTGATTTTGGTATTACCTTGAATAAAGTCCCCATTAAATGCGATAATACTAGTGCCATTAACATCTCCAAGAATCCAGTAATGCACTCTAGGACCAAACACATTGAGATTAGGCATCACTTTATTAGAGATCATGTGTTAAAAGGGGATTGTGTACTTGAACATGTAGAAACTTCTAGGCAACTAGCTGATATTTTCACAAAACCCTTGGCTAGAGAGCAATTCATTCACATAAGAAGAGAGTTAGGCATTCTTGACATGTCCAGTTGTGTTTGAATATTTTGATAAGAACCTTGTTGAATGGCATAATGCATGGTATATATCACATTTCATGATTGGAACTTTGCTGTATGTAAAATGTGAAGTTTTTGACTCAATAATCGATTACATGGCTACTCACAATCGATTACTATGCTTCTGTTTCCATTATAATCGATTAGTACTTACCTATAATCGATTACAATCATTCTGTTTCTAAGATAATCAATTATCATTGATCCACAATCGATTACAAAGCTTCTGTTTCAGGTTCAAAACGTTTCCTCTTCTTCATAATCGATTACCTCATTGGTCCAATCGATTAGGACGATTCTGTTTCTAAACTAATCGATTACCCTAAGCCTATAATCGATTACCCTCTGTATGAAACGTTTGAAATTCCCCAGAAACAGTGATCTAATCGATTACCACCTGCCTCGTAATCGATTAGTATGCGTTCTGAAGAGTCAAATGCAACTTCCTAGGCTCACTCGAAACTCTCCCTCTCTTAAATCACTTCACTCCTTTCTAAACCCTCTTTCCTCCTTCCCAAACCTAATTCTCACCTATAAATACCCCTCCCTTCACCTTCTCATCTCACACCACCTCCTTTCTCCCAAACCTCTCTAAAACTCTCTAGCACTCATCTCTCTTCATCTCCTTCTTTTGCATTTTCCACCATGTCTACTTCTAGAACTATCAAGAGAGCTAGGTCCTCTGCAGCTCAAGCCCATAACCCCCTTGACTTCTCAAGGTTCTTCTCTTCTCCCAGAGAACTTCAAAATTTTATGAAGAATTTTTCTGAAAGGGAGATTATGACCCCTCATTACACCGTTGCTGACACTTTTGACAACCCAAGCCTTACCTTCACCCAAAGCCTCAACCACTACAACCTCTTCCCCTTCTTATCCCTCAAAGAAGAAGAATACTATCCTGAGCTTATAAGAGTATTCTACTGCAACCTCCGCCTTGTCAATGGGATGGTTGAATCCAAGGTGAAAAACACCACCATCAAACTCTCAAATGCCCAATTTGCAAAAATTTCCAAACTGCCCCTCAACAATGCTGACTTTGATGGAGGCGAACCCGAGGATGAATGAGGTTTTAATCCCATCACTGCCCGCCGATCTTTATGGAAACCGGCTCCTCCTATGAGCAACCACAAGCTGGTTGGTCATTTGACCATGAACAACCGCCTGCTCCACTTTTTCTTGGTCAAGATGATCGTTCCCCGTGGTGGGAACTATGCTCTGGTTGAAGAGGATGATGTCCTCTTAATGTGGGCCATGCTGAACCACAAAGAGATCAACTGGGTTCAGTTGATCAAATTCCACATGCGCCATGCCAAGGACCAGCAAAAGCTCCCTTATGGTATCCTCCTCACCAAAATTTTTAAATTCTGTGGTGTTGACTTGGCAGGGGAACTATCTGAGAAAGTGCCCCCAAGAGCTTGCATTGGCACTTCCCACCTCAATAAAATGGGCATGGTCAACATTGCTGGAATGTGGATTCTAAGGAGTGACCGGGAACATGGTGCCAACCCCTTTGCTGAACCTGCTGCTCCTTCTCCTCCTCCACCTCAACCACAAGCTGCACCATCAGCCTCTTCATCTGCAACACAAGCTGACCCATTTGCATCTCTCTACGCCCATCTTGATCGCCGCTTCGATCGACTTGAAAACTCCCTCCAAGAGTTTTCAATGACCGAGCAGCAACATTTTGAGATGATACAGCAGCGTTATGAAGAGCTGGCTCACCAAATTGCAGAAATCCGCTTCTTCAACCCGGATAATTAGATTTTTAGTTTAGCTATTGGTTTCTTTTTGTTGTTTTCTGAATTTTGAATAATTTTACTTCTTGTATTTCCCATTTTTTTAATTCAATAAAAGTATCTTATTTCAGTTTATATTATTTCTCTTCACTGCTCTAATTATTTTTGATGATTACAAAGGGGGAGAAGAATATATGTTCATATGTTGGATAATGCTCTGATACAAAAAAATTTGGATAATTAAATATGGATAATATTGATAGATGCTCTGACACTACAATTTTGAATATGCTCTGATACTAAGAATATGGATAATAGATGCTCTGTTAACAAAATTTGAAAAATATTATCTGTTTGTTAAAATCCTTTTGATAGGGGGAGAGTTATAGATAAGAGATAATAGACAATAGATAAAATGAGATAAGACATTGGCTGCTGAATGTGATTACTCTGATTTTTGAAATTGGTCATCTGCTATTTGAAAAAGAGATAATGTAGCAGAGTTGTTTTTGCAAAAAGATAAAAGATAAATCTATATTATTTAAACTAACAACCCTCAAGAGATGAACATAGTTGTCATCATCAAAAAGGGGGAGAATGTGTTTGAATATGTTAACAGGTCCAAAGATGTGCAAAGATTTTGATAATGACAAGCACTCTTGAAGAAACCGATGCAAAAACAAAGACATGAAATCAGAATTGAAGTAACAGCGAAGCTAATCGATTAGGCCATAGATGCTAATCGATTAGGAGCTTTCTGTTTTGGAAGAAATTGCATCAGGTATGAAAGCTAATCGATTAGGTAGCTGAACAATCGATTAGGTACTCACTGGAATTAAGGTAATCGATTATACACCAGAGACTAATCGATTACAACAATCAGAAATGGGACAAAATGCATCAGGTATGAAAGCTAATCGATTAGGGAGCTGAACAATCGATTAGGTACTCACTGGAATTAAGGTAATCGATTATACACCAGAGACTAATCGATTACAACAATCAGAAATGGGACAAAATGCATCAGGTATGAAAGCTAATCGATTAAGGGAACCATATAATCGATTAGTGAGTCACTGGATTTAAGGTAATCGATTGCAAGACATGCTAATCGATTAGGATGCTGCGAAAACAAATTAAATGCATCAGGTACAAGATGCTAATCGATTAGAGGAAATGGAATAATCGATTAGTGACTCTCTGACTTGAAGCTAATCGATTACAACGCGAGGGTGTAATCGATTACGCTAGTGGAAAAACAGATTTAAGTGGGAAACCAGGTCATGTCTCCACCATTCTTCAAATTTCCACTAAGTGCAACGGCTATGATGAACTAGGGCACTCCTCAACAGCTATCTTGGCTCTATAAATTGAAGAGGAACACAAGCACAAAGAGACAACCAAGAAGCAACAATTCATAGCTCTATTTTGTGCTTTGTAAGCCTATTTCTTGCATATTGTACTTTCACTTGTATATCCTCTTATCTTGAGAGATTAGAATTTGGGAGAGCTTTTCATTTGTATATCTGCTCTATTAAGAGAGTATATTGATTGTAAACACAAACTCCAAACACAAGATATTCACTCTAGGTTGAGTGGTTGTTCACTCTAGGTTAAGTGGTTACAAAGGTTGAGGATTCAATCTTTGGGATATTGTGAGATTGAGAGATTGGGTGGGTTGCCCTTATACTTGTGAGGATTGGGTTCTTGAGTGTGGGACACTAGGAAGCCGCAATTGCTCAAAGTTGTATCTCTAGTCTACAATAGTGGAAAATCCTCTAAGTGGGTTGCTTAGAGGCGAGACGTACACCGGATTGGGTGGAACTCGTTACATCGGTTTGCAAGCTTCTCTTCCTTACTCTTTTACTTTCATTTACTGCATATTTGTTGATTGGTATTGATTGGTTGAGAAGAGCTCACTTGAACTTGCTTAATTTGTTATACCTCTAATATTGCACACCAAGTGTTTGATAAATTGCTTCAGCAATATTTCTCATTGTAGTGCATTGCTTGTTATCCTCCATTCTATTTCACTTGCATAATCTCACAATCTTGGCTATAAAAATCAATTTCAAAGGTATTCCAATCAAAAGTTTTAAAACTCAATTCACCCCCCCTCTTGAGTATTGAGGCCACTTGAACAACATGGGCCTCACTTGAGCGAGTCAGCGTTGCCATGGTTTTCACCCAGGCGCTGATGTGTTTCGTTGAACTGAATGGGTCGGTTCAAGCCTTGTCCCTTCCGCCAATTGCTACGTGTATGAATGTTCTTTTATCGTCCCTTGCTTTCCTCTTCCTTTTCTATACCGACTGTCCAGTGGCTGTTTTTGTGGAAAAATTTCCCTGTTTTTGGGTTTATTATTTATCAAGATTAGGGTGTTACAATCATACTCTTTAAGAGAGTTTTCTTGTAGAGTTCTTTATCTCTAAATTGAGATTGATACTCAGAATGGTGTATCTCTGAGGGTGTTCTTCTTGGATGTGGTGTAGCATCCAAGGGTGATGTTCTTGGATGTGGTGAAGCATCTAAGGGTGATGTGCTTGGGTGTGGTGTAGCATCCAAGGAATTTGTGTTCGGGGTGTGAGTCCCCATTGTGGTGTAATCAAGGGATTTGATTATAGTGAATTTCCTCAACGGTGTCTTGAGAAGACTGGACGTAGGCAGTGGTTGGCCGAACCAGTGTAAATCTCTGTTTGCACTTCTCTAACCCTTAAACTCTTTATGTTTTAAGCATTATTATTCAAATCACATATCATTGCATATTGAGTTTTTAGAGGAGAAATTTATTAGTGAAAAAGTTCCTAACTACTCAATTCACCCCCCCTCTCGAGTTATAGGAGGTGATAAGTCTTGAAAAGACTTAATTATTCCACTGTTTATTTAACATAAATTACTATGTATTGTCTAGTTTTGATATTATTATTTAATAATTAGTTAATAATTCATGTTTTAGTTAATTATTTCAAAAGTATGCTATTTATGTAAGAAACCGATTGAAAATATTAATTATATAAGGAATTTTGAAGTATTTATAAATTCACTAAGCAGCCAGCGTATAATTGCTAGGCAAGTAGCTGTTTATTGGTGCAAGAACAGGGCGGACTCAAGATAAGAAGAAAATTCTGAGTGAAATCCTACAAATCCGAGCAGAAATTGATAAATCCGAGTGAGACTTCCTGAATCCGACTGAAAAGAGCCCAAATACTGACCAAGTGAGACTTCAAGTAAGCTAACTTAAGAAGACTCCAAAGACACTGACTCCGAAAGAGAACAAGGACTCGGAATATTGCATGAAGAACCCGAACGCCAACTGCAGAATACCGATTAAATAATCAACTCGCTCAAGCGAGAGTTAAATTCGCTCAAGCGAAGGTTAAAAATTAGCTCAAGCGAAGCAATCACGCTTGAGCGAGAAAGCCATTCTGTATTACATATTTCCAATTCGCCCAAGCTTCGCCATAACGCTTAAGCGACAAAGCAACACTGCAGTACAATTCCCAAGTTCGCTCAAGCGAAGTTTAATCCGCTCAAGCGAATACTCAGCAGCTGAAGCATAAAGGCAGTAATTTAAACACTGTTCCTTCCCTCCAACAGCACACTTGGTGCAGTACTGTTCCGCTTCCATTGCCTTCTTCTCCACTGCTGCAACCTTAGTAACTTAAGTAAGTGAACTGTTAATTAGCTGGTGCTGCGTTGTAAATTAGCTAAGGCTGAGCTGGATCCTGTTAAGAGCTGAGCTGTAATTAGTTGGTTACTCTGTAAACTGTGTAATTAGTTTTATTCGTTAATTTAAGTTCTCTAAGTTATTAGTTAAGTTAGTTAGTTTAGTTAGATGCCTATATATATATTCATGTACATACTCTGTAAAAAGGTGAGGAGACAGAGAATACATTGAACACATTCTTTTTCATTCTAAACTTCGAATACTCTCTCACTATATTTTCATCTCTCTAATTCCTCTCCTCCATGACGTTCCACAATCCTTCGATGGAACTGAAGTCAATGGAGTTCTAAATCCCTAAGGTTGGGATTGAAAAGGTTAGCAATGGAGTCTTAAAGCTGTGAGCAAGTAGATCGACTTCTAGATCTTGAGGCGAACAAGCTGAGGAGTGGAGCAGAATCGCTGGATTGACAAATCCAGAACTGATGAAGAACTTCGCCAGTGAGGAATCATGGTTGAAGCTTAGGTAACTTCCAGCTTTCTAACTAGTTCAGGCCTAATCAATTTAGGTGAATAGTTAGAGTTCAACCTCCAATTTCGCATTAGATTCTTAGGTTAATCGAGCACTTAAGGAATTAAGGTTCATTGCTTAAGGATTAGCGTTTTTCACCTAAGGAATTAGGGAATAACCACAAGCGGATTGTCCTCCAGATTGTGAAGTTCGATTATACTTAATTGCTTGTTTCTTGAGGAAATTGTGAGCCGAAGCAATCCTGACCTGTTTTCTATTAATCACTTTCCTCATTTCACTTTAACTCTGTTTCTGAAAATACAAAAACAACTATAAAACACTAAAACCATAAAAACTGAATGAACTTCATGTATTTTCTGTTGGTTCAGCTTGTACTAGTCCTAGATTGAGGTACTTACCACAATCCCTGTGGGACGATCAAATACACTACAATTTTAACGACTGGTGCGCTTGCCAAAGTGTAAATCCGAGAGTCACATTTTATTTTACTAAGATTTTTGCACCAAATTAATGGCTCAGGATTTCAGCATCAAGTTAATGGCGTCGTTGCCGGGGATTGTTGAGTAATATCAACAATCCTTGAACCGGTACTAGACTGAACCATTTGCTTTTGTTTCTATTTGCAGTCAATACGTATTTTTTTTAGTAGTTATTGTTTTGTGTAGTTGTAGCTGTGAGTTGCATTGTCGTGTAAACAATTGTTGTATGTAGTCAAGGAGCAGAGAAGAACCTTTCTTCTTTGATCCTGACATCGATTTGTTAGAACGTAGATTAAGAAAAGAAAAAAAGCAAAAAGAAGAAAAAGAAATGGAACAGAGGAGAGTTACACTAGGTGACTACTCCAGGCTGAATGAAGAAGGATCGCAAGCTAGCATCCTTAGGCCACCGATTGCAGCTAACAATTTTGAACTAAAACCAGCTTTACTGCAGCTGGTGAGAAATGAACAATTCGGAGGAAGTGAGGTTGAGGATCCAAATTTGCATTTAGCAACCTTCCTCTAAATTTATGATACAGTAAAAATGAATAGGGTCCCTGAAGAAGCAATCCGACTAAGGTTGTTTCCATTTTCTCTAAGGGACCGGGCAAAAGCCTGGTTGCAGAGTCAACCGAGAGGCAGTATCTCCACCTGGGAGGATTTGCAAAGGAAATTTTTGATTAAATACTTCCCTCCTTCTAAATATGCAAAACTGCACAATGAAATTACATGTTTCCAGCAAAGAGAAGGTGAGTCCTTGATGGAAGCATGGGATAGGTATAAAGAAAGCTTGAGGAGATGTCCTCATCATCAGATTTCTGATGTACAGCAGGTGACTATTTTCTATAATGGAGTCAGGCCAGCTACCAGAGTCTTGATTGATGCCTCGGCTGGAGGCTCATTAACAACTAAAACTGTAGAAGAAGCTATAGAGCTGATTGATGTGATGGCTTCTAATGAATGCCTGATTAGTGAGAGGAACCAAGTCCCTAGGAGAGGAATATTGGAATTAGAAGCACAAGATGCTTATCTGGCTCAGAGCAAATTAATGACTCAGGCTTTGGAAAAATTAAGCATTCAGATTTCAGAACTCCAAAAGCCGAGTCAAGTTTCTATGATCAGTTGCGACTTTTGTGGTGAAGACCATAAAAATGGAATGTGTGATCCAATTGTGCCTTCCGAGCAAGTGAATTATATGGGGCAACAACAGTATCAAAGGAATTATCCTTCTAATTCCTTCAATCCTAATTACAGGAGCCACCCCAATTTTTCCTGGCAGAAAGGTCTACATTTGAATCAGAATATCCCACCGGGTCAACCCACAAATAGACCACAACAACCTTCTCACCCTCCTGTTAAAGAAAAATCCGAACTCGAGAATATACTTTCTCAGTTTATCCAGGCCACTCAGGCCAGTTTTAAGAATCAGGAAGCATCCATAAGAAATTTAGAAAATCAAGTAGGACAGCTTTCTAAACAATTAGCTGAGAGGCAAGCAGGCAATTTCCCTGGAGATACCGAGGTAAATCCAAGGGAACATTGCAAGGCCATAATTACTAGGAGTGGAAAAATTATTTCTCCATCTCCGGGTCAAGAAATAAGTTCAGAAAAAGAAAAAGAAATAATACAAGAAACCAAGCAGGACAATAAAGATGAAGTAGAAAATGAAAATGAATCAGAAAAAGAAAAAGAAAATAAAGTCCATCAAAAGAAAAAGAAAAAGGTTGATCTGATTCTGGAGGAAGCTTCTAAGCTGACTCCTGAAAAACTGAGGAATGCTCCATTTCCACACAGGTTTAAAAATCAAATAGAGGAGCAGAAGTTTGCTAGGTTCTTAGAGGTCTTCAAGAAACTTCACATTAATATCCCTTTTGCTGAGGCATTGCAGGAGATGCCTTCTTATGCAAAATTTTTAAAAGAGCTATTGTCTAAGAAGAGGAAGCTTAAGGGGGATGAAATGATTACTCTCACTCAAGAGTGTAGCGCAATCATTCAAAAGAAACTTCCCCAAAAGCTAGAGGATCCTGGATCTTTCACAATACCGTGTGCAATAGGGGATATTCATGTAGGAAGTGCTCTCTGTGATCTAGGAGCCAGTATAAATCTGATGCCTCTATCTTTGATGAAAAAACTGGGAATTAATGACTTGCAACTGACTCGCATGTCCTTGCAGTTGGCTGACAGGTCCATTAAATATCCCCAAGGCATGTTGGAAGACTTGCTAGTAAAAGTTGATAAATTTATCTTTCCAGCAGACTTCATAGTGTTGGATATGGAAGCTGACCGAGAGATCCCTTTGATCTTAGGTAGACCCTTCCTAGCTATTGGCAGAGCATTGATTGATATGGAAAAGGGTGAACTCATACTGAGAGTTCAGGAGGAACAAGTAATTTTTAATGTCTTCAATTCCATGAAACATCCGACTGAACGGATGGATTGCCTAATGATTGAAGAGGTTGAAAATTACCAGACTCCCTTACTGTTAAAAACTAAGGAAGAGGCTTTACAAACTTTTTTAGAGGATGACTTTGACTCTGAGACCGAGTCAATTGACTCTCACTCGGAAATACTAGACCTGTTGGAAGTTTTAGAAGTAGGTGATTTCGAAAAGAAAAATGATTTGAAAAATATTGAAGCTGAGAAAGGAAAGGAATTTTTGGAAGAAAAATGTGATTTAAAACCTTTACCTTCTCATCTGAAATATGTTTTCCTGAGAGGAAATGACACTCATCCTGTCATTATTAATGCCGACTTAAAAGAAGAGGATGAGAATAAACTAGTTGGGGTATTAAAGGCTCATGAATCTGCCATTGGCTGGAACATTTCTGACTTGAAGGGAATCAGTCCATCCTTTTGTATGCACAAAATCCTGATGGAGGATGACTATTCCCCTATTGTACAGCCACAACGCAGATTGAACCCCATTATGAAGGAAGCAGTGAGAAAAGAAGTGGTCAAGCTCCTTGATGCGGGAATCATTTACCCGATCTCGGACAGCACTTGGATTAGCCCAGTCCAAGTGGTGCCCAAGAAGGGAGGAATGACGACTGTAAAAAATGACCAGGGTGAAATCATTGCCACTCGGCCAACTACAGGCTGGAGGATGTGCATTGATTACAGAAGGCTGAATAACTCTACTCGGAAAGACCATTTCCCCCTTCCGTTTGTTGATCAAATGCTTGAGAGGTTATCAGGACATGAGTACTATTGTTTTCTTGATGGGTACTCGGGTTATAACCAAATTGTGGTTGACCCGAAGGATCAAGAAAAGACTGCCTTCACATGTCCCTATGGAATTTTTGCATACAGGCGCATGCCGTTCGGCTTGTGCAACGCTCCAGCAACCTTCCAAAGGTGTATGCTGGCAATTTTTGGGGATATGGTGGAAAAATTTATTGAAGTATTCATGGATGACTTCTCGGTATTTGGGAGCAATTTTGACACATGCCTCAGCAACTTAGCTAAGGTGCTGATGAGATGTCAAGAGACCAATCTCGTTCTTAACTGGGAGAAATGCCACTTTATGGTTAAGGAAGGGATAGTCCTTGGCCATAGGATCTCTGCTGAGGGCATGCAGGTGGACCGAGCAAAAATTGAAATTATTGAAAAACTTCCTCCTCTGATCAACGTGAAAGGAGTAAGGAGTTTTCTAGGATGTGCTGTGTTCTATAGAAGGTTCATAAAAGATTTTTCAAAAATAGCTAAGCCTTTGACCGACTTGCTTGTTAAAGATCAGGTGTTTGCATTTAATGAAAATTGTGTCAAGGCATTTGAAAAATTGAAACAAAGTTTGACTTCAGCTCCGATCCTTGCATCACCCGACTGGTCTTTACCGTTTAAATTGATGTGTGATGCAAGTGACTTTGCAATCGGAGCTGTGCTGGGTCAGAAAAAAGAGAAATTAACTCATGTGATCTATTATGCTAGTAAAGTGTTAAATGAAAATCAAATACATTACACCACGACTGAAAAAGAAATGCTTGCTGTGGTGTATGTATTTGATAAATTTCGTGCATACTTGATTGGTGCCAAAGTCATCGTATATACAGACTACTCGGCAATCAAGTATTTACTAGCTAAAAAAGAGTCTAAACCGAGACTGATTAGGTGGGTTCTATTACTCCAAGAGTTTGACTTAGAAATACGAGACAAAAAAGGAGTAGAGAACTCAGTTGTAGACCAATTGTCTCATCTGGAAGTTGAGTCGGATTCTGTCTTAATAAAAGAGGAATTTCCAGACGAAAAGTTGATGGCCATTATAACTGGGCCATGGTACGCTGACATGGCAAACTTTAAAAGTGCCTCAGTGGTACCTGATGGTTGGACATCCCAAATGAGAAAAAAATTCTTTCATGATAGTAAGGCTTTTCTATGGGATGATCCATTTTTGTTTAAAATAGGCATAGATGGAGTAATCAGGCGCTGTGTGCCTGAATCCGAGCAAGAAAGGCTCTTGTGGCACTGCCACGATTCTTATTACGGAGGTCATCATGGTGCCTCCCGTACCGCAGCAAAGGTGTTGCAGAGTGGCTTTTACTGGCCAACTATCTTTCAGGATTCCAAAGAATATGTAAAAAGGTATGACAAATGTCAAAGGAGCGGAGGTCTCTCTGCAAAAGCTGGCATGCCTTTGACAAATATTCTAATTGTGGAATTATTTGACGTTTGGGGTATCGACTTCATGGGACCCTTCCCTAAGTCGTTCTCCAACGAATACATTCTTGTTGCTGTGGACTATGTCTCCAAATGGGTGGAGGCAATTCCGACCCGAACCAATGATGCACAGGTTGTGCTTAGGTTCATCAAAAAGAATATTTTCTCTAGGTTTGGAGTTCCGAGAGTAATTATTAGTGATGGGGGTTCACATTTTTGCAATAAGATAATGGAAAAAGCCCTGCGTCACTATGAGGTTTTACATAAGATATCCACTCCTTACCATCCACAGACTTGTGGACAAGTCGAACTGTCCAATAGAGAAATCAAGAGAATTTTAGAAAAAGTGGTCGGAAAATCCAGAAAAGATTGGTTGGTAAAATTAGATGATGCATTGTGGGCTTACCGAACAGCTTTTAAAACTCCGATTGGCATGTCCCCGTATCAATTGGTGTACGGTAAGGCTTGTCATCTCCCTGTGGAGTTGGAACACAAAGCGTGGTGGGCCACAAAGCTATTAAATTTGGACTGTGACCAGTCTCAGGAGGAAAGAGTTTTGAAACTCCATGAATTAGAGGAGTTCCGACTCAACGCTTATCAAAGTGCCTCTATTTATAAGGAGAAAACAAAGAAATGGCATGATAAGCGAATTAATAAGAAAGAGTTTCAGAAGGACGACCAGGTTTTGTTATTCAATTCCCGACTGAAACTCTTCCCTGGAAAACTTCAATCCAAGTGGTCCGGGCCTTTTACTGTAAATGAGGTTTTTCCTCATGGTGCAGTCGAACTGAAAGATCCGACTACCGATCGGATTTTTAAGGTGAATGGCCAGCGACTCAAACTCTACTTTGGAGGAGAGTTTGATAGGCAGAAAACCTCCTTGTTACTGAAGCCATCTTTTTAGATACAATAAGGTCAAGCTAGTGACCTTAAAGAAGCGCTCTAGGGAGGCAGCCCTATGTTCCAATTGTTTTGTTTAGAACTTTGAAAAAAAAAAACTAAAAAGTTAGTGAATAAAGTTGTGAAGTTTAAAGAAGGAATTCCGAGTTTTGATTCTTCTATTTCGCTCAGGCGAAGCATTTGTAGTTTAGGCGAACCAATGCTGATTGTTGTTTCGCGCTTAGCGAAAAATGTACTGAGTTGAGTAAAAATAGTACACTCGGATAATTGTTACTTCTTCTTAACCCTTCACTCGGCATTTTTCAATAAATTTCTGCGGATAAAAAGGAAGACTTGGAAGGATTTCTGATCGTTGATGTAATGAACGGGTCAGATAGTGAAAAGTGACTTAATTCAGTCGGCTTTTCATCACTCGGATTCCTCACTCATCACAATCAGTATTGTATCCATTAGTCTCATATACACGCGGTCTTTCGGTTTTTCATTCATCCACTCGGCTTTCTCTAGTAGTCGGTTTCTTCCACTCGGATCTCTCATTTCTCACTCCTCACTCAGTTTCTTTCATTTATGTGTCATTCGGCCTTCTTTTCATGTATTCTGTTGTCCACTCTTCCTCTCAGTCGTTGATTCATTCATTCGTGTTTTAATCCACCTCAGCTCTTCCTCGGTTTCATCACCCGATTTCTCTGCATGTGATGGTTGTTCATCCAGCTTTTCATTCACTCATTCTGTCGTTTACTCATGTTGTCACTCAATCTTCTTCTTCTTCATCCATTCGGTATTCCGATTCACTCAGACCCTTATGCAGTCATTCTTGTATTCAATCGTTTTTTTTTCACTCAGTAGCTCCATATCATTCTGACTTTTGTTGTCACCTCATTTTTCACTTGTTTTTCATTTACTCGGTCTTCATTCCACTCGATCACTCTATTTCATTCATCCTTCATTCCCCCAGTTAATCTTTCACTCGTCTTTATTTTCTCATTCTTCATTCACTCAGTATTCTTTCCATTCAGTATATCATTCACTCGTTCTTTCAATTTACCTTATTTCCATTGTGTTCCTTACCCATCTCTCCGTAATTCTCTCATTCACTCGTTTTCATTCACTCGGTTTATTTCAGTCAGTTTCTTATCCCTTCATTTTTCTACGCGTCTCTCTGTCTTTCGTTCACGTGTTTAATACACATATATTGTCTACTCGGCCTTCCAGTCACTCGGCCATTTGTTCGCTTGTTTCCCTCACCGCTTCCTTCCCTGACCTCATCCACTCGGTATATTTCTTTCACTCGTTTTCATTCACTCGGTCCCTTTCTTCATTCGTTCTTGATCCACTTGGTATTTATTTCATTCGATCTTCCACCTTCAGTCTGTCACTTTTATTCTTCATCCGATCTTTCATTCTGTCATACACTCGTCTCGCATTCACTCATTGTACATTCGTCTTTTTCTCTCTCTTGGTATCTCTTTCTCAGTTTTTCTTGGTCTTTTATCTATTTGGTATGTGAGCTTGAGCGTGAGTACCATATTGATGATACCTAATGCTGTGTTTCTCGCTTGAGCGTGATTTAACACGCTTGAGCGAATATCATACCTGATGCTTCATTTTTTTTAGATTGGGCGTTGGCACGCCAATATTTCAGCGTACTTACGCGCATTGCAGGAGAAGGCACGTCTTCTAATTTCTGAGAAAGTCCAACCAGGTGCTTCCCAGCACTGCCACTCAGGTAAAAGGGAAGTATTCTAGTACCCCGACTCCTTATTTGATTTTTCGATTCTTTATTGGATAAAATATGTTAATTATATTTAATTTCAAATCCATCTTAATAATTTAAAGTTGCTAATTCTTAGGCTTCAGTCGGATATATTAATTAATCGGTTTTTGCTTAACTCATGATCTCTGCCCATAACTATTCTTCATCATTAATTAAATTGTTTACTCGGCATGCTAGTTAGCAATCTAAATGTATGATCTTACATTAAGTTTATGGACAAGACTGGCTGATTAACTGTTATACTCATATGAACTTTTGAGCCTGTTTTATCTTTTTCTGAGTGAGCTTGCATGCTAGTTAGTGAGACAGAATTTGCCTCAGTGCTTGCTAATTGTCGTATGTCAACCAATCGGAAATGATGAAGGCCTTCTTTGTTAATTTAGCCAGGGCCAAAAATAGCCTTCCTAATCTATTAAATTATCCTTTGACCTAATGATTATGTTTGAGCCTGAAACCTTTCATTCTGTTTATATACCTAACGTTACAAGCTTAGTTATCCACGAAAACCCCGACTAGAGTACTCTGGATGTTCCACTGGTGAATTACTCGATTTTTGCTTATTGCTAGGGACTAGCAATCTCTAAGTTTGGGGATGAAGAGTGTGCCTAACAGTAATTAAAGACACACTCCGACCTTGATTATGGATAAAAATCTTGAGAAATGAAAGAAAGGCAACCACAAGAAGAAAAAAAAAAGCTGAGAGAAAAATGAACAAAGTTCAGAAAAAAAAAAATTTGATCGGAAAAAGATGGAAAGAAAAAGTCAAGAAAAAAAGAGAAGTCCGAAGGACTAAAAGAAAAAGAAAGTGCAAAACAGCACGAGTTATTAAGTAGCATTCAGTCAGAAAAGTAAAGAGAGTTGTTAGTAGAGGCAATTAAGTTAGAATTGAGGAAAAGCATCAGTGGACACATCTTATAACCTATCTATGACTCCGAAAAAACAATAATTGAGCCTGTAGCCGAGCCCCATTATAAGCTTAAAAAGCCCTTACTGATCCGATTGAGTTGGCATATTTCATGATGTTTAGAACTGTTGCAAGCCTATGTTGATCTAACTAGTATGCAGGTGATGAGTGCATTCTATTTACCCTATACACCGAGAGAAGAGTTAAACACCGACCAGTGAGGAAAGCATCAGCAGCTTGTCTCCCAAAGGAGGTGTAAGTTTTTATACTTTTAGAAATTGCGAGAAGAAAGCATGATCGGTATTCAATAATTATAGTATGAACTAAGTTAAGGAAATGTTGATTGTGTTGATCAATTGCTGATTGTTAATTAATCTGAATATTTGCTTGAGGACAAGCAAAGTTTTAAGTTTGGGGATGTGATAAGTCTTGAAAAGACTTAATTATTCCACTGTTTATTTAACATAAATTACTAAGTATTGTCTAGTTTTGATATTATTATTTAATAATTAGTTAATAATTCATGTTTTAGTTAATTATTTCAAAAGTATGCTATTTATGTAATTGAAAATATTAATTATATAAGGAATTTTGAAGTATTTATAAATTCACTAAGCAGCCAGCGTATAATTGCTAGGCAAGTAGCTGTTTATTGGTGCAGGAACAGGGCGGACTCAAGATAAGAAGAAAATTCCGAGTGAAATCCTATAAATCCGAGCAGAAATTGATAAATCCGAGTGAGACTTCCTGAATCCGACTGAAAAGAGCCCAAATACTGACCAAGTGAGACTTCAAGTAAGCTAACTTAAGAAGACTCCAAAGACACTGACTCCGAAAGAGAACAAGGACTCGGAATATTGCATGAAGAACCCGAACGCCAACTGCAGAATACCGATTAAATAATTAACTCGCTCAAGAGAGAGTTAAATTCGCTCAAGCGAAGGTCAAAAATTAGCTCAAGCGAAGCAATCACGCTTAAGCGAGAAAGCCATTCTGTATTACATATTTCCAATTCGCCCAAGCTTCGCCATAACGCTTAAGCGACAAAGCAACACTGCAGTACAATTCCCAAGTTCGCTCAAGCAAAGTTTAATCCGCTCAAGCGAATACTCAGCAGCTGAAGCATAAAGGCAGTAATTTAAACACTGTTCCTTCCCTCCAACAGCACACTTGGTGCAGTACTGTTCCGCTTCCATTGCCTTCTTCTCCACTGCTGCAACCTTAGTAACTTAAGTAAGTGAACTGTCAATTAGCTGGTGCTGCGTTGTAAATTAGCTAAGGCTGAGCTGGATCCTGTTAAGAGCTGAGCTGTAATTAGTTGGTTACTCTGTAAACTGTGTAATTAGTTTTATTCGTTAATTTAAGTTCTCTAAGTTATTAGTTAAGTTAGTTAGTTTAGTTAGATGCCTATATATATATTCATGTACATACTCTGTAAAAAGGTGTGGAGACAGAGAATACATTGAACACATTCTTTTTCATTCTAAACTTCGAATACTCTCTCACTACATTTTCATCTCTCTAATTCCTCTCTTCCATGACGTTCCACAATCCTTCGATGGAACTGAAGTCAATGGAGTTCTAAATCCCTAAGGTTGGGATTGCAAAGGTTAGCAATGGAGTCTTGAAGCTGTGAGCAAGTAGATCGACTTCTAGATCTTGAGGCGAACAAGCTGAGGAGTGGAGCAGAATCGCTGGATTGACAAATCCAGAACTGATGAAGAACTTCGCCAGTGAGGAATCATGGTTGAAGCTTAGGTAACTTCCAGCTTTCTAACTAGTTCAGGCCTAATCAATTTAGGTGAATAGTTAGAGTTCAACCTCCAATTTCGCATTAGATTCTTAGGTTAATCGAGCACTTAAGGAATTAAGGTTCATTGCTTAAGGATTAGCGTTTTTCACCTAAGGAATTAGGGAATAACCACAAGCGGATTGTCCTCCAGATTGTGAAGTTCGATTATACTTAATTGCTTGTTTCTTGAGGAAATTGTGAGCCGAAGCAATCCTGACCTGTTTTCTATTAATCACTTTCCTCATTTCACTTTAACTCTGTTTCTGAAAATATAAAAACAACTATAAAACACTAAAACCATAAAAACCGAATGAACTTCATACATTTTCTGTTGGTTCAGCTTGTACTAGTCCTAGATTGAGGTACTTACCACAATCCCTGTGGGACGATCAAATACACTATAATTTTAACGACTGGTGCGCTTGCCAAAGTGTAAATCCGAGAGTCACATTTTATTTTACTAAGATTTTTGCACCAAATTAATGGCTCAGGATTTCAGCATCAGGAGGCCACTAGAGTAACAAGTGGTATCAAAGCTAGGTTCTTGGAAAAGGTTTAACAACCTTAAGAAGATTCATGGCCTCTTTCAATCCCATCTTTCCTGAGGGAAACTCCATACATAGACCTCCTATATTTAACAGAGTAGGATATCAATATTGGAAAACCCGTATGCAAATATTCATAGAAGCTAATGATATAGACATATGGTACTCCATTGAGAATGGTCCATTCATACCAACCAAAGTAGTTGGAGTAGTAACCATGATCAAACCAAGAAGTGAATGGACTAATGCAGATAAAACAAAAGTCCAATATAACCTAAAGGCCAAAAATATAATAACTTCTGCCTTAGGAATGGACGAGTACTTTAGAATATCCACTTGCAAAACAGCAAAAGAAATGTGGGATACTCTAGAAGTAACTCATGAAGGAACGAGTGAAGTGAAAAGGTCTAGAATAAACACTTTGACTAGGGAGTATAAGTTGTTTAGAATGAACAACAATGAAAGCATACAAGACATGCAAAAGAGATTCACTCATATAATCAATCATCTTGCATGCTTGGGAAAAACCTTTTTAAATGAAGATTTGATTGATAAAGTATTAAGATGTTTGAACAAGGAATGGCAACCAAAAGTAACTGCTATATTAGAATCAAAAGATTTGTCAAGCATGTCCCTTGCAACACTCTTTGGAAAATTACAAGAGCATGAACTCGAGCTTGAAAGATTGACTCAACATGAGGAAAGCAACAAAAAGAAGAAAAGTATTGCTCTAAAAGCATCATCATCAACCATTGAAGAAGATGATAAAGAAGATGATGAAGAAGGTATAAATGATTATAATGACCTTAAATTATTTGTTAAACAATTTAACAGGTTTCTAAAGAAAAAGGAAGGGCAAAGGAAGCCAAACTTCAAGAATTCCTTCAAAAATGATGAATCTAACCAAGGTCCAAAATGCTTTGAATGCGGAAAATATGGACATATGAAAATGGAGTGTCCGACACTAAATAAGAAGTCTGACAAGCAAGAGAAAAAGTATCCCAAAAATAAAAGAAGAGCATATATTGCCTGGGATGAAAATGATCTAAGCTCGTCCGAGGAATCAGACCATGAAGAAATGAATCTCTGCTTGATGGCAAATACTGAAGAGGTAATAGATTCAAACCCTACTTTTGATGAATTGCAAGATGCAATTGAAGATCTTCATAATGAGTATCAAAAGTTAGCTAAAAAATTTTTGAACATCAAAAGCACTAACCTGAGCTTAAAAGAAAACTTATCAAAACTTAATCAAGAACTAGGACAGGTTAAAATAGAAAAGGAAAACTTAGAAACTAAGTATAAGACCGAAACTAATAATAGTCATACATGCTCAACATGTCAAAAGCATAGTCTAGAGATAAATGACTTAAAAAATAAATTAGCTAAATTTACTATGGGAAGAGACAACCTAGATATACTCCTTGGAAAACAAAAATGTCATTTTAAAGCAGAACTAGGATCTGATCCTTCCAAAAAACAAAAGTTATAGAAAAATTTCTTTATTTCACAAAAGACCTCAACTAGCCCATTTGTTAAATTCTCTCATTATGTGAAAAAAGGTCACAGTGCATCAACATGTCATATAAGGAACAAAGGTTATACTGAGACAAAAATGATTTAGGTTCCTAAGAATATATTATCCACGCCTAACCCACAAGGACCCAAGAAAATTTAGGTACCAAGATCAAATGTTTATAATGGTGCAGGAATTATCATTGATGGGAGGCACTTAAGGATTAACTCTTACCCATAAGAAAAGTCAACACATTTCTTGAAGCATCTATCAATCAATAAGTAATAAGGAGCAATATCAAAATAACGAGTGACATCAAACAACAAGGTGCATCACTCTCTGCTAAAACTTTATGCTCTTATATTCTTTTTGCCATTGACAAAGGGGGAGTAATATATGAGAGAAAAATTAAGAGAAAAATCAATCAAACCTTGTCAACTAAACCAAAATTAAGGGGGAGAAAATCTTGTATCTTGCATGCTGTTCATTTTTCTTCTCAGGAAATGTTGTCAATATCAAAAAGGGGGAGAATGAAGAACTAAGGTTTTGATATCAACAACATATATGCAAGACATGATTAACAACATGGACGCAAGACTTGAAGATTCAGTATACCATGTCAAGCACAAAAAGAGTCATGAAATCAATGAAATATTGTCATCATCAAAAAGGGGGAGAATGAAGACCATGAAGGATTTTGGTAATGACAAGGCCAATACCAGAGATCAAGAATAAAGATCCAAGACCAAGGCATAATTAAAGTAAGACTCTATAAAAAGAAAGTACGGCCATTAATATAAAAAGGTTTTAAAATTTCATACATTCTGATAGAATGTAATCGATTACCTCAATAGTGTAATCGATTACAATTAAATAAATTTTAAATTGCATGATTTTAAATAAATGTAATCGATTACCTCAGCAATGTAATCGATTAACATGTTTAAGTAATCGATTACCCTCATTACATAATCGATTACAATATGAACGTTATGTTTTAAAACAAATTTTAAAAGGAAGTAATCGATTACCTCTTTTATGTAATCAATTACAACGTGATCAGAAAGCATGAAACATTGGATCCTTTCATAAAAAATCATGTTGAAACATTATAACTTTTCACAAAATATTATTTTATCCAAGAGGTACCTTTCCAATTATTTTAATCAATAATTTCACACCTCTTGAAGGCATTTCTACTCCTATAAATAGGGATGCCCATCATTTGCAAAAACACACCAAATACTTCCAATCTTTTCTTAAGAGCAATAATGGCCATATTCTCTTAATAGAGTTATTACTCTTTCTTGTTCCTCAATTTGTTCATCATACTCTTTAAGAGAGTTTTCTTGTAGAGTTCTTTATCTCTAAATTAAGACTGATACTCAGAGTGGTGTATCTCTGAGGGTGTTCTTCTTGGATGTGGTGTAGCATCCAAGGGTGATGTTCTTGGATGTGGTGAAGCATCCAAGGGTGATGTGCTTGGGTGTGGTGTAGTGTAACATCCCGATTTAAAAATTATTTACCAAGTGAAATAAAGCCATTAAAATAATAATTTCAGAAGTGGAAAATTATTTATTTATTTCAATTAACTTAATTAATCAAATGATGGCTGATTAAGTGTGATTAATTATTAATTGTTACTGATGGTGACTAGGTGACGTGAGCAGGCTACTGCTTCACGCTTTCCCACCCCACCTTTTCCCTTCCTTCGTGCATGCATATATAAGTGGTCGTTGGGTCTCCTTGCCTTTCATTCCTTCAGATTTCCCTCTACGACTTCTCTCTTCTTCTTCCTTCTTCTTTTTCCTCATCCTTCTTCTTCTTCTCTATTCTCTGTCTCTATTTTCTACTTCTGGAAGCCACGACGACGGTGTTGTAGGGGAGTCGGAGCTCCCTCCTGCTAGTAAAGGACGATCGTCGAAGTGAAACAACCCTGTTCCTGAGCCAATCACGGAAGACAACAATGTTTAAGAGGAGGCTGAACGAGTGGAGGTATCGAGCGAAGTAGCGAGGCAGAGGACCAACATCCAAGCAGAAGAGTCTCTTGGAGTTTCATAGTTTATAGGGGGTATCTTATATCTTAGATGCATGGGTTACGAGCGGGTTCCGGGTGTTGATGATTGCTGTTTCTGCATTCTGTTTATGTGTTGTGCTTGCATGAGGAGTGTGTAATACCTGAGTGCATGATGAGTGAGAGCTGAGTGTTTCATGTTTAGTCCCGTCCTTGAAATACATGCTGATAGCCATGAGAATGTCAAATGATTGCGTGGAAAGGGTGTGCTGAATTGTTGATGATGATTACCGTGTAGTTTATGGGACATGTAAGTTGTTATGAATATAAAATATTGACTGCATGTGATCAAATGTTGACGTAGTGAATCTGATAATATATTGCACCGATGCATGTGCTGTCTGAGTCCTGATACTGCTGAATACCGATTACATGAGATGCTTGTGTTGTTGGATTAATTTATTGAATCCTGATACTGCTTGACACCGATTGGATGGAACGCAGGTGTTGTTGTATTCATCTCTTTGAGCTATGATACTGATTGCATGAGAAGCACATGTGCTGGACTAATATGTTGAGTTCTGAGAATGCCTATTACCGATTGCATGTGATGCATGTACTGTTGAGTGAAAGGTTATGTATATGAACTCTGTGTTGTGTTATGAATCCGCGTATGGCGCATGGGATGCGTTTGTGCTGGGAGCAAGTAGTGTGGGACACTACCATCGATTATTTAAAAGCGTGGAACGCTGTGAAATCCTTTGAGTGGGACTCAAGGTAGCCTTGAGTGGGACTCGGGCTGCCCGTGAACACCTCCCTTGGCGCTGAGAGCGTTGGTGTCACCTTGTGGGCAAACGGTTGGGTACCTGTAAAATGGCCAAGCAGCTGGGAGCTGAAATGATAGTTGAGAGCTATGTATAAAAAGGCTGGGAGCCTATGTTACAACGTCAAAAACCGATTACACATGAATGCGAAACCGAGTGAATTATTTTGTGCGCATATACTGACTGCGCCGATTGAAATCTGTTCTATGTATGATCGTTAATGTTATTGAAGTGTTATGTGCATGTTTAATGATAGCCGTGTGCATTTATATCGCTACATGATTGAGGATAATCCGAGTCAGTATCTATCATTTAATATCTAAGATACTCACCCCCCTACTGTGGCAATTTTTCAGTGAATGTCTCTCGGAATGATGAATGAAGGAGGAGCTGAATGCCGAGTGAAGTGCTGGTGCACTATAGAAATTATGTGTTTATGTATATGCTGTGTATATGTCTTGTTAAGCCTTGGCCGGCTCGTATTTCAGTCGTAGTCTCTTTATACTAGGACTTGAACCCTCTTGGGTAGAAGACGTGAAATTTGTGCCTGTAATTATTTATATCCTTCTCTATATCTATCATACTGTGTGTTGTTCTATATTGCGTGAATGATTCGGGTAATACATGTATGCATACTTATGGAGTACGAGAGGTTGGTATAGCTATGGGTAGAAATGGGGTTAAGAGTTGATGTGTGAAGCGAGACCATGATGTATTCTGAGTGCAGAAAAGTTTAAGTATTACCGAGTGAATGAGAGCACGGGACACCGAGTGAGGATTGATCTAGATACTTACCGAGTGATAACTGTTAGGATTTTCCCGAGTGTAGAATAACTGAATATTCCGAGTGGTTAAGATTAGAAGAAAACCGAGTGAGGACTGACTTAATGATTTCCCGAGTGAATAAGTTGTCAATGCCGAGTAGAGTAGCTATCATTTTCTGAGTGAATGAGTTGTATGATAACTCTGAGTCCCGAGTGTCTGGATATTCGAGTGTAGCTCCTTGCTTAGCAAATGAAGGATTCGCTCCAGTGATTGTGTGGATTTAGAAGGCTTTTAGGTAGCTCGCCTAAGCGTGTGGTACTCCGCCCGACCGAGTCAGGCTGCCTCGCTCAAGCGTGTTGGACCTCGCTTGGGCGAGTGGGCTTTGTTTGTGGGATCCGCCTATACATTTCTCCTCCCGCTGTCTACCTTCTTGGGTCGGTTTTTGGTCCTCTTGTCTTCCTCTCCCTTATTTCTTTTGAGGCGATTCTTCTTGGTTTATTTGGGAAAAATTTTCCTGTTTTTGGGTTTTATTTATTTATTAAAATTAGGGTGTTATATTTTGGTATCAGAACAGACCGAAAGGTCCAAGGCCAAGGTGTGCTTACCGAGTGTAAGCGGTTGTATGTATTATGACCGAGTAGTCATCATTATTGTGATATGCTGATTGAACATGATTAATGTTGAGATATTGATTTTAGGATAGGAGGTAACTCCTCTCCTGGTCCGATTGATTGCATGACGTATATATATATAAATGGTATAATATGCTATAGTTAGTGAATATTGGGATGAGATCCGATCGGTAGTGAATAACCTTGTAAACTTATCCTTGAAGGGGTGTGAATTTCAGAATAAGTCATGGCGAATCGTCAAAGCATGGAGGCCATAGCCACAACATTCCAACGTTTTGCTGACGTGTTTGAGAGGCAGGGCCAGCCTCAAGCTGAAGATGGCCAAGTGTTGGACCGCTTCCTGAAGAGGAAGCCGACTGAGTTTCAAGGAGGACGTAACCCTGAGGCAGCTTATAAATGGACTCAAGAGTTAGAGAGGATTTTTGGGGGTCTTCACTGTACCGAGGTCCAGAAGGTGGAGTGCGCAGTGTACATGCTATGGGACAAAGCAGAGAACTAGTGGAAAATCGCCAGAAATCGACGGACTGATGCTGATACCCAGCTGACCTGGCAAAATTTCAAGACATGTTTCTTAGAGAAATATTTCCCCGACACAATCAGGAGTCGGAAGGAACTGGAATTCATGGAATTAAAAGAGGGCTCCATGTCTGTGGAAGAGTACGCAGCTAGATTTGAAGAATTGTGCTTATTCTACCCGCCCTTCCAACAACCTGGAACGGAGAATTCCAAATGCCTTAAATTTGAGAACGGATTGAGATCAGACATTAAAAGAGCCTGCAGATACCAAGAAATTAGGAGTTTTCCTGTATTGGTGAATAAGTGTAGAATTTTCGAAGAGGATGACAAGGCCCACTCGGGCCAGGGTATCAAAGCAAACTATTACTTGAAGCCCCAGCAATCCTACTTCAAGAGGCCGAACAATGCTGGTAGGAGTAGACCCTTTTCCAGATTTGGGGGTCAGAGCCAGCCAGAAAGACGACCAGTTAAGGGAAACGGAAAATGTTTTAAGTGTGGAGGGAGTCATTACGCTCGAGACTGCAACAACGATGGTGAGATGGTGTGCTTCCATTATAATAAGAGGGGGCACATTCACCCTGACTGCCCCCAACTCCGTCCAGCAAATACCAATGTGCGTCAGGAAGGTTTCCAAGAGAGGAGCCATGGGAATGATAGTCAAAGATCGGGAGGCAGAGGCAGCAGAGCCAGAGGGAACATGATGTTTACTCCAAATGACCGAGAAAGAAATACCGACCAACCAGCGGTGGGAAGAGTTTACACCCTCAACGCAGAAGATGCTGTACAAGCGAATGACTTAGTACAATGTAAATGCTCACTCGGTAGATATACACTTAATGTAGTTTTTGATTCGGGAGCCACCCATTCTTTTATAGCTGATGAGTGTGTAAGACGTTTAAAGTTGCCGACTGTGTATATGGATCGGACTTTGGAAGTAGCCAATCTGACTGGCACTAAGGTGTTGACATCATCGATGTCTAAAGACGTAATGTTTGTATTGGGCGATCGGAGTCTTACCTTCGATCTGGTGTGTGTGCCTCTGAAGGACCTTGACATTGTACTCGGTGTAGATTGGCTTTCAGCCAACAAGGTGTTGGTAGACTGTAGAAACCGCAGGATAATTTTTCCGAGGCAGAGCAATGAGGACTACACGGTACAAGGTATAGCTCAGCTATTTATGATGCTTTATCTAACTGAGGGTGAGAGTAGAGCCCGAGTGAACGATATTCCGACTGTCTATGAATTCCCAAAGGTGTTTCCGGAAGATGTGCAGGGTGTCCCTCTAACTAGAGAAGTTAAGTTCTCTATAGACTTGATTCCTGGAGCCAAGCCAGTCTCCAGTGCACCTTATAGAATGTCCCTAACAGAATTGGCCGAGCTGAAGAAGCAGGTGGATGAGTTACTCGGTAAACAATTCATCAGGCCGAGTGTATCACCATGGGGCGCACCTGTACTACTTGTTAAGAAGAAAGATGGCAGCATGATACTATGCATAGATTATCGACAGCTAAACAAACTCACGATTAAGAACCGATACCCGTTGCCCAGAATTGATGATTTGATTGACCAACTACGTGGTGCTTCAGCCTTCTCAAAGATCGATTTACGATCGGGATACCACCAAATCCAGGTGAAGGACTCGGATATTCCCAAGACTGCCTTTAGGAGTCGGTATGGCCACTACGAGTATGTAGTGATGCCGTTCGGTGTGACAAACGCCCCTGCCATATTCATGAATTACATGAACAGCATATTCCACCCGTACTTAGACCGATTCGTAGTAGTTTTTATTGATGATATCTTAGTCTATTCCAAGACCCCTAAAGAGCATGAGGAACACCTCCCAGCAGTACTTCAAGTCTTGAAGGAGAAGCAGCTGTTTGCAAAATTTTTGAAGTGCGATTTCTGGATGGATAAGATCCACTTTCTCGGACATGTGATTTCCAAGGAGGGTGTCTCGGTAGACCCTTCGAAGGTGGCAGCTATAATGGCATGGGAGAGCCTGAGTCGGTCTTAGAGATAAGGAGCTTTATTGGCCTGGCTGGTTATTATAGAAGGTTCATTGAGGGTTTTTCTAAGCTAGCCTTGCCACTGACTAAATTGACCCGGAAAAACGTTCCCTTCGTGTGGAGTTCCGAGTACGAGAGCAGTTTCCGAGAGCTAAAAGACAAGTTGACGACCGCTCCAGTATTGGCATTGCCTGACTTGCGAGAGAGCTTCGTGGTTTACTATGATGCGTCAGGACTCGGATTGGGATGTGTACTAATGCAGAAAGACCGAGTGATAGCTTATGCCTATCGGCAATTGAGGCCTCACGAACAGCATTACCCGACCCATGACTTGGAATTAGCAGCTGTGGTCTTCGCATTGAAAATATGGAGGCATTACTTGTACAGTTCTAAATTCAAAGTTTACAGCGACCACAAGAGCCTCAAATATTTATTCAACCAGAAGGAGCTGAACATGAGGCAGAGGAGATGGATGGAATTTTTAAAGGATTATGACTTCAAGCTGAAGTACCATCTGGGTAAGGCAAACGTTGTTGCCGACGCGTTGAGTCAGAAATCTCTCCATATAGCAGTGATGATGGTGAAGGAGGTGGAGTTGTTGGAACAGTTCCGAGACATGAACTTGCATGTTGACGTCCCCTCGTCTCGGAAGATAACAATCGATACGTTAAGGATTACCAAGGAATTTCTGAGATCCGTGTACAAACAACAGCAGTCAGATTCCTACTTGGCTGAGATGAAGGAGGCTCAGGCCAAAGGAAAGGACTTGTCCTTGACCGAGGGAACGGATGGAATTTTCCAAGTAAGAAA
The DNA here is from genome assembly GCA_037962975.1 of Clitoria ternatea. Lineage (NCBI taxonomy): Eukaryota > Viridiplantae > Streptophyta > Magnoliopsida > Fabales > Fabaceae > Clitoria > Clitoria ternatea. The sequence goes on from CM075671.1 coordinate 150,952,563, forward strand.
CAGAATATACGTGCCGGGTGGAGGAGAATTAAGAAGAATGGTGCTGGATGAAGCACACAAAAGCCTGCTAAGTATCCACCCGGGTACCACGAAGATGTACCACGATCTGAGAACATAATTCTGGTGGCCCGGATTAAAGAGGAATGTGGCAGAATACGTGGCTTGGTGTATTACCTGTCAAAAATCGAAAGTCGAGCACCAGAAGCCGTATGGTGCATTGCAACCCTTAGAGATTCCCGTATGGAAATGGGACTCAATTGCCATGGACTTTGTCATGGGATTGCCAAAAAACCGAGCGGGCCATGATGCGATTTGGGTCATTGTTGACCGACTGACGAAAAGCGCACACTTCCTACCCGTGAACATAAGATACCCATTGCATAAGTTAGCCCAGATTTACATTCGCGAAATCATTCGACTGCATGGAGTACCGACTTCTATCGTATCGGATAAGGACCCTAGATTCACGTCTCGATTTTGGACCAGCCTGTACCAGGAATTGGGTACGAAGCTTTGGCTAAGTTCCGCCTACCACCCCCAATCGGATGGACAATCCGAGCGAACGATATAAAGTTTGGAGGACTTACTGAGGGCGTGTGTGTTGGAACATGGTGGAGATTGGGAGCAGTATCTTCCCCTGATTGAATTTACGTACAACAACAGCCACCACAACAGTATTGGCATGGCACCCTATGAAGCACTGTATGGTCGGAGATGCCGAACCCCACTTTGTTGGTCGGAAACGGGTGAGAGTCTGTTATTGGGACCAGAAATTGTAAAGCAAACCTCAGAACAGATCTGAGTGATAAGGGAAAAGATGAAGGCGTCTCAGGATAGGCAGAAGAGCTACCACGATAAACGAACCATACCACTAGAGTTTTCAGTCGGAGACTGGGTGTTTCTGAAGACTTCACCAAGTAAAGGAGTCGGGCAAGCCTTAAGAAGTGGGAAATTGAGCCCCCGGTATATTGGACCTTACAAAATATTAGAGCGGATCGGTCCCGTGGCGTACCGAATAGCATTACCGACTCACTTATCCCGATTGCATAACGTATTTCATGTGTCTCAACTAAGGAAGTACCTACACGATTCCACTCACATAATGCCGGATGATGATGTGGAGATTAAAGAGGACCTGACCACTGTGACTGTACCGACTAGAATAGTGGACCGATCGGTAAAGCGTTTAAGGAGCAAGGATGTGCAACTGGTTGAAGTAGAATTGCAGCAGGACAGGTATACCTCTTATACCTGGGAACGCGAGGATGCCATGAGGCAACAGTACCCTGAGTTGTTTAACCAAGGTGAGTTACCGATTGAATTTCGAGGACAAAATTCTTTTGAGAGGGGGCGAACTGTAACATCCCGATTTAAAAATTATTTACCAAGTGAAATAAAGCCATTAAAATAATAATTTCAGAAGTGGAAAATTATTTATTTTTCAATTAACTTAATTAATCAAATGATGGCTGATTAAGTATGATTAATTATTAATTGTTGCTGATGGTGACTGGGTGACGTGAGCAGGCTGCTGCTTCACGCTTTCCCACCCCACCTTTTCCCTTCCTTCGTGCATGCATATATAAGTGGTCGTTGGGTCTCCTTGCCTTTCATTCCTTCAGATTTCCCTCTACAACTTCTCTCTTCTTCTTCCTTCTTCTTTTCCTCGTCCTTCTTCTTCTTCTCTATTCTATGTCTCCATTTTCGGCTTCTGGAAGCCACGACGACGGTGCTGTAGGGGAGTCGGAGCTCCCTCCTGCTAGTAAAGGACGATCGTCGAAGCGAAACAGCCCTGTTCCTGAGCCAATCGCGGAAGACAACAGTGTTCAAGAGGAGGCTAAACGAGTGGAGGTATCAAGTGAAGCAGCAAGGCAGAGGTCCCACATCCAAGCAGAAGAGTCTCTCGGAGTTTCGTAGTTGGTAGGGGGTATCTTATATCTTAGATGCATGGGTTACGAGCGGGTTCTGGGTGTTGATGATTGTTGTTTCTACATTCTGTTTATGTGTTGTGCTTGCATGAGGAGTGTGTAATACCCGAGTGCATGATGAGTGAGAGCTGAGTGTTGCATGTTTAGTCCCGTCCTTGAAATGCATGCTGATAGCCATAAGAATGTCGAATGATTCCATGGAAAGGGTGTGCTGAATTATTGATGATGATTACCATGTAGTTTATGGGACATGTAAGTTGTTATGAATATAAAATGCTGACTGCATGTGATCAAATGTTGACGTAGTGAATCTGATAATATATTGCACCGATGCATGTGCTGTCTGAGTCCTGATACTGCTGAATACTGATTACATGAGATGCTTGTGTTGTTGGATTAATTTATTGAATCCTGATACTGCTTGACACCGATTGCATGGAACGCATGTGTTGTTGTATTCATCTCTTTGAGCTATGATACTGATTGCATGAGAAGCACATGTGCTGGACTAATATGTTGAGTTCCGAGAATGCCTATTACCGATTGCATGTGATGCATGTACTGTTGAGTGAAAGGTTATGTATATGAACTCTGTGTTGTGTGATGAATCCGCGTGTGGTGCATGGGATACGTTTGTGCTGGGAGCACGTAGTGTGGGACACTACCATCGGTTATTTAAAAGTGTGGGACGTTGTGAAATCCTTTGAGTGGGACTCAAGGTAGCCTTAAGTGGGACTCAGGCTGCCCGTGAACACCTCCGTTGGCGCTGAGAGCGTTGGTGTCACCTTGTGGGCAAACAGTTGGGTACTTGTAAAACGGCCAAGCAGCTGGGAGCTGAAATGATAGCTGAGAGCTATGTATAAAAAGGGTGGGAGCCTACGTTGCAACGTCGAAAACCGATTACACAAAAATGCGGAACCGAGTGAATTATTCTGTGCGTATATACTGATTGTGCCGATTGAAATCTGTTCTATGTATGATTGTTAATGTTATTGAAGTGTTATGTGCATGTTTAATGATAGCCGTGTGCATTTATATCGCTGCATGATTGCGGATAATCCAAGTCAGTATCTATCATTTAATATCTAAGATACTCACCCCCCTACTGTGGCAATTTTTCAGTGAATGTCTCTCGGAATGATGACTGAAGGAGGAGCTGAATGCCGAGTGAAGTGCTGGTGCACTATGGAAATTATGTGTTTATGTATATGCTGTATATATGTCTTGTTAAGCCTTGGCTGGCTCGTATTTCAGTCGTAGTCTCTTTATACTAGGACTTGAACCCTCTTGGGTAGAAGACGTGATTTTGTGCCTGTAATTATTTATATCCCTCTCTATATCTATCATACTGTGTGTTGTTCTATATTGCGTGAATGATCCGAGTAATACATGTATGCATACTTATGGAGTACGCGAGGTTGGTATAGCTATGGGTAGAAATGGGGTTAAAAGTTGATGTGTGAAGCGAGAACGTGATGTATTCTGAGTGCAGAAGAGTTTAAGTATTACCGAGTGAATGAGAGCATGGGACACCGAGTTAGGATTGATCTAGATACTTACCGAGTGATAACTGTTAGGATTTTCCTGAGTGTAGAATAACTGAATATTCCGAGTGGTTAAGATTAGAAGAAAACCGAGTGGGGACTGACTTAATGATTTCCCGAGTGAATAAGTTGTCAATGCCGAGTGGAGAAGCTATCATTTTCCGAGTGAATGAGTTGTATGATAACTCTGAGTCCCGAGTGTCTGGATAGCCGAGTGTAGCTTCTCGCTCAGCGAATAAAGGATTCGCTCCAGCGATTGTGTGGATTTGGAAGGCTTTTGGGTAGCTCGCTTAAGCGTATGGTACTCTGCCCGAGCGAGTCGGGCTGCCTCGCTCAAGCGTGTTGGACCTCGCTTGGGCGAGTGGGCTTTGTTTGTGGGATCCGCCTGTGCGTTTCTCCTCCCGCTGTCTACCTTCTTGGGTCGGTTTTTGGTCCTCTTGTCTTCCTCTCACTTATTTCTTTTGTGCCGATTCTTCTTGGTTTATTTGGGAAAAAGTTTCCTGTTTTTGGGTTTTATTTATTTATTAAAATTAGGGTGTTATATGTAGCATCCAAGGCATTTGTGATCGGGGTATGAGTCCCCATTGTGGTGTAATCAAGGGATTTGATTATAGTGAATTTCCTCAAGGGTGTCTTGAGAAGACTGGATGTAGGCAGTGGTTGGCCGAACCAGTATAAATCTCTGTTTGCACTTCTCTAACCCTTAAACTCTTTATGTTTTAAGCATTATTATTCAAATCACATATCATTTCATATTGAGTTTTTAGAGGAGAAATTTATTAGTGAAAAAGTTCCTAACTACTCAATTCACCCCCTCTCGAGTTATAGGAGGCCACTAGAGTAACAGCTACAACTGGAAAAACATGAATTAGTGTGGTATTTTAATTTCTGGGATTTATGGGGTAATAATTGGGTCTCGTGGTCAACATCAAAGTTGTAGATAAATTTAGGATGGAGATTTTGGGACAAGAACGACTTGAATCCACTTACAGGAGAGGAAATTACGCCCAAAATACATAAGATGCGCATCTTGGCTTACCTAGATAACTTAAAATCAAAGTTTTTGGCCTGGGGTGGTTAAAAACGGGTATCGGGCTCTTCATAAAAATTGTTAGGGACGATGTGAGGGATGATATTGGATAAAAATAATTGACTCAACTCCCTCATATATTTTCTTGGCCAAAATTGGGGGAGTTACATACTTTAAATATTCCTATTAGATTTCTAACATTCTAACTGATAAATCTGTAAGTATTATTAAACACATCAAATATTACTATTTTAGTCATTACTATTATTTATCTTATTTAATACTCTTCTTTAATTCATAAAATTTTTCTAAAACACTAATTAGTCATCATTACGCATAGAATTATCACGCAATCAAGACTATTAACTTCAAAAATCTAACATACAAAGTGAGGGTTGTTACACTCTCCCCTCCTTTAAGAAATTTTGCCCCAAAATTTCATATAGCGCTAGCAAACAAATGAGAATAAAGAGTTCGCATCTTTTCCTAAAGCTCCCATGTAGCATCTCCTTCGTCAGATCGACTCCAGACTACCTTTACAAGGATACCTCTCTTTTTCTCAATTGCTTCAGATGACTGTCTGAAATTTTCACTGGAACTGCCTTATAGGTAAGATTTTCCTTAAGATCAAGTTGGTCAGGTTTCAGGATATGATCAAAATGTAGTACATATTTCTGGAGTTGAGAGACATGGAAAATATTATGAAGGTTGGACAATTTAGGAGGTAGGGCGATGCGATAACCACTCGACCCTGATTCTTTCAAGAATTTGATATGGTCCTACATACTTGTGGCTTAACTTCTTCGTCTTCAAGGCTCTTTCTACCCCTGTCATAGGAGTAACTCTTAGAAAAACATGATCTTCTTCTTTAAATTCGAGAGGTTTCCGATGTTTTTCGTAGTAGCTTTTCTGACGATTTTGGGAAGTTTTCATTGTAGCTTGAATTTCCTTGATTTGCTCTATAGTCTTCTGAATGACCTCTGACCCAATCACAACTTTCTCTCTTGTCTCGAACCAACATAAGGGTATGCGACACTTTCTTCCATACAGAGCTTCATACGGTGCCATCCCAATGCTAGTGTGATAACTGTTGTTGTAGGTGAATTCTACAAGCGGTAGATATTCCTACAAACTCCCACCGTGTTCAAGCATATACATCCTTAGAAGATCCTCAAGGGTCCTAATAGTACGCTTAGACTGACCATCAGTTTGGGGGTGATATGCTGAACTTAGCTTCAATCGGGTTCCTAACGCTTGCTGTAAGATTTCCCAGAAATGTGAAGTGAAGCGAGGATCTCGATCAGACACAATGGCAGACGACACTCCATGCAGTCTAACTATCTCTCTAATGTAGATCTGTGTGAGCTTCTCCAAGGACTTCATAGTGACTGGAATAAAGTGTGTTGTCTTCGTAAGTCGATCCACGACTACAAAAAAATGGCGTCACATCCTGCTGAGGTCCTTGGAAGTCCAGATACTAAATCCATGGCAATCTCATCCCACTTCCATTCAAGAATCTCCAAAGGTTAAAGAGTCCCATATGATCGTTGTTGCTCTACTTTTATCTTCTGACAAGTCAGACATTTACTGACATAATCAGCAATGTCCCTCTTCATCCCCTGCCACCAGAACACTTTTCTTAGGTCTTGGTACATCTTCGTCACCCTTGCGTGTACACTGTACATGCTTTTGTGAGCCTCCTCAAGGATGGATCTTCTCAAATCAGTGTTCTCAGGTACACATAATCTTCTATGATATCTGATTACTCCTTGTTTATCTCGCATAAATTCTCTAGGCTTTGCCTTCTTGAGTTGCCTTTGCAGAGTCTCATCGGCCAATTAGGCTTCCTTAACCTGATCTAAAAACTCATTAGAGACCCTCAACATCCAAACCATCAGGTTCCCCATCCTAGGTGATACAGCAAGATTCAAATCGTGGAACTGCTCCACTAACTCTAGCTCCTTAGCCATCGTGTAGGATAAATATAGTGCTTTTTTACTAAGCGCATCAGCTACTACATTGGCTTTACCCAGATGATAGTGAAGTTCAAAGTCGTAATCTTTAATAAACTCCATCCATCGTCGCTGCCTCATGTTTAGTTCTTTTTGATTGAAAAAATACTTTAAACTCTTGTGATCACTAAAAACTTTGAACTTAGTCCTGTACTGACAATGCCTCCTGTTTTTTAAGGTAAAAACAACTGCAGCCAATTCTAAGTCATGCGTCAGATAATTTACTTCGTAAGGTCTCAACTGATGAGAAGCGTAAGCCACCACTTTTCTCTATTACATCAACACATATCCCAATCCTTGTCTGCATGCATCACAATACACTTCATATGATTTAGCGGGATCGGGTAAAATCAAAACTGGCACGCTAGTCAGCTTCTTTCTAAGCTCTAGGAAACTGCTTTTGCATTTATCGCTCCACACAAAAGGTTGATCTTTGCGAGTCAACTTGGTCAAAGGTGAAGCTATCCGAGAGAAATTCTTGATAAATCTGCGATAATAGCCGGTAAGACCTAAGAAACTTCAGATCTCTGTTACGTTCTTTGGCCTTTCCTATTGTAGTACTACCTCGATCTTGGCAGGATCCACTACTATACCTTCTGTTGAAATAACATGACTAACAAATTGTACCTCTCTCAGCCAAAACTTACACTTGGACAGCTTTGTGTATAACTTCCTTGCACGTAACGTATTCAGAACAGTTCTAAGGTGATCTTCATGTTCTTCATCACTCTTGGAGTATACTAGAATATTGTCAATGAACACGACCATAAATTTGTCGAGGTATAGGTGGAAGATACGGTTCATATAATCCATGAAAATGGTGGGTGCATTCGTGACTCCAAAAGGCATGACAAGATACTCGTAGTGACCACAGTGAGTCAAAAATGTCATCTTAGGAATGTCTTCCTTCTTTACTCGCAGCTGATCCATCAAATCATCAATGTGTAGGAGAGGATACCGATTCTTGATCGTGACCTTATTTAACTAACGGTAGTCCACACACAGCCGTCCTTCTTCTTTACCAACAACACTGGTGCTCCCCATGGCGAAACGCTTGGTTAAATCATTCGTTTCTCCAGGAGTTCTTCGATTTTCTTCTTGAGTTCCTCTAATTCCTTTGGTGATATTCGGTATGGAGCGATGGAGATCGGCCCAATACTAGGTAGGATATCGATGCTAAACTCGATTTCTCTTTCTGGCAGAATCCCAGGTATATCTTCCAGGAAAACTTCAGGGAATTCTCAAACAACCGGAAGCTGATCAGGCTCTAACTTCGCCTCACATTTGGGGCTGGCAAGGACCATAAACATTCACACTCCTGATTGGAACAGAGTTACCTCCTAAGCAATAACAATAGACTCAGACTTCCTGAGCTGAGAGGGCTCAGCTGTCGTGACTCCATAGGATATAGACTTACTGTGGCAGTCAATTAAGACGTGATTGATAGCAAGCTAATCCATTCCAAGGACAATATCTAAGTCAATCAAGGGTAAATAGATCAAATCTATCTGGTAGAACCTTCCATCAATAGTAATACGGCAATTCATACACATAATAGAAGAACTTATGGGTTTGTTATCAGTAGTAACAACAATTATTCTACCAAATAAGGGGGTCAATGGAAAATTCAAATGCTTCACACAATCTTCAGATATGAATAAATGAGTGGCTCTAGAATCATATAACATATTTAGAAGCACTTCACTTATAAACCATGTACCTTGCACCAGGTCATTCTCTTGCACAACCTTTGCTCCATTCATGGTAAAGACTCTAGCATTGCCTCTACCCCTGCCTGCTGCAGCATTCCTCAGCCCTTGTTGAACATTACCACTGCCTTGACGGTTCAGATTTGCCATCCTAGGATTATTGACTTATGTACTAGCAGCTGATCCTCCATTCCCACCGCTTGTAGGACGTCTGATTAGGCCTCTAACGTCTCTTTTTGGAAAATTTGAATTCTTCTCAGGGTAGACAAAACTCTTATGTCTGGTCTATAGCTGTAGCAAGTGTGGATCCTTCTAGGGTAATCCCTAGTAAAGTGGGGTCCTCCATACTCATAGCACCTCACAGGTGGTCTTTCATTTTAAGTCCTTATGAATCCGTTAGGTCTACTGATATTTGGTTGGGAATAAGGCTTGTCAGACCTGAAGTCCTTCTGGGGTCGCTTGTTAATGGCACGTCGTTCTGACCCATAGTAGGAAGTTCCCTTTGATTTCTATGCTGATGTATGCTCATAGATACGACACTTATCTACCAGAGTAGTGAACTATGTGATTTGCTGACAACAGATCACCTAACAAATGTCCTGACGCAACCCTCCTTCAAACTTAGCATATCGAGAAGCCTCACTCAATCGGGTGTAGTAGGGACAACACCTAGCTAACTCATCGAATTTCATAAAATACTCCCCTACTGTCATGAATCCTTGCCTCATATTGAAGAATTCTTGCTCTTTCTGCCTCCTAATGTCTTTAGGAAAATACTTAGCCAGAAACTCAGTCTTAAACCACTCCCAAGTTATCTCAACTTTATCAGCAGTCGTCCTCAACTCCGCATGAGTCTACCAGTGCTTAGCTTTCCCCACCAAAATCAAGGTGTCATAGATCACTCGATCATTGTCCCCATACCATATAGTTGTAAAGATCTTCTTCATCTTCTCGATCTAGAGCTGAGCTCCCTCAGGGTCAAAACCTTCTTTGAATTGCGCAGGGTGGTTCTTTTGGAAATTGGAAAGTCCTTGGTCATGCCTGACGTCCTCTACTATAGGTAGTCTAAGCCCTGCTCGCGCTCACTTTGTCCCTCTGTTGATGAGCATAGGAAAGGAAAACCACATACAACATGAAAAGGGTGAGTAAAAAGCTCTTGACCCATAATATTCACATGCAAGGGTAGCTTTAATATTTAACACACATACAGATACTAAGCGAGGAAAAAGAGTGTACACCACATACCTTAGAATAATCATACAATACTTCAAAATACACAAAATATACAGAAATAAACAAGGTTAGTCAAACAATTATGATATGCTACGCATGTGTTAGGTTCAATTGTTACTTATCTTAATTTAATACCAATATGCAATGGGGCCCAACTTCCATCGATCAATCTCATATATCAATAATCATGTGCACAATAATCCCGCCTTATCCTACCTGCCCAACTAGAGTGACCACAGCTCTCCTCATTCTGGTTTACACAAATGGGTAAAGACACGCAGCCCTATCATCATAATGGCCAAATCATAATCTCTACAGAACGGGAACTCCACGGTCATAGTAAACTCCCGTATCTTGTCAAAGTATACCAGAGTTTGCCACGGGATGTCCGGCAGCGGGTATGAATCTGAGCCATTGGAGGTCCGCCTCTGGTATACTCCCTAAACTACCCTCGGGGTCAAGGCGCGACGGCTTCTTCAGTGTACCCCTCACTGTATGCTCTAGGGGAATATTCCAACATCCCTCTATATCTCCAATACAATATGCCATATGCTTGTCTTATCACTAGGGTGCCCAAGTACTAGACGGAACCATACTCGCTTGGCGTATTTGTCCTTAAAGCGTACAAAGTATCTAAAGTAAAAATCTTTTCGTATAGTAAGTGCAAGGAACCAAAGTCTAAATACTACCCAAATCATCTTACTAAAAGTATCAAGGTTATTCCCTTAAACAAATTTTATAAGGAAATTTTCTAGTGTTAAAATATCCAATTTATTTGTAAATCTGTAAAAGATATTTAGACATAATACGTTTATTAAATTCTTTAGAGAAAAATTATTTGATTTATTTATCCAAAATATGAACTTAAAATTTTAACATGCTTGTAAGAGAAAAGTAAGGATAAAACATTTTTCTTATGATTTTAAAATTATTTGCCAAGGTCGTTTCGTTGTATTGATTTATAATGAACAATTTTAAATTGATTTTGATTTTCTAAAATTTTCATAAATCCTTGAAAAATGATTTAAAATATTTCTCCTAGTCCTATATTGAAAATAAAAGAATCTCCTCTTTCTAAAGTAAGGATACAAAGTGGTTAACTTTCATTATTTGTCAAAACGTCGTTTTTATCATATTTTTCTAGAAAATTCTGATTTGGGTGATTCCAAAGCCAAAAGTGTTTAATTTTAAAAATAATAATTAAATATAGAAATTTTAAGTATCAATTTTGCCCTGAAACAACCCCTACATGAAAAGGTTGTAAGATGCCAAGTTTTGTCGTTCCAACGTTCGTAAAAATGCGTTTAAGGACAAATCGCGCATTAAAAATTCTCCCAATCGATTTTTCACATTTGGGTATTTTTCTCATGGTCAACATTTATTTCCCATATCACAAAATACTCCTCCAAAACAGTTTTGCCAAATTCCTCCATTTACCCATAAAAATACATTTTTCACCATTCCTAATTTACCGTTCGTGCCTAAACTCGGATCCCATTTTAATTTCTTTATTTAATCATCACATCCACAATTTATTCTTTTTAATCAAACATGTTTTTAAATACTAAGAAATATTGCAGCTTCAAGCTTCCATAATTTACCAAGGAATGCATTTCAAAAGTTCTTTTAGCGTCGTAAACATGTCACATAATTATTACAACTAAAAGTCACTCATTTCTTCTTTTAACAAATATTCCAAAATTTTGTAAATATTCAAAAACTTATTTTTACCACAAAAATTGAATGATTAAGCCATACAACCAAATCTCAACCACATAATTCACTTTTCGCGAGTTTATATGTTAGGATCTATTAACGTTAAATTGTTTAACTAACTATTTAAAATTTCCAGCAGCAACAAAGGTCCATTATTAGTTATAAAAACACATTCTAAGATATTTTAAATTTCTAAAAACATCATCAAAACCATAGGTGACAGGTCCCGCAAGCGCACGGGTTATGTCGCGTGATATAAAAGACTATCGTATCCACAGGGACTGTTTTCAAAGTACCAGCATATTGAAATTTAATTATCCACATAGTTTGAATTTTTTTTATGTTTTATAAAATGAAACTTAAAACAAAGTTTACATAGAATAAATAAAGAAATAATTTTCTAGACACTTAAAAATTAGAATTAAGAGTATCTTGGGATTTCGAGAGTTCAAGACTTTATTTTATGCTAATAATTTTAACTTTTTCATAAAGAAGAATCAAATTAAGTTTTCCAAGGCAGATTTTCCTTAAGCTAATTAATATATTCCTCTCGGAATCCTATTAATGTACCTAACGTATAGAGAACCGCGTTCAATCCCTAAGGTAGGCCCTTTACTATTTTATGAAAATCCCTTTTTATTCCTCAAAAGATTTTTGATTACTTTCTCGGTTTTACCAAGGTCACAAAAAGTATTTCAAAACCTTGGGTTTAGTTCAAAAGCTTTCTAGTAACAATAAATCTCTCGATTCTATTAATTACTTAAACTTTCTAATATATCCGCAAGTATACAGTTTTATCACTTAGGTTCTTGTTAGGAATCACTAAGAGCATTGAGCATAATTTGAACTAAATGGAAAATAAAAATTTAATTAATTCAAAGTCAAAATAACATTAACATAAAATATTGTCACACCCCCTTCATCCCAAGATAAAAATTTAGTTACTCATGATATAATTCAAATTCATACATAGGATGGAAGAAAAGTAAAACATAAAACACATGGTAAAAATAAAGACTTACGGGTTTCTCCAAAAAGCCCAACAAATTCACCACTGTCACTCCTTGTTGTATTTGCAATATCCTCCACAGTACACAAATTTAAACACTCAATTTCATCACTCTCTCTCAATTCTTTTTTACCAAATAATAACAAGAAAAGAACAAAGAAAATAAATTTTTCTCTCTGCACGAAACAGACTCCTTTCCTCTGCTGCTATACTGTCCTGGACATCTCCTTTATCCCATCCGTGCCTCCTATTTATATTTGTTCAACATTTTGCTTTTTCTTCTTCTCGTGGTGCCCATTCTTCAAGTGGTATTTCTTTTGCATTTTGAAATGCAAAATAATTCCCACATTGCCGTGAATTATGAGAGACCATGAAGAGCACTTACAATTAAATATTAGTCACATGGGACTGTATATGACCGTGTGAATTGCATTGGGCAAGGGATCATGGTTTTTATTGAATAAAATAATAGTGATGTTGGGCTATGCATTACCGTGAGTAGGAAAGAGAATGGAAAGCAATTACAATATAATATTTAGAAATGGAATGTTTTGGTTGGCTTTGGTGTAGTGCCGTGTGATGCTTGCAAGGATAGATTTTGTTGATTAAAAAATTATTGCACATGGGGACTTTCTTCTGGGAGGCCGTGAGTTAATTGAAGGATGAAAGACTTTGTTGCATTTAAAAATTAAGCACATGGAAGCTTTCTTGTTGACCGTGTGGTGCTTTTGGCCAATGGACAAAGGATTGGAAATAATGGGCATGGAACCTTGCTGTTTGTTGTCCAAATATGCTACTGTTTGCTGTCAGATTTTCAATTGAAAATTGCCTTGAATTCCATCAGCATTCACGTTAATTTGTAGTGCTGGTCCATTTCTCTTTGCTGTTTACTGTTGCCTCCTATTTCCCTTGTTTCAACCTCTAAAATATTTCACAAATGCTGCCTAATTTCACGTTGAAAAATCAGAGTATGGCAAATTGATAAAAAATTCATATAGCTTGTGAGCCCAATTTACTTTTAGAAAATTCAACATTTTTGCACTTCCAATCAGCTTTCACGTTGGAAGCTTGTGGGCTGCATCAATAAATGAATAAAATATGCAAAAGTATGTACAAGGGACCACTCCTATTATTAAATAAATGCAAGATACCATTCAGCTTTCAAATTCACGTTGAAGGTTTGCAATTTGCACATAGATTTGCTTATTTTAATTCATTCATCATGATGGACCATTTGCTACACACAAAGTCACATTGGTTTATTGCTAAAAGGAAGTGTATTAACGTGAATTAAGAGAGTATAGAGGGAAATGGATTGATTGTATTTTTAGAGAAACAAACACCTTAATTAATTTAAATGAAATATTTAAAAATTAATTTTTATAGAAATGGAATTATGATTTAAGTTCTTAACAATTTTGAAGTACTAAATTTTAGCACTAAACCATCATAATTTTTCCAATTCTAAAAAAATACTTTTTAAACATTGAATTTAAATTAATTCATACAAAACACAACACTTAAATAGAAACAGTAAAAAGAAAACAAAAATTATAAAATTCGGGAAAAACTGATACTGTAAACATTTAACTTTAAACAAATTAAATAGTGAAAAATAGTGTTTTAAAACACTTATCAAAATACCCCAAACCAAACCATTGCTTGTCCTCAAGCAATCACCATATTTACAAGATAAGATACAAAAAACACTAAGTTTAGTAAACTAAGGAACCCAAGACCGAGAAACAGATTTATTCAAATGCCAAGATTAATCTTTCTTATGTGATTCAATTTTCAGTGTTAAGATAGAGGGCACTCTTCTCACAACTTTCACTCAAGTGTTTTATGGTTTGTGTATCACTCTAATCATCATAGTCAAAAAATATATCCATAAGCTTGTTAATAAACCAAAAACTCCACAGTTTAGATAGAAAGCATGTCAAAGTCAAAAGGTCTTTCAAAGGTTGTAACGAGGCTATGGGTTGTATTGTCAAGGTAGGAATTTCAAGAAAAATAGAAAATAAAAGGGCTTAAACAATCATGAATGATTCAAATTACCATCATAAATTCAGAAACTAACAGAGCAAATTTTTGAACTTTTATGGACTTTTTGTAATTCATTCAATATCATCCTTTTGATTTTCTTTTCTTTTTCTTACTTTTGTTTACATCCCATAACATATTTTTCTTAAGTCCTTTTATTTTTTTGCTCCACTAAATTTCCAACTTTTTCACCATTAAGAGAATATCAGTCAATGAAAGGCTTCAAAGAAAAATTTTTACTCTCAGGCTCAAAAGGGGCAACTAGGGGTCAAATTGTGCAAAAATTCTGAGGCTTAAGAATAAGACCTAATTTTTCCTTTATCATCCTAAGACATACAATCAAAAACTATTTTGAATCAGTTGAAAAATAAGTTCTAGAATATTAATGACTATGAGATTCACTCTATCAGGAAAATGTGGGTTTGAAGTTTTTGATAAATTACCCTTTTAGGCTCAAGTCTCACCATGGAAAGTCTTTTTAAAGAAAATTTAAATCACATAAGGTTTGTTTAAGCATTTATTTGGCATTTAAACAATCAAATTTTGAAAAATTTTACTCAAAATTTTGGGGTCCTTAGATACTTTAGCTTTATGTTCAAAGTTAATTATCATGCAATCATGGTAAATTAAGATGACAAACAAAATAAAGATAACACACATGCATGAAAAACATAACAATCACACTATGCAAACAAAACAGTTAAGTTTTCTTATCTACCACTCCAAACCAGAATTTGACATTGTCCTCAATGTTAAAATGGATGATAAAAGGATAAGAAAACTTACCTGTAGTTACCCCAAACAAAGATTTGACATAGTTTTTTTATTTTATTTTGAAATTCAAAATGAAACAACAAATATATAGGGTTACCTCCCTATCAGTGCTAAGTTTTAAGTCTTCAGCCAGACTTCTCACCATTTGGATTTACTTATCAGGAGCATCAAACAAGTCCAAGTCACTTGCTTGTTGTATTGGTTGACCTGTCAAGTAGTGCTTTACTCTCTGTCCATTTACCTTAAATGTACTAGATTTCTCACTCCATAACTCAACAGCTCCAAAGGGAAAGACCTTTGTTACCTTGAATGGTCCCGACCATCGGGATCTCAGTTTACCTGGAAAAAGCTTCAATCTAGAATTAAATAGTAAAACCATATCACCTGGATTGAATGTTCTTCGTAGGATGTGACGATCATGCCATTGTTTGGTTTTTTTTTTTATAAATTCTGGCATTTTCGTATGCATCTAAATGGAGCTCTTCAAGCTCATTTAATTCCAATAATCTGTGTTCACCTGCAGCCTTATGATCAAAGTTAAGAGTTTTAACAGCCCAAAAAGATTTATATTCTAGCTCAACAGGTAAATGGCAGGGCTTCCCATATACTAGCTTAAAAGGTGTGGTTCCAATGAGAGTTTTGTATGCGATTTGATACGCCCATAAGGAATCATCTAACTTAATAGACCAATCCTTACGTGATGTATTCACCACTTTTTGAAGAATATTTTTAATTTCCTGATTGGATACCTCAACTTGTCCACTAGTTTGTGGGTGGTAAGGTGTAGCAACCTTATGCCTGACTCCATATTTTTTTAGGAGGGTCTGAAAAGTTCTCTCAATAAAATGAAACCCTCTGTCACTTATAACATATTTTGGGACCCCAAACCTCAGAAATATTATTTTCTTGAAAAGTTTAATAACAGTTTTAGCATCAGAATGGGGTGAAGCAATGGCTTCCACCCATTTTGATACATAGTCAACTGCCACTAATATGAACTGATTTCCAAAAGAGGAAGGAAAGGGTCCCATAAAATCAACAGCCCATACATCAAATAATTCAACCTCTAAAATGGTATTCAATGGCATTTCATGTCTCTTACCAATGTTACCTGTTCTTTGGCAAGCATCACAAGTTAGACCATACTTACGTATATCCTTAAAAATATGTGGCTAATAAAACCCAGCTTGTAAAACTTTAGAGGCTATTTTAGAGGTGCTCATGTGCCCCCCACAGGAAAAAGAATGGAAATGGTCCAGGATAGCACGGACCTCATCTTCTGGAACACACCTCCGAATTAAACCATCAGCACATTACTTGAATAGGAGGGGTTCATCCCAATAATAATGTTTAACATCTGCAAAAAACTTTTTCCTTTGCTGAAAGCTAAGATCAGGAGGTAAGATACCACATGCAAGAAAATTCACAAAATCAGCATACCAAGGAACAAGTTGGGTACTAAGATTCAAAAGTTGTTTATCTGGAAAAGATTCATTGATGGGAATATTATCTATTTCTGCTTTTTCAGATGTCAACCTAGATAGGTGGTCAGCAACCAGGTTCTCAGTACCCTTCTTATCCTTAATTTCCAAGTTGAATTCTTGCAATATTAGAATCCACCTAATTAGCCTAGGCTTTGCTTCCTTTTTATTCAATAGATACTTAATGGCAGAGTGGTCAGTGTAAACAGTAACATGTGAACCTACCAAGTAAGATCTAAATTTATCAAAAGCAAAGACAATGGCTAATAGTTCTTTTTCAGTTGTGGCATAATTTACCTGAGCATCATCCAGCGTTCGGCTGGCATAATGAATTACATGGAGCTTTTTGTCCTTTCGTTGCCCAAGCACAGCCCCCACTGCGTAATCACTCGCATCGCACATCAACTCGAACGGGAGTTCCCAATCAGGGGGTTGAACAATGGGGGCAGAGATTAAAGCTTGCTTAATCCTGCAAAAAGCTTCCATACAAGATGAATCAAAATTGAAAAGCACATCCTTACCCAGAAGAGTTGTAAGAGGCTTTGTGATCTTGGAGAAATCTTTAATGAACCGACGGTAAAACCCTGCATGTCCAAGAAAACTCCAAATACCTTTCACATTTGTAGGTGGGGGAAATTTTTCAATCACTTCCACTTTAGCCTTATCAACTTCTATACCTCTCTCAGACACTAAGTGTCCAAGAACTATGCCTTCTCTTACCATAAAATGGCATTTCCCCAGTTTAAGACCAGATTAGTCTCTTCACAACGCTGCAAGACTTGGCATAAATTTGTTAAACAGTTATCAAAATCCAAACCATGCACTGAAAAATCATCCATAAAGACTTCCATCATATTTTCAATAAGGTCAGAAAAAATTGCTTGCATACACCTTTGAAAAGTCGCAGGTGCATTACACAGACCAAAAGGCATACGCCTATAAGCATAAGTCCCATAAGGGCAAGTGAAGGTAGTCTTTTCTTGATCAGATGGATGAATGGGAATTTGATGAAAACCTGAATACCCATCCAAATAGAAGAAATAAGAGTGTTTCGAAAGTCTTTCAAGCATCTGATCAATAAAAAGGAGAGGAAAATGATCTTTTTTCGTGGCACTATTTAACTTCCTATAATCAATGCACATGCGCCAACCAGAGACAATCCTAGTAGGAATCAATTTATGTTTATCATTTTCAATCACAGTTATTCCCCCCTTTTTAGGCACCACATGAATAGGACTTACCTATTTACTACTATCAACAGGATATATGACTCCAGCATCAAGTAATTTCAAAATTTCCTTTTTAACCACTTCTTGCATTTTTGGATTTAATCTCCTAAGTGGTTCTACTGTGGGCCTACTTTCATCTTCTATAGTAATCCTGTGCATACAAAGAGAAGGGCTAATCCCTTTGATATCATCCATTGTATAACCTATTACCTTTCTATACAACCTAAGTTGTTTTAAAAGTTTTTCAGTTTCACATGGATTCAATTCAACATTAACAATCACAGGATATGTGGAATTAGGACCAAGAAACTCATACCTTAATGAAGTTGGTAAAGGCTTTAATTCCACATTGGGGCTTACCACTTTGTCACACATGACCTCAGTATCATGTTTTAGTGGGGCCTCAGAGCAATCAAATGTTCCTGCAGGCTCAATCATGAAAACAGCTTCAAGTGGGTCATTAGGAAGGGTTACTTCCTTTACCACTTGTTCAACAAAATCCACACTACAGCAAACATCATTATTAAAAGGTTTTTATTAATCATTTTTCAAGTTAAAATCAACCTTTTGGTCTCCAACAGTCAGAGACAACTTACCATTCTTGACATCGATCATAGCACCTACAGTTGCTAAAAATGGTCGACCTAAAATAATAGGAATCAAAGAATCTTCATCCATTTCTAGCACAACAAAGTCAGCAGGTATAAAAAATTTTCCTACCTTAATAGGAACATCCTCTAAAATTCCTACGGGATATTTGACAGATCTATCAGCCAACTGTAAAGACATCCTAGTAGGTTTTAGCTCACCCAATCCTAACTTTTTAGCAACAGATAATGGCATTAAACTCACACTCGCTCCTAAATCACACAATGCTTTATCTATATTCATGTCACCAATCATACAAGGAATACAGAAACTACCTGGATCTTGGAGCTTGGGTGGAGGCTTCCTTTGAATTAGAGCACTGCACTCTTCAATAAGTGCCACTGTACCATCTTCTTCCAGTCTTCTTTTGTTGGACAAAATGTCCTTCAGGAACTTCGTATATGTAGGCATTTGCTATAAAGCATCTGTGAAGGGAATATTGATATATAATTTCTTTAAAACATCAAGAAACTTACCAAATTGTTTGTCCAATTTTGCTTTCACTAAGCGCTAAGGAAATGGAATAGGAGCTTGATATGGCTTAACCTCCTCCTTCTTTTCTTGTGGTTTCTCTTCTTCAATTGAAGATTCATCCGCTTTTCTTCAATAAGGGGGACAGCCATGGTTTGGTTAGATGGTCCAGCTTCAGGTTTTCTAGGAAATATTCCCGGTGCCCTTATAGAATAAGAAGCTTGTTGGGCAATCTGATTTTCCAATATTTTATTATGGGTGGCAAGAGAATCCACTTTTGAAGCTAAGTTCTTTATTACCTCAGAGAATTCATCATTTTGTTTAAGTTGAGTAGCTACAAATGTCTCCATCAAGGATTCTAGCTTTGATTTTTGTGGAATATAGGATCCTTGTTGAGGTTTGTAGTTACTTTGATTACCTTGGAATGGAGGTGGCCTATTTTGGAAGCCAGGTGGACCTTGTGGAGGTCTATAGTTATTTTGAAAATTTCCACCATAGTTTCCAATAGCATCCACCTGATGCATTTCTTGTTCTTGATTAAGGGTCATTGCTAAATGGCAGTTTGTAGCTCCATGTCCTGAAACACCACAAACTTCACAAACAATATTAGTAGCACCTGTTGACCCTATTTTATCAAGTTTTAATGTTAATGCTTCAACTTTGGCAGAAAGTAGGGAAAGAGCATCAACAGAGTACTTACCTGGTGTTTTAACAGGTAATCCTCTCTCAGAGTTCCACTGGTGAGTGTTTTGAGCTATTTCCTCAATCAAGTTCTGAGCTTCATCAACATTTTTACTCATGAAGGCTCCTCAAGCTGCAACATCTAAACTTTAGATCTTTTGCGTAGAAGTTAGTCCATTATAGAAAATATGGATTGTCAACCACCTTTCTATCCCATGGTGAGGACATTCTCTCAGCAACTCCTTGTATCTTTCCATGGCTTCATATAAGGATTCATCATCTTTTTATGAAAAATTAATTATTTGTTTTCTTACCAAATCAGTTTTATTTCTTGGGTACCACTTATTGATGAAAGCACTGGATAGTTGTTCCCAAGTCGTGATGGATCCTTCAGGAAGAGAATATAACCATGCTCTCGCTTTATCTCTTAAGGAGAAAGGGAAGAGTCTCAAGCGAATAGTATCATTGGTGGCTCCGTTCATTTTCAAGGTGTCACAGTATTAAAGAAAGATTTGAAGATGAAGATTTGGATCTTCAGAGGGTAATCCTCCGAATTGGTTCTGCTGAACCATAGAGAGTAGTGAAGGCTTCAATTCAAAATTGTTAGCCTCCACTGTGGGTCTAAGGATGCTAGACCCTCTTCCATTTGTACTTGGAGCAGCAAAATCTCTTAAGGCTCTGTTTTGGTCTGCCATTTGTTTTTCTTTTTCTTATTTTTATTGTTTTTGTTGTTTTCTCAAAGCTCTAAGGGTACGTTCTATCTCAGGGTCAAATCCTAAGTTTAGATCGACACTACGACTTCGTCGCATAAAAAGAAAATAAATGACAAATAAAACAAATAATCACAAAAATAAAATAACAACAGATTCACAGAATAAAGAACAAAATACAAAACAACAAACAAAATAAAATAAGTAATAAAAATACAGAAGAAATATTAAAATAAATATACAGAAAAAGAAATAAACAAAACAAATAAAATAAAACAAAATAGAAAGAATATTAACAAGTATGGTCTAATCGAATTTCAATATTGCCGATATTTAAGGGACAACATTCCCCAGTAACGGCGCCAAAAACTTGACAGGTCCCGCAAGCTCACGGGTTTTGTCGCATGATATAAAAGATTACCGTATCCATCTTAATCCCAAGAAACCTGTTAACTCTTTGTGTTTACTGTTGGGTCTTTTAATTGGCAAGCGCACCAATCATTTATAGTTTTCAAAATTTAGATATCGTTCCACTGGGATTGAAAGTACAATAATAACAGTAATTTTCTAGTCACAATGGTAAATTTAAAGAAACTTATACACAAAAGAATGATTTATATACAATTTATATAATATTCACAAGATTTCATAGTTGAGTTGTTCATAAAAAGAAAATAAAATCTATCTAAAAAGTTGAGTTGCAATTTAGAATAGCTAAGATACTTGAGATAAACAAATTATGTTGGAATTTGGATCCTTAATCTAGAATAACAATGGAGGAACTCAAGACATGCATATTTAATCATCAAGTTCATGTCATTGCTGCTTAAAATCATTATAACCGATCCCTCGTGATATAAATTCTAAGTATTCACTGTAAAGTCCGATCCCTCGTGAGCGCTCTCAGTAAAACCTTGCATTAAGTCCTGGCCTTATGGCAACAATGATTAACAACCCCTATAGAATTGAGATACCAAGGGTATTCCAACTTTTACTTTCGTCAAAACTAGTTTCAATACGGCATGAATAATCATTCTCCCGTTGACGTTCACACTAATAAAACAAGTTTCAATACGCATGAAAATCATTCTCCCGTTTGACGTTCATACTAATAAAAGATTGAAATACTAACATGTACTTGAATCATAAACATACAGAGGTCGAATTCACAACATCATACTCAATAGATTAGTTCACCAATTCCAACATAAATAGATTAGTTACACATGGTGAAAGTAAAAACAACACTTATAGAGATTGACATTACAAAGGCGATGGAAACTTCACGATACAACAATCACAATACTACACAACACTCTCAAGTATCTAGAAAACTATTCCAGAACTACAAATTCATAAAAGAACCACTCAAACACGAGTGTATAAAAGAAGAAGAAAACTTAGAATGTGGGATGGGATGCCTAGAAGTGTTGGAAATGGCCCTATTTATAGGGCTGAGGAAGGGTCCTGACGCTACGTGCCAGCCTAACGCTACGCGTCAGGTCCCTGAGTCAGCCTCCATTAAACGCAGCTGGAAGTAGCCACTATGGAATTATTTTATTCAATCATGCAGTGCCATATGGACCTGTTTCCCAATTTGGTGTGTCCATTTGTGCGAAGTGGAGTGGCGGGTCACTAGCTGAGTGCTTGGACAACCTGGCTGTGGAGTCCACGCAGCTCTGACGCTACGCGTGGCTGTGACGCCTAGCGTCAGCATCAAAAGTCCCCATGCTACGCGTCAGGTTCCTGATCTTTAATTTTCTCTTTAAATTCTTCACTTTTTCACTGCAAAACTAGAGAAAATTGATCAAGGGCAGATTATTTCTAACAACTTCTATTTATTAAATTTAAAACCTTATTTTCTAACAATTTAGACTGATTTTTATTATTTTTATGAAATTTATATTAAAGATTTTATTGTAAATTTGAGGACTAACAAATACCCCCAAGTTGAGACATTGCTCGTCCTCGAGCAAGAGATAAAAATAAAAAATAAAAATTTGAAATCAAATTTTTGAGTTAGTCCGAGAATTTACCACAAAAAGTTTTGTCATAATTTACCATTTTGAAATAATCAATTATAAAAATCTTATGTAACAAAGGTTTATTGATAAAATTCTTTACAATATTTTATTAACAAATCAAGCATAAATTTAGGCTTACCTCACAAGTGTTTACCTCTGTGCCAAGGGTAGCCTGTTTCACTCTTTCAATCATAAAATCAAACAAATTTAATTTTGATTTTCATTTAATCAATGGTTGATCATACAGAGATATTTTCAAAAATTACAAGGTCTTTTCAAAGGTTGTAATAAGGCTTGGCTACAAGAAATTATGGTTTTTCTCGGAATTCAAAAACCTGAAATCATAAAAGAGCATTTTATAATTTTTAGGCTTTCTCTTAGCCCAAGTCTCAATTCCTTTATTGATGAAAAATAAATACCCCCAACTTGATTCTTTTCACTATTTTTGACTTTTCTTTTTCATATTTTATTTTCTTTTTCTTTGAAAAGAATCAAGTTGCTTATTTTCACTCCCCATTTTTGTAAGAACACTCAAAATATTTTTATATTCCTCAATTGCTCTTTTAATCAATCAAGTATAGGGAATGGTTAAAACTGATATAAGTTAAGGGTACCAAAGAATTTATTTTTCAGGCTCAACATTGGCTTTCAAGGGATAAAATGTGCCTTGATCATTTTCCTGAATTCTCTGTACAACAACACAAATCAAAGATTAAAGCAAAATCAATTCGAATGAAGTTATGTCGAATAAACCCTCAAGTGTTTAAAAGATCTCTCGACTCACCGGGTTATCGAAATTAGCTTGATAGTTAATAAACTTATTGTAATTGATTTTATCAAAATTCCTAAGTTACAAAAGAATCAATAATTGATTTTACAAAATTAGTTTTATTGTATAAAAACTTTAAGTGTATAAATTTTCTTATTTTCAAAAATTTGATTTATTTATTAAAAATACAAAAACACACCATGACACAATTTTCCGTAAAGATAAAACACACCACGTAAAATAAACTATAATATAATATCCAAAAAGTAAAAATACCAATGTAAATAAAAAAACTAAAAGTAAACTAGAATGTATATAACAAAAATGAGATAACACCAATCAGTCCTTCATCTCATCATCTCCTTCCTCATCTGCATCACCTTCTGACTTAGCATGTGCTCTAGACGGTCCACTAGTCTTAGGGTATGTCGGCAGATCACCAGGCCAAGCTACATAGGCTGCAAACTCAGTTGGTGTAACATATGGTGCTCCCTCACCCTGAAGTTTGTACTGATAGTATGAATTATGAAGATGCATGTAAGCTCTGTGTGTGGCAGCCATCATCTGCATCATATGCTGATGGTCAAGTGTCATCCTGGCAAATCCCTCTGCGACAACATCAGCAGGTGGTGGCTGAACTGGTGGTCTCCTCCTCCTCTGTCTGGGCTGAGCCTCCTGCTCTAGTGGTGGAAGCTTGCATTGCTGGACAAAGTAATCTCTGTTCACTAGAACTTTGGGGACTCTCCCCGAAGAACTAGTGAACTCAGGTGATGGTACAACAACTCCCTACCTCCTTAGTAAGGCAGATATGATGAGAGGTAATGGGATAGGATGGTTCACCTTATACCCAAGGGCATAAAGGTGAATCTGCTTAGAAATTAGCTCTGTAATATCAATAATATGGCCTTGAAGAATAGAGAAAAGAAGGCAGCAGCGATCAACTGGTATAGAAGAGAGATGAGTAACAGGAGTGATGTTATACAGCATGAGATGAGACCACGCCTGAGCTATAGGGGTTAGTTGGGTCTTGAGGAGGTTAGATAGAGTCCTCCCAACCTTACTCAGGTTGAAAAAGATTCTATCCTTGCTCAAGAAGTGAGCAACCTGATCTAGGAAGTATCCTAGATCACCATCCTCAGTCGCAATTTTGTTTCTGTTCTTCTTCCAGAAACAAGTATCGCTCTCTGGAGTAGGCTCCCAAGGGTTACCCAGTAGGGTACTAATCGTGTCCTGATCATAAGTGATATGCCGGCCCCTAACCCAACTCGTCCTCTGATGTCCAATGTTTGGAGAATCCTGGCGAGTCTTGTGGGCATTGGCATAAAATTCCTTCAATAAGATGGGATCCCCCTTAGTAGGTAGGGAAAACAGGGGTCCTCATCTCCTTCTTTGGATCTCATCCTGCAGCTCAGGATAGTCCCTAGCACTCAGATCCAAAACTCTTTCCCAGATGAGTCTTTGGCCCTTAATCTGGTGGAATCGGGCCCATTTCGCATCAGTGGAAAATCTGGTGGGATCTCTAGGTCCTAACACCTCCTCTCCCTGAAGATCTGGATCCTCAGAGGTGGTATCTGTGTTTATGGTCCTTCTTTGTCTCTTTAGAACAGTGGAAGGAATGGATTTCTTAGGTGCCATCTACAAAAAGAAAAATTAAAAATCAAACACTTTATACTATTTTCAAAAGCAAATCAAACATTAAAAATTCACACAGAATGCAACATGTATATTTTTATTTTTAACAAAACATAAATTTCAGAAAATATGTAAAATCATACAACATACATATTTACAAATTTGTTTATGTATTTTTTTTATTTAAATTTTTTTTTTGCAAGAAAGTATAACAAATATACAAACTAAGAAATTTTATTAAATTAAAAGAAAACCACAAACAACAAACAGGGTCATACTAAACAGATTTATTAAAAACAGAAAACAAGTTATACAAATAACAGAAAATAACACACAAAAATTAACAAAAATCAGGAATAGAGGCTGACGCTACACGTGGGTGGGATACTACGCGTCAGCTCTATTCTTCCCATGCTACGCGTCAGTGGGACGCTACACGTGGGATTACAGTTCTTGCCTCATGCTACGCGTTAGTGGGACGCTACACATGAGGTGCGCAGTTTCAAATACAGAAACAGGGGTTGCACAATCACAACCCCCCACTCTTCATTCAATCAGAATTATTTCCTAAATCTAACAGCAAACAGACCCCAATGGTTTTCTAATCCTAATCCTAACCACATGCATTATAAAAATCTAAATTGAAATCAAACTAAAGAGAAAGGATTTAGAAAACTTACTTGGGATCCTTTGAGCAGATATGAATGAGAAGGTTTGGAAGTTTTGAGAGAAAAAGAGGGTTTGGAAAATTAGGGTTTCTGAAATTGCAGAGGGAGGCAAGATAGGTTTTTAAAGATTATGGACTTGGGCCTCCCTCTGGTTTAGTTTTTTTAAAAAAACTGAACGAGGGCCCTGACGCTATGCGTGGATGGGACGCTACATGTCAGGTTGAAAATTCAGAGTCCACGCCACGCGTCACTGTGGCGCTACGCGTGGGCTTCTATTTTTCATTTTTCAAAATTCTAATTATCAAAAACCATTTTCTTTTAAGTTTTAAACCTCTTTTCTTTTCAAAATTAAATTTCTATTTTAAAAACTCTATCTAATTATAAATTAATTTTTTTATTTATATTATATTATATTATATTTTATTTATTTTTTATATATATAAAAAAAGATAAAAAGAAAAAATAATGGGTTACCTCCCATTGAGCGCTAGGTTTAATGTCTCCAGCCAGACATTACCTCTGATTAATCAGGTGGTTTCTCAATTTTGGTTGAGGAATCACCTGTCTTTTTCTTCCTCCTTCTTCTCCGATGCTTGATTACCTGTCTTTCGTCATTCAAGCCATTGGTTAATTTAAAACAATTTAATTGATTGGGAAGAGATATACCTAGTTCGGTTGAAAGGTAAACTTTTTCCTCAGCATTTGTCCTGAGATGTTCATGAGCACTAAAGCTTATCTCCTCTCCATGAATTTTGACTGCAACCATACTTTGATCAATATCTACCATTATTTTTGCAGTCTTCATGAAAGGTCTTCCAAGAATTAGGGGGATCTCAGTATCCTCCTTCATATCCAGTACCACAAAATCAACTTTGAAGTGGTACTTGTCAACCTTTACTAATACATCTTCCACAATCCCAACAGGTTGCTTGACAGAGCGGTCAGCCAGTTGTAAAGTCTTTTTGGTTTCTTGTAATTCCAAATCACCAATATGCTTCATCAAGTCTAGGGGCATAAGGTTGATGTTAGCCCCTAAATCTAACAAAGTATTCCTGATGTTGATATTTCCAATGGTTACAGGAATGGTGAAACTTCCCGGATCTTCACATTTTTCCAGTATTAAGATGGTAATACGACTTGCTTCTTGCTCTTCATTCATAGGCTCTTGTATATTTTTTTTTTCTTTTTCACTTTCTTTTTCTTCTTCTTCTTTCTCTTTCTTTTCACAATCAATTTTTACATATTTACAACTTTCAGAAGAAACAGCATTACATTGATCCCTTGGGTTCTGAGTATTTGCAGTAAAACCAGAACTTTTCAATTCATCTATTTCTTTTGCTAGCTGACCCATTTACAAATCTAATGCCTTTCCGGCAGCTTCATTTGTTTCCACAAATTGCAATAACTGTTGGATAGATTCCTCAATCCTTGTCAATCTTGTATTGTCAATTTGTGATTGTTGTTGCTTAAATTGATTGTTAGGAGATCAGTTGGATGGTCTAACATCTTGTCTCTAGCCAGAATTCTGATTCTGCCATCCCTGTGGAAAATTGTTAGGAAAAGAATTACCATAATTGAAAGGAAAGTTACCCAATAGTATTCCTTGATGGTTCAGAAAATTGGCTTGCTCTTGTTCATTTCTATCAGGGGCACAATAACCACATGGTTGTTCTTCCATGTAATGCATACATTGTTTCAATTGAGCTGGGGGTGGTGATGTCACTTGAGTAATTTGAAGTTTCTCTAATTGTTTGCTTATAGCTTCAATTTGTTGAGTCAGTAATTTTTGCTGAGCCAATACTACATCATTCACTCCCAATTCGAGCATACCTGGCTTCCTTGGTGTATTACCTCTTTCATGTTTTGCTTGTTGGTCACTAATGGACATTGATTCCAATATTTCTATTGCTTCTTCCACAGTTTTGTTCATTAAAGAACCACCTGCACAAGCATCTAACATCATCTTGAACTGAGGTAATAAACCATGGTAAACGATCCTTACCTTTTCGACATCATTCAGCTTGTGATTTGGACACTTTCTCAAGAGTGCCTATGTTTCTCCTAATGATTCATCATTGTTTTGTGAAAAAGAATGTATGGCTGTCATGGCTTCAAAATATTTTGAAGGAGAATAAAACCTTTCCAAAAATTTTCTTTCAACATCGGACCAGTTTGCAAAACTATCCGGTGGGCAAGATTTAAACCATTCTTTAGCTTTACCAATCAATGAAAAAGGAAACAATCTCATATAAACAGATTCTTCTTGATTGGGTTCAAAACCAATTGTGCTACATAACTCATAAAAAACAGTTAAATGTTCATACGGTTCTTCATGATTTAAACCAGCAAATTGATTATTTTGAATAATATTTAGAGTAGCAGGTTTAATCTCCACTGGCACAACAGGTCCTTGAAA
Organism: Clitoria ternatea; assembly: GCA_037962975.1. Taxonomy (NCBI): domain Eukaryota; kingdom Viridiplantae; phylum Streptophyta; class Magnoliopsida; order Fabales; family Fabaceae; genus Clitoria; species Clitoria ternatea. The sequence continues at coordinate 150,980,290 of CM075671.1, forward strand.
CATTCCTAAAACTCGAGGTGGACCATTAATAGCAGCAAACTGTCCCAATGTTCTCCTTTCAGCAGCCATCTTTGTATTTTCAAAAATTTTAGAAGTAGAAGAAAAATTAGTTTGTGTTTTAGATTTTAAAGACTTGATTTTCTTTACAAACTTTTCTATCTCAGGATCAAAGTAAATTTTTTCTGCGGTAGATCGGGTTTGCATACACAAACTAGACAAAGAAAGTTAGTGTAATAATGATAAGAAAAATAACTAAATAAATAACCAAATTAAAAATTTAACTAAGGTAAAAAAATATTTACCATAGTAATTAAAAATTTACTGTTTTACTAAATCAATTCAATCCCCGGCAACGGCGCCAGAAAACTTGTTAATCCTGAGAAACCTGTTAACTCTTTGTGTTTACTATTGGGTCTTTTAATTGGCAAGCGCACAAATCGTTTGTAGTTTTCAAAATTTAGATATCGTTCCACTGGGATTGAAAGTCCAATAATAACAGTAATTTTCTAGTCACTATAGTAAATTTAAAGAAACTTATACACAAAAGAATGATTTATATACAATTTATACAATATTCATAAGATTTCATAGTTGAGTTGTTCATAAAAAGAAAATAAAGTCTATCTAAAAAGTTGAGTTGCAATTTAGAATAGCTAAGATACTTGAGATAAACAAATTATGTTGGAATTTGGATCCTTAATCTAGAATAACAATGGAGGAACTCAAGACATGCATATTTAATCATCAAGTTCATGTCATTGCAGCTTAAAATCATTATAACCGATCCATCGTGATATAAATTCTAAGTATTCACTGTAAAGTCCGATCCCTCATGAGCTTTCTCAGTAAAACCTTGCATTAAGTCCTGGCCTTATGGCAACAATGATTAACAACCCCTATAGAATTAAGATACCAAGGGTATTCCAACTTTTACTTTCGTCAAAACTAGTTTCAATACGGCATGAATAATCATTCTCCCGTTTGACGTTCACACTAATAAAACAAGTTTCAATACGCATGAAAATCATTCTCCCGTTTGACGTTCATACTAATAAAAGATTGAAATACTAACATGTACTTGAATCATAAACATGCAGAGGTCAAATTCACAACATCATACTCAATAGATTAGTTCACCAATTCCAACATAAATAGATTAGTTACACATGGTGAAAGTAAAAACAACACTTATAGAGATTGACATTACAAAGGCGATGGAAACTTCACGATACAACAATCACAATACTACACAACACTCTTAAGTATCTAGAAAACTATTCCAGAACTACAAACTCACAAAAGAACCACTCAAACACGAGTGTATAAGAGAAGAAGAGAACTCAGAATGTGGGATAGAATGCCTAGAAGTGTTGGAAATGGCCCTATTTATAGGGCTGAGGAAGGGTCCTGACGCTACACGCCAGCCTGACACTACGCGTCAGGTCCCTGAGTCAGCCTCCATTAAACGCAGCTGGAAGTGGCCACTATAGAATTATTTTATTCAATCATGCAGTGCCATATGGACCTGTTTCCCAATTCGGTGTGTCCATTTGTGCGAAGTGGAGTGGCGGGTCACTAGCTGAGTGCTTGGACAACCTGGCTGTGGAGTCCACGCAGCTCTGACGCTACGCATGGCTGTGACGCCTAGCATCAGCATCAAAAGTCCCCACGCTACGCGTCAGGTTCCTGATCTTCAATTTTCTCTTTAAATTCTTCACTTTTTCACTGCAAAACTAGAGAAAACTAATCAAGGGCAGATTATTTCTAACAACTTCTATTTATTGAATTTAAAACCTTATTTTCTAACAATTTAGACTAATTTTTATTATTTTTATGAAATTTTTATTAAAGATTTTATTGTAAATTTGAGGACTAACAATCCACAGGCACTATTTTCATAGTACCAGCATATTGAAATTTAATTATCCACACAGTTTGATTTTTTTTATGTTTTATAAAATAAAACTTAAAACAAAGTTTACATAGAATAAATACAGAAACAATTTTCTAGACACTTAAAAATCAGAATTAAGAGTATCTTGGGATTCTGGGTGTTCAAGACTTTATTTTATGCTAATAATTTTTAAATTTTTCATAAATAAGAATCAAATTAAGTTTTCCAAGGCAGATTTTCCTTAAGCTAATTAATATGTTCCTCTCAAAATCCTATTAATGTACCTAATGTATGGAGAACCGCGTTCAATCCCTAAGGTAGGCCCTTTACTGTTTTATGAAAATCCCTTTTTATTCCTCAAAAGATTTTTGATTACTTTCTCGGTTTTACCAAGGTCACAAAAAGTATTTCAAAACCTTGGGTTTAGTTCAAAAGCTTTCTAGTAACAATAAATCTCTCGATTCTATTAATTACTTAAACTTTCTAATATACCCACAAGTATACAATTTTATCACTTAGGTTCTTGTTAGGAATCACTAAGAGCATTGAGCATAATTTGAACTAAATGAAAAAAGAGAAATTTATTTAATTCAAAGTCAAAATAACATTAACATAAAATATTGTCACACCCCCTTCATCCCAAGATAAAAATTTAGTTACTCATGATATAATTCAAATTCATACACAGGATGGAAGGAAAGTAAAACATACAACACATGGTAAAAATAAAGACTTACGGGTTTCTCCAAAAAGCCCAATAAATTCACCACTGTCACTCCTTGTTGTATTTGCAATATCCTCTACAGTACACAAATTTAAACACTCAATTTCACTAGTCTCTCTCAATTCTTTTTTACCAAATAATAACAAGAAAAGAACAAAGAAAATAAATTTTTCTCTCTGCATAAAACTAACTCCTTTCCTCTGCTGCTGTACTGTCCTGGACATCTCTTTCATCCCATCCGTGCCTCCTATTTATATTTGTTCAACATTTTGCTTTTTCTTCTTCTCGTGGTGCCCATTCTTCAAGTGGTATTTCTTTTACATTTTGAAATGCAAAATAATTCCCACATTGCCATGAATTATGAGAGACCATGAAGAGTACTTACAATTAAAAATTAGTCATATGGGACTGTATATGACCGTGTGAAGGGATCATGGTTTTTGTTGAATAAAATAATAGTGATGTTGGGCTATGCATTGCCGTGAGTAGGAAAGAGAATGGAAAGCAATTGCAATATAATATTTAGAAATAGAATGTTTTAGTTGGGTTTGGTGTAGTGTCGTGTGATGCTTGCAAGGATAGCTTTTGTTGATTAAAAAATTATTACACATGGGGACTTTCTTCTTGGAGGCCGTGAGTTAATTGAAGGATGGAAGGCTTTGTTGCATTTAAAAATTAAGCACATGGAAGCTTTCTTGTTGACCGTGTGGTGCCTTTGGCCAATGGACAAAGGATTGGAAATAATGGGCATGGAACCTTGCTGTTTGTTGTCCAAATATGCTACTGTTTGCTGTCAGATTTTCAATTGAAAATTGCCTTGAATTCCATCAGCATCCACGTTAATTTGTAGTGCTGGTCCATTTCTCTTTGCTGTTTACTGTTGCCTCCTATTTCCCTTGTTTCAACCTCTAAAATATTTCACAAATGCTGCCCAAATTCACGTTGAAAAATCAGAGTGTGGCAAATTGATAAAAAAATTCATGTAGCTTGTGGGCCCAATTTACTTTTGGAAAATTCAACATTTTTGCACTTCCAATCAGCTTTCACGTTGGAAGCTTGTGGGCTGCATCAATAAATGAATAAAATATGCAAAAGTATGTGCAAGGGACCACTCTAATTATTAAATAAATGCAAGATACCATTCAGCTTTCAAATTCACGTTGAAGGTTTGCAATTTGCACATAGATTTGCTTGTTTTAATTCATGCATCATGATGGACCATTTGCTACACACAAAGTCACGTTGGTTTATTGCTAAAAGGAAGTGCATTAACGTGAATTAAGAGAGTATAGAGGGAAACGGATTGATTGTATTTTTAGAGAAACAAACACCTTAATTAATTTAAATGAAATATTTAAAAATTAATTTTTATAGAAATGGAATTATGATTTAAGTTCTTAACAATTTTGAAGTACTAAATTTTAGCACTAATCCATCATAATTTTTCCAATTCTAAAAAAAATACTTTTTAAACTTTCAATTTAAATTAATTCATACAAAACACAACACTTAAATTGAAACAGTAAAAAGAAAACAAAAATTATAAAATTCAGGAAAAACTGATATTGTAAACATTTAACTTTAAACAAATTAAATAGTGAAAAATAGTGTTTTAAAACACTTATCAATAAGCCACCAATTAAACCAAGAACACATATATTTAGCAAGTATAACACATGCATGTACTTATAACAAAATTTCTGCAGCAACCAAAATTAACAAGTTAGCAACTTCATCATAAAAAATTTCAAACTTTAAAGAGCTTAAAAAACTCATTGTGTAGCCATGATACACTTAAAGATCTCAATTTTTCCAAAGGATTTTCAAGATTTAAGCCTTGCAACAAAGATCTTTAAGGAGATATCAAGGTATAAGTGCTAAGGAACATTTATACCTTACCATGCATGCATCATTTTATGGATTTAAATAAGCTATTTACTCCCCCTTACCACCAAATTTTCATGCTCAAGAAAGGATGAGAAGAACTTCAAGGCTTGCTCCCAAATCTTCATGGTTGGCTTCATCAAGGAGAATGAAAATAGATGCTTGAAGGATGGTGGACTTAACGTGAATGTGGTGGTGGAGAGTGGAGGAAAACGTTGCTGTTTGGTGGAAATTTAAGGAGAAGGTATGGTCTTGGAAGATGGTAGCTTGAATTTTTGAGGTTAGGAAGGTGGTGTGGTGATTTAGGATGGATGATGATGGTTTAGATGAAAGAAGTATGAGAAAATAGAGAAGAAGGTTGCTGGAATTTTTTCTAAGTTAGAGGAAAAGAAAGGAAAGCAAAGAAGAGACAAGAGTAGTTTTAGGAAAGTGAAAATTTGCATGCATTGCCTTGCCTCCCAGGGAGTCACACGGCCAAAGAGTGAGTGGGGCAGGTGTTATCATGCATTCATGCATTTGATAGGTGTCATATTCAGCTGGTGCTATGGTGGAGAAAGGCCTTGCATGGCTGACACAAGTTGCAAGGTGTGGTCCCACATGATTGGTTAATTGTTCATGCAAACTGATGTGTCAAGTGCAGGGGCAGTCACTTGCTTGTAGATGTAAGGGGTATTCTAGGATAAATTTGAATATAGGCCAAACACAAAAGGTTTAGGGATTTTTGTTATCTTTAACTTGGTATATGGAACAAAATTGTGCATTAAGAAATGAGGGAGTTATGGCCCAAAATACGAAAGTAGTGTAGGGTTGTAATGAGATTATAGTTTCTTAGGAAGATTATTTTTCTAGGCCAAATTGGTGGGGATTTGGGCTTTTTGTTCTACATCAAAGTTGTAGACAATTCTTGGGTTTTTTCTGATCGGGTTTTACCAAGAAGGTTTAACGAGGCATAACCCCGACTCGGCTCTCTTTCTCTCTTTTGAATTGTAATTCATAGTTAATGAAACTTTCTTTGACTCACCCATTGTCTCTATAATTTTATTTAAATGCACAACACTGTTGTGACAAAATACTTTTAGGACGGATGATCCTAACAATGTGTATGTTGTTAGCGATGAACCTCTTCGAAGGTACAAAGGGGTGAGCCTCCATTTGAAGGCCGGTGAATGGGTAAAATCCAACACCGATTGAAGGCCCAGATTGTAGGATTAAACCAAACTCTGGATACGGTTAGTAAGTTTGGCTGAACACCGGTGAAGGCTCGGATTGTAGGATTGAACCGAACTCCGAGTACGACTAGTAGGTTTGGCCGAACGTCGGTGAAGAACGGTGAATGGGTAAAATCCAACACTGATTGAAGATACAACTAGTAGGATAAAACCGAACGCCATTGAAGGCCCAGATTGTAGGATTAAACCAAACTCTGGGTACGGTTAGTAAATTTGGCTGAACACCGGTGAAGGCTCAGATTCTAGGATTGAACTAAACTCCGAGTACGACTAGTAGGTTTGGCCAAACGTCAGTGAAGAACGGTGAATAGGTAAAATCCAACACCGATTGAAGATACGGCTAGTAGGATAAAACCGAACGCCATTGAAGGCCTGGGTTATAGGATTGAATCGAACCTCAGGAAATGGGTTGTAGGATTGCACCGAACCCCATTCGAAGGCCGGTGAATGGGTAAAATCCAACACCGAGTGAAGAAAAATGGTGAATAGGTAAAATCCAACACCGAACGAAGGCTCGGATTGTAGGATTAAACCAAACTCCGAGTATGACTTCTGGAATTGGTCGGTTGCTATTGAAGAATCAATCGTTATTGAATTCACTCAGAAGTACTCCTGGGAATTTCTCACTCGAAAATATTCTCCCTTGGAAATTCCTTACTCGGAAACACTTCAAATTCGATACGAGACCCTTAAATTCTTTAGTCGGCAATATCTCATTGAAGTCCGACCCGTGAATTCTGTAAGCTGAGGAAATCTTATTTACTCGGGAAAATCTCTACCTGAGGCGCACTCATCCAAAGTCGAAGTATTTCTCTGTCCTTAAGTGTTTCACTCAGAAAATGCTTTACTCGGTACCATACTATATGGAAGTCGGAAATGTTCCACTCAGTGCAATCCCACGTGGAAGTGTCATACTCGGGGACACCCCTCTCAGGGACACCCCACTCGGAAATCTTTCACCTGAGGGATCACTTGGAAATCTTCCACACAGGAAGGGTCAATCGGAAATATTCCCCCCGGAAGTCTTACTCGGATTATAAGACTAAACCGAGCTCCAAAATCATTAGTCAGACTAAAACCGAACTCTAAGAACGGCCAAAGACTAATTCCCCCAGGACGGATGATCTTAGTCACCAATTCTATGATTTGATGATGTAACTCTTGGCGTGGACAATTCCCATCATCTTCTTCATGATGGAAGCCTTTGAAGCCTCAATCCGTACTATTACAATTAAGACGAATTCCCCAAGGACGGATGATCTCAATCACCAATTCTGTGATTTGATGATGTAACTCCTAGCGCGGACAATTCTCATCATCATCCTTATGGTGGAATACTATCAAGACCCAATCTGTATTCCTACGATTGAAATACTTCCCTCAGAACGGATAATCTCAATCACCTACTCCATGAATCGACGATTAGGATCAAATACGAATTATTGCTAGTCATCCGTCCTGAGCACCGCAGTCGAGAACAACGGATCGACTCCTTCTCTCCCCAAAAGAATTAAGGGTAATGTCCCCTGAGAGGTACCAATCCCTTAACATACTTATACTTGGGGACAATATTCATTTATATATTTCTCCGTTCTAAAGCTTATTTATCTTAACTGATTTGATTAATTTTCTAAGGCAATTATTGCAATCCAACCTCAAGATTAATCACACTGAGCGGATTATAGAATACTGAAAAGATATATACATCTAAGTTATATTACTCTTCATGGCATCACAATATTGCACAATACACATGTGGAAAAACATAACTTGCATTCTTGAGGGATACGCCGGCATGCAGACCTCTCGTGAACTGTGTAGCTTATATGAATAACTTACAGTCCCTCACACAAGCTAGGGGACAAATGATCCGGTCTGGATACGGGCCCAAAGGTTATCCGGTCTGGATACCGGTTTTAAGGATAAAAGGCCGACTCAGCCTTTCTAGAAGTCAACTGGTATCGCAGGATAATGATCCAGTCGGTGAACATGTTGATCCGGTCTCACCTAAAGTGAAGTCGTTATAGCCATCCTAGTGTTTAGCCGTGGTCAAGAATATCGATCCGGTCTGCAACACACTAGGCAAACTTCACTTACACCGGTCATCCGAGGTGATATCCAAGATACCAGGTGGCCTATCCGCTCTCCTACACCGGGTGACTTATAATTGACTGCTCCAATATCATAATGAAGAAGGCATTCTACACAGTGGAGTATGTCCCTTTCATCCACCGAATGAAGTAGGTGTAATCACCAGCGTGATTTATAGAAAAGGTGATTACCTTTCCATCCATGTGACAAAAAAGTACACTGATAATTCACCTACTCTCTGGGCATATTTAGAATGCTGGCCCACTCAGATTGACTCTTTACACACGCTATCAGAACTAGTGGGCCCACTAACACCAAACGATTTATTTCCACGCTCAACTATAAGTAACATGTTGTAATACATATTCCAGGTTACGTTGTCCTTACTCTATCTCTTGCTATTATACTGTTTGAGCATTAACAGAGTTCACTTACACTCTTCTAACTTGAGCGTCGGAGAATCTTCGCAGGTAACACCATCTGTCGCCCACACCAACGCGAGAGGTCGGTGTGAAGGATCTCCAGGGCAACAAGACCGACCTCCACACGCTGAGAGGCCGGATCAGAGAGACCGGATGCACACAGCCGGTCCCCAATCTCATTCAATCTTCAATTCTTGAGGTTGTCCCGACACCGGATCCTAGACCCTGGATCAGGACAGATCATTGGCACGCCTAGTGGGACTCGGTAGAGTTATTCCCACTTTCTACAGAAGTTAGTAGTCAACCATGGAAGGAGATGGACACGACTTTGTGGATGGTCATGTGGAAGATGTGACCCATCAACAAGCTGAGGGGGGATTCATTTTCGAATCACTAGCAACCCACTCAAGGAGGATGGTACCAGTGGCAATCCCTGACCCTCGAGATGAAATTATCAGGCAACTCAGGGAGGAGTTAATGGAGTTACGAAGGGAGAAAAAAGGAACTGGGGACAGAGTGATGTCTCAGGTAGAGGATACTCGCCATGCATCTACGAGAAAAAGATCCACAACTCTCCAGTATTCTAAGATCCCTACCTTTGAGAGGAGGGAACAAACTCAAGACTCTGGGGACAGGATCGGTGCAAGGAAGAGGGGGCAGACAATGATGGCTTCTAGGGCATACCGACTCAACGTCCCTTTCTCAAGGAGGCTGATGAGTATACTCATCCCCAAGCACCTGCAAACAACCCAGCCACTTTCCATCGAAAAGTATAATGGGGAAGCTGATCCCGTTAAGCACCTTGATGCTTACACGTACGAGGCCATGTACTTAGGAGCTGATGAGGATGTGATGTGCAGGATGTTCCCACGAACCTTAACGGAGGAAGCTCTCGGTTGTTTCAAAAGTTTACCCTCAAAGTTTATTGATTCCTGGGAAGAAATGGCGACTTCGTTTGAAAGCCATTTCATTATCTCCAGAGACGTTCCAAGGACCTCTCATACCTTGGCTCAGATAAGGCAGGGAGAAAGTGAAACTCTCAAGGAGTTTTTAAAGAGATTTTACAAGGAGGCTGCTTTGGTGCCTAACCTCACGGAGGCTATTCAGCTTCACATCATTGTCGAAGCCTTACAACCTGGATCTTCCTTTGCTTTGTCTTTGGCAAAGAGTCCTCCAACGATGTTGGAGGAGTTTCGAAGAAAAGCTTCGAAATACGTGGGTATAGAAATGCACTTGGAGGCAACAGCAGCCAAAAGGAAATCTTCAACGCCACATCAGCAACGGAGGGATAAAAACTGTCCCAGATCGGAACGCATAGAGATGCCGTCCCAAGGTAACGTCTCTGATAATCCTATTTCTCCGAGTCAGGAAGAATGGATACATGTATTTGGCAATTATGCTCCGTTAAATTCCAACCGCTCTCAGATTTTAAGGGAGATCGGATGGCCAACGCTTGCTGCATACGGGGTCAGGATGCCGCCCCAACTTTGTAAGCACGGAGACCCTCGGAAGTACTGCGAATTCCATGAGCAAGAGGGCCACTCAACAGATGAATGTCAGGCTCTGAAGAATACTATCGAGACCCTGATCCGAGAGGGCAAACTCAAATAGTATCTTTTCAAAAACGCTACCTCTGAAAAGCAAAAGGGAGCTATGGTTGGCGAGTCGGCACAGCAAGATGTTTTGTCCCAACAACATCAGGGCCCCGACAGGTCATTGATCAGGGATCAGGCCATCAAAACCAAAATGTCTTCTGCCGTTATAGCTAGTCGGTATGACGGTGTGCACTCTTTTTCCTTACTTGGGTTTTTTCCGATCGGGTTTTACCAAGAAGGTTTAACGAGGCATAACCCCGACTCGGCTCTCTTTCTCTCTTTTGTATTGTAATTCATAGTTAATGAAACTTTCTTTGACTCACCCATTGTCTTTATAATTTTATTTAAATGCACAACGCTGTTGTGACAAAATACTTTCAGGACATATGATCCTAACAATGTGTATGTTGTTAGCGATGAACCTCTTCGAAGCTACAAAGGGGTGAGCCTCCATTTGAAGGCCGGTAAATGGGTAAAATCCAACACCGAGTGAAGAAGAACGGTGAATGGGTAAAATCCAACACCGATTGAAGGCCCAGATTGTAGGATTAAACCGAACTCTGGGTACGGTTAGTAAGTTTGGTTGAACACCGGTGAAGGCTCAGATTGTAGGATTGAACCGAACTCCGAGTACGACTAGTAGGTTTGGCTGAACGTCGGTGAAGAACGGTGAATGGGTAAAATCCAACACTGATTGAAGATACGGCTAGTAGGATAAAACCAAACGCCATTGAAGGCCCAGATTGTAGGATTAAACCGAACTCTAGGTACGGTTAGTAAGTTTGGCAGAACACCGGTGAAGGCTCGGAGTGTAGGATTGAACCGAACTCCGAGTACGACTAGTAGGTTTAGCCGAACATCGGTGAAGAACGGTGAATTGGTAAAATCCAACACCGATTGAAGATACGGCTAGTAGGATAAAACCGAACACCATTGAAGACCTGGGTTGTAGGATTGAACCGAACCTCAGGAAATAGGTTGAAGAATTGCACCGAACCCCATTCGAAGGCCGGTGAATGGGTAAAATCCAACACTGAGTGACGAAGGCCGGTGAATGGGTAAAATCCAACACCGAGTGATGAAGGTCGGTGAATGGGTAAAATCCAACACCGAGTGAAGAAAAATGGTGAATGGGTAAAATCCAACACCGAATAAAGGCTCGGATTGTAGGATTAAACCGAACTCCGAGTACAACTTCTGGAATAGTTCGGTTGCTATTGAAGAATCAATCGTTATCGAATTCACTCAGAAGTACTCCTGGGAATTCCTCACTCGAAAATATTCTCCCTTGGAAATTCCTTACTTGGAAACACTTCAAATTCGATGCGAGACTCTTAAATACTTTAGTCGACAATATCTCATTGAAGTCCGACTCGTGAATTCTGTAAGCTGAGGAAATCTTATTTACTCGGGAAAATCTCTACCTGAGGCACACTCATCCGAAGTTGAAGTATTTCTCTGTCCTTAAGTGTTTCACATGGAAAATGCTTCACTCGGTACCATACTATATGGAAGTCGGAAATGTTCCACTCAGTGCAATCCCACGTGGAAGTCTCATACTCGGGGGACACCCCTCTCGGGGACACCCCACTCAGAAATCTTTCACCTGAGGGATCACTTGGAAATCTTCCACACAGGAAGGGTCAATCGGAAATATTCCCCCCGGAAGTCTTACTCGGATTATAAGACTAAACCGAGCTCCAAAATCATTAGTCGGACTAAAACCAAACTCTAAGAACGGCCAAAGACTAATTCCCCCAGGACAGATGATCTCAGTCACCAATTCTGTGATTTGATGATGTAACTCCTGGTGCGGACAATTCCCATCATCTTCTTTATGATGGAAGCCTTTGAAGCCTCAATCTGTACTCTTACAATTAAGATGAATTCCCCCAGGACGGATGATCTCAATCACCAATTCTGTGATTTGATGATGTAACTCCTAGCGCGGATAATTCTCATCATCATCCTTATGGTGGAATACTATCAAGACCTAATCTATATTCCTACGATTGAAATACTTCCCTCAGAATGGATAATCTCAATCACCTACTCTGTGAATTAACGATTGGGATCAAATACGAATTATTGCTAGTCATCCGTCCTGAGCACCGCGGTCGAGAACAACGGATCGACTCCTTCTCTCCCCAAAAGAATTAAGGGTAATGTCCCCTGAGAGGTACCAATCCCTTAACATACTTATACTTAGGGACAGTATTCATTTATATATTTCTCTGTTCTAAAGCTTATTTATCTTCACTGATTTGATTAATTTTCTGAGGCAATTATTGCAATCCAACCTCAAGATTAATCACACTGAGCGGATTATAGAATACTGAAAAGATATATACATCTAAGTTATATTACTCTTCATGGCATCACAATATTGCATAATACACATGTGGAAAAACATAACTTGCATTCTTGAGGGATACGCCGGCATGCAGACCTCTCGTGAACTTTGTAGCTTATATGAGCAACTTACAGTCCCTCACACAAGCTAGGGGACAAATGATCCGGTATGGATACCGGCCCTAAGGTTATCTGGTCTGGATACCGGTTTTAAGGACAAAAGGCCCACTCAGCCTTCCTAGAAGTCAACCGGTATCCCAGGATAATGATCCAGTCGGTGAACATGTTGATCCGGTCTCACCTAAAGTGAAGTCGTTATAGCCATCCTAGTGTTCAGCTGGTGTCAAGAATATCGATCCGGTCTGCAACATACTAGGCAAACTTCACTTACACCGGTCATCCGAGGTGACATCCAAGATACCGGGTGGCCTATCCGCTCTCCTACACCGGGTGACTTATAATTGACTGCTCTAATATCATAATAAAGAAGGCATTCTGCACAGTGGAGTATGTCCCTTTCATCCACCGACTGGAATAGGTGCAATCACCAGCGTGATTTATGGAAAAGGTGATTACCTTTCCATCCATGTGACAAAAAAATACACTGATAATTCACCTACTCTCTGGGCATATTTAGAATGCTGGCCCACTCGGATTGACTCTTTACACACGCTATCAGAACCAGTGGGCCCACTAACACCAAACGATTCATTTCCATGCTCAACTATAAGTAACATGTTGCAATACATGTTCCAGGTTACATTGTCCTTACTCTATCTCTTGCTATTATACTGTTTGAGCATTAACAGAGTTCACTTACACTCTTCTAACTTGAGCGTCGGAGAATCTTCACAGGTGACACCACCTGTCACCCACACCAACGCGAGAGGTCGGTGTGAAGGATCTCCAGGGCAACAAGACCGACCTCTACACGCTGAGAGGCCGGATCAGAGAGACCGGATGCACACAGCCGGCCCCTAATCTCATTCAATCTTCAATTCTTGAGGCTGTCCCGACACCGGATCCTAGACTCCGGATCAGGACAGATCAAATTTTTTCTAAAACACTAATTAGTCATCAATACGCATAGAATTATCATGCAATCAAGACTATTAACTTCAAAAATCTAACATACAAAGTGAAGGTTGTTACATGAAGCATAACTTACTGAGCATAAGTTAATTTTGCGACAGTGGTTATAAAGTTTCTTTTGATAAAGAAAAGTGCACAATCATCAATGGTGATGGAACCACTTTTTTCTCAGCCAACAGACACAACAACCTTTACAATGTGGATTTGGGTGAACTGGACAGTCAAAATGTAACCTGTCTCTTTTCTTCATTTGAAGAAAAGTAGATCTGGCACAAAAAGCTTAGACATGTTAGCATGAAACATATTTTGCAAAATCAACAGAAAAGGGTTAGTCAAGGGACTTCCTAGAATTTCATTCAATAGGACCCAACCCTGTGAAGCATGTCAAAAGGGGAAACAACACAAAACTTCTTGTAAAAACAAAGATATTGTTTCAATGTCCAGACAACTTGAGCTGTTACATTTAGACTTGTTCAGACCATATCAAATCCAGAGTCTTGATGGAAAAAGATATGGCTTTGTTATTATTGATGATTTCACCAGAATGACATAGGTTTATTTCCTAGCCCACAAGGATGAGTCTGCACAAGTATTCAAGATTTTTTGTAAGAAAATCCAATCTGAAAAAGGAATCTATATTTGTATAATAAGAAGTGACCATGGTAGAGAATTTGAAAATGAAAATTTTGAAAATTTTTTTTTAACAAAACTGGTATCTCTTACACTTTTTCTTCTCCAAGAACACCTCAACATAATGGTGTTGTGGAAAGGAAAAATAGAAGTCTGTTTGAGATGGCCAGAACTATGCTTTGTGAAAATAACTTACCAAAATATTTTTCGGTAGAAGCTGTAAGCACTTCTTGTTATATCCAAAAATAGAGTCTTTATCAGGCCAATATTGAATCAGACTCCCCATGAATTGTGGAAAGTAAGAAAACCCAACATATCATATTTTCATCCATTTGGATGCACATGCTATATCTTAAACACAAGAGATCAACTTGGAAAGTTTGACTTAAAGCGTGATAAAGATATTTCCATGGGCTATTCAAATACATCAAAATCTCACATTATTTAATACAAGAACTCAAACCATTAAGGAATCAATACACATAAGATTTAATAATCTAACAAAGATTGACAAGAAATTGGCAGATCTAGATGGTGATGATGCATTTATTAGGCAATATGAAGGAGAACCCAAACCTTCAGACTCTATTGCTCCTCAACAACAAGAATCAGACCAATAGACAGTGTTTGAACAAGAGAAACCAAGATATTGGAAGTTCAAGACTTATCATCCTTCAAACCTCATCATTAGAGATCAATCTAAAGGAGTCTGAACCAGATCAAGGTTTCAAAACCAATCATCAATGGCACTTGCTTTAGACTTTGAACCTAAGACCATTAAGAAAGCCTTGAAAGATCCAAATTGGATCATTGTTATGCAAGAAGAACTAAACCAGTTTGAAAGAAGTAAAGTCTGGGCCCTAGTTCCAAGACCAAAGAATAAGAGCATCATTGGAACAAGGTGGGTGTTCCGAAACAAACTGGATGAAGATGGAAAAGTTGTAAGGAACAAGGCAAGGCTCATAGCGCAAGGTTATAACCAACAAAAAGGTATAGACTTCACTGAAACATTTGTTCCTGTAGCTAGACTTGAAGCTATAAGGATTTTACTTTCCTTTGCTTCTTTTAAGGGAATTAAATTATATCAGATAGATGTTAAAAGTGCTTTTCTAAATGGTTTTATTGAAGAAGAAGTTTTTGTAAAATAGCCTCCTAGGTTTAAAGACAAATCTTTAGAAACCCATGTCTTTAACTTAGTAAAGCACTGTATGGTCTAAAACAAGCACCAAGAGCTTGGTATGATCGACTCAGCTCTTTTCTAAAATCAAAAGGCTTTAGTAGAGGAAAGGTTGATACAACATTATTTAGAAAAGGTTCATATAAACACTTTATTATAGTACAAATTTATGTAGATGACATTGTCTTTAGTGCTACAGAAGAAAGTCTGTGTAAAGATTTTGCAAAAATCATGCAAGCTGAATTTGAGATAAGCATGATAGGTGAACTCAAATTCTTTCTTAGTCTGCAAATTAAATAGATTGCTGATGGAATTTTTATTCATCAACAAAAATACACCAAAGAGTTACTCATAAAGTTTAAAATGGCTGATGCCAAACCCATGAGTACACCAATGCATCCAAATTGCATTATAAGTAAAGATAAATCTGGTACATTAATTGATCAGACTCTGTATAGAGGAATGATTAGATCATTGTTGTATTTAACATCCAACAGACCAAATATAATGTTTAGTGTGTGTGTACAAGATATCAAGTAGACCCCAAGGAATCACACATGTCTACAGTGAAGAGGATTCTAAGGTATCTTGCTAGTACCACTAACCTTGGGTTATTCTATAAGAGAACAGACTCTTTTTCTCCTCATGGTTTTTGTGATGCAGACTTTGCAGGTGATAGATCAAATAGAAAAAGCACAAGTGGTGTGTGAACACCTATTTCAGTCCGGCCGATCCACAAGTAAAAAAATACAAGTAAAAAAAGAAAAGAAGAAAAAAAAAAGAATACAAGTAAAAAAGAAAAGAAGAAAGAAAAAAAAGTACAAGTAAAAAAAAGAAAAAATACAAGTAAAAAAAAAAGACTCAGAAATGATCATTTCCAAGTGAAGGGACTCGGAATGATCATTTCCGAGTAAGACATGGTCCCTGGCCTGTTTTCGCCCAAGCGGGTGATGGTTCGCTCAAGCGAGACATGTCACGCCCGAGCGAGATTGATACCTGATGCATATTCCTTTCCTTCGAATGATGAAATCCGAGTGGAATTACTCAGAACAATGAAATCCGAGTGGAAACTTCCCTATCAAAGCCATTCCGAGTGGAAGCTGTCCCACTGCAATCATTCTGAGTCCAATTTCCAAGTTCTGACTAAAAAGCAGGCATATTCCAAGTGAAAATGCCAAGTTTCCAAATTCTGAGTAAGAATAAGGCCAATTCCGAGTGAAAACAAGGCCAATTCCGAGTCAGATTACCAAATTTGAATTTCTGAGTAAGAAATATGCAATTCTGAGTGAAAATAAGGTCGGTTCCGAGTGAAATGTCTGAGATCCAAATTCTGAGTGGAGGGAAGACCGACTCCGAGTGCGTTGAAAAGGCTGAGAAAAGCTTTTCTGATTAAACAGAACAGGTTGATTCCCGGGCAAGCATATCCGAGTCGTCAGATTCTCAATTTCTCAATTCTGATTGAGGTGTAAAGGATGACACCGAGTGCTGTAGTATGAAGCCAATTCCGAGCATATCGTGATTGAAATATGAAGCCAATTCTGAGTGAAGTTGTCTGAGTCATCAGATTTTCCTAAAGTATCGAGGACGACTCCCCTTTGTGAATCCGAGAGGGTTGAAGTTCATTTCCAAACCGGCTGACAATATTCCGACTGAATAAGTGTAAAGTTAAAGAAAGAATGGCTTCAAGCAGAAGGATTGTCGAACAAGATTTCTCCGAGTGCTGATTGAACCATTCCAATGAAGGAAGATATGAAGCTATACCGAGTGAAGAATCTTCAATCAACGCCGAGTGAAGAATCTTTAATCAACACCGAGTGATGCCTCTTCAGTCAGAACCGAGTAAAGTATTCTTTTTCCGAGCTGTCCTTAGACCATTTCCGAGTCGTCTTTTAAGCCATTTCCAATTCCGAATCATTATTCAACCATTCCGAGTCGTACTCCGACCATTTCAATCGGTTCCGAGTCATTCGTCACTCGGTTTTTTTGTATAAACAGCTTCATTTCACTCGGTCTTGTGAACACAATTCACGTTTTCCACTCGGATTTTGTAGAGAAGGTAAAATCTGACCCATATTCCCACCGAGTGCCCTTGCTGACTTGGATTTCCACTATCCAAGTGGATCTTTGACTTGTGAGGGGCGGCTGACAAAGTGACAAAGGAAAGGCCCACTAGCTGCCGACCCCTATAGTTGCCTAGGTGCAAGCTGTGTCCACCAACTCCATCCAGGCTGGCCAAGTGGGGCGGCTGACAAGGAAAAATAATAAAAAAGGACCACTTGCCTCTGCTGGTGGGCGTCCAGGACCTCTATAAATAGAGAGGATCCTGGAGCCTTCAAAAGGAGAAGAGGGAGAAAAAATTTTTGGAAGAGAAAAAGGAACACCCAGCCATCCCTCTCTTTCCCTTTCACTGTCTGAAACCCCTCACAGTCCTTCCCTTTCACCCAGCCTTCAAACACGCACACACACTTCACAACCCCTCCAAACCAAACACATACCTCACACCCCCCTCCAATCCGTCCTCACTCCTCTCTCCAATCCGTCCTCACTCCTCAACACCGTCCTCACTCCTCTCTCCAACCGTCCCCAATCTTTCACCTCCTTTCAACCATACCGCCCCATTTTCCCTCTAAACTCCGCCCTCCTCAAACTCCTCAACACTGTCCTCACTCCTCTCTCCAACCGTCCTCAATCCTTCACCTCCTTTCAACCATACCGCCCCCTTTTCCCTCTAAACACTGCCCTCCTCAAACTCCTTAACACCGTCCTCACTCCTCTCTCCAACCGTCCTCAATCCTTCACCTCCTTTCAACCACACCGCCTCCTTTTCCCTCTAAACACCGCCCTCCTCATTTTTCTCCACTACCCCCTTATCTTAAAACGCTATCCCACTCCCTTACTCACCCAACCGTTCTCCTCTCAACCAACCAGCACCCTTCATCCTCTCCAACACCGTCCTCCTTTGAAAACCAACCAGCACCCTTAAAATCCTCTCCACACCAACCTCTTCCTTCAACCCCAACACCGTCCTCCTTCTCCTTCTAAACATATCCAAACCTTTCTCAACCCCCCTACTGTTTTCTCACTCGGTCAGCACACTCTTCCACTCGGTGTCCAACCTTCACTCGGCATTCTACCTTTTCACTCGGTATTCCACATTTTCACTCGGTTTTTACATTTTCACTCGGTTTTTTTTTTTCATTTTCACTCGGTTTTTTCACCATTTTACTCGGATTTCCATTTTCCACTCGGATTTCCATATTTTCACCCGGTATTCCATTTTCCCACTTAAATAAATAGCTGTTATTTTCTTTCCTTTTCTTTTTTTGGCCCTTTCTAGGTTTGTAATAAATATGTAACAAAAAATAAGTACTTCATACATTCTATTCGGACTAGAATAAAGTTGGTAATGATTATTATTATTCTCATTATTATTGCAATTTTTTATTAAAAATGGTAGAGCGAGATTAATTTGGACGAGACGTCCTGTTAATCTCATGTAAATATTCCGTGCTTATTTTTGTTTATTCTTTGTATAACTTGTCATCTTGTATATTTTCCTTTCATGAAGAAGTCAAAATAATTATTAGACTAATTATAATGTGCGTTATCATATTGAGGTAACCGTTTTTATAACGGACAGTTGTGAGGTGCTAATACCTTCCTCACCTGTAATCAGACTCCCGAACATGGAATTTCATTTTTATAACCAGTGCTTTAACAAAGGTTTTCCCGGTATTTTATCCTAAAAGATATTGGTGGCGACTCCCTGTTTATATATAAAAGATCGTTTTGAGGGTCGGCCGTGCCGCTGCGATCCCGGTCGCGACAGATGGCGACTCCACTGGGGATTTAGAGAGTCAAGTCAGTCAATTTGATAGCGCATATTTTAATTAGCATATTAATTATTTAACTTCTTCCTTTATTTTATTTTTTGTCAATGTTTGTATATAGTTTCTGTTTTGTTTGTATTTTATCATTTATATGTCTGTGTGATTATTGAACCCTAGGATAGACAACTTTGTATATTTGTTCTGTGTTTGTTCTTTGTGCAGAATGGGGTAAGGTAAAAGGTATTGAATGCCCTTCCACACACTACACTCACATTTACTTGCACACACCTATGAGTGGCGCCCTATACCCGGGCCCCAAATGAAGCTTAAGTTAGGAGGGGTTGGTAACGGAATCGTATGGGATGTACTTCCTATCCAGTGTTTGTGAGAACCTCAACCAGAGTTTGACCTCTCATGATATACATACTTAGTGGATTCCCCACTGTTTGCGTCCCTGTCATGAGTAGGATCTTGGCTCTGGTGACCTTCTAGATGTCTAGTATAAGCTACCCGGTATGGAGAATCACTTTTAGACAAGCCATAGGTCCTAGAAAAGACTTTCAACAAAACCCAACCTAGGCCACAAAAGGGCAGACTTTATTTTACCTTATGTCATTTTCACTCTCCCTTTTAAATCCAAATGAATGAATTATCTATCCATTGAGGGTACTCTATTTCAAAAACAGTGATTCATTTCCAAAACACCCAGTACACTCCAAGTGGATAGATAATTCTCTTTTGATCATGTACCTCCAAGTCCTGAGTTGTAGATTTTCATGCTCGTCAAAACAAGAAAATCAAAAGGAACAATTTTGGATCCCTTTAACTGGGGCATCAATGACGATTAAGAAAATCTATGGCTTCTACAACTTAGACTCGCATGAGTTTTGGAAATCAATGTTTCCCAAAAAAAAAACAAAAATAAAAAAAAACAAAAACAAAAACAAAACAAAAACAAAACAAAAACAAAAACAAAAATTTTTTTTACATCACATCTTTGGGAAAACATGAATTTCAAAACATAACAATAACTGATTCCTTTTCTTTGTTTCAATATTCGCAGGAAACGATTCAGAAATTGGCAGTATCTCTGAGCAAGTATGGAAATTAACATGAAACATGACAATTATGGTACAGATGTGACAGAGTTGAAGAAAATATTACATCTCAAAGCTAAGAAAGTTGATACAGTTAGTCTGCAAGCACTGGGGAAAAGATTAAGTATGACTCAAAAGATGGCCCTTACCAGGAAATATGGGAAGGTCTTAAGACTATTAGAGGTGGAAGTCCAAACCGAAGCAATTACAGCCTTGGCACAATTTTATGACCCACCCCTCCGCTGTTTCACATTTAGAGATTTTCAATTGGCTCCGTCAATAGAAGAATTTGAACAGATATTGGGGATACAAGTGGAAGGGCAAATTCCCTATCGCCATCTTGACCATCACGCAACAACCGCTTCAATCGCCCGTGTTTTGAAAATCTCTCCCGAGGCATTGAGGAATGTGCAAATGAACAGAAATTAAGTTCCCGGGTTCACCCGAGAATTTCTCGAAAAGCACATGCAGATCCTGGCCGATAAAGAGGAATGGGAGGCTTTCATGGATACTTTAGCCCTCACTATTTACGGGGTTGTCTTGTTCCCTAATTTAGACAACTATGTGGATTATGACGCTATTGCTGTTTTCCTGGCTCGTAAGCACCGGCTCGAGAATCCAGTCACAGCCATTTTGGCTAATGTGTATTGCACCATGGATTTCTGCCACACACAAGGGGGAAAGAGGATCATTTGTTGTTTACCCGTTTTATATGTATGGCTCACATCTCATGTCTTCCATCAAATATGTAAAGCTGAGTGTCTGGTTTCTGATTTGAAATTGTGTCAATTGGCCGTGAAGAGTGGGTGTGAATGGGCTAATCACCTCGTAAGCCTTACAGCTGAAAAAGTCAGGTGGTATCCTCAATGGTTAATGGTTGAGTCAATCATCTATAGTTGCGGAGGATATCCGAATGTTCCTCTCATGGGCACGCAGGGATGCATCAATTATAACCCTGTTATTGCAAAACGTTAGTTGGCTTATCCTCTACTCGGGCCACCGAACGAAAAACTGCTCACTCCTTTTGTTTTGTACTATACAAAAGGGAATTACACATCCGTTGTTCGGGATATAGCCAATGCGTGGAAGAAGATCCATAGAATGGGAAAAGAATTAGGGGCACGAACCCATGCTGTAGGGGCCGAATATTTTGAATGGGTCCTAAACAGGGCCTCCATTGTAAAACTGCCCTTCAAAAGCCCTTCATATCAATTCGCGAATTATTTCCCTCCGCCAGTCATCATGGAAGACAAGGTCACCATGGCTCTGAAAGCGTAAATAGAAGAGTTGACAACAAAGAATCAAAAGCTAGAAGAAGACCTTTTGAAATGTCAACAAGAGTGCTCCCTTCAGAGGAAGGAGAATTCCGAAGGGAAACATGCTATGGATGAAATGTGAAAGAAGAGGAAGATTGACGAAGACTACAGGGTAAAATAGGACCATTGCCTTTGTGCGGCTAATTCCCAGCTTAAAACAAAAGGCCAACAGAGTGACGCCATATTGGCCGAAAAACAAGTCCTGAAAAACATGCTGACACTATCCAAAGAAAAAGAAAAAGAGACCTTGGTGAAAAAGGAAATGTTGCAGGCTCAGGTCCACAAATTGGAGCAACAGCTTGAAGAAACAATGAGGGCTTATGAACAAGAAATGCATGATGAACAAAAAAAAACCTGTGATGCTGAGCAACGCTGCCAAAATGCCACACGAGCTCTTGGGACTGAGTTAGCTTAACGAGATGAGATTGTTCATTTATGGATGGACCGTTTCACCAAGTTGGCATACATAGCTAATGGAATCTTGGAGGATTTTCCCTCAATGTTGAAGCAGGCCGAAGGCATGGTCAATCCTTTATCCACCCCAAAAGAGATATCATCCTTTCTGAATTATTGCCAGGAAAGACTTTGTAAAATGAGGGACATGATCGCTCGGGCCAGGGATGGTTAAAATGTTGTAATCAAATCTTTCGAGCAATATTGTACCTTTACAGAAGAATAGAATGATGAATAAATCTGCTTTCACAATTGTTTCATGTTAGTTTCCACTTTACTGCTTTACCTAGTACTTTTGAACGGGACGTTCTGAGGAACGGTCGGAGAATACGGGCTAAATTCAGAATCACATCCTGCGTAACATCATTTGCTTTTCTTTTCCTTTATCTGTTTACTTTTATTTTCCTAACAAAATATTGTGGTTTCCAGACATAACGGGTAGACATCCTTACGCGACTAGGCTTAATACAAGACTCATGGCTGAAATAGAACAAGAAAATGAGAGCTTGAGAGCCGAAGTCAATCAATTGAAAGAACAGATGGCTGAGATGGCCAAGCTTCTTGAAAGGAGAGTCACAGAAGGGGATTCTTCAGCAGGTGCTGAAAATACCAGACAACGACCATCCGCTCCCCAACACACTCAGGGTCCTACTGGAGAGCCAAGTTCAAACCCTGTTCCGCCTCCTCTAACTATTCACGTTAGGAAATCAAACCCTGCTAACACCCAGCAAACCATCTATATAGATGAGGAAGGTAATGCCATACCCTTTCCCCCATATGGATTGCCACCTGGCTATTTCTCGCCACTTCAAGAAGAGCCTGATTATCAGGAAGCAATCCTTCATACGGCTCAACAAAACGTCCCACCCGTCCGGGATCCCCAAACGATTCCAATCCATACACAAGCCGAGCAACCACAAGGTGCTCAAGCAACAGCTAGACCCCACATCTCAATGCCTAATGCAAACCCGGCACATGTCGACCAACCAGTTAGGGGTACTAGTCATCATGTCGCTGCAGAACCAAATGTTGCTGCTGCTACCCAGGAGGGAAGATTAGAGTTCTTGGAAAGGCGATTCAGAGAAATGGAAAGAACGAACAGGTTTGGAATGGGCAGTGCTGCATAACTCTGTCTGATTCCTGATGTTGTCATTCCCTCCAAATTCAAAATGCCAGAATTTGACAAATATCGGGGGCTAACCTGTCCGAAGAACCATCTTACCATGTACTGTCGGAAGATGGCCTCTCACGCTTCCAATGACCCTCTGCTCATTCATTGTTTCCCGGATAGCTTGGCGGGAGCACCTCTAACCTGGTACAATCACCTTGAACGATCTCATATACACTGTTGGGAAGATCTAGCAGATGCTTTCATGCAACAGTACAAGTATAATCTGGATATGGCGCCAGATAGAGTACAATTGCAAAATATGACTAAAAAGGATAGTGAGACGTTTAAAGAGTACGCCCAACGATGGCGAGAAGTAGCAGCGCAGGTTGACCCACATCTATCAAAGAAAGAGGTAATTTCTACATTTATTGATACACTCCAGTCACCCTTCTACGATAAGATGATTGGAAGCATTTTCTCCCATTTCTCCGACATCGTCACTATCGGAGAAAGAATAGAGAATGGCCTGAGGACTGGGAAAATTACTCGTGGCCCACCTGGGGTTGGAACAGTAAGAAAACCTTCACTTGGAGAAGGTAAAAGAAGAGAGGGAAAGACTAACCTGGTCTCTCACAACCAAAGAAGGAACCAGCTCAGACCACCTACTCCCGTCACCTTTCCGTCAACTTACCATAATGCGCCACACCCATATGCGGCTGCAATTCCAAATTCGACCCACCATATTTCCGACCACCAGTTATGCGACCACCTGCACCACCACAAGCACCATATCAGCCACAACAAATGAACCCACCAAATCCAAATCTGAGGAGACAAAATAATGACCGCACGCAAGTGCAATTTGATCCAATTCCCATGACCTACACCGAGCTTCTCCCCCATCTTATTGAAAACATATTGGTGGCACCTTGCCCTCTAAAACCGCTTCAACCACCTTATCCCAGAGGGTATGACCCAAATGCACGGTGTGATTACCATGCCGGTGCACCGGGACATTCCACCGAGAATTGCCTGGCACTAAAGTTTAAGGTAAGAGATTTAATCAGAGATGATTGGATAAGCTTCAAGGAAGGAAGCCCGAATGTGACCACCAATCCCCTGCCTAACCATGGAAGATCAGGTGCTAACGCTGTGGAAAGAGATGAGGAATGTATTTCCAAGGTTCAGGACATCCAAACGCCGATGGAAACGATTCATTCCCATATGCTTAAGATGGGTTTGATAGAAGGATCATGGGATAAAGAGTGCAATGACCTCCAGTCCGCCAAGCGAAGGGACTTCCAAAAAACCCTTTAGGGACTTATGGACAGTCATGTCATAGAAGTTTGCCGGCAGCATGAAGGCAGAATAAATATGATACAAGATCAAAGCCGAGTTCGAGCCCCAAAGCCTCTAGTCATATTTTACAACAAAAATGCACCAGTGGCTTCGACTCCTGCTAAGGCTATTATCACGGTGAATGTGCCAACCCCGTTCCCTTATAAGGATTCACGAGCTGTGCCGTGGAAGTATGGCACTGAAGTGGTTGTTACTAGTTCTGAGGTAGTTGAACCTACACCATCATCCCCTATCACGAATATTGCTGGAATTGGGGGTGTCACCCGAAGTGGAAGAGTATATGCTCCCCCAGAACCAAAACTTGGCAAAGCTACAAGGGATGTTAGACCTGGGAAAGGAGAATCCTCTGGTGAAGCAAAGAAGGCTGTAACTGAAGAGGAGGCCCAAGAATTTCTAAGATTCACTCGCCATAGTGACTACCAGGTGTTGGACTAACTGAACCACACCCTGGCAAAAATTTCTCTGTTGTCCTTGCTAATGAGCTCCGAACCACACCGGAACACTCTGATGAAGGTTTTGAGTGAGGCACATGTAAAACATGATTTGCCAGTAGATAAGTTTGAAGGCATAGTGGGACATATTGTGGCCAACAACTATCTAACTTTTACGGATGATGAGACACCGGTAGAAGGAAGAGGGCACAATAAAGCCCTTCATATCTCTGTAAAATGTCAAGATCATATCATGGTGAAGGTGCTTGTTGACAATGGATCATCCCTAAATGTAATGCCAAAATCTACATTGGCAAAGTTTCCTTTTGATGGGACCCATATGAGATCCAGTTCCATGGTAGTCCGGGCTTTTGACGGAACTCGCCGAGAAGTTATGGGAGAAATTGAACTGCCTATACAAGTTGGGCCATGCACCTTTCAAATCCTTTTTCAAGTCATGGATATTACACCCGCATACAGTTGTTTGCTAGGACGGCCGTGGATCCATTCGGCTGGGGTAGTCCCTTCCACTCTGCATCAAAAGTTGAAATTCATCATTGACAACAAGTTGGTGATTGTCTCTGGAGAAGAGGACTTGTTGGTTAGCAAACCTGCCAACACCCTATACATTGAAGCGACCGAAGAAGCCCTCGAAACCTTATTTCAGGCTTTAGAGGTAGCCAATGCAACGAGCATTACAAAGACATCCTTTCCAAACGTGCCTCTGATGGTTGCAAAGACAATGTTGAGAGAAGGATACAAGCTGGGGAAAGGTTTAGGATGAGAATTGGAAGGAAGAACCCAACCTATATGCCTCCCAGAGAACAAGGATAGATATGGGCTGGGATACAAGCCTACAGCAGCTGATAGAAAAAGGGTAGGAGAAGAAAGAAGAGGGAGAAGGATGGCTCGCCTTACCGGTCAAGCGTTCGACACTGCTAGAATCCCTATCTGTGACCTCTTTCAAAGCTTCAGGAGTGCCGGGATTATATATCCAGGTCAGGTGACTATGATTGGAGACGGGCCCAGCTGTGATGTGGAATTGGTGCATGCTTGTTCACCCGGTCAAGAACTGGACAACTGGGAAACCATGGAGTTCCCCATAACTATCAATCCTCAGTCAAAGTAATTGTTGTTTTCAAAACTTGTCAATCCCTTTGCTATGCCTAAGGCTTTGGGATTTATTTTGTAATAAAGGCAAAAACTTGCTTGTTTATTAAACTAAATGAATACAGTCCAATTTCATACCTCATCTTTGTTCAATCTCTTTCTTTTAAACCTTCCATTTATTTGTCGTTCTTTGTTTTCATTCATTATAATATAACGCCAAATGCAGATCTGAAAGAGATTCTTCTGAAAGTAATGAGAACTCGGTTCTATTTCATGACTTTGATAATCCAAGTGATTACGCCTATGAGGAGAATGAGGAAGACTTTGAACCTTCACCCGAATTGACGAGATTAATGGAACAGGAAGATAAGGAAATTCAACCTCATCAGGAACAGATTAAGACCATTAACCTGGGAGATGAAAAGGAAAATAAAGAAGTCAAGATAGGCACCCTCTTGAGCGAACAACGTCAGAGTGAATTGATCAAATTGCTCCGGGAATTTCAAGACATTTTTGCATGGTCGTATCAAGATATGCCGGGTCTGGATAATAACATTGTGGAACACAAGTTGCCTTTAAAGCCGGAATGTCCGCCGATCAAGCAAAAGTTGCAATGAATGAAACCAGAAATGATTCTTAAGATCAAAGAAGAAGTCAAAAAACAATTCGATGCTAGTTTCTTAGCCGTAGCTAAATATCCGCAATGGGTAGCCAACATAGTCCCCGTTCCAAAGAAAGATGGGAAAGTAAGAATGTGTGTGGACTATCGAGACTTGAATCGGGCAAGTCCTAAGGATGATTTTCCTTTACCTCAGATTGACGTACTGGTTGATAACACAGCTCAGCATTCCATCTTCTCATTCATGGATGGATTTTCAGGATATAACCAGATCAAGATGGCACCAGAAGACATGGAAAAGACCACGTTCATCACTCTGTGGGGCACCTTTTGTTATAAAGTAATGTCCTTTGGATTGAAGAATGCAGGAGCCACCTATCAAAAGGCAATGGTGACTCTCTTCCACGACATGATGCACAAGGAAATAGAAGTCTATGTGGATGACATAATTGCCAAGTCTAGGTCTGAGGAGGAGCACATTGCTGACTTGAGAAAACTTTTTGAAAGGTTGAGGAAATTCAAACTTAGATTGAATCCCGCCAAGTGCACTTTTGGCGCAAGATCCGGCAAATTGTTAGGATTCATTGTGAATGAGAGAGGGATAGAAGTTGATCCTGACAAAGTCAAGGCAATTCTGGAAATGCCTTCTCCTCGTACTGAAAAAGAAGTCTGAGGATTCTTGGGAAGATTGAATTACATCGCCCGATTCATTTCCCAAATGACAGCAACCTGTGAGCCGATTTTCAAATTGCTTCGTAAGAACCAACCTGGACAGTGGAATGATGATTGCCAGATTGCATTTGAAAAGATAAAGCAGTACTTATTGGAGCCACCAGTCTTGGTGCCACCCGTTCATGGGAGACCACTAATCCTATACCTGACCGTGTTGAATGAATCCATGGGGTGCGTATTAGGTCAACATGATGAGACCGGGAGGAAGGAATGCACCATCTACTACTTAAGCAAGAGATTTACTGAATGCGAGATGAGGTATTCATCTCTTGAAAGAACATGTTGTGCATTGGCCTGGGCTGCCCGGCGCTTACGGCAATACATGCTTAATCATACTACTTGCTGGTGTCTAAGATGGATCCCATCAAGTATATCTTTGAAAAACTTGCTTTGACTGGGAGGATTGCCCGTTGGCAAGTGTTACTGATAGAATACGACATAACATATGTCACCCAAAAGGCAATTAAAGGGAGTGCACTAGCAGATTACTTGGCACACCAACCCATAGAGGCTTATCAACCAATGCGGCATGATTTCCCAGATGAGGATATTTTGGCCCTTTTCAAAGAAGAAGATGGTCTGGAAACCAGATGGATCATGAGATTCGATGGAGCATCCAATGCACTAGGACATGGAATTGGAGTTATCCTGATCTCACCTGATAAGGAATTCATCCCTATTTGCGCTCGGTTATGTTTTGACTGCACCAATAATATTGCAGAATATGAAGCATGTTCTCTAGGAATGCAAGCGGCTCTAAACGTGGGAATAAAGATCCTGGAAGTTTATGGAGATTCTGCTTTGGTTATCCATCAACTAAAGGATGAGTGGGAAACTAGGGACAGTAAACTAGTTCCCTATCATGCTCACGTCAAGGAGATGATTAAAATATTTGATGAAGTTACTTTCCATCATGTTCCACGGGAAGACAACCAGATGGCAGATGCTTTAGCCACCTTAGCCGCTATGTTTGAAGTCAGCAGTGACTATGAAGTGCCTCTCATTGAGGTAAAGAAACGACAAGAACCTGCCCATTGCCAGGCCATAGAAGAAGAGCCAGATGGCAAACCTTGGTATCATGACATCAAGAGATACCTCCAATGCCAGGAATACCCTGAGGGCATCACGGATAATGACAAACGAACTTTGAGAAGGCTAGCCATGGGATATCTGTTGAGTGGTAATGTGCTGTGCAAGAGGAATTATGATTCCATTCTCCTCCGATGTGTTGATACCGTCGAGGCAAATCAGATCATGAAAGATATCCACGAAGGATCTTTCGGAACTCATACGAATGGGCATGCTATGTCAAGAAAAATCCTGAGAGCTGGGTATTATTGGATGACTATAGAAGCAGATTGTTTTGCTTACGTACGGAAGTGTCATAAATGCTAGATTTATGCTGATCACATTCATGCACCGCCTTCATCCTTAAATGTCTTGTCAGCACCATGGCCTTTTTCAATGTGGGGTATAGATGTAATTGGGCCTATTGAACCAAAAGCCTCAAATGGTCATCGTTTCATTCTAGTTGCCATCGATTATTTCACCAAGTGGGTAGAGGTAGCTTCATACACCAATGTGACGAAAAACGTTGTGGTCAAATTCGTCAAGCGTGAGCTGATATGCCGATATGGCCTACCAAACCAAATCATCACGGACAATGGTACAAATTTAAACAACAAAATGATGAAGGAGCTTTGCGAGAGCTTTAAAATCTCCCACCACAACTCCTCTCCATACCGTCCGAAAATGAATGGGGCAGTGGAGGCAGCCAACAAAAATATCAAGAAGATAGTACAGAAGATGGTAGTAACTTACAAAGACTGGCATGAAATGCTCCCTTTCGCGCTGTACGGATACCGAACCTCGGTGTGAACTTCAACTGGGGCAACACCATTTTCTTTGGTCTATGGAATGGAAGCTGTATTGCCATTTGAAGTGGAAATTCCATCCCTTAGGGTGATCATGGAAGCCAAACTGGAAGAAGCTGAATGGGTCCAGACCAAATATGATCAATTAAATCTGATTGACGGGAAGAGGTTAACCGCTCTCTGCCAAGGACAGTTATATCAAAGACGTATGAAGCGGGCATACGAAAAGAAAGTGCGCCCCCGGCTGTTCCAAGAAGGTGATTTGGTCCTCAAGAAGATTTTGCCAATTCAAAAGGACGTCCAAGGGAAATGGACACCAAATTACGAAGGACCATATGTTGTAAAGAAGGCTTTCTCCGGAGGAGCCCTTATACTCACCAACATGGACAGAGATGACCTGCCAATGCCTGTAAATACCGATGCAGTAAAGAAATACTTTGCATAAAAATAAAATAAAAAAAACAACAACAAAACAAAACAAAAAAGAGAAGGAGGAAGAAGAAAAGCTCGCTAGGATGAAAACCTGAAAAGGCAACCTAGGCAAAAGTTAGAGCAGCAAGGTGAGCCGAAAACTGAAAAGGCGGTTCCACAAACTCGATTCTGCAACATAAACCCTTCAAGCCAAAGACAAAGGAGGTCAAAACGGGTATCAGGGTCATTATCAAATTACGCCCTCAGAAGCAAAATCAGAGGACGAACACAAAGTCGTGATAAAGGGTCAAGTTTCTCATTGCTCTCAGAAGATCACTAGAGGATATATGAGCCTTCCTCTTTCCACTTGCCTTCCATTCTCTATATTTTATCACATTTCCATGCTTAATATTATTTTCATCTCTATTGTACATACCTAATGTTTATAAATAAAAGTCTCCTTTCTTCCTACATGTGTTCATAACTAAATTTTATGAATAAACAAGTTTTTGCCTAAAAGAAATTTTGAAATTGGAAACGACAAAGCGTACAGTTATGGGGAACGAAATGCATCCTAGCGCCAGAATTCGCTTGGTATAAGCATAGCTATCTCTGTTAAATACGCTCGCCAAAAATTAGAGGATGTCTTTATTTCATCCATGAGTTATCTTAAAAAGCCAGTCGCCAGGGAAGATTTACCTGTAACTCTTTTTATACTAACTCACTTTTTTGTCAAAGGGACACCAAATCCATCATCCAAAAGCAGGTATTCGCCAAAGTTTTCTCTCAGCAAGACCTATTATTCGTACTTCAGTAGAACATAGACTGAAGATCTCTCCTGAGGAAAACCGCAAAATGGACTCAGCTCCCTCAACTAGGATATTTCTTTGATCAGGCTCAAGAGGACTTATCCTTCCCCAGTGAATTCACCAGTACCAAACTAGTACCTATCATGCTCCTCTTATTAAAAAGGCTCAAACTGGGGCATCTCCCCAGATCTCTCTTTCAAACTGGGGCATCTCCCTAGATCTCTCTTCCAAACTGGGGCATCTCCCCAGATCTTTCCTTCAAACTGGGGCATCTCCCCAGATCTCTCTTTCAAACTGGGGCATCTCCCCAGATCTCTCTTCCAAACCGGGGCATCTCCCCAGATCTTTCCTTTAAACTGGGGCATCTCCCCAGATCTCTCTTTTAAACTGGGGCATCTCCCCAGATCTCTCTTTCAAACTGGGGCATCTCCCCAGATCTCTCTTCCAAACTGGGGCATCTCCCCAGATCTTTTCTTCAAACTGGGGCATCTCCCCAGATCTCTCTTTCAAATTGGGGCATCACCCCAAAACTTCAGATCCTGGTTAATTTGGACGGGACGTCCTGTTAACCCCCAGATCATTTTTCCAAATTTGGGGCATCACCCCAAAGCTTCAGATCCTGGTTAATTTGGACGGGACGTCCTGTTAACCCCCAGATCATTTTTCCAAAGCTTCAGATCCTGGCTAATTTGGATGGGACGTCCTGTTAACCCCCAGATCACTTTTCCTAAAAACTAGGGCATCACCCCAGGACTCTTCCTTTCAAACAAAGGGCAATACCCTAGATTTATTCAGTCAAAGGCTTCAGTCATGGCAAGCCGGGGCATCACCCTGAGCTTTTAGGTATAGAGAGCTAATTCGGACGAGACGTCCTGTTAGCTCCCCCAATTTTTACTTTCCAATCAGCCGAGAGGCAACACCCTCACCTTTTACTTTTCCGGTCAATCGAGAGGCAACACCCTCACCTTTTACTTTCCCAGTCAACCGAGAGGCAACACCCTCACCTTTTACTTTTCCTGTCAACCGAGAGGCAACACCCTCGCCCTTTACTTTCCTATCACCGATCAAATGGAAACCCTTTTACCTTCCTGTAGGCAACACCCTCGCCCTTTTTCCTTCCTGTCGCTGATCAAATGGCACCCCTTTACTTTCCTGTCGCTGATCAAATGGCAACCCTTCTACTTTTCCAGTCAATCGAGAGGCAACACCCTCACCTTTTACTGTCCCAGTCAACTGAGAGGCAACACCCTCACCCTTTACTTTTCTTGTCAGTTCCTAGGTTTTCCCCTCATCTGATACTTTGACAATGGTGTTCACGTCTTTACTCCCTTTCCATTTCAAAAAGCAAGAAGAAACTTCATGCTCTTCTCATGGAAAAGAAGTAAAGAGGGGCATCTGTGAACACCTATTTCAGTCCGGTCGATCCATAAGTAAAAAAATACAAGTAAAAAAAGAAAAGAAGAAAGAAAAAAAAGAATACAAGTAAAAAAGAAAAGAAGAAAGAAAAAAAGTACAAGTAAAAAAAAGAAAAAAATACAAGTAAAAAAAAAGACTCGGAAATGATCATTTCCGAGTGAAGGGACTCGGAATGATCATTTCCGAGTAAGACATGGTCCCTGGCCTGTTTTCGCCCAAGCGGGTGATGGTTCGCTCAAGCGAGACATGTCACGCCCGAGCGAGATTGATACCCGATGCATATTCCTTTCCTTCGAATGATGAAATCCGAGTGGAATTACTCAGAACAATAAAATCCGAGTGGAAACTTCCCTATCAAAGCCATTCCGAGTGAAAAGTTGTTGATCTTGAGGCAATATGTCCCTATTAGAAGTAAATCCGAGTGGAAGCTGTCCCACTACAATCATTCCGAGTCCAATTTCCAAGTTCTGACTAAAAAGCAGGCAGATTCCGAGTGAAAATGCCAAGTTTCCAAATTCTGAGTAAGAATAAGGCCAATTCCGAGTGAAAACAAGGCCAATTTCGAGTCAGATTACCAAATTTGAATTTCTGAGTAAGAAATATGCAATTCTGAGTGAAAATAAGGTCGGTTCCGAGTGAAATGTCTGAGATCCAAATTCTGAGTGGAGGGAAGACCGACTCCAAGTGCGTTGAAAAGGCTGAGAAAAGCTTTTCTGATTGAAGAGAATAGGTTGATTCCCGGGCAAGCATATCCGAGTGGTCAGATTCTCAATTTCTCAATTCTGATTGAGGTGTAAAGGATGACACCGAGTACTGCAGTATGAAGCCAATTCCGAGCATATCGTGATTGAAATATGAAGCCAATTCCGAGTGAAGTTGTCCGAGTCATCAGATTTTCCTAAAGTATCGAGGACGACTCTCCTTTGTGAATCCGAGAGGGTTGAAGTTCATTTCCAAACCGGCTGACAATATTCCGACTGAATAAGTGTAAAGTTAAAGAAAGAATGGCTTCAAGCAGAAGGATTGCCGAACAACATTTCTCCGAGTACTGATTGAACCATTCCAATGAAGGAATATATGAAGCTATACCGAGTGAAGAATCTTCAATCAACGTCGAGTGAAGAATCTTCAATCAACACCGAGTGATGCCTCTTCAGTCAGAACCGAGTAAAGTATTCTTTTTCTGAGCTGTCCTTAGACCATTTCCGAGTCGTCTTTTAAGCCATTTCCAATTCCGAATCATTATTCAACCATTCTGAGTCGTACTCCGACCATTTCAGTCGGTTCCGAGTCATTCGTCACTCGGTTTTTTTGTATAAACAGCTTCATTTCACTCGGTCTTGTGAACAGAATTCACGTTTTCCACTCGGATTTTGTAGAGAAGGTAAAATCCGACCCATATTCCCACCGAGTGCCCTTGCTGACTTGGATTTCCACTATCCAAGTGGATCTTTGACTTGTGAGGGGCGGCTGACAAAGTGACAAAGGAAAGGCCCACTAGCTGCCGACCCCTATAGCTGCCTAGGTGCAAGCTGTGTCCACCAACTCCATCCAGGCTGGCCAAGTGGGGTGGCTGACAAGGAAAAAATAATAAAAAAGGACCACTTGCCTCTGCTGGTGGGCGTCCAGGACCTCTATAAATAGAGAGGATCCTGGAGCCTTCAAAAGGAGAAGAGGGAGAAAAAATTTTTAGAAGAGAAAAAGGAACACCCAGCCATCCCTCTCTTTCCCTTTCACTGTCTGAAACCCCTCAAAGTCCTTCCTTTTCACCCAGCCTTCAAACACGCACACACACTTCACAACCCCTCCAAACCAAACACATACCTCACACCCCCCTCCAATCCGTCCTCACTCCTCTTTCCAATCCGTCCTCACTCCTCAACACCGTCCTCACTCCTCTCTCCAACCGTCCCCAATCTTTCACCTCCTTTCAACCATACCGCCCCTTTTTCCCTCTAAACTCCACCCTCCTCAAACTCCTCAACACCGTCCTCACTCCTCTCTCCAACCGTCCTCAATCCTTCACCTCCTTTCAACCATACCGCCCCATTTTCCCTCTAAACACTGCCCTCCTCAAACTCCTCAACACCGTCTTCACTCCTCTCTCCAACCGTCCTCAATCCTTCACCTCCTTTCAACCACACCGCCTCCTTTTCCCTCTAAACACCGCCCTCCTCATTTTTCTCCACTACCCCCTTATCTTAAAACACTATCCCACGCCCTTACTCACCGAACCGTTCTCCTCTCAACCAACCAGCACCCTTCATCCTCTCCAACACCGTCCTCCTTTGAAAACCAACCAGCACCCTTAAAATCATCTCCACACCGACCTCTTCCTTCAACCCCAACACCGTCCTCCTTCTCCTTCTAAACATATCCTAACTCTTCTTAACCCCCCTACTGTTTTCTCACTCGGTCAGCACACTCTTCCACTCGGTGTCCAACCTTCACTCGGCATTCTACCTTTTCACTCGGTATTCCACATTTTCACTCGGTTTTTACATTTTCACTCGGTTTTTTTTTCCATTTTCACTCGGTTTTTTCACCATTTTACTCGGATTTCCGTTTTTCACTCGGATTTCCATATTTTCACCCGGTATTCCATTTTCCCACTTAAATAAATAGTTGTTATTTTCTTTCCTTTTCTTTTTTTTAGCCCTTTCTAGGTTTGTAATAAATATGTAACAAAAAATAAGTACTTCATACATTCTATTTGGACTAGAATAAAGTTGGTAATGATTATTATTATTCTCATTATTATTGCAATTTTTTATTAAAAATGGTGGAGCGAGATTAATTTGGACGAGACGTCCTGTTAATCTCATGTAAATATTCCGTGCTTATTTTTGTTTATTCTTTGTATAACTTGTCATCTCGTATATTTTCCTTTCATGAAGAAGTAAAAATAATTATTAGACTAATTATAATGTGCGTTATCATATTGAGGTAACCGTTTTTATAACGTACAGTTGTGAGGTGCTAATACCTTCCTCACCTGTAATCAGACTCCCGAACATGGAATTTCATTTTTATAACCAGTGCTTTAACAAAGGTTTTCCCGGTATTTTATCCTAAAAAATATTGGTGGCGACTCCCTGTTTATATATAAAAGATCGTTTTGAGGGTCGGCCGTGCCGCCGCGATCCCGGTCGCGACATGGTGGATGTCACTTTCTAGGAACCAACTTGATTTCCTAGAGTAGCAAGAAACAAAATTCAATAGTCCTTTCCATAGCTGAAGCATAATACTTGTCTATAGCAAGCTGCTGTTCAAAAATTTTGTGGATAAAGTATCAACTAGAGGACTATTCAATTAAAGAAAAAAAAGATTCCAGTGTTCTTTGACAACATAAATGTCATCAACCTATCAAAGAATCCAATCCAAAACTCAAAGACAAAATATATTGAGGTAAAGTATCACTTCATACATGACTACGTTGAGAAAGACATTCTAGATCTACAACATATGGATACAGACCACCAATGGGTAGATATTCTCACTAAGCCTCTAGTAGAGACCAGGTTTGCTTTTATCAAATATAGTCTGAACATGCATAATATTATTTCATTAAGTTGTCTGTATGTTTACGGTCTACATGTTTCGTAACTTATTTTCTGTTATATTAAGAGATGCAGTCTGTACCTTCCTTAAATTCTTTTAAATATTCATTTAATTCATTTCTTTTAATGCATGACACTCATTCATTGCTTGAAATGCAACTGTTTCTGAAAATTATTTTTCCCTCCATTAAGCAACGTCGTTTATAAATATAACTGCTCTTACACGTCTTTTCACTTCTGTAACCTTTCACCTTTTCTGAAAACTCTCTCTACGATTGTTTCCTCTCTCCTTCTGTAAATTCTTTGAGAACTTCCTTTTGCCCTAATCCATTCATCTTTGAAAACCTTATTTCTTTTTAATAGCTAGTTTAAACTATACTATAAAAGATGTCATTGAGTCATTGTACTTCAACGCTGCCCAGCACCAAGTTGAAGCCAGAGACGTGTCTAGTGAAGTAGAAGGAATCAGTTAGACCAACTTCTATTTGGACCAGGAGCCATTCTCTCCTTCTGTTGCTCTTGAATTTTGGAAGACTATAACTGTTGACAATGATAAGTATATATTGGTTGGCTCTCTGTGTGGGAAGCAGATTCAGATTTCTGAAGATCTTTTGGTTACAGTCCTTCACTGCAACCCTGGTGAAATAGTCTTCTCTGAAGACTTTAAGTTTATAGAAGTCTCTAGCTTAACGATCAACGAGATTCTGTATAGGAAGGCACATCCAAACAAGCTGACATCTGGAAGTCTGTTGCTAAAGGCAAAGATGTTGCACGTTCTGATGTGTCAAGTCTTCTATCCCTGAAAGTCTACTAAAGATATAGTATCTAAATTGGATAGATTCTGTATGTACTATATGGTGATGAAGGAACCAGTCAACCTAGCCAACATTCATTTAACCTACATGACGACATTTATAGTGAAGAAACAGAAGAAGATCCCTTATCCAACTGTACTGATGAAAATCCTCAAATTAGAGAATGTGAGTCTGGAGAACGTTATAAACTAGATAATTAGTGGTCCCTTTATCACTAAGTTGCCAACCTTCTCTCCCCTGTTGACAAATCTTCAACGTCTACTGCTGAAGTTACAAGGCCCTTCTAAAAAGGAAGGTAAAGACTGAACCAGTTGGGAGGAACTTCAGATGAAGAAGCTTAAGATTCAGAAAGTCTTTGTTCTGAAGAAGTCTATTGATGAAAAGTCTGTTGAACCCATCATTGTGCCTGATGATGATGTACCCATTGGGCAAGTATTAAAGAAGAAGTAGTTTGTTCAAGAACCTGCTAAAGCTCAGGTTGCTACTAAGGCTAAAACCAGTGAATTAACCCTTTCACCCACCAGTTCGTATGACCCCTACTCTGTCAAGCTCAAGGACTATGTCAAGGTTCCTTGCAAGAAGCGGTATGTGATAAATGCCCAAATCGTGTATATTTTTTGTGTTATTTGGGTATGATTTTGATAGAATGTTACTGTATCTGGACTGTTTTGTGTACTGTATTTGATAAGATTTGATATCCAAATATTACTTTAACATAATTGATGTAAATACGCGTTTCTTATC
Organism: Clitoria ternatea; assembly: GCA_037962975.1. Classification (NCBI taxonomy): domain Eukaryota; kingdom Viridiplantae; phylum Streptophyta; class Magnoliopsida; order Fabales; family Fabaceae; genus Clitoria; species Clitoria ternatea. The sequence goes on from CM075671.1 coordinate 151,017,067, forward strand.
CCAAATTTTGTATAAATTTAGGTGAAAATAAGGAAGAAAAGAAGGAAGAAATTCAAAGACAATTCCCTAACTTAGGCTGAGAAAAATGCAAATTTTGGTGAATTCGCTTGAACGAGCACCAAAGTCGCTCAAGCGAGCCAAGGCATTCAAGGATTTAACCAACAGAGGCAAGCATCACCTAAGCAAATTTATGCCCGCTTAAGCAAAATTAGTCTAGAGAGCAAATTGAAGGAATTTGCTTAAGCGAGATTAATTAGCTCAAACGAAAATCCGACAGAATTGAATTCCAGAATAATTTGCTTGAGTGAGATTAATTAGCTCAAGCGAAATTTTTCTAGAGGCCACAATAAAAAGAATTCTCTTAAGCGAGCATCAGACTGGCTCAAGCAAATGAAGAATAGAGGAAACAGAGCAAAAGTGAACTCGCTAGAGCG